>BPWL01000002.1:2400000-3719891 GCA_020884735.1 Clathrus columnatus
GACTCGTTTTGTCCAACAGAGGGATTACTCGTATCTGGAGCTTTACGCTTCATAGCCGTTCCAGTTCCACCAGCAGCAGCGGAATTAGTTACCTGGGTCCCTGTACCACCACCACCAGGACCCACATTCGTTGTCTTAGGTGTGGACGGTTGCGCCGGCGGTTGTCGAGGTGACTGCGACACAGAATGGCTCTGATTCTGGCCCTGAGGGGTAAACTGTCCAGCTGGCTTCGTAAGTTGTGTTAACTGAGGCGTGTGTTGTGCCGACTGCGGAGTATGAGCTTGTGATTGAGATTGGGATCGATTTTGTTGAATTTGAGCCTGTTGAGATTGCAATTGTCCTTGACCTAGTGGAGGGGCGTGCCCATGTGGTCCAATCATATGTGACGGCGGTCCATGAGGATATCCATACGCATGCGGTGATTGTCCTGGTCCCCCTCCCGGACCTAAAGTAGATGACGTCAGTCGTTGTCCTTCATGATAGCCCATCATTCCTCCCGAGCCGGGGCCAACATTCATATTCATCCCCATCGGTCCACCACCCATCATCATCCCGGGTGCCATCGCCATTGGCCCCATGCCTCCACCGCTCATCATAGGTCCCGGACCCAGACCATGTGGTTGTGCTTTAATATGAGTGGCAAAAACCTGAAGCGCATCTGTTCCAACAAGAAAAGTTGTCAGCGAGCAGAGTGCAACTTGAAAACATTATGCAAACCTGTAGGGCCCATATCATTTTTCCGGCAAAATCGAAACAGTTCCGTCATTTGTCCGACACTCTCAGCAAGCTGGAAAAAAAAATCGGATCAGTATATGTATTTAATGACCAATTTGATTTTGAACAACTCACCTCCAAACACCTCATAGAAACTTGCGGAATTCCGAAGGCGTTAATAGGCTCAGCGGGTAAAATAGCCTGTTCGATAACAATCCGCTCCTCCATTACTCCACTACTGCCTCCACCACCCATGCCAGCCGGTGAATGAGTATTATGTGCAACCTGCACCTGTCCGTGTGTTTGCAGATTTTGACCTTGCGATAATGCTTGAAACGACCCTTGCGCCAAACCAGATCCTTGATTTTGAGTCAGTCCTTGTCCCTGTCCTTGATTCTCCTCTGTCTTGACATTAATACCTGAACCTATGCTGTTTCCATTACCTGACCCCGCATTTGCAGAGTTAGAGCCAGATGATGAAGTAGACGCAGGTGCAATATCAGGCGATCCTTGTGTGGTTGTAGAGGGAGTAGTCTTATGTCCTTGTGTACGTGGACTATCCGAAAGTCCCATCCCCCCACCCATACCAGTAGCTGCGAGCGACGAGGATGAGTAAGGCATCCTCAGACCAACTATAGACTCTAAATCAAGTAACCTGTCATGTACGAAGGACACAAAGGCCATAGAATCGAATTTTAGGAGGTAAGGAGGTTGGGGTTGAGAGGGAGGGTGATTGGCTTGCGAAGGGGGTTGACCTTGAGTTGGTAGATGTGCATGTGGTGAATGTGGCGTGCCCATCGGTCCAGGTGTACCAGGCGCCGGCCCATTTGCACTATTACCCATTCCAGCAGCATCCGCACCCACTCCAGCCCCCACCGCAGCGGGGTTATGATACGCCGCTACCTGAACCGAAAATGTTCCTTTCAAAACAACGGTATGGCCATCCCTAAACCTCCAAATCCACCTAGCCTCCGGACATTCAACAAGGCTTATTCCCAAATGAATTGGTCGTTCTTGTGCGTTATCCAACACGAGACTCATCGATTTAACTCCGGCCTGCGAAGAGACAGCGAGCAGCATAGTTATTACATCAGGGCAGATCTCTATAAATAAACGACACGAAGAACGAGTTAGCAAGTCCTCATTTCAACAATTGATATTAAATCATAAAACATACCAAACAATTTTGCTTCCCTGCGATCATTATCCTTCCATAAAGTTAATTTCCAGGATGAATGAGGAGCAAAATATTCATGAACAATTTTACTCCAATAATTTCGGGTGAGTCGCTATGTGCAAGACAAAAGTAAACAAACCAATTAGCCAAAGCAGGAGTAAAAAAATTTACCTCATCACTTTCGACGCCGATAGCCCCGCTAAAACTTAAAACGCGCACTAGTCCTTGTCCAGCACCAACAACAGAAGGGCTAGAGCGGCAGAAGGTGAAAAAAAGATACATGTCAGCACAATGTTCAGATTAAAGGAAAGACAAAAAAACAACAAAGGGAAATAAATGAAGCCCGTATATAAAATGCATGAAAACCAAAGAAAATAAGAAAAACTCACAATTGTATTGGCGGTCTCAGCACAGCACCGTGAGGAGGAGCAGGATGGGGAGGTATGCCTCCCGGACCCGAGGTCGCCGCACCACTTGGTCCTGAACCAGCGCTTTCACCAGGAACGCTGGGTGGTAGGCTTGTTCGTCTAACCTGAGGGCTAGCTGACGGCGTTTTTGAAGGGGCCGGACCAGGTATTGCATTGGGTATCGACATGCCAGGGACAGGTTGAGTAGGAAGGGGCACAGCTCCAGGACCAAGGGTTCCACGACCCGGTCCCATTCCTATCGGACCACTACCGGGTTGTGTGGCATTGGGAAGATGTCGCGATGGTGGGCGAGGAGTAGACCGCGATGGACCTGGACCTGAGGCTTGACCTGGGATTGCCTGCTGATTTTGGCCAAAATTTTGGTTAGGATGTTGAGGCGGTGTACCCTGGTTGGCGTTCCCATTTGGTGTCTGCCCTTGAGACTGACCTTCTCCACCAGGTCCACCGAACATCATCCCCATTCCCATATTCATCCCCATCATATTTCCAGCCATTCCCATCCGGTTAGGAGGTATGCGTCCGTTTGGACCCGCAATCGAACCAGGCGCACCGGGTCCATTCATGTTTGAAGGATTAGAACCAGTATTAGGATGAGGTATCATAACACTTTGTCCCGATCCAGTCCCAGGTGTTGTCGCAGATGGAACATTTGTATTTGCACTGGGAGTCGACCCCCGGGAAGCGGGGGCGCCTGAATGTGACTGTCCGTGAGAGGGTTGGCCTTGTGGATGCTGTTGAGAATGCGGATGTACTCCACCATGGTGTACAGGAACACCGTGAGGACGTCCAGGTCCGGAACCAGGAGTTCCATGATGAGGCGTCGGTGGATGTGAGGGGTGAGACTGAGGTAGATGTTGTTGTGGTTGACCGAGATGCATTCCAACACCGGCACCAGATACCGGAGAATGTTGCGACTGCGAAGAATGTGAAAGTTGATGCGATTGTCCAGTTTGAGTATGTGAGCTGGTTGCGAACGGTGATGAACCTCCCGGGGCCCCCCCCGCTCCAGGTTGGGTAGGATTAGGTGTATGCGACTGTGTCATTAATGTGGGAGCTGAACCCCCATTTCCCGAAGGATTCGACGCGTGTGCATGAGGATCAGGTATAAAGAACCCCCCTCCAGTATGTTGTTGCATCCCTTGCATTCCAACACGTCCACCCGCGCCGGCCGAAGGATTAAATTCTCCTGTGCCTGCGCCCATACTCATAAGTATTTGTTGATGATGGTGGTGTTGCTGCTGCTGCTGGTGTTGTTGTTGTTGTTGCTGCTGCTGGTGTTGTTGTTGTTGTTGATGCTGTTGTTGCTGATGCTGTTGTTGTAACTGAGTAAGTGAGTTCATAATATCGTTTTGTCCTGGCACCGAAGGCGGCCCCTGTTGACCTTGTTGTGTCTGACCAACCTGTTGACTTTGAGCTCGAAAATTGTTCATCACTCCGCTTCGTCCAGGAGTAGCTGGCGTCCCCGTAGCTGGTCGACTTGGAGAGGGCGCACCATGATTAGATACGGTAGGATTAGATGGACCAGGAGTATGAATAGTTCCATGTCCCGGCGGCTGAATATGAGAAGGATTATATGATAAAGGTGCTTGCTGACTAGGTTGTTGTTGAAGGTTCCCAGTGCTTGTGTTTGGAGGCTGCTGCGACGATGGGGGTTGATGCTGAGTTCCCAGGTTAAAGTGATGTCCCTGAGACAAGGATTGCTGCTGTTGCTGAGGTTGTGCGCGATGTGTTATACCTGCTCCTGGTGGATGTCCTTGACCCGGAGGTTGCGGAACGCTCATTCCAAGATTCATCATCCCCATACCAGGCGCTGATGGACCTCCTCCGCGTCCCATAACAGACGGTATGTTCACACCATTCATAGATTGAGACCCATGCTGTTGTTGAGATTGAGATTGACCACGACCCATTCCGACAGGAATCCCCATCCCCCCCATACTAATCGCGGGCATCCCCATACTTCCTATTCCCATGCTCATAGCCATATCACCAGTACTCCCAACTCCTCCGGCTCCTCCATTTCCGCCTCCAGGCGGCAAACCATGATTGGCCAACATCCGCGCATTCGGGCCTCCCTGACGTAACTGTCCCGCAATACTGGGCGGTAAGCCCGTATTCGACTGTTGTCCTTGAGGCTGCGATGGATGTTGTAATGAATTATTAATATTCATATTAGTATTCATGCCTTGATGCCCCAAATGGGGCGGTTGTTGTGCGAGGTGTGAGGATTGTTGTTGAGATTGCTGTTGAGGATTGAGGTGAGGTGGGAGCTGTTGATTTGAGGGTGCGCCGTGTGAAAATTGATGAGCTTGGTGCGGATGCTGCTGCATAGGGATCTGCATACCCATCATGCCGCTCATCACCGACGTCGATGGAGGTTGATTTGAAGGACCAGAGCCCGGCGGACCAGGCATGCGCCGTGGACCTTGAGTAGGTGGGCCGTGCGAATACATTCCGGCGGCTGTCGGAGCGTTAGAATTGGGATTTGGCATTAGTCCTGTTCCAGGTCCAGCTCCAACAGGGCCACCACTCGAAGGACCCATTACTCCTGGAGGAAATCCCCGCGGCTGTTGATGAGGATGTTGAGGGGTTATCATTACCCCACGTTGTGGTTGAAGGTGTCCATGCGGTAATTGGTGTGATAGGGGATGTGAATTTTGCATGCCCAAGGAAACGTTCTGACCTTGAGATTGAGGCTGTTGTTGTTGACCTGGTATCGACATTGACATTGCTCCTAATTTATAATGTTTAGTGAATGGCCCCGAAGTTACTACAATGAAAAAAACATGTACCTTGTCCTAAATGCGATGAAGATAAAAAAGATGAGGAAGGGGAGGAAGATTGTTGTAACAATTGTGGCGGCTGAATACTAGATTGTACTTGATGTTGTATCCCTACTTGTGATCCACTAGTGTATGAATTAAGCATCTACGAATGGTTTCAGCGCTCCTATTTCTACAGATAGGTGTCCAGATTGAGGTTATCGTTTTTTATGACGGGACCGGAATTTGAAGGTGAGGTGACGGAATAAGGTAACAGAAGAATATGGAATAAGACAATTGTGTAGGTAACAGAGACCGGTCGGCCCCAATGTCAACTTCCAAAACCGTCTAGCGCTATATTCGAATTGAGTATGAATGTAAAGTTATGCGACTGTGATCGTCGTATCGTTGTGGTGGGGTAATAATGGTATTGACTCGCCCCTCCTATTTCTATAATGTCCGAACATCAACAATAAAACACGAAGGAAGAGCACCCGGAAATGATTGCTCACAGATGAAAATACTACTTAGGGTTATAACCGTCGAGGGATATTACTTCTTTCCTTGGGCCCTTAGGTTGTGAGCAGGAGAGGGGTAAGTGAAATGGACGCTGGTCGTCGTCAGTGTGGCTGTCGTTTGGATGCGGGTCAACAACAAGATGAAAGTTGGGCGAAGGGATCGAGTTATGTGTTGAAGAAAGTTCCGACAAAGGAGGAATAGGCGACAAGACAACAACCGACGCAAATAGACAACTTGTAATGATGAACGAGGATAATGGGAAGGGTCGACAACGGGGATGGGGAGAGAGAGAGAGAGAATGGTAATTAGAAAATAGAAAAAGAAAAACGACGCCGACGGAATGAGAAGATATTGTAATGCAAGTACTTAGTCCTACTTACGGACACGGACAGACAAGCCTTAGACAAGCCTGAGATGGGATGGCTGTCGATTGCTGTAACGGGGTGACGGGGGTAAGTCACTCCCCTTCTGCATCCATTATTTATTAATAGACGCTCAGTCGCCTACGTGCGGCGTGGTTGAGTTGGCTCAGTCATTCCTTTTGATGACAATTGATCGTTCTATTTTCTATAGGAAAATTTTCTGATCTTTTTTACCAAACTTCCTCCAAAATTTATCTTTTCCCAACCCAAAGTATGTACCCTTCAACAATTCCGACTTAACGTTCTGCAATTCCATCTATCACCGGCTCCGACTTCGGCATCAATCATTATCAATTGACAACTCCGACGATCTGTGCTTCTCCTACTTCCACTTCTGCATACCTCCCGTCCGAAATCTGAATTTCACTCCAATCCTATTCTATAATACTAATCATAACCTAATACACATCGTAGAATTTTAATGCGTCAATTAAAGTTTCACGAACAGAAATTACTCAAAAAAGTTGATTTTTTAAACGTAGGTCATGCCCAATTTCCTAATTTGGACGCAACACCTATTTTCATGATAGTGGAAACAAGATGGTAATCTACGAGAAGTAAAGGTTATGCGACGATATCACATACAAGACCGAGAAGATTATCAAAAGTATATCTTTTTTTGTTTTTGTTTTTTTTCGGTACTTACGTTCGCCCAAAGGTATAACAAACTTTGCGGCTCACTACGTCAATATGCACATCGACTCTCCTCTCTTCCAGCTCAAGACCCGTTTCGTACCAAAATGGAAAACCAACTCCTCTCAAAGTTGTATGACATGGGGATTCTCAACGCCGCGTCCAAATTAAGTGATGTGGAGAATAAAGTCACTGTCGCTGCATTCTGCAGACGTCGCCTGGCTGTCGTAATGTGTATGAGTAAGATGGCGGAGACCGTCAGTGCTGTGAGCGGGACAAATGCGTTTTTTTTATTCCCTGTATTCATGACTTATCATTCGATACAAGGCCGTAACATTTATTGAACAAGGACATGTACGTGTCGGACCCAATACGATTACTGACCCAGCTTATTTGGTAACGAGGTACATACATATGCTTCGTTAAACCTTTCCCTTTCTGATTCGAACTACTCCCAGGCATATGGAAGATTTCATAACATGGGTCGATACATCCAAATTGAAACGCACAGTTATGCAATATAATGACGAGGTATGAATAAATGTACTACTAAGAATTCGACCACTAACATTATGACCAGTTGGACGACTTCGATCTTTTATAAAGTGTTGTGATGGTATTACAATTTCCCCTCAATCGGAACCCTTAAAAGCCTAAGGACGAGCACTCCGTATTCTCCGTTACGTACACACAACTATGGGCACTCCGCTCAACACAATACCACTTGCTTCAGAGTACCACTACCATACAACGGGATATGATTTATTATCATGTCATATAAAATGATATGCTGTATACAGTTCATACAACTGTAATGCAGTGGTTGAATACCCCTCCTGTTCAAATTATTCGGCATCCTACAATCTGTCATGGGTCTATTCTTTAAGCTATAAGCTCTATAGGCCTCATATATTTTTAATTATTGACAAGATGAATTGCATTTGTAAGCAGCTTGTCGGGATACAGCATTGCATGAAGTTCAAAGAAAGAATTGGAGTTCTTCCCGGGCATGCGCCTTTCAAGCATCGCTCTCTTTTTGGCATCCTTCTATTCAATGCACTGATCGTGTTATTCGCCAGATCGGGAAATTGCCAGTTTTAATGCTGGGTCAATTGCGCTCACGCCCAATCAATAACTCGACCCTCCAGAAAGCTTGAATTTTTTGTGATCATAGATCGAGCCACGTATACCCCCCAACCGATCAGTGATTAATGATGCATGAGTCATTACCAGGATATCTGTATTACCTTGTCAGGCTTTGTGCTGGCAAATATTATCATGAACGAAGTACGGAATATTTTTAGCCATGTTTTCTCAAGTGTCGAAGTCCAATGAACTTAGGAATCCATAGTTTGCAATACAAAGCGGACAGCCGACGTAAAAAAGGAAGAGTTGATCAGTTTTGGAGGTACTAGTGGCATTTGATTTTATCTGTTACGAAGACTGAAGTGGTCTTTTGCAGGGGTCCGTCTTCCGGATTAAAGTACTACAAATACAGCTACATCGCAGACTAGTAATGCGAGTCCTCGGAACGGAAAACCGTAGTAGTTACCATTATAGTTGAGCAACGAGACCTTGAATCACAAAAAATAGCTTTAAACCAATGATACAAAGCAGCCGCTGAAAAATATAGTCGCCTTTTTTCAAAATTTGCCAGAGTTAACTTTAATAAACCGTAACGTCTTTTGAGGCAATTTCCCTCGCACACAGATGATGAAATAAGTCTAATAGGAGAGAAATTACCAAACTATTAGAGTGTACCTGAAACCCCTCCAAACTAAACATGGTCAAACGAAGTCATTTATACTCGCCTCATCCTGTAACCGACGGAGTGTAGGTGGATGAGATGGTCGCCAGTGGAGAGTTGAATGCATGCCGGATTGTCGTGCTACCACATGCTGGATGACATAATTGCATACGAGATTCATTATTTGTCACGTTTCTTTGACATTTTTTCCCTTTCTTCCCGTAGAATGGCAGTAGAAAACACTAGGTTTAGTTTAGATCCCTAAAACTCGACAGGTTCAAAGCTATTGCAATGATATGGATTCAGGATTGCCATTATCGTAGTCTTGGAGGTATGTAAGTTTTAAAACCAAATTTTCAAAGTACCAAATATCACAATCAAAATCTGGTATCGACAATTAACGGGGAGAGTAAATAAGAACTGCCAACGGTTTGGTCTTAGAATAGCAGACGCGTGACATTCGTGACATTCGATTTATTTGTCTACAACTAATTACAATTCTATCCTCCACTATCTGTGCTTATCCATTTCCATAATCAACAGCTTCATCTAGATTAGAAATTACTACAGTGAAGTTTATCAAGAATTTCGGCTCTCGTTACCTTACGCGACCTTCCTGAGGTTGAGGTCTCCGGCCTCACCTCGCCCCTTCAAGACACCTTCTCTACCTCTTTCCTCATTTTGGATTTTTCCTTTTCATCCAACCTCAAAACTCGTACTATAACTATACCTTTCGACTCATGGCCGATTCTGGAGACGCGAACATTAAGGTTGTTGTTCGATGTAGGCCCCTAAACTCGCGAGGTACGTGAATTTTTATATTATTTCATTATTATATCGAGGCACGTTATATGAAGAATCTTTTAAACATTCATTGTATTCACTTTCTTTTCGATGCAATCGAACGTTTCAGGAAACCCCGACATGTTTACTCTTTGACGTGCTGTCGAATTCATGCCTGTAATGTGACCTATCTAATCTCTTTTTTTCTGAATTACCATAGAGCTTGCCCGTGGCGCAAAACCTCTCATTCGTATGTTGGGAAACCAAACCTTTCTTGATCCCCCAGAACCAGGATCAGAACAAGCTACGAGCAGTGGTGGACGTGCAGCTGAACGCAAGACAATGGCGTTCAGTTTTGACAAGTCATATTGGAGTGCGGGTGATAGGAATGACCCCGGTTATTGCAGTCAGCAAACGCTATATGACGACCTTGGAAAGGAATTGTTAGACCATGGGTTTTCGGGATTTAATGCGTGTATTCTTGCTTGTAAGTTTAATGTTCCATTATTTTGTACTATGCATTAAATGTTGTTTCATTTTGTTTTGTTGACATGTTAAGATGGCCAGACTGGTGCGTCTTTTCTGCTTATTTCGATACCGCACCTCACTTACGCCATTTTTAGGTTCTGGTAAATCATACAGGTATTTAATTTCTAATGCGATGCTTCCTTTCCTAATTTTATTTTCCCGCATTTTAGTATGATGGGTTGTACGTCACCATGATTTATGAAGGTTTTTTTTATCATTCTCATTTTTACTCCGCAGATGGAGCCGATAAAGGCATTATACCCCTTACGTGTTCTGAACTTTTCGTTCGCACGCAAGAGAAGGAAGAAAGAGACTCTAATCTAAAATTCACTGTGGAAGTATCTTACATCGAGGTTGGTGACAATGCTCATGTCCTCATTTACATCTCATGTTATGCTCCTTCCATATAGATCTATAATGAAAAGGTCCGAGACCTGCTTAATCCCAAGAATAAGGGTAACCTCAAAGTGCGAGAACACCCAAGGTTAGTCATGTCGTATCCCTGCGGTAGCGGTTGTGTATTGACCGACATCAGCTTGGGTCCTTATGTAGAAGATTTATCTAGACTTGTAGTTAGCAGTTATGAAGATATGATGACGCTCATGGACGAGGGGAATAAGGCAAGAACGGTTGCAGCGACTAATATGAATGAGACGTGAGTAGAGTTATATGCTGTGATTATTTCAAAGACTTTATTCTTCTTTCTCTTGTTGTTCCGTCACCTAGGTCGTCCCGCTCACACGCTGTATTCACCCTCCTCCTGACAATGAAACGACACGACCCCGAAACAAACTTAGACACCGAGAAGGTTTCTCGTATAAAGTACGCACCTTTCAAAGCCAGAAAATTATGACATTGCTAACGAGACCATTCCCGCCTTCTTTTACTCCCCCTACTGTTATTTATTATTTGCTCAGTCTTGTGGACCTTGCTGGGTCCGAACGCGCCAATTCCACCGGTGCAACAGGTCAAAGACTTAAAGAAGGTGCCAACATTAACAAGTCACTTACAACGCTTGGAAAGGTTATTTCAGCTCTTGCCCTTGCGAGTCAAAGCGATGGAAAGGTAAAAGGAAAAAGAAGGCAGAAGAGTTTATTCCTTACCGTGATTCAGTAAGTTCTGGATGAACTTGGTGTAATTTGTTAAGCGTTATCTTATTTTATTTTTTGTTTGAATAGGTACTTACATGGCTGCTTAAAGATAGTCTTGGTGGTAACTCCAAGACTGCTATGATTGCTGCTATCTCGCCTGCCGATTACGATGAGACGCTGAGTACACTACGATATGCAGATCAGGTATGTCTTTGTCATGCGAGTTGTATAAAAATCATCATATCACATGTCTTAGGCCAAGAAAATTAAGAACAAAGCCGTTGTTAATGAAGATCCCAATGCTAAACTCGTCCGAGAACTTAAGGAGGAATTGGAGATGCTTCGAGGTAAGGCTTCATTATTAAATACTCGGTGCGTAACGGTTGCTTCACATCGATTAGCGCGTGTTGCTGGTTCATCGAGTGAAGACACTTGGGATCCCAAAGTTCCACCAGAGAAGCAAGTAGTCACTTTCATGAGTGGGGACGGAACAATCAAGAAAGTCACCAAGGCTGAACTGCAAGAACAGCTTGAGACCAGTGAGAAGCTAATGCAAAACCTCAACGAGACATGGGAGGAGAAGTTAGTCCGGACGCAAGAAGTGCAGAAAGAACGCGAAAAGGCTCTCGAAGAATTAGGTATCACCGTTGAGAAAAACAATGTCGGTGTACATACCCCTAAGAAAGTAAGTGCCCTTAAACATTCACAAAGGTTATATATTGATATGTATCTTCAGACGCCACATTTGGTTAATTTGGTGAGTTTGAACTTCATTCAATCTCGTTGTTCCCTGTTTGTTAAGGACGGGTTGAATTTGCAATAGAACGAAGGTCAGTATGTCCTCCTCTACTTTATGTGATGCAGACTTAACGTTTATCGTAGACCCTTTGATGAGCGAATGTCTTGTGTATCAACTGCGACCTGGAAGAACTATGGTATGATCCCACCCATGGCGTAAACGTATCAATGAGGCTGAGGTTGTTCGCAGGTCGGTAGACTAGATAGCGAGAAACCCGCTGCCATCCGGCTAAGCGGTGATAATATTCTCGAAGAACATTGTTACTTCGACAATATGGATGGTAAGGTGACATTGACCACTCTAGTGGAAAGTACGACAGTAAGTTTGGAAGTCGAGGCATCCCCCAGCTTATAATTTACTTACATATTTTTAGTTTCTTAATGGGAAGCAAGTTACTGTCGGGCAAGTTAGTATTTTTCTTTGCGAGTTTTACGGATGGTTTGTTTTTACGTGATGCTAACTTCGCGTGCGTGCAGCCGTATAAACTTCGGTCTGGTTACCGTCTTATCCTTGGTAACTTTTATATCATCTACCAATACTTCACACGTTCTCTTACTGTCTCCTTTTCATATGTTAGGCCACCATCACGTTTTCCGTTTCAATGACCCGGAAGCTGTTCGGAAACAACGAAACCGTGCCAACAAGTCTAATATGAGTCAAAGTACCACTGCGGCAGACTTGGATAATCAGGCCCCAACAAGACCCGAATCTCCCGTGTCGGATGCTGTTGGGGACGTGGACTGGACATACGCCCAACGCGAGGTCGCTTACGCGCGCTTGGGCCTGGATCCTGCATTGGACAGCCTACCTGACGAAGATTTAAACAACCTCTTTGAAAGGATTACCAAGGTTAAAACTCTGCGAGACCATAACGCGAAACCCTCAAGACCCGAAAGTAGCCTCAGTCAGGCTGATGATGTTTGGAGTGAATTTGGTCGTCCCGTTCCTAACGATGCCTTGACTGATGACACCAGTGTTGACAATGGGGCGAGCGCTAGCCAGACAAGTCCAGAGATTCATGAACTTCAAGGACAACTCGAGGCTCAAAAGATTGAATACGAGTCGAGACTACAGGCTATTTCAGAGTCTAGTGAAGCGGAAGATATAATAGCAGAAAAGGAGCACATGGAACACCAATTGAAACTAGTTCATAAACAGATGAAGAGACTTTTAGAAATGCGTGCACAAGGAGCTGTTGATGTTGCTGATCTTGTTGCCTTCGAACCTATAATTTATTCTGCAAAGCAGCTTCGGCTCATCCGAAAGGTTCTGGAGCGATGGAGAGCGCATCGATCATTTTCAATGGCAGAGAGCGTCTTGTCTCATGCTGTTCTTGTTAAGGAGGCGAACGTTCTGAGGTAGGCTTTTGTGGTTATCTTCAGTTGTACTTCTAACATTTTAGCAGCAAAGAGCTCAAAAAAGATGTTACGTACAACTTTGCCATTGCGACCGGAGGCACGCTAGCGAAAACCATGTCAGCCCATGATAATATTGCGGGATTGGATCAGTTTGAGGACGTTGCCGATCCTATCTTGGCCTCAGCTACGCAACCTTCGGTAGCCATCAAAGTGATAGATAAACGTCATAATGCTCTATATCTTTGGTCTCTGGATCGGTTACAGCAACGTCTGCAGAAGATGCGGAACCTTACGGCGTTCGTGGATAGACCGGCGTATTCTGTTCATTTCGCTGCTGAAGAACCCTTTTATGATTCACCACCCCCGGAATACTCTTTCATAGGTAATACATTAATATCCTTGGCTCCATTATCCCGGAAATTATCATCCACTGCCACCGTACCAATCTTCTGTCGTTACACCGCCGAGGCAATAGGTTCTTGTCGTGTGGATCTCAAAGTTGTTAATGTCACGTTGCCACCAAATCGTAGTGGTAACGGATCAGCTGCCTCCACCAGACCCTCGTCGCCCATGCCTGGTACACTACCTGCAGGTAGTAAACTATCCTTCTTTTTAACAGTGGATCATGTCAAAGGGCTGTCGTCTCATGACTTCGGGGCCGTGCATATACAAGTTCGTCTGTCGTCGTTTATTGGGCCATCACGACCAACTGAAGAGGTATACGTCTCAACTGTGGTTGATATGGATAGAGGGGTGCTTTCCGATTTGAAGTTTAGAAGAAGTTTTTCATTACAGATAACATCAAAGACGGCCGCGTTTATACGAACAGGTTATGCGCCCATTGAATTTTTCGCAAAAACCAAACCTGTATATTTGGAACGGATGGAACGGTGGGACGAATTGCGAGAGCAAAAAGGCGCCGTGCCTTCTCGAATCAAATCCCCTTCGGAGGCGACGTTGACAATGCGTCGCTCTGAGACAGATTTCGTTGTCGAAGAGCATCATGATGTCGTTGCTTGGCTTCAGGTTTGCGAGTTAGCTGCTGATGGAGACTACGTTCCTGTCCCAGTCATCTCTCAAGGCCCAATGGACCCTGGATCATTCGTGCTTCATCAAGGACTGCAGCGGCGTATAGTCCTTCAACTTCAATCTAATTCTGGCCACCAATTCCCTTGGACTCGAGTCTTACGCATCAAAGTCGGAAACATACGTTTATTAGATGCCAAAGGACGGATACATGAATCTACATCGAAGGAGTTGGTCGACCTGGTACTGTTAAAAGACCAAACTGTTGAATTTCCGCCAGATGGCAGGGGGTTCTTATCGTGAATTCATTATGGGATTCCAGCGCGCATGATTCCTCGTTATTGAACCGTGTGACGGCCGCCAATCAACGCATCCTTCTCCAAACCCATTTCTATGTCATGGTTGATACATGTCTTGATCCGATTCACTTCAAGATGGATATGGCTATCACAATGGCGGGCCGTGACTCCCGACCACCATCCAAGTTTCTATCCTTCATAGGAACGTCGAAACTTTTGTCGAAGACCACAGCAGTCTTCAATGTCAAACTTACTCCCCCTTAACGCGTTCGCCTAAGGATCTTTGGAGATTAGACACTTCTGAGAAATATGTGCACGGAGAAGACGTTTTAGGATCGTTCAAACCACGTGGAGTATCGGTCGTTAACGATTACACTCGCCTTATTTCGACGGAGCAACGTGCAGCGGATGTTCAAGCCATTAAGGTAGTCTTAGCAGCTGCCCCTCCTCCACCTCCTTCAGATTGGCTTGACAAGGATGAAATATTGGCCAAGTCCCTGGCTCTATGGCAAAAACGTTTCGGTAGCAGTGGTGAAGTAAGTACACTAACATAGAATATACAGACCCGGGAGCTAAATACCACACAGATCGTTTTAAGTCAGGAGCCGCCATCATCAGAACCCAGATCCAAGTTTGGGGAATCAATTGTAGACCAGACACTCAAATTTGTGTCCAACGCTGCTTTGATGCCTCGAATGTGAGCCTGATATTGAGCCAAGTGAATTTTATATCTGACTATCTTATGCTAGCGATTCGCCTATCAAGAAGGGACATCTAATGATGCTCACAAACGCGAATGAAGATATATGGGAAAAAAGGTGGTTTGTCATCCGAAGGTATGCTTGAAAGTGGATAGGGAGTTACTTGGTCTAACTCTGATCCAGGCCTTACTTACATATTTATCGGCACTCAAACGAGCTAGATGAATCAGGTGTGGTTTGCTTAAATGGTGCCAACATTGAGAATACTCCACAAATGGAAGAATTATTTGGGGTAAGTTTTATTTTTTGTGACAGGCAAAACAGTAAAGTTAATTATTATGGTAGCGTCGCTTCGTGTTTACATTATTCACACCACTAAATTCATATGCGCTTCAAGCACCAAGTATGAAAGAACTTCAGTCTTGGATATCAAAACTGGACCCGACTCGCATATTTTCGCAATAGTAATAATTTTTATGTACCCTCATTCCTTTGCTTATTTTGCTATCACTTTCATTTGTTACCGTATCCCAGGATGCCATTCTCAGCATGTTATACCTTTATGCATCGTAATATATCCGAACAGCTTTGTAATTCATTCGCTACCGAATTCTATACAGGGGATCTTTGTATTCTTTAAATGTCGCCAATACCAAACATTCCGATACGGATTGAAGGAATTGACTTGATTGGATGGACGAAACCCTAACTAATCTTTCCATTGGGCACCTAGGGCGAAAGCAGCGAAACTGTATCGGGCTGCAGCATCGTGCATCCTGTAATAGGATACATAAGGGACATGGCTGGAATGAAATGAGTCGCGTTATTTACCTCTTTTCGATACTCTTTCCAGCGCCATGTCCAGCCTTGCGATCAATCCGGATTAATAAAGGATTTGAGTTCTTTGCCGCGGTATACTGAAGAGCAGCAGTGTATTTGAAAGAATGCAATGGTACAACACGATCATCATCTGGAAGATTGCCTCGTAAAATAGCCATCGGGTTTGTTTAATATGGACACTTACGATCCGCGGTCATGATCAATGTCGATGGGTAGGTTCGGCTTGACGGAATGTTGTGGAGTGGGGAGTAGGGATGAATAAAATCAAAGTCATGGGGATTTTGAGGGTCGCCATAATCTGATGTCCATGCCCGACCTATGAAGCATATAAACAATATTTGCATGAAAAGAAGAGAACACAATTAACCAATTGTAAACCGATCAAACTAAACAATTACATCGAGGTCAGAAGGCTGGATATCAATGTACGGTATCGACATACCTTAAGCATATCCAGGACACCAACTTCAGCAACCGCTGCTCCATATAACCCTTCGGGTGCTCGGTTGGCGCAAGCCGCAACAAGGAGACCTGCAAGATACAAAATTACTTATGAACATGACTTGACTTTGGAATATATATCAACCTCCATTTGAAGCTCCGTTTATTACAATCCTTCCACGAGCTCCATAGTTCTGTTCTACTAAAAATTCACTGTTAAAAAGAGATAATAAGCATTTGCAAGGATTATTCCATGAACAAACGGCCTACCTTGCAGCGATGAAATCATCAAAGACGTTGATCTATTGTCATCTTAACCAGGTGGTTGAGTTGCGAGCCAGAAATGTTAACTCTACCTTGCGCTCTCTCGTCCCAGCAAGATGCCATTCCTCACCTGAACATGCTCAGAATCGAATACTTATCTAGGTAAGAGAGAACTTTCTCACCGAATTCAGAACCACCCCTAAATAGAAGAAGAATAAATACAAAATAAATATATAAATGGATGTTTAATGTACCGAATGTTCGGTAAAGCATAGATAAAGCCATAGGATTCAATTGCTGTGAGGTTTGCAGAACTGAACGCTGGTCCAATAGATATGGCGAAGCCTCCATAACCTAAATTAGTGTTAAAGCGACTGACATTAAAATCGAATCAATGGATGAATGAAAATACCGTATTGAAATATAGGAGCCGTTCCATCAATAGGTGTATCTTTATGCCGAACGATGAACATTGGCACACGGGTGCCATCCTTGCTGGAATACCAAACCTAAGTAGACTCAACAGAGTTCAATGAGAAAGCCATGCCATCGTCACCTGTTCACTGATAAAGTCTTGTAATTTGAGACCTTCCACCTTGGTATTTCTGAATAAAGACCATTTGTTCGCCGCAGTAGAATCATAACGGTATATGTCCCCGGAGTGGTAAAACCCGACAAAGTGGCAAAAAGCCATGCTTGTTCTCGTTTAGCAGAAACATCGATGGTTCCTACAAAGTCGACAGCAAGCCGTTCCAACTGCTTACCGGCCATAGAGTAGATATATAATTCATCCTTGACCTACAAGCAATAATCTAGAAAATGAAGGACGTTCGAAGAGAACGATCTTACATTCCGCTTGTAGACGACGGCAAACTTGTCGTTGTCGAAGGGTAAAACCTGTTCCAAATGTGCTCCTTTATCTTCGGGAATGACATCTCGCATAGTGTAGGTCGGATCCGTCAAGTCGAACTCCACTACACGGTACTGAGCAGCATCCTTGTTGGTCCGGAGGTAGAATTTGGTATCATCGTTCGCGAGACTGCAGATAGTGTGTGTCAAATTCTGACCCACCGATATAATTTTACATGAGAGAAAAGAATTTACTAGTAATATCCGGCATCAAAGGTATCTATAACTTTAAACCATTTGATATTTGACCCCAATTCATTGACGGTCTTATCGGCAATCCATAAAGTATTTTTCTGTGGGCCGAATAAAATAAAAAAACTATGATGATATGGGAGCGGCGTACCCTGGATGTGTCACGTCTGATACTTAAGATTAAGTATTTTCCGTCAACTTCCGACACTTCCATATCGAACATATATTCGGGGTTATTTGGATCTTCTGCGATCAGGATATCTTCCGCTACACAAACAATTAAGAGGTATAAAAGAAAATATATGTATTAGGTGACTTACATTGTGGAGTACCAATTTTATGGTAGTACAATTTAGCATCTAAATCTTGAGTCGTTTCGGTACCAGCTTTATCATCTGTAAACGAGCCATGTTCTTCCCTCGAAGGAAACCGCTGAACAAAAAAACGGTCAACATACGCATATAAGCAGAAAGTAATTCTAATCTAATACCTGATAGAAAAAGCCCTGATCTTCATGTGTCCAAACAATATCGGTGAACTTTGCATATCTAAGAACATCGGGTAACCGGCCGGGATCGTTCTCTAAAATGTTGTCTACAGGAGTATCAAGTGGATTGGATGTTGGTCTTATCCAGATGGTGAAAAAATCGGATCCCTGATGATAAAATCAGATGACGGGGTAATCCTCAATCTCGTCTTATGTAAACTAACAGAAAGTGAAATTCCATAGGCGAAGTACTTTCCTTGCGGAGAAAACTTTGAAACGGTTATAGATGCTGTTCCGTCTGAGGACAACAAATTAGGCTAGTGATGTGCTTGAATATATTGTTGACACCTTAAAAAAACGGAATTTGAAACACATACATCGAAAAATACTTCACCAACTTCCGTTTCGGGCTGGTTGGGGATTGCGAAATTTGGCAAATCTGAAGTCTTGGACCTGTAGATAACAGATTGGGCTTGCAACCCACTGTTATAGTACCAGTACCAGCGACCATCCTTCTTTAGTGAAGGCGCAGAGAACTAGAAGAAATATATTTCGATTTGTGGGGATGTTCCTTACACCGGGCCAAACTTACTTTGGCGAAATTCATGTTTTTCATCAATTTGCTAACTAACTGGTCCTTGTTAGGAATCTGATCCAAAAACTTGGACGTGAATTCGACTTGATTGTTAATCCATCTTTTTTTTGGTTTTTTTTTTTAAAAAAAAAGTTAATTTATCGTAAAGAATATGCGATGTGAAATTGTCATACTTTTCTGTTTCTTCAGAAGATGATTCCAGCCATCGGTAAGGATCGTGAACCTTGACTTCCCCGTGCTTTTCTGACTTGAATGATTCGAAAGTATCTGCTCTGCGAGCTGTAGGGTAAACGCCCGGGGTCCAGCTATACGCTGTCATGGTATTCGACTTTAAAGTGGACTGGGACAACCTTCGTAGGGCGGTGACGGTCAAGGTAGTATTACTGCGAGAATTCGACAAGTGGGGAAGAAGACGAACGACGTGTGAATATTTATGAATCCATCCCCGCATTGATATCTGACCCGAAAAAGGAGATATCGATGACCTGGTTAGATTAATTTTGTTGGGATAATGATAATTATAGGATAACTCAAGTGTGCAGTATTGAATAAGACACCGAATCGGGATAAGCGTGTGTCCATAGCCGACAAGTAAGAAGTCGAAAGTTATTTTAATTTTAATTCAACACTCAATACCCCAGTATGTATTTATATAAAAATTATAATAGGATCCCCCCTGTGATATTGACTCATCGAGGACCAGTTCTGATAATTCCAGCACTCATTAGTTTCTGTATTTTCGTACGAACGCCCGGATTCTTCATATGCTCCATTAAAGCAGCCGGATCCTGTTGTGCTTGTTGCAAAATCTAGAAAATAGTATCAGTATGGTGTGTACAAGCAGAAGGTGTGAAAGGAATCTCTCACCTGCTGCATCACCGGATCACCCATAATGCCCTAATTTCCGGAGTTTAGAAAGAAAGATACAGATATTTTGAAAACAACGTACTGCTATTTCAGGATCACGCATTGCTCTTTGCATTGTCTCTTCCTCTGTTTCTCCGGCACGTTGGCTATATAGGGCCATGGATACCTTTTGTATTTGCTCATCAATCTCCCGTTTATGTTTCTTGTCTACATCTATATCTGCGGCCTTTGAGGGAGGAAAAAAATTTAAAACATCATTATCGGGTACGAATAGTCAACTCACTTCTTGGGCGACTTGCATAGCCTTTGGATATTCTTTCATACCAAAGAGGACAGCGCTCTTTCGTAAATAGCCCTTAACTTCAAAATCGTTAGTGTACTTCAAGATACAGATACGAATGACTGACCAAATTTAGGATCAACCTTGATCGCTTCTTCAGCATCTTTGAGAGCTTCCGGCAACGAGGCCAATTTGGTATAAGCATTAGCACGATTATTGTAACCCCTTGGGTCTGACGGATCACGTTTGATAGCTTCAGTGTATGCTTTCACCGCACCAACAAAATCAGATTTCTATTTTAAGGGGAAGAGAACCCCCTCCGGGTGAACCTACTGTCTTATATCCAGTACAAACAAAAATCACTTTACCTTGAATAATGTGTTGCCTTCTTCTCGTGCAGCTGCAGACAATTCGGGGTTAAAATAAGCTAATCGATCTGCTTCAACCTTTTGTTTCTCGGTCTAAAATTAGATCACTCAGACAAAACTTTTCTTGAAAGAGTTGGAAGGAAAAAAAGTGATAAATTACCTCTCTCAGTTTTCCTAGAATCTCGGGTGTGCGATGCTCAACAAGGCTTTTTTGATACCATGTGATGGCAGAGCCCAAATCTCCCTTTCTGTGATAGGCGGTTCCGATACGGCCAAGAGCTTTAGCGATTAACTTGTAGTCCGCACGTATCTAATGAAGAGTATCTATGAGATGTTTGATAGACGATGTTCCAACTAGGGTTGAAACTCACAGAGCGACCTTCTTCAGCAGCCTTCTGTGAAATTTCGATAGATTTGTCGTAGTCACCTTGCTCAAGGTATACAGCTACGGAAACAAATAAGTTACATCGAAAGAACATCAACGAAGAAGTAACCAACCAGCTAAATTTGTCAAAAACGTAATATCCTTCGGCCACACCTCCCAAGCTCTCTCGAAAGCCTTAGCAGCAGTCTCGAAATCACGTTTTTTATACGCTTCGCTCCCTTTGTGCTTCTCCGATTCAGCTTCTTGCTTTGCTTTAGCTTCCTCGTCATCTTCCTCCTGTTCAGCTTCAGCCATTGGAACATCTTCAGGTTCTTTAGGTTTAGGAGACTTTGATGAGGAAGGCGGTTGTGGTGCAGGTGTCGGTGGCGGCGAGGAATTGTTAAACGGAGATTGATTTGCTTGACTTGCTACGTTTGGTGGAAGATCGTCTCCGGAGAAACCTTGCATATCGATTCCCATGAGCACACCCATGACTGTTATCATACGCGGGTCTTGTAGAGCAGTATTAGCTAGACGTGGATTACTTTGGATAATGCGTAGCTGGGTAAAAAGGGAAGTTCAGAGAGGAATAAACTATAGAAAGCCAAAAATTTTCTCACCCGTTGAACAAATGCAGGATCGGAGAGGAAGGATGCAGTCTTCGGATTGGCGGCCAATTTAGAGAATAAACCTGGATCAGAAAACATCTTCCCCAAGCCCAATGCATCAGAGGCGGAGGCAGCATCTTGGTTTAAGTTTGGTTTTTTAAGTTAAACTTGAGAAAATCATGGCAAACCAATAACACAACTAACCTTTAGCGTCTTTAACCTCCTTCAAACCCTTTTTCAGAGCGTCAGAATCTTCTATCTTCAATCCCTCCTCATAAACAGCGATAGCCTCGTCATATCGTGATGCACCATGCAAAGCAGCACCCTTTCGTGCATAACCTTTACTCCAAGAAGGATTGATACGTATCGTCTAAACAAATCATCTTAAATCAAAGGAGTTATATGGTGAGACTGCATGTCACGGGAATACCTCCTCGGCATCAGCTAACGCTTCAGTCCACTGTCGTTTCCCAACTCTTGCAGCACTTCTGTTAGACCATAAGACATGGTTCTTAGGATCTAACGCGATAGCTTGGGTAAACAAATCAATCGCTTTATCGTAATCTTTGCTTTGGAAGGCTTTGTTGCCTTGAGCTTTTAAATCTTCAACCTGTTATCAGTAAAAAAAAAATGAAGGAATGAAACACAACAATAATTGCTAAACAAAAACTCACGCTTGACATTTGAAGTAATCAGGAAAGGTCAGTCTTTGGTAAAGGAGGGTTGCAAGTGGCGGACTCAGGCAGAGGGAATTTATTTTTATTCAGGGCTTAGCCACGTGATCTTGGGGAAATTTTCGCGACTGTTCCAGCGTTATCTCTTTTAAGAAATATCATTTACAACGTTTCCCGAAAACCCTTTTTCTTCTTCTTTTCGCCAAACTATTCATAGAACTGAGTATACTTAGGGGCCAGGACGGCGGTTTTCGGGAAAACCTTGTAAGGTAGTCCGAAACAAACTTTGTAATTTATTTTATATAGTATCCACTCTATGCTACCGAATCCACAGTATATCTCAAACTGCTGGGTGCTTCTATCGTCGATTCTCTACCTGGACTCCAACTAATTGTCTACTGGGTGTCATCAAAGAAAGCAAGAGAATAGAACGCAAAAAAAAGACACTAACCCAACTACCCTCTGCTAAATGAGGCGAGTCGTCACTTATCCAAACCCATGTTGTGATTACTGCGAGCATACACAGGGCAAGTTCGGTCCAACCAAGAGACTCCACAGTGAGAGACTGTCGACATCTGTCAATTATTATTCTTTAAATAGTCACTACTCGAAATAAGATTTTTTAATTTACCTCGACAATGCCGGTAAACCATCGCAAATATTACCTTGCCTTGTTCTATGAAAGAGCATGATAGTCGTGACCTGATAGATCAGTGAGTATACACGATCTCGTCTCTCGTAAAATAATGCTATCAAACCCATAGAACACAGGTAAAAATTAACCATCCTATCGAGACAGAAACATTGTCCAAGAAATGATCAAGTCGTGCACGAATCAAAAAGGCATACATGAGCCCAAAGAATATCGACCAAGCAGAAGTTCCTAGAAAAAAGGGCAAAGGACTAATCAGCTTACAGCGGACGACAAACATTTCAAGAGTCCAGTTACAACCCATGAAAGCAATCAATCTGACAAAACGTTTCGTTGACTTTAGCCAAGATTATGCGTACATCGCAACAGGGGCGGAAACTTACAGATTATGATACTCGACCCCAGTAAACGAATCTTGTCGTACATCTTCTTTAAATAAAAAGACCGTTAGGATCAATTCAGCAATGGCTACAATCGCGATAAGACAGTACATGGAGTAGTGAAAAGAAGCAGACATTCAAACCGAGAGAAAAGATCAAGTTTGTGGAGCCTTCGAACTGAAAGAAGAGAGAGAAAAAAACAGAAACTACCAATGAGGCATAGGTCACGTAGTGATAATGAGTATGTGAAGAACACCAGCATGGTGACTTTGATCAAAAATGACAAAAGTGAGGATGAGGAGGGCATTCCGTTTCCTTTCTTCAAAGCTATGCCTTGTGAACAAAAATAACAAATAGACAACTCCGTGCTTCATTTCCTAAACCCACATAGGAGAAGCTGAGGACCATCTTTTTTGTGTACATAAATATAAAATGAATCAGACTTGACCACATGTTTTGAAAAAAAACAAGGAAAGCGAGTGCTAGGTTGGCGTAAACTCCTATTAACTTGACGCTCACTGTAGGCGGTTGTCTTATAATAACAGTTTTATTATCCAGTTCTCGGACTCAAAAAACAAATAATAGTATCATCATTTAAACTGTCATCCGTCCCTAAATTTAATTTCCATGGTCAATACCACCTCTGTTTTCTTTTTCGTAAGGTCGATCGATGAATGACTTGTAAGTAACAGCTTCTCCAGCTCTTTCTTTTTGAATGCTTTTGGGTCTGGTCCATCTAAAAACAAAAAGGAAGATTCAGTGACTAGAAAATATCTTGAATGTATCTTTACCTTCGATTATACTGATGCTGCAGTGTCCCGGTTGAATCTTGTCTTGGACCTAAAGGCATCCAGAGCTTGGGAGTTTCATCTTGTGATATTGTATTCCATGGAGAAGAGTTCTCTCTCGACCAAATGACTTTTAAGGATAGAAGAAATTAGATTAGAAGGATGTGTTGGAAACTCGGACATACTATCAGGCCCTGTGGCTGCAACTCTGAAAAAGTACCACAACCCAGCTGTGGGCATTCCAAGTGTAACAATATACCTATAATAATTGGAATAAATCTAATTGCATTCGAGAAAAAGAACTCTCATTCACTCACAAAGGAACCGCCTGATATTGAACCAGGAGAACTTGACGTGAATCTGAGAACCTACCAGTCCAACTTGAGAAACGCACCTCAATGGCAAACCAATTCTTTTTAAACACTGAAAGAGGGCCTCTCATCATCTTAATAGCATTGATAGGTCCTGGGAGTACCATAGCGTTTAGTTTATCAGAAATTGTTTAGAAAAATAAAAGAAGACGGTTGTTAGGAGGGAAGAGAGGGATGATGTCATGGCGGGTAATGAATCATTTCATGAGAGCGCAAATGTTAGACAATTGCAACGTCAATGTTAAACAATAAACATTTCTATATTCTTTACACGTACAAACTTCCAACTTGTATAATCATAACGATTATTTCGAAGGCCCCCAAGTTTGAAGTGCCAAAACGTATGTATCATGACAAGGAGGAGATTGCCACGAATATCCATAAAATCCAGCATCCTTGAATAAATTAACGATGCCCTGTTCTCTGGCAGTTCTAGCTTCGACATCCACGTTAGTCCTAATACGATCCCAAGCCTTCATAGCAGCATGGACTTCAGCAACATTGCTCATCCCGATAACACGAGGTATATCGTGCATCACACCCTCTTTCTGCCGCAAGTGATATCCCAAAGCTACGTCAGGAAGTCCGCCTTCCCAATCCTTGCAAAACGCCAAAGCTTGTGATTTAGCTTCTAATAGTGCGGGAGAAGCCGGGTGCCATGACGGATGATTCGCGGTTAATAGACCCATCGAGAACGGCGAAGCCGCGATCAGTTGTCCGACTTTGCCACGTTCTATAAAGTGTGAAACGTACGCTTCGAAAATGTCATTTTGTAAAGTGTGATGGGAATATGAAAGGACGACGTCTAGAGGCTGATATGGAGGTTGGTGTAACACCAGTATTGCTATACGTAGCAATGTTGGAAGAGGGTACCCTATTATAGCATAGAGGTGTATTCTAAATTAGAAAATAACTATTTGCACAGGTTATCAAGACCCTGACCTGTTATTCCAACATTTCCAATTTTT
This sequence comes from Clathrus columnatus, assembly GCA_020884735.1. Taxonomy (NCBI): domain Eukaryota; kingdom Fungi; phylum Basidiomycota; class Agaricomycetes; order Phallales; family Clathraceae; genus Clathrus; species Clathrus columnatus. The sequence continues at coordinate 2,425,036 of BPWL01000002.1, forward strand.
CCTTCATTTTTCATCTTGAACAACTCTCTGATAGCTTCGAGAACCTGTGCATCTCCATCACCCCAAATTTTTCCTTCGTCTCCTTTTGCTAATCCCCATCGGTCAGGTTGTTCAAGAGCTTTCAAATGATCTCCTGTGGTTGAACCTTCGGGAACACGCGTCGCGACGTACTCCACATCGTGCATATACGTCACATCCAGATGATCAGTCCCAAGACGTGATAAACTACGAAGGACGCTATTCCTTATAGTTTTAGGGTTGTAATCGAATGTACCGCCATTCGGTCCGGGATATCTTCCTGCTTTGGTGATCTGATCCACACAAAAGAAGAGATATGAAGGTATCAAATCAAGAACAGAAGGGCGATACATACAAGTTTATACGAAGTGCGAGGATACGTTCCCGACAGGGATCTCAAAATGGCACCCAATATGATCTCAGAAGAACCGTAATAAGGGGCTGTGTCAAATGCACGGATGCCATATCTCCAAAAAACAAAACATGAGATTAGCCTTTCAAAAAGAGCGGGAGAATCTCATAGTGGAAACCAGATCTTCATAAATTACCTTAACGCGAGACGCACGGCTCGAAGCGGCGCGTCACTGTTCAGAAAGGAATCTTCATTATACTGATTCGCAAACGTCCCAGTCCCATAAATAATGTATGGCAGTTGTTGCGCTCCGACAATGGGCTGTGTGGAAATGGTAGGAAGTTGCGACTATTGGTATTGAAAAAGACAACAACAACATACCACTGAGATACCTGAAATAGGATGATCCTCTTCGTTATCGGGGACATCGTCAATTGGGGGAGGGATGTATAACTCAGTAACTTCAGTTAGATCAACCATGGAGAGAAGGCTTGAGATTACTAGCAAAAAGTCGGACCGTGGGGCGGATGATTAGTCAGACTGGATAGATATTAATGTGGATAGGGCAAAGTGGAAAGGCAGAACGAAATCAGTAATATTTGGGTAATGAAAAAATAAAATGTGATATAAGGGATTGAATTCTGTCTTTCTACTACACCGGTTCAAAAAATGAAAAAGATAGTTTTCTACAGTTTATCCCGTTTCCAACTAAAAAAGGAAGACCAATGGTCAGATGAAGACGTTTATTTTGCGGAATGAAATGAAAAACAGGGATACGGACGATTTCTCAAATTGATGATTCCCTGACATTAGCTTGATATTTTCATTCTGTTGCACACTGTTCCAGGGTGTGGGGTTACCCTTCGTCCAGATGACTAGAAATAAACGTCATCTTAACAGGAAAGTGTATTTTGGCAAGGCCAGAAATCACGTACTATCTGGACGAGTGGCTAGACGGGTGGTATACCAACCTGCACCTACAACGGCAACACCAACTACAGCGTACCTGCTCGAGAGTTCGAATGGACAAATTAGTAGAATAAGACGATAGTATGCTTACAGAGGAACAGCCTGAGATAGAATTAAAGTTGGAAAAAATAATATTAATGAAGAAAATTCTTACCTCAATGGCAAACCAATTACGGCGAAATACCGAGAAGAATTTAGACATGATGATGAAATGGGGTTATCAGTACTACAAGACAGGAACAATTGAGTGACAGTCACGGAGTTTCATTTCACGTCACGCGTCACGCCACACCACAATATTTTTTTAATTGGAGGTCGACCGTCTGAGACAAGTCCCGTTTTCTGGAGAAAGATAGACACAATAAAATCTCTGATAGGAGAGATTCAATGCAAAATTTGGGAACATCATTGGAATACGACTTAAACAAAAGTGACGACGTGTCGCACCCGGCAGCGGTAGCGGACCCGACGAATGCTCGGAGTAGGGTTTAGTGTAAAGGACATATGTACATCTTCTCGCAGAATTATGCGATAAATTGAAATTGAATATATATTTTGATCCTCTCTAGGGAAACTGCGGACGGGGGATGTGACGATCGCCAAATACGGAAATTGTCAAAAAAAAATAACAGTATGTAACACATAATTGTGATACAGCCATATATGCTTGTTTGAAAATGTTTGACATTACATAAAAGTTACAAGACCTAAAAAAACGACTTCATCTTTCTTTTTCCCCCTGTCCACCTTGTTGTGCAGGGTCGAATAAAACGGCATACTTTCCGCGTGCGGCAAGGCAACCCTTACTCTGTAACCAACAAACCACCATTTACGGTCATCTTCGGCGATGGCGATGGCGTACTATGTCCCTCCTCAACTCGCTCTTATCCCAATGACCACCACCACCCCCGAACCACAGCAGCCCTCTTCTTCAATGCCAGTATCAAAACCAGTAACAAAACGTGCAAGAAAAGCTATTAATTGTGAACCTTGTAGAGCCTCTAAACTGAAATGTGATCGGTGAGTGCGATTCCCCTAGTTGACCCATGCGTAATCTGAACATTTGTACCCCCTTTATAAAATAAAATAACACACAGTGCACGTCCGTGCTCGTCTTGTATTCTTCGAGGTGCGTTTTTAAATTCATGTCTTCAAACCACGCGATATTGAAAATATGAAACAGGAACCGCCGCTCTCTGCTATCAAGGCAATTCTGGTCCTGACTCCGAATCTCGAAGAATTGAAGAATCGTAAGCATATATTTCCCAATGTTTTCCTGTTTCATCTAACCGATTTTTGTTTCCCCCTGGCCCTCCTTCTGACCTCGGAATTTTTTTCTTCTGTCGTCGTTAGCTCAAGCCGTTTTGACCCACACCAGGAGATTATTCGTATCAGAAATGCCCTTTCTTTGATAGAATTTCACATGGGTCGAAACCCAAGTGCACTTTCCTTCGCCCATGCCCAAAGTTTTGCTCGTATTATACAGAATGAAACCTCGTCCTCATCCTTAACATCAACTTTTGGAGCGATCCCTGCATGTTTGGCCCAACGATATACTGGCGATGGAGGGATGTATGCCGGTCCCACTTCTTCGGCCACTTTTCTTACCTCATTTGTTGATGAGGACAATCAAAACGAAATGCTTTCTCTCCTCTCCGATCCCCGTGCCTCCCCGGCCTCCAGTTTGGTATCAGGCCCTCGTGATCACGACATCTTGTCGTTACTACCCGATTTTGGCCTCATCGATGACTTGATCGATTATTATTTCGTCAACAGTACTTGGGAAAACAGATATCTCGACTATGAAACATTTACAGCTGCATGGTCGAGATTCAAGGACAGATCCAGCAGTAATTCCAATTTTTTCGACGACCGACTATTCCTCGCCACATTATTTCTTGTCCTCGCGGTCACTGTCTTGTATCTCCCCTCGCGTCATGAACTCATCGCCCCACTTAACGCTCATCCGAATGATCTCGCGGAGAATTATTACAACTATAGTTGCACCCTTCTCCAGCGATATCGTACCGAACGCCATATCCACTCTCTCGAATTTATAGAATTATTACTCCTCCACACGCATTACCTGCTTATCCTTAAAGATAGGTGCGAAGATATATGGTCGTTCCGAGGCGAGCTTCTTAGTATTGCAACTGCAATGGGTCTACATCGTGATCCAAGCATGTGGAAAATGCCCAAAGAAGTGGCTGAGCGACGTAGATGGGCATGGTGGAATATATTACTTACCGACCGTTGGTTATCTTGGATGCTAGGTCGTCCAATGGGTATAATCAACCACCATTATGACACCTGTATGCCCGGGCCTCTGGATCATGTACTTGATCCCACACAACGCGTACACCTTCCTCAAGTCCTCATCTTCCGCCTTGTCGAGATTTTAGGCGAAATACAGGAGCACGCCATGTCTATTCGTCCAGTTTCACACGAAGAGATTATGGCCCATGACAGAAGGCTTCAAAAATGGCTCGAAACGTTCCCGGAAGAGTTGAACTTTGACGATTATCATATAGCCAAATCTCTTGCTTCGAATGTGGTGTCTGCTCGAAGAGCGGGTCTTCAATCGCTCTGCATGATGATGATGTACAACAACATTCGATTCACACTCCATAGGCCGTATGCCAAGTCTGCGAAACACGCGTCAATGAGCTGTGGACCAGACAGTGGTTTGACCGAGACCCAGTTTGAGCAATCACTTGAAATTGCGATCAACTCAGCGGACCGGGTTATTCACCTTGCTACACAAGCGCGACACGATTTCCTGGCGAACAGGCTGCTTGTCGTTCCTGGTCATTTAAATTGGGGTCTTATTTACATGTTCAATGCTGCCATGTTTTTCGTCTACCAAATTTTAGCGGATCCTGAGCAACCAGGTGCAAACCTTTTTCGTGGAAACGTCAGACGTGGTATTGCATTAGCAGAATCGTTACGAGGTCTTCCCGCATCACAGAAGGTGTATTCGATCCTCGCAGCTCTGGCCCCCGTCTGCGATGAAGTTCCAGACCACAATCTTAGCGCTCGTCAAGCTGAGGAAAGGGAAAACAAGAAGAAGAGGGTTTTGAGCTTCGTCAAACGACTCGCATTTCCTTGTTTTGATCGTCCGGGCTATTCACCTGTCGTGCCACCGCTACCCTTGACTTTGAACAGCACTTTTTCACCGTTCTCTTCTGATTCTCCGGGATCTAGTGGCATTCAACTCTCGAGTCAAAATAACAATGGCAATGGGAGTGGCAACCGTCACAGTAACAGTAATACCAGGAACGAAGCTTACCCACAACGAAGTTTGACCCTTTCGGCTGAGAGGGAGCTCCTGAATAGTATCAACTCGCGTGGACATCCCCAAACTTCTTATTCCCCTCCCGAAATTCGCAGTCCCGATAACAGACAAAGTACCTTACATTCGCATATAAAGTCTCCCCCTTTACTTGCTCTTCCCCCTCAGACTAACGCCAGCACTATTAACCCGAGCGCCCCTCTTCTTTCCTATCCTATAGACGGGAATGGACTACAGCATACACGACCAACATCTCAATCTCGGGGGTTGTATAATTCATCTACCGAACACTCACAAAATCATTCAAACCCCAACTCGGCCCAGTCACAGGCCCATACTAGTAGTCTTCTTAATCCCTATCTCTTAAACGGCACCCACAGTTCTTCGGATGGGGCGAGGGTTAGTGGTGAGGAGAATGGGGAATTATGGGGAACAACAATGGAAATAGATTCATCGACATGGGATGGGTTTTTAAGCGTCGTCCCTCCGAGCGGGTAGTTGTAAGGAACAATTGTTTATTTAATTTTCAGTTGGTATTTATGATAAATCTCCCCTAGGAGATAGGAAAAGTTCGAAATTCCTCATTGATGGTTGAATCTCTGGTCCTCGGAATCCGATCGCTTGTGGACGCGGAGAAGTCAGGGCCTAACTAGGCCTAAGTCCCGAGGATAAAAATTGTTTCTTCGACAAACATATAATTTCGAGCCGCGCCTTCTGTATTTGTATGATTTTCACCCCTGTTATGTCACCGTTTTCTTTTTCTTTCTCGATTTCCAAAAAAATTGTCACGTTTTCCTCAGAACCAATATTTTTCAACTTGATTTTAAATTTCAATTTCTAATCCGTGTAAATTACGCTATACGTTCACTATCCTTTTTTTATCCATCTCGGCCACGAATGATTCCCGAAAACGAGAAGTCCGGGCCCGTGTCTCTTCATGTTCCCGCGTTCTTGATCCACAAACCACGGTGTGAGCAGATCGTTATTTTAAGTAACAGAAATAAGGAAACAGCAATGAATTTAAAATATGTAAACTACTTTTCATGTACATGACTTCTGAGGAATTTCACATAGCAATTGAGAAAAATAAAATCTTCGTAAATAAAGACACAGAAAATAAAACGACTTTTTAGGAATCGTTTCATGAATTCAAAACTCCCGCGGTGCTCCATTTTTGCATGCGTTTCACTCTGGAAGTTAGTTCATCTTTCAACTCTCGTAGTTGGTTATGAGCTGTTGGTGTTAAGTTCTTAGAAATCGAGGCGGTCGATATAACGATTTCCAATAAATTATAAGGGAGCCACGTTATTCCAGCTCCACGCGGACGATTTCGGGGTATGGCAGCTTCACTCTGTCCGAGGGGATTGGAGCTTAACAGATTCCGAAGAAAAGCGGGTAAAGTAACCTACCTTCCGAACTAATGACAAACTATACTCTAACGCCTCGCAGATAAGTTCGAAACGTAAAAACATCCGAATAAGAAACTCGGGCTGATTGTCTTGAAAGAATAATACCAGCCAGGAAGGTAAAGAATTCGATCGATCAAATTCAAGAATTCTCTCTGAGACCGCCTTTCGGTATGCATACTCATTGTTGGAGCTGTCATATTGCTCTAAAGCTGTTCGAAGGTAACGCCATCCTCGTTCAATAGGGCTCCCCGGCCATGACGAAACTTTTTCGGAGTGTAACCAAGTTGTTCCATCCTCCGCGCTGGATAGGGGTTATATCGTTCAGGGATCCTCTCGTAGAGTAATTGGGAACTTACAGATACGATTCCCCGCGGCGAGATAAACGTAGACATTGAATCGCCAAACGTTCGAACGTCTCAGTCATGTCAATTTGAAGGATTTGTGCTGCTGAAAAGGCATAATCATAAGATCCCTCCTGCGCATACTTAGAGACGATCTGCTGTCCTGTCAAAAAATGCTCTATAACTCAGGGTCAAAAGAATCCCTTTCCAATTCCAGGAGAGAATACGCACGAGTGGGAGCACTAAGATCCGGATGGCGCTTCATTAAATCCAGACGAGCATTAACAAGTGTGTATTCACGCTGCAAGTCATTTAAATCAATAATCTCGACATCCCTCGAGTCTAGTTGATATTTATCCGAGGGAACATGTTTGGCGAACTTTGGTTTCTTGCCCTATGGAATAGATTTCAGGGAGTGATGATATTAATAAACGGGAAAGGAGGATACCGTTGATAAGATTTCGGATGGGATAGGAAGTGCTATCCAAGCGTTTTTAGGATCAAGCAGGGAAAGAGCATTAATAGCCACTAAATATGCTTCTGCTTGCATTTCCGCGATAACAACGAATTGCGAAGATCCCTCCATAAATGGGGAGAGTCTTCGGGCAAATTGATACATCGTCGCGGCCGCTGTAAGCCAACCGTATTACAGCAAGAAAACAAGGCCTGCAATCAAAACTCACCATTACGAAAATCGCCTCTAAATACATACCATGCATATAACACCTGCGGATACATCGGTCGAGAAAGTGGATCAGCATTCCGAACCTTGAAAGCAAGCGCCGTTTCGACTTCATTAGGCAAACCCACGAAATTGAGTGATAACAGCCGGTCAACAGCATTCGCTTCACACATGGCCTGAACAAGTTGACTGATAGCTTCTCGTTTTCTACCACTCAGAAAGTCAGTGCAAACCGTTAAAACTGAAATCCATAACACGTACATATTATCATAAGGGGTTGTCACTAAAGCCATATATGAATCTTCGAACATTTCAAGTTCAAGGTATCCTGTTATGACTTTACGCCATAATTCGCTGGTGTCGATATCCGACCCCGCACACTCAATGGCCAGTACATGAAATTTAACAGCTTCTGCCAAATAGCCTTCAGTTTCAAATATTATCGCAACCCATTTATAATAGCTGTATTCGTTATAACCTGTCGTTATTTTGGGCAAAACATGTCTCAGAGCGGCGCTATCTTCCTCGGACAAGACAGCACCAGGTGCTTGAAAAGATCAGGTTCTAAGGGAGGAATATAGAGCGCAGAGATGATGCTCACCAAAGCTAGCACCAACACGTTGCAATAAAGACGCTCCATCCTGCGGACGACCAATGCGGACGAGTATCAAACCATGAACATAGGTGATACCGGGACTTCGCGCCATTTTACCCAGTATCTCAAGGGCGGTATCACGGAATCCAAGATCTAACAGCCATTTGCATAACGACACCTCATAATGAGTTGTCTCAGCCACATCATATGATGTTAAAAGACTCATCATCCGGAAGTGGGCAAATGCAGTCTCAGGTAGCGGGCCTTCTGCAGATTTGACCTCGTCCATCAAACGGTACACGAGAGAATAAGTGGGGGACTGTGACGATAGGTTACTGCGTTGACCGTTCGACAGTGTCATGTTTTGGAAATTTCGAAGCACCCCGAGATCTTGCTCTATTGCAGCAGATGTTGTTCCATCTGGATCGCCGGCCGGCTGTCGGGACAAATATCGGGAGATGCAGATGTTACGGAATACAGCGAAGAAACGACTCAGGAGAGCAGGCGATAACTCGCGCCGGTGGTCTCCGATCTGAAATAAAAGTAAAACTAGGCTCGAACAAAGTCCATATCTGGCATCAATACTAGCATTAATGTAAGCCGTGACCACCCCGCGCTCCCACCGCGTCGCCGGTAGTGGAATATTATTTTCATCCAGCGAAGGTTCAGAATCTTCAACCTTTACTTCCGAATCGACGGTTGTAATAATATCCAAAGCACGATCCAGAGGAAGGTTAAGGTCCTCGACTTCCATCAGTTCTTCTAATACGTATTGGGTTATATCTTCACGAGGATCATCTATAGAAGCGACGCAGTGCTCCAAAGATTCGGCATAAGAATAACTATGCTCCTGAGAAACCATCATTTCGAATTGAGCTTCTCTAGCATGAATCTCGGCGTTTGACAATTTCTGTCGAACAGAGGTTGCAATGTTTAGTACATTATAAACCTGAACGTCTTCTGCGTCATTCAAATTAGTGTTCACACGCAAAGGCCAGTCCGAAACAGCAATTCGGCCTATCCGTTCTCGTTCAAGGAGAATAATGCTGTCCGGGCCGCTTCCCAAGGCAAGAGGCCATCGACCGCTGCGTTCTATTTCTCTACAACGAGCAATGAAACCCTCCCAATCTCGCTTGAGAGCACTCCAATAGTTGTCACGTTGTGGTACGCCAGTACGAGGATCAATAGTCAGCTCGACGGAACTGCCCACAACAGCAGCAACGTGTTCAGTTAAGGTGATGTAGGATTGTTTGAGTGTAAGAGGTGGCTGCTTGGATGGAGCAGATAATAAGGCATCGGTGTACTGTTGAAGAGCGGTCTCAATCGTAAAATGGGAGAAGAGACCAGGACAAAGTAAAACAGATATGAAGGTGTCAATTAACGAACCGCCTCCAGAACGCAAAAGTAATTCGTCGAGGTAATCAGGTGTTAATTCCACTTCGGAAGGATATGAAGAAGCTTGCCAAACTTCGGGTTCTGGAGTATCCTGATCAGGATCAAAGGATATACGTTCGACAACCGAGCTGCCTTGTTTATCCCACAAAGCATACAGTGTTGATGGTGATACTTGGAAATCTCGAAGTTCGGTCCCGATAGTCCTTGTAGGACAAGCAATGGATTTTATATGCGTCAGCTCTTTATTATTTGCCGACAAACAGAATAAATGAAAATGTCCGCCTGTTTCCGGAGAGGCTGGCGATGATAGAAACATGAGAACACGAAGGTTCTCGTCAGCCTCGGTTTCGTCACTTTGGGATGGCAAGACACGAAGCAAATTGGGTGATTCCAAGTCAGAAAACATCTTTATTTCGTTGCTCGGTGTCTCTCCACGCATGGGAGAAACGGTCGAGCGGTTCAAATTTTTGAAACTATACGATGCTATGCATGTGTTTGAATTCCATGCTCGTAGAGTATAGTCGCGAGAAAGGGAAAAAATAATGGCCGAATCAGAAGGAGGAAGGTGTGATGCAAATGAGACGATTTGTGAGTTTTCAGAGCCAGAAACCAAATAGGACGTCCAGGTTGTTTTGACGCGGTGTATACTCTCATGCCATGTGCCTACCACAAGATATAAGCGTTAAAAAAATATTTTTAAATATAAAATACCATAATCCTGTCCCGAATCCAATCGTAAAAACCGTCCTTTACTCAGGCTAATAACTACGCAATCAATATCTTTCACATGGACCGGACCTTCAAGATCTTCAGCGGGCGTATTGATGACATACTCCTTACACCACCCATTTGTTGAAGATACATCAAAGATTGGAACATTTTCCTCAGTCAAAACTGGGAACATAAGGGTGAACAGCGATCCAGACGTGGTGACCACAAATACATTAACTTCCGAAAGTTGATGGAGCAAAATGGTAGGTGCAGGCAATATCGGCGCTGGAAAGGCAAAACGGGTTGCTTTTCCCGTTGAAAGGGTTATCAATTCCAGGATAAGTCCTCCATGAATTATACGAATGAAGATTGTGCCAGTTTCTGGCGATGAAAACGTGGACCCATATGACGCATGTTCTTGTAAAGTATCTGGGTCGATTTCGGGAAGGGGAATATCTCGCCTCACTGTGTCTATGGGTATTAGTAGCCCATGTGAGGGAGGGTAAATTGAGGAAACATGTACAGAGGCTAATATGGTGCGAGCCATCCGCACAGTGCCAGCGACTCTCTCTCAAGGTACAATACACGTCCACAACAGTCCATAACGCGAATGAACCCGCGATACATACACCCAATAAATAGTTACAAATAGTTGGACTAAAGTCATTTAATTGTAATACTAGTCTCCCTTGCTTCTTTCATAGATTTCCACATTTTTATCAGAAACATAGAATTTACCTTCTTAGGCTGATTTTGGTCTTCTTCTTCAGTTTCTACCTGAATAGACACTATTTTGCCTTTTCGAGCATGATTCATATGGGCTCGAGCCGTATCTAAAGAGTTATCATCGCTGAATCGATCCCATAGACAATAGAGGCTGATGATTTCCTGTGCTACCGTGGCGATCAATGTCATAGATACGTTTAGTCCAGCCAGCCATCCGACTATGTCGGCTACTCTTTCTTTCCCTTTACCTTTTGTGAAGGGCAGGGTGGTGATTTGCCGAGAAGAACGACGAGGGACTGCATTTGGGACACTAGCGGACGCACCCGACCTGGAAGCCAGTTGCGTTTGGATGCTATTTCGTATGGAAGGATGAAAGATGCATGTGAGGTGTATTGCCGCTACGGCTATGATATGTGGCGGATACAGAAGGCATAAATCAGATCGATATGTATCATTGATAATAAACCTAAATGCCTCTTAGATTACAAAAGCGTCCCTGAGACCAATCCGAGTACATACCATGCCATCTGAAGTGCGGGTTCTGGCAGTTCTAGCTTGCCTTGACCAGTTCCCCAGTATCTAGGATCATCGATACCCGCACCAACTTCTCCGGCCTCTGCTTCCATGGACCCATCTTCGGTTTCTAATCCCGAATCTCCTTCTTTGCCGCATAACGTCAACAGAGTACGATAGGGGTGAAAAACTGTTAAGTCACATTCCAGATCATCAACAAGATAGAATTCCATCTCAGCAAGTTTGGAGTTATCAGAGGGGAATGTTTTGATATCATATTCATCGCCTTTGAAGATGGACTTGTTTTAGCGTTTCGACGCACAAGTCTAATTGGTTGGAGACTTACTGCTAAACAAAGACCGAGCCTCCATGACTACATTTTTTATATGGACGGGTGTCTCTTCAGCTTTGGCAGCCACATAACAACATGCCGCAGCAACTAGGAAAGGATCGGTTTCACAGTATGAATTCTTGAGATAAAATCGGCGAAAGAATACAATTGCAGTTGCAACTACACGTTGTCGGAAGTCCAACTTTTTGCCGAGTTTTGAAATAACTGATATAGTCTAAATGCATGAAATTAGACATGAAGCTATAGCACCTACGATTTGCAAAAAATATCCCTAATAATGCAAGATGATCCTCAGTGGCATAATAACTATCGTCTTGACGAGCTTGGGCTAACGTTGTCCTATCAACAATCCAACGTCTGCTACAGGTTTGTCGAGTCAGTAAAATCCCCTATTCTTTTGTGAATAAAGACATACTAATGCGAAGAGGCCCAAAAATCGGTCGCCATGTGAAAGCATTACTAGGCTGGAGCGGCCTTGGTAGGGAGAAAAAGTCCCTCGTGGCTTCCGGTCCCGAGGCGCCGGAAATCTGGTGGACTCACTTTTTACTTGTTTTAAGATTAAGTTGAAATAAATTCATTATTACATTTAGACCCATGGTTTAAAACACTGAGCAAAGGGGCCAATAGCTAGTGAAAATAACACTATTACCAGCCGATTAAGATGTTTTGGGCTATGCAGCGTTCGATAAATTAATAGAAGAACAGTTTTGAATCCCCATGCATAAATTCAACAACTCTCACTGCGTCCGACAATATCTCAGTGCAACTTATTTCTATACAGCAAACCTCGATTTTTGACGGTATATCGTTAATAGCGCGTCATTGGGATTTAATCCTGGTCGATTGTAGCAGACCATAGTCTCTTCAGTAATGACGTTGCATCGTCGCTTTCTAATCCTGCAAAGCAGACAGCTTCAAAGGTCACCGAATGAGCTTTCAGATGATGCGAATACTGTAAATGATGATTAATGATTATATGACGTTCCTTTGTTGTACTGTGTGCTTACCGCCCGAAGAAAATGACGGTACCATCCCCAGGTTTCCCATTGTGACCATTCACCTTCACTCCATTGAGACCTTCTAGACCAAGAGAGTTCACCTAAGATAGAGTTCGAACCCCTAAGAGAAGCTACAAATTCGCTCAAAACGCGTGCGAGCGTATTTTTTTGTTCTAAGGCGAGAGTGTTATAATTTTTCAAGGCGTTAGCGACGGCCGGTGAACTGTCGACATTAACATTAACGTCTTCTAAAGAGCACGTTAGATAACCGTTTACGAGCAGTCGAACAGCTTATACCTCGAACTTCGGTATCTACATCCATCCCAGCGCCTTCTGTTCTCGCCTTCATCCTCGCGTGCGCGTCATCTTCTTCCTTGCGTAAAGCAACTAGTTTTCGTTTTGAAATAGCCACCCGTCCAATAGCTTTATTAACGGAACCCCGAATCAATTGCCATTCAGACGTCGTCAACCCAGTGTTATTCCCTTTTACGCTGCGCGGGGCAAAAGCCCAAACAACAACGTTAATAGGTTCGACGATTTGATATTGCATTAATTTATCAAAAACGATGACAACCATCTGCCAATTCTTGCGCCAAAAATCTCCAGCTGCGTCCAAAATATCGCTTTTGCCTTCACCATTCGATATCGCGCGTAGCAAAGGAAGATAGCGTTCCATTGCGTTCAGGAAATGAGAGAAAGACCGGGATCCAATATATAAAAGCGATTGTATAACCATGGAACGAACGACTGTGGGGGCGCTTTGTTCCGATTCCCCGCTTTCTATGAGATTATTCTTCATAGTCTCCACATGATTCACAACATCGTTGACATTGGATCGACCACGGAGAAGATTTAACAGAGATTGTGCAGCATCATAGTGAGGATGTGCTGTAATTTCAGTATTAAAAACAAATTTCAACGATTTAAAAGTTACATATACAACTCACAAGGGTCATCATAGTCATATTCAGGACCAGGGGCTTGAGAAGGCATAACATTGGCCTCGGGAGCATGCATGGCCTCTGGTAATGTTTTCAGAATTCTGTCATAATATGACAATCTAATTTCATATTCGACGGCTCTCCGCATGAAGGTCCGCTTGGGATGGTTAGAAGGAAGATTGACGTCAGGGAGCCTAAAGAAAACAAGTGAATCTGAAAGTATGGTATAAGGATAAAGAGAATATTACCATTCCTTCCAAACCCATAGGAAATTGAAGTTGCTCATATGGACTGCAAACCAATCTGAGAATCTATCAGCCATTTCGACATCCAACCCGTCTCCTAATAGAGCATAAAGTTTCCGAATCGACTTTCCCACTGCCGGACCAATCGTAGACGGAGAAAGTTTGCACAATTCGGTTATTAATGAAAAATAGTAAACAGGCTTATGCTGAGGTTCAGGAATCAGTAGCATAGACGATAGTATTGTCTAGAATAAAAGGGTTTATTGAAGATACAATCGCGAGGAAAAGTAAAAAAACAATCGGACCTCAATAACTGTGCTCTCAATTTGCCAAGATTTATCATATAAGGCCTGGTCGGTTTCGTCGCTTGCAGCTCCGGGCTTGGGTTTGAATGTACCTTGGGTGAACCATCTGGGCAACTCTAGTAGAATCCGAGCACACTCTTTACGATTTACTTCAAATATGTTGATGATATCACGCAACATAGCATGGATGCTATAGCCCGAGGGTGTCCTTATGTCCGGGGTTATCTAGACATGTTTTAATTTATTAAAGGGAAATGACACAAAGCGGAAACATACTTCGTTATCAAATAGCGATAAATAATATTCGGGGAATTCATCCTTCCGTCCGGTGGGCTTGTTGTCCTCGTCATATAGGTTGCCACTAAGATCCATGTTTTCCATTTCCATAACTTCTGGAGGTACCAATATAGAGGAAGCACAAATGGCGTCATTTCTGAAGGATCTGGACTGATGAAGTCTGTAAATGGTTGGGGAAAAACTGAAGCATCATTTAAGAATTTCGACTCGAGAAGTTGTTGTAAAGGCGTTAGCAGGCTTTTAAGCAGCTGTACAATAGATTGGTGAGGGACTCAACAACTGTAGCTTATAGCATACCTCATTTGAACGACTTTGTGTTTCGCCGAGTACATGAAGTTGGGCAAGAGGTCGTACCAATATCTTAGTAGAGTTGACTGACTCTGCGAAGCCAGTAATGGATACAATCATATCACTGACAGCTTGAGGCGATTCTTCGTATAGTATGCGTCCAGCCTGATTATTAAGACTTAGTTTGGAGGGATTGGTTCGAACAGTGCCACCTACTCTTATCAGCCCTTCTCCAACGCAAAGGCCAGCATTCAAACCACGTCCGTATGATACACCGGGCTCATCCAAAACAGCGGCAAAAGACTGTAGCAAAGACAACATAGAAGATGGGTCTATAATGCCGGCAACTGTCAGATGTGCGAAGAAATGTATCTGAAAACGTATGAGCAATCGTTTATATAAAAGGAGAAAAACATAAAGATACTCACACACAAGCGCAACTCCCTCCAAGCCTGTTTGTCGAGAAACGCTTGAAAACCCCTCCAAAACTCTTCTAGGATTGACCTTCCTATAGGTGTATAATCCGGGGTCGTCGTTGGTTCCTCACCGCCTGTTGGAGTTAACGGTTGGTGCAACAAAAATAAAAGAGCGACATAATAGGGTGTTTTAAAAGGTTGGTTGATAATTCTGAGTTAAAATGAGAACATGTTAGTGGTTTTATCTGCGGACTACGCACGAAATTTTGAAACCATCCGCAATGACTGAAATGGCATCCTGTTGCTGAATTATTGCCTCTGCCGTACGACGTATATCTTCTGAATCAAATATCTGTCGAAATTTACACATGCGTTCAAATTAAGGCTGACAAAATTCCTAGACTTACTGGAAGATCACCAAGGTGTATGATGGTTGCGCGCAATTTCTGCTCTGGAGTTTCTACAGGTGGAGGTTCTCGATGATCATCTTTTCCGCAATGTCAGATAGAGTACATTCAACAACTAAGCACTTAGCAGACCTCTATATCTTCGTCTGTTATATCTTTCAGGAGCCATCCTTATTTTGTGTTTTTAAACTTTTTGATTATCTCTATAAGAGAACCCGGTCACTAATCAACTTACGCTGTTGATTACGTAAATCAGTCAATCTCAACGACGTTGAAGTCGCCCTTTGAAGGGCTTTGAGGTGAAACAAGCGCGGTTTGAAGAGGTGCGGTTTTTTATATATAGCGAAGAGCAGTCCGTGAACTGATTAGTCTTTAGCTTCGTGCTATGTCCTACACATGCTAATTGCTAGGTTCCGCATCCAACAGAAATGGAACCTCCGTTTGTCAAAATTTTCCAATGCTGTATTATCCCAACACCGTTCTCAAAATAATTTCTTCTATAAGGGCTATCATCATGCTCATGGCCTTAAATCTTCCACTTTCAAAAATCTCGGAGTTTCTGAAACGGCTCGGAAATCCAGAATTGCTTCGTCCAGTATTCGGGTAGCAATGAATTTCCAAGATGCTATAAAAGCCAAAGAGATTGCATATGAAACGCTCAAGGATACCTATAAAACAAACCCAACCTCGAAATTAGGAAGACAAACTCCTTCTCGATTGGTCGCGCATTCTCTGGTGCATTCCCTTCTACGTAAAGGTCAAGTAATGGATGCTGCCTATGAGATGAAGTACATTATGTCTCTCGGTGTTACGTTTCACCATCGGACCCTACAGAAAAATATTTCCTTATTGTGTTCGATTCCTTTTTCCGGTACAGCAAATCAAACTGTGACTTCAAATTTCATCGTTGACAGTGTGTATCCTGGCGACTCAGAAAGTAGTTTCCTATTATCGGCATTATATTCTCGATTACCTCCTCCAACTCGGCTGGCTACGAGCCTATTAATCACTGGTCGACGATACCGGCAAAAGCGAACGGAAGAAATGTTTAACAGGTTAATCGATGCTTGCCTTCTCCAAGGAGAAATTGTCATTGCTACGCTATTATTTGTTCTTTTAGTAAAGGATTGGCAGTTCAGATCCGTTGTGCGTGCATCCGGATCAAGGGATGAACCCCTCGTATGCGACACAGAGACACAACAGCGACTTTCGCACTTGGGTTTTCCATCGCCATCATTTGGAAAAACAATAGCTCTCCATCGTTTGAAAATACCTTATCCCGAGCCTGCAACTTTACAAAGGATTTTGAGCAGTATCAAAGACCGCATGGTGTTTACCAATACTCCAACAGAAGCCCACTTGGATTCCATCAAGTCTTTGGCGTTGCTGGCAAGTTTGGTTGAAGAGAAGAGTCTTCCTTATGGAAATATTTCCTTTCTCCTCCGCGTCATTCAGGATTGCCCTCGTGGAGCAGTATATCATACAATGACTATCCGGCACAGAGGACAGCTCCAATCTTTACCCGTTTACAAGTATCTTCATAATGTTCTTTCCGATATTTGCTATGGTTTACCATCTCAAAAGCCTAAACAGGCCGATATTGTTAATCCATGCATGCTACCATGCCTTGACTTGCGTTCCTACAATACTCTCCTTCATTACGTCCTTCGACATCGTCGTTCCCCAGCCATGGCCAACCAAATAATTGAACACCTGATATCTCATAGAAAACCGCCTTTGAAGCCCGATATCGTTACATACAACATCCTTTTACGGTCTGCAAGTTTACTCGGACGAAATGACATTGCTTTTATTATCCTTGAAAGGCTGAAACAACCACTCAATTCTGGAATTTCCTCCGTTGAAATACCCAAGTTGACCTCTTTGGACAAACAGCCTAGACGCAATATCCCCAAACAAATTGCCACCCAGACGCTAACTGTCCCCTTTCGCGATCATACAACCTCCATTACGCCCGACACTTATACCCTATCGAGTTATGTCATTCATTTGGTCTTAACGGACCAACTCGATATCATGATGAAAACTTTACTAGAGCTCTTCCCAATATTGATTCTTCCTGCAAATCGATGGCAGGGAGATTCATCCGAGTTTCAACTGTCTTTAGAACGCGCCGTGTCGTACGGGCCTTACGTTTTGGCGGCATTTCTGGACGGATGTCAGAAAGCAGGAAAAACTGGCATGATGGAGAGATTATGGTTTCTTGCAAAAGAGGCCGAATTTGACAGCTGGAAACAACCCCTAGATCTCGAACTTATGCTCCTTGGTGCTTATCGATTGAGGCGTACACTTCAGTCATGAAATGCTACGCCAGCGAAAGCAAAAAGGAATAAATGCGATTCGAGGACATCGAAATCTATCTCTTGCTTCAGAGTCGTATTATAAAGAACTTGCACTGATGAAATGGGACAGACAAATTGCCAGGGGATGGGGTCATTGGATCATGCAATTGCAGGGGAAGGATCTTCCTATCAATACATCGCGGCACCAAATGTCGAAAACAATGGGGTGGTATCTATACAATGCTATGGTTGATGCAGCCTTGAGGCTTGTACAAACATTAACTCAATTCAAGGTCCAGATGGAAATCATTTCTCCTGAAAGACGAGCTCAGTTGCAGCACTTGCAATTTCCCGTTCCGGACGCGCGGTTTTTTAATGCTCTTCTGGGGGTTTTTGGACGTCGTCCAGGAATGCAATACAGACGGATTTTCTCAGGGCGTAGTTGGTGGAAAAGGAAACTACGCATTTCGTTGGAGAGATTTTACCGTAATGAAGTATCGTCGCCGACTTATGACAATCAACTTGTTGAAATCGCGAGAATAATGGCTAACTACGGATACACTCTTCCTCTCGGTTTTCAACGGGTGTTAGTTGGCCAGATGGCCCCAATCGTAAGAAACGTTGTGCGTAAACGAGAAGTTGCGCCCCGCGCGGTTTCGATCTGCAGTATAGCATATCAGCCATTCGCAACTCCAGTAACCAAAACACGTGGTCTAATTTTTTCGTGGGGGCGTAGAAGGGGACGTGGGCGTAGACGAAGACCAAAACCAAAATCATTGATTAGATAGGATATAATGTATGTATCAGAATTATAATTAATTATGAACCGTCGCCTTTACCCTTAAAGCTCATAGTTAATACCGACTTTTCAAACGTCCTTTCTTTATACTCTTTTGCAATATCCTGCAAGTATTCGATAATCCTGTCCATCTTGGCTTGCCGTCCATTGGCGGAAGGGATTGGCGTATTCTTTTTTGGCGCAAAAATTATATCCACAGGACTTCCTTTAAGTAGACAAGTTTTAGCGTCTTTAAGCTTGTTCATGAAGTCATTTTCATCGACGGCCCATGTCATTTGTACTTCCTTTGCATCTTGAGCCTTTTTCGATTGTTGCGCTGACTTTCTTCGAGCCTTTTCCCGGCTATACTCTGTTCTGCTATCCAATATTTTGACAATGCATTTCTCTTGGTTTACCAGTTGGAGAAAGTGTGTCTTCCGTTCTATGCTGTCTAGGACGTAGGAGAGTGGTAGACGACGTGATAGTTTCCCTTCATCATTGACAACGTAGACATGGGAACATTTCTCTTTCCTTATATGTTCATTCCGTGCAAGATCGTGACTTGCGTATCTGAGAAATACTCTGATAGGCTGTAAGCTGGAAGAGAGGAGTGCGGGTCTGAGAATTCTTGAAAACGAGCGTAGTTCCGATAATTGCTTGCACAGTACCATCAATGATAGTTAATTTCTATATAAACCATTTAAAATAACGTCAAAAACCGAAGCGAATTCTGAGTAGTATCTTACTGGGTATATAACGATGTCCAAAGCCTGAGCCGGCAAGGTACGAGGCGTGACATGTGACAAACGTCTATAAATTTGACTTTTTTTCGGCTAGAACAACACAAACCTCTTGTCTTCTACCATTATAACTGGTGAGTGGTCTAACCTAATCCATCTTCTTGAAAGATGAAAAACACCGCCTTTTGAAAAGTAAAGGGTTATAGTATTCTCTCTTGTAGAGATGTTAACCCTTACGATGCTTCTTTTGTCATAGTTAGCCTGACATACCTTCTTCCTTTTCTGCCATATGATTTCCTGACGTATTTACTAACCGTAACCTCCCTTTTAGATTCGACTTGCTCAATACTCGAGGTATTATTTGCTGTATATTATATCTAATATCTACATGTCATGACTATTATACTATTTGTGTGTTTAAAATACGTATGCTAAGGATTGGCGAGTAGTGTAGTTGAGTGGTGATTAATGATTAATTGATTCGTTCAACTGGTCCAACTTCCGTGTCGTCGTGCTGCCGATCGTCGAAGAAACCATGCAATGTTTTCATATACAACAAAGGTTACACATGTGCCAGGCAAAATGCGCACCAAATTCGTCCCTAAGCCGCGATAAAAGCCAGCAAACCCTTCTTGCGCCCATGTTCGTCTAATCGTTGTTCTCATGTTAGGATATAAATGCGCCGTAGCATTATTCTAATAAAATGTTTGAAAAAAAAAATTCTATCAAATAATTGTTTACAACGTACTTGTAATCGTGACCGTACGACTTGATACGGATACGTACTAGCGAGTGCAGCGACTTTAGAAGCGCCCGACATGATGGTATATGTTGTGTTAGACTGTGGAGTTTATATGAAAGCAAGTCAAAAAATCAAAATGATAATCTAACTTACGAGACGCTCGACTTCAGGAGTCCAAGGCTGATTAGTTTTGATATACTGTCGTTTCTTTCGTCGGAAAGCCCAGCGCTTCATTTCTTCATATGCCATGAATTGCAAAGCTCCATTGCTCACACCGAATAGAGCAAGCCATGTCCCTCGATATAAACCTCTCAGGCCTTCATACCGATAGATCTCCCTCAGGCCATCTGAAATAAATTTAACTATACATTTACTTGATATGGAATTATCGTAAGAGTCACGTACGCCACAGCCCCTTGTACGAACCCGGAGTATCACTGTTCGTTGTGAACATGCGTACTTTAACTACCCAGATTGGATTAGTCAAGAGCGCAGTTGCGGCACCTTGAGAAGAAACAAACAAGAGTTACGATATACGATTAGAGAATGTAAGTGCGAATTAGCGAACTTGCTTCTGCTGAACATAAAAGAATTCCTAATGGTCTGCTTTGATCTGTATTGCCACCGAGGACGTGTCGTTTGAGCATATGATAGCTAACAGTATATTGAGCACTAGTATTTCAAAAAAAAAAAAAAACTGTTAAGTATAAAGCTCACAAAAGGAAGTATAATCCCCAACTTGATGCATTGCCAGCAATGTTCGGTCCAACTCCTCGATACAATCCTTGCACACCTCTAGATTGATAAATATCTTTTAATGACGTATAAATTTGACGCCCAATCCCTCCTTGAGGTCTAGACGTAGAAACTTGAAATTTAATTTTGAGCAAGTCCAAAGGGTGCATGCATAGTACAGCAACGACACCAGCCCCTGTGCCCGCCACGGCGTGGTCCTAAAAGAAGCTGTGGTTCATATTCGCATATAAATTAATAATATAATATAACGAACCAGAGCAGAGGTAGGAAAGAAACTGGGTGCATCTTTCACCTCTTGGTTATGGGCCATAGATTGACCAAGATGAGGTCACTTCGGTCAGAAGTTCGGCTAATAGTGCTGCTGACTCAGCGCTCAGCTGTAGTTTCCTTTGCGTTCTAAACCAAGAAAGGCTACTGATATGGCCTCAAGTTTACCTTCTTCGATATCCAAAATTCTTTCTAAACCAAATCCATTTGCTAGAAAAGGTCACCAGAGCCTATTCGAAACATTATCATCGCTGCCCAATGACGGTCTCGGCTCATTTGTTGCGCAAACACAATGGGCAAAGCAAGGAAATCCAAACTCATATTGGCAAGTTACAAAAGTAAAATTAAAACATGAAGGACAACATGGAAAAGCATGGGGAAGGTTGTATTGGAGAGGTGGGAGATTCACTCAGAAAAACTCTTCCGTGATGCATTCTTTTTCATTCGGTCCTGACATTTTACAGGTAAACTGGCGGAAACAATAAAAGGACGCACTCCAGAACGCGAAAGACTTATTCCTGGAGGATTAAAGCACGGATGGACTGTTGTTCAACCGAAGAAAAGACCAAATCCTGATTCTGATGAACATATCACTCGGGATCCTTTGGAAACAGTATCGGACAATATATCATCACCAAATTAATATTCAATTTGTTACAAGCGATGTACAGTTTGTTTTTCTAATACATTTCCTACACTCTCCGTACGTTCTAATCGTCGGATTTGACTCTTGTATTTGAAACCCAGAGGTATGCATCGTTTTACCCCTTGCCGTCTGTCGACCGATACGATAGGAATATCTAGAAAGTGACTTCTGGTTTGCATGATTACAAAAAACAAGATTGGATTGTTTCAGCTTTTTTTTTCAGAGTAAGGAGCTGGAAGTATATTTCTGCATGTTGAACGAACTATTGTCGCGAGTGACCATGACTGAAAACTGCTTTTACAACTACCGTTGAACCCTGTTTTTCGAGTTAATCGGATTTCGTTGGACCAACACTAAAGGGGATTATAAAAAAAGGATATGTTCGATAACATTTTAGTATCCAATGGGCTGATTGAGAGTCCCACAGTTCTGTCGCAGAAGCCACCTACCCCGTGCTTTGGGCCTGTGCCATGGCCATGCCTTTGATGTCTGTATTTGGTATTGAAATCTATCACCGCTGATCTGTAGATATTTGCTCCATGGAATCTTGAGCCAAGCGAGATGTAAGTTTAGCCTTGATGAAGATACTTACTATTTCAACCTTCCGCTTTTCAACAGATAATTTTGGGTTCGTTACGAAAAACCACTGATATTCTATATTGAAATCATTGTAATACAACAAGTTTAATGCGGTATCAACTGGTCATTTTGTACTCACCTCAGGTCGATATTCTCGTTTCTTCAACAGTACTTGATGGTACGGTACACATTGGGACGGCCTAATCAGTCTTTGACAGTCCTCGATCACAAATCAAAATATTACCGAAAATATAAAGCTCCAATGATGTTTTCAGGGACACCCATGATCGATATCAAATCCAAAAGTAGTTCTTGTCGGCCATCTCGGTGAGCAGGACATGTTCTGTTTTCATAAATATAACAGTTTATTACCCCATAACTTCGGCAGGATCAGAGCGACTGCGATCAAGATATCTTCTCGTGCTTCTTCGACATCGGTTCGGTTTTAAGGTTGCATGGTTACGGATCTTGATTATGAATTACACTTTTAAGACTTTTTTTTCCCATTTGGGTACCTGTCAATCATTGAATCATTCTCTGCCTTCTTTCTTAAAATTGCAGTTACAGATATTGACGGGATTTTTGGTTTCCTGCGTCCCAGCCTCATATGAGCGATTGCTAATCAGTGGAGCACCCTGCTTTAACAAACCAGGAGCAACTCATCTGTTGTATTTGATTAAAACTTGGAAGATTGATGCTTAGCGCCACTCCGCTTGAAAAGGATCGACCAAGCATACCCTTTCCCCTTTATTCTTAACTTAACTTAAAAGGAAGCTTTTTTTCTCATACACTATGGAAGATAAATGTGAGCGCTGTCGTTTGTTTACATATTAGAGATTGCTGTTAGACTTACGAAGCGATTGGTGATTATTCCTTTCCCTCTTGGAAGCGATGCATGCTTCTTTTTTCGGTCCCCCGACTCTATATCACACGCCCAATCCTATGAATATCCATGATTAATCTTTTCTCGGGAGGAGTAAGATTGCGTAAAACGTTGGCCGAAATTCCCAGAGAGATTATCATCCCGCATATAAAGCATTCCCAATCCATAGTGTGTGTATTTCTGTCGCTACTTTCTCTCTCAATGAACAGTACTAATGGCACCGTAGGAGGGCTTTTGCCTCAAGATATTTCAGACCTTTATCAAGCGTACGTTAGATAATGCTTAAATTTATTTAATATTAAGTAATTTTTCTCTTAAAGTTACATTTCAAACCTGGTACTTTTTAGCAGTCTTGGTGAAAACAGTTTCACTTTTCAAGTCCCATTGAAGGGCCCACCTTGCTAACGACATAATTTCATAGCGCTGTTGACGTATACAACTCTTCTCAGCTTCGATGACGAAGTTGAATTCATATGGTCCAGGCGATTCAACTTTCCTGCCTTCCTTTATTTCCTTGCCAGATATACCGTCCTAATTTCGCAACCTCTTCTCATCGGTCTACTTCTTTTACCGTCAGCTGTGGTATGTTAAATTTCTGGCTTTTCTTGACGTAATATTTGTGAGTCTTAAACTATTTGACAGTCGTTAACGTATGTATTTCAAAAAAAAAAAAAAAAAGTGCCTTGAATACGCCAGTTTAATTGATGGATCCACCTGATTAGGACTTGCAACCTTATTGCGAATCTGTACAATGCTATCTCATTACTACCTTATATCGGTGTTCAAGGTAAGAATTTCAGTGCTTTACTGAATGGCTTCTTTTCATGTAATGAGCACGTAATTGGTAGGCTTGTTAGTTGCCAGAGCATATTCTCTCTATCCTGGAAACATCTGGGTTGCTTTAGCACTTGGCTTATCATTTTTCGTTGGTTTGTTCTTTGGAATATACAGTAAGTCTCATTCATTCTACAAACTCAAACGTTCAATTTTCTCTCTATTAGTTCCTGCTGCCTTCCCGGGTTGTTCGGCTAGTTTGACGTGAGCTTATTCAGTTTCGTTAATGAGGAAAATGAATTCCTAACAAACTTTTTTTTAGTCGTAAGGCCTTTTCTGTCTCACTTTATTCCCTTTGACCCATAAACGGAAACCATCCTAGCCGTGATAAAGATCTTTAACTTGATTCAAATTATTGCAACGGTCACTACCGACACTTTGGTATTCCTGACGACAGTTGTTAAAGTTTGGGGCACCTGGAAACTAAGACGGGAATTGAATATGCGAGATGGGGAGTCAGGCATTGGCGGTTTACTTTTGTCCCAAGGTATTAAGCCACGCAATTTTTGTTGTGTTTTTTTCTGACAGCATTTCACAAGGTGTTTCGAGATATTGGTTGGTTATTTATTATATATCGATTCTATCCATCCGACACATAATGGTATTCTCATTTTGAAAGTTTTGTTCTTTTGGTTACTCTTACCAATGCGATACTAGTCGAAGTAAGCCCAAAACAACGCCTTAAGTAATACCTAATTCGTGTTACTGACCCTTTTCTTCTTTAGCGAGGACCGGTAAGCATATTTACACAGGCTTTCTGGCTTTCAGGGATCATCATGATGCAACGTGTATTCAGGGCAATGTCACGAGCAATTTCTCGTACATGCAAGAAGCGTGAGCCCCCTTTTTTTATTTCTTATTTTCCTTTTCACATAAAAAATCTATTTTTATACAGATTGTCCATAATTCTTCTGTGTCAATTTTCCTTAAATCTTCGTCGACGCAATAAATCTCAAATTGACGAGGTGGAACTACCAACGATGTCATTCACTGTACGAGGGGCTCGGAACGCGTTGCGACATCTTCACGAGACATTTATAACAGAGTTGGGAGAGCATGATGAGCAGGACGATACCGATGATAGTCATGATACGCCCGAAGAGGACGTGCAAATTGAAACAATCAATATTGAACTCCGAGCAAAATCGGATTCTCAATCAAGTCCTATCGAAGCTTCAAAAGAAACGGCATAAGGATTATCATCTTTTATGCGTATCATTATTTCTTTGTAGATTTGTACAAATTAGGCGCTTATTGATATCTCCAATCCTTAAAGATCACTTTTACATAAACACACTCGGCCGAAGAAGAGAAGAAGTTGGGAATTAAATACAACATGTTGTTCCTAGATGGAACGAATCATGTCCTCACAAGAAAACGGTCTGCATATATATGTATATATTAAATGATTTTGCCTAACTATACTAGGTAACCTTTTTTCATGGTTATAATTTTTTTGGCCATCATTGATTTAAGATATAATAATTTTCTTCAGATTGTTCCTAACCAGTCCATTTAAAGAAAATACCTTTTACGGGAAGACGGTCCTCGGTGGAGATTATTTTTTTGATGTTGTGTAATGAATTTTGATAGCAATTTTGAGTTGTATGCGTCCATACAACAGAATTGTGAGAGAACACGGGCGCTGATTATTCAGTGTTTCAATATTTCATGTGGATACTTTCGCTTGTTCGGCCATTTCAAGGACGAGGCATTTAAACCACTGTTCTCTTATTTACTGCAGAATTTGAAAGGTCATGGTAGCGTCGTCTCATTCCGATCTTTTGCCAAATAAGGATTTGAAGATAAGGTACAGCGCTACAGACATAGTATGATCCTATCAAAAGTTATCAATATATTTACCGGTCTATATATATACAGCATGGTAGAATAAAGGCCCGGGATGCCTTCTCCCTTTCAATACTCATGGAAGAGGATTCCAATTTGCCAGGTACTGGGACTTAAGGCAAACATAGATATAGTACATCCGGGATTCCCTTGTGGGCGATGAGTATAAGTAGACGTAGACCAACAATCGCCCCGCCAAGTGATCACGTTTTCCATACGACTCGAGTCGATGGTGATGCTCGATACTTGAAAATCTCATTAAATGCGACCATTGGACCTCCCCCAAATACCAGTGCTGATCTCCTGAGTCAACTTGCATCTATCCAAGGAACAACATCAATGTTGGCTGCTTAGCGAGAAATTGACATTGATATTCTGCATTTATCTTGCTGCTGGGAAAGACTTCTGGGTCATCCAAGTTGGAAAGGTCTCACCGCAATATAACACTTTTGATGGCCATTCGACGGAGAAATGGTAATCACATAAAGCCATTACAGTGGGAAATCGGCTCAAGAGCACCCTTCGTACAAGCCTTACAGGGCGATGTCCGTCGATCGAATAATAATATGGCATCCCGAGTTAGTAAACCTCAAATCTCAAAGCTAAAGTCATTACTGTAATAAAATGTTCCCACCAACAAGATATGCGGCTGACCGTGAGCAATGCAGGTGAGTGCTCGACGAGATATTTGGGGGTATTTTACTTGGCTTTTCGCTGAATAGAATCAGTTCCTTTTTTTTGATGACATGAAGATGAAGTAGTTTCAGCGAGCGCTCTAGGTAACGTCGCGAGACGGGACTCGAAGAAAACCCACGGCCGATGATCATCGACCTTCGGTGAACCATGCCCATACATCAGGGGCGACCCTCGCTCCTTCGGCCGTATATAACTATTAATGACTTTTGTAATCTATAGTTCATACTCTAACCCCTTCTAACCCCCACAACGTCGGAAGAAATGTCCCAATTCGTGGTTAAAAAGCTTCCACTAAAGCTTCCTAGTATGTTTCGAAACGTAGTCAATTTTATATCCTATAAATCAATATAACAAAAACAGAGGAAGATGTGGATGATCTCGTAGAGTTTACCTCCAGAGCTTTTGCATCCAGTCAGTTTCCCCTTCTGCTAGACTACTACTTTTACGATAATCATATTTACCACATTTAAAGGCAGTTACATGGATGATTTCACAGGCGGTGACGATTCCCTGAGGGGCTTGACTACTCGTTGTTTAATAGGTGCGGCTAATGTTGGTGGAGGGAGATGTACGGGGCCGTGGAAGTGGCCACTGGAAAAGTTGTTTCGCTTGCAGTGTGTGCACCACCTGGAAAGATGTTAAATGAAACGTGAATCACTTCAATTCTTTTACTAGAAATAAATTCTTATGTCTTTTTTTTTTTCAAAGGCCCGAAGAACGTGAACAAGGGACGAATGAATTGTTATTCAGGTTGAGTCCCGAAGCCAAAAAGTGGAGAGAAAAGATTGTAAAAACATACTCATTCCTCGTTCTTCTTATCTCTCACAAATATTTTGTATAAAGTTGGGAGGTAAAATTGTATCATTTTACGAAGAATCTTTGGCAAGAGTAAGTTAAGTTTTAACTTTTATAGTACTGAGTCTGGAGAGGTTGAAGTGGATCGTTAAATAGAGCTATAAAAACAGCTGGTCATTCGAATTAGTGGCAACCGATCCTAACTACCAAAATCGTGGGTTAGCTACTCAAGTCATTCGAACAGTACTTGAAAAGTACAGAGGGACCAGTGATTTAGCGGTTGTAGCCTGCGCCCTCGACCCTTTGGTTTGTTACTATACCATTTTTCACAGTTGTAGAAGCCTATCATTTCTGATATCATGTATAGGAACGATTCTATCAAAGTTTAGGATTTCAAACGAAAGGCTATAAAGTCTTTCCGGGTTGCGTTAATCCTACAGTGTCAGTTTATATTCTATCGCAGTGGCTTTGATATTTCCTTAGTTTCCATTCAATATCTTTTTCGTGTATATTTATGTATTGAAATTCAAATTTGTTATTAAATTAGAAATATATTGACAGAAATAAAGTTTGGCTTGTAGAACGTGGTGCAGTTACCATTCGCTAGACTAAAATATTTCTTGTTAACCATATACAACCATGGAACCATAAACCAGTCTGGTTGATGTTTCCACAGGGAAGGATCGGTTCTTCTCAAGTGAAGGTCAAAAAATCGATCTTCCATAATCACCATCAACACAATATGTTAAAGATGGATGCAAGGAATATTGAGTTGTTTTATCAACCGCAAATCGCTCAATCCATCGATATTAGGCTATATGCGGCACACTGAGCGCAAGCACACATACCCGTTATAGTGAAATTGGCTCGAAGCCCCCTCCATACGAGCCTTTATGCACGGCAAATAGTCAGTTGATCAATAGTAATATTACGTTCTCATCAACTTTGAGTGGCCGTTGCCACTCGATAAAGATACCAGTTCAGTGGAGTATTGCGACCCTGAAATCCGTTGGAAAGAACGTTAACTGGTCCCGTTTCTTTAGGAAATGGATAAAGATGAAGATAAAATAATTTGGTAAAAGTTCGACTTCGTTGTCTTTTCAGCGGTCAGGATCAATCCAGCCGATAATCGACCTTCGGTGATTGATACCCGTGCATCAAAGGTACACCAGGCCACGCATATAATCAGTTTTCGATGACTTTTGTAAGGTTATTACTATACCCCAACCCCACCAGGTCCGAATTATAAGAAAGAAATGTCCCAATTCATGATTAAAAAACTTCCACTGAGGCTTCCCAGTATATTTTTATCCTTTACAATTTTTATCCCATAAATCAACAGCGAAAAAAAAAAAAAACGAAACAGAGAACGATGCGGATGCCATCGTAGAATTTACCGTTAGAGCTTTTGCATCTAGTCAGTACGCGCTCTTGCCAAGCTATACGATAATAATCATATTTACCACATTTACAGGCAGTTATATAGATGATTTCACAGGGGGTGACGATTCTCTGAGAGATCTGAATTCTCGTGCTTTAATAGGTGCGGCGAATGTGGGCGGAGGGGAAATGTACGGCGCTGTGGAAGTGGCTACTGGAAAAGTTGTTTCGCTTGCAGTGTGTACACCACCTGGAAAGATGTTAAACGAAACGTGAATCACTTCAATTCTTTTACTAGAAATAAACTCTTATAAGTCTTATCTCATTTTTATTTTTTAAGGCCTGAAGAACGTGAACAAGGGATGAATGAATTATTATCCAAGTTGAGTCCAGAGGCCAAAAAATGGAGAGAAAAGATTGTAAAAATACATTCATTCCGCATCCTTCTTATCTCTCATAATATCCAATATTTTGCATATAGGTGGCGGGCGAAATTCAATCATTTTACAAGGAATCTCTGGCGAAAGTGAGTTAAGTCTGGAGAGGCTGAAGTGGCCATCAATTGGGATTTACTTGATTATAGAGTGTTAAAGACAGTTGGTTATTTGCATTAGTGGCGACTGATCTCGACTACCAAGGCCGTGGGTTGGCTACTCAAGTCATTCGAACAGTACTTGATAAGTATAGAGGGTCCGATGATTTAGTAACCGTATCCTGCACCCTTGAGCATTTGGTTTGTTACTACCATTTTTCACAGTTGTAGAGCCCTATCATTTCTGATATCGTTATGTCTAGGAACGGTTCTATCAAATTTTAGGATTTCAAACAAAGGGATATAAAGTCTTTCCGGGTTGCGTTAATCCTACAGTGTCAGTTTATATTCTATCGCAGTGGCTTTGATACCTCAGGTTTCCTTCCATTCAATATCCCCCTCGTGTATAGTTTTGTGTTTTATTTATGAAATTCTAGGATATCTTGACAGAAATAAAGTTTGGCTTGTAGAAAGTGCGTGCACTAAAAGGTTTTTTGCTAAACAGATCTTCTTCTCAAGCGGGGAAAGATATTGATATTCCTTTGTTTCATCGACTGTGAGTTGTTCAAATGATTTTATGCAGCGCACTAGGGCATGCATCTTACCAATACTAGACCCTTTCAGTGCCATCTGAGGTTCAAAAACATATCATCACCGCTAGAGAGGAATCAATTCCGTTATTACGAACGGGACCGATTCGGAGAATTTCGGACCCGTTCCGAATCGCATAGATTTACATAATAAGTAATAAGTTTACATAATACGGCAATTTGATGAACTTTAGCCGTCTCACGAAAATCATACGACCCTGCAATTAAATAATAAATGTAAGTATTCATTTGGATTAGCCTTTATTTCCAAGTTGTCGTTAAATGATAGCCTTGTGTAAGGAGCGTGCTATACTGAAAAAAATCACATGTTTACCGCGTCTTGTTACGTCTTTACTACTCTGTCCAATCATCTTTTCAAATAATTTCAACTTGCTAGCCGATGCCAACTCTCGTGATAAAACTTTAAAAACACACAAATCACGAGCAAGGTTGAAATAAAAGGGACCTGTGCCAAGGGACACCATATCATATTTCAACCTTACTACACACCAACCCTCAAAAAATGAGTGCCTTTGATTTGAAAAGCCAGGTAAATGCCTCCTTTCTTGTTCAGACTCTTCTCTGTCATACAACTTTTATCAGCTTATTTTCTATGGGCAATATCATTTTAACAAATATAACGTGGCCGTTCATATGTGTTTCGTCCCACTCATCTTATGGTAAGCAAGGATATCGATATAATCCTTGAACTCAATCGATCCCCCGCATCTACAGGACAAATTTCATTCTAATCGCTTCACTCCCTGTTCCCAAATTCTTTCCATCCGAACCACTATTCTACATCTCTCCATATGCATATCTACAATGGACCTGGGCAGTTCCATTAGCGGCTATTGTAGCTGTATATTATCTTTTATTGGAGCCCCTTGCAGCAGTAAGTATTTTGTCAGACTATTATTGCGTTCATTCTGACGTCTCTGCAAAAAAAAAAAAGCTAACGTATCTGCCAATTCTCTCGACAATGATCTTTACAGCTAAACCAATTGCTCAAAGTCCTTCAGGGGTTGAAGCAGCTTTAGGCTTATTCGTCGTATCGTGGATCGCCCAATTCACGGCACATGCAGTAGCAGAAAAGAGATCTCCCGCTTTGTTAGATAACCTTGTCGGTGGTCAGTCTTCCCTTATTCAATTCTTCGTATATGTTCACCCCATACCATTGCAACAGCTCTTCTTCTCGCCCCGTTCTTTGTTCACTTTGAGCTCCTTTTTGCATTGGGATATAAACCACAATTGCATAAAGAAATCACCAACGGTGTTGGGGTCGAAATTGCAAAGTTCAGAAGAGAAACCGCCGAGCGTAAAAGACAAGGTCAGAAAAAGGAATAATAATGAAAGGTTCACATAATGAAGGGTTTTACATAAAAAGAATCCAGCTCATAGATATTCTGTTGAATAAAAGTTATTAAAAGTCCCAAAAAAAGCTAAATATATATATATATGTCACAAGAAATGAATGAATGTCAAGAGCTAGAGGCTGGAGGAAATGCTGGCACACTCCGTGGTGCAATAGGTAATCTTGGTGCAACTTGTTTCGCAGCGGTAGCTTGTCGTTTTTTCTTATGCTCTGCAAGACGCATAGCCCATATAGAACGATGAAGGACATAACGTTCATGAGTTGGTTTGGGAGTGGTAGTGGTGGTAATGACGGGCATCGGTGTGGGACCAGGAGGGGTTGATTTAGGTTTAGGAGATGATTCTTTTTTATCTTTATCCGAGTTTTTATCCTTCTCCTTATCCCCAGCCTTCTCCTTTCGTCGTTGCTTCTCTTCCCATTCCTCTTTAATCCTCTTGATCTCTTCATCGCTCACTTTGGGTTTCTCTTGCTCAACAGCCTGAGTGGGGGAGGATCAATTTTTGTTGCAAATCCAGCGTCCTTTAGATGACCATCGCATGTGTATAAAAAGTCTACGGTATTAATCGTGGCAAGGACAGTCGTCGTTGGCCGAAAACAAATGAAACATGATTTAGCGGTGGCGGTAGTCTGTTAAGAAGAAATCAAGTCAACTTTTAAAAAACAATCATTATTTTGGAAGTTTTAAAAGGTATTAAGAATGATTCTAACACGTTTGTAATATATATTCTGGAAATTCGGGCTTGTAGACATTTTCCTTGGGAGAGATGAGAGATAGATCAGTGTTACGCGAGGAGCAGTGGTGGCGTCTTTTTGCTAGCCTGATCATGATTATCGGGGTAAAATATTCTTGCAGAGGATTCCTTTTTGCAGGGATAAATGCTTCTCAATCCATTGGTTGAAATTAAGAGTATGTTAATCGAGGGTCATCTGGTCTGAAATCATTCTTTCCGCAAGTTCGAGTTCTCAAGCCTGACTGGGGCCCGTGAAATGTGTATGAATGTTTCTAACTTATTTGTACTAGATTTAGTTATGTTTTACGTAGTACAATTGATAAATTTCATATAAGAATCAAAGTAAAAGTCCGTCAGCTACTTCATTTTCAAGTTTTTTGACTGACAAACAAAAAGTTCCACTCTTGACCGAGTCGGAAATTCCCACTGGAATATCTGCTTCCGCATGAATTAAAGGGAAAACATTTAAAAAAGCTATCGATCCCCGTACTTATTATCTATCCACATTGAAGCTGAATTCCCCTCCCCAAATGTCGACTACAGGACAAGTTATCACATGCAAAGCCGCCGTGTGTTGGGCTGCTGGTGAAGAACTTAAAATCGAGGAGATTGAAGTTGCTCCACCAGGAGCTCATGAAGTTCGTGTCAAGATATTGTATACTGGTATTTGCCATACAGATGAATATACCCGAAGTGGT
Organism: Clathrus columnatus; assembly: GCA_020884735.1. Taxonomy (NCBI): domain Eukaryota; kingdom Fungi; phylum Basidiomycota; class Agaricomycetes; order Phallales; family Clathraceae; genus Clathrus; species Clathrus columnatus. The sequence continues at coordinate 2,457,461 of BPWL01000002.1, forward strand.
AAAGATCCTGAGGTGTGTGTTGTTGATGCATATATAAGCATACTCATGGCGAGGGTCCTATATAGGGTGTTTTCCCGGTTGTCTTGGGACATGAGGGTGGTGGTATCGTATGTTTTTTTTTTTTCGTTTAGATAAGATTGGAGAACTATTTTTGATTCAACTCGTTTAGGTCGAATCAGTCGGTGAAGGTGTGACGAACGTCAAACCGGGAGATCATGTCATTCCATTATATACCGCCGGTATGTTGTTTCATTTTTAGATTCAGCAATCCGCCCTATAAAGCCTTTTTTTTTTTTTTTTCAAGAATGTCGTGAATGTAAATTCTGTAAGAGTGGAAAGACGAACCTTTGCGGTAAAGGTAAGAAATCTCAATCTCTCATCACTTTATCCTGGTGAACCACCAATGTTGACCATCTCCAGTCCGTGCAACCCAAGGTCAAGGTCTCATGCCAGACTCTACTTCCCGTTTCAAATGCAAAGGTCAAAGCCTTTTCCACTTTGTATGTTTAATCTCTTTCTCTCTCCACCTTTTTAGAAGTTCTCAAAAAAATGGTTATAACAGATGGGAACATCCACATTCTCCCAATACACTGTCGTAGCAGATGTATCCATCGTCGCCGTAAACGAAACTGCTCCTCTTCAACGTGTGTGTCTCTTGGGATGTGGTATTACAACCGCATGGGGTGCCGTCGCTAAACTCCCAGCTCCGGGTGTCAAAGATTCCACCGTCGCCGTATTCGGATGTGGTGCTATCGGATTAGGTGTTATTGAAACTGCAAGAACTCATGGTGCCAGTAGGATCATTGCTGTCGATACTAATCCAAATAAAGAAAGTTGGGCAAAGAAGTTTGGAGCTCAAGAGTTTGTTAACCCAGGTAAGTCTTTCTTGGAAATCAGGCCGGGATAGCACTGATGACTTCTTACAGCACAACTTGGCGATAAACGAATTCAGGACTATCTCATCGAAATTACCGATGGAGGATTAGATTTCACCTTCGATTGTACCGGTAACGTTAACGTCATGCGTGCCGCTTTGGAGGCATGCCACAAAGGGTGGGGTGTTTCATCCATCATTGGTGTCGCACCTGCTGGACATGAAATCTCAACAAGACCTTTCCAAGTACGCCCTTTCTGGTGGCTGAACATATTTCTTAACATTCATTTTTTATGTAGCTTGTTACAGGTCGTGTATGGCGTGGTGTCGCATTTGGCGGTGTAAAAGGACGTACAGAAATCCCCGGTCTAGTCGACGGTATATATACTTTTCCTTGTTTTTTTTTTTTCCATTCATTTCCTCAGAATATCTCGCCGGAAAAATCAAAATCGACGAATATGTAACTCATAGCCGCAAATTCGAGGAAATTAATGAAGGTTTCCATGATATGCATGTAAGCCTAATTTGTCTTCCTAGGTTTTTTCCCCCTAAAATGGTATACTGATTGTTTATTGTTGCATAGGCTGGTGATTGTATTAGATGCGTTGTTGATATGACTACGATTTAAAGGGGGAAGATAGATTTACCTCCCAAACCAATACGTGGAATGTTTTTGTTATGTTTATAATGTGCTTTTTTTTGTTATTATATATAAACGAAGCGTGTGTACCAACAACTGAACCTTCGATTTATACATGCAAGAAAAACCAAAACAATACTATGTTTTTTTACACTCCTTTATCCACCATAACCCTCTCCCTCCTTTCACCTCCCATGATAATTCTCCACAACATTCCCAAAAGATTATAAACAACCTTCCTCTTAAGACCCGTTCGCCTCCAAACGAATCTCACAAGACCAAGCAAACAAAAAACAAAAGATATATCAAGAATAAGTCGTCTAATAATTAACAAAATGGATAATGATGGTGATGAATATCTTCTTCGGGAATATGGATAAGAACGATATCGAGGATCTCGATTTTGAGCAGCTTGATGATGTGTTTCTTCGATGGGAACATAGATTAAGAAAGCCATTGCGGATCGTAATGAATCGACTATACGTGAAAGGGGACGGACAAAGTTGGACCATAATCCCAGTTGTGTTGGATCCCAAACATGATTTGAAGTTACACCCAAAAATGATGAATGCGTTGAACCAGGTAATAACAATGATGACGAGGAAAGTGATGAATTCCGCCCTCCCAGTACATTTCCTGCCGCAGCACCACTTAAGCCGCCATTTATATTAGATATTTCACGAACATTCGTTATAGTCTCCAACATTTCCACACGTTCCGAAAGTGCAGCTATATGTGCTTGAATATTTTGCAAAACTCTTTCAATAGTTGGTGGTCCGCCACCGCCACCACTTCCATTAACACCATTAGTTACCGACGGTTGTGGATCATATTGTTGAATATACTGAGCTTGTGAGGGTAACGGGATAGTATTATATGGTAACGAATTTCGGTCATGAATAAGGTTCAATCCCCCAGTTAAAGCTTTGGAATGAGAACTTCGGGTGGTTTGCACTGAAGGCGTGGATGACGGAGGAAATTGATGGGAATATGGATAAGGGAGTGGATACGGTGCGCCCGGGACATATGTCGATGCTGAAAGAGATCCAGATCCTGCTGAAGAAGGTATAATCGGGGGTGAGAACGTTATCGAATCTTCACCAAATGCGGAAGGCGTTGTATACGGAGGCATGGGTTGTACAGTAGGTATACCACCACCACCACCACTTGGCCCGGGAACTAGATTACTTAACATACTTGTTCCTAACCCACCTGGGACATTAGGAGTAATGGACATCATCGATCCTGCCATTGGAGTCCGATACCGCATTAATGTTTGGGATGAAAGTGAAGAAGGTGGTCGGAATGAAGAATCTAATGGTTGAACCATAGGATGTTGTACTGTGTTTGTGGTTGTTGTTGCTGCTGCTGTTGTTTGAGGACGTGTAGGCTGTACCTCTGTATTTTCGTGATCATCTTCAGAGTATTCTCCCTTGTCCCGTTCATGATCAGTGTTATCGTCCTCATCCGTTGTTGTATCCTCTTCTTCTTCTGAACCAGGTATGTATTCTTCATTGTGCATTAGTCGCGAGTTCCGTTGACGAGTACGAACAGCTTCGGCAGCTGACTCCGAGCCAGATGATCCAGGTGAACCTCTGCCATATCTTGAATTGAAGGAATGAGTAAACGATGCTGTTGATATAAAATTATGGATGATTAGTTTTTAAGAACGATGTATATAACAGAGCCAACGTACTGTCCACGCTACCATATGATTCGAGTTCACGACAAAGGTCGCGAGCAACTGTTTTGTCTGAATATTTCCGTAATACCTACATTCTATTAGACATAAAAATCTGAGGAGTACACTTGAATACGCACCCTTAAAAGGGTTTCAACGTATAACAACTTTGCTTCTTGTGAAGGTAGATTCTTGTGTTTCGCCCATGCATCCCTGAAACAAGTATAAATATGATAAAACCAAGACAAATTTTCAAAAAAAAAAACCATTTAGCTCTTCCCAACATATCCCAAATACCTGGCCTTGGAGGTTTCACATTTCCAACGGTTGCTACAATGACATATGTCCGTCAATGTGAACGACCATTCGTTCTACCTAAAAAAACCGACATACCCTGTTTATACAAACTGACCAAGCAAACTCAGTACATATAATAAACTATGACTACAACAAGTCGACTCTCACCTATACATGACCAATTTCTCTTCATAATCCGTCTGGATGGGTCCTGTTTTGGGTAAGCTTTGTACTATTGAAACAGCTTTTGAAAACTGAGCATCGACGAGGCCATTGTGTTCGCTGTTATCCATAAAATTGGAATAGGATAAAACTTTTGTTGTTGATTTCGGTGGCTTTTTGGAAATGATTCGACCTCTCCAAACGGTAAAGACGATAGTAAGCGCTTACCCGGAAACGAATCCACACGCTGTTCTCAAAATCACGCGCCTGCCATTTATTCGTCAAAGTTCAACCTTCCACTTCGCTTCTTTAATTGATAAACAACCGCTGTTTTAAAAATTCGGGGACCAATCATATAATATGTAACAAAAAGGAATCGAAAGGATGCAAATACACCAACCAACGATCGACGTCACGGTTACACTCAGGCTGGCACCGCGAGCTTACATTCTCTTAGTCCTATGTTCACAGGTCTTACAGAATGAAGTAACTAAATCATCTCCATATTTAGTAATGTATACTTTCAGCACTTGTGTCTCCCAACTACAATAACATTCATTTGACAGATGTTTTGAGAAAACACTATGAGTCGTCACTAAAAACACCGGAACATTGGTGAAAAATCAATATTAACAGCCAAGAATCTAGTGTCGATTCGTGGCAGATAAAGCTTGTTGTCGCTTTCTAATCTGCACTTTGAGGATGCTTCGCGCAGTCATCCTTGGAGGATCTTCAGTTTCAGCATCATCATCGCTCCAACTACTTGGGAATACTTGTCTGTAAAAAAGTAATCGTCAAGACGGACTTCTTTTTTTTTGAAAGAACCTTGATCTTACCGATTCCACCATTCAAATAAATCATTACGGTAGTGCTCCGGTAACTCTGTACTTATAAAAGCAACGAGGCCATTGTAAAACTTTAGATAAGAAAATCGGCCGCCCCCATCAGCTGAAAATGTTGTGTCTGAGAGTTTAAGTTTTGGTCTCAAACCCCCAGAGCGCTCCAATTTCCTTCGTCTTAATGGACATGAGCGTTCCCAACACATGCTAATGCGCGTCGGTATCCACGGTCATGATATCGAGCATGCTATTTTTGAAACCTACCACTTGACGAGCCAATACTTCTTTACACATGCTAGTCCGACGTTATTCAACGCCGGAACACCACGCTCGCAACTTGCGTCTTACTTTCTCGTTTGCATGAAAGACGACTCAATGGAGGGTATCTATGGTACTTTAAAGACTTGTCCTATGATCTCCAAGAAATGCTGGTGGTATCGGTATGAGTATTCACAATATTCGTTTTATCGGGTATGTATTAAAGTTTACTTTTATCTGATTCACATTTACAGTTCTTACATTGCCGGAACCAACAGTTTCCTAACGGTGTCGTTCCTATACTTCATGCCTATTACTTTCTACATAGAATAGCACTCGGATATATTTGGGTTCTTCGATTTTAGAAAAAATTGTTAGGCAGAAGCCCAGCTCGTGTTTTGTTTTATGCTCTTTGGATTCCCGATCTTTTGTAAGCATTTCAAAGGTTACTGTTTTTATATAATGTTCTTTCTCTAACTCTATTCTTATATGAAACGTATCCAAGCCGATGGCAATGATCGTTGTTCTGTCCTAATGAAGCACTGGGGAAGCCGAATTCGAAGCTTTGTATGAACGATATAAACGCAAAGGATGAGCGAAGAAGACTGTCGACGCTCAAAAGCTTTGGTTCGCTGTTCTGGATGCGCAGATAGGAACTGGAGGTCATTTCATGTGTTATAAAGATGCATCTAACGGTTCGTTTAAGTTTTAATAGAACACACATCTCTTATATTCCCTTTAGCCAAATCAAATCAACAAAACTTGGGAACATCCGAATCTTCAACCTTTCAACCTAAATCATCGAATACTCGTCGTTGCCGTCTGCAACCTTGCGTCCTTAGGTCTGCCAAGTTTCGATACCAAAGTTAGTGAGTACGACTTCCAAAAGTTATTACACGATCTCACCAAAGTTCTTGCTCTTGAATCATGTAATTCGCTAATCACTTTCTTGTTCCCGAGGCTCGGCGATCCAACTTGAACATGCGCCATCGTCCGATTGGTTCATCGCGCTTAGTATGCCATTCGATTCTGAACAAGCTAAATTTTCAAATTTCGGGACGATTTATCATGCTTTGGTCGAGACTAGTTGCGATATCATTATATGGCGGAAACCGATGGCTCGTATGACACGTTCCAAGAGGCAGTCATACTAATCAAGATCGACCTCGACTTGTGGGGCGTCACTCTTACCTCGCTATGAGAATAATATAACCTCTATAAGCACATATACAACTTGTTGGGTTGCGCAATTCATTGTTATGTGTACTATGCCTACCGTATCCACCAGCCAGATCCTCGGATTCACCAAATACTTTGAACCATAAACCAGGTACGTTTTCTTCTCTCCTTTCAAAACTGTAAATTGACGGCTTTTCTGAGTAATATTTATACTCGTCGAGTGTTAGCCGGTGAATTCCAAGTCGCTTGTCCCGGGTTACTGAAGGAGTTGGTTGACCTGAAGGTATAGTAGCTTTTTTCTAAGCCTTTTAGTACTTATTTATCCATTCAGAGTATCACCGAAATCTCAGGCGATGTCAGGGCCATTTACAAGATTGTTTGGGAGATTAGCCAGAAGGTGTTTGATCCGGCAGCTGATCGTGGCGCGTACATATGCCAAAGTCAAAGCTTGAACGTTGAACGTCCATCTAGCAGTGGACAAGTACGAACCCCCACGGAAAGCGGAAAGGTCTGAAGATTGGGATGTAATAACAAAGAGTCGATCAAAGACCCATCTTTTCTTACCCCTTCACCAATGTATCTCTGTACACGTCCTGCTGCGCAAGCCATCCAATTCACAGTAGACCAATTGTACCTCAAGAAAACCATAACCCCCACACCCACCGCCGTCTCAACCGGAACAACCAAAAGCTCAATCCGTCACCCTTTCCTAAACTGATATCAGTCACTACAGGGATGAAGTAGTTCAGTGTTATTGAGCCCCAACAACAAGAGATCGTTTCGGTAACAACTGCTGTGACGAAAACGACAAGTACTATTCCAGCCGGACCTGACGAACGAACTGCTAAAGCTGCTTCTGAAGATTCAGAATTCACTGCTGCATTACAAAAACGTTGGGATCGTGAATTGAAGAAGCTAAACTCTACTGTTCTGTTGAAAATGAGGAAGCTTGCTCGATGTGCTCTGATTAGCGTTTGTCGGATTCGAAGCTCCCACACGGTTGATCGGAATTTGATATACTTTTTGTTACTTTTATGTTTTTGTCATAATCATGTAATTTTTTTTCAGTTGCTTTGACTACTGTAATATTAGCATATTCTCTGAGCGAACCAACGAACAACTCTCTTAGTGTTTGTGACATCAAGCTGAGGGTCGGCAATATATATACATCCTGCACTTGGCTCGCGCCGCATCTGGCGCGTCTGTCTGTTGACAATCTCAAGACCTTGGGAAATTGATCTAAAAGTGAACCACAAAATTAATATCGTAAGCTGTGATGAATTCCATGAGCAAACTTAGCAAATGTTCACCTTTTCAACATCAAACATTGGTGTATCCTTCGGTACCTCCTTAACCCAATTCGCAATAGATGACATCTTCTTACTCCACGTCGTTTTCTCCATATTATTTTCAAAATTTTTTAGGGTGTCATGATCCAACCATAAGTTCAACCCTGCCTGTGGCCCAGACACCCCATTATTATCCCCAGTTTGACTGTGTCTGCTTGTACCACCTGAGATGGGGGAATTACCATTATCACAGCTTTTGTAAGAGAGTGATCTGGGTCCGGTAACACAACTGCAATTGTCCCATGTTAACTTTTCATGCAGGGGAGGATGGTGAGGTGGAGGTGGAGGGGGCACAGACCACTGAAGATACACCGCAACCAATAAAGCAAGATTATCTGCATCTTTTGGATATTTGTTTTGAAAAGTGTCCAGCCGCCCTCCGAATTCCCTCAACCATATCCTCAGATGACGAATTCCAGTCAGCGGCTCCTTGTCAAACAAAGCTGCCTGTTCCTGCATTAGTTCGGACAACCGATCCTTTGTGAGATTAGAGTGGTGTTCCACCAACGCCGTCGCTTGATTTTGAATAAATATATTTAATTGGACTAAAGAGCGTTGTCGCAGCCCCAAGGTAAATTTTTCCTGCATTGAAGCCACCCACAAGGTAAGTTGTGCCCGCAGTGAAGACAGCATCCACTTAAGCGTTGATAACCGTGGGTGTTCCACGCTTGTTAGAACAGTAAAAAATTGGTGTTGTATTAATCCCAAATTCGCGATATTTAGCAGCTTTTTCCCGGAGTCGACTATGACATAGTGCGGATACACATGAGTTTGAAGGAGTGGTGGGTCCGGATGTTGAAAGAGTGTAAAATCACCAATATAATTGCAGCCGCTGTGATTGAAGAATGGACAGTGCTAGAGCTGTCATTATTAAAGTTTGATGGAATTGATAGTGACGTAATTTTGGCCATTTTCTCTGGAAGTACAGGGAAGTCATCCATATCTTTTAAAGCAATAAGCTTATAGGTAAACAATAATATATCCTGGAATCAGAGATATCAGGATGATATTGCTAAACACAACAAGTAAACACCCACATTTATCACCGGAAAATCTTCCCTGGACTTGCGAAAATAACCCTCAAGAAAACCCCCTTTCAGGGAGGAGAATGAAAGCATCCTTGTTGAAACAACTACGGAGGTTCGGGGAGACTGTTAAACACAATGAAAATTCCATCACATGATATACAAGCAGATTTACAAAACAAGATATTGAATCGGCTATCAAGGTTTAATTCGCCCTTGTTCAACCCCCAATGAAACTCGAGCCTTGTGAGCTATAACATTGGATTATGAGTCATCTTCTAATCCAGGGTTCCAACAAAAACAAACACTTACAGTATCTTCGTCCTGGAAACTGTTAAAACAATGCACATAATTGACATGGTTTTGGGGATCAGCGTTCCCGATTAAACAGTGTTTATATATGTCAGGTTCTTTCCCAATGAGTGCTTTCATATTTTCCGATGTGGCCTCTGTTTGTTTTAGCCGACGAGACAGTGACGATATCCTATCTCTTGCTGAAGTATGCTCATCCCCCTCGACTTCCTCAACATGATCGGAGCCTTCATTGCTCCAAAACTTTAGTTCCGACGACATTGTTAAGTGATCTGAAGGTGTAGGTGCAAGCGGAGGTTTCATAAGCTTGAAGTAAACCCAAAGTAATTTCTGAAACCACTTTGTATGTGACGTTGGGTGACAAATGACATAAACAGAGTACATACGTAGAGTACTCAGGCTTATTAGGTGGATTCAAACCGATTACGTGGGGGACAAAGGCTTAAAGTAAATTCCCCTTTAAAAGATAGTCAAGAACACATACACAATCCGGTCAGAGCGCCGCCAAAAACAAGAACTCAACTTGCCGTCTTCAAGTGACAAATGACAGTCACGTGGTTGTCTTCGTCCTTAGTATTTTAGAATCCAAGCCTGTTACCATCGGTGCATACACTCAGCCCACACCTCGCATATATACTACTTTTTCTCCAAAAAATCGGTCATAATGAGCGACGAAGGATCCTTGTATGTTGACGAGCCTGAAGATGAGGCTGATGAGCAGGCTTCAGGAAAGGAGACGACGCCGTCCCGTCGGTTGAAACAAAAAGAGGCTAGATCAAAAGATATAAAGGAACGCATTAATTTCATTATGGAAAAGCTCAAAATACATAGACGTTGTTTAATTGAAAATACCCATCCAAACAACCACATAGACTATGCACACTGTCTCAGGCGTGCACAGGACCGACATTCTGTGAGTTTTTGCTGAAACTCCGGACTAAGGGATGGCTAATAGTCAAACTTTATAGCTTGGCAGACTCGAGTACCATTGGAAAATGAAGCCAGGTAAACTAAATCTGGATACCAGGTTCAATATTATGTTCCGTGAGCCTATATGCGCATCACTGTGACGAAGTTTTCATTCCTTCTTTGACAGTCTCTCCAAAATTTCATCGTTGCTTCGACAGAAATGGTTTCATTCTTCTTCCAGAAAGGGACTTTATTAAAGGATATTTTCGTAAATCTCAGGATGATTTCCCTGTGATAGAGGTAGGTTCCACGTAGTGTGTTTATCAGGATTATCATAATATCTGAATCAGGATACTATACTATATAAATACAAGCTAATAGCTCTGGAAAAAATGGAGCACGTTCCCATATTTCGGGAGACATTCCCATCAGCCCCACAGGACATAGCCAATCCTAACGACAACGTCCCCTCTTCCAGTAACCAAAATAACAACTCTATCGATAATTTTACCCTTTTTCACTATCCTTATAATGATTTCCCAATTCTTCAAACTCCCGTGTATCCGCACTATGTCATAGTCGACGCTGGGAAAAAAACTACTAAGTATCACGAATTTGGAACTGATTCAAGACCAGTTCCTTACCGTTTTAACAAGCGTAGAATACCCACGGTTATCGACGCTGAAATGGGTGTTATCGCTTCTATCAGATTTTATGCTCTCGTATGCGGCGATGGATGATGGTCCAGCTCAATTGGATACGCTCATCCAAAACCAAGCAAAGACGTTGGCGAAAAACCAATCTAATCTTACAAATGACCAGCTATCCGAATTGATACGAAATGGAGCGAATGTACTTGTGGACACATCACTGGATGCTATAGATACCTTATATGCACAGTTGGTGGAATTCCAAACCCGATTAGCGACTTTAGAAAATCAATATCCAGAAGATATGATCGATGATCTGGTTTTATTGGTGGCGGTGTATTTTCAATGGTCCACCCAGCCTCCACCAAACTTTTTCCTGGACCAGGACTCACTTGAGCCGATACCGGTCCTGGACCGTCCGGACGATTCCAGTCCCGTTACCAGGTCAAGACAGGAGGATTCCAGTTCCAGTCCGGTCACCAGGTCAAGAACACATTTTGAGAGAGAATCAAAACGTAAGAGGAGTCATGATAATGATAATCTTTCCACCCCGGACCCTGGTAGCAACAAACGTCGTCGAACTGAAAAATAGCTCCTAAGCTGGATTATTCATTGCATGTGTCTGAGACTGGGATGAAAAGTTTACTCGGAGAAGAAAGAAAGAAGTAGTTTCTTTGTCTATTGCAGATTGAGGCGCTAAAGTTGAGAAGGATAGAAAATTCATTTGTCGGCTGTTTGTTAAGCTTTTACATGCACGTGCTTGCTCATAAAATCCAGCGCAGGTTCCATCATTAATGTGATAATTGTTTTTTAAACCAAATTCAAAATCCCAAAATTTGAGAGTATAAACAGACCGACGTTGCTATGCGTGGCATGACTCTCTCAAGTTTTAACTCCGGTGAATATCAACATAGACCCTAACATCGATATCAACCTATACGCCCTGGAACGTATAAAGAAGGAATCTTTTATTCCCATACAAGTTTTACAACCGTCGGTGGGCTCATCCTATTTGCCACCCCTTCGCCTTTGACTCGTATACCAAAAATTTCATTTGACTGACATCAGTCGAAGAAGCATCCGTGTTACGTACAAGGGTCAATAGGTGTAATTTAAAACGACGCGACGCACTACAAGTAGCTTTTACCTTCTGTCATCTTTCTTTTTCAAGATATTTCGAACTTCATTGTTCGTGTCACATTTGAGTTTCAGTACATATTACACGAGGGGGAAAATGTGGTATCAGAGCCACTGCGATAGAATATAAACTGACACTGTAGGATTAACGCAGCCCGGAAATACTTGATAACCTTTTGTTTGAAATCACACTTTGATAAAATCGTTCCTAAGGAAAGATGATGTCAGAAATGATATGTCACTGTGATTGTGGAAAAGGGGTAGCAAACCAAAAGCTCAAAGGTGCACGACAAAGCTACTAAATCACCGGTCCCTTTATACTAGTAGAGAAAATCGAATGTGAATAATTTATATGAGTAACAAAGGAGAGTGACACAAACCTTTGCAAGCATTGTTCGAATAACCTGACTGGCTAATCCGCGATTTTGGTAGTCAGGATCAGTCGCCACTAGTGAGATCGCCCAGGTCTTCTACAATGTGGATAGTTATTCGATTTTTCTAACATGAGTACGATAAAGGTTGCAACTTACCTTCACCCCCAGAGCCTCGTCAAAAAAGGGAAACATTTGGCCTGCCATCTTTATGCAAGAAGTAAGAAAACAGGAGATAAGAAAAATAAGACAAGATTAATTACAATTTTTTCCCTCCAATCTTTGGCTTTAGGACTTAACCTGGCCATCAATTCATTCATCCCTTGCTCACGTTCTTCAGGCCTTGAAAAAGGGAACAGATAAGAATTTATTCTCCGGTAAAAATTTACGAGCTGAAGTGACTCACGTTTTATTTAATCTTTTTCCAGGCGGTACACACAGTGCAAGCGAAACGACTTTTCCGGTAGCTACCTCTACGGCTCCCCAGATCTCTCCTCCGCCCACATTCGCTGCACCTATTAGGGAACGAAAATGAAGGCCTCTCAGAGAATCATCACCACCTGTGAGATCATATATCTCAGGAGCTGTAAATATGATTATCGTATAGCTTCAAGTTAACAGAACGTCGTCCGAAAAAGCAAAAAGACTACTGACTGACGAAAGCTTTGACGCAAATCTCTACGAGGGCATCCACATCTGTCTCTGTTTTCTTGTTGATTGATTATAGAGGAAAATTGTTTAAGGTTAAAAACATACTGGGAAGCCTTGGTGGAAGCTTTTTAATCACGAACTGAGACATTTCTTTCTTACGACTTGGCGGTTGGTATAATAGCCTTGTGAAGGTCATTTAATCATTGGTAACGGAATGTAAATGGGCAGTTCTGCCCGAGGGGTTAAATCACCCCTGATGTATGGATCACCGACCGGGAACACCAAGTGCAAGCTGAAGCAACAGTGGCACGACGATCCCGAGTCAATGTTGATCGAGAATGACAACGACGTTAACCATTTTTCTTCATTTTTATTGTATTCCCATTTGTTTGGAGCGAAGGGGCTCGTCTCTTCAGCAAATCAGGGTATCATTTATCCCTGAATTATTTCGTCGGGCAACAGCGGTCATCTGCATCAGCCCGGGTGGCTTCAAATGGATATAAGGTAGTCACTAGCCTTAGTACGACTGGAAGAGACAATCAATTGACATCGCCCTGTATTTATGTAAATTTGGCTTTTATAACGGGAAAATTTGGTCGTATCTGGACAGCTAGACGTGACTTGATTGCCAAAATAGCCCTTGTGATAATTATTCCTGCTATTAGCTTTCAAGATAATAATATTACCGTGACTTTCCCAGGTTCCTCATTTTTCATACCGGCTTACTACTGTCAGGAAATTGACTTCGTAAGCTCATGTTCTCATCGTTTTATCAATATACCGCGCATCCTTTTTGGTTGTCAGTTCCAGTTATGAAGTGTCCAAAGTTCAGAGTCTTCTAGTATCTCCTGGCAACTTGATACTGGTTTGTCAACATTGTGAACATTATTAGACAAAAGATGAAAACTAGTTTATGGGGCTGGTCGCAAATACGTTATTTTTTTCATTTTGCGGGGACATCGGTGCACGATAATAAGTACCAAAGAAATCTTTCAGTGACCTTTTGAGACAAACCCTCTTAAATCCGGTAAACACTAATACAGGACTCAAAACAAACTTCGCAACACATTACCTCAATTATGCTGACACATGCGTTATTCAATTGTTCGTGATACATTTCATGAGTTCCAATAAATACATATTACACGAGAGGGAAAACGAGGTATCAGAGCCACTGCGATAGAATATAAACCGACATTGTAGGATTAACGCAGCCCGGAAAGACTTTATAACCCCCTGTTCGAAACCCCGCACCTTGGTAGAATCGTTCCTAAGGAAAGATGATGTCAGAAATGATATGATACTATGATTGTGAAAAGGGGCAGCAAACCAAAAGCTCAGAGGTGCACGACAGGGCTACTAAATCACCGGTCCCTTTATACTAGTAGAGAAAATCGGATGTGAATAATTTATATGAGTAACAAAGGAGAGTGACACAAACCTTTGCAAGCATTGTTCGAATAACCTGACTGGCTAACCCGCGATTTTGGTAATCAGGATCAGTCGCCACTAGTGAGATCCGCCAGTTGTCTTTAGCGTTCTACAATGCGGAGGGCTGTTCAATTTTTCTGGCGCGAATACGATAGATATTAGAGCTCACTTTCAGCTTCAGGGCTTCCATGCAAAAGGGGATTATTTGGCCCGCCATCTTTATACGAAATGTAAGAAATGAGAACGGAAAGATTAGATTAGATTAGTTACAATCTTTTCCCTCCAATCTTTGGCTTCAGGGCTTAACCTGGATGTCAATTCATTCATCCCTTGTTCACGTTCTTCAGGCCTTGAAAAAAGAGAACAGATATTCTTCAGTGAAAAAAAATTACACAGCGGAATCGGTTCACGTTTCATTTAAAGCCTTTCCAGGTGGTACACACACTGCAAGCGAGACGACTTTTCCAGTAGCCACTTCTACGGCTCCCCAGATCTCCCCTCCGCCCACATTCGCTGGTCCTATTAAAGAACGAAAATAGAGGCCTCTCAGGGATTCATCGCCACCTGTGAGATCATCTATGTGAGGAACTGTAAATATGATTATCGTATAGCTTCAAGTTAGTAGAACGTCGTCCGAAAAAGAAAAGAGACTGGCTAGATACGAAAGCTTTGACGCAAATCTCTACAAGGGCATCCACATCTGTCTCTGTTTTCTTGCTGTATTCAATTATAGAGGAAAACTGTTTAAGGTTAAAGACATACCGGGAAGCCTTAGTGGAAGCTTTTTAATCACGAACTGAGACATTTCTTCCCTATGACTTGGCGGTTGGTATAATAGTCTTGCAAAGGTCATTCATTATTATTTGTAACCGAATGTAAATGGCCAGCTCTCCCCGAGGGGCTAAGTCACCCCTGATCGATGGTCCCTGATGTATGGATCACCCGTCAATTGAGGTCAATTGTCGGCCAGTGCTTTTGGTCCCTGACCGGGGCCACTAAGTGCAAACTGTGACCGTAGTGGCACGAAAACTCCAAATCAGCGCTGGCCGAGAAGACGACGATTTCAACTATTTTCATTGTATGTATTTCCAAGAAACGGGACTCGTCTCTTTCAGCAAATCAGGGTACCATTTATCCCCTGAACAGTTTCGTCGGCGGTCATCTGCATCAACCCGCATAGCTTATCGATATAAGATAGTACGACTGGATGACAGACTATGACAGACTCAATCAATTGACATCGCGACCCTGTACTTGCCTTTATAACGAGATAATTTGGTCGTACCTGGACGTGACTTGATTGCCAGAGTAGCCCTTGTGATAATTTATTCCTGCCGACAACTTCCAAAAGATGGTAATTACGCTATTAGCAGATAGAACCATCATCTTATGATTGCTTTTCATTTTTCATTCTGACTTACTGTAAGAAAATTGACTTGTAATTCTGTGTTCTCATCGTTTTATCAATACCACGTATCCGTCCTGGTAACTGATACTTGTTTGTCAACATTATGAACATTACCGTAACCAGCCAAAAGATGAAAACGAATTTCTGAGGCCGGTCGCAAATACGTTATTTTTTCATTTTGCGGGGACATCGGTGCATGATAGTAAGCACCAAAGGAAAATCTTTCAGTGACCTGCCTGTTGAGACAAAACCTCTTAATACTGGTAAACAATAATACAGGACTCGAACAAACTGCGCAACACATTACCTCAAGTACGCTGACATATGCATTATTCAACTGCCCCTCTTTGTTTTTGGAAGTGCTAATTCACAGACCAACATGCCGTGAGCACGCCGCAGGACATCATGATTTCGTAGGCCCAGGATGTGTTCGGAAGGACAACAGAGATATCGATGCCTTGTATCACATTTCGGGGCTAGGTGAAATTAAAACGATGAATATACTGCTGTCAATGGGAAGACTCGGAATTGGAGACAGTGCCAAATGAATTATAAGAATAATCAAAGCTTCTCAAGAAGCATGGCGAGTATCAAGATGTCCGAGTAAACTTCTTGTAATTGATATATATCTTTGAGGGTTGAATATTTCTCAAGCTGTCTAAAAGTAAATTTCAATTTTGGTTCACAATTTAAAAGCTGAGTAGCAGGAGAGGGAATTTGGACGAGTTGCTGGAAAATCCTAGACTTGCCAGTGAACCACGTGACATTGCCTAACACGTCACTGACACCTTGTCCTGGCCCGACGTACGAACTTACAAAGACCAGCGAAAGACTAGCTCAATTAATTGACAAAGCATTAGTATACTCATGGTCAGATCTACCACCATTGTGCGTGCCTCAGACGCTTTACCGCTGGCCGCTAGCGTTGATGATGACCAAGTAAGTTTGGATAACTTGGGTCATGATGAATCATCCTATTTACGGATGAACCTTCGCTTTTATCATTCTCTTTTGTCATAGACCGAACAAACTTTACAAGAATACAAACAACAATCAAAGTTGATTTTTCGACGTATTACACCCAATTCGGAGCCGCGGTGCTCAATCGAGAGCGGACCCTATATCCTTCAGTATGTTTCAAAAATTACCCAAAGAAAAATAAAATGTTTCTTTACTTACTCATTTTAGCTATCTTATTTCCGACAATGTTGTCTATCTTACTATTGCAGAAAAATCGTACCCACGGAAACTGGCATTCTCATACCTTGATGAATTGTCAAAAGAATTCGCACAATCGTATGGTGCCAAGGTGGATTCAGTCCGCAAGCCGTACGCATTCGTAGGGTTTGGTAGGCCCTTTCGAACTATGTTGTGTCGATTTTTTTTTGTCTGACTGTTCACTTAGACACATTTATGTCAAAAACTGCTCGGCTGTATCAGGATACACGAACGGCTGATGCTGCTGAATCAGGCCTAGATAAATTGAATGGAGAATTACAAGATGTTACCCGAATAATGACCAAGAACATGGAAGAGTTGCTTTGGAGAGGTGATTCATTGGATCGTACGTCGTTTGTTGTTGTTTCAGCTATTCTTTTTGTTAAACTATTTTCAAGGAATGTCTCATCTATCCACATCGTTACGTTCAGAGTCAGAGAAATATCGAAAAGCATCACAAAAACTCAACTTTGATGCTATGATGCGACAGTATGCTCCTTTGGCAGCCGTATTCCTCATAGTGTTAGTGATAATATATTGGAGATTCTTCTAAACTATGTATATAAACTTTCTTTCTCTTTTTATTATTATGGACACATGACAATAATTATCCCCACCGTGCCAGTGCAGTTTCAATGGGCGTCTCGGTAACATTTCAATTTCATGCTTTCCCGTCTCCCACGATGTCTTGTTTCGACCACAGCTCGTTACTCGAGATATTCGAGCTCAAGTTCAAATAAGAACGGCAAAACATTTGATAATGATGAATTAGGCCTTCCTAAAGCACCAACCTGGTCTGTTCACGAGCTTTTAAATTCATATCCACCTATTGAGCTGTCGGACGAAACTTTGACGCGTTTACACACCACGGCTGCACTCTTTCCTCCAGAGAAGGATTCTAGCGAGTTCAAAGAGCTCAAAAATCAGATGGAGGATCTTATTAGACTTGTTGAGGCTGTTCGGGTGGCCCCGTTACCATTCACTGACTCTCCGGATGTTCAAAAACCACACCTCGATGGACGAATATGGCCAGAAGAAAGAGGTCTCAATCTTCACGAATTCAATAATAAAGTTGAAGAGCAGGATAATACATGTCCTCCTGAAGGACGCAAGTTGCTGGAACGAGCCTCAAGGCACACGAATGGTTTTTATTTGGTGGACTCGTCTCAAGTGAAAAAAAATTAAATTCATTTGACCTGTCTATCGCACATCGATCAGGATGCCTAGTAAAAACAGAGTGTAAAAAAAAAGTAGAGCAGATCAATCTCCGTTACGTGTTACACAAGCGTGACGATTATTTTTTTTTCCAGATGAATGTCTGTTTTCCTCTCCAGGGTTTTCAAGTCTAATACTTTCCGACGCTATTTAAATGTGTTTAGAATGAATCAAACAATCATAACGCAAGTTTTACCTTGCGATCCTACATCGATTAGTTTTTCGGACTCCAATGGTGACTCAACCCCGATAATTTCCAGTGAAGAAACTCTCGCGTCCTTAAAAACCGCCGTCAGTGATCTTGTATCTTTAAATGTCCCAGTTGTATTCCCTACAGAAACTGTATATGGATTAGCCGCACCTGCTTTGATTTCCTCTGCTGTATCTCAAATTTTCACCACTAAAGGTCGTCCAGCCGATAATCCCCTTATCGTCCATGTATCGTCCCCAGAAATGCTCAAATCGATTCTTCCGTCGTCATTCGTCATTCCATCTTCATACAACTTATTGATGCAAGCTTTTTGGCCTGGTCCTCTTACGCTATTATTTCCTGCAACCCCGCAAATACCTTCCATTATTACCGCTTCTCGTGATACTGTAGCCATTCGAATGCCCTCACATCCTGTAGCCCGAGCCTTGATCCAAATGTGTAATACACCTCTTGCGGCTCCTAGTGCAAATACCTCTGGATCACCTAGTCCAACCAAAGCTGAACATGTTTTGCATAATCTATTTGGCAAAGTTCGCGTTATTCTTGATGGCGGGCCTTGTGATGTTGGTTTAGAAAGCACAGTTGTTGATGGACTTTCGTCAGATGGTGCGATACGCGTTTTAAGACCGGGTGGTGTCACTGTTGAAGACATGGAAAGAGTCTTAGCTGTTGGAGGTGTCACTCCTAAAATTTTGGTCCATCGACGCGACTTTCGTGATGAAGGTCTCGAAAACGCACCGACCACGCCTGGGATGAAGTATCGGCATTATTCACCCTCAATTCCTGTCGTTCTACTCCTGACTTCAATTCCCCCGAAAATCAAACCGCCCTATCGCTCCCAGAAACATTTTCCATAATACTTTCCTCTTACCCACCTAATTCACCTGTTAAAATTGGGCTTCTTACACCGTCAGATTCGCCACTTTCATCTCTCCCTTCTCGTTTAAAAAGATATGCTGAGGTAGAACTTAACTGGGATTATTTCCCACTAGGAACGGTTGACGAACCTTCACTGACTGCGCAACGACTATTTGATGGTTTACTGACGTTAGAACGGAATGGAGTTGATTTGATAATTGTGGAAGGGGTTGAGGAGGCTAGAGAAGGACTTGCAGTTATGAATAGAGTTAGAAAGGCAGCTGGAGAAGTACATTGGGTCGCTGTCGACGAGCCACTGTCTCAATTCGATGCTCGATAAGAGATTATTTTTATATTTAAAAAAACCAGCGCCACGAATTGTAGATTATTCCTTTATTTCTTCCACCTTGCTTAGTGGCTAAGTGATTCAAAATGCATGACTGTGACAGTCACATGTAAAAAAAATTCCGCTATGGAAATTTCAGTGAGAGCTACACATTCCTTATTTCGTACATTTTTTGATTTTGCCAGTCAGGGAATGCCTTAAATAGAGGCATGCAAGGTCTATGGACTAGTCATAGACGGACTAAACTCAATTTAAATGCTGCAGTACCCGTTCTTCCAGGAGACGAACAGACAACTATACGAGAAACAGCCGATACGAATGGAACAAATACCCTTGCAGAAGAAATAAACTCCATAGAGTCAACTACAGCATTATCTTCTTCGGGTCCTCACTCTCCCGCCCCTGCGAAGCGTAAAATACGCTCTGCACGAACGAATAGTACAGCGGATGGACCTGATACCGAACGAACAGTTAAACGGGTCAAAATAGCTACCAATGCTATTGCTAAAGATCATTCACCACCTACAACACGATTGTCCGACTTGGGAGGTGTACAGCCGTGCATTGAAAAGATGTTGGAACTCGTCGCCATGCCGTTATGTCATCCAGAAGTATATATTCATACAGGTGTACAACCTCCTCGAGGTGTGTTATTACATGGCCCTCCCGGTTGTGGTAAAACGTTATTAGCGAACGCCATGGCCGGAGTACGTCCGTTTTTTTCTTTCTTTACAGCACAAGGACACTGATAGGTTTTATGTATTTAGGAACTTGGATTACCCTTCATCAACGTCTCAGCTCCTTCAATAGTCTCAGGAATGTCAGGTGAATCCGAGAAAACTCTTCGTGAAACATTTGAAGAAGCAAAGGTTGGTGTGTAAAAGCTCTGACGGTTTATACTATATGATCCCAGCCTTGCTTCAGAGAGTCGCGCCATGTCTATTATTTATCGATGAAATCGACGCGATCACACCTAAACGTGAAAGTGCTCAACGTGAAATGGAACGTCGGATTGTAGCACAATTTTTGACTTGTATGGATGGTAGGCATTCCACAAGTTCTCATCTTCTTTTGACTCAACTCTCGAGGTAGATCTATCATGGGACAAAACGGATAATAAACCAGTAATTGTCATAGGAGCGACAAACCGTCCTGATTCTCTTGATGCTGCCTTACGTCGAGCTGGAAGATTCGATCATGAGATCGGTATCGGCGTTCCAGACGACGAAGCACGAACTCAGTAAGAAGAATTTGGAATATGATAACCTCTTTTTACTGATATGTCATTAGAATTTTACGTGTTCTTTGTGCTAAACTCCGTCTATCAGGAGACTTTGATTTTAAATTACTTGCCAAATCGACACCAGGTTACGTTGGAGCGGATTTGGCTGCGCTGACGGGAGCAGCAGGTGTAATAGCTGTGAAGCGTATATTTCAACAACTTTCAAATGGAACATTGGTTTTCCCAGAGAATTCGATTCCTACAATGGAAACAGAAATGACTATGCAAATTGATCAGACAACATCTACAAATACACAAGAAGACGATCCTTCAATAGTTGTCCCACCCAAACATATACCCTTCGCATCTATCCCTGATCCTTCTATTGCATCTTTCCTACGCACCCACCCTGTTCCTCTCACCGAAGAACAACTCTTACCTCTCAACATCACACTCGAAGACTTTATAGCCGCTTTGTCCGAAGTTCAACCATCGTCAATGCGAGAAGGATTTGCTACTGTACCAGACGTTACATGGGCAGATGTCGGGGCATTACACGCTACTCGTGCAGAATTACAAATGGCCATCGTTCAACCAATCCGTCGACCTGAACTATTTCGAAAAATTGGCGTGGAAGCGCCTTGTGGTGTTTTACTATGGGGTCCTCCAGGATGTGGTAAAACGCTCTTAGCAAAAGCAGTTGCTAATGAGAGTAGAGCAAACTTCATTTCTGTGAAAGGACCCGAGTTGTTAAACAAGGTAATGTCATGCAATCAATTACCATATTATGCAATATTGATCTTATACTCTTGAAAAACAGTACGTTGGTGAAAGTGAGAGAGCCGTTCGCCAAGTCTTCGCACGTGCACGAGCATCATCGCCTTGTGTCATATTTTTCGACGAACTGGATGCTCTTGTTCCTCGGCGAGATGATAGTCTCGTAAGTTCATCCTTCCATTATCATCTATTGTATACCTAAACATTACTGCAATTAATCCGTAGTCCGAATCTTCCGCTCGCGTTGTCAACACACTTTTGACCGAACTCGACGGATTAGATGCGCGTAAAGCGGTCTATGTTATAGCAGCAACAAATCGACCTGACATGATCGACCCAGCCATGTGTCGACCCGGTCGATTAGATAAATTATTATACGTAGACCTCCCTTCTGCTGACGAGCGTGCCGAAATCGTACAAACTATGCTTCAACGACGGAAAATACCCCTTTGGATGGTTCGCTAGTTGCCATTGAAGAATTGATTCGCGCGAAATGCGATGGATATAGCGGTGCAGATTTGGCCGCACTTGTTAGAGAGGCAGCTGTTGGCGCTTTGAAGAAAGTGTTGGGAGATTTAGAATTTGCAGGAGAAGCGGATGGTGATAATGTTAGAGTTGGTATACGCGAATTTGAGGAGGCATTAGAGAATCTCGGGCCTAGTGTTAGTTCCGCTCAACGACGCAAGTATGAAGCGTTACGTTCCAAGTTTGCTGGTTTACCCGTTAAAGCGAACAAGTCATTGGATGATGACAGGGATGAAAAAGTAGTTTAGATTTTTTGAGTTTTACAATAGAACTTCAGCATAAACTTCTTTATAACCTTCATAGAAAAATACACGCAACAGAGATGAGGAGGGGGCAAGTTAAAAAGTTTTTAGAAAGATACTTCAAATAAAATGAACGCTCGATGCAAAAATTTCTAAATGCTTTCCACCAAAAAACTCAGTATGTCAATTCAACATCACCTTCAGCAACATCGTCCATATCATGATAACTAACTTTTCGTCCAGCAGCAGCTCGTGGGTCTTCCTTTGCATCTGCAGGTGGAGGAGGTGGCGGACCACCAGTAGATGCACGACCTCGTCTTCTACCGCCACTGCCACCAGTTCTTTCTCCTCCTCCCCCGCCTCCTCCTCCACTACCACCACCACCGGTTTCATGACCACTTGATTCAATAGCAGCTACAGGTTTAGGCGGTAAACCTTCCACACCTGTCAAAGTAAGATGAGTTGTTGAGGCATATCCACCCATGCGTTCTTGTAAACGTCGTCCAGAAGCATGATCGTCCTTTCGTCCTTGGGGCGCTTGCCAATGACCGGGAGGAAGATAATACTCGTACATTGGCGGTGCGCCATATGGGGGATATGCACCAGGTGGTGGAGGATAACCGCCATAGAATCCTGGAACAGGAGGTCGTCCGTAATCCATCGGATAAGGTACCGGAGGTGGCGCTTGTAAACCATACGCTTGAGGGTTAGGAATGTTGTTTCCAACAGCAGGTGGAAGATGAGTGAAAGGTTGTACACGATTGGGATCTAATGCAAAGTTGTTAAAGAACGGTAACTACTCTCCTTTGTCAATAATCTAGGGTAAAAAAAAAAAAATCCTAAAAAAAGGCTCACTTCATCAAGCTGTTTAACAAGCTCCAGTGCTTGTTTAAAATATGCTTTTTACAAACGAAGAGGCTTTAAAGGATCTAATGCAAAGTTGTTAAAGAACGGTAACTACTCTCCTTTGTCAATAATCTAGGGTAAAAAAAAAAATCCTAAAAAAATGACGCTCACTTCATCAAGCTGTTTAACAAGCTCCGAGTGCTTGTTTAAAATATGCTTTTCTACAAACGAAGAGGCTTTAAAGAGTTTGGTACACGTCCTGCATCGGAATTTGCCCTCGTCTTCTTGTTTGATATGAGGTTCTACAGCCTTCCTCAACTCCCTAAATAAAACTATCAGATTATGTCAATTGAGTAGTAGTAGCCATGTGGCCACGAACTCATCAGGATTTTTCCCACCGTAATCAGCTGGGTCTATTCCAGGGCGGTTAATCAATAGAGCAATTTTTGAATCAAGCATCTCCATTTTGCGAACATCATCTAAATGACACTTAAGAACAATATAGGATAAGAAAAACAAGGCCATTACCGTGTTTCTCTTTCCTGTCTTTCTCCTTGGTTTGGTCCTTCGCCAGCCTATCCTCATCATCTTTTTGGTCCGTAGTCTCATCCGCACCAGGATAAACCTTGTCTGAAATCATTTTTCTTACATGTTTGGGACACTTCCTATTAAGCTCTTCTACATGATCACACACGGCCGCGCAATAATAACAAGTATTGTAAGCCGCTCGAATATAAGCCACATATAGGTCCAGAGCCAAAATCGACTAAGGTTTGTGTTCAATAAACGAGAGTATCAAGCAAAGACAAAAAGAAATGAATGAAAAGGTCCGATATAAAGGTGGTTCAAATCAATAAGTCAAAAGTACACGCACCTTATTCAAATCAAAGTTTGAATCACCATCTCCTTCTCCACTGTCCTGTTGAGTTAAAAGGTCTATGGCTAACTTTTCAATGCGGCGCTCGACAGCCTCGCTACCTCTTTCAAGCGGCTCAATGTCGATATCTTGCTCAAGTTCGGTGTTTTCAACCTCAGAAGTTGATACAGGCTGTTGTCCTTCTGTCATAGACACATCCTGATCTCCGTCTTTCTTTGCTTCCTCGGGTTTAGGCTCAGGTGCGCCACTTTTCATGACCTGAAGTGCTGCATACTCATCCTCAAGAATACTAGCCAATTGTTTGACCTGTTGAAGATCTTTCTCAATACGTTGGGACGTCGTAGGGGCTTGACGCAAACGCCCGTAGTAAGGTCGAGATACATGAGAAACATGAAGTTTAAAACCATCAATCTGAACCAAAAATAGTTAATACAAATTACACCAACAAAAATTGTCTCTACAAAAGAAAATAACCTTTTTCTCTCCAATAAGGGTTATGGTGTTTGCAACATCAGTATCGTCATTGAATTTTAACCATCCGGCACGATAATACTGTCGTTTCTGGAGAGGATCACCAAGAGCCAAATGAACAAAACCTGGGATACTTCGACAGGCCTAAATAAGATATATTAATAAGATATCTGGTCATGTACTGAGTTGAAAGTTAATCAGGTCTACCTCCTCTATTTTCTGGCGACCGATATCAGGGGGGATCGTACGAATAGCAATCTGGTTACCATCAGGCTGAACAGGAACATCGTCTTCACGAGCCTGACGACCGTTCTGCGCGCTCTGTTTGCCATTCGTCTCATTCTTAGTCTGAGTCTCAATACCGGGTTCAGCACCATCCTCATCCGGGACATCTATATCCTCAGGTTGAGGTTGTGCTTTTTCATCAGTCGGAATGGTATTGTCTTTTCCTACAGATTCGAACTCGCGTCTTTGGTCATACTTTCCCTCTTCAAGTTCCCTCAAAAACAACTCGGGTCTACCCTTCCATCCTTGCTTTCTTACACGGTTACGTAAATTTATCCATTCTGGTGCAGGATTGTACTTTTCTGAGAACCAAGGGGACGCCTTATGATGATCAAAAAGGGTTTGGAGCTGGAAGTGATTGATTGATATCAAATTTATACAATAGAATAAATAACGCGAAGCAAAACGAACCTGCATAGAAAGATGCTTCTTCTTATACTTCTCCCAACGAGCACGAATACCATCCCTGGTTTTCCTGCCCGCTTCTTTCTCAGCCGCCCTATCGGCTTCATCTTCCTCTTTTGCTTCTTTGGGATAAGTGGCGCGGAACCATTCTGCGTATTGTCTTAAATTGGCAGCTTGTGGTTGATATAAATAGGGATCCATAGGGGGAGGACGATTACTAGATCGGCTCATGGTAGGTGAGTGGTGTTGGTATGGAGGATAGTGAGCTCCATTCCTTGATCTAGGCGAAGAATATCCATGCGATCGTGAATGCGTGTCTGTAAAAAAAAAAGAAAGAAAAAACAATGCGAGTTGAGATATACACCATGGGTTATGACAAACAAAGTTCTTTTGAAAAAGAAAGGGAAAAAATCATACCATAATCATCTCCATATCGAGGACGAGGGTCAAACCTGTCTCTTTCATAAGGGGAATGAGATCGTCGTCGTTTTCGACCAGCTAACAACGAAAAAGGTTAGTGTGGAATTTTACTTTTCTTTTTGTGCAAAATATGAGAACACACAATCGTCACCTGGACTTCGACTTCGTCCTCGACCCCGTCTATCATAGTAATCATCCCAACCTCTGTCTTGACCATATCCACTGTGCGTGGAGGAAAGGTCATGAGCAGATTCGGGATGTCCACCGTCTCTATCCCTTCTTCTGGGACTACGAGAACGAGATGAGCGGCGAACAGGTTCTTGATACTGATTTTGCATAGACCATGAGGTCATTATCGGGCGTATTTATTATACCGTCAATGAAGTAGGGAAGAGAAATTAAGAAAAGCCTTTGTAGAGGGGAGCGCATGAGTTTCAATAAAACAGGAGAGATCAATAATATTTAATGAGGGTTTGAGAGAAGGAGAAGATGCAACGAAGCAAGTTATGATGTTTAGAGAGAGAGTAGAAGAGAGAGAATAAACAGACCTCGAAAAAAAGGGAGCAGTGTTTGTCTTGCACACAGTCTGTTGGCGGCCTTTGGGTGACTGTGTTGGTCGGGGGAAACGATTCCCTGTTCAGCGCTATTGGCGGAGTTATAAATTCTAACGCACAGACCTAAATTCGTATGTATTCTTAGAAAACATTATTTATTACAGTCGAAATGTCTTTCTTATTACTATTGTTTGGTTTCGTGTTTTTCCTCGATTCAACAGCTGGTCTCTTTGTTGGAGGTGTAGGTTGTTCTTTTTCCTCCGAATCATCCGGAGCTTTTCGCTTTCGTTCTGCCCGTTTGTCCAATACTCGAGCAAGTTCAACATTCTTCAAATACTCATGTTGCTCCGTACGAGATTGTGATAATTCAATGCGTAAACGTGCTTTATGAATAGCGGCTTCGTGTGCTATTAAAAATGAATTGTGAAAAATCCCTTCCAAGTAAGAGTGATCTTGTAAAACAAACTCACCAATCTGTTCAGTTAGCATGTACCATTTAAACCTAGGAAGGTATTTCATCGTCCATACATCATCTCTCCACCGAGTTCCTTTCTTCCCTCCAATAGGTTGTGCATTTAGCATATTCGCTACGGATCTTGCCACTTTCTTGTCTTTAAACTCGACCCACCCTTCTGTATAATGTGCTTTTTTTGTTGATGTGTACTTTTTCCTTAAATATGCCCGCTTGGGATCTTGAGATTCATCAAGCAAACCGACTTTAAAAAGCGCGTTTTTGACATGGCCAACTCACCTTCTTGTTGAAGAAAAACCCGACCAACTTCTCCATAGGCACTCATAAGGTGACGCACTTTAGCAGGACGCATGCCTGGTGGTATTCGAGAGATATAAACTACTCCAGTGCGTTCTTGCGCTGCATTAAATTCTTCAAGATCCTCTTTTGTCAGCGGTTTGACTATTTGGTCATTCTCTTCTCCTGAATCATTTCCATCATCTAAATCATCATTATCCGAGCCAGATAGATACTCGTCTTCCGAAGAATCTGGGTTTTCTTCAGGTAAATGACCACCCTTGACAGATATGGAAGGGCTGCGTGAAGTCGACATGGAAATATTTTTGTCACGTACTCACTGTCACACCAAGTTGAGGAGGAGTGGCACTTTTTTTTCACTGATACAAATTGTCTCCCGCCAACAATGATCCTTGGCTTCTCCGTGAAATAATTTTTCTTCAGTCACTTTAGCAACCAGGTTCCGGGTCATATAAAATGAAGTAAAAGTCTACTAGGATCGTTATCAACAAGAACTTTGATTTACTCCTTGCGTCCGTGATGGTGATATCGATATCTCTTCGTGACAACCGAACCTTCACAGGAACACTTTTTTGGTCGATTTCAACTAGGGCATAAAGTTGTGTATTGCGCGATTTCTTAATTGAAAAAAAAAAAAACTTGGAAGCACTACCCAATCCTAAACTAAAGCGTCGCCAAGCCCTGACATGTTCCGACTTATTCGGTTACGAAACTAAAAAATCAAATTCAACCTTTCCTTTTAACGAATTATATTCCATGGAGATACTTCCGATAATCAAACGCTTGATTTTCATCAAACCATATACATGCGTCAAATGACAAACAGCGCCCTTCTTCTGGAATACATATAAAAGAAATCAAATCCCCATCACATCTTTTTTCTTTCAACTTTCTCTCTTCTACTTGCCAGTGAATTTTCCTCACTTCTTTTTTTTTTAACTTACATTATATCTCTTTTTATTCATTTCTTCTATTCTATATTGCTTTATAATGCGTTTTTCGACTCTTTTCACTTTCGTTGCGACTGCTGTCTTGACATCTGCCGGTCCGATCCGAGTTGCTCGTCAAGCTGCTCCTGTGGATCCATCTTTAGGTGAGACGCTTGTCATTCATAATTTCACCACATATTCATGTGTTCTCTTTTAAGGATTCTTGACTATCTTAGAATTGGGTGCAGCAGGGTTCTACACGGGTCTGCTTCAATCGTTCAATGCATCAGATTACCAGGCCAGCGGCTTTGCTGATGGACAGGCTGTGTTTGATATCGTTAAGTATGTGTTGACAAGATTTTTGGCGAAACCCGCTCACACATTTGTTTTAGTACTATCACCAACAGCGAAATAACCCATCTCACATTGTAAGTGCCTAACTAATCATTTATATATATTATAACATTCGTCTCACCCACTCGGCCGCAGTCTTCAAACTGTCAGTGTTTCTCTCTATTATTGTACCCTTTGTCTGAACACAGAAACCATATAGCTCTCGGGTGCTCCACTCCCGAACTGTACTCTCGACTTTAGTCCGGCCTATGCGGATCCCGTAACAGGACTTGCAACAGCTCGAGTCTTGGAACTTGCAGCAATCGGCGCGGTAAGACAATGCAATATAATTATCTATTTCCTCTGTCATAAATTTCCCCCCATCTTTAGTACGTCGGTGTGATCGCGAGCGACACGATTTCCAACAACACGGAAGTATTCGCCGAGATCATGGGTAACGAAGCCAGTCACGAAGGGTTTTTGAATATGTTATTGGGAGGGGATCCTTTCCCCCAGTCTTTCGAATTGGGGATAACCCCGGCTGAGATATTAACATTGCTCTTGCCGTTTAACCCAAGCTGCACTCCTGCTCTTACACTCACGCGTATGTTTTGCTTTTTCGTTGTTTTCAAAAATAAAGTTAACTGACTAATGTGGATCATCCAGCCAATACCCCGCTCACAATCACCAACTCTGGTCCCATCACCAACACGACCACTCTGACGTTCGATCTCAGTAGCACTCCCTGTGCAAATCAGTCGGTAAGTATCCTCATCATCATCGCTACTAATACCTAAACTGAATATTTACTTATAAAGGGTCTCTTTTGTCAATTGTTATCTGGTGATGACTCAAGCGCCGCTGCGTTGCCAATAGCAAACTGCACCCTTGAAGGCACAAGCGGAGCTCTCTTGACTTATGTTACAACAGACAGTACCCCAATTTCCGCCGATCCTCTTCAACGTGGTAACCTCACTAACCTATGTGCTGGTCCTGCCGTGACCTTTGTGGATCCCGCTGTCATCCCCCCACTCGATGCCCTTCTCTTGCAACCAGCTCCTACTGCTGCTAACTCGACGGCTTGAAGCTTTGAAGCTCGAGCGACGAAAAAGTTTAGTCTTAAAACGCTTTGTATTCTAGATTCTTTTTGTTTAGAATACGAGACGACATCATTCATTTTATTTTATTTTTACGTTCAGTGCCTCTTAAGTAAATGCTTAGTATGCATTGATTGGGCTAAAGTTGTCTCAATTAAGTCTATAGGTGCTTCAGTGTTGCCAGGTAATAGGGAATTTGGATGCCAAAAATTTTACCAACTAGATCATAATTCAAAATCAAAATCACCACAAACAATGAGTCAAAGCGAAAAAGTGCCATGAACTTTTGCACAGCGACATCATGATGGAGAGCAATATCATCATAAAAAGGTATTCATTTATAATAATGCAGTAAATAAAAAAAGGTATATAATACGTTCTCAAAACAAATGCATTCCCATCAAGCTTATGGATCCAAGTACCACCTCGAAGCTGGGCTGAGTTTTCAGCTATCAATGAGAACTAAAGCTGGACCAGCACACATGCTAGGAACATTGACACGATCAATAGGGTCAGAAGATATAGCAAAGTCGTCGGTGGTAATAAAGATAAATGTAGCGCCTGCTTGACCTGCCATCGAGCATTGGTCTATTGGGAGAGGTGTAGCAGTCGCATCGTTACCATTCAAGACTTGACAGAAAAGACTCTGAAAAAAAAAAAAAAAAGAGGATTCAATTAATTTGATTTGCTCCCCGAGCCGAGTTGCGGTGAAAAAGGACTTTACAGGCTGGTTTGTACAGGAAGTACCACTGAGATCAAACGTCAAGGTGGTGTTGGTCGTTATGGAATTATTGTTGGTAATCACGAGTGGAGTGTTAGCTATAGTTTATATTTCATTTAGCCTTCTTCATCAGTGATTCGTAGAAAGGCATACGGGTAATGGGAAACGCAGGGGTGCAACTCGGGTCGAATGGCGCAAGTAGTGCCAAAAGCTCAGGTGGGTTCAAGCCCAATTCAAAAGCATGAGTTGCAACTTGACCCGCTATGGAGAAATCCAACATCAGCTTGTGCTGTCCTTCGTTAGCCAGAATTTCAGCAAATAGTTCCAAGTTGTCGGACTCCGGGTCGCTGGCTATAAGGCCGATATACTGACAGAAAAAAGAGTTGAGATCAAACCAGTAGAGTTGTGTAAAAGAAAGAAAGTACTGACGCTGCCGGTTGAAAGAGTATCTGCTATACGTGCAACTTGAAGTGCTGTTGCAACATCGGTGAAGGCCGGCGTGAAATCCACAGTGCAGTTAGGAGGTGGTGAGCCTAAGATCTATTGCCGTGTTATTGTAACAAGAAAGTAAAATAAATAAATAAAAAACACCCAATCTTACACTTTGTAAACTGTGGGTTACATGAATCAGATATGGAAAAAAAAAAGGATTGGATATGTTCATGACTTACACTGTGAAATGGTCGTTTTCGTTGCTCGCGATCGTGCTAAACAAGGAATGTCAGCTTGACGATTTAAGTATTCCTTACAAGATGAAAACGTACGCGATAATATCATCACGGATCGCTGAAGAGAAACCAGCGGCTTCGAAATCCTCATCACTAAAGGTTTCAAGCAGTTCTTCAAAATATGTCACAGCTGTCTGTTCCAAAATGAGGAAGAAGGCTTGAAAAAATAATTGGTTAAGGATGAATATATGAAAAGTAAAATAAGGCAACTTACGGAGGCTTGGATCTGTAGAAGCCTGACGAGCTCGGATTGGACTGGCAGAGGCCCACCCAGCAATAGCAAGAAAAGAGCAAATAGTTGAAAAACGCATTATAAGATAATATAAAATTAAAAGGAGATGTAAGATAAATTCAGAAAGAGAAATTGGGGGTCATGCAATAATAAGGTCAGGCCAATTTTTATATGTAAAAAACATCCCCAAAGACCCGAACCTTCACCGGCTTCACCGCTCACGGGGAGGTGGGCATGTCGTTCACCGTTCATGGCCGAAGTCGACGCCGACGCCTAAGGGATATTTGGAGAATAGATAAGAACAGATAATAAAGAAATAGCAGCCCCCATCCCAACACTTTGAGGAATTGTACATCCATAATGCGGAATTAGAGGTTTTTTCAACGACAGCATTGTACCGTTAAACGTCATACGGACTCCTCGGATGCATTCCACACCGTGGCGTAGCTGATACTTATGATGCTATACGCTCTTAGTGGTAGTATACCCTTGGCAGGGGATAAGACAACTACAAAACGAAATGTAATTTATATTTATTCATCATATTTACATACTTTTAATGTCAAATCAACTTCAAGTCGATTATAGGCCCAACACCGGTGACAAGACCAACACTGCGTAATACTTTAGTATGCGCTCTGGTCTGTGTTGCGTGTTGCGTGTAATACATGGTTACCAATAATAACTTTTCCCAGTCCGGTAAAAATACACTTTGATCAAAAGTGGCTCGTGTGTAATTTCAGTCCTTATGGCAACCCAGTTTCGAATATAAACCTCGGTCGCCTCGTAACATGCCTATCTACCTACTTTCGGTTTTCCCTAGTACCTCAAGGTCATCATTCTTTCATTCTTTGGGCAGCGCCCTTTTTCACGTTCTACTTTTCACACTTTTTTTTTCGTTTTCGGGTGTTCGTCTTTATAACCTTTCTTTACTCTCATTTCTGTACTCTTCTTTTTAAAGAAAAATTATCATGCATCTATCTTCTTTCAAGTGGGCTCTTCTCTCGACCCCTATCTTGACTTTGGCAGGCCCAATCAAGTACACTCGTGATACGAGCAGCACTGATTCGACCAGTCTTTTGGTCTTTCGTACGTTTCAAAATGATATCATTTTAATATATATTTCATTAATTTTGACTTTCCCAGAATTCGCTTCAGTACTAGAGCAACTAGAAAGTCAATTTTATTCACAAGCACTTTCCCAGTTCACCGATGGGGATTTCTTGGATGCTGGTTTTTCTTCAGCTTCTATCCCAACTCAGTTATTCCAGTATGTTTTGAAACGCCAAGGACTTTGATGTTGTTTTATAAATACCCCTTCTTCTAGGACGATCAGTCAAGACGAGCAGAGTCACTTGACATTGTGAGTGTTTCCTTTTGGATTTCACTACTTTTTCGTAGCTAATTACTTGCGTCTATAGTTTGAACGTGAGCATTCTTTTGTTTTATAGGGGGGGAAAGTAACTTCAATTTACTCGAAAACTTACTATATAGAAAGCAATTGCTGCCTTAGGTGGTTCACCTTTACAGTGCAATTTCAATTTCGGGAGTGCATTATCCAGTGTCACCGATATGGTTAACACTGCCCGTGTTGTTGAAAATGTTGGAGTTGCCGCTGTAAGAACCATCTTTATATTCAACCTTAATATTAATATTAATATTCTATTGGTTTTCTAGTATCTTGGTGGTGCTTCACTCTTAACTGACCCTGTTATCACCGTTGAAGCTGGAACCATTGCCACAGTTGAAGCTCGGCACCAGACTATGCTCAATCTGCTCTCGTCAACAGGTTCTACTATTCCTGTACCGTTTGATGTGGCTTTATCTCCATCTGAAGTTCTTGCCATTGCTGGTGGTTTCATAAGTGGCTGTCAACTCCCCATTCCAGGTAAAGCATTTTTTCAAAATAAAATAAAATTAAAATTAGAACGGTTCTATAATTAAATCTTGTGTTTTCTAGCTAATCCCGCTCTTACTATTACGAATTCGGAGACACCCACAATTGGTAGCCAGTTGACTTTCAGCTTTGACAATATGCCTTCTGATACTAGCGTACGTACGATTGCTAAAGTCTGCTGAAAAGCAACTTCTGACACATGAAATAGTCTCTCTTTTGTCAAATGCTTGTTGGTGGATCTGTTACCGCACTTGTATTACCCTTCCAACAATGTATCGTCCCACCAGGAATCAACGGTCCCGTAGCGTTATTCATCACGAGCAACAATGACCCCTTGCTCAATAACGTCGTCGATCGTGCAACTAACACACTCGTCGCTGGTCCAGCTATGGCTTTCATCGATTCGGCCTCCCCAGAAGCAGTTGTCAATCTCGTCCGTCCAAGTTCGTCTGGTGGTGTGGCTGTTTCTACTAACACCACTGTTTCCTCCGAGACGGCCAGCTCCATTATTGCTAATGGTACCTCTTCTGCTTCTGGTTCTGATACTTCAGGACCTAATTTGAGTACTGGCTCTACTAATGGTGGAAACGTCACTGTTATTGGATGGATGAACCTTCCATCTAGCTCGTAGAATAAAAAAAAATTCATTTGCATGTTAGTTTTTACTTACAAGGACACCTTTTGAGTAACATGTTATAGACGGCATCTGCTTAATGGAATGCTTTTTTTAGAACCATGATTTGAGAACATTCAAGAATACTACACTTCGTCTACCTCAGACCAAGGAAAAAATCTGAGCGTTTACTTTTACAGTAAGCTATATTTGCGTATTTTAGTACTATCAAGTACTCCACAACACGACAAGTTGTTGGATATATAAATAAACATACATGCAAGGCAGAGCAATAACATACGAAAACAGGGTAATGAGATATTCGGATAAAAAAATAGATATTTTAGCCAAAGGTATCAATCATCTGAATCATCGGACGAGGTATCGTCGTCGTCATCATCATCGTCACTATTATCTGTAATCGTAACTCAATTGAAGAAAAAAACAAACATATATTAGCAGATTTAAACCCACCAGTACCATTAACACCAACAAGTTCATTCAAACTTAAAAGTCGACCACTAGCCGTTGGGTTACTCTCAATTGGTACAGGTTCAAGTTCTTCATCGTCTTCCCCATCACCATCATCGTCAGCCAGGACCATTTCCATCTCATGAGCAAAAAGGTCTTCATCTACATCATTCAACGCTTCACCTTCTTGCATCACATCAGGATCAGAATCTGATTCATATTGGATATGATTAATTGAGCTCGATGGAGGTTGAAGTAGATCTGACGGGGTAGGCTGTGTATGACGGACGGGAGGTGTCTGCGAAGGTAATGTGGGTAATGCCAAACCTGAATTGGCAAGAGGGTTAGGCTCAGAATGGTTATTGCGTTTCACCACGGGACGAGATGGTTGACCAAATGTCATTTCTTCCTCATCAGGATCGTCAATAGTGACACCAGCTTGTTGTGGGATTATGACTTCTTTCTCCTTTTCTTTCTCTCGCCCCTTTTCTTTTTCTTTTTCTTTCTCTTTTTTGGTATTTGTTGTAGCAGGGGCGGCGGCAGTGGTAGTGGCGGCGGATGCTTTAGGCTTGGCCTTGGGTTTCGGCTTAGGCGGTGCTTTAGGGGCTTTTTGAACCTTTGGCGACGATTTAGCTGTTGCTTTGGCTTTAGGTTGTTGAACCGGCGGGGGAGGCAGTGGAGGAGGAGGAGGAGGAGGTTTTTGCTTGAGAACATCGGTCTCCGATTCAACCTCCTCCTCCTCCTCCTTCCTAGAAGGTGGACCAACCAATAACGCTTCTAAATCGACATCATCATCTTTTTCCCCTTCTGCATCCAATTCTTCCATCAATGCCTTGGTAATTTCATCTATCTCGTCTTCTTCTTGACGTTTGTTGACAACTGGCGCAGTAGCTGGAGGAAGGGCTGCAGCCTTTCCTTTCCCCTTTCCATTACGATTATTATTATTAGTAGAGCCTGAGCCTGAGGCGGGGGCAGAAGTTTGACCTTCAAATGTCAAATTGAGTGTTGACTCTAACCGTTCCAATTTTAATGTCTATAAACATTGATATGAGCATGACCCGAAGGCTTTCAATACAGAATACTCACTCGAGTTTCAGGGTCCCATAACAGAATACATTCCCATTCTTTAGAAGGTTGTTCAACAGCACTAAAACGGTGTGAACCTCCCTGATATGATATACGTGTGAACCTATATGTCGTTAAAAAAATATTGAACAAAACTACACACCTTTGTTCCTGGTCTTTCAAGTTCGTACTGAGTGTTAGTGTGTCCTTCGCCACTTTTGGGTTTGAGTACACCAGGAGATTCATTATCTATCGATTCGGGTTTAAAAGAATCTAAAGATAAGTTAATAAATCGTTTGTTTTAAGAAAAAAAAAGAGAGAGAGAAAGACAAACATCGTAATGAATAAAACTCTGGGTTAGGGTAACCTTTCGCTCGTTTAGTAGGTTTGCCATTACGTTCGTTCCATGCGTTGATAAGAGATTGACCGATTGTTACACCATAACGTCCAGTGAGGTCTTCCAGATTATTGACAGACATAAGGGAACACAGAAAGACTTGCCTCCGCCAGCACAATTCGAATTGATGTTATATAATAAATCTATTTATGGAATCCTTTTGTTTAAAGCCGGTTCCGGTTCTTAATACCAAGGGATCGGTAATTACTTTATCATCGAGTTTTTTGATACAAATATGAACCACACTCAGAGCATGTGATATGTGAATGAGAACACTTCTCCGTGTGCGGATAACATAAAAATATGGGACGAAACGGACATCTACTAGTATCGGCTAACTGTTTTCCTCCTCTTTGTTTTTCCTCTTCTTCTTCTTTGATTTGTGATTACCATTATCTTCCTCCCTTTCCTTTCTTTTTCTAATTTTTTCTTCTACAGTAGGTTCAGCATATTCCTTCGGAGGGATATATGCTTCTGCACGCTCAGCCTCTCTCTGTTTCGCCACTTCCGCTTGCTATGTATTTTATTATATCAATTATTAACAACGAAAAATAATAATAAAAGGGTAACCTACCCTCTCTTTTCGTTGCGCAATTTCTTTAGCAGCCTTTTCCCGCGGTTTAAGGAAATATTCACCCGACTCCAGTTGCAAGTCGACCTAGGCAAGGGGACGGGGCCATCAATGTCAATTCCGGAAAATATACATCAAGTAAAATCAATACCTTTCTTGGTTGTTGTGGTGGAGGGAATGGAGTATATACTTTCTTTTTAGGTTTCTCTTTCTCTGATGGTGGTACGGGTAGTCCTGCAGCTTGTGCAGCTTCTTCCCTGGCAGCCTGTTTCTCAGCCTGTCGTTCGTTCTTTTTGGCTGTTTTCTGTGATGTTGTCAAATGGTTTCGACGGAATTGAGGAAGGAAACGATCCCATGATTCCGTTGCGAGCTTGGGATCTTTGGCGAGTTCACGGCGAATCATGAGTTCCTAGGAATCAACAGTTTTTTTTAGGATCGTGTTTCGAAAAAAGAAGAACAAAAGGTTCTTACCTTTATTCGATATATGGGGTGGATATTTCTCATACAATCCAAAATAATTCGACGGACTTCTTTTAATGATTTATATGGACCCATCACGCTGACAGTACTCCCTTGTACCAAGACGTAACAAGATGTCAACAGTTCGATAGCCTGGCAATATTCATTAATCAACTCTCAAGGTAAAAGACCACACACTTTCAAAGTACTTCCATCTGGACCAATAATTCTTTGCCGTCTTCTTACGAAACGTTCTTTATTTCGAACAATATTACCAATCTTTATAATATCACAAGCCGTTGCATCGTCCAGAATTTTCACAGCTTGGTTTATTGGAACTCCCCGAGCTAGTAGTTTAAGCATATCCCGTGCCTTGAGAATGATATAAGGATCGTATGTCTTTCGTGTGGTTCGAACGGACATGGAACCGTTAATAAGGTCCAACATGCAAGCAATACTCTGGAAAAAGGGTGATGAGAATGGACAACAGTAATAATAAATAGAACCTTACATGGGCTTCTAAAGCTTTGGTAACAGCTGACCATACTTCTCGGATATATTTTTCGCGATATTTGGGGAAAAGAGTGGCAAAAGAGGATTCGGTAGCAAAAGCACCTGCTTTGTTGTCTTCTGGTTTGAACGGTTCTACATGCCACTAAAAAAAACTTATATGTTACAAATTTTTAATTTTATGGGTTAAAACAAGGTTGAATATACGCTGTTCAATAAAAAAAATTAATTAAAACTCCCATAGAATTGTTGTAAAGACTTACTGGTCAATATCGTCTGTATCCCAAGCTTATTTCGCAAAAAAGGTATCAGTTACTACATACGTGAAATTTTAAGGAATACAGAAAAAACACACACGTTTATCTTTTCTAAACCTTTTATTTTTGTTCACCACTTCAGTTTGAACCTCATCGACTTCTGCCATGGCGGAAGGAGTTTTAGGGAAAATTTCAAAGCCCGCTTTCATTTGTCTAAGCCCCTCCTTTTGAATACCACAATCAACTTCCTCTTTCTTCTTGAATGGACGACGAAACATCTTTTGCAGACCCTCTATCGTATGATGATGATGTACCATATGAAGAACAGATAGAGCCTATGACACTCAAATCTGACGACTTGAAGCAACGAATTGGAAGTCGAATATACTTATTAGAAGATGCATTAACCAAAAAGGTATTTTCACAGAAGTCTCTCTCTTTTTTAAAAAAATGTATTTTTCCTTATTAGTTGTTTTTTTTTTTAGAGAAAGCGACTAACAGATGATGTGCAAGAAGTACAAGAAGAGCAGGAGCTTGACGAGACAATTATTGAGGAAGATATGGCAGGTCGGATTTATGTATTATTGCCTTCTTGGAGGCTTCTGGAGTGATAGTATCCCCCTCTTCTGTACTTCATTCAGATCCATCGCAGCGTCCAAACGCTCTCCTTTTACACGGACCGGCAATTTCGCAGATGCCAACAAACAAAGTGTTTGCTTATGCCACTCATTTCGATGCCCAGCCTATTGGTATGGTTAATCCACTTTTATTTTCTTGTCTCCTTTTTCTAAAACATGCAACATAGGTTTGGAATGGGTAGACGACCAAACTTGTATATTGGTATTCCCCACTCGCAAGTCTGCATTACACGCCTGGGACGTCCTTTTACGACCGTCAACGTCAATTCTAACTTCCGAAGAACAAATGCAATTGGATAACATGGATCAATCATTGCGTGTCGCCCATTCTCTACCGCTGGCACTATACCCAGCCGACGAGCGCATCAGCTCAGCTCTAGGTAATTAGGTTTTAACACGTGCTTAGATGTATAAGGCTAACAAATCTTATCTTGCAAATAGGTACATCAAAGCTCGAGTTATCCAAAAAACCTATTCAAATCAGATGGGCCCAAAAGACTGATGTTAAAGAGCGTGGTGCTCGTAACAAGAGCCAGTTTTATAAACGATTTGGGGAGACTGCTGGTAAACCTGCAAACAGGTTTCCTCCGGGCTATCAACCGGATGATACTAGACGGAATGGTCGTGATGATAAGGGAATTGCCCAGTTAGATGCTGAGTTGGACCAGTTTTTGGGTGAAGATGATGCTGTGACAGATTCTTTGAAAGGACGTATCGGAGGACGAAAGGGATTGGATCCTGACGAACAGCGAAAACGTTTAGATGATGAATTGGATAGATTTTTGGCCGGGGAAGAAGTTGAACCAGATGCAGAGGTAGATATAGAGCCAAGAACTGGGAGAAATTCAGATCGAACACTGTCACTATTGGAAAGGACAGGTAGACGAAGATCAGCTTCTCCTCGACGAAAAGGTTTCAATAGACAACCGGTTCGGAGACAACAGCCTAGAGACGAACATGGTAGAGACAGAGTCAAGACGGATTCAAATGGCAGATGGCTGCATAACGCTGAAATCGCAGACAGAAGGCGTCGTATGGATTATGACAGTAGTGCATATGGTATGAGAGCGTGGGGCGATGACAATGATACATCTTTCAAACGGCCCTCTAAAAAATTCAAGAAAAACGTTGACGATTTGGATCGTGAATTGGATGAATTTGGGGAGAGAGATCAGTTGTAATTAGTAGTAGTAGTAGTAGTAGTAGACTTTTGGGGTTAACTTTACATAAATTTGTAATACAATGTGTGTTTATGTGTACTAAATCCATTTTCCATTGGTGTGATAGTGTGGTTAAAACCCTATATAAACACGGAATGCCTATTAGTAGGTATATTCGTCTAGATCCTAAAAGTTAGATATCAAATATTGGAATTTTTTGATTCCGACGAGCTCGAATTATGAGGTGCACTATGCAATTTGGACTGTGCGTACCGTTCCTTAAGCCAATGGAAGGAAGCTTCGGTGGCGTGTTCCACCGGTTTATCGAATAGAAAAGGAAGAATAGGGACAACAGCCAAACCGGTTAACGTCGGACCCCATGTTTTGATTCGTGGATTTTTAAAGTTCTTGTATAACTTGGTTGTTTGAGCCACGACGGTGTGAATCGTGAGTGCTGGAAGACCCCTAAGAGCCAGGAAAGATAAAACGTAAGTGACTTTTGTTTATGTGAATACGGAAAGCTTACATGGAAGCGACAGCTTGGAAAGTCCCTCTCTCGAGAGCTGTTAAACTCAATCTTGCTGGTTCAGAAAAGACAGACGACTCTAATGGTGTCGGGCCTTTTTTGTGAGCTTTATATGTTTCGTAAGAAACGTCTCTAGAGTATAATATAAGTTATCTGTGTTAGCACTCGTTGAAAAAAGTTTTTATGTTACCCTAAAAGATAAGCCCATGAAATTCCATATGCGACAGAGACAATACGCGGACTAACAACAGGTCGGAATGCTTCTCCGATATCACTAGTCTTTTTGTTGATGAGACAATCAAATCCACAGAAAATTCCAAGAGTCGCAACTCACATACGCAATATACCGAGTAGAAGCTCGGAGTGCCGTCCGTAATCGTGAAGCATAAGCCATATATCGGATATCGCTATCTGTAGAGTCTATATCTTTATCCGCGGCGACATCGACTTGTTTTTGGGCCTTTTCAGGTATTGATTCCGAGTTGGAAGACATCATTGCGAGAGAATAGTAAACTCGTTAGTCGCACCAGGGAATTATGTAAAGTAAAATGAACCGATTTTACACCAAAGGTGTCTGTAAGATGGTATAGAAGACGTGCGATAAGAAACCAAGCCAAGAGTGTTTATAGCTGAGGTTGTGTCCGCTCCCCTGCCATAATCCGAAGGAAAGACGCCGATGACGTTGAGCGACGGCTGCTCAAACTGTAGTGCTCCTCGGAGCCAGCTTTGCCGATGCACTGAGCAGAAAACGCGTCGTGTTTGGAAATTCTCGACGATATTTGATATTTCCCCCCTAGATCTCCTGATTGGACATATATATTAAACCTATCTTTTCTTTATTTGTCCCAAGTTATTTGAGTAACTACGTAGTTAGGAACACTTCGTAATGCACAATCCTCGTATATACAATGGCAGTCTAGATTTCGACGCGTTTGTGAGCATCCCCATGAGATAAAATTACATGTTATATGGAAAAAAAAAGTTCTTAGTAATTGTCATTGTTTCCCGAGCCATAATTGCCCCCATCGCCCCCATAATTACCGGAATTACCAGAATTATTGTTTCCCCCACCAGAACCATAGTCACCACCTTGCCCCCCTCCAAAACCACCGCCACTGTTTCCGGACCCATAGCTGTCATTATTTCCGGAGTTTCCAGAGCCATAACTGTCGTTATTGTTGGATCCGTAGTTATTACTATCGTTGGATCCATAGTTATTATTCCCCGAGTTGTTGTTTCCGGACCCGAAGCCACCACCTTGCTTTCCGGAGCCATAGTTGCTACCATCTCCTGACCCGTAACTATTATCGTTTCCCGACCCATAGCTATTATCATTTCCCGACCCAGAATTGCCTCCGGAACCATAGTCGCCACTATTCCCTGACCCATAGCTATTGTCATTTCCAGAGTTGTTGTTACCTGAACCGTAGTTGTTGTTGTTTCCGGAGCCGTAATTGTTGTCCCCCGAGTTGTTATTCCCTGAACCGTAGTTGTTATCGTTTCCGGAACCAGAATTGTTATTGTTTCCGGAGCCGTAGTTATCATTGCCTGAGTTGTTATTCCCTGAACCATAGTTGTTGTCGTTTCCGGAACCATAATTGTTATTGTTTCCAGAGCCGTAGTTATCGTTGCCTGAGTTGTTATTCCCTGAACCGTAGTTGTTGTCGTTTCCGGAGCCATAATTATCATCGCCCGAGTTGTTATTTCCTGAACCGTAGTTGTCATTATTATTATTGTTCGAACCGAGGTTACCAAGAGCTGTGAATTTATTTTAAAAAAAAAGGATGGCAAAACAGAATCAGAGAAAAAAAACAGACCACCGGACGCTACCGCCTCTACAAAAATAATCAATCAATATCTTCATATCAATACTTTCAAAAAAAGGCACTCACTTTGGGCAAGAGAGCCAACTTTATCGAGGAATGACATGTTTAGTAGATTGATAGGGGGGGGAGAGGAAGTTTAGTTATAGCAAGAGGGGTCGAATGCCCCCCCCTATATATATGCATCCTAGCTTCTTTACGTTCTGAACTATCGGAAATGGAATTCGATAGCGTCTGAAATCTGAGTTACCATTTAATTGATAGTGCCTGTACGTAAGGCGTCATCATGACATCTTGGGAACCATCGGTTGAATAGTGGATAGCTTTCAGGTGTCGCGACGTGTCAATTATGTTTATTTGAGTAGCTGTCATGGTCGTGTCCTTTCGAATAGCTCGGAAGATGGATATTCGCGATTGCAATACAGGTAGGCGCAGACCAACGTCATGCTCGGACCGAAAAAATAAATGTGGAAGCAGTGCTCATTTAAAAGTCAGGATGTATATACAAGCCAACTAGATCTAAATGAGACTGGACTGATAATGCATAAATAAAACCGGCTAAACCCACTGTGGGGAAAGATAATTTCAACTTACAAGGGGCTAACTCAGCTGATATACTTCTTGTGTTTGACAGTTCACATCTCCGGGTGAACGTTAAAATACGCACACTGAAATTTGAATAGAACCCGGGTTTCTATTGTCAGAATCAATTATAAAGCAGAGAAACCCACGATGCTAGAAGCACGCCAGTTATAAATATTGTCCAATTGCACATGTTGAGGCCAGGATATTGAATGAAAGTATGGAAGGAAGTACTGATTGAATACGCAAAGAGCCCGATAAGGATGAATGTTCATTCACGGGGAATCAAATAAAGAAATCTATTCCTATCGTCCTAAAGCCAATGGAACAGAACTAACTGACGTGGGAGGTATTGTTCCCACTTCGGTGACAATAGCTGTGATGTTCGATGGTGGCGTCAGATCGTACAGCGGATTCAGAATTTGGAGATTGGGATCATCGGATGATCGCAATTTGTCTGGACCGTCTAAAGAATGTTTACTTGCAGTGGGAGCTAATCAGACCAGTATTTTAATATATGTATTCATTTTTTTGGTGTCAATTTTTGAAA
The DNA here is from genome assembly GCA_020884735.1 of Clathrus columnatus. Classification (NCBI taxonomy): domain Eukaryota; kingdom Fungi; phylum Basidiomycota; class Agaricomycetes; order Phallales; family Clathraceae; genus Clathrus; species Clathrus columnatus. The sequence goes on from BPWL01000002.1 coordinate 2,499,434, forward strand.
AAAAGATAAACGAACCTAATTCATTCTTATTAAAGCTATCCAAATGAACGGCCTCCGAAAATTTATGTGTCTCACAACAAACCAGGACAGGAACCGAGTGAGCTTTAGCCATCATCGCAACTAGAGCTGTTCCAGCTCGAGAATACACTGCACCATCCATTTGTACGGAGTGAGCACCAAACATAACAATGGTTACTTCTTCGATGATTGATCCGACCGCCGGAAGGAGAAGGTAGGTGCATTGGATCCCGGCTTCTGCTAATACAGATAACAACTGCTTGCCTAAATATATGATGATAAATAGAAGGTAAAACAAGACCCTAAACGATGTCAATGATTCCTGACCTTCTAATAATGGACGCGAATCTGCAATAATTACTGAAAATATTTTACCCCTTTCGTGAGCTTGCAGGAGAACCTTTTGTACGACGGAGGAACTATTTTCAGAGTCAAAATAATCTCATTGGTGATACCATTCCCTTTCAGCTTACTGAGCGTAGGTGAGGATTACATCACCATTTTTTATTTTCTCTCCTGCAACGTCTTGAATGACTTTATCTGCAACCATGATGTGGTCCCTAATATAGTTATCGATTCTCTCGCATAAGGAATCTTTGGCCTGGAACTCGTTCATTCCAAATGTTCTCATTAGAACAAAAAGAGAAATACACACATCTTGTTCGGGTAGGTCAATATCCAAGATGCTTATTTCGACCTTTAAGTAACGAATTGCGTTGCCCATACTAACAGCCAAAGGTCGCGCATTCACTAAATGGCCGATTTGAGGATTTAAGTATGTCATTAGGTGTCTAGATAATGTTGTATTAGGTGGTGTAACATAATCTCGAATAACCTGAGAAAAGAATATAAACTGAATTATAACTTTGCAACAACACGCACTACTTACGGTTTTGAAAGCATTGAGAGTGGCAATACAGCGAGCATTCGCGCCGACGATTTGAAAATCTGAAAACTGTAGGGCTAAACGGAATATAGCAGGATGTAACGGTCCTTTAAGATTTGATGACCCGGATTGTTTTGGTAGTCCAAAATGGGAGAAAATGCGTAGACCACGAGTTTCATCTCGCAGCTCTGGCACACTTTGACTTTGCACGGCGGCTAGCACTGCGTCTTTCACTGGGGCGGCCTCGGTCACTTCTGGTGTTTTCGTCGATTTACTGATTTGACTCGGACCTGCGACAGCAGTGTTACTATTACTGGTTTTCGATGTTGATTTGGTACCAGCGGCTCCGGGTTTACTATTTGTAGCGGCGTTTCCTTTAGCAGCTGCCTTTGCTTCACGGTCCTTCTCTTGTTTAGCTCTTCGCTCAGCTTTGGTTAGCACGGGTTTTGGTGGAGGTATGTTCGGTGGTGCATCTTTTTTGGTCGGTTTAGCAGAAGCTTCGTTGGCTGCCGCCATGATTGAATTTGGTTGGTGAAGATCAAGTGTGACTCCAAGCTAATTACGTAACGCGCATTCGCCCACGGCAGCGCCAGTTGTGTAAACCTCCGCTGTCATTTACGTCTTTAACTCTGGATTACCGTTATGGTGAGGACACATATTGTGATGCTCTTGCGAATAGCCAACCGCTGACCTCTGTATAGGGTGTTCCCGCTCTCTTTCGATGGCTTAGCAAAAAGTATCCTAAAATCAGTGTGTCTCGTGTGCTTGCTCCTTTTCTGTGCACTTTTTCTAATGTTCGCTTTCCCTAGTTCTACCTGTAGTTGAAGAAGAAGAGACAAAGCTTCCCAATGGAGATGGAACATCAATAACAATACCCATCGATATTTCGAAACCCAATCCTAATGACACAGAGTTTGATAACTTATATTTAGATATGAATGGTATTGTAAGTGGCGACGTTCAATGGCTAGTGCTTATGTATAACATTTCTCTCAGGTTCACCCTTGCACACATCCGGAAGGAAAGGTATGTCACTTCTTTGGATCATTCACGAGACCAAGACGGGCCTAAATATCCTTAAAAGCCAGCGCCTGAAACGGAAGAAGACATGATGGTTGAAATATTTAGCTATACTGAGCGAGTTGTCAACATGATTCGACCTCGGAAGCTGCTTTTCATGGCTATAGGTATGTTCTGTCATAATCCTTGCCCTTTCCGAGATTCGTTACTCACTTATTCCCCAAGATGGTGTCGCACCTCGTGCAAAAATGAACCAGCAGCGTTCTAGACGTTTCCGGTCTGCGCAAGAAGCGAAAGAGAAAGAAGAAGCACGCAAGGAGGCCGTTGCCATGTTTGAAGGTTTTTGTTTCTCTGCGTATCTTATTAAAGAGCGGCGTAACTTATTGTGTTTGTAGCTCTTGGTCATACAGTAAGCGACGAAACCAAGAATAAGCAGGCATGGGATTCCAATGCTATTACACCTGGAACACCTTTTATGGACTTGTTAGCATCGTCTTTGCGTTATTGGGTTACGCAAAAGATAAATTCTGATCCTGGCTGGAAAAATGTTTGTTGTAGTTTTGGGCTTGTACTTTTCGATCTGTATATCTCATACGTTCATAGCTTCAAGTCATACTTTCAGATGCTAGTGTTCCTGGAGAAGGAGAGCATAAAATTATGGATTTTATCCGCAGACAACGGACTAATCCTCATCATGATCCAAACACACGGCATGTTATCTATGGACTGGTAAGTATTGGTAACTTACGTCCAGACCCTGTTTCAAATGTGATCATTTTTGTCAAGGATGCTGATCTTATTATGCTATCATTGGCGACTCATGAACCACACTTCCGAGTCTTACGAGAAGATGTTTTCTTCCAAGAAGGCAGCAAGACAGCCTGTCGAATATGTGGTCAAGAAGGTCACTATGCAGCTCAGTGCACTGGTGCGGCCAAACCTAAACTGGACGAAAATGACGTTGTCAAAAAGACACCCGAAAAGAAGCCGTTTATTTTCCTCGACGTCTCGATCTTGCGAGAATACCTCGAGGTAGAGTTAAATGTCCCTCAAGCCCCCTTTGGCTTTGATCTAGAACGTTCTATTGATGATTGGGTTCTCTTGATTTTCTTCGTCGGAAATGATTTCTTACCACATCTTCCATCTTTGGAAATTCGCGAGGGCGCGATCGATACATTACTTAAGATATGGAAAGAAGAGCTATGGCGGATGGGTGGTTATTTGACCAACCATGGTCATATCGAGTTATCACGATTGGAAATTATCCTTGAGGGTTTAGCAAAAAGGGAAGATGATATTTTCCGGAGACGTCGTGAAGGTATTTTTCTCATTATTTATTGATCTAGAATACTTTAAATAACATTTACAATAGCGGAAGAGCGCCAGGACCAAAATGCCAAACGTCGTAAAATTGAAGAAAATGGAAATACCGCCGATAGTGCCAATGGCAGAAAGGAAGTAGAAGGAGGGATGCGCATGGGAGAAACTACGTATATTCCCGTGGAAATAAGTAATGAACCCCCAATTCATCCTTCACTTCCACCACGCCCGGCGTTCAATATTGCACCACCACCCAAAGAAACCCACGTACCCACTCAAGCTCAAGAAGAAGGCATTACTTTGGCTACTAATCATGATGTTGTCGCGAATCGACGGGCGATCCGGTTGGCGAACATGAATGCCGCCGAGATGCTCAAAGCTGAACTTGCCGGACGGGCGACATTAAAATCGCCCTCGAACGCAAGTACACCGTCGTCGACGGCTTTGGGGTCACATCATAAACCTCCACCCCCCATACCGTCTCTTAGACCAGATGAAACCATTGTTGTACCGTATGTCAAGCCGACCGAGACAGACGTCTTGGTTGAACCACCGCCTACTCTACTCCCAAGCGCCGGAGCAGTAATGGGGTATAATGATTATGCAAATATGGATGTGTTACCCGGTTTGGGTGGTCCATTAGCTACGGAATGGGGTAAACCAACAAATGAAAAAGGGATCGACCCGCCATCAGTTCTTTCACCTCCCATCGGGGAAAATCAGCTACAAAGGGAAGTCCCTGATGTGGCACCTCCAGATCTCGCACCAGCGACTGGATTGGAAGATGCACCTAAAGATCCAGATGAGACTGGTAGTGAAAGCATGGATACCGATGTATCTGCTGGTGGCTTAGAAGAACGACCTTCGATCACTGGAGTGAAAGGCGGGACAGACGCGACACTAACACCTGTCCAAAGTCCACATGGCGCCAAACGGAAGCTTGAGGAAGTCGAAAATGAAGAAGGATATGGGATAGAGGAAGAGGATGAAGAACCTCCAGATGCAGCGGGAGCCGTTGCGCCGACTCGGAAGGTTAATCCAGATGGCACTGTTGAACAAGAGGATACCGTTAGGTAGGTGAATTAATAAAATAGTTGTTCTTATTGGCATTCATATCCCCTTTAGACTCTGGGAACCAGGGTATAAAGAACGCTATTACAAACAGAAGTTTGGAGTTGATTTGAATGATATCGAGTTTAGAAAAACGTTCGTTTTTTTTTGAGACTTTTTTGGTTTGTATTTTTCCGTGGATTGACCGACCATTGGATTTTAGATTAACGAAAGCTTATGTTGAAGGTTTGTCCTGGGTACTGCACTATTATTATCAAGGGGTAAGGTTGCTTTTGGTCGATTCACTAAATGCACTGATGGTCCCTTTTTTTCAACAGACGCCTTCATGGCAATGGTATTACCCTTATCATTATGCACCATTCGCTTCAGACTTTGAGGATGTTTCAAAAATGGATATCAAATTTGAGATAGGTCAGCCATTTAAAGCTTTCGAACAGTTGATGGGCGTATTTCCAGCTGCAAGGTGAGTAGGAAAAAAAAAACTGTTGATTAGCTGGGTTTTAGAATTGAAGTTATTTTTAGTCGACAACATATTCCTGAACCGTTTCAAAGTCTCATGCTTGATGAAGATTCACCGATCATCGATTTTTATCCAAGCACCTTTGAGATCGATATGAACGGGAAAAAAATGGCTTGGCAAGGTGTAGCATTGTTGCCGTTTATCGATGAACAGCGGCTATTAGATGCCATGGCACCTCGATTAAGTATGCTGACTGATGAAGAAGCTCGTCGAAATAAGTGGGGAAGCAATGTGCTCTTTGTCGGTAACGAACATGCGCTGCACCCTTTTCTTTCGGGATTGTATGTGAAACGAAAAAGTAATGATGTAAGTTTTGAAATAGATGGTCCTGTGATTGAGCTTATTTTTTTTTTTTTAAAAAAAAAAAAAACTTTATTTTGGGTTTTTTTTCTTCTTTTGTTCAGGCCATCACACTGGATATCAAGTTGTCGAGAGGTATAGCTGGATCTGTATTACCTGATTCCCAATGTATGCCGGACTCGACATATTTCTCACCGTTTGTACAACTTGATATGCCAGACATTCCGGACAATAGGTCTATCTCGGCGCTTTATTACTATCCCCGGCAGTTGAAACCGCATCGCTCTCAGCTACTACCAGGTATCAAAAGGTCCATGCGTGTTTTGACTTCAGCTGATTTTGAGACACTACACCGTCGGGGTGGAAGGGGCAGAGATGGCGGCGGACCTGGATATGGTGCCGGACGAGGAGCGCCTTATAATCATTCATCCACCTCCTATAATGGGCCCGGAGGAGGAGGGGGAGGGTATGATAGGAGCGCCGGGTATGGATATGGGTATGGATCATATGGAACTACTTCAGGTCCATCATATTCCTCCCATCATCATAATAATCAATACTCATTTAATGGAACGATGAGTGGTCGGGGAGGAGGAGGATATGGATCCTCTTATGGACCTGGTCGTGGGTACGGACAGCAATCGTCAAGTCACAACAATAATGGCACCAATTATGGATACAATAGTAATTATCATGGCAGCGGACGTGGAAATAGGGACCGTGGACATTATTGACCTTCTTTTCTTTTTTTTTCTTTTTTCCTAATGTGAGAAATAAATGTCAGGATAAAATCGTCTATTTGTGTTTGTTGCTAACCTATCTATACATTTTGCTGTTTTCGTTGATCTGCCAAATTTCTTATTTTGAATTCTTTTCTCGCCTCCGTAAGCTGTGCACGTCCCTGTATTTGGTCGGGTGTTATGTGATTTAGATTCAAATCGTATTTTGGGTTGAGTGATATCATTGATCTACAAAGACGAGGCAGTGTTGAGATCGTATGGTGGCTTATGCAGCCTATTTAGATTTCAATTTCACGTCGGATTTTGATATTATCCGCTACAACATATAGAAAGGATGGTATGTAAAATAAATTATTTTGTTGGAAATAAATGTTCCTAGCTTAGTGTTTTTATTTGAACCACGTGAGGTCGCTTCCCCTTCCCCATCAGACTTTTCGGATCCAGCGGCCTTTCCTCGCCAAACGGTATCCCTTTCTTGGTTGTTAATGCACTAACGGCCGGACTTTGTGTGTGCTCAACATCTCGTTAAATAGCGTTCACTGTGCCAAGTTGAGTGTAACGGTTTTAGCATTCCACAAAGGGTTTCTCCCCGACTTTTTGTTGTGTGCCCTCACCTCCAGCGTACGGCCTCACAAAGTCGTCACCCGGTTTCCCAAACCTCTGCTGGCTTAACTATCCGTCCGTTATTATACAATTCCTTTTGTGAGTTTTAATCCTTGTTCCATGTGCTACAGCTGTTCATTTTATTTATAAAATGAATTTCTTATATGATCAGAATTACCTCTTCGTCTTCAAAAAATTTTCCGTGAAAAAATCTCTTTAAGGACAGGGACGGTCTTGTTGCTTGCTACACAACCACCACCTTCCTCATCGATATCAATCATAGCTGTATCCTCAATATCCTAAAATACTGGCCTATCTATCACGGAATTGATTTGTTTTTATTCTCTCTTCTTTTTCCTCTTCTTTTATACAAAAGTTCTTTTGCTTTCCACCAACGTTATTATCAGACAAGTAATGTCAAATTATTACCATTCGTATTCCAGCTCCAGCAGAGCCTCTTCAAGTTCTGGGTCGCCCCTCGGTTCGGTGTGCAGCCAGTCGCCACCAGACTCGACTGGTTCGTTTACTCACTTTCAATATTAGTATTATCGTCTCATTTATCATTCTCTTTCTTGTTTTGATAGGCTACTTTTCACCTGCACCTCCTTCGCCGTACTATTACGCGACCGAGTATTCGGGTTCGCCAAGTTCCACAACTGACTCATATCAGGGAAGTATATCTTCTCGTTCCTCGTCAAGTCAAGGACATCACAGAAGTACGTCTAATGGAAATGTACCCTCCCCCTCCTCCTATCAAGGCTATGGACATCAGTCGGAGCGCGCTTCCAAGCGCCAACGTGCCACCGTCGCCGATCCCAGCGGTCATCTTCAACCGCCTCAATGGGTCAGCAGTCAGGGACAGGGTAATCCACAGTACTCGGCTTACCCGATTTCTCCATCTGAGGCGTATTATGCATCATCTTTGCCATCAGTCACATCACCGGCGGGGTATAACAACAACAACAATCATGGTGCATACCTCGACTCGCAGTCACAATCGCAATCTCGACTTCCGTTTCAAACGTCTACTGCGAGACAACCTCAGATGCCAGTCTCATCACCCGCCAATGACGGAGGATTGAATGAGGAAGCCTTTGAGCACGGCCCAACTGAGCTGCCGCCTCGCACATTTACTGGTCAGAGTAAATTTAATCCTCCAAGAAAACCCGGCAAGATCCCCGGTAGTGCGATGGATTATGTACGTCCTACTCCTTTTAGCTTTTTGTTCCTATTATTCCTTTAAAGAAAAGTATTCCTAATCCCTGACACACAGTTACCAATTTTGGAAGCCCGGTTCGAGCGTCTGGAGAATGCCATTGACAAATATGTCGATTATCGGGGTCAACGAGCTTTATCGAATTCTATCTTACCCGGATCTGAGTCAAGTACGAAATCTGGTTCTAATACCAAGACCCGATGAAAACGTTGTTTCAAAATGGAAATCCCGATTACCCCACACGGTATGAGGCTTTGTTTCGTTAGGTGGGACGATGATGGAAAAAAAAATAACGCACGGTTATTCCATGAACTTTTGGGTTTTTTTTTCATGTTTCTCCACTCCGCACATCTTTATCGGATGTTTGTTTCTTTTTCTCTTGGCCCCAGTTGGCCTCGCAATTCTTTTCTAATGCCTTAATTTGCTTTCGTTTTTCGGGACATTTTTCTTCTTCTTTCATTCATTTCTTCCTGCTTTCTCATTCTGTTTTGCAACAGCAGCTTTCGTTTCTACTTGTGATGAACTATGGTTTCATCTTTTATTCTCACTAGTACTACTACGGACTTTATATGCAGCGCACGGACATGGACAAAAATACTTTGCCATCACTCACCCCCCTTCTCTTCTTTTTGACGAACTATCTTATTAGTTAATTTTTTCTTCTTCGCATTCATTCTTTCAACCACCTTTTTTTTTTCTTTCCCGCGCAGCACTTTTGATGGACAATCCCCTCACAAACGGACTTTTTTTGCAGATTTGATTGAGGGGAAGCCTGGGCAGGGTCCCCAGCTTCAAATTTACACCCCCCCTTATTTACGGACTCTTCCCCTAGCTTCGGTATTCGGACACTCTACTGAGCTAGTTAGTAGCCATTTTCATGGACGCTTTTGATATTTTGCGCGCGGACACTCTTTTGATCCTTTTTCTTTTTTGGAGATATATGATAATATCACAAGTAGATAATGGATGTACTATTATGACTAGGTTCAAAGAAAAAAAAACAGAGAGAAAAGTAACAATTTATTTTAGGTGACTGGTTACCGGTTACCAATGAGTAATGCAAACGGTTCCACTTATCGGGAATGAGATAACAGGAAAAAAAAAAAGGTTGTCGCATGTGGAATGTAGTTTTTTTCTTTCTTTTATTGATATAAATATAATGGTACATATGGCAAAACTTAACAGGAAAAAGAAGTGGTTATTCCATGAATCGTTATTCAATTATTTCATTTCATTCCATTCATTGAAAAAGAGGTGGCACTTTTTTTGCTCCACATGGAGAGAGAGAGAGAGAGAGAGAATTTCAATATCCTCGTCCACTGATAGCAGCAGCATATGCCGCAGTAGTCGAACTAGACATGCGAAGTGGCTGTCCATTACCGAGACATTCCAAATAAAGCGTATATGGAAGTCCTTGTTTCCTTCTACGTTCTTTCTCCCTCATCTTGCGTTGTTTCATTTTAAGCCTCATCGCTTCCTTTCGAGCTCGTCGAGCTTTGACTGAATCGGTTATCCAATGACTTCCGGCAGGACCGTACCGCGAACTACCGTACCCAAAGACATCTTGGGCATAAGGATCTTCCTCTGATCCGGAAGAGAGCGTTGATAGATCGGAATCATCGCTCCCCTCACCATTACCATCGACCATACCAAGATAAGCGTCGTATCTACCCGCTTGTGGACCCGAGCATCGTTGACGACCTCGGAAAAGGACTAACTCCACTCCACGTGGAGCGAAAAATGCTGCATTCCATATGTCGATTAACTGTGCAATGACGGTGGCAGGTTTTCTAGTTATAATTTCGTTCTCAGGACGACGGTTGAACCAAGAAGTAATAATATCCTAAACGATCATTTGAAATTTAAGGGGGAGGGGGGAAAGGGGGAGGGTATATATATATATAAATGCAGTTGAAATATTTGATTTTTTTTTGGACTTGCCTTAATGCATCGGTTCCAATCTTCAGGGTGTACATCATGTGGAACAAGTACGGCAGGTAATTGCGGGAATTCTTTGTACATTCGGTTCAAGTCTGGCGCAATCATGAAGGAAGTGAAATCTAGTATGTGAAAAAATAAAATCAATTCAAGAACAAAAAACACAGCGATAACCAGATCAAATCTGGTAGAAGATGTGAATTTGAAGTGGATATATATATATATACCACAAAGTTCTAGAATTCTCCGTGAAAAGGTGGAGAACCAGTTTTATATGAAAGACTCTTTTTTTTCACTTACACGTATAGGGGAATGCCATACTGGGAGAGCGAGAGAAGGATGGAGGAACATTAGTACTGGTTTCCCTCGGTAGAGGGGATGGAGCTCTAGAAGACGAGCGATAAACTGAAACCGCATCGGGGCGGGGAGAAGGAGAACGATACATTGCTTCGGGACGGGGAGAGGAAGAATGATACATAACATCGGGCCGGGGTGACGTAGATCGATAATTGGGAAGTGTAGCGGGACGGGGAGATGAAGAACGATAGCTTGTAACGGTAGCCATCGTGTCACCTGGCTGTAAACCTGGGATAGGTCTTCCAGCTAAAACATGACCGGGGGGATAAACTGGACCTCCGGGTAATACAGAGCTTTGACCCATGTAAGGAGATGAACCCCGAGGAATAGGTGATGGAGGGGATGCGTAAGCACCGTAGTTCGACGAAGAATATTCTGCAGCTGTGGGATATGACATACTCGCCTTCCTGGGTCTCGTAGTTGTAGTAGTATAATCCGGTAACCTGCTCGGACTGGGACCACGACTTGCTGGGCCGCGAGAAACACTTCGACGACGCTCCCTTTCACGTCGCTGAGTGTCATACGGATCTCTGTCAAGAGCGACACCGCCCATTGCTCTTGCAAGTTCTTCATCTGCCTGATCGTACCGACTATAGGATCTTGAACGAGCACGTGGGGCTGCGGTAGGGTATTGAGAATATTCATTCCCATAAACCGGGTTAGAACTAATCCTACGTCCTCTTCGTTCTCTTTCTTCGAGGTCGCGCCGGTCTCGGTCATAAAACTGATCGGCGGCGGGAGCATATCTAGCCGCTTCCTCTCTTCTAGCTATTTTTGCATCATGCTGCCTGGAAAAAAAAATAAAACAATAGAGAAAACCAGTTGACTTTTAATTAATTTAATTCAGTCTATGAGAGGAACTTTGGACTAACCAGTTTTCGATCATTCGTTGGCGTTCTTTCTCGCCATTTGGTCCCCATGAAGCAAAGAAGTCCTTTTAATGAATTCAGTTGGTATCTGTGATATATTTTTTAACTTCTTTTTGAGAAAATAATTTACCCTATCGGCAGGAGGTAATTTCGCAGGCAGAACAGGAGTTACTTCTACGAGTTGCCATTGAATGCCGTGAACTATACCCTGAGGTGTTTGATAACTGGAGAAGAAGAAGAAGAAGGGTGATTTTTAATTCACTGATAATGTTGATATTTCGGAATCGAGATGGATTACCTGCTTGGTTCTGCACTATAAGGAATTAAGCATTTAGCTAGTTGCAGCGGATCAAGGACGATCGATGAATCGAAACTTACCTGTATATACTATACAAAATCTGACCATCCTGCCTCAAGGTTGTATAAGTCATCGATCCAGGTTCAATATATCCTCCTCCTCCTCCTCTTCCCCCCTGCTCCTACTCCACGCATGGGAGAAGGTGGTATTGCAGTCGCATAAGAGGGTGATGTTGTCTGGTATGAGGAACCGTAAATATTGCTCATCGATGTGTTGAAAGATGACTGAGCGATGATTTGTTGAAACGTAACAAGTGCCAGTAACACACCGTACACGTTTTTTTGCCAGAGCACCAAATACGTTCGCCGAGGTCACAAGGACTAATGGCCATCAATCTACCCCGATCTGAAGACCGGCTTCTTTTCGTTATTTTCCTTTTCTGGTAATATCAATTACTATATTAGGTTTTCGGAATCTAATCTAATCAGGAACGAAGGAATTTGGTCAACTCAGACTGTCTTTGCATTCAAATGAATCATCTTTATTTAAGGTTAGTTGAATTGTCATTTATATTATTGCTTAATGATTGATTGAACTATTATAAATGTAAATATCACTGGAAAGCATCACCGGAGGGTTTTTCGACACGGGTTCCTTGATTGCAATATATTCAAGTGTATAGTTACCTCATTTTCCAAGATGTGAACCAGTTTATGTTGATTCGACGTCGACAGTTCTGGGTACCTGTAGTGTTCAATTATTTAGGCTTTGGATCGCCATTAACTTAGGGCTGCGGATGGGAAATTCCATAGGATCCCGGCCGCTCAATAAACGGAGGAAAGGATTAAATGAATTCATCACTAGTATGTCTGCATACCCTATATATATATCATTTGGTGGTATGGTAAAGTAATTAGTGAAAATGTTCTGTTGCGAGTGCGGGGGTGGGTGGAAGCGTGTTCTAGAGTCCCGAGTCGATTTCGGAAGTGTGCCACTGATACCCTTAGAGAAAGTACTTCACCAGTTCTTCAGATGACAGAAATATCCAGTCGAGCACCTGAAAGAGAAAAAAACTGAAAGTGTGCACATGTTAAGAAAAACAGCTATTACACCTGTAAAGCCCGCTGTTTGACCAGCTTCGAATAATTATAACATATGTCAGTAAAGGAGGCACCTTGCATAAAAAAGCCCCCGGGCTAAGCTGTTCACTGCCTATGGAAATTTAACACAAGAACCGGTTCAATATATGTTCCCCAAGTTATAAATACCACGAATACTTGAATTGTCAAATAAACTAAGCGGTAGAAGACTTGTAGGAAACCTTTCAGTTGTCATGTTTCATGAGCATGCGGTGAAGATTATCATTGTTCCGTTAAAATATCTTTTCCCAAACGTTGTCGAAACAATCTAGGATGATGGCCACACTTTGAAGATATAAAATAAGCGGTGTTACAAGCTGAGAAGCAAAGCATAGCTCTATGTTTCGGCTGAGTCCCGTACGCGTATTCAGGTAACCACATTGAGAAGGGCCGATGATCCTTTGTGAACAATCCGCAAAAAAAGACAATCGCACGGATGTGAAAAGTTTCCCATTCTAGTAAGTCACCGGAATATTGATTTGATAATCCAAGAAAGGCAGTGTATATTGTATACCCCACGTGTACTCTATATATTACTTACTAGTGATTTTTTCCCCTCTTATTTTCCCAAGATGTCAACCGGTTGATGTTGGTTCGACAGTTCTGGGTACCCTCAAGGTTCAGCGTTCAATCAATTAGGCTTTGGATCACCATTAACTTGGACTATTATCCTGATGCGGCTGAAAAATTCCGTGTGATCCCTCAATAAAAAAAAGGGATTAAATGGACCCATCACTGGTGTATTCGCTGGACACTTCTGGCCAAACTTTCATAAGACAAACTAATACATCAAACCTTTACATTTTAGGATACAATTTTGTATCAGTCTGTTAATTGCTTTCTTTGACCGAGAATCTCACGTCAAACGTACATGCAAGGTTAAATGCTGCTTCCCATTCATCCAGGGTTCCGACGCCGATGTCCCATTAAACGACTTTAATATGGTCTCCCTTCATTTCCGCTCCCCACTTGACTTTTTTCTGTAGAACCTCCGCGACTATGGATCTTCTCTATGCTCAATCCGCTCTTGCTACGCGACCTCATAACCGCTTGGCACGTACCTGTGGTGTTACTTTTTTGTCGAGGGGTTCGGTGGTTGCAAGTTTCGACGACCTTATGCACAATATAACACAGAGACTGCATGCCGACATATGACATTGGACGGTCGCTTGACTTGATTTCAAAACGACGTTACGTATATGGCTCCTTTTAGACATAATTTGAATGGTTTGTCAATGCATGCACTTCGAGTAAATGAGAGATGCGATCAGGAGCCACTGAGTTCGAATGATTGCGGGGCCTTCACCCCCCTCTGAAGATTTCTTATGGCGAGAGTAGCGATGAGGAATTGATTTTTTGTTTAGACCCGAGGGACTGACTCTCAATGCTGTCTCTGAGCCCGTCCATTTATACCATATCATCACTAATCACTAATCTGACCTGCAAGAAGGTTCTGTAACAGTCAGATAATGTGAGAAGGGGGACATTCAGAAACATCTTGCGATGTGTGCCCTAGAAAAATCAAAAAAGAACATTTTTTGTAGATTGATTTGTTCAGCCGGGATCGGTCGAAGCCACATGTTGAGATTTTGGTGAAAACTATTGGACCTCTCTCATTCAAAACCGGGAGTCTTTGCATTTCTGAAGGCTACAGCAACCTGAATGGCGCTTTTAATCTGGTCGGTAAGTTGAACCCCTTCTTAGAAAGAACTAATGGATGAAGCATTTGGTTGAGGAGAAGGCGGTCACTTTCCGTCTTCAGAGTCTGTGATACCCCTAGCAATAACTTTAAAAAAAGGGGGGATGGAGAGAAAGAGAAGGGGTACCGCACCTAAACGCAATGTAATATCGCTCTCGTCGGTGATGCATAAGACTCATGCTACCTAATCGTAAAGAAATGGCTGCAAAGTTTATGGGGTGCTGACAGCCGTCTTTGTAAGCTGCTCTCGGATTTCCGCGCTGACCTTTCGTTGATCTTGTCGAGAAGGCATTGACGGTGGCGAGATCACATGAACTCTAAAGTAAATCCGCTCAAAAACAAGCTCATATAAGATAACGAAAGTAATACAATTATCTGAGGGATAACAGTCGTGGAGATGACTAGGTCACACAAGTGTTTTTTAGTCTCCCCCTGGGCTAATGGTGTCACATCACCTAAGTAAAGGAGGAAGAGACGAGGAAAGGATCGGTTGATGAAAGAGGGGGCAAACATACCGCAATCTAAGGCTAAAAAGAACGTGAAATAATGGAACGGAAAGAACACAGCACAGGGTGGATTCCTTTGTAATCATATGTGACAGTCACTAGCGCGTTATCACGTTCTTTTAAGACATGCCTCAACGAGCTCCTCCCGGACTACACAATATTCTACCACCACTACCGCCCCCTCAATCCCCGGAAACGTTTGAGGATGTAGAATATACTCGGGCCGTACTCTCTAGCCAAGGTAAGCGAAACCAGACACCTGGATTTTTGAATGCATGCACTGACAGGCTGTGATTAACAACACAGAAGAAAATTATACGGGAGCACCTGTATATCAGCACAAGGTTGTGAGGAGCCACATACAAGATAGTGAGCTTAGTCCAACTTCTTGAAAGATGATGATTTACCTGAGTGCATTTAGATATGCCTGGTGTGAATGATATAGCGAGAACCCTAAAGGATTGGACGGAGCAACAGATGAAGCAGATGTGGCAACAGATAGAGCAGCGGATAGAGCGTATGGATCAGCAAATAGAGCGTATGGATCAGCAGATTAGCGGTATGGCGCAGAGCATATACATTATAGGACGGTATGTGGAGCGTTTAGAGCATCGTGTAACCGCAATGGATGAACAAGAGTAATTGAGGCGGGGAACTCAGCCGCCCAGGTAGTTGCTTTTTCAAGTTGATGAATGATTAACTCACTCAATATAGGCGTAACTGGGATCCGCATGATGGATTTTCACAAGAATTCAAGATTATGAGATTTCCGGGAGGTAAACTGCTGCAAACACAAGTCAGCTGTCATTTCATGATTTAGCAGGGTTGTGGTTTGCCCCCTTTGCTAACTCTAGCAGCCGCCAGGGGGTTTGGCAGATAGAGAAGACTATAATACTGCCGTGAATATCATATCCGAGATCCACAAAAAACCGTCAGTCATCGGATATAGTATATCACTAACCGGTACCTTGTGCTCTATCTGTTATAATTTTCCTGTTCTTCATCGTCTTACCCTTAGACAGCAGACTGTTCTCTTCATTGTCCTATCACTCTTTTTTCCTTTGTTCTTGTGTTCCTTAGTTGAATCAATGGCTTCAATGTTTTGGCCATATGACCTTTCCCAATTAAATCAATACAAACTCTGATTTCTGAACTTACAGCACAACATGATACATCCCAATTCTAATAGCTAATCAACGTGGAACTGAAAGTGAAACTCTTGATATCGAGAAACGGACTGCCGCGGCTGCTCGTGTGGGGCCGAGACGACTCGATTAGAATTGAATCATTGATCCCAGAAGATTGTAAAGTACAGAGATTTATGTAAGTAACAAGCTACAGAGGCGGAAAGAACAGAAAAATAGTAAAGGACATGCGTTAAAAAATATTGGAGAGAGGAAGTGTTGGAGGCAGTAGAATAGAAAATAATAATAACAAGAACTCTTGCAACATGATTTATAGACGTGTGGCTGTTATGCAATGGTGTCAAAAACGTTCTGCAAAAAGACTGGCGGTCCCTGGAAGGCACGAGCGAGGTAGGTGAGACACTAAGACAGTGAACATCCTATTGATAAGTCGCAGTTTACCAGTGTGCCACTAATGCCCTTACAAGGAGTACTTCACCATCAATTCTTCATAAGCATTCAGTTGAGCAGTCGAAAAGGCACGAAACTAGAAGTGATTGTACAAATACAATTGATCCCTCTAACTTTTTAGGCAAAAGGTGATTGTCGCACCTGTAAAGCTCGTTGTTTGACCAGCTCCGAATAATTACGTGCCAGTAGAGGCATCAGTTACATAAAAAAGCCCGGTCAGTGCTAGTGAGCTTTTCCGAGTCACCGCCTGTGTCCTTTCCCCCCTTTCCGGGCCCGCAAGTCATAAATACCACGAATACTTAAACCGTCAAGCAAACTAAGCGGTAGAAGACTTGTAGGAAACATTTCAGTTGTCATGTTTCATGAGCATGCGGTGAAGATTATTTTATTGTTCCGTTAAAATCTCTTTTCCTGAACGTTGATTGACAATCTAGGATGATGGCCACACTTTGAAGATAAAAATTAAGCGGTATTCCAAACGTAGAAACAAAGCATAGCTCTATGTTTTCGGTTGAGTCCCGTACGCGGATTCAGGTAACCGCATTGAGATGCATACTGCAAGGGCCGGTGATCCTTGTAAACAATCCGCAAAAAGGACAATCGCACGGATGTGGAGTGTTTCCCATTCTAGTAAGTCATTGTGAGATATTGATCGAGTTGATAATCCAAAAAAAAGGCAGTGTATATTGTATACCAAAACCCATGTGTACTCTATATTACTTATTAGTGATTTTTTTTCCTATATGAAGTATTAACCAAAAAGAAAAAAACGTCCATTGCGATTAAGAGACAGAAAGAGAGAATAGAAGCGTTCGGAACTCGGTCATTTCAAAGAGATCCTTCGGCTATTTTTGCTTTATAATATCTAACCATTTCTTCCACACCCATCGCAACCGTCCAGTGTGGTTGCCACCCAAGCACTTCTTTCGCTCGGGTGGTATCGGGTCTTCTCTTCTGCGGATCATCAGTGGGCATGGGTTTGTTTATGATCCTAACATCTCGTCCCGATATTCCATCCTCTCGCTGTACTTTGGCGACAATCTCTTTCACCATTTTTGCGAATTCCAAAATCGTGAATTCATGTCCATTACCGATATTCACGGGTCTGGTTTCATCCGAGTTCATTAGGAGAATCAAACCATCCACTAGATCGTGGATATATTGGAATGAACGTGTTTGTTGTCCATCACCGTACACGGTCATATCTTCCCCTTTGAGTGCTTGGACGATAAAGTTTGATACCACACGACCATCAGCGGGGTTCACTATTTGAAAAGAAAAATAAATAAATTGTTGTTTACCCTCCAATGAAGTTAAAGATGACTGTACTCCGTGGTCCAAATCTGTAATAGGACATTTGACATTTCAATTGGTGCTTCTTTTGAAATATGACACATCATGGACACCTACGTATTAAAGATCCGAGCAACTCTCACATCAACGTTATCTTGACGGTGAAACCCGTACGTTAATGTTTCCGCAACACGTTTGCCTTCGTCATAACAAGCTCGAGGACCGATTGGGTTGACATGCCCCCAGCTAAAAAAAGAAGAAAAAATGATATGATAAATGAAGAAGGGGGGAAAAAGAAAGTACACGTACTAGTCTTCTGGCTGGGGGTGAACTTCTGGATCGCCGTAAACTTCTGAATAGACGGCGTCACATTAATTGAATAGATGGCTTAAAGGTTTAATCACCTGAAGTACTTGTAATAAGGAATCTAGCCTTGGTACGCTTGGCGAGCCCCAACATATTCAATGTACCCATAAACGATGTTTTGATAGTTTTGACTGCATTGAATTGGTAGTGGGGTGGGGAAGCAGGACATGCCAGGTGATAGATCTCTGTAGAGATTAATTCAGCGTATGGCCTAAAACTCGTGAATTATGCTAAAAATACGTACGATCAACTTCAATCATGAACGGTTCAACAACATCATGTCGAACAAGTTCGAAATTGGGATGGCCAATCCAATGATTAACGGTAGTTTTTGAACCTGTAAAAAAATTGTCCAAAACTGTCACCTCGTGGCCCAGAAGCATCAATCGGTCGACGAGATGTGAGCCAACAAACCCGGCTCCACCGGTGACGAGAATACGTTTCCGTTTCTCTGTCGACAAAAGACGAACGGGATGAAAACGTGAAAGAGTTGTGTATGAAATGGAACGGGTATCGGGATGATAAATCGACTTGGATTGGTATGAGATATTCCCGTGAAAACCGCTCATCATCTTGCGATGTTCTTGGTCTATATCATCATCGTCATCATCGTTCTCGACGTTGTGTCCTCCTTCGATATTCACTTTGCTCGAGACAGATGTAATATAGTGAGGGCGTAGGTATAATGATCTTAAAACATTGACAGGTACGACCGAATCGAAACCAAAACGATCGTGACCGACGGTGGTAATTTCTAGGTCGCCCATGTAAGTAAGAAGGACCAAAGCAGGAAAAAGAGGGGGGAAAAAGAGGAACAAGAAAAAAAACGTAAGATACTTTTTAGCGCTTTCTCGTGTTCCATTTTATATCGTCTCTCTGATCCAATGATGACAGCGGAACATATACTTTTAGTACAGCTTGAACATAAGCGCCCGGCTGTGATCTCTTTTTCAGTTGCCCATTTTCACAATATGCCTAAGGCGATTGCGCCAAAGGCGGGAGAAAAAAGTCGACATGACCCTCTGCATGTTCAGCTGAGAAAAGATGAAATTGACTCAAAATTTGGAAAGGTTTCAAGACCTGGTAAACGAACAAAAAAACGAGGTTCGGATGAAGACGAGGCCCAAGAAGTAAGAGGAAGAATAAATTTTTTTTAAATGTCTCTTCTTATTGTTTTCCTCCTAGATTGTTTTGGACCCTAAAACCTCACAAAGAATCTTTGAATTAGCTAAAGCACAACAAGACGAATTAGACGAGGATGACGAAGAGGAAGAAGAGGATGATCAAAATTTTCAACCCCGGATGGGTTCAAATCAAATTTACGATGAAGACGAAGAGGAGGAGGACGGTGATTCTGCTATGGAGAGTAGCATTGATGCAGAAGAATATGCGGAACAGGTATTTTTAACATTATCATTGTTATTCCCAGCATTATAATTCATCTTGATCATTAGTATATTGACGAAGAAGACATGAAAACATTAGATGCCCTTTTACCATCCGACAGCGGCGAGCGTAAAACACTAGCGGATATTATATTCTCAAAGTTAGAAGAGGCAGAGGGAAATACAGTTCAACCTGTTCATAACCACCAAAGACAGGGTAAAGTAACTTCAAAAATTCGTTAACTCTGAGCCAAACAACTTATGTATGGAGGGAATTACAGAACGTGCGGCTCCTGACCCAGCAGCAGGCATGAATCCGAAAGTAGTAGAGGTTTATAACAAGTATGTTTGTTCCTGTTTTTGACTTTTGGCGAACAAGTTTCATATACTATTTTTCAATCATAGGGTTGGTATCATCATGTCGCGGTACAAATCAGGCCCTGTCCCAAAAGCTTTCAAAATGATCCCAGCATTACCGCAATGGGCTCGAATACTTGCCCTAACAAATCCAACTCAATGGACACCACATGCAACAGAAGCTGCTACACGTATACTTATCTCTAATTTGAAACCCGCACAAGCAAGAGTCTACTTAGAAGGTGTCCTCCTTGAACGCGTGCGAACAAATATCGCAGAAAGCCACGAGGGAAGAAAGTTAAACGTACATCTATTTCAAGCTTTGAAGAAAGCCCTTTACAAACCTGGTGCCTTCTTTAAAGGTATTCTATTCCCATTAGTTCAGGTGTGTGTACCCTCAAAAGTACTACCCGTTCCCGTATATTAATTGTTTTTTTCCTAGGGAGGATGCACCCTTAAAGAAGCTGCAATAATTGCTTCAGTTCTCGCAAACTGCAAGATCCCAATGCTTCATTCAGCAGCAGCTCTTGGTCGTTTAGCTACTCTTCCAAATTACACTGGTTTGTGTATTTCCTGCGCATGCTCAATAAACACTAACCCCTTGCTTCAATCCCAAAGGTCCATCATCTCTTTTTATCCGCGTATTACTAGACAAGAAATACGCGCTCCCGTATCAAACACTCGATCTTCTCGTAAATTATTTCATCAGAATATCTAATACATATAAAGCGGGGATCGGAGAGAGTGAAAAACTTCCTGTACTATGGCACCAAAGTCTTCTTGTATTTTGTCAAAGGTATGCGTTTCCACCGATTAACCCACCTTCCCATTTTTTTAATCGATTTGTATTAGATTTGCGCCAGACTTGGCTCCTAATCAAAAGGATGCGCTATTAGATGTCATTCGAGTTCATCCCCATCATGACATTTCTCCTGAGATTCGTCGTGAACTGGTTAATAACGTATCAAGAGGCGAACCGCGTCCTAATGAGGATGAGACTATGGATATTGTATAATGTATAAGAACCCAATGATTAGAAAGCGCTATGTATACCCACTATCCTAAAAGTATAATACACTAAAAAACTATTATGAAGTGGCATGTTTTTTCTTCTTTTTCTTCTCCTTTGACTGTTCATCGGCGGGTGTTTCTTCCTCCTCTTCCTCGTCGCGTTTGCGCTTCTTTTCCTTGTCCTTTTTAGGCGAATCGTCTTGTTTTTTCTCAGCTTTCTTCGCTGCCTTCGCCTCTTTCTTTAGTCGCTTTCGTTCAGCCTTTTCTTCAGGTGTTTCTTCATCATTCTCTTTCCCGTTAGTTTTAACAGGAGAATCCACCTCCATATCACCATCCTCCTCCTCTCCTTTCTTCGTCTTCTCCTTTTGTTTCTTCTTCTCTTCTTTCGCTCGTTTCTTTTCCTCCTTGACATCTAGTACAGCTTTAACAGCCCGTTCAACGGCGGCGGAATTATCTACACCATTGCCATTATCCCGTTGAGTAGGTAACAATATATCCACAGCATCCGCCGCGATATTATACGTCTTCACATCAGCGTTCATCTCGAACTTCTTTTGTTTCTTTGCAGATGACGGACCAGCAAAACTGCGGATACCACCCAAGTCATTTTGGTGTTCTAAAGCACGTAGACGCGATTCTAGTTTAGCACGGTTCTCCATGCCGATTGTTGGAGCAGTGGGTTCTGATTTTCCTTCCACGTCTGTTAGAGCGTCGACACGGATGGAAAGAGCTGCTTTGGTGGCAACCATACGAGCCATCTATGAAGAGAGAGAGCACAAGTAAGAATAGAGGTCATTTTTGTACAGAAATAGTATCAGACCTTTCCCTTTAATTTTGGTGGAGCTTGTCCGATTAGAGAAGCCTAAAAGAATAAATATGTTTTTAGAGAACCGCATACACCAGAAAAATATATACTCACATGGTAAATTAAACCATACTTGGGGGTATCATGTTTTGTTTTAAGCGCACGGAAAAGAGCTTTTTCAGCTCCAAGAATTTGAACCGTACTCGCAGGATGTTTAGCCAAATTTAGTAAACTTCCAGCATGACTGATTAATCTCGCTCCGACGAGTTCACCCACCAAAGCAGTCAAGTTTGGGGCAAGTGCGCTCATACGATTTCTTAGGTAGTCAGAGAGTTGCGTCCGGTAGGTTGTGATGGATATGACTTGGTCGCATAGTGAGAAGATGTGGTTGATATCTGCATCTGAGATTTCTGTTCCCATACTAATCTCAGCGGCGACTTTTAATGTTGCTTCAAGTTCTTCGGGAAGAATAGCAGCGAGTGATGTCGTAGCAGCATTCGTACGAAAACCTATTTTTTTTTTTACCACAATATGAGTGACCTGATAAACTAAGAGTAATTGGGAAGTCTCATACCCATTTCTCGAACAACTTTGGCATATGCAAGGTTATCTGTAATAATTTTGCCCATCTCCGGGAAATGCCAACCGTACCATTCCTAGATATCAATGTAAGTGACATGTAGAGAACACAACACAAGTAGTGATATATAGCATACTTTAACTCGCATTGAATAAATATTTATTTCCTTATCCAGGTCATCCAATAACGCAATTGCTTGAACGACCATAGTGTCAATCTTGTCGGGAGAGAATTTTAGCTTGAACCTGTTCAACAACGGACTTCAGCATCGGAAGACAAGGTGAGATACACGATTCAGACATACCGTGAAAGCGAATGACTTAAACCAAGACTCATAGTACCTAAATCTGCCATATTCAAACCGTCCAGTAGTGCAGCAAGCTGTGACCGAATTCCACGATAGAGATCCAAAGAAGAGCTATCGGCAACGACATTGATTCCCAATTTTTTTGAAATTGCGTTTGCTGAAAAAAGAGTAAACTGAGATACTTAACCCTAAAAAGAAAACTCAAAAAAAAATTTACCGAGCTTGGGCTCTATAACCGCTAAAGTATCTTTTGATTTGCCCTTGTTGACAATCTCGTCCGACAAGAACTTTTTGAGCCCTTTGGGCAATTTTCCTTCTTGAACACAAGTCATATCTTCTACAGCAGTTACAGTCGAAGTAAATCGATGAATAGCACGTAGTTTTAATCTGGAAATTACTGGTTAGTTAAAAGTTACAGGAATCAGAAAAAAAAAAGGAGGATAGACCGTACAATTTGTTGGCCCGTTCTGGAGTTTCAAACTCCTTGTATAAATCTGCAGATCCTAGTTTCGCGTCATTTGTGAGTTTGAACAGACAATATCCAAGAGCTGTTTCGTATAAAACCAACATGGCACCTCCCGGCCGTTGTAGAAAAATTGACAGTAGGAGAGTTTTTAGAAACTTTTCGGCGCTCACGAAAAATATACAAATATTTAAAACTCCGCGACTTGTACGAAACTTTGCAACTACAAGTGAAAATGTCTATGAATTTGATTTTAGGTAAAATCCGAAGAAATGATTTCCTATTTCATTGATTTATATGGTTACAGAAATTTGTTCTAAGCTGAAATACTTCTAATCAACTTCGCTTTAAAAGACCCGCATAGGCTTCTCTTAAGCGGGTGGTTGATTTTGTTACTAATTCCTTCGCACGAGGCGTAGCGGCAGTCTGTAATTTTTAGCGTATTTGGTCTATAGAACATAAGGGAAGAAGCTTACCTGGTGAGGGAATGGATGAGGTACCCCCTTCGCAACTACACATTCAACCCAACCATCGCCCTCGTCTTGTAACTTCTTAGCATAGGCCAGGCCTTCCTCCCGCAGAACGTCTATCTCAGCGGGATATACTAATGTCGGAGGTAGTCCCTTGAAGTTTTTCGAGTGAATCGGAGAGATTTCTGGATCCAAGAGAACCGACTCGGTGATTGGGAGTGGTAATGCGTATTTATAAAACCATGACATTCGTGCATAAGAAAGGAATGGTCCGTAGTAACATTCCTTCCAAGAAGAATACGGTGTATCTAGTTAGAAGGAACGGAAATCACTGGTTAACTCGAAATTGAAGGAATTACATGCAAACCTCACCATTTCGTACTTGAAGATCGGTATCAAGAGCATTGGCGTCCGTTACGGGTATTACCATTAACGCAAAAACGAGTTTTCCGTTGTTGGGTAAACCTCTATCTCGAGAACGATGAGATAAAACTGCTGCAATATGACCTCCTGCTGAAAACCCCCCGATACTGATCCGAGTTTGATCGATACCCAAGTCGGCACTATTTTGCGCGACGTACACCAGGGTATCCCATACATCGTTAATGCCGGTAGGGAGACGATGCTCTGGAGCTAGTCGATAGCCTACACTAATTGCTACGCAACCCGTGACTGCTACTGCATTTTTTATCCAAGAATCGTCATCTGCAATACCACCGAGTACCCAACCTTCGAAATCCAATTAATAATGTGACCTCAGATGTATTTTATCCATTACCTCCTCCATGTACATTTATATGAACAGGTGGGAGCCCTCCTCCTTCAGCACTAATTTTGGCTTGTTCTTCGGTTGGCCGATATATTACTAATGGAATCTCTGCCCCGTCTGAAACAGTGATGTTAAGACGTTCAACCTTTCCGACCACTGGACCCGGTTCTATTCTGATTTATAGTTGTTGTCAACTTTATAGCATATAGACAAGGTAACAATTTAAAGACCCGAGCCCTCTCCAACCCCAGTCTTTTTATGCCGAAGTACAGGTTTCGAAGGTGAAAATTCACATACGTACCCAAAGCTGAGGATAACGGGATTCGATCTGTTCTCCTCTACAGTAAATTCATGTGCCAATTTACGGCCTCGAATATGTTTGTTATAAAGAGTAACATAATGCGGTTCCAAGCGGGCCTCAAACTCTGGAAGGAGCGCGTTGTGATTTGGATCAACCTCCAACGCAGACGACATATTGTTGGATAAGAGAATGGAAAACTTGAAGACTAGAAGGAAAAATTGAGCAAACTATTAATATTGACTTTTCCAGCATTTACCACGAGATTCCTGGAGGTCACGAGGTCTTAGATTCGGTCAATACGGCACGAATGTTCATTTGAGGAATGAAAATCCGGATTTCAAAGCAAAAATATAAAATTCGACTGTCTTGTTACTTCCCACATGACAAACCCCTTTTCAAAGTATTCTAGGGAACGCTCATTCCGACTCGGGGTTCTGGTATCCGTCGCAACTCACTCGAGATCTCCGGGCAAACATAAGGTGCCGAAATATGGTTGTTGGCTATGATGATTATTCGAAGGCGAAACCTGCAAAAAAGGACAACTGTATCCAAGTCTAAACCTCCAAAACCGTCCCCGTCCAAACCTATCACAGGGAATTCCTCTTAGAAATACTTCCCAGGTATAAAACGCGATGGCTAATCCGCTTCCTTGATATTTAAAAATAGAATGTTGTCGCAAAAGCGAAGAGCATATACTCAGAAAATGGACCTAATTCTTCCTTATGCCTTGTTTTTCCGAAAATTAGGTCTGCTACGCTACCAGACTCCAAACGCAAGCCACAATACACAACACGAACTCGTTGGGGCAGTGGCTGGTTGTTCAGTTTACAGTACTGTTTGTGTTCAGGGAAGAAACTCAATATTTTGTATATGACAAGAGTACTCCTAGTCCCGCCTCTGACCATTGGCGGCGGGTTATCTTTCTAGACACGATTCCGATACTGGACTATAGATTCGAAATCATGGAAATTTATTTTAACCACAAAGTAAATATAGTGAGTGCTTCTATAATTTCCTTGGGCAACCAATCCTCTAGTAGAAATGAACTTGAGTTACGCATAAGAGTCGTTAAAGGTCTAACTCCAGTGTTTGGTTCGACACGCTACTCTTTCTTTTTAGGAGTTTTCACATTTTTTTACTAATCCAAACGTGTGTGTAGTTCTTCTATCCTGGCTTTTATATATCAATATTTCTGTTTCAGCGGCAAGCCACCTTTACACACCGCCAAGAGTTAACAACATACAGTCGAATGGTGAGGGGGATTTTCAAGGTAGTTTAGGATAAGAAGAAGATACATAATAGATATATTTGCTCGGGGGAAATAAGCTCGCATGTTGAAAATTTAGAACAAGCTGTCTCTATGCCGATTGTATCCGCAACGTTCCTCTATATTTGATTGGCAATAATGAAAACATTGATAAGCATAAGAGCTTCTTCAAATCCTAGCACTCCAGAGATCGTCGTTGTCTCCAGTTGATCCAGGCTTGCTCACAGCAGCTTCAGCTGATTTCATATATAGCGCTCCTGACAATCCTATCCATGTGTGCACCATCTGCTCAACCAACGGATTATCAAAAAATTAGATCAAAGATTATTATTACATATATATATTGTGTAGGTATTTTATTTTATTTCGAGCACAAAGAAAGCTAATCGTCATCAAACAGCACTCAAATCGGGCGAGGACCTGCATACATTGTCATTGGCATCATCTTTGGCTTAAATGCACTACAGACCCATAACCACCAGGATAATTAGTAAATCACGAACCTTCACGCCAAGCACATTTGATCAATATCCTGGAAGAAGGTTTGAAGTCGAGTCCACACGTTGGAGGTATACGTTGGATTAATCGGTTGTGGGATGGCTCCACCAAACTGACTATGGAAACGGCAGAGTTCACGAAAATTGGTCGGAATGAATTGTTTAAAAGCTTCAAACATTTTGAGGATGACGAGGCGCTGATTTCTCAAAACCATCCCCAAATATGGGAAGGGCACTTGAACCTCACAGTAAAAGACAGATGTTGGGTGAGATGGGAACTCTCCACGAGCGACGGCGGATGCAAATGATGATGTGATAGGGATGAGGTAGAAGCATGGCTGCGAGCCGATAAAGCTGAAAGCCGGGAGCACCTAATTATAAGGCTTATTATTATTACAATTGACAAGAAAGGATAAAAACATAATGCCAAACCATGTCAAAATGCCCATTTTTCAAGGTTGTAACATAGTCCGGTTCAATTCCAGGTTCAACCAATGCTGCTTTTCGGGCGTCCGAAAGGTTTTTATAGTATGCACCCAGTGCATTTGCAACTACCTGAGCATGAGGCCAAGAGAGAGGTTCCTAATCACTCGCATTTGATTTCAAGTGTTTATTTTTGACAAAAAGATAAAGCATGGAGCCAACGTTGTCCCTGAGCGCCAGATCCATTTCAGCTATAGCTTAATTGTGATTCATGGTGAAAAAAAGTCTGAAATTGGTTAACGATCTGAGCAACGTTGCCTGGACGACTGAGGTATCCCAGGTACATCATTGTATCTCTTGCGAGGCTATCCAAGGTGAGTTTTGTAGAGCCCAAACTGGCAGCATGAATGAGATGAAAATATTGCGCGACTTGAATGTCTTGAGGAGGGTGCACGTCCGACTTATCAGGTTCATTGAGCTCAAAAACTCCTGCAGTCAAGATCTCCTAAAGGTGAGGATATGTAAATTGGGGCATAGGAAGCTCCTCTACTGTACAACCAAAAAATTCTTCAACAGATAATGGCACAAGATTGACCCGAAGAGTTTCCAAGTCTTCCGGCAGCCACATTTTAGCATCATTGGTACAGAGATTATTCGTACGCCCGAAGGAAGGAGCATTCGGCATAAATACCACTGGCATTGTTGAGTTGGAGACTAAGTATGTACTTGCAATTGAGTGGGAAGTGATTCTTCCGAAAGAGGCAGGGCTTCCGAGTTGGGGCGGAGATCCAAGTTGGGCTACCAAGTAAAAATCAACGCAATAAGGGCAATCACAAATTTCTATATGAATTTTGTTCTTTATTAATGTTTTGTAGTCCTGGATTCATATGTAGATACTTGATACTTGATACAAGTGGACGCGAGTGATATTTAGTTCAATTGGTTCTCGATTGAAGTCAATAATATCTCCGTTTTTCCAATTAACGTAGACTTCATTTCGTAGTACGCTCAGAAATGACTTTACTTGAGGACAAAGTGGAAATAGAATATAGGGTAAATTTTTCTCAAATGTCGCTTCCAGATGTTGTTTTGATTGCTCTAACAAATCTTTCGTATCACGTTCTTCCTGACCAAAGTAATGAAATAATGTCATGAGGGAATTCATGATTAGAATCGTTTAAATAACTTCGTCAATATCTCAATAGTTGATCTATTCGATCAGTGAATTTTCATATCCCATGAGAGTAAAAATAATAGACGTGTATATACACACCAGTATATTTTACAATCGACTCCGTTGCAACGTAATATTATCCTGGCGAATCAATTTCTTTTCACGTTTTTCATCCCGCCGTGCCTGTGCAGTCACCAAAAGAGAATACATAGCCTGTAACCGAGGCATTTCGACACCTTTGCTTCTCGCAATACGAATAGGATTGCCTAGAATAACTTCTAATTCCATAGGATGACCTTTCTCCCAATCTACTAGCATGCTAGGTCGTCCTCCCGTGTTTCTCTCTGAGCTAGTCAAGATTTGTTCAGCTGTGGGGAGATAAGAAGGTAAAGGTTCTCCTAGAACGACATGAGCGGCGTGAAAGACTTCTTCCATACATCCTTTTAGGTGTCGTCGTAACTCTGGACTCTTAACCATTCGAGCGTTTTCAGTGCTAGAAAGGACGGCCGAAGGATTCATACTGCCATTGATCTTAATTTTTTGATCCCTTCATCAAAAGGTTCCGCAAACCATAATAATAATAATAATAATAACTTACAGCAATTTTATGCCACCTCACTTGTTGTAAAGCCTTCTCAGTATAAACTTCGGCATCTTTCACACCACCTCGCTTCAACAACTTAACAATCTCTTTTGTTCTAGCCTCTCCATCTTGTAAAGCGCCATAAGGTCCAATACTGATTCTAGTCCAGCGGTTCTGAACAATAACGCCAGGTTGAACTTGCTCAGCCGACACAACCGTAACGGCGCTGAGCACAGAATTATCCGGAAACCGGGTTTGATAAGGATCTTCGACGCCTACCCCATTTTGAATGAGGACTATTGCGGTTTTAAACGGATGGATAACTCGTGTTATTAGGGATGAATCATCTGATACGTCAGGTAGCGCTTTAGTTGTGACTACGACGTAATCCCATGTTATTACAGCACTGACATCAGGGCTGTTTTGTAGAGAAGATGTGAATGTAGGCGCGGGGGAAGAAGAAGAATCGTGGAAAAGTGTGGGGGAGGAAGATGATGAGGATATCGGACCCGGGCTAGTCTCATTTGTATTGTTATTATTATTGGTATGGGTCACTTCTGTTAATGGTATCCGAGCTTCGCTCGCTTCCTGAATAGAAGAAAAGACAAATTCAGGATTGAATGTATAATCTCCGAAATTGCGCGTTTGAAGTTGAACCCCTGAACGCTTGATGGCGCTATAATTTGACCGACACACGAGTGAGACTAGTGCATCTGGTGGATGGTGCATTCTGCTGCCGTAAAAACAGCCAACAGCGCCAGCGCCGACTGAATGAAGAGAAGAAGGAAAGTGGGGGATATTTTAATATGAATAGAATATAAGTTAAGTATAACAGCAATGATAACGAGGATAAAAAATCCGAGTTAACAATCGGTTGAGGGGACAGGTTTCCGAGTCGGGGCCAGGTCCGAAAAGGTAAATCATCCGCGGAGTAAGTTCCATTGAACGTTCAGAATAACGCAATAAGACGAAAGGTACACATATGGGCGGTATTATAACGTTGTAGTCCGTTTGAATACGAAACGAGAGAAGTTAATCCGGTTAGGGGCGATGCAGGGATTTCCAGCCGATAGATAAGAAGACAAAAATTTGCAATAATGATAATGATAATGATAATGATATGGGGGTGATTCCATAAGAAAAGGAAAGAAGAATAACGTTAACATAGTCAGCAGAAGGGACCACGAGAGCAAGAGATCACAAGCGACATGTAAAGTCAGTCACGATATAGAGTCACGTTATCGAGGAGAACATTGATAAGGTGGGGGAGCCAAGAAATGAGAGAAGGTCGAAAAGGAACCAACAAAAAGGACCAGTATTAGACGCACGGGGCAACCACGAGATAATACCGTAAGGAGGTTTGTAAGAATCGAACCAGGGCATTTGACCGATCGATAGTGCAGATTTCATTGCGATAAGTAATTTTTAGAAAAAAAAGAGGGAAAAAAGAATGAACGGAGAAAACGCGAATCAAATACTGAGAAATAATACAAGATTCTAGAAGAAAGAACAAAAAACACATACCGATAAGAATCCGAATAGGAACCTGAGTAGTAGTAGTAGTAGTAGCAGGTTCAATCGTCTTGTTCATGATTTTCTTAATTTACTAAATGAAACAAAGAGTGGTTGTTCCCTGAGAAAAAAAGGAAGGAAATTGAAATTTTAAGTTAAACCGTCTAGGTTCTTCTGCATTGAACTCTCTTACTTTAAGGGTATCTCTCTCTCTTCAAGGTGGGAGTTCTGATAAGAGAGAACGCCGACGACCCTGACACTTGGACAGTTTCTGTGGATCACGTCATCCGGGTATACCACATCATACCACGTGATTATTTCCCTGGCACTCTGTATGTATTAGTGTAAGGCACCAACCTTACGCTAACGTCAAAGTTGTTTTAATACTTCCCTTCCTAGTCAAGTAAAATTTGAATCCGGGGACAGGGGGGAAGGGGGAGCGGAGGAAAAATAACGGAGGGAAACATCGTCCGTTAATTAAGGAGCTCGGGCTCCAGTCATGCATGCATACAGTCATAAATTTTAAGAAACTTTACGTCGTTGTTTTTTTTTTTTTACTCACGTCGGAAAACACGGCTTCCTGTTTTCATTTTGGTTCAATATTCTACCAACGATAGAAGAGTGGATTTATGGCGACATAAACAGGAAGAGTGGAGAGTCATTTCAGTAAATAATACGTACATATATGTACTTACCTTTTTACACACATGATACTACAGTACAGATGACCTTGCAAAAACTGACTAATGGAGATAACAAACATGAGAACTTATCACACAGTAATTTTGAAACCGTGAGTGAATAATGCTATTCGATATACTATGTATATATATATGTTTAAAGGGTATAAGTATAATCAGTATTGTCGGCCGCTACAAAAAGTAAAAAGGGATACGGAGTTTTTGATGAAGGGTTACAAAGGGGATAAAGGGGTACTCGGAAATGAATGTTTGCGAAAACTTGGGTTCCTGAGGTTAGATACAGCAAGGATATAAAAACAGCACAACGTTCCTTTTTGAAAGAAATAAAGAAAGGGAGAAAAAAAAAAACAAGTATGAAACAAGTAGAGAAATAGGAAGGATATAAAAAACAATTGAATATTCGTTATAAACGGAACCCGGACCCAATTCAATAAGACATACAACCAAACAAAAAAGAATAAGAGAATAAAAAAAGAATAAGATGTGACATTTCCCGTCAACTTGATGTTTATTCAGATGGGATAATGATAATTCTCGAAGGTTTTCATCGTCTGTATACTCCCTGAGGGCCTAGAGCATTCTCTAATTCCGATTTAGTGGAACTTTTCGCTTTTCCAGGAGAGAGAGGAGACATGGGTCGAATTCTAGAGGCATGCATGGCAAGTGTCGCAAGCCCCCCAGATTGCCGAGACGGCGGAATTCCTCCTCCTCGTCCGTCGTCTATTCCTCCTCCATCCTCCGCTTTCCAGGGTACACCATTGCTGCTGTTCACCATATAACCAGGACCGGTTCTATAGGGATTAGCATACATATTACTATTGTTTCCTGTTGAAGTACCGGCTACTCCGGGAGAAGTATATCCACTTGAAGAGGTAAAACCAGGATATGGTTGGTGATGGTGGTGATATGTAGGGTATTGGTCCTGAACGGTGGTATAAGGTTGATGATATGACGAATGTGCTGGTTGATGATTTGACATCGGCATGGTCACGGCTTGTTGTGAATGCATGGGAAAGTGAGAGTGAGTCGGAGACGACACGTCTCTCCGGGATGAGGAAGAAGACTGAGTGGAAGAATGATGATGCGGAGGCGATGAAGCAGATTGACGAGGAGATGATAAAGCGTGTTGAATTTCATAAGATACGGCTGGTTGGTATAAACTCGGATGTGACATATTATGGCTGGCGTTTTGGTGCATTCCCGAATTTGAAGAACTTGAAGAGCCAACTCCTCCTGCTCCTGCTCCTGCTGTGGCTGAAGTTATCGATGGGGAGGAATAATAATTTGAAGAAGAAGTAGTAACCGGATTTCGAGATGAGGAGGTATACGGTTGTTGAATAGGTGAGGTCTGCTGATGATACGGCTGCTGCTCGCTATCAGAAGCCGATAATTCGCTAGTTTCCTCAGAAGGAGAATACGCGCGTCGAGCACCACCGCGTGACGATGAACCACCCGATGAGATATTAGACGATGACGGGCCGTTATTAGACGTATCACCACCTAGATTCAAAGTTTCGGGTGTCTTCCCTTGGTGCCTAATGAAAGGAGAAAACAAATTTGAATTTGAAATTTAAACTAAAATTTATTTTTTCTTTTTGGTTGTCAAAAACATACCGCGATTTCAAATGTCGACGCATAGCATCGCTCTGTTAAGAACAGATCAGTTGTGAATCAAAAAATACGATGTCCCCCCAGCATATAATGGATAAAAAAAACATACTCTTGTGAAAGTCGCTTCGCACAGCGGACACGGATTAGCTACAACTCTAGAAATAAATAAAAAAGACGGGAGAAACAGTAGGTGTATATCGGAGATCTGGAATAAGATAAGAAAGCAAAACATGACTCACGATCCAGGAATTGAATGCGATTTTGTTGTGCGTTGGTGTCTCTTCAAATCAGCCTCTCTTGCGAATACTTTATTACACCCATCAAGTAAACAGGGCCATGCACCCGTATCAGATCTTCCACTGCCACTCGCTCTCTGGTGCGATAACGGTTGTTGTTGATTCTGTTGAAGTTGTTGTTGAGCATGATGCTGTGACGAGGAGGGTCTCTGGGGAAATGAAAATGATAAATTATTATTATCAATGTGAGAAGGATAGTATGGAGAAGATTGAGAATGGGAGTGATGAGGAAAGGGAGGGGGATTGTGGTTGTTGTTCTGGTTGTTGTGCATATGGGAGGAGAAAGAAGTTTATTCCAAAGTTTACAAATTGACAGGACTAACCTGAGCTACTGCTGCTGATGAAGATGAAGCTGATGATGCCCGGACCATTAATCGGTTGTTTTTTTTTGTTTTCTCTTTTGGAAAAAAAAATAAAAACAAAATTCTTCCGAAAAAGAATATTACACCTCACACACCCCCTCCTTTGCTCAAAATAATTTATTTTTTTTGAAAAAATTGATTTTTTCCTTCACCAGAAAAAAAAATTTCCTCGAGCCGAGTCTGAAATCAGCTCACTCACCTTGTGTGTGTAAGGTGTGGCGTATGCAACGGATACCACGTGCTCATCGCTTCTGCACTCCGACGGACCGTAGTTCTCTACATATTTAACTTAGTTTATTTGTTTTATTTTTGATTTTTAAAATAATTCCTTTAGAATGAATAAATTCTTATTCCAAAAAAAAAAGCGACTACTACGCAACCCAGGCGTAAATGCAGACTCACGCCAAAAAGTCAAAAAATTACGGAGGTGTAAGGGAAGAGGGGGGGAGGATATGTGTGTGTGCGATCAAAAGAATTTGAAGGGAGTGAGCTGATATAAACAAGGGGAAGGGATATATAATATGTAAAAAAGCGGAAAACGAAATAATAAAACAATACAAGAAAATATAAAAAGGAACAAACATTGGTATATATACATCACGGATTTTTGTCAAAGAACAATAATAGTCGGATCGGCACATTGCGAACAGCCAATAAATCTTATAACTTCATCTTGCGTCCGACAGCCCTGACTTTCTTTTTCCAATCTCATTCGCAATGCTTCAACTTGTTTTACCCGACTTACATACGCAGGCCGACGATTTATCGGAGATGTATAACCTCGGGGAGAACTTGATAATAACGGCCTCGATAAATCATCCTCATCACCACTGCCACCGCGTTTCCAAAACGTCTTCAATCGTGCAGCAAATCCACCAAAAGTAGGACTTGCATTAGAATTCGAACTTGACGACTGTAAATCGATCGGCAGTGCCGCCGGCGTCCTCAGCGAACGTGTATCCACATCCAATCTTAATCTCGAACGTGAGGATACACTAGCTCCATCTACCTTCCCAGTCTTACAATGCGCTACCAACGTGCTTTTATGATCACTGTTGCTATCTAGGCCTGCACGTGAGCCTGAGCCTGGGCCTTCACCCTGGTGAGAAGCGGAATAGGGTACATGTGAGATCTCATGGACGACAAAGTGGGATTTAACCTGAATGAAAAAAACAAACACGTATAAGCCCAAGCGTAAGAGTGAAAACGGAAGTTATCGGTGTGGGATGAAAGGAAATACTCGACCTTACAGTTGCGCTACTAGTTGCGGTACCCACAGTAGCAGCAGAAGCAGTAATAGCTGGTATAAAACCGGATCTAATTGTACCTCTTTTTTCCATCGGTAAATTCTTTTTGGAAGGGGTCGGGATCCGTGACGGAGATTGTGTCCTATATTTGGACACCACTATAGTAGGTGTTGAGATTCCCCGCTCTCGGTCGACAAACTCATTCGAAATCGGACTCGGCACAGAGCTAGGAACAGGGCTGACACTCGGAGCAGGACTAGGAGACATTGGTGAAGCAGGGGGGGACAAACCTGATTTGAAACTCAGACGAGGAATAAGGGTTGGGGGAGGGGTAGGTAATAAATGGCCGTTGACGGGGGTAGAGGATGAAAAAGTACTCCGAGTTTTAACAGGCGTAGTAGTGGTCATAGGCTTATTGCTAGGAAATCCCAATCCTAATGACGCACCAACAGTGTTCCATCTGTTCGAATTTGTCCTAGCGGGTTGAGGAGATCGTACAGTGGCATCGAGAGTCGTCTTAAGTGTATTGGGTGTCATTGGCAGGACAGCGGTCGCTGGAGGAAGAAGAGTCGATACGGAAGTAGAAGTAGACTGTGGAAGAAGCGATTGAACACGCGCATTCCGGACAAGAGTTGGTCGAAGGCTAGGTGAAGGCGGACAATCATCCTCCTCTTCATCATCAAGGTCGTCTTCATCTTCTTCCGCAACCGCGTCTAATGAAGCGGCAAGGAGGTCCTTCCAGCTTGGAGTAGGGGCTGGTGTAGCAAGATGTGTCGATGACTCGTCGTCGTCGTCGTCCTCATCTTCTTCCGAAATCACATTAAGACTTGACGGGGAAGTGGAATCAGATGCAGAGGAACTACCAGCTGTAGCAGGTAATAAAAACGGAGGTAAATCCATCTCATCGTCATCCTCGTCATGTTGTCGCACCGCGCTACTCCAAAGACTCTTTGCGTCCGAAAACTCGATTTTGGCTGTCAGGCTATTGTCCTCATCCTCGTCCTCTAACGCGTCCAGACATTCAAAGAATCGATCTACCTTTGGTAGTTTAGGTTTCTTGGACTCGGTAGTAATACCACGGCTTAGATTGCGGGCTCTGGAGGTAGGAGTAAGATCCAACATGGGAAGTGATTGAGCCTGAGCTGCGTTGGCTCGAGCGGCAGCAAAAGACCATCCTTTCTCCATTGATCCAATACGATCATGTCCATGAGCTGAACGCGCTGAGAAAGAAATTAGCACCGATAGAAGAAGGTACAAGAGTAAGAGAGTTAGATACACCTTTTTTCGGTACGAAATCTCCGAAAGACGAAGTAGTAACATCTTCACCCCAAACAACCTCATCGTCATCCAATTGACCCTCTTCATCTTCATCGTACTCGTCTGCATCTTCATAATGCGCAAGTTCATCCTCGTCTTCAGCTGTTACATCGTCTTCATCGTCCTCACTCTCGTCAGTTGTAATATCTCTAGGCACGTCATCATCATCGGCAAGGTGATGGTGGCGATGATCTGGAATAACCGTGTCTTCTTCAGCTTCAGCGACAGAGCCTAATGTGGCACGAGTGGCATGCGAATGAGGTGGTGACATGCCGACCGGAACGTATTTGTATTGACCAACCTCATCACCGGCTTCAGCCTCCACATCCGCATCAACAGCGAGTGTACTTGACGAGGACATGTGTGAATGTGCATTAGAAAAGGAGAGCGAATCGGAAGCGGATGTAGAAGCGAAACTGTTATGACTACCGTTATAATTCTTATTTGATGCCACTCGCTTCGCCTGCGTCTGCATTTGCATTTGCTGGAACTGTAAGATTTGCGCATGTTGCTCAGCAACTAAAGCTCGTAGAGCATCCATCTCGGCGGTCATTCTTTCCACCTGCTTCCTCAATAGACTTGCTTCATCTTCAACTTGACGAGCCCCAGCTTTCTCATTATCCAATTCAGAACGAACAGCCTCAACGTGACTTTCAAGAGCAGATATTCGTTCTTTCTCTTGAGTAAGCGCAGTCTTGACACGCTCGAAATCCGCAACCTCGTCACGAAGACCTTTAACGACGTTCTCCAATTTGGAAACTTCTTCAGCCGCACGCCGTCTCTCAATCTCAAGGACGCTCATTCGTTCTTGAGCGACCCAAGATTCACGTCGCTCAGCTTCAACCCGACGGGTTAAAGTCGTAATAGTCTTCTCAAGTTCTGAAATACGTGACTGATAAGTTTGTAGGTCATGCATAAGACTATCACGTTCTGATTTGAGATCCGTGATTAACTGCAATAATTCATCCGAAGGTTCAGAGGGAGAGGAGGTCGAGGGAGATGTAGTAGTGTCCAAACTAGTGTTCGTACTGACGCTGCTAGCGCCAGACTCAAACCTGCCGTGCCGTCGGCCATATGAAGA
This sequence comes from Clathrus columnatus, assembly GCA_020884735.1. NCBI lineage: Eukaryota > Fungi > Basidiomycota > Agaricomycetes > Phallales > Clathraceae > Clathrus > Clathrus columnatus. The sequence goes on from BPWL01000002.1 coordinate 2,535,707, forward strand.
GCTAGCGTCACTACCAGACGAGAGTCCTCTATTCCGACTACGATCACGATTCTCCAGCGTTTTCTGTGAAATAATGTCTTCAAGTTCAGAGATTCGACATAAGAGAGACGTATGTGAACGGAAAAAGAAGGCTTGCTCGGTTGGGGAGAGCGGACGATCAAGTTCAGATAGATTAGCTTGTGAACCAGACTTGGTAGTATTAACTGTCAAAGCGGGGCCGGTGGGCGTACTGGCATCTCCATCAACATCCTCTCCACCCTCTGCTTGGGCACCGTTCTTTTCCATCTCAGTGCACGTCTGGCCCATAGTCTCAATACAATCCTCCTCTTCTTCTTCGCAATTCTCTCGCGTCATACCAAATGGTGATAGCGATGGAGGAATAGCAGAAGTCGGTGTAGCACCTGGTGTTGGAAGATGCGATTGTGAGGTACGTCGAAGGGTAGCGTATTGATGATTCGGTCGTGAGGAATGAACTTCACTAGAACCAGACTCAGATTCGATAGACAAGGGACTACGCCGGTATGATATACTAGAAATTGAACCAGAAGTATTTGAGGACGAGGAAGATTTGAGACGCATTTCTCTCGTTAAGGGAGATTGAGTCGACACGGATCCAGCAGGAAACGAAGCTGCCGCAACGAGGGAAAGTTTACGAAGACCGGGTACACGAGGAGAAGGCGTGTATGCTGCGGACCCTGTGTTTGAACTAGGTGAGTCGTTGAAGCTGGAAGATCCCGATATTGATGCGGCTCGTGTATTTAATGGGAGTGAATCCGGGGTAAGTGATAAAGGTCGTAGGTTGAGGTGGTGCAAATTCAAGTTGAGATTTGCTGGACGAGGGCGCGTGGAAGGTAACGCTGTCGTCGGGGTATGTGTCGATCCTACTACAGGTGCGGTGGAAGCAGCTGTAACTCTCGAGGTTGATATATCTGTTGGGATAGGAACCGAAATGGGCGGTGATATAGGCGTCGATGTTGACATGGGAGCCGGCGCAGAGCTCTTGGGCAGAAGATGAATTTGAGGATGTAGATGTGCATGGGGAAGAGGTTCTTCATCAAGGTCCATATCCTGAAGGATGTCACCCTCTGCGTTATCTTGATGTTCTACATACTCCTCCTCCTCCTCATCATCATCAATCTCGTGAGTGTCAGCGCGAAAAGTCTCGTCACCCTCTTCTCCTTCCTCTTCCTCGTCTTCTTCAACTCCAAGATCCTCTAATTCATCGATAGGAACATCATCCTCAACGTCCTCTTCTTCCTCAACAAGAGTTCCCAGCTGGTCACTAGGCAGACAAGTGTTTAAAAACTTGCCAAATGAATCACGTTTGTTCGCGGAGCTCAACCCCATACCGAGACCGAATCCATTATTAAACGAGGGGAACGAGTCACGTTTGTTGCCACCAGTAGCACAACCGAGACCGAACGAGGGTAAAGAATCCCGTTTGCCCGAGGATGCGGACATGGAACTGGAACCGCCTCCAAATGTAAATGCAGGGAGAGAATCACGTTTGCCAGAGGATGAAGACCCTAGAGGAGGAAACGAATTGTGGTTGAAGCCAAACCCGTTGACTTTAGAAGACGACCTGGTAGGAGCTTTGCAAGAAAAAACTTTTGAGTATCTAAGAGTGTCATATTTTGAAACATACTCACGTTCATTTTCATCCGCGTCACCCAAATTCAAGGTTGTCTCATTCAACTCCGGGATCTCAACTTTTGTGTATCCACCGATGAAATCAGGGCGTCTAGACGTGGTTCCCTTGCCTTCCAAAGCCCAAAGGGCCATTCGTCGTCCATCAATAATTGTATCAGAGTCGGGAACGGCACCTGTTGAAATAGGGCATTCTGGAGGAAGGCTTATACCCATTAACTCGGCAGATTCTCGTCTTGTAGAAACAGATGAACGACGCTTATGATGTGAACCTGGACGTGAGCGCGGGGGTGGAGCCAAAGGTAAGGGAGATGGTGTGATTTGGGATGTATCGTAAGTTGGTTCGATGTTTGATGTCAAAGTCGGGGGTGATTGTCTTGTCGATATTGTGCCATTAATGTTCACGCTCGGAAGAGAAGGAACATTGTTCATTGTAGAGGGCCTTAAAGGGAAGGTGAAGGGTGTCGGAAGGGAACCTGATTGGGAATGCGACCGTGAATGAGATGACGAGCGACCATGAGTCTTCGTCGGAGCCATTGGCGTTCTTGTAGATATCACAATCGGTGATGTATCCAAGGATGCAGTAGGGATGTTGAAGTTGGTGCCGGTTGTCAGGGGGGATGGAGGATTTGAATTTGCATTAGAACTGGGGTTGATGGGGCTAGATCCAAATCGGAAACGAAAGCTCGCCATCTATGGCACCAAAATGAGAAGTGTAAGTGTTTTTCCAAAGATGGACGACTTACACGCTCCCTAGCAGCAAGATCGATGTTAATTTGACCTTGGTCTTGTAGTCCGTATTCCATGTCGATATCCGTATGAAAGTTATATATCTTCGTTCTTTTTTCAAAAAGTTTGCCGTGGTGATATGAATGCGAATGTGAAGTTTTTTGCGTTTTTTTTCTTTTTCTTTGGTGATGAAATCAAAGGTTTAAGATATAAAGTCTCTTGTTTTCTTCCAGTATTTTCCTATTTTTTTTTCTTGAACTTCTAGCAACCTTCTTTTTTTAGAGAAAAAAAAGATTGAATTCGAGTTGTTCGTGAATGACGTGGGAGGTCGCAATATTTTTTTCACAATTTGAATCGTAAGAGAGTGACGGGGTAAAATTTTCAAAAAAAGAGAGTGAGTTGATAAAGAAAGACTAGGGTTTTGTGAATTGCTACTGTGTTTGTCGAACAACAGGAACCCACTCGACTGTTGGGACTCAAGTCGACTTTGAGGAGTGTGGAAGGAGAGGAAAAGGAATGTTTGGTTCAAACGCGAGCACACGTGGGGATGTTTGTCTTTGTTTGTTCGTGGAGCACTTTTTTGCAACGAAACAATGGACCGTCAAAATGTTTATCGATCAATTTTTTTGGGGGTGTGTTCATCATCTTGACATATTGATGTTTGACTCAAAAGTTCTTTCTAATTGGTTATAGTATTGTAAAAATATTCCCTTTAATACATAAAATAGAATACCGTATGAATTTAATGAGACTAGCCGTTAATTCACTATATATATAATTGTGAACAACCCCTAATGCAAAGTAATAGTTTATAGCCGGACTTGGCCGAATTCCCCTGGCGAGTTGGAGGTCTAATTATTCTTACTAAAAAGGAAGTGACAGCGGATATGATATGTATGCGCAGTACTTTGAGACGGTGATTTTTAACGTAATGACATCTAGATATATATTTTTTATAGGGGAAGGGCACAATCTCGATATGATATGTTGCATTCAAGAATCGTACCATGATACATATTATATTCGGGCGGCTATCCGTCATGACTTCAACGAAGCTTCACCGGCACCGGTGTCTGGCTGCTGTGAATGCGGCTAATAATATCGATAGCCCCTAGCTACTCAAAGGCCATCAAATTAAGAAAATGCCGAGAACATCCTACTGTGCACATTAAAAAAAAGTATTTGAAAGCGAAAGAGAATCAAGAAAAATTAAAAGGAAAATTCAATAAGATATGGTTATATGTACATTGTTTTTGGTTCACGGCGAATACCCAGGCGGCCCCACTTCATGACTTTTGGAAAACGTTACGGTGGACCCTACCGCCGAAATATAAGCAGTGTTAGAGGATTGGGACCGTGTGTGTTGATAATTTTGTGGCACCCCTGAAGTAGTAGACGTCGATGCAGGCGGGGAACTAAAGGTTTCTCTTTGCGGTGGGACCCATGGATCAATAACAGTGGAAGTCGGATTGTTCGTCGAGACGATCAAACTGGGAACGCTCCGAATGTGAGGAACTGTATGATAGGAAGCCTCTATCGAACTCCGCCTTTCTCGTCGACGCATTCTGCGTATCAAAAAAATCGTCAATGCAATGATGAATACGAGCGCTAGGCCACCGATGACTCCCCCTACTATTGCACCCACGTCGGTCATATTGGCCTTACTGCTACCAATATTGCTCGTGTTTCCTCCAGAAACTGTAGAAGGTGAGGACGCGGGGGAGGAAGATGTCCCGGATTGATCTCCATCAGGAATTAAAAGAGTCGTATTACTCGTTCCCAATGACCCATCAGGAATTTTCGGTCCAGTTGAAACAAGGAAATAATCCAACATCAAAGGCGTAGTTTGACCATTGCCTTCATAAGTGACAACAAGTGTGTGATGTCCATTTTCTACTGGTGGTGTTATAAAATATGTTTCTTGGAATTCATTTGTATTTTCGGAGGGAGTGATGGTTGGGATGGGAAATTCGACATCTGGACCTAAATCCAATGAATATTTCGCGTTCGCAGCACCTTCAGGAAGGCTCGTTAACGCGAAACCAACCCAGGATATGGATGTACCTGTTGGGATATGATGTCCCATCCTGCGCATAGAATACTAGAAAGCTCACCATTAAACGGTACAGATAATGTTCCACCATCTGTTTGTGTCATATGAGCACCGCTGTTAGGCGAATTCAACCATGTACCATCATATTGAATATTATCGTTTAAACTATCGTAAATAATAATTTTAGAGTCGTTGCTCACGGTAGGACCAGGTTGATATCGTATATAATCGAACCAAAATGGTGTCCCAAGAGAACGAACGTCAATGGAGACTGTATGTTGACCTAAGGGAAGGGAATCGTTGCTGCATAATATATATCGATTCGTGTCAGCAATTCCGTTGTTCCCTCCCGTATCGAGGGGGAAGCTGTCTATTGAACAGGTCCAATTAGGATCATTTTGAGCGTCCACATTGCGAATTGTCATGGATGCCGCGGCGGTGAACTGAGTACCTATTGTTTCAAAAACCAAGAGAGAGAGAGAGAGAGAAAGTTACTTGAATTCAAAATGTGAAAGACAAAACTCACCGGTAAATGTAAAAGAAAGACTACCGTTGTTTCTGATGACATGAGTAGTATGGTTATATGTGGAGCCAGCACTTCCTATAGAATCAGTCGTCCCAAAATCTTGCGACCACGGCCCATCATAAGAAACACTTGGGTCTGTATCATCCACCATTATGAACACCCCCGACGGAATCGAGATTGTATCTTCAACACCCATAAGACTTGTGTAAACGATTGAAGTTAGACGATCAACGTCAAAGGTAAAGGCAAAAAGTATCGGTTGTCAGCCTTGCACTTTGTGACACTTCTTTGATTGTTTCCTGTGTTTCCTGTCAAACCGCACCATACCTTAGTGAGTTGACGCCGCGGTTAGAACTTGATTGCCATCAACTAGGTTTTACGCATTTGGCGGTCGACAGAAAATTCGTCTAACTTAAAGATTTTGACTAGTTTCTGATACACTACCGCTCGTCGACTTATAACCGCCCAAATGTTTTCATTCAAACGAATAGAGCTTATGTCGATATTGACTTTCAGCTTGTTCGCGTAGAGTATTTTTTGGTTTTGTTTTTTGGTTGATAAGCAGATGGCAAACGTTGCATGATGAGAAGTTTGTATTTGATTGGGTTGTATAGCGTCCTTGATTGCTCTGGTTAAAACAGAAATCAGATGACGTAAAAGATTGCCTCTTTATGGGAAGATTCCAAGCAAGATTCCATCCTGTATATAGAACCTATAAACACGAGGATGTATCTAGGTTACACGTTATTAGCCGCATCATGTTGGACATTTTACCCGTGTTACTAATACTCACCAAACTTCAACCAACAAAAGTCTCTTGACAGAGATCCACTCAGTCTAGGACAATCCTGTTCAAGCGTAGCGTGTAATCGACCATTTGTTTTATCCGTAAAAATCATGATGGAAGTTGATGTTAGATGGCAAAAGCTCTGTGTGCAAACCTGATGCATGATGACCCGGATGTAGAGTAAGCGGATATGGCATCCCACCTTTCACAAGGCCAGGCTGAAATTGTAGAGGGGACTTGACCAAGCAGTCGCGGCAATTAGCGCGCACTGGGCTGGTCAATGTCACAGCTATCAACACTGTCTTCATTTCTGGCACAAAGAATACATATTTATGGTGTCATTATTCTATTGGTTTAAATTCCTTTCAAGTTGGATACTTATCTCCGGTTCAGTCAAAGTCGAACGTCCCTAAAGCTTAAAAAGGTTCAAATACTTAGTTCATTTGACAGAAGCCGGATAAATTACCGGAGGCTGTGGCAAAGCAATTCTGACGTGAGTGGTACGACGACGAGCAGAATTAAAAGTAACCTGACGCAGTGTAATTTGAGGGGCAAGTGCCTGCCGTAAACTGAGTTGTGGGCGTTTGTGGGCGTGGACGAGAAAGTGGCCTGATTCTTCAGCCTTGCACGATTTTTCGAATTTTTGGTTTCTATCCACCACCAGCATCGTACTCTCATTTTATTACGTGCTCCTTTTCGCATAAATTTGAAATCAAACAACTTTCTGGTATATCATTTGGCTAAACAATGTCTTCTCCTCAATTCATCGACCCAAAGTCGGAAGATGATCCACTTCTCAGCCCAATTTTCTTGTCTTCAGGAGATGATGTAACCAGCACGAGTTCCTCATCTAATTCAAGCTCGCACGATAGTGGTAGTCCTCGAAATGACTGGGTTTTACCCTCTAATATTAATAATATCAATATCGTCGATTCACCTGCAATTTGGGCTGGCTCAGGTCCATTGAATCACTTCAACATGAATTTCCCCTCTGACCAACGGGAGGTTATGGATCTTGATATGGATTTTGCTTCCTTATTACCGTATACATCACCTCAGTTCTCTATTGATCCGAACGCATTACATTTTGGCGGTCATGTTTATGGAAGGAGTTGCGAAACGAATGGGGATGGACAAGAAACGCTCGAGAATTGTGATCCTACTTTTCAATTCTCATTATCACAATCCTTTGAAGATCAAATTCTTTCTTCTCCTGATATAAGCTCGGATGTCCCTCCTGCACATCAAATCCCAATATCTATGGCACCTTCCGTCATTACTTCATCATCTCGATCACCCAGCCCCTCTGTATCTACTCAAACCGACTCTCGAACAACCGGAATTAATCCAAGCGAATTAACATTAATCTCTCAACTTAACCAACGCGTACGAGACGCCGCTGGAGTCACTTTGGCGGTACCCATGAGTGCCAGTGTTCTTACGTCTATGGCACCTGCATTCCAACAGTCAATGGATGGTCAAATTCAAACGCCATCATCCCCTGTTACTGCTAGTATGTATCAAAATTTAATTATGAAATTTGAATTTTTTTTCTGAAAAGAAATAATAGATTCATCAATGGCGCATCTAAACGCGCTTTCGCCCTCCAAAGTTGCTATTCCACGTCTTCGACTTACTCATGTTGGACAACCAACATTGACGCTCCCAGTAAATACCAATGTACCAGTTCTGCAGGAGACACATACCGAGCCCATAATTCACTCCCTCCCGAGTCAGCCACCGCAGTTGACAAAAGCAGGTCGACCAAAGACATCTCATACTACTATCGAGCGACGTTATCGTACGAACTTGAATGCTCGTATCCTTGCTTTACGCCGAGCAGTTCCAGCTTTGAGGATTTTGGAAAGAAATATTCCCGACAGTGGCATTACCCAGGGCAAAGGCTTGACAGGTGCTAGTGCACCTAAGAGCGAGTTCAACGACATCGTGAATGAAAGAGGGTACGTAGATGGAGTCAAAGCCGCCAAAAAAAATAGTAAAGGCGTTGTCCTTGGGAAAGCGGTGGAGTACATCAAGTGAGTTAACAGTCAAAAATAGCTCGTTTTATTGATAGACTAAACCATGTTAAAGAGTTCTCAAGCGTCGTGAAATAAGGCTTCGTCGTGAGACAGACGGACTGAAAGCTCTACTTTCGGGATTAGTCGGGGGTCAAGAATTACTCACAGAATGGGAGAAAGAGTGGCATGCAAAATTCGGGGGTGAGGAAATGGATGAAGTAGACGAAGATGCCGAAGATGATATGGATGGAGAAAATGACGAGGGTGATGATGATGACGACGAAGGTGATGAGGAAGATTCTGAAGGAGGTCGAAAAGGCCGTCCCAAAAAACGTGGTAAAGTTGATTCTTCTTCAGTTCCTTCAGCAAAAGTGGCCGAGAAGAAATTGCCTTCCGGAAATGTTGCGGCTCCCCAAACGGGTGAGAAAAGAAAAAGGGGAAGGCCCAGGAAAATCCAGACTCCATTTACGAACGTTGGTGTGCCTAAACTATTATTACATCCCCCAACTGTCTCCCCCGTCACTGTGCAAACACAGGCAGGAGAACCACCAAAGTACCTTTTGGCGGCTTTCGTTCTTTTTAATTTCTTCTCAAATTCCCCATTTTCTCCTTCTCGGACTTCAACCCCTTCAAATACGCATGAGGGAACAGTGTTAACGCATTCCTCCACCGGTCCGATTGATACAAACGCTTCGAACTGGACTTGGATGTCTTTCCAATTTGTCAATACCCTCGTTTCAGTCCTCTTGTTGGTCTTTCTACTAAGTGATGGGATGAAAAAGAGGTTTCGCAGTCCACTTCAAATCACTGAGTCCGGGATTACCCAAAATGAGAAACTTCATGTCTCCCCTCGTATTGGAGTGGTTGGTCTGGTAAAGGCTGCTATATTGCGATATACCAAGATTGTCAACTTGTCGACTAACGAACATGATTTAAATTCATGGAGGTCTATTGCAGAGGCAATGGTTTTAAATCGTACGATAATTAAGTTTCATTCAAGAACTATTTCCTTACTCATTATAACAATAATATAGCCTCTTCTACTTCTTTAATTTCTGCAGTTCAGGCGTATCTGTCGTTTTCACCCGTCATCACGTCTCAATCGCGTGTGCTTTCCGATCATATCACTCTCGCTTTACTTAGCCATGCCTTTTCTCTATCCACTGCCCAAAAACGATGGACGAACCTTCAGGATATGATTGATAAACAAGGCACGAAATCCTCTGCTCCCGAACGTCTTACCCTATCGCTGGAACTGGCGGAGGCTATTCGGATCCTCGAAGAGATGAGGGAGTCGTCATACCCTAATGATACCCCGGTCAAGAAGATTGCGAGGTATGTTATTCTCAAAGCGACGAAAAACCTGGCCGCCAAAGAGTGGTTAAATTGCGTTAACTCTGACGAGGTTGATGTTCCTGAACCGGAATATGAAAACAATTCCTCTCCCTCTCCATCATGGATCTCATCACCGGGCTCACCACAGCAAGCCCTTGTGCTTGAAGCCGGTAAGCAACTAGGTGGTAAAATTGGGGAACTCGTGACAATGCTGGAAAGATCTCGAATTCCCCGTTCCCACCTCTGGTCCGAAACCGATAGTCAAATCGAGGTTTTAGAAGAGAGCGATGAACAAGAAAGCGGAAGTAGCACAATTTCGTTCGAGGAATTATCGTCAGAATTATGTGGACAAGAATCTCAAACGGAGGAGATAGAAGATACTCGCAGTATGCTGTTGGCGACTGTTCTTTATAAACAAATATTTTCGCCGAACGCCACACCAATTGAGAAGACACCCGTCAATCCATCGAATGTATTAGCATTACGTCGTACTCTAGCTAGTGCCGCTTTCGATTGTTCCCCGGAAACTGAAGATGCTAGAGATAAAGTCGTCGATGTCCTAGCAGAAATGGGGAAGGCTTTGAATTACAGACGGGAGTTATAAAAATTTTTTTCTTTGTTTCCTATAAGTTTATTTTCTTTCTTCCCCTGTATCTGGATCCCCTGTGCTTACTACAGTCTTTCTGGTTCCTTTTCCTCAAGTTTCATTTTACCGTAATCGAATGTATTTTACCAGTCCGAATGAATGCTCTCTATATTAAAAGTTTTAACTAACCAGTTTTTACATCGTGGAATTGGGGTCCGGTTATGTAATACATCACAGTCTCTTTGTCCACCCTTGTACAATGACCAACGTGGCGGATTCCCCGATATTAAGCTTAACGATGTTAGGAGCTGGTCAGGAGGTAGGGAGATCATGTTGCGTTCTGCAATATCGAGGTAAAACAGTAGTATGTGATGCTGGTTAGTGCCAATCCTTGAAATAATCAGTTCAGCGCTCTCATCATTGAGATCTAGGTATACATCCTGCACACAGTGGCATGGCATCTCTGCCTTTTGTTGACGAACTGAACTGGAGTACAGTGGATGCTATATTGATTACACAGTAAGATTTAAATAACATAAGACCAGTTTTTTTTGCCCTGTTTAATAAGAATAGCTTTCATCTTGATCATGCCGCAGCGCTGACGTATATAACGGAAAAGGTATCTTGCAGCAAATATTCTTGGGATTACTATTCAAGACTGCCATCATCATTAGACAAACTTTAAAGATGGAAAAGGGAAAGTTTATATGACTCATCCAACAAAAGCTATTTACAAGTTCATCATGCAAGACTATGTCCGAATGAGGTTTGCCAAATCTTCTCGTTCAATGTTTTTATTCTCTCTAATTTTAATAGCTCGTCGTTAAATGATTCTCTTTTCACCTCTCTGGATCTTGCGCTCTCTTTACAAAATATTATCCCGGTCTCTGCGCACCAACTTATTTCGCCATGTCCTGGACTGTCTTTTATACCGTATCATGCTGGACACGTCGTTGGTGCATGCATGTATATGATCGACATTGTTGGCCTTAAGGTGTTATATACAGGTGATTATTCTAGAGAAGAGGATCGACATTTGGTAAAAGCCGGGGTTCCTCCCATTCGTCCCGATGTTTTGATTGTCGAAAGTACATTTGGTGTACAAAACCTTGAAGCACGGGATGTAAAAGAACACCGACTTGTGTCTTTAATACATAAAATTATAAGCAGAGGAGGTCACGTTCTACTCCCCGTATTCGCTATTGGCTGCGCCCAAGAATTACTGTTGATTCTGGATGAGTATTGGAGGGCACATTCAGAGTTACATGATGTTCCTGTTTATTATGCCTCAAACTTGGCTAAGAAAGGCATGGCAGTATATCAGACATACGTACATACCATGAACGCCAATATCAGGGCTCGTTTTGCTAGACAGGATAATCCATTCATATTCAAGTGCGCACTACATTTCCCCTTTGTCCTGCTTAGTTGATAAATTTTCAGGCACATTTCTCATCTCCCCCAAACTCGTGATTGGGTAAGGAAAGTCGCTGAGGGCCCACCTTGTGTTGTCCTCGCTAGTCCTGCAATGCTTGAAAACGGACTGAGTCGAGAATTGCTGGAGCTCTGGGCACCCGATAGTCGAAACGGACTAATTATTACTGGCTATTCGGTCGAAGGAACAATGGCTAGAGTAAGTTTATTCCATTACTTTTTTTAGTACTTTCACCTGGAGCCTTTGGTTCGTGTACATCCCACTAAATCAATATACATTTTTAAACCTTGCCCTTTCTGAGTTGTTCCCCTCTTGACCTCCGGCTTCCGGCTCTCACCCTGAAGTCGTACCTTCTGATATGTTTGTTAGGATATTGTAAATGGACCCGAAGAAGTGATTTCTCTTAAAGGAATACCAATTCCGCGTCGGTTATCAGTAAATTATATACCTTTTTCGGCTCATGTCGATTACGCTCAAAATTCCGAATTCATTGAACAAGTGAACGCACAGCACATTGTATGTCATTCGTCTTTATAAACTTGATGTTTCCTAGACAAAATTTCTAGGTTCTCGTTCACGGTGAGAAGACTGCGATGGCTAGGCTTAAAGGCGCCCTTCAAACTAGATACAGTAATCGTGATGATGTTGAAGTGCATACTCCTCGGAACCTCGAAACCTTGAAATTAAACTTTAGAGGTGAACGCGTAGCTAAGGTACGATAAAATTAATATTAATTGCTTTCAAGAAATCTCATTTCTAAAACGTCATTTTCAGGCTTTAGGCAAATTAGCAGCCAAACTCCCTCAGCAGGATTCAATTATCTCGGGTCTATTAATATCGAAGGATTATACTTATACATTACTTGACCCCCAGGACCTCCCTAAGTTCACTAGCTTGTCGACTTGTGTGGTTACACGTCGTCAGACAATTGCTATTGGTGTGGGGTGTTCTTTAATTCAATGGCATCTCGAAGGTATGTTCGGGTATGTAGAAACAGGTAGAGACACAGATGATAGGGTGGTAATGCGCGTGAGTTCCCTCATTTCTAACCTCCTAGTACTTTTCTCAGATGTTTATATGTATTTATAGATTATGGACACTTTGGTCATAAGAAAGCTTAGTCCTCACGAGCTTTGCCTAGAATGGGATTCAAATGCAAGTAATGATATGATAGCAGATGCAACGATTGCACTGTTGCTTGCTATCGACAGCAATCCAGCTTCCATAAAAAGTCAGTGAAACTATTGTTTTCTTAATCTCAAGTCCTAACTGTTAGGTTTGTGAGCTAAGTGACAACACATACACATCACCATCCCCATGCGACGAGTACAGATGAAGAAACTACCCCTTTACGGGTTCAGCGACTTATCATGTTTTTAGAATTCCATTTCGGAGATGTTAAATTACTTACGGTTGATGACAGTCCATGGATATTAGTACAAGTCGACGGTAGTGAGGCCAGCATAAACGTTTCTACATTGGTGAGTCCGCCTGCCGTAAGAAGACAAAATATTTATTTTCAATATAATTCGATTGAAGGTGGTGAACAGCGATCATGAAGTTCTGAAGAGTCGTGTGGAAAGTGTCTTAAATATGGCTGTTACTACAATCAGTAGTCTTTCAGAGTCATATACTTCCGGCGAGAGACGACTTGAAATTTGCCACTGATGACGGGCGTTGGGGACTATATGTAGAGTACATAAAAGTACATAAATATGAGGCACTCCTATGCAAGAGTATATGGGTGATAGTCAGCTTTCAAGCTTCAAGTTGTGCGCTTCTATTTATGGTAGTGTACGTCAATTACGTATGTCAATTCAAATAAGAAAAACTTTTAATACATCTTCAAGAGCTTCGCTAACTTACGTACGGCCCGAGATAACATACTTAAACTTTGGACTGTCGATATAGCTATTACGCGCCAATAGAGTGCGTCAATTATGAGTTTTTTTTATACTCTAGGTAAAAATACTTGAAAAAATATATTCATAAAGTCCTTTAAATATTTCAAAAGATCATTCGGAAAATCAATTGTGAATCTGTTAAATGTTAGTTTCGTTCCATGACTCAGTGGTGAAGTTTCGACAATAACTAGGCTTACCTATCCATTACAGCTTGATTCAGAGTCCCACGTAAAAACAAGTCAACTTTAAGATGCAACAGACGAACGAAACAGAAGAACTATTCAACTCCAAAACACTGCTCTGTACTGCTACTCCTTAAAAGTTTCTTGATGGTTCTGAGATTTGCGGGCACAATTCGGATTGAGCTATCTTAGTTATCGAACTATTAGTAACAGGCCGCCTGTTTTAGAGAGCCTTGGTGCAGCCTCGGTTCCATCCTGACGGAATCAAACGTAACCGCGTAACCTGTGACATTTACGCGCTGTCACAATAACATCCTCACATTCCGAGTGCCCCAGAAGAATCGAGGCAACACATTCATTGATTTATCTTTCTTCGTTTATCTATCTCTTGTATTTTCACATTTCTCGATGGAGTTTGTTTCCCCCCGTAAGAAGAGACGTACAGTCGACGAGACATTTACTACACCCAAAAAACTTCGTACAGAGTAGGAACAACCAGTTTAGTTTAGAAAACAACAACAACAAAGCTAACCATATACTCATTTTAGTTCACTCATTTCATCTTTATCAAATACAAATGCCGCGACACCATTCAAATCACCATCTAAACATATTTCAAATCAAAACACCACGTCTGCGTCTACAACGTTTCCCTCACATCTTGCCCGTCTTTTAAGTATTCAAACATCGCTTCAACATGCTTTATCTGTTGGCCTTGCAACGTCCGCGGTTGCTCCCTGCGTCGATACAGGGCGAGTACCTAATGTTCTAACGCACGTATCTCTCACATCGGCTATGGGGTTTAACTTCACATGCGAAGTAGACGATTTAAAACGTCTCTGTTGGTTATGGGAATGGGACGGTCTTGCTTTTGATGTGGCTGAGACTAAGGAAACGTCTCAAACGCGTCATCTTCAGACCACGGAATCACAGGGAGATGAGGACGACGATAACCCTTTTATCGATTCAGCTTCAACCCGGTCATCAAACAATGACAATACGGATTGGACACGCGGAGCAATGGGATTTATCATTACACCTACCACTCATTTCATAAGGAATGAAGGACGTCGCATCCCAGCTTACGGGATCGGAATTGAAGTAGACATTGACTTCGCCGAGGGAAAAGGCGGTGGTATGGCTGCTGTTGCTCGATGGACTGCAGAAGGAGAAGGGAGAAAGAAGGAGCTGGAGAAGAAATTGAAGAGATGGATACAGGTTTGTAATCTTGTTTTTTCTTAGGGTCATATACAAGTTTCACCTTTTGGAAATGTAGATCCAAACAAAACAGGACGATACCAAAGACGAAGATGAGGATAAGGAAACGGAGATTCCATTCGTACCCCTTGCGTCTCTTCCGACACTTGTGAAATTCTCGACGAAGCTGTCGTCGCTTACTACGTTGCTTCAATCCAAATCAAAAGGATCAACGCCTTTATCCACACCGTCATCTCGGAAATTATTGACCAACACACCATCAAGTCGAAATGCCGTGAGACAATTCGTGTTTCCGACACCCAAAAAAAATACCTTGCCCTTTCCATCAACTCCTCAGACGCCAATCGAGTCACCTGCCAGGTCTATTAAGTCTTTTACGGATTCCCCGTCTATCGGCAATAGCACCCCTCGTTACCGACCTCGTTCTATTTCACCAACCAAGTCAGCTGGGCTGAGTCTTCTTTCGCGGAGTATAGCCAATCAGACTGCAGATGAACAAGCAAACTTATCAGTGGTTTTACCAAATATGGACCCAACGCCGAAAGCTAAATCAGCTTCTGGGCACAAGCTCTCAAACAACATACCCCATGCCCCATTTCTGTCATTTCCGAGTGACGCTGCTGACGAAGTTGAACGATCCGGTTTGAGCTCTGGATCAAATATCGAAAGCAACCAAGGTGATCTGATCCATGAAGTTTCCCTTGATAAAGTGGATAAGATTAATAAACAAACTCCACCATTCTCACTGCCGCTTGCAATTCCTTTTCCTCAGACGCCCTCCACTCGGGGTCGTGTTATTCAGGTTGAAACGCCGAGAAGTAACATTCCTGGCACACCCAGTAGTACCCATAGCAATACCACTGATACACCTAGACGTGCAGCACTCTATGAACGGATCAGGTTGAAATCTCTTTCCGAGGAAACGCCTTCCAAGTCTGGACCGAAGCGAGTAGTAGAAGATGGAGGAAGCATGACTAGAGAACAACTGAGGTTGCTGGGACAAGAGGAAATGAGACGGAGAGTATTATTAGGGCGGTTAGACGAGGTTGCAGCTACGGTCTGGGCGTAAGGGCTTTCCCATCGGCGTTAGGATATCACTAATTTACTCCCACAGCGCGTTTTCGTCCCCAGCGCAGACGTCATCTACTCCTTTGTCAGTAGCACGTAAACGGCGTACTATGCGACGTGATGAGATTGTTAGGGTTGTCGTGTCCTCATCTAGAGTGCCTATCTCTGCGGGTATAGTTTTTGTTTATCTTTTACGTAAATAGTTTATTCTGATAATTTGTTAGCCGACGCAGGGGATTCCGTAACGTTGCTAATGGATCTCTGCCCGTTTTTCTTACAACCATTGGTTATTGAAGGAGAAGAGTGGGTCGAGATGCCGGCATCAAATCCAAACAGCCTGTGAGTAATTTTTACCGAATAATTTTCTCAGCATTTTTTCTTTTTTTTTCTTCTTCTTCCTTGTTCTATTTTTATTTTCCTTGCGGTGTCCGCACCTGCGTACGCCGTTTCTCCTTCATTCAAAGCAAGCCTCCTAGTTCATTTGTTGACCACCCTTGAATTTCGCTCCATGCTTCATAAGTTTCGGCAGCTCGGTCTTCAAGGTTCCGTCAGGAGGATCTCCGTAAGCTTTTGTAAGCTTTTGAAGCATGGATGTACGACCCTGACTCATCAGACTACGGACATGAAATTTCGGAGGAAAGGGCGTATGACATGATGAGTTTTGTGTCACGTCCGTTTTCATCGCATCCGCAACTTAATGGATTATTTTTTAACCTTATTTATTTTTTCTCCACCCGAATTTTTCCCATTCGTCGTATTAAAAATCTAAATTCTAGAATCACACCACCTTCTCCGCGCCGGAAGGACATCTCTGGGGAAGAAGTAAGGAATCGAAGTCCAAAAAGCGTTAGGATGGAACCCAAAGGAGGACTCCGAGAGGTTAGAGAAAGGATTAGAAGAGAAACGGAAGAGTGTTCTATTTGAGTAAGTAATTGTAATTGACGAAATATATCGCGATATTGTTATGTTAGGACTACCATTCGACGAGTCTTCCTGCCCAATCCCAAATACGGCCTCTTTGGCCTTCTGTCAAATTGGAGACAACGTTTACCAATTTATGGGCGGCTTCTTTTGGTTCCATTAACTCCGGATCATGACGGCCTTTAGAATCCTCACCCCAAAAGGACTTGCTTAGTTCTGTCTTTACTGTTCCTGGTTGGACGCCCACACAAATGGTGGCGGGGTGATTTTTGGAATGGGTGCGAGATTGAGTCTGCAATTGAATGTCGAAAGTTTTGATAATTTGATTAAGAGCTGCCTTAGAGGACCTGTATGAATACCACCCCCCAGAACGGTTATCGGAAATACTGCCAAGACGTGCAGAAATGTGGACCCAACGGGTGAGGTTTTGGTGAGCGGAACGGGACGGACTATTACCACTATACTCCGGCAGAAATCTAGAAAAGTGCTTTATGATGAGGAGATGGGAAATTACGTTGATTTTGAATGAATTGATAAGGGTATCATAGTCAATATCTTGGGGGCGCTTTTCAGTGTGCAGAACGCCACCTGTGATCCAGGCAGTGTGGAGATGGGCATCGGGTGGAAGACGCGCTGCGAGTTGATTGGCTGCAGATGCGATGGATTCCTCAGATGTCAATTCGAGAGGCAAGAGTGTTAGTCGTGAGTCATTCCCGTTACTATTATTGGTCCTTTCGGTCCCAGCATCCGAGTCAGTACGGAGGATTCGATGCCTGATTATTTGTTCATCAGCTGACCGGTGTGTTGCAACAACTGCATAATTAGTGTTTTGAAGATAATATCTAGCTAATGCAAGGGACAATCCTCGAGAAGACGGAGTGATAAGTACATACGGGAGCATCGTTTCAAAATGAAAGACACCGGTTTCCGAGCTTAGGAAGAGTTATACTTCCTTCGGCATCATAATTTCCGAGGTCTAGGATTACCAACCCCCCCAGATTTCCGGATTACGTATGTAATCTCAAGATGACTAAACCCTGTCGCCATTCCTTTACCTAAAAAAACTGTATATAAATACACTTCGCCCACATTTCTTTTTGTGCGTTTCCCCTTCTTCCTATTCCCTCCGTTACGCAGCGATGGAGCCTTCCACTTCCACCACTCCCACCGTAGTGAACGACCATGGAGTTGACGTTCAGGAAGCCATCGACGCATTTAACACACTAGAACGCCAATTATCACGAACCTCGACTCTCAAACGATCTTCTTCGGATCCAGAAAAGGGTAGTCAAGACGAACAACTTTTTAATTTACGCGAATATTTGACTTCCGTCAACGCTGCGAATGATGAAGCTGGCATATACATGTATCACAAGCGCGTTGGCGTCTCTTGGGATAATCTCGAGGTTATTGTGCCAGGTGGTGCGGGTCATAAGGTATAGGATTCTTACTAAATTTTCTTTGCCCCACTGGGCTTTACTGACGTTTTGTCGACTTCCCCTATAGGTTTACGTTCAGAACTTCGGTCGTAAGTAGATGTGCCTTGCGATCTCAATCGCATCATAAGGTTCCCTGATTCTAACGTGCCCTCCCTTTTTTCAGAGGCTATTATTAACTTCTTCCTTAATCCCATCTTTCTTTTATGGAGATTATTTCGGTCCTTATTCTCAAGAAAGGGCAAGGAAACATTACTCGGCGCAACCATCCTTCATCGCAATAGTGGTCTATTATCGCCAGGCGAAATGTGCCTAGTTTTGGGTTGTCCTGGAGCTGGTTGCACTACTTTCTTGAAAACAATCGCTAACAGGCGCAGGGATTATGCTTTTGTTGGAGGTGAAGTTAACTACGCTGGCATCAGTGCGCCAGAAATGGCTAAGAACTACAAGGGTGAAGTCGTTTACAATCAAGAAGGTAAAATTTCAGTTCCTTGATTGACGGGGTTGATGCTGACCTATATGCGTTACTTCACTGGTGGTCAATTAGACGATCTTCACATCCCATCTTTAACCGTGGCGCAAACTCTCAATTTTGCCTTGTCGACGAAAACTCCCGCCAAGCGGCTTCCGGGTGTATCCGGCGAGGAATTTAACACCCAGTTGCAAAACACATTTCTGAAAATGTTTAATATTCAACACACTGCTAACACTCTCGTCGGGAACGCATTCATACGCGGTGTAAGTGGTGGCGAGCGCAAACGAGTTAGTATTGCCGAAATGATGGCGACGAGGGCTCATGTCAATTGCTGGGATAATTCGACGAGGGGATTGGATGCTAGCACCGCTGTAAGTTTTTTTCCCGCGTCCCACCTTCATAGTGCCATGTGCACGTGTCTAATATACCATGTAGTTAGATTATGTCAAGAGTCTACGTGTTCTTACTGACGTTCTCCAACAAACCACGTTTGTAACCCTCTATCAAGCCAGTGAAAGTGAGCCTTTTCTTAAATGAAACTATTTTTGATGAAATGAAATTTTACCCGACTCGCAGGTATATACAAACAATTTGATAAGGTTTTGCTATTGGACAAGGGTCATGTCATCTACTTCGGTCCCGCAGACCAAGCTAGGAAATACTTTATTGATTTGGGCTACAAGGACCTCCCGAGGCAAACAAGCGCCGATTACTTGACTGGATGCAGTACGTGATTTGACTTTTTTGGTGAAGGAACTTACGTTTGACATTTACATTTTTCTCATTTCACGCGGCTTCCAGCTGACCCAAATGAACGTCAATTCGCAAAAGGAAAGAATGCAGAAACTGTGCCGTCTACGCCTCAAGCGCTCGAAGGTGCATGGAGGGCCTCAGATCTGTATGCCAAGTTAACGACGCAAAGACTCGCATACGATGCCCAAGTACAATCAGAAGACAATTCCGATCAACGGTCCTTCCGTGCGGCGGTGATAAACGACAAAAAACGAGGCGTATCCAAAAAAAGCCCTTACACACTTGGACTCCTTGCACAGGCTTGGATACTTACGAAGCGACAATTTAAGTTACGACTTCAAGATAGGTTTCAACTTGTGACATCTTACGGAACATCATCGGCTCTTGCTCTCATTCTGGGAGCCACGTTTTTCCAGCTGCCACCAACAGCTAATGGCGGGTTCACAAGAGGAAGTATTTTATTTATTGGTATGCTTGTCAGCAGTTTGGACGCTTTCGGAGAGGTATGCGCTGATGTCTGGAACGTTTGGTATTTTCTAACACCTCTTTTAAGATGCCTGCGTTGATGTTTGGTCGGCCGAGTACGTCTCGTGTTTTGGCTTTATTGATATTTC
Organism: Clathrus columnatus; assembly: GCA_020884735.1. Taxonomy (NCBI): domain Eukaryota; kingdom Fungi; phylum Basidiomycota; class Agaricomycetes; order Phallales; family Clathraceae; genus Clathrus; species Clathrus columnatus. Next base: position 2,555,394 of record BPWL01000002.1, read on the forward strand.
TCCGCTCAACGTTGTTCCAGTTTTATACAAACAAACTGCCTTTGGATTTTATCGTCCTGCAGCATTAGCTCTGGCCAATTTGCTGGCCGACCTTCCCTTCTCCGCGAGCCGTATTTTAATTTTCAATATTATTATCTACTTCATGTGTGGATTATCCCGCAGCGCTGGAGGGTTCTTTACGTATCATTTATTCCAATATTGTAGCTTCTTGTCAATGCAGGTAATTATTTTATCTTTGGGATCGTTATGTGACGGTTAACTTGATATTACAGGCATTCTTCCGATTCTTTGGAGCTTTGTTCAATAATTTCGATGTGGCCTTTCGGACTGCGACCGTTTTCCTTCCTAATTTCATTGCCTATGCCGGATACTTTAGACCTCCAACTGAAGTAAGTCGGTTCGATCATTCAAAAAGTGACACACTTTGAACCCTTCTTTCAGTTAAAGCGTTGGCTATTCTGGATTTACTACGTCTCCCCTTTGGCATATGGTATATCGTGCTGTATATGATCTTAAAAATGTGCTAATTTATGAAACAGGTTTCGGAGGGCTCATGGATAATGAATTTATGAGAACAGACGTAATTGATCCTGTTTTCTTTTAATGAGAGTCAAAATGCTCATACTTGTCTGATACAGTTGACTTGTGATGGAACGTTTGTTGTCCCACGAAACGGGAACGGCGTTACAAAATATCCGTAAGTGCATGACCTTGACCGAAATTCGTTTCATATAATTCTCTATGAAACAGGAACAATTTGGGTCCAAACCAAGCTTGTACACTCCCTGGGTCGATCCCCGGTACAGACTTAGTAAGCGGAAAGAGCTATATCGACGCTGCATACGGTTTAGATTTCCGAGATATCTGGAGGAGACAGCTTGTGGCATGTATTTTTTTTTAAAAGACATTTTGGCGTAATGTTTTAATTTTGTGCCACAGGTCCTTCTCGCGTTCTTTATATTCTTCACGACTCTTCAAGCATTAGTTCTTGAATATTACGAGGTATATCCCACTATATTAGCGTCACATAATTCTCACCTTCTACCTCTTTTATCATAGCATAATATTGGTGGCGGTGGTCTTATTATTTACGCTCCCGAAAACGCGGATACTCATAAAAGGAATAAAAAGCTCCTGGAACGCAGAGACGGATATCGAGCAACCAGAACTGGGGTAGACAAATCCGAGAAACTATCAAATCCAGAGGAAAAAGAAAACGGCAAGGAGATTGTTATCGTCGAAGAAAAACCAAAACATAGGTTCGTGTTCTCGAAACAAATATATTGCAAGGGTTTGATAAAAGTGTCATAGCATATCTTCTGGTAAAGTCTTTACGTGGGAAAACCTCAACTATCACGTCCCTGTTCAGGGAGGACAGAAACGACTGCTTCATGACGTTTTTGGGTATGTCAAGCCTGGGTCTTTAACTGCGCTTATGGGAGCCTCTGGTGCGGGAAAGACGACTTGTTTGGATGTTCTTGCGCAACGAAAGAATATCGGTATTGTATCGGGTGATATTCTTGTCGATGGTCGACCTCTAGAAGCCGATTTTGCGCGTGGCACTGCATATGGTCTGTGACCACTTTGCGTGGTTTCTGAATAGGTTCTAACCATGATTTTTTTCCAGCCGAACAATTGGATGTTCATGAAGAATCCGCGACTGTTAGAGAAGCCATGCGATTCTCGGCTTATCTCCGTCAACCATATTCGGTTCCTCAAAGCGAGAAAGATGAGTACGTCGAAGAGATGATAGAGTTGCTTGAGTTGCAAGATCTCGCGGATGCCCTAGTTTTTTCTCTGGGAGTTGAAGGTTTGAATAATTTTTTGTTCCGTTTAATATTGAACTTATTTGGTTTGGCGGACAGCGCGTAAACGGCTGACGATCGGTGTTGAGTTGGCAGCGAAACCCGAATTACTTTTGTTCTTGGATGAGGTATTAGATTGGATTTATTTCAGTGATCGTTAATTAATTCTTTTTATAACAGCCTACGTCCGGACTTGATGGTCAGAGTGCGTGGAACCTAGTTCGTTTCCTGAGAAAGTTGGCGGATGCAGGTCAAGGTGTGTATCAATTAATCGAATGAACGAGTCCCATTTTTTATTATTTCACAGCCATCCTTTGCACCATACATCAGCCTTCTTCTTTGCTATTCGAAAGTTTCGGTGAGTACATCGGTGTCTATTCGAACAACATGACGCCGACCATATATATTTGTATTGCTTAGATCGACTTCTGCTTCTTGAAGCCGGAGGTGAAACCGTTTATTTCGGCGATATAGGCGACGACGCAAACGTTATTCGTGACTATTTCGCTCGTAACGGTGCTGTTTGTCCAGCCGATGTAAATCCTGCAGAATTGTACGTTGGTGGCTTTAGTCCGGCGGACCAGTTCTCAACTGTTTTGTTTTAGCATGCTCGAAGCTATTGGCGCAGGTGTCACACCCCGCATTGGACCTCGCGATTGGAAAGATATTTGGCTTGACAGCCCTGAATGCGCAAAAGCTAAGGAAGAAATTACCCAGATGAGAGTTGATGCCTTGTCGAAACCCACTCAAACGAACTTGGAATTGACTAAAACCTGTACGATTCATTTTTCCCCTACCAGCGATATTTTCAAGTTCTGATATAATGGTGTCTAAGATGCAACGCCATTTTACTATCAAGTTCAAATTGTTACTAGGAGAGCTCTCCTTGCTTTATGGCGGTCGCCGGATTACCTGTTCTCGAGATTGTTTTCTCACGCTTCCATATCGCTTTTTGTTTCCCTGTCTTTGTTAAGATTGGGGAAATCTGCTAGCGATCTGCAAAGTCGAATTTTCGGAATGTGAGTTTGGGTTTTTGTAATATCCCATGAAACACGCTTAACGCGCTGTAGTTTCTTCGCTACTGTCATGCCGGCCGTAAGTATCGCATGTCACATAGTTGAGTTATTTATCTAAGGTTTTGCCAGATTGTAATGTTCCAAGTCGAACCTGCTTTTATCAACAATCGAAGTAAGTATGAAGTTTGTTTGGATTTAGGATAACCACAATTAACCACCTATCTAGGCATTTTTATCAGAGGTAGACTTTTTCAATACTTGATACGGTCGTCTTAGATATATAATTATTCCACAGAGGCATCAAGTCGTATATATTCGTCACACGTCTTTGCCATAGGTCAGCTTGTTTCCGAAACACCTTACAGTTTACTGTGTGCTACCGTTTATTGGGTACGGTTTAAACAATTTAGATATTTGAAACGCTTTCTAACGTGTCTTTTTTTTCTAGGCGCTATTGTATGTATTTAATCTGGTATTTAAACATTATTTTCAAATTTATTAATTTGCAGTGTCTGGCCCATGGGATTCGGGCAAGGGGCTGAAGGAACTGCTGGCAATGGTTATCAATTGCTTATCTGTATCTTCTTGGAATTATTCGGTGTTTCGTTGGGTCAGGTAAATTACTGTTTCTCACAGTTATATATGTTCCGTTATTTATCATCTTGTCATTAGCTCATCGGTGCCATATCGCCCCGAGTGCAGGTAAGAAGGTTCCCCTTTCCCTAGCCCGCTCGTCGTCCTGATCTTTGTCACAGATTGCAGCATTGTTCAATCCCATACTGAATTTAGGTACGACATTAATCGATCATATCTTATACAGAACTGACGTTCCCCCTTTTCTTCAGTTTTGACGACTTACGCCGGTGTGACTATACCATTCCCACAAATGGCCCACTTTTGGAGAGATACAGTTTATCAAATTACACCGTATGTATACCATTCTCCCAATAAGTTTGATTTCAGTGGTTTAAAATTCATTTAGATATACTCGTGTTCTCTCTGGGATGTTATCGACCGAGTTACACGGTTTGGTAATAACGTGCCGCCCGACTGAATTTAGTGTCTTCAGTCCCCCAGCCAATCAGACATGTAGCGAATGGTACTACCCAATATTGTATGACGATTCAGAATAAACGCTTACTCTTACTTGTTTAGGGCTTCCGACTTTGTTCAGGCATTCGGAGGTTATCTTGATAATCCTAATGCCACTGATCAGTGTAGGTATTGTCAATATAGGGTAAGTGACGTTTCCACACGTATATCACCTGTTATAACTTTTCTCTTTTTGTAGGTCGGAGACCAATTCTTCGAACCCTTAAATATCCGCTTCGACAATAGATGGCGAGATGCTTTTATTGTGTTGGCCTTTTTCGGTGACTATCCCAGTTTTTTTCCTAAAAGGCTGTTTATAACTAATGAGAATTTAGTTGCCAACATTATCTTCACGATCATTGCATCAAGATTTTTACGTTTTGCTAAAAGATAATTAATCAATAATGATCAGCATTGCCACCCATGTTTATTTTCCACTTTACATTTACTAGAACTGAAGCGCATAATTATAGCATATTTAGCTTTGAGTCGTTCACACCCATAGAGTATCCTCTGTAGCCATGCAGACAGTATATAAAATAATGTACCCTTGATTGAAAAAAATATACTGCCGGGGCATCTAATGTTATATCCAAATACCTGGGGTGTTATATAAATTAGATGTTTAAATTTGTCTGACAAGGCAGAATGCAATTCCTGACCATAGTAATTATGTAATGTCATTTAAGTTGGTGTTGACTGACCAACGGCAGGCAAATTTCTTCGTTCTGAATCTTCTTCAACCGCGGTGCTCCCATAATAATTCCATTGTTCCCTGACGAACTTTACGAGCCGTGGGTCCTTCTAAAGTAGTGCGAATATCTTGCAGATGACAGTTAGCAGTAGGTAAACGCGCAAGCATTCTAAATACAAACTCAGTCTACTTAAATACGAACACTCGGTTTTCTCCAAGCTCACCAAACACTGACATTCCCAAAAGAAGGTCTGTAGGTAGTCGCAAAATGTATGGTGTCAGCAAGAATACCTTTTTGACTCAGAGTAATAGAAGTGAACGATTTTGTTTAGACACAAGTATATGCGTCCAAGACTTAGGTGGAGGGTGTGTTGAGTAAAAGCTTCAAGTGAGAGAATCTAAGGTGAGTCATGACATTGTCCTGGAAAATGGTTCGCATAGGAGTACTTTTTAAAAGCTCGTGCAATATTGTTTTACAGGATTGTTGGATCCTTGACTCGTTACCAGCCTTTTTTTAAATCCTAGTCAAATCTACCCCACGAATTATCGACATTGAACAAGTGACAACTTTATACTAAAACTAATTCACAAACCACGCGTTCTGATTCATCCACTCGATCACTTCATTTATTGACTCAGAGTCGTTTACAGGCACGACATATGAAGGAATGTGAGGAGAAGGAGTGGCAAGTTCGTTTGTTTTTTGTAATTTCAATCGTTGCTGGTTAGGAGCACCGAGATATTTTTCAAAATTGCTGTCGCTGGTCCATGACGAGATTGTGGAGGAATGTAAGAGAATGTTACCCATATGAAGATCTGATGGTGCAGGCCAGAGTTTTTTTTTTGTACTTAACTAGCAATCTATAACAACATACCACTGTGAGCGATTCCGGCCTTGTGAATGTAGGCAAGTCCATGAGCAATTTGTGCTGATATCTGTTTTGCAACCTCAACTGGGAATAATCCGTCTGGGTAAATCTCCCTGATGATATAGGATGAAATAGGGGGACCGAGGACTTCCATCACAATGCAGTCATGAAGGCTGTTTGGGCCACTGTGCTTGAAGATATCAAAAATCTCAACCACGTATTCTTTACCATTCTCCATAGCATGCTGCTGAAGATGCTGTATTACCATGACCTCTGAGTGAGAGTCTGAAACATCAGCAGCGAGGATTTTAAGGGAAGCGTATCAATCAATTTAAGATTGTATCATGGACAAGCCAAACTGTTCCAAATGCGCCATATCCAAGCTTGTTGGCAACTCGGTATCGTCCATCCTTGAAGGTATCATTTAGATGTACGGGATGAAACCCACCTGGATGGTAAGCCTTGATAAGTTCAGTACAAGGAATTTGTTGAAAGACTTGATTAGCGGCAGTTGACATTCAATAATATTTAATCCATTGTAGCCAGGGCTCTTGACTTTATGTTAGGGGGGAAGGCATGAAAAGCGCAAAATAGTACTTTGGTCAGACCTTGAATTTGAAGTTGAGACACTTTTCACCAACATATGCTAAATTCTCTGTAAAAAGTAAATCCTTCCATAAATAATTCTGTGCATATATTTATCTCATACTTTAGACAGCTTATGTATGTACGAATTATAGTCAGAAATATGCTTAGTGACTATAAATTGGAATTAATCAATCAATCCGTATCGCATATATCTGGCATGTGTATCGTATGTATATATTGTATATGTGTATATATGAAAAAATTTAATTAAATTTATCACTGATTAATCATTTAACTCTATTCTCAAAAATTTATATATATAGGATACTTAGGTACTCTGGTGGATAAGGCTGTTTTCAAACTTCCTCCTCTGTCATCAATTATAGTGACGATGGCAGTAAAAGTAACTACGACGAAAAGGAACTTACTGGACTTGAGCCTCAGGATCTTCATAGGATTCCCCCTCATGAGCCATGCTATTCTCCCCTTTCCCCACAACCTGCAGCTTTGTGATCTTTAATTTGAGCCGGCCCCAGGCAACTCAAGCTCACTACCAAATATAAAACCATCAAGATACAAAAGACCATCAGTTCAAGAAGTGAGAATATACTTCGCCCCAATTTTAATGGAGTATACCATGAGTTTCGCCTCGTGAAACAGGCTATAGATTTAAATCACTTTATCAGATACAACAAAATTACGATATGTGAGTAGATGATCTGTTTCTCATCGCGCATGTCACGTAATGACAATGTTGCAGGGGTACCTTGCATAATACCACCTATCATGCATCAGGAAAAAAAATAGACTTGTCAATACAACCTACAGTGCTATGTAGCCTATGTTGTCCTACATTGTCCCATGTAGTACTGTGTAAGGGGGACTTGTCAATATAACGGCTGGCTTTTTCCTGATGTGGCCTTCAAACAGTCTACAGACAATCCGCATATAACTACGAGATAAGGGATTAACATTGTCAGTCACACTACACATATTTATGTCCAACCTATGACGGCAACCGTAAATAAAGGGAGCACAGTTTCAAGTGTTACTTGGCAATACCAAATCATCCATAATAGTATATCTGGGGTGGTGGACCTATGCACAACTTCTTGCATGCATCTATGTACTTTATCTCCTAGGTTCAAGTCCTGTTCCTCTGGATATAGCGCTCCGAGTTGAGTCGGTTTGGTATACTTGGTAGTACCAAGTGTTAGAATCAGTATATTAGTCATGTACATAAAATAATGTTTGAAAACGTATTCTTCCGAGGCACATAACGCTATATTTCAATATCTGAGGTATTAATAAATTGCTTAAAATTCGTCGGACAAAACGGAATACAACTCCTGACCATAGTAATTAATATCATTGGACATTGTTGGTATTGGTATTAGAGACTCTGAGAACCGAGTCAAATATGAAAAAGCCAGGTTTTTCAGATAATTCTCCTACTTGGTTACTTTTTTATAACAATTGAAAATTGAGAACAAGGGCCGTCAATAAAATACTGATACCGGTGATTGATCAAGTTAATTTCATTCCGCGATTGCTCGAGGAGATATGGAGTTGGAGGATTTTCATTTCGAATTCATCTGTTATTTTGATTACTTAAGGGGTGTCCTTAAATACAATTAAGTATCATCGTGCCCGAAATGTTTCTACAGTTTATTCGATCAAACAACGGTGATCCGGGGGCAAGAGAGGTGCATGGACGACTCGGAAGCAATATATACACGAATACCACGTGAAAACAATTCGGATAATCATCCATATTAAGATATACCTACTGGAAATCATGAACTATGCAGGAGACTTGGCGGTGAAAACAACATGGGCACTTTAACGGTGTCACAACTTTCATCACGCGTTACCACGAGATTGTGTTTTCACACGCGTTTAGTATCAACCAATAATGAGTTTCTCGAGCCGTGTCGTTAAAATTCTTTCAACCGAAAGTTTATTCCTAGTCTGCGATTTACAAGAACGGTTGAGTGCGTAGTTTATTTTTATTCAGGAAGAACTATTACCAGAATTGTAAACAGGGCCAGCGATACATGGATTTGACCATGTGGTAAATACAGCCACCAAGATGATAAAAGTTGCCAAAGTGGGTCCGTAGTAAAATGGTCAAAGAGATAATAAATTTGATATTATTTTCGGGCGCATTAGTTGATGGATATACCTATTTTGGCCACCGAGCAGAATCCGAAAGGTTTAGGCGCAAGCGTTCCGGAATTAACGAACAGTTTATCATCGTTACCTGGCCAGTTGAACATGGGGGTGTTCAGCAAATCATTATTTTCAATGATTACGCCAGAAGTTCATGATGCAATTTATAAACGTAGCCCCGGCGTCAGGAGCATTGTTTTGTTTGGTATTGAGGTATGAATTATATCTTTCTCATGAGATTGATCATCGTTGAAGTCAAGTTGCTTTTGGTATAGTCCCATGTTTGTGTATTGCAAACAGCTTTAGATTTATTAGAGAAAGGTTATGATGTACATGTCCTTGCTGATGGCGTATCGAGTTGCAATAAAGAAGAAGTTCCGTTTGCATTAGAAAGAATGCGACAAGCAGGAGCACAAATAACTACTTCGGAGAGTATTTCTTTCCAATTAATGGGTGAGTTTTGCTTTTACGATTCCTTTCTTTTAAATTGCTCAGCGTTTCGCTTATAAAGTTGATTCCGCGTCACCCAATTTTAAAGCATTGGCGAACATCATAAAGGAGGAAAAATTATTTACCAAGAATACCCTTCAAACCCTTTTACCTACTAGGAACTAGTGGTAGTATTATTAGATAATAAATGTACTCATGTGTATAATTCAAATTATTTTGGAATCCCGCTCGCGCCTCTTCTTAAGCAATGTCTTATCCAACCTCTTCCTCCTCAACTTCCCATTCTTCCTCTCCTTCCCCCATTGCCATCCCCAAGGGTCATACCAAATCTAAATCGATCCTAAAACATCCCATGCGAGACGCGGCCTCATACCTGACTGCCTTGTCACAGGCTGATGCGGACGCTCGTGCTGCTGCCGCTCGCAAAAACAGATTTGCAGACACCAACAGTGACGCGGGTTCAACTCATTCGTTTATGACGACGTCAACATCTACTTCAAAATCATCGTCGAGTACTAGCATAGAATACGACGATAGAAATGTTCAAAATCTTCTTTCGGCAGACATCGCTCATCGATACGACGAGTTGGATAACTCTCCTTACAGTTCTGAAGAGCAAGCCTTGCACCAGTTCAATTTTAAACACTCCGAATTTGGTCACTGTGCTGACGAGTCTTATCGGTTCACTTCCGCATGGAAGCCTAATACACCCGTTATAAATCATCTCGACGAGGACCCCTCGTATTATATCCTACTCACAACATATTTCTCATACCTCATTTTGATCGTTTTGGGTCACCTGCGTGATTTCTTTGGGAAGAGGTTTCATTCACATGCGTATAAACATCTTATGCCAAGCAACGTAAGTTTTATTTTCACATCGTCTTTACCTTCCCGCTTTCTTCTTTTTTTTCTTTTCTACCTTGCCTGCGCCTTGATTTCAGCGCATGCTATTCTATCACACTCTTGCTGCGTAGCGTATTTCGCTAACGGAACGCAGCGCAGCGTGTGCGCGCAGCCGTGTCGTCTTTTCAGTATCGCAGCACATTAAAAGATCCTACTTCTTAATTTGGTTTATTCATCAATGATCACATACTAACCATATTTGTGTTTTTTTAGGGCTATGCTGCACTCAACTCGGATTTTGACTCTTTCTATTCCCGTCGTCTCAAGGCGCGTATGGATGATTGTTTCTCACGTCCCATCACGGGCGTCCCAGGTCGTTCTATAACGCTTCTTGATCGTGCTTCGGACGATAACAACACAACCCTTCGCCTGACGGGAACGACATCTCGTGCGCTCAACATCTCTTCCTATAACTATCTAGGGTTTGCTCAAGCTCAAGGTCCATGCGCTGACGCTGTCGAGGAAGGCATCCGACGATATGGTGTTTCCGCTTGTGGTGCACGTTTAGAGGCTGGTACTACTGACTTGCACAACCAAGTTGAATCTCTCGTCGCAAAATTCGTCGGTACACAAGATGCTGTTATTTGTTCTATGGGTTTCGCTACCAACTCGACTACCCTTCCCGCTTTAGTGGGTAAAGGATGTCTCGTTATATCGGACGAATTGAATCATGCTTCTATCCGGTTCGGTGTTCGTTTAAGTGGTGCGAACGTCCGTACTTTCAAGCATAATGACATGGAATCGCTCGAATCTCTCTTGAGGGAGGTCATCAGTCAAGGGCAGCCACGGACCCATCGCCCCTGGAAAAAGATCTTACTCGTTGTAGAAGGGTTGTATTCGATGGAAGGCACCTTGGTAGATTTACCTGGCATTATGAAATTAAAACAACGGTATAAGGTAAGAGAACCCTTTTCTTTTCTTTTCAGCCAGATTTGGTACTTGATGACTCATTCATAATTGCTTTCATAGTTTTATCTTTACGTTGATGAAGCGCATTCGATAGGAGCATTAGGACCTCACGGACGGGGTGTTGCTGACTACTTCTCCGTTAATCCTGGGTCTATTGACATTCTCATGGGTACGTTCACAAAATCATTCGGTGCTTCAGGAGGATACATCGCCGGATCGAAGCCATTGATTTCGCGCTTAAGGGTCCGTTCGCACGCGGGATGTTATACGGAGAGTATGTCTCCGGCCGTGCTTACACAAATCATGGCGAGTATGGCGAGTATTATGGGTGTTCGACCTCCGGCTGTTGGACCTGGCATTGTGACTACCGTGTCAGAAGAGGATGACAACTCCAATAAACTTACACTTACGATTAATCCTGCGTCGTCCACGGGGCCCATCTCGGCAGATACCTATATTCATCCTGGACCTGCACCCGCTTCATCTTTACCCTCTTGGCTTCACCTTCCTCCATATACTCTTTCAGGGTCCGAAGGTCAAACACGATTACGACGGCTAGCATTCAACGCACGTTATCTATCGCGTGGTCTGAACAAATTAGGATTCATTACTTATGGTCACTCGGATTCACCGATCGTTCCACTTCTTTTATTCCATCCGGGCAAAATGACACTGTTCTCTCGACTTATGATAGCGCGGAAAGTACCTATCGTTGTCGTTGTAGTAGGTTATCCTGCTACACCTCTTGTCAGCGGACGCGCAAGATTCTGTTTAAGTGCGGCCCATACGAAGCAAGATTGCGATAGTGTCTTACGGGCATGTAATGAAATCGGTGATGCGATCGATTTGAAGCATGGTATACCTGTTAAGGAAAGATGGACCCTCGATGAGGTTATTGCGCGAGCTGTTGAGTTGGTCAATATGAATATGTGAGAACAGCACTGTCTCAAGGGTATTTGGATATGGATATGGATATGGGATATATATCACGTTTTTCTTTGTTACCTATATCTTCCATTCGTTTTTTTATTTTATTTTATTTTTCCATGGTATATATATTATTACAACTTTCTATATTCCGTTTTTTTAGAGTCATTTAGTGCATTAGCATTACATATTTGTCTTATATTTCCCCATATTTTTTTTTACATACAGCTTAAACTTTACAAAATACAAGTAGATGGTCCATTTATAGGCTACTTTATAAATCATCGCCAGATATGAATAATCAAATTTGTAACCTTTAATTTTAATTGGCTACAAAAGTGACATCATTACCAACTTTATAAAAAGATCGACCTTACTCAGACTCGGATGGCGTCAGCATTGACACGTTCTTGTCGTTCTCTCTACTTTTCAACATCTGCTTTATTAAATAGAATGGCACCAAAGTATACTCTTTTATATTGGGATGGAATTCCGTGAGCGTTTCCTCTTGCAATACTTATTTTAATAAACTAAATTATGATTATTTGAAAATAGTGGGCGAGGAGAGGTAGAAAAGAAAGCTTAATATTATTGTTTTGGAATCTAACATTTTTTTTAGTATGTTAGACTCCCGTTCGAATATTCTAAAACCCCATTCGAGGATAAAACCGGATTTAAAGCGTTTTCCAAACACCTTTCTCCTCAAGGAACGCATTTCGCCCCGCCGTTGTTACAAATCAAAGAAGATTCTGGGGAAATTTTTGTTTTATCTCAAACGCCGGCGATCCTTGCTTATATTGGTCCGAAATTGGGTTTAGGTGGTTCGAACGAATATGAACATGCGACTATTAATCAGTTGACACTTACCGCTCTTGATTTGAGTAATGAAGCGCATGATGTGAGTGGGGGGGGGGTTCTGATTTTTAAGTTGGGGAAGAAATAATTGCTTGTTTTCATACAGGTCCATCATCCGATTTCTAATTCTTTGTACTACGAGGATCAGAAACCGGAAGCCAAACGTCGTGCAGAGGATTTCAGAGAAAACAGAATACCTAAATTCCTTACACATTTCGAGACGGTTCTTCAAAATAACAGTAGCGGCGTTCTCGTAGGATCGACTATATCCACAGCTGATTTGACACTCTTCCAAGTTTTGGATGGTTTACACTTTGCTTTCCCTCGACGTATTGGAGCCCTGCGTAAATCTGGCGAATATACTCATGTTTTTCAGTTGTACGATAGAGTTAAAGATGAACTGAAAGATTATTTTGGAAGTAAAAGGAGACGGGAGTATAGTATGGGGTTATATAGGGATTATCCAGAATTGGTGTGTATTTTAAATTTATTTTGATGTTTTCTTTTAGAGGTTTATTTTTATTTCGCTCTTTCAGGACCAGGAGTAATGTTATATATACCAAATATTTATTTGTAAGAATAACGCCCCGTTCATAAGCAAACATGTGATGTTTTTGGTATATCGGAAGAATAAATAGCCGCTTTATTATGTGACAACGCGATGTGTGACAGACGCGACGACGCGTTTTACTTCACCTTGCTTGCAAGGTCTACTACTTATCCAACCCTTAAACGAAGCTATTTTTCGTCGTTTTTTCTTACGGTTTTTTTGATCCCATTTATTCTGCTTTCGTCTCATAGTTCAAACGTTCAACGCTCATCCTTTCTCCTATGTATTAATACACCACTAGTCTAGTAGTATGGCTACGATGTTCCGGAGGTGCCAGGTCTAATTTTTGAATTTTTGCTTTTTGAGCGCTACTTTCTCAGGCTGATATGCGTCTTTCAATTCTTACTGTCGAAGAATTAATACAAAATAAGTAAAAAAAAATATTTGGGACACAAAATAAAATAGAACAGATAAAAAAGAGTTGTTCTTGTTGAGGCCAAATACGCACAAGTCCGCTACTACCGGAATACTATTTTAGTCTGATCTGAATATTAGATGAATTTTATATTGAAGGTCTCATGGAGAAGAGGTTGTACTGAATACTTTTTAGTTTTGGTTAATGTCCGGCATCTGTAGTATTATAAGTATTAGTTTATATTACATGTTTTGCTATCTACATATAAAGTTCTAGGTTAGGTGTCCTTCCTTCAAAACAATAATTAAGTTTAAGAGCTTTGGGATTGAATCAACCAGCATATATTCGGTCCATTGGCAAAAACAGTTGTACTACTAATGAATTGAACCGCAGACGCCGGACATTAACCAAAAGTAAAAAGTATTCAGTACAACCTCTTCTCCATGAGACCTTCAATATAAAACTCATCTAATATTCAGATCGGACTAAAATAGTATTCCGGTAGTAGCGGACTTGTGCGTATTTGGCCTCAATAAGAACAACTCTTTTTTATCTGTTCTATTTAAAAACCCTACCAAGTAGATAGTTATTGCCTTAGCTTCGAATAAACGAAGATTCATCACTCTCACTCTTTATACTTTTAAGTATTTCGTCTATTCGCTCAAGCTCACAAGTTAAGTCGTTTATCATCATTTTATTACGACTTTACATATAAAAACTATTCCTGATCCTGAAAGCGCGAAATGAGCCTTTAACAAATTTTAAAAACTTATTACACACCAATTCTGGATAATCTCTATACAACCCTATACTATAATCCCGTCTCCTTTTACTTCCAAGGTAATCTTTCAATTCGTCTTTAACTCTATCATACAATTGGAAGACGCGAGTATATTCGCCAGATTTACGCAGGGTCCCAATACGTCGAGGGAGAGCAAAATGTAAACCATCCAAAACTTGGAAGAGTGTCAAATCAGCAGTGGATATAGTTAATCCTACGAGAAAGTTGTTGTTATTATTAGTGTTATTTTGGAGAACTGTCTCGAAATGTGTAAGGAATTTAGGTATTCTGTTTTCTCTGAAGTCCTCTGCGCGGCGTTTGGATTCCGTTTTCTGGTCCTCATAGTACAAATTTACAGAAATCGGATGATGGAGCTGTGTCAAAGATTATTCAAAATTATTCCCCCCCCCCTCACTTTAACTTTGAAACCTCACTCACATCATGCGTCTCATTACTCAAATCAAGAGCGGTAAGTGTCAACTGATTAATAGTTGCATGTTCACGTTCGTTCGAACCAACCAAACCAAATTTGGAACCAATATAAGCAAGGATCGCCGGAGTTTGAGATAAAACAAAGTCGTTTCCAGATTCATCATCTTTAATTTGCAATACCGGTGGGGCGAAATGCATTCCTTGAGGAGAAAGGTGTTTGGAAAACACCTCAAGTTCAGTGTTATCCTCGAACGGAGTGTTAGAATACTCGAACAGGAGTCTAACATACTGAAATTGTATGGGTCAGATTTTGAAAACATCAATATCAAGCCTTTTTTTTTTATACCTCTCCTCGTCCGCTGTTTCAACCAGAATGATAATTTAGTTTATTTTCCTGAAATATTGCACAAAGAACACACTCACGGACTATCCTCCCAATATAAAAGAGTATACTTGGGTGCCATTCTGTTTGATAGAACAGACGTTGTCGAAAAATAGAGGGAACGACGAGAACGCGTCAATACTGACGCCATAAGGTCAATCTTTTAATATAAGGTTGGGATGTCGCTTTGGCCAATTAAAATTAGGGGTTGCAAATACAGGTGATTATCCATATCTGGCGATGGTCTATGTATAAAGTATAACGGTTCCAGAAAAATCGACTTTTATTTTGTAAAGCTTAAGCTTTACTCAAAAAAGTTCTGTTTCGATCAATCGAATATCTCATACAAATTTCCCTTTTATCAAATTGAGTATATATTTCTTCTTCCTCTCCCCGTGATATCATAATTGTTTTCCAGCCAACCACTGCTGGAGCATGAACAGCGATTCGGCAGGTTTATCGTGAGGAACCTAAAGCAAAATTGTAAAAAGCTTTATAACTACAAAAAGGCTAAATAACAAACCATGTGTCCGGCACCGTATATCGTGGTCATAGTAAGATTCCCGGCACTGCGGGTTTGACCAGCAATAGTCTGGGTGTTGGGGAGAGTCCAATCTCGCATTGTTTCTGCCCGGAAGTTGGTAGCCCCAGACCACTCCAATTCATGACTCCATTCGTAGTTGGATACCCAGTTGCACTGCCAATCATAGGTTCCTTATGTCGGATGTTGCGCAGTTATAATCAGGAAATGTGGAAAAATCAGATTTTCTTTACAAACTCACCCGCATATATCAATATCGGAATTCCGCGTTCTAAAAGCTCCGCGACGTACAGTTGCGCAGGAAGTCGCCATTTATCCATATGTTTGTTAAAGTTGTTACCGACAATGTCGGAACAACCTGAGAAATTGCCAATATTTGATGGGACGCCTAATGTATCTCGAACGTGTGGGAGGTCCAAGTATGAGGCTATTTGATCTTCTTCGAGATAACAGAGGCTGTCTCCTAGGCATTTCTGAAAAGAGGGAGTATATGAGTAATGAATCAAGTTTATGAAATCACACACACACAAACCTTTGAGATATCATAGACGTTCAACCCTGTTGCCCAAAGTGGAGCACTAATTTCGGAATCACAGAAATTGACGGCTGCGTTACAAGCCATATCGTCAAATATATCATAACAGTTTTCAACTAAAAGACGTTGGCAACTGCAAAATTCTCAGCTGCTATCGATCGTTTTACTAAAAAGTCTTACCGTGGAACCTATAAAGAGTCAACCAAGATAAAAGAAGAGAAAAACCGGAATCAAGTACCGCTTTTTTCATCCTAACGCATGTATTCACGTCAAGAATGGGTGTTTCAAGTGAAGCCGTTGAGCACGCAACGTCATATCGTCCTTTATGAATCCTAGCATCAGGGGTGTATATCATCTATTTCCATAAGAAGTCGTATGTTTAATAACCTACTTTGATATATCTGTGTTTCCGTTTCCGATAATAACTGTTTGCCTAAATGACGTAAAGTGACATTAAGACTAAGTAAATATAAAATTATGGTGTACTCGCAGATTAATGGGTACACCTTCAGTACGTTTTCTCTCTTGATCATAGATTTCTGCTGCAAATACGGGTAGATATTTTCCCTATTTTGAGTGTTTAAAACATTATTTTTATTTTGAATAAAGTGCTTTGAAAACATACACCATATGATTCTCCTGAAAGATGGAATTTACGACCTTGGAATTGTTTGAATGTGTCGAAGAAAATTGCGCTGGAAAATAATTGTAAGTAGAGCGGCGGGATATCGTGTAAAACGACGAACATAAACGCATGAATGTTTTTGGCAGCATCTTCAGTGGTTTCTACGGTCTCACCATAATCGGCATAAGAGAAACCGACACCGACTCTAAACAGTTGCATTATGAAATTCCCCCAAATTTTGAAAACAGATCAGGTACGACAACCCACGGTTGATCAAGGAAGAAGATATTGGCATTCGTGTTCCAGGAGTAAGGATTCCAAATAGTTCCATTATCAGATTTATTGGTGATATCGATGCTACAAGGTCCTGAAATGAAGTTGTTCTCAGAAGGGTATAAGGAAAAGGATAAGAAAGAAGACCGTACCAAGCTCCATTAGTAAACCGGTAAATGAAGAGCAACCCGGACCGCCATTAATCCACATAACAACATCATCGGTATCGGGATCATTCCGAGATTCAAAAAAGGTGAAAAAGAGGTGCTTGGCTCCGTAATCAACGTCAATGTATCCTGCGAAAAAAAGGCGGTTTAAGCTGCAGGTATAAACAACATCTAAACAGAACGGATTGACCTGACCAAACTTTGACGGTAGGATCGCAAAAATCCGAACGCTTAATTCTGACGGAATGAGCAGGAAAGCGAGGGTGTTTGAGGACCGTGAATTCGGAGGAAGATAAGGAAGCCAAGGACAAGTTTGGCGTTATCCCTTGTACTGTTACGGGAACAGGAACGTGATTTCCTTGAAATGGATGCTGTACATTTAAAGCAATTGAAACTTTAAATAATAAGGAAGACAACAGCAATAGCCAAGTATGTAAGTGGAAATGCCTCATTGCAATTTGCATGCAGTGTGCGAAGTTCGAACTTCCATTTTTTTGCAGTGCAACGTGACCACTAGTGACTCGCGTGACGTAACCGCTGTTGACCAGTGAAAGCGGCAGTGCAAAATGACGATACATTTCTATTTATACCATGTCATTTCGTTAAACACAATAATTCGTTCAGATGTCTTACCCAAACTACCCACCTACTACGAACCCTTCTTGGCCTGCAGCTCCTGGACAAACGCAGCAGAACCCCGCATACCAACCAAGGTCTGTGCACACCTCTACTATCTTGTTAGATGCAACGAATTCTAATTCACGAAAATAGTTATCTACCTCCACCCGGAGCACCCCCAAATCAGTATAACACACCGGGAGGGTAAGCGTCAAGTTATTTATACAAAACCTGCAGGTACTCATGTTGCCAAACAAGATATGGATATGCTTCACCAAAGTATGAACTTGTTCTGTTTTTTAAGATAGTAAGAATCTGACGGTCTTGTAGTTACAACCCACAATCTACGTACGAAAAGTGTTGGTTTAACTTGGTGTTCAAAAATCTAACATATCAGAAAGGTTTAGTCCGCCATCTGGTGCACCCCCGATGTCGAGGTGAGTCACATTTCGATATCTTATAACTACTTCCTAAGAAATAATGGAATAGCTCATACGGAAACAGGCAAGTTTCGTCACGGTGCTCCATTTCATAATTGACAATGTGCCATCAGTTATGCACCCCCGCCAAACCCAAATAGACCTTTCCAGCATAACTATCACCCAAATTACCTGCCGTATGTACAAGCTAATCTAATTTTTGTTCACCTTCCTAATTTTACGCATCGAGTCTTCCGGAAGGTCGATACCCCTCATCGCAAGGATATCCATCTCCCGGTTTGACCTACCCCTCTCAAGGATACCCTCCTGGTAGAACATCTCCTTCTCCCAGTGTTCCTTACCCCATTCAGGGTGATACTCAACCGTTCGGTGCACCTGGAGGGTTCGCTCCACCAAGGCCTCCTGCTTCACCCCGTCCTGAAGGGTTGATTTATCTTGGTGTGCCGATACCTCCTCCGCCACCCAATCCACCTTATAGAGGTTCTCCACCTGGATTCGATGCTAATCGTGTAGCGGGAGCTATACGCAAAGCCGTAAAGGTAAACCTTAATTTATTTTTTCTTCCCCTTTACTATTGTTAATAATCTTTATAACAGGGTTTCGGAACAGATGAAAAGGCACTTACAGAAGCTATCGCACCTCTCGATGCGTTTCAGATGGAATCAGTAAGGAGAGCTTATGAAAGTTCCACCGGAAAAGACCTTGTGAAGACTGTAAGTGTCTAATCGAGAATCACTAATAAGGAAGAAGAAGTCTATCAAAAATCTTAGATTGAGAAAGAAACGTCATCTTGGTATGAATATTCTCTACGTGGTAAAGCACTTGGTCCGGTCGCCTTCGACTGTTGGTTACTACATAGGTAATTCATCGTTCGTTGAAATGCAATAAACCTTTTTCCAAATATTATTTAGAGCCTCATCCGGTTTTGGAACACACGAAGACTTATTGACAGGTAAAAAACCTTTCCCCAGTCATAAAAAGCTGTTACTGAATTAAATTCTGACAAGAAGTCCTTTGCGATCGGTCTAATAGTAAACTATTTGTCATATGATTTACGTCAATGAAGCTTGACAATGTTCTAGGTGAAATCATCACACTCAAAGCTGCGTATTCAGCGATATACAGACATGATTTGACATCCGTCATTCGATCAGAACTTTCAGCCAAAACCGAAAGACTGTTTATTATGATTTTATCTGCTAATCGGGACGAACGAGAACATGTTGAGTTTGGTAAAGTCCAAGCTGATGTTCAAACGTTGTATGCTGCTGGTCCCGGTCGAACGGGTACGGACGAAATAACAATGTGAGGGAAACCCCACGCTTTATGATATGTATAGTTGACTAACCAGATTTTTAAAAAAAGATGTTCTATCATTGCAACTCGATCTCAAGCCCATATTCGGGCTATCGTTCGGGCTTATCATCAAACATACGGGGTTAAGCTTTCCACTGGTTTGTTTTTTGTCCGGTTTACGTAAAATATGTTAACTAATGTCCTTATACAATTTAAGCTATACGCAATGAATTTTCAGGACACATGAAGTCCGCATTAGAATTTGTAATACAAGGAGCAGAAGAAGACGGTTATGGTGTATATCGCGATGCCGTTTTGATCCACGATGCTATGGAAGGAGTTGGAACGAAAGATGAACGTCTAAGTAAGTATCCAAACTGATTTTATTTGTGGCATTTTTTTACAATTATCTTTCCTCAAAAAGTATACCGAATCATTCGGTCGCACTGGAACAAACCACGTTTCGCAGCTATTAAACAGTACTATCAAGAGTTATATGGCAAATCTCTCGTTGCGAAAGTCAGAAGTGAGACTAGCGGTGATTATAGAGATTTCATGTGTGCGGTCATTTCCTCAGCATAAAATTCGGACCATCGCATGTTCTTTTTCTTTTCTTTTCTTTCTTCTTTAAAGTTGAAGTTTGTGTGTTTTGTAATTAGTACCACCCATGCTAATATGCGATTATTCCCCTCGGTGCATTCGATAGGTGATTGGGCTCTTGCTCTGTCAGGGACTAACGACCGAGGTTTATAGGGAGTGTTATTTATGCAACGAGAGTGTTTTCCGAGGGTTATGGGGAGTATATGGAACGACTTGCCACTGAAGCACAACTCAAACCAGTCTTCGTCATGGAATGACCAATCTTCAAACTAAGCACCTTTTATTAAAACCCAAATTCTACTGACAGCTGACCCGGTCTCCAAGTCCGTCCTAGAATCGGTTAAATCACGGAGTTAGTGGTACAGGATCTCAACGAGCCAACTAATTTATCATATGCAGCAGACCAAATCCAAATTACGCCAAGTTGTAATTAGGACGTACGCTTATCAAAGCTGGATGCATATATATATGGTATATGGGAGTGATATTAAAGCTGTATGCTATTTTCACCGGAGCCCCGAGCAGATTTGATCAAGTGGCAAAACATCGAAGTTCGCGCTAATACTATGCATGCTTAACGATGAAATTGGCCAGGTATCCATTAATCTATCACTCGCGTTTCCTACTTAATAAGATCTCACATGTCGAACCGACCTGGCTTGAGTTAATTTGGAAATACCAAGTTATAATATAGGGACCGGGCCATCTTCGGGTTGTCATGTTCTCCACAAATCAGCTTGGATCTTAGATATGCACTCGTATACTTTGGAGCGCCTTGCCATGATCAGTCTGGGCGTAATACTTTCTGTTGTATAGCTCTAGCAAACCCTATATCCCGCTATTGCCCCTACTAAGCCGGCATAACAAACATTTCACCGAAAACATTATTAATTAGTATGCAAGTACGTAATAATACAAACATTATGCATATATATGTAAATTACTTTTTCTTAGATTTAACCCGTTTCTCAGTTGTCCGAGGAGCTCCTTCAATTGCAGCCAGAACAGATTTGTCCAGATTCAATTCAGTTGAAGCCTTGGGTTTTGCTTCAACGGATGTTTCTAAATTCGAAAATTTGTGTCGTTTCGCTTTGCTGAATAAAATATCTATTTCATCTTCAGGTTCCACGTCCTTTCTTCGTTTTTTCGAACTTATATGTTCTGGCTTTTCAGCATCCGTAGAAATAATTTCCGACTCCGTTTTCAATTCTGATTTTGGTATCTTTGATGGTCCCGTTATTGGTATAGCGTTCACGGAGGAACCATCTTTCGCTTTCGTTGATTTCCATTGATCAGGATTGCGTTTCAAAAGGGAGAGATTGAGGTTACGAGTAAAGAATTTAGCGAATCTGGAACCGGCCAAAAACTGTTCATGTGGAATCAATGAACGTGCTATCTTTTCCTATTTCAAAAAAAATTATTAGGTTTAATCGCGAAAAAAAAATTGTTCAAAATCATTTACCTTTAGGTATGGATCTGCTGCAACCCACAAACGGTCTGCAACTCGACTTCCGACGCGATCGTCAATAAGTAAATGTACTTGACCAATAAAGGCGTTGACCAATTTCTTTCTCAATCGGAGGTTAACGGTTGACGATTCGAAAACAGCGTCAATTATTCGGGAGCTTGCTGGATGACAAGCAAGAGCAAGCAATTCAGATGGTTCCATAGCGAAAAGACTTGAGTTTAGAGAGAAAAATCAATACGCCATGGTCGGAGACATTGAAGATATGTTACAAACCTGTCCAAAACCATCTCATTGTGAGGTGTGTGAAGTGAAAGCATAGCCTGTAACAATAAGGAACCTTGAATCTTGGGTTCTAAAGGATTCGTTTCGTCCCCGCCGCGATGTGGTCGATAACCACGGTTTTCACTCTCATCCGTCGGCTTTTCCTGTTCCGCTTGTCTTTTTCGTTCAAGAGCTTCTTGATATTCCTATGGAATGTTAGAGGTGGGGAAAAGATGGGGTTGGAAATTTAAAATACTTTACAAGGTTTAAGTCTAAGTACACAAGCGATCAGTAGACTTAGGTCTGTTGTGTCAGATAGTTCAAATATATCGCGTATGACCTACATAAAATTAGGTGAAAGATTGAAATATGCTTAACTATTCAGGGCATACCTGCAATAATTCAATTTCTGAAGCACCAAGTTGTCCAGCGCGATTGAATGCTGAGATCAAAGGTCCAAGGCGTGATGACTCTACAGAGATTCACCATCGCAAACAAACGGAGAACATATGTTTCCAACTTGAATAACTTACTAAGACATTTACTCCAAGTGCCCTTCAGCCGTTCGACAACTTTTGTCAATTCTTCCGCAGAAAGTCTAGCGATAGCACGTGAAACAACGAAATTCGCGACCGGATGTATAGCACGTTTCGCAACGTCTTCAACCAAATATACATTCCATATCTGTTCAAATATGTTGGTGGGACACTGTTTGATAAGAGACTCTGCTAGATGCGAAGAAGTTGAATCTGCTAGTAAAGTTGTAACGTAGGCTGAGGAGGACAATTCTTTCCCGGCGTCTTCGAAATTTAATGAACAATTTTAATTTTTTTCAAGACAAGCGATATCCGAGAGCTTACGTAGGTCAGAAATCAAACCCGCGAGAATATGGTCCATAAGGCTATCCGGCTTATCTGCTTGTTTGAGATAAGTTTCTAATTCGAGAAACATCTGAATTTCCAAACGAAGAGTAAATATTAGAAGGAAATGTTTCACAAAAAAAAGTACTTCACCTGTAGTAGAGGGCTCGCAGCCTTGTCTATTGCTAATGCACGAACTTCATTACCTCCCAAAGTGCCAAGAATGTGGTTAAGGAATCGTTTAGCCATATCCATGAAAGCTTCTGGTCGAACGCTTTCAACAGGTCCGGAGGAATTCGAGCCACTCTGAGCGGGAATGATTGACTTCATTTCGCCCTGTTTGGATCTCCAATGAGCGCTCTTTTTTGATCGTGTTGAAGGAGAATGATGGGTCTCCATAGAGGTAAACACGCCTGACGGGCATAATAACACTAATAGAGCACGGATGACATGTGATGCAAATTGATCTCGCATTAAATCTATAATATCTGGGAGGATAGCCTAAAGATAGGTCAGTATGTGGTCGACACTTGATAAATAATACAAGGCTCTAAGCACCTCGCAGTTGTGCAAGATAAGTTGCGTCATTTGAAGCAGTTCACCCTTTTCAGGATCGTTTAAAACTGATGAAACATTCCCTCGAGCCTACAGGGACAGTTTCAACAGTAAAATGAGACAGCGAGATAGCAAAATACCTCTCGATTAACAGTATCAATAGCCAGCGTTAACAACGTTTGACAGACATGGGAAGCGAATCGGTTTGTTATTAGGGGCGCCCATCTTGAATTTCATCAAAAAGGGAATCCTATGGAGACTGATTGTATTATACTCACGATCCCGTTAAGCTATCAGTGAAAACACGGCGTGCAAAGTCGTCCATTGAATATAACATTCTTTCAAGAATGACAGAACATTCAGGATCTGTAGCCAGTTGTAATTCTTTATTGTGCATCTCGGATAAAGCAGCTGCGAAGAAGATACGACGTTCTGTACGAGGAAAAAAATGAGATGAGAACAAGAGGCATTTTGATGGGCTTACGTTCATTAGGATCCATATCCGTATCAACTTCTGTATCAATTCCTTCATCCTGCCACTGTTTGAGTTGGTCATTAACTGTCCTGAAATAGCCCTTGACGTCAGGATCGAGGTGACCGAAAGGTGCAGCAGGATCCGAGTTGTCCTCGTCGTGTTGATCATAATGAATTACTGAAGGTTCTTGGACAGCATAATCATCTTCTTGGTAGTTTTCCTCCACTTGTCCAGCCAAAGCGTCGTTTTTTGCTTTATGTTTCTTTCCCCTTTTTCGTTGTTCCCGAGGCATAAGAGAAACTTTTCGGCAATCGGTTACGTAATCTCAGAATCAATCGAACCATCTTCTTCCCATGGCACATGTAAAACCACCTCGTTATCACTGGCGCAAACAGGTAAAGGGTTCTCATTTCTTAATTTAGAAGAAAAAAAATTGATATCACTTCTTCTATGTAGTGGTATCGGTTATGGCACTTGTTGTGTCCCGGCTATTTTCTAATATAAATTAAACCTCAGTTGTTAACAAGCAACTGCTGTATTTAGTACCTAATGTAAATTAACTAAAGGAGCGGTTTAGTACTATAAAATAAGGAAGTAAATTTATGTGACTTACACCTCAGTTGTTAACAAGCAACTGAGGTTCAGTCTCTGAATTGAAACTGTATATTTATCGGTGAGTCAACACCAGTACAAATAAAATAAATAAAACAACATTTGAGCTCCAGAGCTCAACATGTGAAAGTGGTGTATCCACGATGGTACACAACAGCACTTGCTGTCAGTTGATTGACCAACTTTAGTACTTTAATCCTCCAGATTCCAATTTTCTGCAGCCTTCAAAAGAGATACAGAACACTATCTCACATTATGCTGGTGCAACCAAATTGACTCTCATTGTTGCATGTCATAATCTTAAATATGGTCAGGAGACTCAGTGCTACTGTTTACTGGGAAAGGTTCAAACAATGTAGATATCTGAAACACTTTCTAATATGTTTTTCCCCCTAAGTGCTATTGTATGTATTTACCTGGTACTTGAACATTATTGTCAAATTTATTATTTTGCAGTGTCTAACCTATGGGATTTGAACAAGAGGCTGAAGGAACTACTGGCAATGGTTATCAACTGCTTATCTGTATCTTGGGACTATTCAGTGTCATTAGCTCATTGGTGCCATATCTCCTCGAGTGCAGGTAAGAAAGTTTCCCTCTCCCTAGCCTGCTTATCTCCTCGAGTGCACAGATTGCAGCATTGTTCAATCCCATACTGAATTTAGGTATGAAATTAACTGATTATATCTTATACAGAACTGACATTCCCCTTTTTCTTCAGTTTTGACAACTTATGCCAGTGTGACTATACCATTCCCACAAATGGCCCACTTTTGGAGAGATACAGTTTATCAAATTACACTGTATGTATACCATCTGCCAAATAAGTTTGGTTTCAGTGGTTTAAAATTAATTTAGATACACTCGTGTTCTCTCTGGGATGTTGTCAACCAAGTTACACGGTTTGGTAATAATGTGCCACCTGACTGAATTTAGTGTCTTCAGTCCACCAGCCAATCAGACATGTAATGAATGGTACCACCTAATATTTTATGATGATTTAGAATAAATGCTTACTCTTATTTGTTTAGGGCTTTCAACTTTGTTCAGGCATTCAGAGGTTATCTTGATAATCCTAATGCCACTGATCAGTGTAGGTATTGTCAATATAGGGTAAGTGAGCTGCATAGATGGGATTAAAGCCTCACCAAAGTTGCAAATTTTGACATACATTTTAATTGAATCTGATAGACAAAGTCACAAAAGTAGATCAAAGTCATTTACAGGCACGACATATGAAGGAATATAAAGAGAAGGAGTGGCAAGTTCATTTGTTTCTTGTAATTTCAATAGTCACTGTTTATAAGGAGTATCAAGATATTTCTTGAAATCACTGTTGCTGGTCTATGATGAGATTGTGAAGGAATGCAAGAGAATGTTACCCATATGAAGATCTGATGATGCAAGTCAGGGCAGAGTTTTTTTTTTTTTACATAACTAGCAATCTATAGTGACATACTGCCGTGGGTGATTCCAGCCTTGTGAATATAGATAAGTCCATGAGCAATTTGTGCTGATATCTGTTTTGCAACCTCAACTGGGAATAATCTGTCTGGGTATCACGAAATCTCTGTAATACTGGATGAAATAGGGGGACTGAGAACTTCCATCACAATGCAGTCATGAAAACTGCTTGGACCACTGTACTTGAAGATGTCGAAAACCTCAACCATATATTCCTTACCATTCCCTGTAGCATGCTGTTGAAGATGCTGGATTACTGTAACTTCTGAGTGAGGCTCTGAAACATTAGCAGTGAGGATTTTAAGGGAGGTGTATCAGTTTGATATTTTATTGTGGACAAGCCAAACTGTTCCAAATGCACCATATCCAAGCTTGTGGACAATCTGGCAGTGTCCATTCTTGAAGGCATCCATAGTCAACATAAACTCCCAATCTTGACACCTGTAAACATTCATAGACCCTGATTATAATTGCGACTACCTGTTTAATTATATTTCACATCCTGCCTAAATCATTCTTCCCATTACCAATGATCATTTTCTCTTTGTTCTTAATCCATCATTTCATTTAGTTAAAATTGTATAAAGCAGAATACAAAAAGATGTAATTTTCTTTAGTCTGAAATTGACTTGAACAAATATATCCTTACAATCATATTCCAATTAATAAAAACCCTCCTCATGTCTCTCATCATTTAAACCTCATCACAGGGCCTTGTCTCTGTTACCAACCTCTATCCCATTTTATTCCCATAGTCATTGTAGAGAACTGCAAGGTACGTATTCTCAGACTTGGATGAATAGCTGAATTTGTAGAGGTCATTGTTTAACTCCCATACTCAGTCATACTCACCCATACTACTTCCCTAGTAATTATGTAGTGACTTGTACCCTTCATAGAGGGATGATTGTAACTTTGCAAATATAGATTGTTTATAAGATATCAGTAAATCTCCTATCACGTTTCTCAAATGGTTATTGTTATCTAATACTAATAGCTGTGTAACTATCTAGCCATGTACCCATTTCAGAATTTCAGTGATTATTAAACAAATATAAAAAGACATATAAAGTAAACTATTTAGTTGACTGTATTTCTCAATAAAACCTTATCAGGGATTATATTCTTTTAAGATTTAGGGGATTATGTTACCATCACAGGAATTTCTCAGTTTGGAATTACTACCAAATTCCAACCAAAACTTCTAATTTGGAATGTTCCATCAATGTTGGAATATAGAGTTTAATTTTAAAATACATTTCAAATCCCAAGCTTAAATATGGGTTTTAGAAAATTAAATTAGATTTATTTGATAAGGTAAATTGTAATGGAACTAGAGATTTCATCACACTTGGTTACATTGGAAAAGGATATATGCTTCAATGTTTAAGCTATCTCAGAACATACAGATAAGGTGAGTGTGGGTACTACCACATTTAGAGTGTACGTAACCTCAGAACTTACATAGAGGTTGATGTGGATACTACCATATCTAAAGTATATGCGATCTTGGAACTTACAGATAAGGTGAGTGTAGGTAATATCATATCTAAAGTATATGTGATCTCGGAAGTTATAGATAAGGTGAGTGCGGGTACTACCATATTTAAAGTGTATGTAATCTCGGAAGTTATAGATAAGGTAAGTGTGGGTGATATCATACCTAAAGTATATATGATCTTGGAACTTACAAATAGATACACATGGATGCTATCACATCTAAAGTATATACAGTCTCAGAACTTACATAGGAATTAGTGTGGGTAATATCTTATCTAAAGTGTATGTGATCTTGGAACTTACAGATAAGATGAGTGCAGGTGACATTAACAGATTGTTTACTCTATATTTAATGATTAGACCCTCTCAGACAGGTTATAGTCTATTCTACGGTGTAACACCTTCCCAAAATTTTTCAATTATTTCCACCATTTTTCCTCATATTTTCTAAAATCTAAAAACACATAAAAAACATAATTGGACTTTTCATTCTTCCATCCCCTTTACCCTTTTCCTTCTTCCCTCATGTTCTGGGAACGTGACCCCTATGATAGAGATGATATCATTGATCAAGAGTTTCACCCTGACCACCTTCTCCCTTCACCCTCCCCTACATACTCATCAGAGGACAAAACAAAATATGACTCCCCTTATCCCATTCCCAAAGACTCTGACTTCCCTCCCATCCTATACCCGACTCAACCCAGCTATCATCCATTCCAAACGGAACTCCGATTATACATCGATCTCGGAGAAAACCTTGATATTAGGATAAGTCCCACTACCACATGGCCAGCCCCGACTCCCACGAAGACTTACCATAAGGATCTAGAAGACTTGGAGATAATAGAAACCCTGCACTACGCCAGACCTATCATAATCCGAGGATTTCAAGGAACCTTCGTTATCAGAAATAGTTACAGCCTAAAGAAACATTGCCCTTACACCCCTGTCGGAATCACTAGGGTGATCGCACACCAAAAATATGGACCTCAATTCATTCACGTTGCCTTTAATGTTCCCTCTATGGCATTTTGGACCTTTAGCGACATGGAAGACTACCCCGAAAACAAATCCGCTGTCAGAGCTCTAAGGGACTCATATATTTAACAACCTCCAGAAACCTACATCACCCATCAAAACCTCACACCGCCATCTCACCTCAACCTCCCGAAACTCAGACAATGTTTTCTTTTAACGTAACCACCCAAAACATTTCAACTAATTCCAGATCCTCTTCTTCCTATACCTCCCAATTCCACTACCAACCTCCGTCTGATTCGGAAACAGATGATCAAGTCCCCACTACTTGCCCTACTACTCCTCTCCCTTCTCCTATTGAAGACCTTGAAACGGAAGTTCGTGTATATCAAAGCTCGAGTAGTCAACTCCCAATCGATCCTGACACCCTATGGCCTCAGTACCCACTCATGTCCAAGGATGTATCAACTAGAAGTAAGATTTTGGATCTTGGTCTCCCTGAAACCATTAAGTATGGAGATGCCATCTTAATAAAAGGTTTCAAGGGGCAATATCACATTAACCATTACTTTACTGTTTCATGCTGCGCTCCTCCTTACCAAATTATTCAAATCATTGCAACTGCCAGTCTAGGAATTGCCTTTGAGCACATTGGGTTTGATGTGCCCTATGAATGTGTACTACCATACTCCTCCCTTCCCTATCATTCTCGTTACATCTTCATCCTCTTTGAAGAAGTTTTCTTCACGCCACCCTGTCTATATCCAGAAGACCATTTCTACTCTTCCTTCCCTGCATCAACCCCACTACCCATGCCACCAATAAACAAGGTACTCTGAAAAATCAGATCCTATGCCATCGGAGTGCTCAAGGGAAAGAATCAGAGTCTGGCTGAAGAAAAGCATCTAGAAGAAGGGCTAAGAAAGTTCCAGAATCACTCGGTAGTTGAGTGGTAACATTGTGAGAGTATTTCCTTAATTGAACATTCTTTTGTCCTCCATCTATGAGTCCTTCCACTTGCCTCTCTCTATTGTACAACAGTTACCCGTTTTCACCCCTTTCACCTATCACCCCTTTCACCATATTTCTCCTTTTGTAAAAATTTGACAACCTCTAAAAATATTTTCCTCATTTAAATAAATAATAATTACTAAACTTTGTATAAAAACTCCCGTAGTAGTTAAAATAACAGGAAGTTTTACCAATCCCTCAAAAGTGTGGGATAAGCTTAAGTCTCTAAAGTGGTTTCTAACATCTAAATCATTTCCACTATTAGCAAAGTGCTGATAGTTGGTCTGTTCCTAATGGTTTCTAACGTCAAAGTTGTTTCTAACGACAAGTTGTTTCTAACGTCATACGGTTTCTAATGTCAAGCTGTTTCTAACATCCGAACTATTCTCTTTCTACCCCCTTACATCTATTACAATTAAAACATACTAAATCTCCCCTCTAACACCTTCCACCCCTTCTCTGTATTTCTGCGGCAAAGCTCGACTTATTTAGAACCAAGGCCTCTATAATCAAATATCGATTGTATATACTGAACAGGATCCTAGTTTAGTATATGACAACAGGCTCATAGATAAATAACTACTTTTGACATTTTATATGAAATTAACTAAACATTTAAAAACAGTAAAATTTTCAAGTTATGAGAATTGAAATAATTTAGACTAGTTGTAATAAATTTATTAAACCTTAATATTATAGATAAGTTAGTATGGTTAAAGTTAGTAAGTTGTCTATCTAGTTTCTATTAAATAAGTTTTGATGTGGAAGGATTTTAAAACCTTCAATACTTCAGATATATTGTCAATTACGATTATCCCTCATAGATTACTGATATTGACAGTTATATAGGTTTTTAAATAGTTCAGAATTTATAGTTGTTCTATTTTCTGTTTTCCATTTTCCATTTTCTGTTTCCTGTTTTTGATTTCCTGTTTTCAAATTTCCATTCTATATCTTATGTATTTTATTTTCTATTTTCATGTTCCACATTTGTAATTTTTCTTATTACACTTAGTTCCCATTTTCTACTCCATTTACTATTTACCATTTTCATCTCCATTGTTATGACCCAAGGTTCCAAGGTCATACGGTTCAGGTGAAGAGGTTCGTGAGGTGGGACTTGGCTTCAACTTATGTGTTGCGCCCTCTTAATATGCTCATCCTGGATTTGGACCGAGGTTCGGGATAGGTTCAGACAAGAGAAGAATTCAGATGTGAGAAAGGAAGTCGAGAAGTTGATTTGATATCAGAACTGAAGAACTATGTACATGATGTGGGTTTATATATCCAGTGGACGTAGTTAGTCAGCCCATTGACATTGTGGGTGTAATCTATACTAATAAGGTAGAGTGCAGGGGTGAAGCATAAGCAAGGTTACGTGAGGTTGATAAGTGGAAGGAATCATGTGGTTCATAGGTACGGGTTACTAAAGGTTCGCATATAGTTCACATAGGGTTTGTTCATAGGTTCGAGGTTTGGAAAGTTGTGAGGAACAGAAATGATGAAGTTCAGTTTGCGAGGTTGATAACGGGGTTCGCTTGGTTCAGGTGGTTCATGTAGCATAACATCCATTTTCTACTTTTTAGATTTTAGATTTCTGTTATTGTATTCTTTTTTCTGATAAAAAAACATAAAATAGAAGATGTACACCCCATTGTACTTGGTTATAATTTACATTTGACAGTGTAGACATTTTCAGAAACCTCAAAGTTAGAATTTATTTTTTCGAGGTTATAAGAATTGATCCAGAACTCAAGAATTAGATTTCAAAGTTTAATAATTATTTTGAAACTGAGTTAAAGTGAATTTTGCAGTTTAGAATTTACAGGTTGATTTTTGTTCACAATAAATTTACAACAGACAGTTTGGAGTTCACAGTTAGTTTCAATTTACAGTTTCATAAGGTATAATGAATTTATTCATCACATTAAGAGTCTCCATCAATCAATCAAAACTCCTTCTCACCAATGAGTGAGGCCACATCAATCACCGGTGAATCAGCTTATTGCCAGAAACCACCCACAACCCACCACCACATACGTTAATTTTACGTAAATTTTGACATAAGCCACCCACAGGGACACCCCCTGGCCAACTCATAAAGAAGGAAGGATGGATGGATGGATGGATGGATGGCACATGGCACATGTAAAACCGCCTCGTCTTATTGTGGTTATCACTGGTGCTAACAGGTAAAGGCATTTTATTTCTCAATTTTAAATGACCTCACTTTTTTCTCTAGTGGTATCGGTTATGGCACTTGCTGTCGGTTGATCGACCAACTTTCGTACTTTAATCCTCCAGATGCCAATTTCCTGCCGCCTTCAAAAGAGATACAAAACACTATCTCACCTTATGCTGGTGCAACCGAATTAACTCTCATTGTTGCATGTCGTAATCCAAAATATGGTCAGGAGACTTGCGAGTCGTTAGCAGAGTATGCGAAGAAAGTGTGCCGGCGGCGGCAAAACAATCCTGACGAAGATCGTGGACATGCTGAAAAGTTTTACCAAAATCTGAAAATTGAATTCATGCGTCTGGACCTTGGTAGTATGGATAGTGTTTTCAGCTTTGCTGCGGAAGCTCAGAGGAGGTGCGAAGTTTTATCCCGTTTTTGGTGGAGGATTTCATTTAATCTAACAACCAAGTTTTTTTTTTTTGTTTTCAAGGTTGCCTTATATATCTCATTTAATCCTTAATGCTGGTTCTGCGGGTCTGCAGAGTATAGATTACCCTGGTGCCATAAAACATTTTCTCACAAAAGGATTGATTCACGGCGTCACATATCCCACCTTTTTTGTGCAAGGGAAGAGTTCTGTGGATGAAGATGGTCTAAGTCAGATATGGAAAGTCAACGTTTTTGGTCACTTTTGTCTGGTATGTCATTCAGAACAACTATGCCATACTAAATTATAACCCTTGTCTTTTGTGAAGTATCGTAAACTTGAACACCTTCTAAGAGCAAGCCCATTTGAAGACGCAAGAGTTGAATGGACTTCATCACTGGATGGTTTTAAACACTTTTATAACTTCAACGACGTGCAACTGTTAAATACATTTCATCCTTACCAACCGAGCAAATACCAAGTAAACCTATTGGTCGCCGCTTTTACACAATCAGAAGACAAAAGAGTCGTCAAACAAGGCGAAGCAAAGTTAACACATGCAATGGTCCATCCCGGAATTTGTCATACCAATAACGCGTCTGCTCTTTTTGCCTTTTTTGTACAAATGAAAGTGTTGTCCTTCCTTTTGGTAGGGCAAAATCATTTATCGTTCGTTTTATACTGAAGCTCAACGTTCACCAGGCTCGCCTTTTAGGATCCGTCAACCATCCAATCTCTCCGTTTAAAGGAGCCGTATCAGGTACTTACGCTGCTTTAACCTCTAGAAAAGCATTACGAGGAAGTATCTGGGACCCACCACGTATGATTGGATCGAGGGCGACGATTTGGGGTTCTGCTTATGTAGGGTTAAATCATTGGGAATGTGATTTTGATGAAGCAGAAAAGTTAAAATCGTATTGTGAAAATGTCTATCAAGAGCTTCCACAAATGACAATCTCCCCTTTGACGGAAGACAGTGGGGTCGCTTTGCCGTAGTAGTAATGTTTATAGAATCGATATCTTATCCAACACATAATTATATATCATCATGAAGTCCGATACCAAGGACAGGATATCTCTTATTTCCGCGATTTTGGTGCATTTGCCATAATATATAAGTTGTTATTATTCCTCATAAGGTTTAGCTCTCAATACAGATAGTCTACGTATACGTGTAATTACCAAAACTTTTCGAAATCCTACTTGAATTTGACACAATAGGATTGGACCGGGACCAAATTTAAGGGTCACGTGCCTGGAATTATCTCGCTTTCCCACCATCCAAACTCGTTATCCCTCCACATTAGTCGGGTTCTTTACGACAGACAGGACACTTGTAACCAAAAAGAGCAAAAATGAGCTGGATGGGAGATTTCACTCCAGGTGGTGAGACATCGAAAGATGCACCTCCACCTCAATCAGAAGTGGAGAATACCGAAACGGTGCAAGGCGCGTTCGGGAAACCTGTTGCGGCCAAAAAGGCGAATCAACCTTTTTTAAAGTACGTTATTTTTTTTTCTCGATTCTTTCTAGAGTGTAATTGATATGTGTATAGATACCAAGAATTGAGAAAGAAACAAGAGGAAGAGTTGGAAGCTAAGAAGCAACGCAATAAGGAACGTTTAGAGAGGCAAGCTCGTGGCGAGGAAGTCGAACCACCAGAAAAAGAAGAAATCAATGAAACTGTGAATATCACATTATGGGATATCATCAAGTTTCTTTTTATTGTCACTATGATCGTCCTGGGTTCTGGATACTTCATTACGGGCGATCCGTTATGGGATTATCAAGGGAAATGGAGAAGGCTCTCTTCATATTTACCGGTAATGAACTTTCTTCTTTTTTGTTTCAATAAAGAGTAATATGTGTTTTTAAAGAAACATGAAATGTTATTCACTGAAACGGGTTTGGCAAAGTTCGATGGTAGTGACCCGACAAAGCCTTTATACCTTGCCGTATGTATCATATATTTTTTTCCTTCTAATGGGATATCAGATATGAATAACTCCTTAGATCGATAGCAATGTTTACGATGTGACTCCAGGTCGACGCACTTATGGTCCTGGCGGTTCTTACGCCTTCATGTGAGTCATTTGTTTCCCCACTATTATGATTTCCTCATTTTTCATCGATCCTCGTTGCTTATTATACAGGGCAGGAAAAGACGCTGCTAGAGCCTTTGCTACTGGTTGTTTCAAGGAACATCAAACTCACGATCTCCGTGGTTTGGACGAAGACGAACAACGCGTAAGCTCTCTCCCCATTTCTTTCCCTCTGAGTACTTATTTTCACACACACACACACACAAGGGCATCGACCATTGGAAGAAATTCTTTGCCAATCATAAAGATTATCGTAAAGTTGGACGCGTAGTACACCCGTAAGTGTTACCATGCTTCTTTTTTTTTTTTCGTCTAAGAACAACGATCAACGTTTATTAATTTTTCTTCTTTTATTACATCTTTTAGACCGATCGATCCAGCCAGCCCGATTCCAGAGCATTGCAACCCCGATACAAAGCAGAAGAGGGCTGAAAATCGCCAGAAGCGTAAACAGGAAGAAATGAAGGATAAGCGTCAGGAGTTATAGATGCATTATATGTGTGTGTGTTTTTTGATATGGTACGATATATATCCCTTTGTTTGGGGGGAAGACTTTAAAAAAGATGTGATTAATAGATGTTGCGATTGGGTTAAATTATTCAGTTCGGCTACAGATATGTTAATTATCATTGTTTGAAGAGCAGTGTGTTATACCTGTCGTGTGGTGTATGATGCATAAACCAATTTCCTTTTAATCTCATTGTTAATAATCGGGAATTATAGTATCGGAAGATCTTTTTATTAAAACTTGAGACGTACTGATCATGGGATAGTCTGACATGGCGCAGTTCATCAATGTGCAGTAAGGTAGATCCCAGTACTTTGCGACTACAATGTCTCCGCGCCATGCCACTAGTAAGGAAAAACATTAGCTTTAGCATAATTGAGAAAGAAATATGGATATACAAGATTCTTTGAAAGCTTTTCCTTGGATTTCTCTAATGTTGAGGTTAACAGGAAATGGTGCGCCACTTTGGGAGACGACGGGGAAAAAGACAACATATGGGTATTGGAAATTTCTAGAGATTATGATATATTGATACGAAAAAAAAGAAAGTTTCGTTTGTTGGACTATATATATAAAAAATCGTATAGTTGGAGTTTGGTTTTTTTTACCTAGCGTATAAGATATTGCGAATAACCTAAAAAAAAAAATGAGCAGAAATCCTTCCAAGGTGATAGATACCTCACTCTACTGTCCCAGACACGGTGGGTTGTATTAGTTGCGATATAGTTCATATGGACTTGTGGGTATGGTATACGATGCTGAACCATTTGACCAGTCAATTGGTCGGTAGCTGTTACAATGCTAGACATGAGTTCGACGAGATGAGGAGTACGACCATCAGCAGGAAAGAGAATAGCATCAGTAGGAGGAATTTCGTCCATTTAGAAATGAGAATGTAAGAGGTAGAGGGGAATGATACACCTCGATGCATTATCCCTCCATGCCTTTATAATCCCTTGCTTGTCCAAGAAAAAGATATTACCACGCTGAATGGACTCGTGTCTCGTGTCTTCGCCGGTCAGGGAACCAAAACCAAAAAAAAAAAAAAAAAAAAAAAAAAAATAAGGGAAGAAAAATAAACACATTAAAAAGCATGTAGAGGGTTTGGTTTCCCATCTGGATTGATCAGACGTAAAAAACCTTGCAATGTGTCTTCTATGCCGCCGCCGCCGCGGAGAGAGGAAATAGAAAAAGACAGCCTCGAAGCAAGTGTTAAACGTGACGCTTCTTAAAGAAAAATAGGGTGAAAAGGAGAGAGACATGACATGGACCAGCAAAGGAGTAAAATGAGCGGGGCCCTTTCCGATCGTTATTTTTCTTCAGAAAGAGGTGACCGACCGGTGTTAGAAGCAAAATACACGTTCTTTCCACATGCCAACTTTGTAAAAAAAAATTTGATTGATCATCTTGACCCGTAAACTGGTGATAATAACACATATACATACCTATGTTTATTTTGTCGATAATATAATATATATCCCAATTCCCCATAATTAGAGTCGTCGTAAAAAAAAGGAGGTTGTTTACAAAAGTGAGAATTTAGAAATGACCCCTTTGAAAACGGGATTAGCCGTACCCGAAGTCGGAAGTTGGTTGGCCATAAGTAACAAGAACTTGAAAAAAAAAGAGGGGGGGGAGGGCTGACCCCGCCAAAAAGTTAAAATTATGAAGCTTAACCGCTCCGAAAACTGTTCTTCGCTTTCCATGTGCAGTGGAACTTCCCGGGTGGATGTCATGAACTTCTTCCTAGCTTCCTCGCACATCCTTCATAAAAAAAGGGAGCTGAATGAGTCAGCCACTTTGTATGGAACTTTTTTTTTTTTGTATTAGAAAATACTTGCTTATTTCATTCATATATCAACTTACAGGTTGAGGCTGTTCCATTTCAGGGCCTTCAAGCTTCAAGGTTGGCCCCTTTAAGGTGTCGTCCACCACCCTCTTCTTCAAGCAGAAAGCTTTTGGGTCCTTTTGAAAGGCATACTCGAGATGAAAAAAAGGTCGAATTCTCGATATGCATGCAATTTACGGAAATCATCTTCCCTTTTGATCCGGGTAGTAGTAACTTTATATAGCGCAGCCAGCATACGACCATATCGAAAAAGCATCCATCTGCCAGATCATTATCATCATTGGCTCCTTTTGGTATAAACTATGGATAGATAGCCTATCGCGTCAAAGCTTCGGAGAGATACAGCACTGCATTTCGTAATTTCAGGAAGGAAAAAAAAAAAAACTTACCCAGTTTTCCAACACCCGTTTACAACGCCAGATTCATAATACAACATCATTATTGGTCATCGATCCATACACAGGGGGAAGAGAGAAGAGGGGGGGCGTTAACTTTGAACGGTTAGTGTTTTTTAACAAGCTCCACTTGCTCGCATATCATGATCTTCATGTCTAAAACCTGCAATCTTATCGCTCCTTTAGATACCTAAAATACCCCAATTGTTGATAATCCTTCCGAAGTTACATCCCTTTTTCTCCGTTCGACCCCGCTGTCAACGGCCTTTCAACGAGGTTTTTTCACTCTCTCAAAAAAAAGAAAAAGGATATCAAGTTACGGTCCCGTTACTGGAAAAAAAGAGAGAACGGCATTGTGAAGCGGCAAACAAAATACCTTTTTAAACATCACACGCCCCCCTGTCTTTGTTGGTGCCAATGACCTGGTGTAAGTACATAATGATGTTATATAACTTTGTTTTTCCTCCCCCCCCCCGCCAACGAAAAAAACAAACAAACAAAGGTTGTGTGGTTCAATGTCATTAACAATATTTGAGTAACAGCCGATTCTGATAAGTCCAAAATCTCTTTGCGAATCTCACGGAACCCACGGGTTCTATACTCGTCCGCAGCCCATCGTCACTGTCTTCCAATCAACTTTTAGGCATCACTTAACAAGGCTATGTTTCCTTGGGGCGGGGGGAGTGGAGGGCTCATATTGCTATCCTCTTTCACTCCTCCCTTCCAACCAGATAATTAAATCTGGCCTAAGCGTTTCATCAAAAAGAATGTGGGTGTTTTTGTTTTTTTTCCTCAACCTGTCATCTTTTGACTCCAAATCCATAACTTTGGCTTACCTTCTCTTTTTTTTTTTCATCTTTTATTAATCCAATCCAATCCAATCCACATCACCCACTCCCTGCATTTCATTCTTCTCTCGTCGCTAGTTGGTAACTTTTTGGGGGGGGAGGGGTTGTCCCATATTTGCTCCGTTCACTTCCGAGATTATCCAACTGGGTCTGTCTCCCCCGACCTATTGCCTCATTTATTAAAAAAGTGGTGTCAAAAAAGGATAAATCCAGACACTCTCCAAAAAAATCAGGATTTCTCACGACCCACAGCAGGAAATAGTTGTAATCACTCCTATGGGATAACCTCTTTTTTTTTCTTTCTTTTCTTTCTTTCCTTTTTCCGATATCCATTAATCGAGATTTTCTTTTCTTTTTTTCGTTCCTTTTTTCCATTCTTTGACAACTGACCTTTTGCGGCGAGAAAAAAAGCGCAAAGGAGGGGCCAGTTTTTTATTCTTTATTATAGTCTTTATGTTTTCGTTGAAATCGAAACACAAAGCAACAGCAACAACAATTGACTCAGCACCTTTAATTCAACTTAGAGAAATTAACAGCGGTCAGTCATTACTCACTCAAACATTACACTCCCGCAGAGACTGACAATTTCGTATCTAGATTCGCATTCTCATCCAGAATTATCAGATGCACCACCGATATTCGCTGACGATCTAGATGTCAAACGGCCGTTAGAAGATTATGGAGACGAAGACAACGACAACGATAGTAGAACTGATTCAAGTAGAGGAGGAGAAAGAGAAAGTTTTGGGAAAGATACAGCTATCAAAGCTTCAGCATTCGCCAGTGATGATATATACATTGAAGACATGTGGGGGGAATTGGTGAAAGCAGAACCTGGTCAAGTCTCACAAGATCAAATTATTCGACCTTGTTATATTCCTCGTATTCCCGACCAAAGTATTCCAGATAATCTTCCAGGTCCTAGTATGAGTATACCTGCTTTACCAGTTAGTGCTGCGGAAGTAAGTGCGAAATTGGGGAGCTTTTTTAAGAGTAAGTTTTCATTCCCCCCCCGCGTTTACACTCTACTAAACAACTTTATTATAGAGGCAACGGAAAAATTCTTAGACAACGTCGCTCAAATGCAAGGCACTCCACGTCGAAGGAATCCAGTGCGTTAAAAATTCATATTCCCTCAACAAATTACTGAAATTGTGTAATCAGCCTCGAAGCTAGAACTTTTTTCTTTTTTGTTTATCACGCGGCGGTCACCAAACGCAGCATGTTGGGGGGGGACGATTTATTTTTTCTTTCTTTATTGTAATCTTATTCTCTTCAAAAACTCATATAACTATGTATCAGTATTTAGCAATAATTAATTATTATCACAACACTACTTATTTTCTTTCGTTCTAAAAAACGCCAGGTTTTGTCCCTGTATGAATAATTTCTGTATTGCCTTAGTTGCCAACTCAGTGTCCCCCGCCTTGAGTCAGGCTCCGTAAGGTGGGCCAGGTATGTTTCAAAAACCGCCTAATACGAATTGTAGTGCCGATCATGGATGTGCATATAAAAAAGCCAACAAATACATGTGGTCCACTTATATTTCGGGCATACCCTTTCTCTTCGACAGTTGGTTTCTCATGCAAATAATCCACCCAATGAATTAGAGATCAAGTTCAACGAATCTGTTCATACGGATTACACACACTTTTTTTTTATGTAAGATTACAATTATTATTATTATTATTGATTGATTATTATTATTTTTCTTCTCTGACTATACCGTTAAAAAAACATTATTTTCCAATATCTCCCATGCTTCACTTTCCAATTCAATAGAAGACTTGTTACGAGCATCGTTGATGAATTTCTTCAAATCCGATTTTTCATTATCATCTTCAGTTAAAGTTCCCCCGGCCTGAGCGTAAGGAGAAGAAAGAGGAAAACCCCCCAATTTTTAGTCGAAAATCAGATTTGTGATAGGGCGAAAAAATCACTAACCTCTAGATATGTCGCAATGGCTCTTGCGGCTTTTTCGGCGTAATCTTCATCAAAGTATTGGTCTGCATTAGGTCCAAAAGGAACAGGGGAAGCTAATGATTGGATTAAAGTTGGAATGATCTGATGTTTTCTCAACGCCGTTACTGTAGCGGCGCTGGTTGACGTCGGAAGCGATTTGATGTCGTAAGAAGGAACTCCATGTGTAAATTCTTCAACTGGATTAACCGCTGTCACCGCATTCGGCGAGGAATCGACAACACGAATGGTTAGACCCGCGGCCGATGGCGGCGGCGGGGTTGTTGGTAGATTTGAACTGTCAAGGAATTCATCAGGACGGAGAAGACTTGTAAGCAAAAAAGCTATTTTTCTCCTAATGGTAATATCCGGATCTGGTTTAAAAAAAAAAAAAGATCATCAGCTCGTTTTTGTTTCCATCATCGCCCAATAGAGCGGTAAATGTTAATTTTAAAAAATTAGATTCCCAAAGAAGGGAAAGTATATATATAAATGTAAAAGGGAAGACGGTGGTCATACCTTGTAATGATGACCTCAACACGTCCCAACCACCTATATCTTCCAACTTGCTAACAGCAAAAGCATTATGCTTCAAGATACCCGAAAGAGTATATGCTGCTTTTGAACGCGTTTCACTTGAAACTTGTGATAGTTCCGATTCGGAAGAGTTATGAGAAAGGATCGATAAAATGAGCGGTAAAGGCTCATGCGACAGAAACTTAATCGTGGGCCATCAGTCAGTCAGTCGGTCTTTTTTTTTTTCACTTTTGAATCGCATCACATACATCCGCTTGTGCTTCTGGATTATTCTGGACTGCTGTTCCCAGAATCCAAAGAGTTTGCATGCGTACTTCATCAGGCTGTGATGGCGATAATAGCGAGAGAAGCGACGGGTACATTTTCAATGGTTTTAGATCTTTTTGATAAAGCGGTTAAGATTCAAATTTATTGATAAAGTGGGCTTACTCACTTTTCGCGTTATCGATTTGTTCTACCAACTGTAAGAGTTTCGGTTAGTTCATCTCAATATATATTTTTTGAACTGGAAACAACCATCTCGAGATCATCTAGAGCAATCATACGGCTCTCAATGCTCTTGGATTCATCCAAACCTGCTGCCAATGCTTCCTATAGTTCAAATAAACATTCAAGAGAACAAAAAGAACAACAATCAACTTGTACTAACTTTCATCAAGACAGCATCAGGTTTGCCTAAAATCATGTCGATGATCCCCGGATCCAATTCTTTCGCTGAACGTGGAGGTGGCACAGATCCATTTGGATCATTTGAAGTTGAAGAGTTTTCAATACTCCATCGAAGTAGGGATTCCATAGTATTAGATTGATCAAAAAACTGGTTTTTATGTAATATTTAACTTTTTTTTGAAAGAATAGTCAAGAATGTTATCGTTGGTGCTGGAAGCAACATGATTATGTAATTTAACGATGCCGTCATTTCAGGCCCCGGTTTTGAAAGAGGAGAGCACATTAACCATAAACAACAACGCAGATCATTATCTCATCTGTATAACCTCTTCCCTCCCCCCTGAGTGCCCGGCTTTAATTCGAGGTTATTAACACACAAGACTTTCCCTACAGAGTAAGTCCAAGTTGAAGGCTGATCGTTCCTTCGACCATCACAGAGAACGACATGTAACATGGGAAATCTCTTGGCTCTCCGGAGGTTTACGGTTCCTCTTCTTGTTCTATTTCAGCACTGACACCATTATCGCTACCATCTGGACCCGATAGCCCCTCCAATACCTGAATGATCCGTTGTTGTTTCTAAAGGGAAAGAAAAGGATTTGGTTAGCTAGAATCTGAGAAAAGTTGGGACCAATCATGGATATATACCTCTCGCTCTATCTTGTCTCGTGTAACAAACATTCCTGGAACTCCAAGTTCTTCAAGTGTGCGTTGTTGGGAAGTAATCAGATTATCCCATGCGGATGAAACTCTTTCCAAGTCAAACTCTTTTATTTCATTCATAAAAGATGTTCGAAACTCCTGAGAACGGCTCAGGCTCTCTTTTTCTAGACAGAATTAAAACCACGCGACATACATTTGCTTCTTTTTCGCTGATGTTAACACCTATGATAGCAGCCCTGGAGGTTGATTTTAAACAAACAACGACAAAGTATAACTTTCATTTTAAATCCCTACTTTTTTTCAGCAACCTTGATCCTTTCTTTTTGACCTTTAAAAATTCGTGTTCGCTCTTCCCATAACTGTTTCTCTAAGGAATTTTGTTGCTCACGTATCTAGACGAACAGAATATAAAAAATGATTTTTTTTTTAAAAAAGAAAAAATGTTAAACAATATTTCCATACTTTCTTTAGATTTTCGTGGAAAGAAGCATCGGAAGCAAGCTCCGCTATTACCAAAAGTGCTTGACCGTAGGCCATATTACGAAGAGATTTCGGGCGTAAAGCTGGTTTTTTGGGAGGTTTTTCATGATGAAGAGGAGCTGTGAGACGATGGATAACTGGTGGAATAGCAGGAATGTCTCTTGTCGCGTGTCCAGGATATGCAGACTCAATGTGTCTATTGGTAGGAATAGGAGTAGATGTAGATCTGCTACTAGTAGCCTCAGCTGTCGACTGTAAACGCGCCAAAAGTGATAGAATGTCGGGAGAAGATTCCGAAGTATCTTTTAAAACTTCTGGAGTCACAGACTTCTTGGGGACACTTGAAGATGCATTACCAGGAAGTTCGACGTTAGCCTGACTTGGACATTGACTTGGAGTGGTATCCTTTTGATCATCCAAATCCTGCCAAGCTTGGGATTTCCGAAGAGTTTCAAGAAGTGCTTGTACACCTGCGGGATCCTTTTATATATCAAGTTAGACAGGTATACTTGGCTAGAAGTCGTTAAATGGAGACGTGCAGTTATATTAGTGAAATCTGACATGAACTTGGCATCGGATAATTCAAGTGATAGGTATAGGCTAATAAGCCTAGCTTGGTAATGCTTACGAGCTGTAGATTTCTTGCTAAATCAGCTAAAGGACCCTTTTGGTGAAGGTGTAGGGTGAAAACGCAGAAGGTGAGGTTGGTCACGATGAAATCGAGGCTGTGACGCTATGTCGGACGTCTACGGTAATGTACAAGGTAGTATTAAGTATTCTCGGGATTATATAGACATTATTTAATTACTTTTTACTAAAACATCGAGTAACTGTACGAGTATGTCGTCTTTGACGTAACTTATCTCCAGGAGTGTTCCTTGAGCATCTCCCAACCATGCTCAGGTCGACCCACGCCTACAGGTCATGGGATAACACTCCGTGGGGCTAGATGATCTGCAAAAAGTTCCGTCATGATGATTATTCACAAACTTTTAATCAAGCTTCAGTTAAGACGGTTCTCTTGGAAGATTGTACCCATATGTATCATATGGTCCGCCGCGGCACCAACCAATGTCAATCAACGTCGGAAATGCGAGGTGCAGGAGGGGGGGACCTTCTCAGTAAGCGGCGAGCGATACTGTCAAGCTGTGAAGTGCCCGGAAGAAAATCATAATAACGAAGAACGCGAGTATGGCCCTCTTTCTGTTAGAAATCTTGTGGGGCTGGCAAGTTCACCCTACCTCGAGGCGGACTTGCACGACGATATAATCCAAAGTCGGTTAGCCGTCTTCAGTAAGGATTTGTGCTCTGAACGCCACACACGTCGAATAAGTTCCCATGCGAGTCCATTCACGAAATGGGGATGAGGTTCGTTGAGATAACAGCCTCGGTGCATAAGTAGAGTCTCTTAGCTTCTTGGGAGGTTTCCGTGAAGCAAAGAAACATTTGCGTAACGAAATATATTCGATCTACTTGCCCGACAGAGGAAAGCCCAGCCCTAGTCGTTAGACGATCACTTTGTCAGTAGGTACGCCTCCTAGCACAACCAACCAAGGGACCCACACATCAGCTAACATTAGTGTAAGACAGCAACACTTTTCGCGAGTTTTCTTTTCCCCGAGCTGAAGTTGACCGAGTCTGGGATCTTTGAGAAGGCGAAAACGAAGAAAGATTGGGTGCAATTGTGGGGGTCCAAAGTGGTGATATAATCCTTACTACAATCTGTGAATATAATCATAGATAAGAGATGCGGATGCCACCCTAATCAGGATGTATGTCGAAATCTTGTAATACCGGAAATCACATCTAAATGCACGAGCTTGTTATTGTAGGTATGGGCACCTCTTGCGACTGTCGTCAAAATGAACCGCGTACAGGAAAGCAACCGAATAATTCCTCAAGTTTCGTAGCTATCTCTCTCCGCAAATTTCCTAGTTGGAGTCTCAACTGCAAGAGGTTGTTCGGAGTACTCCCGGAGCGCGAGAAGGAGAAAAACTACAAATTAGCCAGACATTAGATCAACGTTAAAACGGCAGATTCTTAAATACCCCTTAAAAAGGAGATCCCGAGCTTTGGGGAGCAACATCCTATTAAAATCAGACCGAGTAATCTTGGTTTCAAGTTCGGATGCCAAGTGCTGTGTGAACCAAAGAAGATAAAATTGAGAGTGACGTCGTCATCCTAGGGGTTGGGGCTTGAGAGCTATATCTTTCCGTTTCAAACGTGTTGTTACCGGCATTGTTGGATTGAGAACGGTCGTAAGTAGTGTCCGGGCAACTAGGACGACCGTGGGAATATAGACTGACTGACACATTCCTCACTCGTTCATGCCTGCACGGAGTTGTGCTCTATGCAATAAGGCTAATGCTATCTTAAAGCGTCCCAAAACAGGTCAACAAATATGCAAGCAATGTTTTTTCATAGTCTTTGAGACAGAAGTACATAACACGATAACGAATGCGAACCTTTTCAAACCTGGTGATCGTGTAGCGATTGGAGCATCTGGTGGCAAAGGTACGTATTCAAAGCTTAGGATTCATCATTCTATCTTATATGAGCTCTTAGATTCGACTGTTCTTGCATATGTGATGAAGACATTAAATGATCGCTATAATTATGGTCTGCAATTATACCTCCTATCTATTGATGAAGGGATCACTGGTTATAGAGATGATTCTCTGGAGGTGAGATTTTCACTATTCTAAATAATGAATCTTTCTTAAGCAAAGTATAGACTGTAAAACGCAACCAAACTCAATACGATCTTCCTTTGAAAATTTTAAGCTACGACGAGTTGTACGGTTGGACGATGGATCGAATAGTTGAACAAATCGGAAAGAAAAACAACTGTACTTTTTGTGGTGTTTTTCGACGTCAAGCCTTAGACAGAGGTGCTTCGATGTTGAATGTTGATCATATTGTTACTGGTCATAATGCGGATGATATTGCCGAAACAGTCCTTATGAATAGTATGTCTTCTGATCCTTTTAAAAGTTCAGACATTCTGATTTTTTTTCTTAAACAAAAGTTATGAGAGGTGATATAGCAAGATTAGGACGATGCACGTTGATTTGCACTCAAGGTGAAGATACCATTAAGAGATCCAAACCATTCAAATATACATATGAAAAGGAGATCGTCATGTCCGTTATTTAATATTCATGCAATTATTATTACTTACATAAAG
Source organism: Clathrus columnatus (assembly GCA_020884735.1). NCBI lineage: Eukaryota > Fungi > Basidiomycota > Agaricomycetes > Phallales > Clathraceae > Clathrus > Clathrus columnatus. The sequence goes on from BPWL01000002.1 coordinate 2,600,322, forward strand.
CCTCCTTTTTGTCCAGGTATGCATATTTCAAAAAACTAGATTACTTTTCCACGGAATGCATCTACTCACCTGATGCATATCGTGGTCATGCACGTGCTTTCTTAAAGGATCTAGAAGCTGCTCGTCCCAGTGCTATCATAGATATAATTCATTCCGGAGAAGCCTTTGAAGTTGCTGAAGAAATAAAGCTAAAAGATCAACGTAAGCTTATCTTCCATGCTGTCAATGACAGTCAATATAACTCGTCAAACAGGGACCTGCACAAGATGCGGTTATATCTCAAGTAATGAGCTTTGTAAAGCATGTGCGCTTCTTGAAGGACTTGAAAGGGGAATTGCTGGCATGGGTGTTGTAAGTCGACCTCCTCTCCCTTTATTATTTATGTATATGACCCAAAATACTTCGGTAGAAAGAGTCTCGTGGCGTTACAAACGACTTGCCACCTGAAAACCTACGAACTATTCCTTATTTTAAAATGCCCACTATATCAGAATCAATACCATCTTGACAATCTTAAGCAGTATCGGAGGGAATCCATTGCGCAACATTAAAGTTTGGAGGAGACCGGTGTTGTGTCGGTCTTGCGATTACTGAGAAACGGAATCTAACGAAAATACCATTCTGGAAGAAAGTCATGTTCGATTGTCAATCTGAGGAGCCAATAATGATTCAATGGTATACAATCATGTGTTGAATAGGGTATCGGTAACCTCCAACACCGCAAGTTATTCAGATGTGGTGTGTACCCTTAATATTCTTTTATGGTTAATCTCACGTCAAAGATATTGACGTTTTGTCTTCAGTCTGCAGTTTTCTGTCAAGCGATCACTTCGGAATCAAACTCTACACAAGCCGTTGTCTCTTCTCAATCGGCCTGAGTCAGGGTTATGTTCTATGAATGCAGCCGTCGCCGGGCCTAGTTTGCTCTACACTACTCTATCAGCAGTACCTCTGTCTACCTAGAACGTCAAGTCCAGGATGGAAATATTTTTGTTTAGGTCCAGACTTACTCCTTCACAATTGATATTCTTCCCTGTTTGTGTTGAACGGAAGCCACCTTGAAGGCTTTATGATGACCGTAGAATGCATTTTTATTATTAGTCGGAGTAGGTGAATATAATTTTAATACGGGACCGGCAGACCTAATATTCAACTAGTCGAACGAACAGCCGTGACTGAGCCTACAAGGAATGATGCACGGTTCCGTCGATCTTGAAATATTATTGCTGATGTCTGTTTCTCTTTGTGTCGTTCCTCACCCACTTAGTCTGAGAGAAATTCTTTATCCTGATCCGGAGATGCTTTTTATTATTCTCATTCTATCGCACCTGGTTACTGTGCAATTACGCGAAGCAAGCGAATAAATATTTACGGGAAGGGCCACGGCCCACGGGGCTATATTTAATACTAGGTCAGGGCTTAATATGTACAGGAGCAAACTCCCCCTCAACCATTGTCCTGTATGTTAAATATCTTTTAAGGACTAAAAAAACAACTCCGGAGATGTAATGAATTTGAGTTAGGCTTCCATTATTATGACTGACGGACATCGATAGTTTGACATGGCCGTCGTGTTACTCGTGTACCGTCCCAAGCTTATCCGCATGCCAGTGCCAGTGCTTTTTTTTTTACGGTGATCGACGGTGATCATACACGGTCTCGGTCTTTCTGGGTTTCAGTCACAAAGGAAAATGTAACGTATAAAAGCTGCATTTCCCTGACCAGGGAGGCTCAAGCTTCAACTTTTTTCTTTCTTATCATATTCTATCTTAAATTTTTTTTAGTACTTCATATTAAACAGAAATGCGTTCCGTTACTTTTTTTCCGCCTTTTTATTTCTCTTCCCTGTCTTAATTTCTGGGTTCCCGTTTCTTCGACGAGACGGTAATGATACGGATACGTCAAGTAGTAACTCTACATCAGCACCGATCAACGGGGAGCCTGTCAACTCGACCTCTTCAACTGCTCCTACTGGTAGTAGTAATACTACTGACTCATCGAGTAATTCCACATCTTCTACTGCTCCCCTGGTAGTAGTAATACAACCGATTCTTCGAGTAACTCCACGTCGTCCGTTGCTTCTGATTTAGCAACTAGTATGTCAAAATCCATTCACAACAAACGCAAGCTGACATAGTTGTTAGATCTTATGACCCTTACATTGCTCATGGCCGGGTCATTTTACGACCAATCTGGAGTGATAAGTCAAGGACTGGGGGATTCTACTGCCAGTGCGCTTCTTGGGTAACCTAAATTTGACTGAAAATTTCATTTTCATTTTTATTTATTCTAATATGTCCCATGGATTATAGGGCGGCGGCATTGATTAATGCTGCTCAGTTATATAGGTAGACACTCTTTTCTGGTTCCACGTGAATATGTAAACTTATTATTTACAGCTTGAATCCCGTGCGCTGAACAATTCCCTTCGACTGAATTTTCATTACTTAAAAATAAAAAATCTTCCCTTCACAGACAGCTAACGATCTCAATTGCACTTTCGATTTAAGCAGCGTTATAGACGAGTCAAGCACCGTTAACCTTATCGACTCGTTAATATACGTAGAGAGTATCAAAGTTATGGGTGTACGTATATTCATCTTTCTCAAATGTTTCCATTCACATATGGTCGATTTATTAGTCGGGGAATTTGCTGAGCAATACTTCTCTAAATCTTAGTCAGACTGAGCAAGATATCCTCAACAACATATACGAGAATGCTCATCAATTTTCGCGTCTGGCTGCAAACATCACACTGCCCACTGTTCCTTTGGGCAGTCATCCTAATCTTACACAGGAAGATTACAACAGTCTCCTATTCAAATTCAGCCCGTCATGTCTTACCGATCTTGGCCTTCAAAATCTCCCCCGTAAGTAGAAGTAACATACAAAGCCAAACGAAAAGACTGGGCTGATTTTTTTCATTTTATCTAGATCACGCACAAGAAAGCTTGGGATCTCCCCATGCCTTCGCATCACCTCCCTTCATAATAGGTGCAGGCACTCGGGGTTGTTCGGACCTTGTGCGTATTCTTTTCTGTTTTAACACGTGATTCTTTCTGACAATAATAATATTTTGTCTTTCTTTCTCTCAGTCGGCGGTTTTCTGCCAAGCAATCTCTGCTGATCTCAATGCTACAGCCGTCGTATCCCCTCAGCCAGGGTCATGTTTAATGCAGACATCTCCCGGGGTTCTTTTGTTCTATACTACCCGAACGTCGGAGCCTCTACCTATCGATCTCGCAGAACGTCAAGCCCAGGATGGAAATATCTGTACAGGCCCAGATTTGTTATTCGTTGCTTGATTATATCCTTGAGAACTAGTCCTAACAGCCCTTGAATATTATATCATTATGTCGCAAAACCCAAGGTAGTTTATCATGCCTGACGGCTATGTTAATGAGTCCAGTGGCCTAGTTACGGTCTGATGATGGGTTAATAAACATTTATTAATCCCAGAGAAGCTGATCAACACAGATCGAGCTAAATCAATGGTGGATAGGAAATTCACAAATGTACGTTGAGGGGTTACAATGTAATTCTATCACCGTTGACTCATTGTCAGTTTTACATCTGGATGTAAGCATGAGCTGTAATTTTTTGCGCTGTGAAATGCGAAGTACTGGCCCTGAACACGAGTCCACAGTAATACCCACAGACATCAATAGGCTAATTCATTTTTAATTTACTCTTCCCACTTCATCTTTCACTTATGAAGAGCCTTTTAGTTGTAAAGATACAACTGAAGTGGGATTTTCCTTCAAATTCCTTGTTTATTTTCACAGACTAATGTACCATAGTTTACTTATCTCAACAGGTGTATAGCATATTTTTTCCCCACAACTGAATTTTCATTTCATTCGACCTATCGAAGATGTTTAGAGGTGGTGACAACCGCTCTATTAGTAACACTGAAGTACTACTGACAGGAGGACTTAAACGCAGCTAGTTTAAGTTTTTGGTAGTATGTGCCGACTTCACGCATACTAACCAAGTGTGGTTTCAATATAATTCTCTATTAAAAATAATTTTGGTACGGGACCGGCAGACCTAATATTCAACTAGCTGTCAAACGAACAAGCGTGACTTAGCCTACAGGGAATGATGCACGGTTCCGTTGATCGTGAAATACATATTATAAATTGCTGATGTCTGTTTCTCTTTGTGTCTTAGTCTGTACTGTACTGAGAGAAATTCTTTTTATTTTCATTCTATCCCACCTGATTACTGTGCAATTACGCGAAGCAAGCGAACAAATATTTAGGAAAAGGGCCACGGCCCACGGGGCCATATTCAATAATACTAGGTCAGGGCTTACTCATGCACAGGAGCAAACTTATTTCTTTCCTCCATCAACCATCGTCCTAAAGTCATCATTATTATATGTTAAATATTTTTAAAGGACTAAAAACAACTCCAAAGATGTAATATATTTGGGTTAAGCTTCCATTATTACCATTGACGGACATCGATGGTTTGACATGGCCGTCGTGTGCCGTCCCAATCATCAAAAACGTATCCATGCCAGTGCTGCCAGTGCCAGTGCCTCTCTTCTTACGGTGATCGACGGCGATCATACAAGGTCTCGGTCACAAAGGAAAACGCAACGTATAAAAGCTGCTGGCCAGGGACAAGCTTCAACTTTTTCTTTCTTATCATATTCTATCTTAAATTTTTTTTAGTACTTCATATTAAACAGAAATGCGTTCCGTTACTTTTTTTTCCGCCTTTTTATTTCTCTTCCCTGTCTTAATTTCTGGGTTCCCGTTTCTTCGACGAGACGGTAATGATACGGATACGTCAAGTAGTAACTCTACATCAGCACCGATCAACGGGGAGCCTGTCAACTCGACTTCTTCAACTGCTCCTACTGGTAGTAGTAATACTACTGACTCATCGAGCAACTCCACGTCTTCTACTGCTCCCCCTGGTAGTAGTAATACAACCGATTCTTCGAGTAACTCCACGTCGTCCGTTGCTTCTGATTTAGCAACTAGTATGTCAAAATCCATTTACAACAAGCGCAAACTGACATAGTTGTTAGATCTTATGACCCTTACATTGCTCATGGCCGGGTCATTTTACGACCAATCTGGAGTGATAAGTCAAGGACTAGGGGATTCTACTGCCAGCGCGCTTCTTGGGTAATTTAAATTTGACTGAGAATTTCATTTTTATTTATTCTAATATGTCCCATGGATTATAGGGCGGCGGCATTGATTAATGCTGCTCAGTTATATAGGTGAACACTCTTCCAGTTGCTCGTGAGTATGTCAACTGACTATTCTGATCCTACAGCTTGAATCCTGTGCGCAGAACAATTCCCTTCGACTGAATTTTCATTACTTAAAAATAAAAATCCCCCTTTTACAGACAGCTAACGATCTCAATTGCACTTTCGATTTAAGCAGCGTTATAGACAAGTCAAGCACCGTTAACCTTATCGACTCGTTAGTATACATAGAGGGTATCAAAGTTATGGGTGTACGTATATTCATCTTTCTCAAATGTTTCCATTTACATACGGTCGATTTATTAGTCGGGGAATTTGCTGAGCAATACTTCTCTAAATCTTAGTCAGACTGAGCAAGATATCTTCAACAATATATACGAGAATGCTCATCAATTTTCGCGTCTGGCTGCAAACATCACACTGCCCACTGTTCCTTTGGGCAGCTACCCTAATCTTACACAAGAAGATTACACCACTCTCCTATTCAAATTCAGCCCGTCATGTCTTAACGATCTTGGTCTTCAAAATCTCCCCAGTAAGCAGAAGTAGTATATAAAGTCAAACGAAAAGACTGGGCTGATTTTATTCATATTATCTAGATCACCCAACAGTAGGGTTGGGAACTCCCCGTACATTCGCATCTACCTTCACACTGGGTACAGTCACTACAGGTTGTCCGGACCTTGTGCGTATTTTTCTTTTGATTCCTTTGACAATACTAATATTCGGTCTTTCTTTCTCTCAGTCCGCAGTTTTTTGCCAAGCAATCACTGCGGATCCCAATGCTACAACAATCGTATCCCCACAGAGCGGGTTATGTTTAATGCAAGGATCTCCTGGGGCCGTTTTGTTTTATAATACCCGAACGGCAGACCCTCTGCCGATCGATCTCGCAGAACGTCAAGCGCAGGATGGAAATATCTGTGCAGGCCCAGATATGTTATTCTTTCGTGGTTGATTATATCTTTGGGACGTTGAAAACTAGTCCTAACAGCGCCCGAATATTATGTCATTAGTTTGATTTATAAACTCAGTAATTTATATAACAACCCCCTCATTTTTCTTCGACATTCTAAAAATTGATAAATGTTATCAGTTCTTAACGTTTCAACACACCACTTATGTCCTGGGCCTTAATTCCTCCTTATCACTCTTTCCAGATCGACGTGCAAAACATTGGGAAGTTAGTTTCGCTTCCACGCAATTCTTCCTCACATGTCGAAAAGCTGTTCCTCTCATAACGTGGGTTTATTCGCAAAGGCCCTACATGGCCGACGCTCGGATAATACAACATATACAGTCGACTCCCTCTTCATCCATACCCCTCGGGAGTCAATGGGTTATGAGGGAGTATGAATTTTTAGAGCTGATTTTTGGTTTCTGGGGGAGCAAAAAATCTGAAAAAAATCATGGGTTATGAGGGAGTCGAGTCAGTCGAGTGTATATCCATAACCTCCATAGCTAATATATAGTTTATTACGGTGATGGACGGTGATCTGTCACAAATCGTAAAATAAATCAGCATTTTGTTGGTCGGGGGAGCGAAACTCATTATTATCCTTCATCCTTTATTCTATTTTTTTAATACTTCAAAAATACGTTCCGCTGCTGCTGCCCTTAAAACTTTTTACCCTTTTGTTTCTCTCTCCCGTTGTCGCAAAAATAGAAATTGGTTTATTATTAGCCATAATAAACCAAAAAATGTTCGTAAGCGCGAACGCAGTTTATTGACTGTTCAAAGTCCTGATTATCCCCAATACGAGTTTATTAACCACTTTGTATGAATATAAAAGGTCTGCCTCATTAATTTTTTTTCTCATTTTTAGAATTTCGAACATATCAATTTTTTTCACAGAACAATAAGAGTAGTTTTTATGTAATTTTCAGTCGCTCGTGGATCTGTAAATTTAGTGTTCCAACTTAATAGTTTGAATACGATGCGCTGAAAAATTACTTGGACTGAATTTTCTTTACTTAAAAAAAATAAAAATCAGACAGCGAACGATCACAACTGTACTTTCGATTTGAGCAGCGTTTATAAATACCGTCAACCTTATTGACTCGATGGCACACATAGAGCGTATCAAACGTAATATGGGTGTACGTATATTCATTCATCTTTTCCATTTACATACCGTACCGTTCCCGTTTCCCAATAGGCTGCGAACCTGCTAAGCAATACTTCTTTGGAACCTAGTCAGACCGAGCAAGGTTTCTTTAACGGCATATATGTACCAGGATGCCCGCCAAGTTTCGATTTTGACTGGAAATATAACTGTTCCCGGTTTTCCTTTAGGCAACTGACACAGGAAGATTACAACAGTCTCCTATTCAGATTTAATCCGACATGTCCTAATGACCTTTCTATTAAGTAGCACTGTGGTGTAAATAGAGTTGGGGTTCATTTTTTTCTCCGTTACATCATGTGTGTATAGGTCGCCCACAAATAGGTCCTTATCGGCTGGCTTCATCGTCACTTTCCACCCAATGACAGGTTGTGCAGATTTGGTGTGTATCCCTTTTCTTTACACGATTTCTTCACAATATTGATATTTTTTTCTCAAGTCTGAGGCTTTCTGTCAAGTGATAACTGCGGATCTAAATGGAACACAAGCCGTCGTCTCTCCTCAACAGAAGGTATGTTCAGTGCGTGCAACCACTAGGCCCGCTTGTAGGAAATCCCGGTATAGTAGCGCCTACAGTAGTACAGGTAGCTTAGATAATTACAACGAACAACACTTCTTCTTTCCGGTAGTCGTCATTATGAGTGTCCGCCGCTGAACGCAATCCACCGAATTCCTATACCGCTTTATACTACTGGAACATCAGACCCTCTGTCTATCGATCCCACAGAACGTCAAGCACAGGAAGAAAATATTTGTTCAAGTTTAGAGTTATTCCTCCTTGGCGTTAATAAATCATGATGTTTTGCGTTGTTATATAGGTAGGAAGGGCCTCTTGCTTTAGACGGGAGTGTTCGACTGAGCCTCGTCGTAATTTATCTATTATTACAACTTCACAGGGCTTCACAGATAAATAATCATTTGATGAGAACAGAGACCGAGCGGCTCCATCTCCTGTCGAGTCAAGCGCAATATTAGCCAATATCGGGGTCAGTTACCCTGCTGTGGCTATGGAAAACCATTTGAGTCCATTCAAGGCGTGAGGTAGGATATGGAAAGAAGCGTGTATGAGGTTCGTTGATTGTATGTAAACGTCGTTGAGAGTCTCTTAGGTCCTTGAGGAGTTTCAGTAAAAGTACGAAATATTCGCGCAACATAATATCGTCCTCAGTAAAGGAAAGCCCGGCCCATTACATATCGGCCAGTCGTTGGATCACTTTGTCAGTAAGTATGCCTCCTAGCATGAGGAACCAAGAACCTATACCACCTGATATGTTCACGCTAATTGCTCGTAGAGATTTATTGCTTTAATAACTTTGTGAAATTTATGTAAATCAGATTCTAAATTAATATCCATATAAACCTAATTAGAACCTGTGGGGGGAGAGGGGAATGACTGAGATAGTCACAGGGAGGGAGAAGAATAAAGTCACACAGAAGTGTAAGTGTTCAAGTTGGGGTTGTAGCTGTCCACAGCTCTTTACTTTTCCTTTCCTTTCCTTTCCTTTATGTTTCTTTAGAAGTCCGGGATTCTTTGTGAAATACAATGCGGTGTTGCCAAGAAACCCTATGTTTATACCACCAAACTCCACAACTAACTACTTGTAACATCGTTATGAGCGAGCACTGACTCCCCACCATATGAATGGGGACGCCACTGAGGTATATGCACTTGAATGTTATAATTATTTTTACTAACATCTGATAGCATATATATACAATGCCCTGTGCCAACAGCTACAAGAGACGGCGAATTCTGTACCAGAGCTCGCAATACTCAGATTATATCTATGATGATACAACAGCATCACACCTTCTCTGATGAATTGTCAACCGTCAGGCAAAGCGGATGTCATTGGAAACGGAAACTACAGTCAAAAAACTCAGAATGTCATCAATCTTCCAACTTGCTCCAAGATATCATGTCTCTCAACTTGTTCAATTAGGCGGATCGTATTTCCCACACCTACGCAACCCTATCCCTAGAGAACTGTTTGTTGGATGAATTTATTGCCCATGCATGCGGAAGGACCCCTTCCAGGAGGCATCCGTCATAATACGGGAGAGGCCCGTTTACGAGAAAACTGGCACACATAGCTTGTTGCAATCTCTTCTTTTTTTGAGACAGCTCTTGCACCTTACACTGGATTTAAATACAAGCTCAGTTACTCGGCCATGCAGATTCAGACATTCACCTTGACTTTATACTTGTCTCACTAGCTAATGAGGAGTGGAGAATGATATCTGGTAGTGTGAGTCTCTTCAGAAGCTATTTAATAAGTCCCCAAAATTGTAGAAATAAAATTTCTTAGGGGAGTATGTATGTAAAAAAATACACAACCGTCTAACCTCAACTTGACTGAAGGAAAAGTACTTCTGGACCTGAACAAATTGATCCTTCCTGCCCTTGACGTTGCGTCAGATCGACGGGTAAAGGCACGTCTGATTGAGCAATATAGTATAGGTTTGTTCCTGGGACTCCAGTCATCTCACAGCTACCGTCTGAATTTACGGAAGTGACAACTGCTACTTGTTGAGTTGCATTCGGAGTGATAAGGTGGCAGAAAACTGGTGCGGACTTCATGATATTTTGAAAATGTGAAAATATTGGGAAAAATACTTCAAAGGACTCACAGTGTTTGAACAACCGAAGGAAGTGGCTTCTAAACCGAAGGTGTTCGGAAGTCTGAAGGGAGAAGTAAAGCCTAATTGCTCATGACCTGAGAAGGAGGCGATAAGGTCGGTTCATTCACTCTTAAAAGGTTGTAGTTACATACTTGCGAGATTCTCAAGTCCAAGGTCAGCAAGGCATGACGGTTTCAACTTAAATAATAGACTAGTGTAGTCTTCCAACGTCATATTAGGGTAGATGTCGAAAGGAACATTTGTGAGTGATATGGGTCCTGCCGAGGCTGAAAGTAAGGAAGCATCATTGGCTATACTCGCGAAAGTATTTTGTTGGTCTTGACTAAGTTGTAAAGAACCATTGTTCGTTAGACTCGCCGCCTATTATGATTCAAGTTATGTCAAGAATAACGAACTGACTCGGAAACTAGAAGAAACGTACACCCATAGCTGTGATAGATTCAAGATATACCACCGAGGCAATGAGCTCGTCCGTTTCCAAAACGGTGTGAAAGTCGAACGAACAGTTGACATTGCCAGCCTCGGTCTATGAAAAAAAAAGAATTAATAAGTATATTTTTTTATGTAATCGAAGAATCAAAACCGCTTTGCTCACGTTGTTCAATCTGTAAAACAAAATAATAAGTTATATATATTGTTTTACAAAATGATAGACGACGAGAACTTACAGTGCTAATCGACGGTTATTCATGAGTGCACTCCCTCTAAATGTGAAGTGGGTCAAAATTAGGGAACAGAAGATTGATATTGACGTACCCAAGGATAGCAGTAGCATTAGTGTCAGCCTGGCTTTGACTTAACACGCTTGCCTGTTCATAAAACGACTGAAGGGTGAGTAAGTTGAGCGTCATGAGTTCTAAATTTAGTTAATATTTCATCCTGGAAAGATGGTGATTTTACATACGATTTGCTAAATCAAATCCAGTGGAGTTAGAAGAAGCACTATCGGAAGGTGGGGTTGATGAGGTTGAATTTCCATCATTGACAGGGGGCGCCGCCGGCGATGCGGTCGAGTTATCTGACGACGACGTGTCATTATCGTCTCGTCTAACCCAAGTAGGAAACCCATAAATTAAAGTAGGAAAAAGACACAAAAGGGCGAAGGATGCAGCAGAACGCATCATGTGAAATAATTAAAATGAGATATAAACTAGCTGGTTGGAGAAAAAAAAGTGAGAGAAGGTTTTGATGTCGAGATTGATAGAGTCGTGAGCTGTTTTTATGCTATGCGAGGCCATATATCGCCGTTTCATTTCAGGGATGGTACATATAACCATAAATACGCTTTCAACGGCGACGGTGCTTGTATGCCGAGTCCATGGTGCCAGCAGTGGGTGCGCTAATATTGGTGAAGGTAGGTATTAAGAGGGTCTAAAAAAATCTTATATATAAAAGGTTTTCTTGTGATATAGTAGTAGTTAGCTTACGCTTCTGAATCAGGGTACTTTTTATTCATCGAGGCTCGATTTCACCGCCTTTTTCGGCTTGTCATTTTGACAGTGAATACTAAATAAAACGCTCATATATGAGATGAACAAATATCTCCTTATTGCGATTGACGTTCAATTACTTGAGTGATGAAGAACAGGTTAACTTCAGCATCTACAATCTACAGTCGTAGACATTTATTCCCTGCAGCTGCTAGGGAAGCGACAACGGTAGTATCTGATCCCGGACCAACCATCTGACAGAAAGCTTGTGCGGACTGAAAAGAATGACATTATTAATGGCTCAGTGAGATAATCTCAGAAAGAAACAAGACTCCTAACAGAGTTTGAATAAGGAAGGTTTGTGATGAAGTCTATGGTTAATTGATATAGGACAGTGCACCCTTATTGTTTATGCGCTGAAAACAAAAACAAACATAAGAAATTGTGGTAAAATCCAATTTTTGCGTACTGGTGATATTTGGAATACTAAGGTCATTAAGACAGGACGGATTAAGTATAATATACTGGCCTAGGGGAGCAGTTGAGTCCGTTGTGTTTATTGTCAAAACTGACAATTGGGAGGAAGTCTGGTATATTTGTAAGGATATCTTTCAGGGTTTGTTCGAGTTCGAACGAGGCATTGCTTGCGGCCTAAGGTTCAATTGTGTGTAATCGGAAATGAAAACCAGAAAAGATGAGTACATACACCCATACGTTTGATAGTCTCTAAATATATTAACGCAAAAGTGGAATTGTTTATGTTTGAATTGTCCAAGACGAGGTAGAGATCGAAAGTAGCTAGTCTATGTCATAGTTAGTAGAAATTTTGATCACAAAAGGCTTCTGCGTACGTCATTCAAACTGTAAGATCAAATTACTTGTAACAATAAGGCGATGGCAAAAAGAGCTCTCACCGTATTAATTGATGATCATTGAGCAGTGAACCCATCTTATTGCAATTAGATATAGCGGAAAACTTGAGTCAGTTAAAGATCGAAGGTACCCAAGCATCGCAGTAATATTAACTTCATTCAACTATTGACTGATCGCACCGGCCTGTTCGTAAAACGCCTTCACGGTGGGAAGGTTGAGCGTCATAGTTCTGTAACTATATTAACATTTATCTCCTTGATTGGATTAAAAGGTACGTACGAATTCCTATATTTGAATCACCAGGGGGTCGAAGCAGTCGAGTTGACGGGTTTGCCCTCGATCGGTGCTGAGGTAGAGCCAACATTACTACTTGACGTATCATTATCATTTCGTCGAAGGAAATGAAGTCCAAAGTTTACATCAGGTAATAGACCAAAGACGGTGAAAAAGACAGCAGAACGTATTTGAACTGTTATATTAGAATAAAGTATACATAGAATAATAAAGACAAGCAAAACGGGTTTGAAAAGTTGAGATTCCCTGTAGCGGTTGAAATCAGTTCAACAATAATTAGCTTAATTTTCCTTCGTCGCACACGCACGAGCAGTTCCAATGACTGTAAGACCGATTGGAGATGTTGATCGATAAAAACAGGACAGTATAAACGACCTACGTATGGAAGGAACGGAATCAAAAATCCGTGAGAAAAAACGACCTTCGGTGATGTGACACGTGACAGTAACGACTTCACTGGTAGTATCGTATACCAAAATGTCTTCCAAAATAATTTCATTTTTTCAAAAGCTATATATATTCATCGCCGATCAATTTCAACGCTTTATACTTTTTATCTTAGCAGCAGAACCTATACCAAATCATATTGCGTTTGTTATGGACGGAAATAGGCGTTTTGCAGGCAGACTAGGTAAACGGCCTATTGAAAAGGATTTTCAACTCTGCGTCGTGTAGGAAACATATTCCGTTTGTGTTATATACTCATATATATAAAACAGACACACAGGTACTGGAAATATCGTATAAGTCCGCTGTGTCTCTGTATACGCATTTGCGATTGACAACTTCCGACGTTCGCCTGAAGAAGTTAATGGCCTAATGGGTTTGTTCGAAGAAAATCTGTATGCAATTTGTAAGCACGGGTATGTACAAAACTCGATGAGAAGAAGATAGGACCCGCACCCATATCCATTACCTAGAGAGCTTCTTGAAGAATACCGTGTCAGACTCAATATACTTGGGAAAACAAGCCTTTTCCCAGAAAGAGTCCGGGTAGCTGCTGAGAAGGCCCAACAAACGACGAAACATAATCTGATAATCTGTTTCTGTTTTAATTCACTCGGCTCCATAGTGTCGTTTTAAATGTGATGATGCCGTATGCCTCGCGAGACGAAATGACGACTGCAATGCAAGCTGTTGGGCGGAAGGTTATAAATGGCGATTTGTCTTTAAGGTATATTCCTCAGCTTGTCTTCTATATATTAGTCATTTATACGTACATATTGTTTATAAGCACGGTTACGGAAGATGACATAAATGCAGAGTTATTTACCACAAAAGGTGATAATGATCCTGTAGAGGTCCTAACTCGTACTACTGGAGTGCGGCGATTCAGTGATTTTCTGATGTGGCAGGTGTGTATGACACGCTCGCGCGCATATTAGAAACTTTTTAACTCGCTATCTTAGTGTTGTGAGGACGTTCAAGTGCACTTCACGCCAGCATATTGACCAGATTTCGGTTTGCGACAATTTATACCAATTATTTTAGATTATCAACGCAAAGTATGGTCGCGAAAACTTCTCATACCACAGTAATAGCACACTCCAGTTGTTAAATTGACAAAACGTCACTGTGGGAAGATCCCCACATAAAATTATTTTTTTTAAAGATTTTAAGTGGTTTCTGACACTTTTCATGCAGACTGCGACCTTCTGCCTGATTAATGGACACACAACAGGGAAAACGAGAAGTAATTATAGGTCAAATGTGGCCTATTGGCTTGGCGAACTCCAGATTCAACCTTCACCAACACCATCGTTTCATCCAAGAAGTACCATCCGTACGACGATACAACTTGAAATACACAAATATGGAAAAGGGTGTTTGTCTCTCAGGTTGTGTGGGAACCTAAAAAAGCTGCGGGCATCATACATGTTTACGGTGATGGACGGTGACGATACGGCCTTAGTTCAACGAAAGATATAAAAACCAATGACACGTGCCGGAGAAACTCTTAACTTTTTTCTTCCTTAATCCTTTATTCTATATTTCATCTAATATTTTTTTAAAAAATGCGTTCTGCTGTCTTTTTCATTATTTTCGGTCTCTTTCCTGTTTTCATTTCTGGGTTTCCCTTTCTAATAGTTCGACGAGATGGTAATGATACGTCAATCAGTACTAGTAGTAACTCTACCTCAGCACCGATCAACTCGACTTCTTCAACTGTTCCTACCAATACTAATACCACCGACTCATCGAGCAATTCCACCTCGACATCGACTTCTTCAGCTGCTCCCACTAGCACTAGCACTAATACTACTATCCCTTCACCGAGCAACTCCACGTCGACTGGTGCTAGTCCCGATGTAGCAACTAGTATGTACTATCAACTCACAGAAAACGAAAACTGACATCGTTATTTAGGCCTTATGACCCTCAACTTGCTCATTGCCAAATCGTTTTACGAACAAGCTATAGCGATAAGTCAAGGACTAAATGATCCTAATGCCAGTTCAATTCTTGGGTACAGTCAATCCTATTTAGTAATTATGTAAATTATAATCAACATCATCATGATTTATAGGGCGGGTGCAATGGTTAATTCTAAACAGTTAAATAGGTAAAAACTACTTTTTCCCAAGCGCAAGTATGTTACTCTAATTTATCATTTTCAACTCTCAGCTTGAATCCCGTGCGTTGAACATTTTTTATTTTCCTTTGGTTTGAACTTACTTGGCTATGATATTTTCAGACAGCTGGTGATCTCGGCTGCACTTTCTCATTGGGCAGCGTTTTAAACCAATCAAACACTACCATCCTTATTAGCTCGATGACATACCTAGAGAGTATCACACGTATGGGTGTACGTACTCGTCTTTCTTAACGATTTCCATTTACAGAATTTATATATTTACATTCCATTCCGTAGGCGGCGTACTTGCTGAGCAATGCTTCTTTAGACCTCAGTCAAACCGAGCAAGATCTCTTGACGGGTATATACCAGAATACCTTACAAGTTTCCAGTTTAGCAGGAAACATATCGAATCCCGGTATTCCTTTGAACAATTACCCTAATCTGACACAGGAAGACTACAACAGTTTACTATTCAAGTTTAACCCGACATGTCTTAGTGACCTGGGTCTTCAGGGCTTCCCTAGTAAATAACAATTGCCACTGGGTGAGGGTTGGTTAATTTCTTTGTATAATGTAGATCACCCATCAGAGGGGTTCGTTACTCCCTATGCCTTGCCAGCTGTTTTCGCCGTGAAATCCAACAACCAAGGTTGTTCAGACCTGGTGCGTATCTATTTTTTTTTTGGGGGGGCAACAATTCCTTTCATCATATTGATATTTTGTCTTCTTATTTTCAGACTGCAGTTTTCTGTCAAGTGATAACTGTAGGCTTAAATGGTACGCAAGCCCTCGTCTCTCCTCAATCAGGGCTTTGTTCTGTGCACGCAACCAGTGGACCTGCTTTGTTCTATACTACTCGAACAGCAGACGCTCTGTCTCTCGATCTGACACAACGTCAAGCACAGGGTGGAAATATTTGTTCAGGTCCAGATTTACTTCTCCTTCATAATTGATTTGAATGTGAAGACCTGTCATTACTCGAGCTATTATATTATTTATTCTTTCCCCTCTGTTTGTGTGAACGCGAATAATATTGAAAGGGATAATGTTTGAGTATTAATAATGACTGTAAAGTATAAATAATACAGGCAAAAACCGTTGGATTATAACAGGTCTGTTTTTTGCAAAAGAAGAATGTTATGAAGCCATGATACAAGCATGTAGTATGCTGAATTCGTGCTAGGCGAATTACATAAAGTAGGCTTTCAGTCGTCGAACCACGGTGAAAACGTCGGCGTCGGCATGTTGTCTTATGTAAAGGTTTACTAGATAGCCAGACAGAAATGATTATATATTCGATGAAACCCCGCCTTGGTCAAGCTTGAAGCCCATCATCCGAATTACAAAGGATTAACAACATACACATCTGGGCCTGAACAAATATCTCCCTCCTGCGATTGACGTTCTACTGGATCGCCGGACAAAGGGGTGTCCACTTGAGTGACGAAGAATAGGTTAGGTCCGGGAGTTACACGCATGGAACAATTTGCATTCCCTACTATGGGAGTGACGAATGTAGCATTCGTTCCTGGGCCAACCATTTGACAGAAAGCTTGTGCGGACTGGTTTGGACAACCCTCATTTCCGACACCTATGACAAAGCCGGAGGATAATTGATATGGAACACTGTACCCTTCTTGTATGTGCGCTAAAAAAAATGGCGATGAGTCGAAGAAAGAGATTGTGGTAATTAATTTCGATTTTCACATACTGGTGATACTCGGAATCCCAAGGTCATTACGACAGGATGGGTTGAACTTGTATAATATACTGGCATAGTCTTCCAATGTCAAATTAGGGTGATTACCCATGGGAACAGTCGGGTCCGTTATGTTTACCGCCAAAGCTGAAAATTGGGAAGAATCCTGGTATATACCTGTGACAGTATCTTGCTCGGTCTGATCAAGTTCAAATGAAGCGTTGCTTAATACATGTGCGGCCTATTTTAAGTGTGGTATAGTCAGAAAAAAATGAAAAAAATGAAATGATGAATACATACACCCATAAGTTTGATACTCTCCAAATATACTACCGCACTAATGAGGTTCTTTGTGTTTGAAGCATCCAAAACGGTGTGAAGATCAAAAGTACAATTGACACCACCAGCAGTCTATGTCGTAGTAAGCATAATTGAGATTCTGTTCGTAAAACCCTCTACGTACGTCGTTTAAACTATAATAACAATTGAATTATATATAAACATAGTAAACGATAACGGAAGGCTCTCACAGTGTTAATTGATAATCGTTGAGCAGTGATCCCATCCTATTGTAGTGTACCATTAGAATATTAATAGGAAACGTTAGCCTAGTTTTGTTGTTGAAATTGACGTACCCAAGGATTGTACTGGCATTAAGATCATTCAGCCCTTGACTGATTGCACCAGCCTGTTCGTAAAACGTCTTCGCGGTGAGCAGGTTGAGTGTTAAAAGTTCTGAGTGCCACCTTAACATTCATCCCCTTGAATAATTATAACGAATACATACGAATCCCTATATCTGAATCCCAAGTGGAATCAATACCAAACGTAGAGGTTGTGAATTGATAGTACATACTAGTTGCTGCATCGGAACCAGCAGTAGTCGACGTGGAGTTGCTCGATGAAGGAACAGTAGTATTAGTGCTAGTGGCAGTGGGAGCAACTGAAGAAGTGGACGTCGAGGTGGAATTGCTCGATGAGTCGGTGGTGTTAGTACTAGTAGGAGCAGTTGAAGAGGTCGAGTTGATCGGTACTGAGGTAGGGTTACTAGTACTAATTGACGTATCATTACTGTCTCGTCGAAGAAAAGGAAACCCAGAAATTAAAACAGGGAAGAGACCGAGAATAGTGAAAAATCCAACAGAGCGCATTTTTTTTGAGAAATATAATTAATTAAAAAGATGAAATATAAAATAATAAGAGCGAAAGATATTAAGAAAGTTGAGGTTTTGCTTTCCCTCGAGGGTCCAACCCTTTATACCTTCTCTGTTAGGGCTTGTTCTAGTGGCCGTGAGCCGCCGACGTCCATCACTCACACATGTTTGTCCCTGTCTGCTCGACCCAGGTTCGGGCTTCTTTCCCGCTCGAGGGAAGTACTATATTAGAAACGGTCTTACAAAATCTTAGAATACAAATACATTCCGGTCGTTTTGTATTATGTGTTCGACACGGTTGAAGAGTATTTTAGCTGTAAAAAACTCGAATTTCGATAAATTTTACTTTTTTTGTGGCCTCAACGTCGCCCTAAAGTTTCAGAAAACTGTTGTTGCAACCAGATAGAACTATTTTGGGCTTAATGAGACAAAATTACTATGACAACTATGCAATATATATATATATCTCAGGATTTAGTAAGGAAAAATAATTCCGGGCCTGAACAAGTATTGCTTCCTTCCTGCGCTTGACGTTGGGTCGGATCGACGGACAAAGGGTCGGCCGTTTCAGTGACATACCACAGCATCGGTCCACTGGTTCCAAAGATGGTACAGGTCGGCACAACATTATTAGTAAACTGTACGGGAGAAACAATAGCTTGCTGTTGAGTTGGGTCGAGGGTGAAAGCTTGACAGAAAGCTGGTCCAGTCTAATAGAAAAAATTTCAACAACCATGGTGTGAAGAAGGACGACGGTCGGGACTAACAGAGTTCGAACAACCGTTGGTAATGATTCCTAGAGTAAAAGTGGATGAAAGAGTGAAGGGGGTAGTATAGCCCACTTGTACATGAAGTGTGAAATTAAGAAAAGAAGAAGAGAAAAAGAACGTAAATATGTACTACTTACTGGGGAGATTCTCAAGCCCAAGATCTACAAGGCAAGTCGGACTATACTTGACCAATAGACTGGTAAAGTCTTCCAACGTCACATTAGGAAGGTTGCTATTGTTTAAGGGCACACCGGGTACCGACAGGTTTCCTGTCACGATCAAGGTTAAGGAAGCACCAGAAGCTATACTTTCAATAATATTTTGATCGGCGGGACTAATATCGATTGAAGCATTGTTCAGTAAACTCGCCGCCTAGGGAAAATGAAAACAACCACTCAGAAAAATGAGCAAAAAAATGGAAAAGAAAAAGAACACCCATGGCCCTGACGGAATCTATATATGTCATGGAAGCGATCATGTTCTGCGGATTGCTGTGATCCAAAAGAGATTCGAAGAACAATTGGCGCCAGTCTGTAAAGCAGAATTAATTAGGTTTCAAAATATAATTCATGTGTTGCGTTGCTCACCGCGTTCAGTCTGCAAAAAGGTAATATGTAAGTCTGCGTTGTAAAATTTTTGGAAAAAAGGAAGGCTTACAGAGATAAATGTTGGTTATTAATGATTTGACCCGCTCTTGTGAATAGTTACGGGTGTTTGTTAAAAACGCACATTAATAATTGTACATACCCAAGAATAGCAGTGGTATTAGGGTTATTTAGCCCTTGGCTTATCGAGATAGCCTGCTCGTAGAACGCACCAGCGACGAGTACGCTAAGCGTCATGAGAGCTGATTCATGAACGTCAATTTTTGTCTTTTGGTTGTTGTTTTATGATGGTATTCACATACTATGTGCGAGATTAGTATCTGAAGACAGTGGGCTTGACGACGTAGGAACTCCATAAATTAAAGTAGGAAAGAAGTATGAAATGATGCAGAAAAAAACAGCAGAGCGCATGACAAGTTAAAAAAAAATTAATCAAAAAAAATAATATAATATGGAAGGGAGAAAAAGGTGGAGAAAATTCGTTGTCTTGGTTGTTGATGACCATAGATCCATGCTTTTATAGATTCCATGGGTCCTACCTCACCGTCGACCAGTCATCGCATCGTACTTCAGAAGCCTTCCACCGATGGCTTTCGATAGCCACGGTAGGGTGAATGACTCGGGTATTTGTCTTGGCTCGACGGAGACGGGACGGTCTCTGCTCTCATCAAATGATCGTTTATGTGAAGTGGGCAGTAATATAAGAGGCTCAATGAACTACTCCTGCTTAGAGTAAGAGGGAACCGCAATGGATATGATGTACTAACTAGTATAACAACCAAGTAGTACTACTAGTACTAAGTTCAGTTTTGAACACTAAGGAGGAATAACTCGGAGCCTGAACAAATGTTTGCTTCCTGTGCTTGACGTTGGGTCGGATCAATAAACAGAGGGTCTGAAGTTCTTGTGGTATAGAACAAAGCGAGCCCAGTGGTTGCACGCATTGAACATTCCCCTGATTGAGGAGAGACGACAGCTTGTGTTCCATTTAGTTCTGCAGTTATCGCTTGACAAAAGACTTGAGACTAAGAACGAAGAACGAAGAACGCGTTATCAATATTGTGAGAAATCCATGTGTAAGAAATAAAATACACACCAGATCCGAACAACCTGTTGTGTGAGAAGTCACAATGAAGCCAGCCGATAATATATGAGGAGCACCAAACCCTATTTGTGGGCGACCTACACACAAAATGAACTCATCAACTCTTTACAGCCAAAGTGGCAAGTTGCTATCACTTACTAGGGAGATTCTGAAGGCCAAGATCGTTAAGACATGTCGGGTTAAATCTAAATAGGAGGCTACTGTAGTCTTCCTGTGTCAGATTAGGGTGACTACCCAAAGGAAGATCGGGAACGGTTATGTTTCCAGCCAAAACCGAAAGTTGAGTAGCATCCTGGTATATACCGGTAAAGAGATCTTGCTCAGTCCCACTAAGTTCAAAAGAAGCATTGCTCAGCAGGCTTCTTGCCTAGGGAAGAGAATATATATATATATATGTCAGAATATAATTTTAAGAGGGATAGATGCACGTACACCCATACGTTTGATACTCTCTATGTATACCATCGAGTCAATAAGGTTAGCGGTGTTTGACGGATCTGAAACGGGGCTCAAATCGATGGTACAATTGAGGCCGTTAGCGGCCTGAAAATAAGGGGAGTATAAGTAATGAAATTTCAGTCAAAGGGATTATTCGACGCACGGGATTCAGACTATAAGTCGAAATAATAAGTTTACATATGCACGAGCAACTGGAAAAGTGTTTTTACCTAGTTAACTGAGCAGCATTAAGTAGTGCACCCGTCCTATAATCGTGAGTGCCAATTAGAGCTTTAAAAAAACACCAGAATTGACGTACCCAAAAATCGCACTTGCATTGAAATCTTTCAATCCTTGACTTATCGCTATAGATTGTTCATAAAATGACCCCGCAATGAGCAAGTTAAGGGTCATAAGATCTAACAGCAGTGTTAATTCTCGTTTGTCGTGGATTATTTTTTTGCCTACTAGTTGCTAAATCAGGAGCAGCGGACGACGATGAGTTAGTGGTGTTACTGCTAGAGGGAGCAGTTGAAGAGGTCGAGTTAACAGGCCCGCCGTTGGTCGTAGAGTTACTACTCGACGTGTCATTACCGTCTCGTCGAAGAAAGGGGAACCCAGAAATTAAAATAGGAAAGAGAAATAAAAGGGTGGAAATGGCAGCAGTAAAACGCATTCTTGAATGATATTAAAATAAAATATAGAATATTAGGAAAAAAGGATACGAAAAAGCTGGGTTTTCAATCCCGGCCAGCAAAGTGCTATTTCTATACGTTCAAAGGCCGTGTGCCGTGTCCGTCGTGTATCATCACCGTCCATCACCGTAATAAAGTATGCACTGGTATGGATACGTTTTTGATGATTAGGACGGTGTCGGCCATGTCAGGCCTTTAAAAATAGTACTAAACCGACGTTATGAAAGGAACAAGGGCCTAAAGAAGAATTGCATCGAACTTATGACATTGAACATGTTTCTTAAGGATTCGTCATTTCGAGTAAAATTGAGGGTCAATACTCTCTTTATTGTTTCCCAAGCTCTTCATCCGTAGGTAGTTGCGCTGCCTACTTGTGTCTGAGAGAGTATGAATACCCTGTTCATCTCAGATGTTGACCTGAAGGTTACAAAAATAATTGATAGTTCTTGGATGCCTTTGAGTTATGAACCGCATTATTATAGATTGACAAGCACCGTAAGGTCTGGCGAATTTGCGCAAAAACGAGATAAATTCTAGGGCGTGTAAGCTATATTGTTTAGAAACGAATCGTCAGAAATATCGAGGCCAATGGTCGCGTGTTAGCCTATCTGAGTCTACGCCGTCAATGGACGGGATTTACATAAGTGTATCCACCGCGGTCCAGGGCAACGGGCAGTGTGGAAAAAAAGACTCTTTTGAGTCAATACTACAGGTACCTATTGATCAAGGAAGAAGAACTGAGCTCACATACATCGAACTGTCTTCATCGTCCATCCTGAATTGCACACTGGCAGTTGCAGTTCGCAGAGTAACGTTTTCAAATCACGTGAATCGTTCGTGACCAAGTCAGTTACAGTGTCACCAATGCCGAATCATCTTCATTGGATGATTGGATCTTCGAGCTTCAAGTTGTGCTTTTTTTTAAAGTCGAAGTTGTATTTAGAAAGCTTATGCGTTTGCTAACTGTCATCTGCAATATATTCGCGCTATTTTAGAAACCCTGTGAAAGACCCACGGCCCGCAAAGTTCGTCATCTGCCAGTAGAGAGACTGACCTCTCTTCGTGGTCACTACTGAGTACTCGCTCAAAGGTTGAGAATTGTTAATGTGGGTTCCTCCTTTCGGTTCCAGAATAGATATCAGTTTTTCAAAATGTGCGTGCAACCCGACCTTGTCTTCCGACGATCTTATAGTCACCCCCACCCCACAGAAACTAGCCGAATGAATGTCGACATTAAACTTGACCTTGCCGCAATCACCCCACGCTCTCAATTACCTATCACGAAACTACTTCCGTCTAATATTCGAAAATAGTGCACAATTTCAATCTGTGCGCTTACCAATTGCCAATAAACACTGAGGTATTGACCAAATAAATAGAAATAGCTACTAGTAAGCACTATTAGGAGTGGTTTTCACCGCCCAAAGGATTTAATCAATGAAGGAGTAATATCTCCGGGCCTGAACACATATTTCCATCCTGTGCTTGACGTTCTGTCAGATCGACAGGCAGAGGTTCTGATGTTCGGGTTGTATAGAACAAAGCAACCCCAGCGGATGCATGCAAAGAACATGATCCTGGTTCAGGAGAGACGACTGCAGTAGCATTGAGAGCCCCAGTGATGACTTGGCAGAAAACCACAGACTGAGAAAGGGAAATACTGTGAGGGATGGTATGTGAAACCGAGAACAACAATACTCACAACATCCGAACAACCTATATTGCCGGTACCGACTACGAAGTTAGGTTGTAAGGAATGAGGAGCACCGAGCCCTTGTTGTGGGTGACCTAGATGATATGAAGAAATAAATCCCTCTTTTTTTCGTGGTTTTGCGCCTCCACTTCTACTTACTGGGGAGATTTTCAAGGCCAAGATCGCCAAGACATGACGGGTTAAATCTAAATAGGAGACTGCTGTAATCTTCTTGCGTAAGATTAGGGTTATTACCCAAGGGAAGACTGTGCATCGTGACATTAGCCGCCAAACCCGAAAACTGGTCAGCATTCTCGTATATGTCGTTAAGGATATCTTGCTCGGACTGACTAAGATCCAGAGAAGTATTGCTCAGCAGGTTCGCCGACTAAAATTGACTGTATATAAATGGGAACATTTAGGAAGGACGAATATACATACGCCCATAAGTTTGATCATCTCTATGTATATTATCGAGTTGATAAGGTTAGCAGTGTTTGACTTGTCTGTAACACTTCCCAAATCAATAGTGCAATTGAGATCACTAGCTGCCTGGAAAGGGGGGAAATTATATAAGTATAATCAAAAATTCAAAGGGATTGTTTAGCGCACGGGATTCAAGCTGTAAAGTCAGAATAGTAAGTTTACATACTCACGCGCAACTGGAAGAGTGTTCACCTATATAACTGAGCAGCATTAATCAATGCACCTGCCCTATAATTATGCACATATAAGAATCAACAACAAAAAATGAGATTTTCAGTGAAATTGCAGCTTACCCAAGAATCGCACTGGTACTAAAATCACCCAGTCCTTGACTTATCGCTGCAGATTGTTCGTAAAAAGCCTCCGCGATGAGCAAGGTAAGGGTCATAAGATCTAACAGCATTGTCAGTGTGCGTTTGTTGTGAATGGATTTTGACATACTAGTTGCTAAATCAGGAGCAACGGACGACGTGGAGTTACTCGAAGAGTCGGTAGTATTACTACTACCAGTGGGAGCAGTAGAAGACGTGGAGTTGACAGGCTCGCCATTGATTGGTGTTGACGTAGAGCTACCATGTATCGCACCTGTACCACCACCGATTCGTTGAACAAAAGGAACCCCAGAAATTAAAACAGGGAAGAGAAAGAAAAGGGCTGAAAGAAAAGCAGCAGAACGCATCTCTGTATAAAATTAGAAGTATTAAAAAATAGAATAGAATAGAATAGAGTAATACGAAAAAAGTAGTAAGGAGACAGAAAGTTGCAATTGAGTTTCTCCCCCCTGACCAATCAAATGCAGTATTTATACGCTTTCCTTTGGTGACTGAATAATAATAATAAAAAACAGAAAGACCGTGTATGATCACCGTCAATCGCCGCAAGAAAGAAAAGGGCATTGGTATACAGATACTTATTTGATGATTGGGACGGTGCATGACGGTCATGTCAAACCATCGATGTCCGTCAATCGTAATAATGAAAGCTAAATGCAAATTACTGTATGATCGAAGTTGTTTTTTGAGTGAAGAAAACATTTGACGTATAATAATAATGTATTTAGGACGAGGGTTGAGAAAAGAAAACAAGTTTTCTCATGTACGTAAGCCCTGACCAATATGGGCGCCGTTGAGAGCCGTAAACACCATTGTAGACCATTGCCCTTTCCTTCCCTTTAAGATAATATATCTGGATCGGGGTAAAGAGTTTCTCCTCAGTACAGAATAGGAGATATCATGTTAGATGTCAGGAAACGGCACAAAGATTCTATGATCAACAGAACCGTGCATCATTCCCGGTAGGCAGTAATTCCTTCGTCCGACCAGCTGAGCATTAGGTCTGCCGGTCCCGTACCAAAATTATATTCAATAGTCTTGCTGCGAGGTTTATTATTATATCTGTGCAGGTGATGATACTCGAGCCGACCCTATTCCGAGTAATTAATTAAGGGAATGGATTATGGTCATCATAAAAACCTTCGAGATGACTTTCACGTTCAATACAAACAAGGAAGAATGAATACTATCATTATAGCCCAAGTACGGGGTTCAAAGTTCAAAGGTTCAATCAATTATGAAGGGGGACTATAGAGGTTGAAACGGAGCGTGGGTTTACCATTCAGAAGTACCGAAGATCTTGTTACTTCACTCCACCGAAAGAGTATGTTTGATTGTGTTATTTATGGTGGCAATATAGTATTAAAATCTACGCAAAACGCAAGCTCTTGGCAGTCGGTTTGTTCCACCGACGTTTTCATTTCGTAAAAACCCTGTCAAATCCGTGAAGTCCATCTTTGAGCGATTGCGTGCCTGAGTGATGGAAGCGTGGAGAGTCGAGGGGTTTAACCAGAAAATCGAGACCCTCGAATTGAAATGAGACGTATCGAGGCACCTCAACGTCAAAGGCGCCACGTCGACCCTCTTGAGCGTATAGACTGGATGCTACAACCTCAATATAAACCCTACCCACCGCGTCCCCCGAGAGAAAACCAGATTGACAACCTGGAAGCTCAAAGGAGAGACAGGGTGACCGTAGAAGACATACCTGCGCAGAGAGAAAGGACTCGAGCAATCGAGGAGAAGGCCAGAATTATCAGAAATAAAGTTAAAGGGAGGCCATGTATCCCCCGTTCCCCAAGAGGGGCTAGCTGGGATGGGGGAGGGAAATATTACAGTAGTAGTAGTGATGGTATGGGTATGGAAAGCTCAGATGATTTGCGGAACGGTTCAAAATTAGGTGTGACCATGACTTATAACTCACGTTTGAGATGTTTAATATGATCTAAAGATCACAGTGGATGTCTGTAAGAGCAACCGTACCCGTTCCAACGCATCATGGTCCATTTCACTCCCGATTCAGAAGCTTTGACTCATATACTCCCTGACCCCCTTTCTTCCTTTTCTTAACGCATCTGTAAGATATGATAGCTTATGAACTAGACAACTATAGATGTTCTTACATTTAGTTGAACCCTAGCGTGGTGAACGGGAAGTTCCGTTGTCAGGGCACCTGGCGAAGGCACCTATGCGAACTTTTATGTTTTTTTCGTCATCTCTTATCTCTTAATATGGTTTACTATCGTCCTTACATCATGTAATTATAAAGTCACACCGAATGGCTGAAAGTGGCAAGCCTGACACGGAAATTGAAGCTTTTAATTTGCACCAAGATTCAAGATGAAGGGGAAGAAGTGATTTTAAAATTGTATTTTCAAAAGAAAAGGATAGTTTGAAAAATCCCGACATTTTTTCGAGCGGACCAGTTAATAGATACATGAAGTTTGGGAAGAAAAAGGTAAACATGCGCCGATCACTTACATACATAATACGACCGAACGTCTCACAATCAAGCTTTGGATCTGCTAATTTTTTGTCAGTGGTAAGTAAGGTTTTCATCGAATAAATGTATAATATTTGTTCTTGATTAACAGTAGCAAATAGTCGTACGCTGTAGCTTGCCTGCTGAGCCGCGGCTCGCTTTTCATGGATTCCAAAACCGTCGAGAATGTTTTTTTTGGCAAATGGTTAGGAATAACATTAAAAAGTTGACAATTCTCAACGTTCGGATGGATATTCATTATAATCATCAAATTCAAAATGCATGATTCTGTCTCGATTCTGGAACAAAATGAACGACCCACGACGTCCACTGTAGAAGGTAATAGTAAAAAAGATATCAAATCTGAATTTATGGCAAGTTATCAAAATTTGAAAACACCTAGCAGAAATGAAAAAAAAAATACAAAAAACTTGAAAAAAGAGGTAAAGTCCTGGTCCACACCCTTTCGCAAAAATATTAATATCTCAGCAATTTGAAATTTACTAAACGCGAAAAATATGACAACACAAACATTCGCCGTGACTGAACATCTTCGTACTAAATAAAACCCACAACAATATCTAGAGATTCTTCTGCAAAGAAGAGTAGGGCCACGATCCGTGTCGGATCGGCCTTAGCTCATCAGACCTAACGCATTGCGGTAAGTACCTAATATTTGGACACTCGATCTCAAAGCTCTGACCGTGCAGCCCAACAAGTAATTGGGAAGATTTATAATGGCTATATTACCCTACCATCTTCGGGTTGTATAAGAGCGAAGACCGTTAGCCGAGATGATCACAGTCAAAATATCCAATGCAAGCCCTGTCACTATTTTCTTCAGACACAAAAGGTTTCATTTACATTCCTGATCTATTGTATTTCTGGTCATGGCCTCGAGTCATAAATCCCAATTACACCATATGCAAAGCGGAATCCTCGACTTGGTGCGAATCATTTCGTGCATTTGACGGACCTGCTCAAGTTGCATTCAACAAGTGCGATTTCAGTAAATTTACCCTTTTCCTTATACGACTTTTGGAAGATGATCTGACAATTCAAAAAAAAGGGCTTGTTGGCATCGTTGGCATATGCATTTCTTGACAAAGGTCAGAAAACTCATTCGTTTCATTTGTATGTCCTTATTCTTATTTTATGACCCAAAAGAGGGCTGTCGCATCGGTTGTGACTTGTCTACTCTTCTTAATTGATGAACATACCGACTGTGTAGATGCTGGCACGGCCAGAACTCGAGTAGACATCATCATGAATGCTATTCGTAACCCACATATTCCACGCCCACAAAATGAAGAATGGGTTGGCGGTGAAGTGGCTCGCCAGTAAGTAGGCTCTGTTTCTCTATCCTGCTTAGTACTAGTCTTGTGACACTGACTTTCCAGATTCTGGGCAAACGCAATTTATCGAATTAGCCTACCTGCACAAACACGTTTTATCAATGAATTACAGGCTTATCTTGACTCAATAGTTGACGAAGCGAGTGACAGGGAATCCCGCCATATTCGTAACATTGAAGACTATTTCAAAATTCGTCGGGGCACAATTGGCGCAAAGCCTTTGTTTGCTATTTGCGAGATGTATATGAATATCCCCGAAGAAGTTATTAGACATCCTGTCATTAAGAAATTGAGTGAACTTGTCGTCAATATGATTATCATTGGAAATGACTTATATTCGTACAATGTTGAGTAATTTTTCTTTTAATCATCTGGATCATTTGTGTAACAGCCCTTGCTAACTGAATGTCTTTTGCCATAGGCAGGCTCGAGGAGACGAAATCCATAATCTCGTGACGATTGTCATGCACGAATTCAAACTTGACATCCAAGGTGCTATGAACTGGATGGAGAACTTCATGAGGATCTCGCCACTGAATTTCTCAAAGAATATTACAATCTACCAACATCCAAAGGGTTTGAAAGGATATTCTTCTTATTGTAAATGTTTAGGAAATTGGATGCGAGCGAATGAATCTTGGAGTTTTGAGGTAAGAGCTGATCTTTTGAAATGTTTGTCGATTTAACTCCTGATATTACGTATACAGAGCGAACGTTATTTCGCTAGGGTTGGTTGACTCAAACGTCACGCATTACTGCTTCCAAATGCAACCTTACCCACCCACATGTCGCCACTAAACTCATATTCTTCACTTTTAAAAACTTATACACTATCTGTAGATCATGACAATTTCCTCAGCTTCGAATAAATGAAGATTTGTCCTTCTCGTCTCGTGGAGTCATGTCACTGAATCACCGAAGCACTGTGTGCCTTCCACCAAAGCCAAACGTAGCTGTATACTTTATCGAGTCGGAATTAATTCACACAAAAATACATTCTTGTCATGAAAAAAGTTTTTTTGAATTGAATTGAACCAGTGAAATATTCGCCTTGAATGAATAATTTATAAGGAGGGAGTCGTAAAATTACTCTACGATAACACAATAATTTATATAATATCTCATTGTACGATAAAAAGTTCTGGACCCGAACAAGTCTTTCCTTCCTGCATCTGACGTTGTGTCGGATCGACGGACAAAGGGTCAGCCGTTTGAGTGACAAACAACAGGGTCGGTCCGATTAGAGAGGTTGAATTGATCGAACAAAGCGGCTCCTGTGGATTAGTGAAGATTACAGGAGAAACAACAGCTTGTTGTAGGGTTGGATCGATAGTGATAACTTGACAGAAAAGTGGTCCGGTCTATCAAAATTAAGATTGTTATGGGAGGGGAATGGGGTGAGGCTTGAAAGACGTTACATTAGGATCAGCCAGGTCCGCACAACCAGCGCCATTGACAATCAAGTTGAACTTAGTGTGAAGTCGAGTGTAGGGAGAAGTGTAGCCCAATTCGAAATGACCTATTGGAAAAGTGGATTATCACACACACACACATATATATATATATACTATTCATATACTTACTAGGGAGATTCTCAAGTCCAAGATCTCCAATACAAGACGGGCTAAACTTGAATAAGAGACTGGTAAAGTCTTCCAACGTCATATCAGGAAATTTGTTCAAAGATACGTTAGGTGATGCCACGCCTTCTATCGCGCTCAACCATTGAAAAACATCAGAAGGTATCCTTCCGATAATATTTTGATCGTCCGGACTAAGATCGATTGAAGCATTGTTTAGTAGACTCGTTGCCTAGGGAAAATTAGAGAATTTAAAAAACCGCAACAATAACAATATGTAGAAACATACACCCATAAACTTGATGCTTTCCATATACG
This sequence comes from Clathrus columnatus, assembly GCA_020884735.1. Lineage (NCBI taxonomy): Eukaryota > Fungi > Basidiomycota > Agaricomycetes > Phallales > Clathraceae > Clathrus > Clathrus columnatus. The sequence goes on from BPWL01000002.1 coordinate 2,630,211, forward strand.
CCATGGAAGCGAGAACGTGTTTCGTCCCGGTATTATCGAAAAGAGGATCGATCTCAAAAGAACAATTGATAGCTTCCTAAATAAGTAGTTAATGTGATTTAAAATTAGATTCAATAAGGATAAGGTTGTGCGCACCGCGTTCAATCTGTGAAAGGATGTAAGCACTTCATAAATGATCTGTGTCAACGAAGAGGTAGGTTTCTTACAGAGATAAATGTCGGTTATTGTGTATTTGACCCATTCTATAAACCCCGTGTGTGAATCACTTTATTTTATTAATATAATTGGCATACCCAAAAATAACAGCTGTGCCAGGATCGTCGTCTTCCTTGCTAGTCTCGATAGCTCTTTCGTAGAACGCATTAGTAAGGAGTACGTTGAGCGTCATGAGATCTGGTTTATAAATGTCAAGTTCCGTCTTATCGTCGTACGATATATAAAAACAGACTATGTGCCAGGTTGACATCCGAAGATGGGGTGCTTGACGACGTGTCATCGCTGGCACCACCACCACTGTCTTGTCGAATGGCGAAGCCGGTAGGAACCCCATAAATTAAAGTAGGAAACAGACATGAAAGGATGCACAAAAAAACAGCAGAATTCATGACAGGCTTGGGGAAATTAATCGAAAAATAATATAATATGGTGGCGAAATAAAGGGGGAGGTGGAAAGGGAAAAAAAGAAAAAGAATTGTCGGCTCGATGCTGATGACCATAGATGCTTTTATAGATTATATGGGCCATGTATCACCGATGAATTGATGACCGGTCATCGCATCGTCCATTCGGGATTTGTTTCTCTTGGTAGGGGTAAGAAAAAAATATGGGCTGGGCCCGACGAAGACGGGAAAAATATGTAATAACGACGAGGCTTGAGCAAGCACTAGCACTTCGAGTAATAATAAAAGGCTTTTCCTATTAGTACACCAAAAAAATGGATGTCATAATATAAGCTTAATCTCAAACACTTTTTGTGACGTTCACACAAATAAGAATAAATACTATAAAACCCACTATCTACGACCTGGTTTCAATGTTCAAAGGTATTCAATCAACTACGTAAGGAGAAGTAACTCTGGGCCTGAACAAATATTTCCATCCTGCGCTTGACGTTGTGTCAGATCAATAGGCAAAGGGTCTGATGTTCGAGTAGTATAGAACAAAGTAAGCCCAGCTGTTGCATTCACCAAACATGTTCCTGCTTGAGGAGAGACGGCGGCGTTTGTAGGACCATTGGGATCCGCAGTGATGACTTGACAAAAAACTGAAGACTATTGAAAAAAAAGAAGACCGAATATCAATATCGTGAAATAAATAATGAAAAAAAGATACACACCAAATCCGAACAACCTTTGTTGGTAGTCTTCACGGCGAAGACAGGCGGTAGAACATGAGGAGCACCCAACCCTTGTTGTATGTGACCTAGATAATAATGGAGAAATGTACCGACTCTTTTTCGTTGGCTTTACACCACAATGCTACTTACTAGGGAGATTCTGAAGGCCAAGATCGTTAAGACACGTCGAGTTGAATCTAAATAGGAGACTGCTGTAGTCTTCCTGTGTCAGATTAGGAGAGTTGTCCAAAGGAAAACCGGGGATCGTTATATTCCCCATCAAAACCGAAATTTTGTGGGCATCCTGGTATATACCGTTAAAGATATCTTGCTCAGTCTGACTAAGGTCCAGAGAAGTGTTGCTCAACAAGTTCACCGCCTATAATTAGGGAATGGAAAAAAAAAAAGTAAATGGGAAACGTTGAAGAACGACGACAAATATACGTACACCCATAAGTTTGATACTCTCTATGTATATCATCGAATCAAAGAGGTTATCGATGTTTGACCTATCTAAAATGTCGTCCAAATCGAAGGTGCAATTGAGATCATTAGCTCCCTAAAAAAAGGGGGAATTTCTTAAACAAATTAACCAAAAGAATTGTTCGGCGCACTGGATTTAAGCTATAATCGAAATAATAATCAATTAATCCACATACTCACGAGCAACTGGGAAAGTGTTTACCTAGTTAACTGATCGGCATTAACCACTGAGCCTGCCCTATAATCATGGTGTTGGTTAATAATGAATATAAACAAAAATTTCTACCAGAAATCAAGTACCCAAAAATCGCAGCGGGACCGGGTGAATTCAAACTTTGACTTATCGCTACAGATTGTTCGTAAAATGATGCAGCAATGAGCAAATTGAGGGTCATAAAGTCTAACATAGCAACGATAATCTTTCTTTCTCTCCGTTTGCTGTGGATTAGCTTTTACATACCAGTTGCTAAATCGGAACTAGCACTGGACGAGTCGTCACCGTCTCGTCGAAGAAAGGGAAATCCAGAAATCAGAACAGGAAAGAGACCAAAAATAGCGAAAAAGACAGCAGAACGCATTCTTGTTGTTAAATTAAAAAAATATATAGAATAATAGGAGCGAAGGATGGGAAGAAAAAATTGAGTTTTTTTTTCCTCCCCGGCGGCCAGGCTGTTTTTATACGTTGAGAGAAACCCAAAGGCCGTGTATCATAAAACGCCGTCCATCACCGTAAGAAAAAAAATGTAGGATCATGCTTCCATAAACCATGATGCGCGTGTTGCTTTTTCTTTTATTTCTTTTGGTTCCTACAAACACCTTCCCATGTTGTTACTGTTATGTACAAAGTACTGCAAACTGTAGTATTGATAAAACGACGACGTCGGTGAAACGTCGTTTGGAAGCAAGCGATGCCAAGCCCATGTCAGGTCCATACATATGTGAATGAGACTTAGTTTGAGATTTTAAGGCAAATTTCGCTCTTGTACACCCTGACCTTGACACGGCTCCCGGACTCCGTTGAAAGCCGTAAGACCCATCGCTCCTCTTTTTAAAGATGTTGAAAGGAGAATAGAAGGAGATATTCTCTCAAACAGTTTTTTATTTTGTAGACAGGGCACAGAGAAATACTTGTAGTAGACGCACTCATCAAAGAAGCTCATGTAACCACCAGCGCGTTCAAGAATTGTTGTACCTTGCGATATGAGATTATGTAAAGATTCAGTGGATTAAACAATTTGACCATGGACCCGCACCGCATAAAAAGTATGTCCGACGCACTGTTGGTATACCGTATACCCCTGGGCCCCCTTACCAAGCCTAGTCACGATTCTCATCTCATCTCAAAATGCACCAGATATTTTACATTCTCGAGATACTTGATAGGATATTTTCATATTCATCCAGACATACGAGTACTGTCACTGCAAGAGTTTGTCAAATATGGTTTACCCAATCCGTATCAATCATATGGCACACCGTCGAGCTTAACGATGCTTTGAATGTTATTTTACCTTTTATTCAAGTGAGTTGAGTCCTACGTTATGATTCGAAAAGGTGAACCTTAATATCTTCTCTCGAAATATAGAGTGGTGGTTTCCAACAACCTTCAATTCCACATCCTTGGCACCGTTTTTGTTTATATGCAAAATATGTTCGCTTCCTCAAATGTTTTGACATCAATTCTCCCAATCTTGAAAAAGCAGTAGGCTGGGAACCGTGCAAAAATATATTCAAATTATCTTCAAGGTTAACGGTTCTCCATTGGAGAGGAGTGGAAAAACATATCGATTGCTTACCTTCTTTCTTAACCCCAACATTACAACTTTTGCATATTTCATTGGACGTTATAACAAAACCGAAAAAGATCGATGACTTATTCAAATCGATAGCCACTCGCTCGCCTTCTTTATTCGCCCTGCAACTGGTCATTCCATTCGTGAAAAGCCATGGTCTCACAGTCTCTCATTCACTCCAAGAGCTAATACAGGCCCTTTCACAACTTGTCTCGGTTGATGTTCCAATTAATCTCGTCACCCCGGATTTATTCACTATTTTGTCAAAACTGCCAAACCTTGAAGATCTGACATTGTTCGAATCAACAGATGACTACGATATACAAAAGGAAGAAGCTTTTTATAAATGGAGTATAAAACAATCAGGAAAAGGTAAAGAGAACGAGGACTCGACAAAGGAAGAATTGTTACCCTTTCCTTCGCTTCGGGATTTCTACATCTCCGATATGCTGCACAATCAATCTTTCACAGTTGCCAAAGCTCTTAAACACGGCGTTCAATTTTTAAAATTGTCTTCTTTGACTTGTTCCCCATATTATGAAGAATCAGATCAAATCGTCGAGCTTATGAAATCCGTACATGTCGTCTGTCCGAATCTTCGAGAGATAAAGCTCCATCAAACCGATTCTCCAGTGGACGATATACCTTGGGCAGCGATACTGCCACTGCTCCAATGTCTAGAACTGCATACTTTACACGTGGACTCTTGTACTGTTAATATGGGCCTGAAAGACCTAGTCAGCTTAACGACCAATCGACCCTTTTGGAAGAATGTCGGTTTACCTTCTACAGTACCTCTCAGCTATCGAGCGTTAATCACCTTTGCTCAAAATTGTCCAAACATAGTTAAACTAAGTTTAACTCTGGATCCTCATCTTAACTTTCCTGATCTTGCAAAGTTCAAAACGGAAGTTTCACTTCCATCGTTGACCGTGCTAGATGTTAAAAACTCTTATCTCACCGAAACTTCTCAAATAAAAATTGGATTGTTTTTGGCTAGTATTTGCAAAAATCCTCTTGAAATTCAATCATACGGGGGCGGTAAATCTTCTTGGCAATACATCCAGAAAATGGTTAATTATATTATCAAGTTGAAGAAAGAAGTAACCCAATTACGACAATCGGTAAAAAAAGGTGAGTTGTATCTTGACTGCCACTCTTAAAACGGAAAAAAAAAATTGGATGCTCTTTTTTGTACACAGCATACATTCAATCGCTCTAAAAAACTAGCTTTAGAGTAGGTTATGCGTGTATAATATATTATTATTCACCATTGGCTTCTTTCGATGCTGCGGTACGACTTATTATGAAAAATTCTCCTTGACGGTCAGGCGGTGATTCGGTGACATGAGGCCTTCGAGGCCTTTTTCGACCCTTAGCCAAGGTTTGCGTATAAAAACCAGTATAGCTTGCGGGAGGGGAGAACAAAAAATCCCCCCCAAACTTTTCTTTACTCTCTATATTTTTTTAATTATTCTCCATAATGCGATTTGCTACACTTTTAGGTGTTTTATCTTTCCTGTCGCCCTTGATTTCCGGAATTCCTACTACGTTCATTCGAAGGGATGCAGGTGATGACACTATAGCAGCAAGAAGTAGGTCATTCCTCCTTCTACTCGTAGAAAAAAAAGTTGATACCCGTAAAAAATCAGACTTGATGTTTCTCAATTTTCTTTTGGCTGATCGGTTTTATACCAATGCCCTCGAAGCAAGTCAGGGGGTAGGCGACCGTGAGACCGCTGCTATCATTGGGTATTGTTCAAAAAAAAAAATCTTTCCTCGTCATAAATTACCCAACTAAACTTCTACGCACCAGACTTACTCAAAACCTCAACACCGATCAGTTCAATAGGCGAGTTTACATATATTTACACTCAGTGTTGAAGTTTTCTATCGTTTATAAGCTTATGTACTATATTTCAGATTAAATCAAGTGAGTGCTACATATTTTCCTTGTTTAAATATTTAAAAAGAAATTACCTTTTTTAGAACGTGAATATCAATACTACTTGCAGTTTTGATTTGTCCACCCTTATAATCACCAATCAAACCGATGCGACCCATGCAGTCGGCTCAACCACATATCTAGAGCTCATCAAAGCCATGGGTGTAAGTTAACTCTTTCCTCTCCTCATTCACCCCCTTTCCTAAATTATTCCGAAAGGGGACGGCTCTTCTGAATAATGATACTCTACAACTGAGTTCTGACGATCGAAACATTATTGCATCCATAGTTCAAGAAGCGCAAAACACTTTACAAGTGACCGGGGATGTATCCTCTCATGGTGCTGATTTGTCCAAACTGCCTTCTATGACACTTCGTGACTACAACAGTATACTGGGGAAGACCTTCCCCAACTGTCTCGACAGTCTTGGTGTTCACAATTTACCAGGTCAGTGGCCTTTCAAAAAGATTTTTTTTTTGGTTACGACACCTTGAAATGCATGAATGTTTACCTTTTTTTCTTTACCCTTAAAATACACAGCCAACTTGGCAATTTTGTTCGAGAGCCCCTTCACAGCCCCCCAGAATACGGGAATAGATCTTGTAAATCATGGTTCCGAGTCGCTTTGTTTTACCGATCCTGTATGTGTGTTCCCTCAGCCACTTTCTTCATACTTTTTTTACACGGTGTTTTTGTAGAATGCTACTCCTTTCTGCCAAACGATTAGCCCAGATCCCACTAAACCTCCTTTGATTGTCCCCTTGGAGAACTGCACTATCGGAGATAACCTTGGAGTCAATTTGTTTTATGTCACAGCTAACGATGTTGCCTTATCCTCCGATCCGAACGTTCGTGCTTCACAAGCAGATCAGATATGTCGTGGCCCCGACATATTTGTAATTCTTGATTAATTCCATTAGTGACTTGTGGCGACGTCTGGGAAATTTACTTATTTATTTTACTTAACCCTCATTCTTTTTCTTGAAGCGGGAATATATGTTTAACTTATAGGGTTTTTTTAACATAAATACACATTCATTCAATGGTGCCATATACATAAGTTAGGTAGTTGACAAGCTGGAAAGAACGGACGCACGTTGAGATACGGCCTGTATAAAAACGAAACTAACAATAGTCTAAAGCGGTTTTTTTTTTAAAAAAAAAGGACGCCGTTTATATACTTCAAGCTTCAAGGCCGAAAGCATTGAGACGGCCGGGGACCAGTTTTGGGGGGCAAACTGGTGTAAGTAGTCAAGTTCTGTCATAGCAGGCGACTTGGACAAAGGAGCACCAAGGACAACGACATCCCCGATCACCTATAAGATCTTTGTGACCTCCTGGACAATGAATACAATAGTGTCTTGATCGTCCGGACCGTTGAGTTGCATAGACGTCGCCCAGAAGAGCGGCGGCGGCGATTTCCTTGAAAATGGCAACAAAGCAAACGTACACCCAGTGTTGTAAGGTTTTTAAAAATCGTAGTTGAGCTAGTCTTAAAGTGGAACTTGAATACATCTTTCTGATTGTCGTTTGAAAAAGTCGATACTGTAAATCCGGTTGGGTTTTACGAGTGCTAGAATTCACGGTCTAAAAATGAGATGAGATATTGAATCAAAAAGAAGAAATACTGCTTACTAGATCTACTAGGTAACGAAGGAAATCTATGTATGAGGTATGTACATATAGAGAATGGCATATAGTAGATAACCCCACCACTGCCGATCATTTAAGCCACTCTATTACGTAGAGTCAATTAATTCGTAGAATATTTAAAAGACAAACATACGTAACGAGGCAGCGGTCCCAGCGTCGTCGCGCTATAACGCATCGGATCAGCCGTCAACTCCGGTACAACCAGTGGAGTCACTACCATCTCGTCGAATGTAATAGGCAGGAATTAAGGGAATTAAGGGAGTTAGGGAACATGAAATACCAGAAAGTGCAGTAAATCGCATTATAAAAATATAGAGTAATATTAGGTTATATTGTGTCAATGAACGACAAACAAGCGCAAAAAACTTGAGGAAACCAATTCAACCACCTCCGCCGGTGCTGTGCTCGCCTAATTAACTAGAAAATCGGAATACACAGTGTGTCGGAGGACCTTGAGGTTTACCAGCCAAAAATTGTTGTGTCATCGTTATGGGGCTCAGCCATCGTTGAACGATGAGCGCGAGCTTTCGAGCTTCAGGCTACAACTTGTCTTCGTTAGATCTACCGATAGAAAGCTGAAGTATTTCGCCATCACTGGACACTCCATGTTGAGCTGTTGATGAATGATATCGTTGTCGTACAAATGGTGTTAACTCGTCCCATCCTCCAGGGCTCGAACTCTAAACCGATTCTTCCTCATCCTCGTCCGCTTCTTCACCTTCACCTTCACCCTCATCTTCATCTTCACCTTCACCTTCGCTCTCTTCCGCTTCTTCATCCTCCTCCACTTCTTCACCCTCATCTTCACCTTCACCTTCGCTCTCCTCCGCTTCATCCTCCTCCTCCACTTCTTCATCCTCCTCCACTTCATCATCCTCCTCTACTTCTTCATCCTCATCCTCACCTTCACCTCCACCTTCATCTTCGTTTGATACCATTTCCTTTTCTGTGATCTCCTCTGCTCCTTCAGATGACGACTGTGAAACTCGTGAAGGAGCCTGTGAGACCGAAGACGTAGGGGGAGACGTGGAATATTCCGACCTCGTCTGTTCAGAACGTTTGGTGTGTTTGGATTGAGACCTTGAACTAGACACGGACGGAGAACTGGAAACAGGTGTACGTGTGGGCTTTCCTTTTGCTTTTGGCTTGGGCTTTGGTATGGGGTCGGTGTTGGTCGAATTAGAGTTGGAGCAAGAATCGGCGTCTGAATCAGAAGGAGCAAAATCTGGGTTAATATCAGAACCAGAGTTTGAGTTAACCTTGTCATTTGAAATTGACTCAAAAGTAGTTGAGCTCGAACTTGACTTTGACCGTGGGGGTGAACGCCTCGCTTTCTTCGCCTTCGCCTTCACATGCGTTGTTTCAATGTCCTTCTCATCATCATCATCATCAGTATCAGAGTTGGAATTGGAATCAATCTGCGAAGCTGACGCTGAAACCGTACTGGGGGTTGACTTTAGCTTTTCTGGTTTGCTTCGTTTCCTTGGCGGGCGGGTTGTCTGTTTGACAGTAGGAATGATGCGGGAAGCAGCTGATCGAGTTTTATCTCTTTTCTCTACGCCATTTTCACCTTCACCTTCAACATCGCTTTCACCTTCACTCTCGCCCTTGTTTTCACCTTTGTTCTCTTTTTCATTCTTGTCCTCATCTTCATCTATCCCATTCATAACATCCTCTTGCTCACTCCCTTCACTTCCACCCTGGTATTGTTCCCTGAATTCTATCGACCGAAACAGAAAAAAAGAGTAAGCCAAATATCAATCGAACAAAAACAGAGGAAGCAACTAACCGTCGGGTATAATAAGTTTATCAAAAGGCATCTTTTGAAATTTCTGATCCAGCTTTCGGAGGGCTTGTTTAGAATTTGAAATCGCGGTCGATATCTGAGGTGCTAAAAAGGAACTCAATGTAAAAGAAAAAAAATTTACTTTTCAATTGAATATACCTATCGACTTTTCATGATCTCCATATATCTCACAAAGACGCGCCTGAAGGCGTTCAAACACCTCAGAATCCTTCAACCCCAAACCCGAAGCACCACCGGATGCGACAACCTCAATCACGTCTACCCAGGTCATAGGTCTTCCGCGGCTTTGTGGAACAGTAGCAAATCTGATCGTGTGTGACGTCAGCATGTGGAAAAGTGTTCGGAGAAAGGTGATAGAGGAGAGTATGAGAGGAATAGTTGGAAGGATAGAATCAAATTCTCGTGTCGGACTGCCTTTAGGTCGAATGTCTGGTGCATCTTCATTCAATTCATCGACATTTTCATCCTCGCGCTCGCCTTCGTCATTACCACTCTGAGTCTGGCTTCGAACACGATTCCGCATCCATTCCTCAGCGATAGCAATGATCTCCTCTTCAAACGAGAACTCAGGATCTTCGCAGTGTTCGGGAAAAAGAGGCCATAACGTATAGACATCAGGTTTACGTTTTCTCTGTATTGTCGGGAGATGAACTATCTTTAATTCGCATTGACGTTGAATACGACGTCGTTTCCGTGCTCTTGTCTCTGATTCTTCAATTTCTTTATCAACCTCTTCTTTTTCTCTCTTTCCACATCTTATCAACTCTCCTGCTAAATCACTCATGTGATTTAACCGCATCGAACGCAGAAGAGACGCATATTCTGATAATTCCGAATGAAGCTCTGGTGAGACATGCGAGCGATGTTTGATCGTCCCTAATTTAGGTGGTGGTGATGATGTCTTTTCTGATGACATTTTGTTAATCACGTTTCGAGAAAAGGAGGATAATTAGCCTCCACATGAGCTCCAGAGAGAAAGGGTTTAATTCTGGACGCAAAAATCTGGACGACTTCAAGTTGAAGTTGGAATCTTACTAATCTGCTTCTAAGCGCTGGATCCCTCAATCAGGGAGTGCAACCATAAAGAACATGTAATTTTTTTTCGCACTTTTGTCCAGCAAGTTAACTGAATACGCAAACAGAGGTATGAATATTTTCTTACTTTTATATGATGTGCAACCTTGTGTTAGAGTTGAATCCTTTAAAAACACAAAGTTCCACTCATACTTAAATACTACCATACATAGCTAATTATTTATATTCTCATAGAATCATGAATCACAGCAATTCTATTAGAGTAAACAGTACATACTACTCGAGAAGGGAATGAGCTGAGGTCCTTCTAATATATGGCCTATTCTAATTGGTCAAAATCTTCTTCATCGTCATTCCATCCTAAAATGTCATTAGTGATTCCGTAACTCCTTAACATAGCTCCAAGTGTATGCGGCGAGACTTTATTATCTTCAGCTTCTTGTCTTTTCATAGTATTCTGAATATTAATCGAGTTCCACATTTCAGCCTCAAACGGTGAACGGGCAGAATTTTCCTCGTCTGCACTCTCCGTTCGTTCTTCGGTTCCCCAATTTCGAGTTGTTCCCCAACTCCAACTGTCGTTGAAACGAGAGCTGTCTGCCCACGCCATCGCATCTCCAGGACCTCGTTCTTTCATAATGGTCCAAAGATCCCAAGATACTTCCCTGCCAGCAAGCGTCCACTTCTGAACTAGATCCTTTAATTTCTCGTCCTCTTTGTCTGTCACGAGTTTTATTGCTCGTCTGAGCATTGTAACTTTCTTTTCTAGTGTTTGAATATTCGGTGATGATGTAGGTTTATTCGTAACGGATGAAAGAGATGAGAGCGGTGACATGAAAGGGGATTTGAATGGTTTTGAAACAGCGGGAGTATGATATGTTTTAGGGTGTAGCTTACTACTAGAAGATTGACTATTTTTTGAGGATATTTTTTTCGGTTCTGATCGAACTGATGAGGGGACTGGTGTTTTCGGGGAACTAAAGACCGCAGGGTCTGACGTGTTGCCGGTATTTTTGAGACTTGAGGGAGGACGAAATGGTTGTGAGACTGTGGAATATCGTCGATTCCCTATGTTCGGCGTCAGGGGTTTCTTTACAACCGTTCAGTAAAGGCTATAGCTTGAAAGAAATTGATATTTACTGCATCAACAAGTCGGGCTTTTTTGGGTGAATCGAAAGACTTGACCGAAGCGTTTTCCTACAGTAGAATTTAGCGCAATGTTACGTCGAAGTAAGCCCTAAATACGTACGATTTCATCGTCACGTCGTCTTTTGAAAGGTGAAGCCTTTGATATTCTTGAAGAATCACTCATAGAACAGGACGGTTTTAGCGGAAGTTTAACGGGGGACATTAGACGTTGGGTTTCCTGTTATTTTTGAGCAAATATAAGGGCTCAGTATGGTGAAAGACCTTAAATGTTCGTACAGTTTCTGTGCTTGTTTCTACCAAGTTCGATTTTTCATTCGAAAGCTAAACGTCCGAGTATAATGCTCCACCTTCTAATATGTCATAATTAAAGTACTAACCTGCATGGAACTTTGGGGCGTTGAGAATAGTGGTTCACAGGAGAATGCGGATGGCAAATCCTGCGCAAACCTGTCAGTATTATACCTCCATACAGATAATAAGCATTACAGAAGTCAGGGGGGACATGATAGAGCTTGTATGGGCAATATTGGTGATTTCTGTGTTCGATAGAGTAACCTTTAAAGGCGTTGGCTGTGGTGGCGAGGTCTGTGGTGTCTAATAAAATTAGAATCGCCATGTCAATGCGATGTAAGTCTTGATAGGGATAGTTACACGTGGATAAACTGTCTCTTCTTTTGGCGTTGACGTCGGACTTGAGAGTAAGTTAGATACCGTTGATTCGTTGGAAGAAATTTCTTTGGCCGTTAAAAAAACAAGGGGTATATCATCCTTCAACAGAGTAAGAATTGTTTCACTCTCAACGTTTCAATAACCCACCGTCGATCCCATAACATCGCTGTTCTCCTGCAACATATTCATATCTTCAACACACTAAAACCATACTAGTCAGTCCATGCTCGTCTATGTTTTAATAATGTTCTCATACAGGGTCTTTCTGAATCACTTTATCCTCTAAAACTGACGCGGATTGCAATTGTAGCTTGGTACATGCATCCATGGGATGAAGGATTGGCGTAGCAAAACAAAAAACGCGTTACGTAAAACACACGCGTCCAGCCACGTGACGACGCGTTTCTTCACAAATCGACGATCAACTGTGCTCTCGTCTACTCTTATTCCAGCAGATTCCACTACGTCCCTCTAAATAACAATAACAACATGGATGAAGGAACAGACGTTTTCATGCAGTTTAGTTACGAAAAACCCAAAATTGATCCCTCATTGCATTGGCCTGTTCATAGTACGTCGAATGTCATGTCAATGGACTGATAAATTAAATCCTCTTTTTATTCTTTTATTTATTAGTCGAAGCACGCATATCATCCTCGAGTAAATGCAGATTTGATACCATTCGAGAACTTGTACGGGAACATGTTTGTTCAGAACCCAACCTAATCTTGCCGTCTGAAATTACCGGTTGGGAGAATGTGAAAACATTAGCTGACAACATTGAAAGAATTACTGTCACAGAAAGTGGTACGTAGGGTTGCTTACTTTTCGTGTGATTCTCAATAACTTCATTCGCACAGCATGTCCTTTAAATATTCTTCCTACTTCTCAAGCGGAGCTATTAATACATGTGTATCAACCCTCGGACGAGGGAGCCAGTGAAGAAGTTGCCAGTGCGAGTGGCGACTCGCCAGGTGAAGAAGTAATGGCGGCATCTGTTTATGAGCTACCTTCACGAACGCTCGAAGGTTTATGGTGGGAGTTTCGTTGTGCCCTTTTGATTTAAGAGTTATGCTGAAAAAAATTGAACAGGGATAGTTTGATTTACCCGGACGAAATCAAATCCAAACTCTTGAATTACATATATGCCACGTTGTTACTTTCAGAAGCAGACGTAGACTTTAATGTCATCTCGTGGAATAGGTATTGCCAAATTTATGCGTTCATCAAACTTATAACCTCAATTTCCGTTTTTCACAGGGTCGTTTTACTCCACGGGCCGTATGTCGATATTTCCACTTATCGGAATCTCATTCATTATTGACGTTGTTATGCAAGTCCGGGAACAGGAAAAACTTCATTATCTCGTGCATTAGCGCAAAAACTTTCCATTCGACTGAGCTCCCGCTACTCACATACACGATTATTGGAAATCAATTCTCATTCTCTATTCAGTAGATGGTTTTCGGAATCAGGGAAACTCGTACAAAAATTATTTTCTAGTGTTAATGAACTCTGTGAAGAAGAAGATTGTTTTGTTGTTGTTCTTATAGGTATTCTTTTCTCATGTTTCGATATCATTGCGGGGGGTCCTAAACATTTTTGCAGACGAGGTGGAAAGTTTGACGGCGGCCCGAACGGGTGCTATGGCTGGTACAGAACCGTCGGATGCCTTACGAGTAAGTCGTTCGCGCATCACGAGGGGAAATTTGCTTATGCCGAAAAGGTTGTCAACGCATTATTGACTCAGCTGGACAAATTACGGCATAAGAAGAACGTTCTCGTTATGGCCACTTCTAACCTCGTCCAAGCGATAGGTGATTATTACAAGCTCGGATAATAAATGATTTCCGCCGATTCATGTTTTTTTTAAAAAAAAAAAAGATTCTGCTTTTATTGACCGTGCGGATATTATACAATACGTGGGTTTGCCACCACGTGAGGCCATATATGAAATACTTCGAACTTGTCTGATGGAGTTGATCAAGAAGGGGGTTGTCGCTGCGGTAGTAAGTACCAATAGCTTGGTTCTGTTTTGAAATTAATGACCAGTGTTCAAATATAAGGATGTTCCCACATTAATTCAAGCCGATGTTTATTCAAAGACAGCCAGAGATGTTGGACAGTCCGAACAGGTGGACCATATCCTGCTAGATCATCGAGAGCGTTCAAATCGAGTAGGACTAAGGCTCCTTCGCCTATCCGAAAAATGCAAAGTAAGGAAGCCTTCATTGGGCTTTCGGGTTGATACCGGAACCTTCTTTTTTGTTTATTTATGTTACAACTTATTATTTCTCAGGGGATATCAGGAAGAACTTTACGACGACTTCCCGTTCTAGCGCATGCACGCTATATCGGGGATCCGATCCCACTAGTTAAACAATCTTCTACTACGACGGGCGGCGCCACGGTCTCAGTTTCACCAGGCTTAAAGCAACAACCTAATGGATCATCCAAGAAGATCAAATCCAAAAAAGGAGAGGAGTTCCGAAGATTAGCCATTCCAAGAAGTGAAGTTGAACAATGGTTGAATGCGATGGATAAGGTTACCGAGACGTTAGTCTCAGAGCGCTCCAAAATCGAGAACCTCGGAAGTTGACGATAGGCTATGATATCAAAAAAGAACGTGTCTGGATTCGAATTTTTGCAAATCAGAATTCAGATGGCATCAAAAAAAGAATTTGTCGGATGTGGAATCAATAGCCAATAGGAAGGAATTTTACTGGCCGCATGTTGGCCTGAGTTTTTTCTTATATTGTATCCTTAAATACTGTGAGTTATATAATTATTATCGAGTCGATGTATTTTAGCGATGACTCAAATCATAAAAATTGAAACAAACGTAATCCGCTGATGAATGGCAACCCATACGCCGCTTATATTCAGGTACTGAGCGATTCAATGCTAGCAATTCTGCTCAAAAAGCTAATTATAGCAAAAAAGAAATGCCTCGTCGCTAAGGTGTCTCAATGAGGAACGAGAGACAATTAAGGCAAGTTTTGAAAGCGATCATCTTGCCGAGGGCAAGCACCTGACAAGCCACTGTTGTCCTGTCTGGCTTGTTTGACTAATCCAACAATCATACAGGTGCTAAAGTACAATCCCGTTTAGTATAATCAGTTTTTTTTTTTCCGTTGCGGAAAGGGATAAGCAAACCAGAAAATGTATACAGGCTTCACCGTAGTCCCAGCCGAAAACAAAATTTAAATTAGACGACCCAGTAGCTCAAAAAGAGCCCCGAAACTTGATCGGACACATAACGAAATGAAATATGTATGCAGGCCAGAGCTGGCAGGGTAAAATTCTCCCATTGAGCATTCAGAGAGGCTGGCCGTACATGAAACACACGGAATCTATAGCCGAGTGGCTCATTGTAATAAACAGGGGTCAGGTTCCCCCTTCTACTTTTTTTCCCCTGCGTGCATAATGAAAAAAAAAAAGATCGCTTTTACCATAAGGAAATAACCAAGTGCCAACTAACTGTCATTTGATTATAGGAAGCAGGTTGACGATCCAATTTTATTGATGCACGGTAAGTTATTTTTAAAGTTCGGTACAGCGTATATCACCATTTTCATTTCAGGAAAAACAGACCTCCTTAAAAACATGTATGTACTAGTACGGCATACGGTCTCATGGTGTTCAATTTTCCCCGAGTCATTTCCAGGCCGTTCCGAGTTCGCATCAAACCTTCCGGAGGCCGAAAGCTTACGAACAAAAGTTGAGTGGCCACTCGCCTAGCTCTAGTGGCTCTAGTGTATGCGCATATCTCTCAGAATGAAATTGCAAGTGGACGGCCCAATTTCAATTTGCTCATAAATATCGCAGAGTGATGACTATGGTCATTACATAAATAACCCAGGAACATCTAGTACTTGAAATATACTTGCAAGTAATAACGTTATACGAAAAAAAAACAGTCCCAATATCCATGATATGATACAGGTATATTAGAACACTGGACTAATTAAAAGGAGAAACCAATAGAAGGAGAAAAATCAGATATGAATGGTCCTCGAACTATTAGGTGTCATTATTAAAGGACGTCAACCCAAGTCCAGTTCTAAAAGGTCAACTCCCGGAAAAAGAAAATTGGGGGGAATAGTGTGGGAATAGGATACCTAAAAGTTACATGTTTCGGATGAATATATAGTTGGGATCAAAAAAAAAAAAGGAGAAAACAAAAACAAAAAGGGAGAAAAGGAAAAAAAAACCGAAGCAGCGATGGAAAAAGGAAATGTTTAAAATATGATTGATGGGTTAAAAAAACCAAATTTCGAAAAACCTGATCAAATGAGCCACAGCCCAATTCGACCATAGACAAAACGAGCATAAACAAATTTTTAATGCGGAGATCGCGGGAGAAGGCAGACGCGGGACAATTGGGTGCCAAAAAGGGGAACAGGTGGGAAAGGTAGCAGGATAAAGCTACATACTTTATGCAATTGGGATTTGAAAATGCAAATTGGCAGCGAGGGCAAAGTCGTACAAGGCAAAGTTGATAAACGAGAGAGTGCGTTGAAAAGAGTGAATGAGGTGGGGGGTCTAGGACAGTAGCATTCCAGTCGTTATTCAAGTCGTTTCGCTGGCATCCAGTGCCGCATTCGTTCGTTCATTGACAATTGGTACGCATGGACAGGAAAATTGGCACGATATCTCCAAATTCCTAAGATAGTAAGATAGAAGCAATAAGGGCGGTATTTGAATAGCGTAAGAACGCGATCCACAAATATAGAACGAGGGGAAGGAGGGAGCGGTCGACCCCACCTAAACACCTGGTCATAACGAAAAAAAAAATAATACTACTGAGCGTTGTATAGATGTGCCCTCTCATTCGCCGTTTGTGAGATAGTCACATAAGTACGACCGACTTCGTCTTCTTCCAAACCCGGAGGTACGTTGGGGTAAGTCCCATCTATCTCTAAAGTGTCCGCGTCCTCGACCCAATTCCGTAAGGCCATAAACTTCGGCGTCTTAATAAACTACAGAACCAGAAATTTATTTTTTTTAGGAAACATAAACCGCGGCAAAGTCCATTTTTTTTTCTTACCTTAGGCACCGAATCAGTGGCCATGAGCCGGAAAACATGCGTTTGGATGCGCTCATACAGTCGTATCATCGTTTGTAGTTGTGTCGCGTTGACGGCGCTAGCATGTTCCGGTTCAACTCTCCCTTGGAAAGCCTTCCCAGTCATATCCGTTATAACTTCGCTGAGATACGCGACAAGTTCGTTTCGCAAACCATGGTCAATGTTTAATTCGCATGGTGACGAAGGTGCCAAATACTTGTTGTATATGACAAACGCCATCTGAATAAGCGACTCGTGATGTTTTTCCATGGCCGCTTGTCCCGGTGTAACTCTAGCATGAGGATTAGGAATGCGACCCAAGTGCGCAGAGCCTGCTGCAATTGCAGACGAAGTAATGTTGAACTTGCGCTTGAAATCTTGCACTTCGAGCCAAAATGACAAATTCTCTTCACAGAAATTTGATCGGAGAAAATCGCGGAAGAGGGAACGCAATGCTGGTTCCTCGAGAATGTGTTTCAACCGGTCGGTATACGATTCTCTGAGCGCCTTATACTGTGGCTGATCAGCCTGGTTAAGTCTCTCTGCCATTGATATTCGCCGATGGATCTTTGCATCTGTAATGTTCGACGAACCATTTAATTGCCCTGGACCGAAGGATAGTTCGGTCGCTCCCTCATCTGAATGATCAATTGATGGTCTCTCAGTAGAAATATTAGTGCTGGAAGCATTCGGAGAATTCTCTCCAGCAAGACGAGTACTAGTTGACTGATCCCAACGAGCAACACGTCGACCTTCGTCCGTAATACGGTAGATTGCTTTTGCCGTGCATCGAAATTCACCCGTTTCCTACAAAACACCAAAACGTCAGTTCTATACATTCAAGCAAAACAGGAGAAACCCAAACAGGGTTTTCAACTGGGCAAAAGCTTACCGCGGCAGCAGCGCTATTACCAGTTGTGCCTCTCACCGTGAAGATAACCGCGGAGTCCGTCCCTTTGCGTTTGTCGCTTACAAGTGTAATCAAATTAAACCGTACAAAATGTGCCGCCATTTCGGCCGCCTCATCTCTTCCGACAATCGAAGTAAAGTCACAAAGCCATTCTAATGCAGACACAGCTGTGAAGCAATGCTTGTGAACCGCAATTTGTATTTTGGCGCCGGGGGCGCTGACACGTTCTTGGACGTCCATCAAAGGAATACCTTTGGACCGCTCATGATATTCAACTCCTGGATCCTGAGGCTGCTGGGATTCGGTTGGTGGATAGTTGGGTAGTCGACCAACAAACCGTCGAAAAAGAGCAGTGACGACAGATTGTGAAATAATGATCTCGTCATCACTGACTCGACGCTCCAGATGCAGCAACTTCATACAAATGGGTTGTGAGGCGAAAACATGGAGCAAGTTCTCAGCGGTCATCCCATTTTTGGATATGAAACGTTCCAAAACATGAAGACCCTTTGGTGTAAGCATGTACACGCCACGTTCTTTGAATAAATTGGAACTGCGATCCGCTGCATTCTCAATCAACCGTGCATCCATAAAGTGCTGTGCCATTGCCTTAGCCATATCTCTCGTCATGGAGAATGTCGTAGTCGTCGTGGTAGTTACAATGCGCGAAGGGTCTCGAGGATCTGGACCACGATTGGACTGAGAGAATTTGAGGGATGCCAAGTTGGCAGCGGCTTCATCTCTAAAAGTCCCATAACAATATACATGAGAATCAAGAAGGTTAGAGATGAGATTGTAACAGACGCACGTTGTGAAAGAGTTCGGAAATGTACGAAAAAATTGTTTGTGTGTTGTTAGCTCTAAAGAGACAACGAGGGTAGCAAACAAATCGAGAGTATCCTTGAGGCAGAGGAAATCAGAACATTTCTCATCAGACCATGGAGACAAAAACTAACCTTCAGAAAGGGACGCCCCCGTTTGGTGGTCTTCATCATGTGGCTTGACGAACCATTTGGCTACGACAGAAAAGAAAAGAAGAAGAAAAGAACGAACACGATGGATATTGTCAACCTAAAATGTGAATGAGAACGAGTAAGATAAACGCTACCTGGGGAGTAAGAGACATGGGTTGCGAGAAAAATTAAGGACGAGAATTTAGAGAATTATGAAAAGGAAAAGGAAAAAGAAAGGTAAGGAAGATGTAGAGAAGAGATATGAGGTTGGGGCGCGGTAGGAGGAGGAGGAGGTGATAGAGAGAAAGGGCTGGGTGCACCAAATCCGTCGGTGTCGGTTGTTAGGGTCGGAGTTTCAAGTCATTCTCGGAATCAAATTATTTTTTTTGTTGACAAATAACTTCGGAAATCCGACTAATAATAAAATTTGTAATTATCTGCCTGTGACAAGCTCACCAGTAACGCTTCCTTCACCCACTACCAAACGCATGTTTTCAACAAAATTTATTCTTCGGGCCTAATTCACTGAAAGGCGTCGTCGGGGACCGCCACTCTAAAAGGGTAAATAAAACAGGGCAGCTTACGCATGAAATTTTATTACAAGATCGCTTGTAACACCGCCCCCCCTCCCGCTTGTGATTAGGATCATATCTTTATACGGTGGGGTGGATTATCCGAACCATATAGTTCATTACGAAAGCAATCTACAGTCCCCGCTCTTTTCATGAAACAAAACGTTGTCGCATGATCGACGACTACAAATAATCTAAGACATTTTTTCTAAAAAGTGTGTCACAAATGTTTTGCGATCCCTTCGCAAACGGGTGCTTAGACATCCCACACGATTATTATGTCTCATCTCAAGTTGCCCCTCTTTTCAAACAAGTTGTAGGATTTATGGCGAGTTGCAAGTTTACGCCGGCATGTGCCCCCCGGTACCAACATGTGTCAAAAGGGGCGGAATCCACTAGTTCTGATAAACATTCGTCATGCCGGTGAAACTTTTTTTTCGATTGTTTTCAAAGTCATTGTTCTTGCCGTTTCTCCCGGAGTCCCACCTAATATACCTGTTGAGATCAAGATCAATTAATTAAACAAGGTCTCGTCTAGTCACGGTAGAATAATAGGAGAAGCATTAAAATTCCCGTTCGCACAGGTGTATACTCTCGAATGCTGTTTGATTTTTTTTTTCTGCGATTATAATGACAAACAGCGCTTTTCGGTCGAGATTTTAATCGAACTACAGAAAGCTCGCCGGAACTTACTAAATTAGTACGCACCTATTCATTTGTTCTCCGTTTCATCAATTCAAAAGCGCACAATGCAGTGTTCAGCGTTTAATACGAAGACCATCAAGGGTTTTCATGTTCCGAGATCAATATCATCCCAAAGCTATTTTAAATAATAAATAATGGAAAAGAAAGGTATATCGAATAATCATGTGAAAGTTGAAATAATAGAAAAAACCAATTTGTTTCAGGGTTTCAATTTTGAAATTACACACTTTGGACGGTCCTATGGAACCTGTAGGCTGTGTGTTGTCGCGAATAATCAGCATCAGCAGTGTATTGGAAATCCGGATAATTGTTTGTCTGTTTACCCTACTCCAATGACTTAGACGAGTTTAACCTTCATCAATTTTTAAGACTAGTAAGAGCTACATATTTGAATCGATAACACGTTTTCATATATACCTTTCGAGGCATCAACAGAATGCGTCCTGCGAATCGCATTCAAAAACGTTCGCCGGTCCGACAAGTTCGCGACTGTTCTATAGTAAGCTTTCAAAACGACTCGTCTCAGTCATTACCAGTGGAAGATTCGATCGCGCAAGGCGAGACTGAGTCAGCAGTCCTATCCGTTTCCACGAATCCTCATCATCATCATCTACCCGACATGCCCAACTACGTCCGTCGCGATCCGAAGATAGTACTGATAATCTCCGAATAAAACATCCAAATTGGTATTATACTAATTGTGGTTTCCTAGTACCGTCTCGTACACATCAGATAGGAAATCAGAACTTGCGGAGCATGTCGAATCGACAAAGCCCCCTCTGCCTATGGTAACGTTTTGATTTTAGTCAGACGATCAAAGTTTAGTCTATATCAAACTTGTGAACGACCTCAATCTGATTGCCCCTTAGATTTTCAACTCGCTTTTTTTTGATTTTGCAACGCGTACAAGCACATGCCATATGGATTCCATGGCCACGGCTGAGCTGGGTTAAAAAAAATAAAATTATCAGTTAAGTAATGGGCACACGTCACCCTTGTCTATTGATTTGACCAAATGAATTTGAAAAATTCACTGGTGTAAAAAGGGAATCTAACGATCACCTATATTATTATAGGCAGTGCCGCACTGTTTTCTGTCCGTGGCATTCAATATTGGGTTGTTGTTGTATCGCATTGCTATGGAACACGAATACGCGGCGTAAGTATATTATCCGAATCGAAACATCTTTCAGGCTGATGCATGATTATTCTCCGGACTACGCAGGTTTCCGATTTTGAACTAGATCTTTTTCCCAGGGGAGTCCCGATGGCTACTTAAATTTCGACTAGATATCATCTACTGTCTCAAACCTTGGCAACATGCTAATAAAAGATCTCGTATGCGACTGCTACCAGCTGCTACTGTGAGATATATATAGAGTAAAAGCTAGTCTCTAAATATATATTCATGTAAAAATCATAAAGGCCCTCCAAAAGATGTTCCATGACTCCGTGACTTCGTCGCTTACAAAAACAAGTTACCTAGTTGAGCATAGATCATGGAACCTTCAAGAAAAGATTTGAAAATGAGAAAATGATAAAAAATGGACAAAGGCTTATGATTTGCCCAATTTTAGGCTAATGGCTAATGTCAACGTCATCTAGTGCTAGCTTTTAATCATGTGTCTCACCCAGTATACCGGGAGTTCCTCGTGAGTTGGTTCCCTGACTTGGTTGAGCCGATCATCATCTCAACACTACAATTCAAAAATGACCCGGTGATATATACATACGTAACTGATCATGTCGTCCTATTGGGAACCCAAGCCGCAGGATAGGATATTGATCAACATTGGTCCTTTTACTCAGCTCCTGAATATTGGCCAAAGTCATCCTCTCACGCTCACCATCTTAATCGCCAGTGATTTACAATAAATTGAAATGAGATGATGGTTAGAGTGTGCATCAGGATCAGAAAGTCCATCCGATGGAGATGAGCATGGCGAAAGATTGAACTGACAAGATTGTCGAACTAGGCGGCGGGTGTTCCTCGAACGGATCTTCACATCACCTTCAGACTGGACCCTCCTGTGATTTTTGGGCGAAAACTGTATACAAAATGAGAACGATGATCTGAGAACCGAACCTCCTAGTCTATTTATCCTTTTGATGTAATGCAGTGGGTATTTAGCTTTTTGCTTCGCCAGTATTAGATCTGTAATATAAATCATTGATATGTCAGTGTCTCCTTCCTCGAGGTTATTCTATAAACCAGACAATCAGTCAAAGATTGATTCCAGCTTTTGATGCCGCAGTGGCTTTTGAAATCCCTGTCAAGATTTCTTCCCATGCCTATTATAACCTAATAGATGTCAATACAAAAGAAACAGGAGGTTGTGGCAATGTTTTGGACTGTTTTAGTGAATTCATCCTACTTGATAGGTACGAGGTAATACCTTTGTACAAGAAACTTCCTGCTTTCTTCATCAATTCTTTTTTAATAGAGTTAAAATTGAATGAAGACCTACGGGGTCTATTGATAGATGTGTTTACACAGTGAGCATGTGTTG
Source organism: Clathrus columnatus (assembly GCA_020884735.1). Classification (NCBI taxonomy): domain Eukaryota; kingdom Fungi; phylum Basidiomycota; class Agaricomycetes; order Phallales; family Clathraceae; genus Clathrus; species Clathrus columnatus. Next base: position 2,652,800 of record BPWL01000002.1, read on the forward strand.
TTGAAATTCAGAATTGGGGTTCAAAAGGTTTAAATTCCATATAGACGTGTTCCCCCCTGTGGACGAGGGCGGGCCTTTGAAAGTTATAAATATGTCCGAAGAAATGTCTAACGTGTTATACCCCTGACTGTGAAGCAGGAAGGGAAGGTCTTTAAAGCTTGTAAAGGCACTGTGTAACTGAAAAAAGTTTTATTAGAGACGCTCCCTAAACATGGGTAGCATCGTGTAACATCATGATCCTTGTAAAGCATAAATCGAAGGTTGATTCTAAGTCTCCCAATAAAATATGTGTTTATTCTTCCTTGACAAGTTGTAGACGATTTGATGAGTATGTAAGGTTATTTGGTGACTAGGAGCAATTTAAAGGAGTACTTACGCAAGACATGACAGGTATCAACGAGGACCGGATACAGGGAGATTTAAGGGATCTATAAGCCAAGGTTAGGAGGACTGAAGGATTTCCGATAGCCAAGACCTCAGGCCTCAATGTGCTGATTGATCTTCAAGTTCGCATGATGCACTTCATATAAGGTTGCGTTACTTCCTGCGCTGCGAGAGTAGAATTTAGTCTCATGAACGGGAGGATATTCAATAATTTCGCTTCCAGAGAATGTTGCCGCATGACACAGCTTCTCCCCTTCATCAAAGCGTTTGTATTTTGTTTTTTGACTATGAATATGAATACTTGACATTGTCACTGTGAATGAAGGGAGGTTGAAGATAGAAAACAGTTTCAACCTTCGATGGAATCATGAATTCTATTGAGAATCCAGGACATAGTGTGTTGGCGTGTATACCTGCTGTCCTATCGGCCTCAAGGCCTTTTGGAGGGTTGAGGGGGGAGGGCCATTGTTGTCATGCACGTCGTATGTGACAACACGTGACAGTCACGCCGGATCAACGTGGTTGCGGTCCCCATCACCTGCAATGTGAACGCAAAAGGTTCATTCCTTTCCTTCGGGGCTCTATAGCATTCTAGTTCATCAATTAATGAACATATGTTTTGGTATTCCTCACAAAAAAAAAGTGCCCCAAACCCGGCGTTGTCACCGTGCAAGGCTACCCAATATCGAGGATTCCGCGACCTTTGTGTCTACTTAAGAAATGAGTACATTGAGTCCGAGTAATATCTAAGAATTTTATTCTCTCTTTCTTTTTTACCCACTCACCACAAGTCTCTTTACTAAAAATCGCTTTCACACATCAGTTTTTTTGAACTTCATCATTAATGGCGGCGGTTGCTCTGGAGATTCCCCCTGGTCTCGCGGGGACGAATCGGCAGTTAAATGCAGAACTGGCAGAGTGGCAGACCACAATACATAAGTAGTATGTTAAGGTTTTTCGTAAAAAAAAATAAATTCGCTTCTTTAACAGTCAATCTAGTTCGTCCATAATCGATGCTGAAAGAGGTAAGTTTACCTTACGTGGTCAAACCCATGCGTATCATTAAAGTTGTGAACATCCAGATATATTTCGGCGACTCTGTGAATCATATAAAAACTTGGAAGACAAATTATCTGAAGCACAAGAAACGAATGAGGTCCTTAGGAAAGAAGTGGAGCTTTGGAAAAGGGAGTACAACAAAGAAACTCGCAAAGTCGACAAAGCAGAGGACAGAATTAAACTATTGGAGGCCCAATGTTCAAACGTCTTATCCAAGGTTAAAAATAGTTCTTCTATGAATCTGTTTATGTAGTTTTTTTGACACCAAAAGTTTAGGATCGTGAATCAATGGTGTTAGTTCTTATCGATGGCGACGGCTACATCTTCAACGACGAACTTCTTCAACGAGGTCGTGAAGGTGGCCTGGAAGCCGCTCAAATGTTAAATGAAAGTATTATAAATCACATCAATGTATCTTCCAGTCAGCCCTCTTCCCCCAAGTCCGACAGATCCCGTTCCGCTACTCCCACTCCCGGTCAGGTTCAAGTCTGGACTTATATGTTTTTTAATTTGAAAGGATTAAAGCAAGCAGTCGTCGGAGCCAATATTTGCACTGTCGAAGAATTTGAAGGATTCATGATTGGGTTCAATCAAGCTAATCCACGTCTTGTCATCAATGATGTCCATTCAGGAAAGGAAGCAGCTGATGCAAAGGTCAAAGGTAAAAGCTTTAATTATATGAAGTTATCGTCGTTTAAACTTTTCTCCACTAGCGTATCTTCAGTCTTGGACTCAATTTCCTCAGACATCTAGAATCTATTTCGGTGGCGCGCACGATAATGGTTACTATCCTACATTGGCGGAATTGCACAACAACAACCTTCTTGACAGACTAGTTCTATTGCAAGGTTACGAACAGACAGCTCACGAAATAGCGTCTCTACGTTTACCCGTTTTAAACATTGACGGTCTTTTTCGATCAGAAAAGATCCCGACAACAAAAATGTTGACTATCAATTTAAACGGTGCTCAATCGGCAAGACCTTCCACCCCATCACCCCCTTCTACCACGTCGTCCTCAAGCAATGGCAAGGGAATGCCTGTGTTATATGCTGCAGCTGTCGAAAGTTATCATCCAACTTCGGCAGCACAGCTTATGGCTCGACCGGACTCTCCGTGTGGAAGAAGGCTTAAGCGAATAAATCCGAATCTGGTGAGTAACTTTGAGAATCTTGTAAAAGAAAAAAAAAGAGACACGCTTGTTTATTCCCGGAACCTCCAGGAACTTCATAAACGTATGTTTACAGCAGCTAGACTTGTATAATGGATTTTATATAACAGAAAAATCGACAGACGTTCCTCCTCCATGTAACTTGTTCTATCTGTCAAAATGTGTCAAGGGGGTAAGTCTTAAAATCCTCAACCCCCAAATTTTTGATAACAAGACACGCGTTATACAGGCGGATTGTAAATATGCACATGATTATCTCTTGGAAGCGGAGCATTATGAAATGTTAAGTCAAAACGCTAAGAAGAGCCCTTGCCCTGCTGTCAATTCGGGCAAGTAATTTGGCCTTGTTTTTTTATAATCGTTGATCTAATCGTTTTGTTTGTTTGTTGCTTCTAAATAGATTCTCCGTGTCCATTTGGAGAGAATTGTGCCCTTGGGCATAAATGCCCTCAAGGCCCACAATGCTATCATAAGAAACTAGACAGATGCTGGTTTAAAGGCAGTGAGTCACCCTTGCGTTTCATTTTACTGTTACTTTTAATCGTTTCACTGATACACGTGGGTTTTCCATGATTGTTTTTAGAAAATATGCATGCCTAAGATGGGGAATGATAACAGCTGGCTTCACCTCACGATACATGTTACATCTGTTTTTAAAGTTTTTGAAATATATATATGATCTGAATTGAGGTCTTGAGGAGAATTAAATTACGCTTTAGCGTAGCACCCGGCAATTACCGAAGGCTTATCATCTATATCGATCGTATATTAAGCGGAGGAACCAGGCTTTTTAATCAGCGCCTTGACCTTTGTTATACTTGTGTCCGAAAAGACTATAAAAACATCCTATTTCTACTTTCCATACTCGATCCTTCAGAACAACGATGAGTACAGTGAGTAGTACCCAAACTTCCGCGCTCGCTCAGATTTCCTTCAAAGCTAATCAACAAATCAAACTGTTCTATACTATTCTTTCTATAGTCACAGCACGATGATCAGGACGATTTGGCACCTACACAAACCACTGGTTACAAAGTCGGTCAACTTAAATCAGTAGAAGATTATAAAAACCTCGATGCCAACGATGAATCTTTAAATCGCTGGAAGGCATCTCTCGGTTTGGATAAAGCTGCGGCTACTGAGAATAACGGTCCGAAAGTGCGTTTTAATATTCATATTTTTTCAATTCAATTTTTTGGTTTGACTATAATGTTCTCCTAGATTACAGTTTTGACCCTATTTCTTGAAAGCGACACCCTTCCGCCTGGTAAAACATTAAGTCTCGACCCTAACGATACACCGCTCAACTGGAAAAGTACAAGAAAGAGCCTATCAGTATTAAAGAAGGTGTCGAGTACCGGTTAGTTTCTCTCTCTCTTTCTCTCAAAAGAAAGTAAACAACGCTCTCATCTCCTATTAGTGTCGGAATAAAGTTCAAAGTTAACCATACCATTGCTACCGGTATCCGCTATATACAAGTAGTCAAACGAGCAGGAATCAAACGTATGCTCCTCCCTTTTTCATAGTATTTATAATGCTAAACCTTTTTTTTTTTCGCAATTTTTTAGTCGACAAGTTTGAACAAATGCTGGGTTCTTTTGCGCCTGCTGCGGATGGAAAACCGTACGTCAAACCTTTCGATCCGGAAGAGAGCCCATCGGGTATACTGGCGCGGTCTGGGACGTATAGTGTAAGGAGTAGAGTTATAGATGATGATAATAATATTTACTGCGGTACGTTCCATTATCACTAAATGCGAATGTTAACTTCCAACTTATAAACGTGCCAGATTTTGAATGGGCTTTCAAAATCACGAAGGAATGGTGATCGGATCCATTAGTGATCAATGTCGTTGAACGAGTAGTAGTAGTAGTGCTATTGAAGAAAGCTTGTAGGACTTAGTTCTTTTATGTTTGTAAAACGTTATCATTCAACATTGTTATACCATTTTCATACAATTTTAACACATCACCCCTAAAGTTTGGTAATGTTTGAATTCCGCTACAGAAAGTATTATTTATGTAAGTTTTCTTTTGAACGATGTTTGAATTTAAAAAAAAGTTGGAGTATCCTGATACGACAGAATATATACGCAAGAAAGTGGCCTTTCGAAATGTCAGAGCTACGGTAACCGTTAGTTAGTAGTTCAATTTCACTCTTTGAGGACACGACTAAACTTACCCTGAATAAAAATCCGAGCTGCAACGAATGTAAATGGTTAAAGTATAAACAACAACACAAAAGAGGTAGCCTACATCCTAAAAAGAAGAATTAGATATTGAAAACGTGAATTATTATGATTGGAACTCACCTCAGGGGTTAACCTTCCCATAGCCTGCGACAATTAATGTAACGAAAAAACTTTGGAGTAAGTAACAACATACCGAATCATCTGCTGATAACTGGGAAAGAAAAATATATCAGTGGGCCTTCATTAAACAAAAGCTGGTCGGTTTACCGTGGCGTCTATCATAGCCTTCTTTTTCTCTTGCAGCTGCAGAATGTATGTCAAACAAAGAGGTTCATCAAAGGAGTGAGATCTACTTGCTTGAATGATTCGACTCTCAATGGAATCTTCAATCACCAACTTAATAGCTTCCACAGGTCTATGTTGCCCTAATCTATGGATACGATCCATCGCCTCTATTACAGAGTTAAACAGGACAATGGTAGTGAGCCAAGCAGAACCTACGGTATTCTACGGCCGGATTCCACCTGATAAATAGATTTAAGAACAATGTTCAAGAATATAAAAAGACAGTAAACACTCGCCAACTGTCCATGAGATAGACTCGTGACGCCTAATGGTTCAGTTTGTCAGCCAAGTGCCCAAGGTAGCAACCACTTTACTATACCTCTGTTAGATTCAGAGCAACACCGCCTGCTTTCAAACTGACCAAAAAGACAGTGACATGGACATTATTCACTAATATATATTGTATCAATAGTGTCAAAATGTAACATGACAAGCCTGCTTACTGAAATGCTTGATCGTCGCATCACGAGCTTGAGGACTCATAGTGCCCTCCAATCGACATATCTACATTAAAATAAGAAATAAGAAAGTCTCGTTTCTTGTCGAGTGAGCAACCCACATTGAACCCGGCTCTCTGTAGTCTGAAAGCAATCAAATCTAAAAAGTTGACGAATTGACTAAACACGATGCTCTTCGTATTCGCGTCTTGTCGTCTGAGGTTAGTGAGCTCCTCTATCAAAGTTTCGATCTTCGTAGAGGATCTCCAGGTATCCAGGTCAAGACGTCCAAGAATACCTTGGCGCCCGCCAACGATTCTTGCCTCTTCGTCAAATTCAAGAGCAGGAGCATCAAGGTCAACTGAAATAGGCAAGTGACAGACAGGGCAAGCCGGCTAAGAACCGATGAGTTAACAGTTCATTATATAATTAGATGTGCGTACCGTCCCTTCGTCCAAGGTAGACAGATATTGTCGTATGCATTCGCGATCCTAGAGAAATACTTTATTTCACAAGATAACACTTGTGAAACGATGCACGCACGAATAAATGACGACACCTGGATCGTATAGCATCTTCAGCAATATCGTGACATAGGCGACAAACGGGAGCTTCGGCAAGATTCTCAGAGAGCTTTCCAAAGTTCTGCTTGCTTTTCAGAACAAGATCCGGCTGCAATGCTTTTAGAATCGTCATTTAAGAATGGAGGCAGACCTACATGACAAGCCATCTGACGCATTCGAGTAATAAGAGTGAAGATGTTAGAATAATCTATGAGAGAGATAAGTAGGCTATGACTTGGTAAAACAGACGTCGAAACATACTATTCAAAAGGGTGCCAGAATCAACGTATGTCCTAACAGGGTATTAGTAACATCAAGACTTCCATATAACTGAGACTTCACGAGAATTGTCTTTTAGCATCGGAAAATAAAGACATATACAGCTCTCTTTCTTCCTCACTGAAATGATCGCGCCTAATAATTATGGTTCGCGGAGGGAGGCCCAAGTCATCAGCACGTTCGATCTGATATAAAAACTCAGAGCAGTCAGTTAGGGAACCACAGGTCGGCTTACTTTAGTTCTTCTTAACATCATGCGATCCAAAAGAACCTTAAGCTTCTTAAAGGCAATTCTGCCAGGACCTTCCATCGCATGCTAAAATGGTATGAGTAATGACGTATATCCAAGGAAAACAAAATGAACCTTCTGGATCGGGGCCAAAATCTCGTTATTCCAGAAGCAAGTCTAGTATGCAATGTTCAATATAAAGAGTTCGCTTAGGTTTATCTTACGTACATGCTAAAGAGACGGTAAGAAGCTACGCAAATGAATCAGAAAGAGATCATCACATACCATCATCGGGCTATGACCACAATCTAGATAAATAATAAGCCTCATTTTTCATTGACAAAAAGACTTGTCTTCCATACCATCACAGGTTCTCTTATCGCTAAACTTCCAATGCAAGGATTTGCATTCACATGATTTACCTTGTCGGAATCAAAAAAAAAAAACCTTTGAAGATAACAACCTCTTACAGAAATAATATGAGAACGGATCACCGCCAAGAAATCTATAGAATGTTAATAATGAAACCACAAAACGTGATTTAATCAAACTCTCTTATACCTTATAATGCTGTACAACTCTCCCACTCTGTTCTGTAATGGAGTACCAGAAAGACACCACTTATACTCGCTATTCAATTCAAATGTTGCTTTTGCGGTGTTTGTAGACCTTTCCTTAATGTTATGTGCTTCATCGAGCTATGAAGAAGAGTGCGCTATTACTTAATCAAATCAAGATTAAGGGAAAATTACACACTATAATTCTCTTCCATTCGATGGAGTGCAATAGAGATTTCTCCTTGACGATTTTATCTTTGCGTTTGAAACCACTTTGCTGCTTTCTGAAGCAACTTTCCAAAACGGCGTAGGTTGTCAAGACCTGCCCAGGTTACATACAGACAGGCAACCTTGAGAGACAAATAATACTGACCACGTCATACTTCTCGAGTTCTTTGGAGTTCTGTTCTCGGGAGGCGCCGTGCCAAACAACGACTTTAAAATCTTCTGTATGTGTTTCTATTTCACCCTTCCATTGCATCACGGCGACGGTGGGCCTGGTTATGATGCATCAGAGGCCTACGGTAAAAAAAGACACGTTTAACTTACGCGACAATAAGATTAGGCTTCTGACGGTCCGACACCAACAGGGCGATCATCTGAATGGTTTTACCCATACTACGTTTCAAAAGTCAGTGTAGAGCAAATAACATGACAAAAAGAATGAAGTTACCCCATTTCGTCCTAGGGGAAGAAAGCATCATGATATACGCGGCATTATAAGGGTATACTTGCATTAACACTTACAGCGAGCAATCCACCGAACCATATACTCTTTTCTTGTTTCTTCATCCAGTAAAGACTTTCCAATTGAAAGGGAAGCAATGAAAGCTTCAAGCCTTCCGGTTGGGAATCCTTGATTGGTACGGTAATTGGAATATTGTCTTTTAGATCCCCCCATACATTTTTCAGTTCTAATCACAAAGTCAACTTTATTCAAACCAGACAAGGGTGCACTGCAGCTTACCCGGGTGGTGCCTATTCAATGCAAGCGCAGTCCTCTCAGCCTGAAAAAGATAAATACAGATCACCGAGGTAAAGAAGCCAGAAAGCACTAACATGGGTTAATGGTCTTCCTAACTTTCTCCGTAATGCCATTTGCTCTATTCTAAGTGCTTGCTTATCCTGTCGTGCCATTAGAGCATCTTCTTGCAATTGGGCTCGAGTGCGCTTGGTTATTTTGTTGCCTCTTCCCTTCGCCTTTCCCTTGCCTTTGAAATCATGTAAAAGTGGTTCCTCTTCTGAATTGTCCTCAGAAAGCTCAGAAAGCTCATCGTACACTGGCGCATTGTTGGCGCGTCGTCTTCTTTCAGCAGCTGCAGCCCGGAGTGTCGACGCAGAAGAACGAGAACTTGAAGCCGCGTGTGAATCCAGATTTAGAACAGAAGTTTGTAGAGACATTTGGATGGCGGCAGACATCATGGAAGCTTCGGCCTCGTCTTCGTCATCCGTACCTTGATATGCACCAAGATCTTCATCTGAGAGCTGGAATTCTGAGCCACTTGAACCTGATGAGTCTTCTTGAAAATCCAACCCGTCATCTTCAGAGAGCAACTCGACTTCTGATCCAGGACTAGACACGCTTAATTTATTTTCACTCTTTGTCTTTGAAGATTGAGCCTTGCAAAGGATTTTACAAACAAAAAATATGGGCGAATTTGCTTCTTACCTCCGTCGAAGAAAAGACTTTACGCGGTAGCTCCACGAAGGCTGAGCGGGTTAAAACGCGCTTTTTTGCGGGATTTTCGTCTTGAGAATCATCATTTTGATCACTTTCAAAATTCTGTTCACGAGATCTTTTAGTAGATGCTCTGGTTAAAGTTTTCACCCCTTTTTTCTCGGGTACAAGCTTGGGACTGTCATCTGCTAAAGACGTTGCAGGTGTTGAAGTTCCTGATTTTGAGGCACTAAAACGAGTTGAGGACCTTGTTGAGATTGAAGATGGTGTTGAGATATTCTGTGACTTTCGACGCGCCATTTAGATGGGGAGTGATAATTAAGACACACAAAAGCAAAGACAAGCGCTAATTATAAAAAAACGCGCTCTTACAAAGGGCAATTAGTCCGCACCGTGTGAGAAAAGGGCCAATTTATTTTACCCAATTTTATGATAATTACTGCGTAGTTGCTAATTTACGTGTCAAACATGTCAAGAATAAGTTTGGTCTCGGGCTGCTCTTAGGAGTTGCAACTCAAGCAAGTAACTGGTTGTTGTTGAGTCGTTGACCCACCACTGTTACTTTTTATTACTGAAACATACGTATATATGTAACCCCTTCTCGGTTATTGTTAATTTGGCGAGCTGAACGCCGACATAATCACATTGCTCGACTCCACTAACTCTTCTTGACTCACATAGGGACTTAACTACCGGAACCATGACTGACGCCCATAACGCCGCGGAACTAATTAGACGCTTGCCTTTAAAACAAACTCAGATTCTTCTTGTCAACGTTGTCAACAACGTAAGTGCACCCTCTTGCTGCTTTTTCGAGGTGGGAAAATTTTTAGTATGAAGTGGTTGGAATGTTTTGAACGCGTTTTGGAATGAATATGCAACTCTTTTGTTGAATATTTTGGATGGATGGGCTTGGTGTCTGTTGGATGGACCATTTCTACACTTTTCGGTATTCAAGGCGCTGTAGACTGATTATGCCTTTTCATAGTATTTGCAATGGGTCGGGTTATTAGAGCGCAAAGACGGTCGCATACTATCGTATGTTAAAGGGTTATCACTATATCCCTCAAATATCTAACATTCTACAGTTCAAGGCACACACTCACCACAACAAGGCCCCCGCCCAATTCCGACCACTAGATTTCGCAGAACGCAATGGGTACGTTCGTGGAATCGTAAAGGAAATTATTCACGACCCCGGCCGGTTAGTTTTAAAACGTTATTTGAAATAATCCAAATTTTCACAAGTTAATGACCTTGAAATGTAGTGGTGCACCCTTAGCTCGTATCGTCTTCCGCGATCCTTACCGATACAAATTACGCACAGAAACTTTCATCGCAACCGAGGGCACACACACTGGTGGATTTGTTTACTGTGGAAAGAAAGCTGCCCTTACTGTTGGAAATGTCCTCCCTGTCGGTCAACTCCCCGAAGGTACAATTATTTGTAATGTCGAGGAGAAAACCGGTGATCGTGGTGCTTTGGCGAGAACCTCTGGCAACTATGCTACCATTATCGGTCACTCACCCGACGACAACAAGACCCGCATCCGTCTTCCAAGTGGTGCCAAGAAGACTATCAGTGGACACGCCCGTGCCACCGTTGGTATCGTCGCTGGTGGAGGACGTATTGACAAGCCTTTGCTAAAGGCTGGTCGGGCATACCACAAATACAAGGCCAAACGCTACAAGTGCGTATTTCAACCACTGACGCTAACGCAGCTTTTGATTATTATTTTTCAGCTGGCCCCGTACTCGTGGTGTTGCTATGAATCCTGTTGATCACCCTCACGGTGGTGGCAACCATCAAGTATGTGTTTTCTTCACAAAGAAATTGTTTTTTTTATTTATTTTAATTTTAGCACATCGGTAAAGCTTCTACCATTGCCCGTTCTGCCGTTCCCGGTCAAAAAGTCGGTCTTATTGCCGCTCGTCGTGTATGTATTATTTGGGTTTTTCGCTTGGTATGCCACTTAATATCTTTTTAACAGACCGGTCTCCTGCGTGGTACAGTCAAGGTCAAGGACGTATAAACGTAGCACAATTATTCCTTATATATGTTGTTATGTTCGGCTGCTCTTTCCTTTTATACTTACCCTCAAAAATTGTATGCATATCAACAAAACTATTACAGTATGCATAATGAATCTACATGCTGACAAACTTATGATCACTCCAATTGCTGGAGCGGGTTTGATTTATACATCCTCCAGAGCATTTTTAATATCCCTTCGCCATCGTTTCTGAATTTCAATGGTTTCGCGAAATATTTTGTATTTTGCAGTTAACAATCTGTTCTCTTTCGGAGTGGCTTGAGGTTTAATCAAGCGAGCAGGTTTTGTCATTTCCACCTAGGCACGTAAAGTCAGTTAACTCCATATCCTGACGACATTGAAAGAAAACAGACATACCATAATATTCCATAGTTGTTGCCTCGATTCCTGTTCGTTGGGCTTCTGTTTCAGTATAGACACCTCGGCTGCAAACCGACCAAGCATGGCCGCTCCTAAAACCACAGTTGCCGACGCAGAATGAGGTATGATGACAGGAACATTGCAAGTATTGGACATCAATTGCATAAGAGCAGTATTCTTAGCTTGGCTACCTAAACTCCACATTAGATTTGATTGTGGAACTCCGTACGTGATTTACCACTCATGTAAATTCCGCGAATGTCATGGCCATGTATACGCATTTCATCTAAAATATGGCGGGTTTGAAGACTAATGGCCTAATAAAGAATACTTAGAATTGATCAAACATCATTTGATTTATTACCTCCAATGCAACATTAAACTTCCTAGCCAAATCTGAGATGCTATCATCCTAAACTCGTAATAAATGCATTGTATTAGAAATCATTGATTAAAGCTTTACCAAAGTTAAACCAGACAAGGAACCCGTCATATTCGGATCAGCTATGGGTGATCTATTTCCTATTGAGAAGGCATGAAATTGAAGTTTGGCGATGTAACGGAGACACGAAGACTATACCATGCAAATCTGGGTAAAAATGCAAATCCCTGGTAAGCTCGGTCAAACTATCGACACCTTTCTCTTTCTGTAATCTTTCAAGTTCTTGCTCCAAAACTGAAAGTGATGGAATTTTAGGGGGGGGTTAAAGAAAAGCAGGTATAACTTCCGAGTACCTTCAAAATTGGTGACATTACGCTCTGAAGCTAACTTTTCGAGAACATCGCGCGAAGGGTGAGTCGATATTATGAAGTCAATAAGCTAAAAATGTTATAGCATATATAAAGAGGATGGAAGAACTTTTACAAACCTGGCCCGTAGAACTTTGACCACCTTCGTTCATCCACCAACCAGTAAAAATTGCATTCTGAATGCTTGATCAGTGATCGTACCATGATGTTCATAGAGTATAGTTTTGCCTTATAGGGTCCCCAAACCCCTGGTACAAAATGTCCTTTCGGAGTCTGACATTATGGATTATCAACTTGAAGGCATCATAAGAACGCTATAGTTACTTGAATAAGGTGGCACGTGCTTGTTCCAGCGACAGCAGCAAGTCGATACTGTGCTTCTTCCTGTGCAGGTGCCTCGCTTATATTATCATTATTCCCTTCGGAACGATATCTAGCCCCAACGGTCCCAATCCAACCGGCATAACTGAACAAAGTGAATTCACCCACATAATTCAGCCGCAATGATGCTACTTACGCATCAATTACACCACTCCCAACAGGAGTTCCTTCAAGAAGACCAAGCTCCTTTGCAGCTTTGGCTGTAAGACCTTGTCCTACCGGTAATCCAGCAGTTAACAACTTTGGTTTTCTGTCATGGTCTAACCAATACATGCTTAAAAGAATTAATTAATGACAGATGTACGATCTTATTTACCTTCAACCAGACTAACTCCATGGGCTGTTGACGAATGTCCAGGTTGTAAACCTGCGCTTGGGTATGGTGCAGGTCCTCCAAGCTGCCGGAAATTTTCTTCCACAATGGACTGTAATCCTATGGCTTTAAAAAATGCAGGTTGCCACCCTACGGGGGGATTGGAATCTGAGGCGGGAGACTTAGGGTCGAGATGGGGACTATTGGAAGGAAGAGTCGTAGGATCGGGGACGTAAGAGCATTTACATGCCAAAGAGCACGCGGACCGAGTCCCAGAAGAAGTGGCTAAATATGTAACTAAAAATGAAGACAAAAGTTATTCAAGGCTAAGCAGACGAGCCAATATTGAATAACGTGCGGAAATCGGGTAGGTCAAAGAATTGACATCGTCTGAAAGCCTCGGGTGTCATGTTATTTTTACACCAAAGCACTTTAGGTATTTCCATCTCGAGCTTTCGAGTGTTAACTAATAGATAAAACTGACTAGTGACCAGACTCACACTCATAATTCCACCCACGTAGTTTAAAACTATTGATCCACTCTTATTGATAGTTTCGGCTTCTTTCTCAGCTCGATGGTCAGCCCAAAGGATAACATTTCGGTGTCCATTCTTTCCTAGTTCATTCCCTCTGGTGATGACTACAGGTTTTCCGTCTTCATCGCAAACCGCCAATGAACAAGTCGCATCAAATCCGAGTCCTTTAACGTCTGAAACTTCCACCTTAGATTCCGCAACGCATTTCCGCACAGTAGTAGCTATGGCTTTCCATATCTCCTCTGTAGATTGCTCAAATATCTTGTGATCTTGTTTGTCGCGGTAGGTTGTAATAGGTTCGGTTGCTGATGCTAGAATCTCTCCGTCTCGACGAACAAGGGTCGCACGGACAGATCCAGTGCCACTTGTGAAGTACTCGAGCTTTTTTCGCGAACATTTTGTGAAGTAATGACTTACACATCGACACCAATGTATGTTTCGACCATCGTGGATATGAACTAAATGCCGAACGAAACAGGATTATATCCGGGCCGGAAGGACAAGTTGAAACGCGTTAAATTAATATTTTATGTAATGCGGTATATAAATAAGTAAATAACGAATATTATTTCCATACCCCAAAGAAACCATTATCTTCAATAATAGAATCCTCCACCTCCGAAGTCACCGTTACCTCCAAATCCGAAATCCCCCGCGCTATTAAACCCGGGGTTGTTGAAAGCGTTTAAATCGAAACCAGTGGAGTTCAGGTTAGTATTAAATCCGAAATTAGTAGTATTATTGTTAGACCCCAAACTCGCAGCACCATTGTTGTTACTACTGCTATTATTTCCCCCAATATTAAGACTGCTCAACGCCGTAACAGCACTGCTCAAGGAATTTACGAGATTGGTCGTATCACCGAGCCGAGAGCCTCCAGAGTTATTGCTACTAGAGTTCTGGCCACTTCCTTGGTTACCTGAACCTCCAGCATTTATGTTCAAAGTGACATTTGCCCCTCCCCCAGAATTGGAAGAAGCACCAGGGTAGCTGCCGGGATTCACAGCATTATCAACAGTTTCAAACAGATTGATCGCGCTCACTCCCAGGTTGATAGCGTTAGTTATGTTCGAAAGCGTGAATACGCTTTGTTGGTTTGATTGAGTTTGAGTCTGATTCCCTTGGTTCCCCTGATCTGGCGTCTGTTGTTGAGTCGTAGCCTGTTGTGTGGGGAGTGGCGCGGGAGCGGCTGCTTGAGTGTTCTGAGCGGCCGAGCTTTGCGGATTTTGTTGTGATGTTTGGTTTGGAATATTCTGACTCGCTGCTAGACCATAGTTAGTGGGAATATAGGGACCGTAAGTCGGGATTGGCGCGGATTGAAGTGGCAAGTATTGTTGATTCAAAAACTGCTGTGGAGGCGCTCCCACTTGGATATTCTGAGGGGTATAGTACTGCATATTTTGTTGGGATATTTGTATTGGAACGTTCTGAGTTGCTCCAGCTGGACCATAATTCACAGGAATATACGCATTGTACGTCGAAGAAGTCGGAGGCTGTTGCGGCGGAGGTTGTGTGTAGGCCGTGTTGCCCAACGGAAGCGGAGACGTATAGATTGTGCCAGACGGATGTGGTTGAAGGTACGGTCCATAGTTCCCTTGCGGTGGAGGAGGGTGCTGATGCGGAGGTGGAGGTGGAGGCTGGTATTGCATTGTGTGCTTTGTCGCATGAGCGTGCGTCTGCGGCCTCGGTTTCTGAAGACGTCGGGGCGGTAATACAGTACTGCCTCGTGGTGATCCGAAGTATGACACGCGCGGCTCCTGCGTTTGAACATCGACAGCCACAGACTGAGAAGGATTGCTTTGCACTTGCGTGGTAAGAGTGGCAGTTACATTGTATAATGTCGGACCTGGCACTGATTGATTTACTTGAGTTTGTGTTTGTGTTTGTGCTGACGCTTGGACCAATTGAGACTGAGGTGGAATACCAGTCGGTTGCGTGACTGTAGGACCATTTACAGACGAATTCGTAGAGGAAGGAGGTGTTACTGAAGGAGGCTGTGCATTCGGCGGTGCAGAGGTTTGCGCCGGATAGTACGAAACAGGGACGTATCCACCAGGGGCTGAATTGGGTCGCGAGGATGCGCTCGCATCCATAGACTGTTGTTCCGGAACAGATATTGTCTGCGGACCGTTTAACGGAACTTCTGTTGAATTTTGGCTCGGACTAGATGTTGGTATCCCCTGCGAGTTAGTCGGTGTAACATGAACCTGCTGTTGTTGTCCTTGAGAATTCTGCTGAACACCTGTCTGTTGAACTTGAAGTTGCTGTTGCTGTTGTGAGAGTCCCGGTTGAGCCTGCGACGCGTCGTATGATACGGGAATATAACCTCCTGGTAGAGGTCTTGAAGGTTCGACTTGGGTCTGCGACGTAGTATAGGAAACAGGAACATACACTTCAGGACGAGGACTCGACTGCGGAGGTGTAACGACCTGCTGTGTGGGTTGCTGAGGTTGCTGCTGGACAGCCTCTAAAACTTGTGACGACTGTTGAGGGGGCTGGACTTGTGATAAATGATATTGAACAGGCACATATTCCCTAGATGGGAGGCTCGACAGTTGCTGCTGCTGAGGACTGAACTGCAGTTGCGTACTAAGCTGTTGTGGGGTTTGCTGAGGTTGTTGATAAAGGGGGGAATGACCAGACGGCACGGCTTGAGCTTGTGAAGCAGTTGGAACAAACCCTCCAGGTGGCGGGTTGGGCTGAGGCGAAATGTTTGGACCCGCCGTAGGGAGATATGTCTGATGACTCCCTTGTTGTGATGACGTGCTACCTGAAGGCTGTTTCGACGTCACGCTATACGGGGCCGGGGCGAAACCACCGGGGGGTGGGCTCGAATACGGAGGCATACCTGACCCCGGACGTTGTTGAGAGGATCGGTTCACAAGTGAAGGCATCGAGGGGTTATACGGTGCCGGAATAATACCACCTGGCGGAGGAGATGAACGAAGTGGCATTCCCTTTTGGATCCCTTGCTGGTGGTTGAGTGGTGGTGGTGGCGGCGGCGGCGGTGCCATTAATTGTGGCCGGAAATTTTCTTGAGCAGAACTTGGCACAAGCATTGGTCCTTGGTTTTCGAAAAACCTGGCGGAAGGTATTCTTGAATGCGAGAAGCCTGCATACCCAGGCTGACCAGGTGCGGGCATTGTAGTCAATGCTACAGGTTGCGGAGGAGAGGAGAAACGGGCGTGCATGACTTCGTTTGCCCCCAAAGGTTGCGTTTGTATTGGGATTTGTGATTGGGGTTGTGGTTGAACCTGACGAACGACAATCTGATTTTGAGATTGTCCCTGAAGATCCTGACGCCACATTATTGGGGGCGATGGTCCTGGTTGAGGTTGAGGTTGAGACTGTAGGGATTGCATGTTTACAATTTGAGATTGTGGTCCATGATATTGTACCTGCGTGTATAAACCTGGGATGCCCGATGTCGGGGGATGCGTGCTTGGATTGGAATTGGAACTCGAGTCAAGAATTCCAGAGCGATACTTTACAGAAAACGTGGGTATATCCGTTGTTGGGCCAGAAGCACTTAATGATGAAGTTCGGGGCTTAGGACCAGGTGGTGCCCGAGGTCCACGTACTAAGGGCGACGATATATTTGTACCCCCCAGCCTAGAAGACGTCGCAGATACAGATCTTTGTGGTGATAGGGGAGGAACGGATGCAGCTGCCGATGCAATAAACGACCGCTGTCGTACCGAAGTAGCATAGAAATCATCCGCACTGGGAGGCGGCGCGCTCAGCTCTGAAGATCGGGAAGAGTCTGTGAAACCAGAAAAAGAAGAGGGAGAGGAAAGGTCTGCCCGGTAGTCTTGATTACCAGTATAATCGTGCTGTTCGGTAGCTTCGAGACGTTCAGAAAATTCATAGTAGGCTGGTGCATCATGTGCAGTTTCGGAATGATCAATGGCCTGAAAGGACATCATTGTTGTTCACTGTGGAATTGGACGGCAACTGTGTAAGTGGCAAACTTGGGTTGTTGGCTGCGGAAGCCCTACGTCCGGAAACAGCGATTTCACCCAAAGGATGTCGGTAAGATTTTTGAGGGGGGTCGGAACGCATCCATAACCAATATCTGTAGAATGAATATGTCAGAAATGTGAGAAAAGAATAAAATAGCAACAAAGATAAAACCTTCTGTTCCTCCTGTGTCGAGCGATTTCAGTAAAAAAAAAGACGTAGAATAAAAGAGAGAACCTACGTCTCATCAAATCTTTCTTCCCATCCCTCCGGTAAAGGTCGTGTATCCATACTCATACCCGTATCAATAGCTGCGGGAAACAGGAAACTAATAGAAGATAATCCTCGTCCTTGTTAACGAATAATGGATATATTAGCCGAGAAAAAACCATATAACAGGTTACAGCAAGCCAAGCGGTGAAAAGAAAGATGAATTATCATCTCCATCTATCAGGGGAATGACATCGGTCCTTAAAAAGTGACATAGTCGAGTCTTCAAGGCACCGAATGCTATTAAGGTTATAGATAAAATTTCTGTTGATGGTTAGAGTCCAAAGTCGCGCCGTATCATGAAGGCTGACATAATGACAATTCGGAACCTGCCAATGTAACTCAGTCACCAATGATTGACAAGTTGTATCGATAAAAGTAGAGACGTTCCTTATGAGAGGACATTATATCGACAAGGATTAAGCTGCATGGATCCTTTGTTTATTCTTAGAAAATAATAAAAAGGGGTACATACACATGTCACAGGATGTATAAAGTAACCTGTGGCACACCAACAATAAGAAGACATCAAGCATAGTAAAAGTAAGTGAAGGATAAACGATCCGCAAACTCTTTTAAAACGAGGAAAAGAGTACCAAACAATCTTTACAATCCGTCGCTCAAGCCCAAATTTGATCATAATCACCAATCACCACCGTCGCCTCCGAAGTCACCACCATCACCACCATCACCACCTATAAAAATTGATAAAAAGTAATATCTTAGGGAATGGGCAACACTCACCAAGAGCTTCGCCAAGTATAACACCACCAAGAAGACCAGCACCACCAGCCAGAAGGCCTGTACCAATACCTGAACCCCCACCGCCAAATCCACCACCATAGCCACCACCATAGCCGGAACGGTAACCGGGTCCGTCATTTTCGTAAATGATAGTAGTCTGCGATGGAGGAGGGGCATATCCCCCGGGATAATAAGGTGCAGGAGGAGGAGGAGGATAACCATACCCTCCATATTGAGGGTAAGGGGCGGGAGGCGGAGGCGCGTAAGCAGGATATTGTGCGGGTGGGGCATAACCCCCATATGGAGCGGGAGGCGGTGGCGGTGCTTGAGCGTACGGAGATGGCGAGCGGTATGCCGCCCTAGGTGGAGGATTGGCTTGTGGAGGACCGGGAGGTGGTGCATACCCGGACGCTACCGGTGGACCCGGCGGGCCAAGTGGGTGCACCCAACTAGATCGAGGCGGGGTTTCGCGTGTGTTCACGTAGAACCTGGTAAGTGTTATGGATAAGTTGATAGAGCGATAGTGTTAAATAAAATATACATACCATGTTTGATATCTGTACGACATTCTCAGCGCCTCATGCAAACAATAATTACGAGAGATACATACGATTCGTTGTACTGTGATACCCATCCCTCGGGAAGCTGTCTTGTATCCGGATTAGTTCGCTGGGGACCTGAACCTGGAGCGGACTGAGGTCCACCAGCATTTGGGTACGGCGGAGGTTGGTTCGACATTGTTCAGAATTTAGAATAAAAAAGTTATGAACAGAAACACTAGCAGATACGTGTGCAGAAAATAAAAGGAAAAACACCCAAATAGTGGTCGTAACTTCAAGAAGGGACAAAGTACAGCTCAGCAGTAGTCAGTGATCAACTTATAATCGATTACCCCTCTTGGCGCTTCCGGGGGACTCGCAGCAACCTGAGGCGGTGACAAATGTCGCGACCAACATGACTAAGAAGTACTTGCGTAATCCCCCGAACTGGTTCCGCTTACGTATAAAAACCAGTTGCTTCCGACTTTTTTTCTTTCCTTAACCATCACGACCTTCACGTTGAGCAGATTCACGTTTTATCGACGCTTTCTTTTTTGAACGTTGTACATCACGGTGGTGTACTGTTCTGTTGTATAGGTCTTGTAGAGCTACTTTTCTCGGGGGCTGGGCATACCGTGTGCTGATTTTCTTTTTCACTACTGGCATGCGGTTAATCAGCTCCTGGGACAGTTTTTTTTTCTTCTATTCTTTGTATATAGGTGATTGATAATAATATATAAGTTTCCTGATATACTATGCTCCTGTTCTTTAAGACTCGACGCGATCAAGAATGGGATTCGCTGTATGTTTATGGGTAAACCATTACGACTCGAGGCCCAATAGTTAAGTTGCAGACTTACCCAACAGCCCAAAATCCATCATACCCAGTACATAAGCCTGCACCGAAGGAAAAAGCATTAGGGGGGAAACAAGCATTACCTGCGCTTCCCGCAACAGAGCTCTAAATACAAGGACGTCCAAGATTGAGTTTCATCTTTCTCACCAAAATACGGTATCTAAGCAGAGACTCACCAGATCAGACCAACAGTACGTTAACGTCTCCGGGCTCAAGTTCTGGAAGAAAATCTGGCAGGTTTGAAACGAAAGTGTCTCAACATGTCCAGACTGGACAGAGAACGTTGGAGACTGAGTTCCATTGAAGATTGTCAATGAATTTTGGATCGTCTGACAGTCTTGCGAAACCGGTGGAAGAATACCAGCCGTAACGTTGTTGCATGATATGGAACCTTGTATTTTGGGTTTGTCAATACTGCTACTGTGATTCTGGTTACCTGACGATCAGACTTACAACTTGCCCCACATTCGTTCTTCGGTTGAGGGGGTTGAGGCTGGGAAGGCGGTGGTGGTGGGGGACAATCTATCCCGAGCAAGATACATAAGATTGGAAGGTCGACACTTATACCAATACCGATGCTGATTCCGTCTCTTTTTTTCGTTGTTGGTGCGCATTGGAACTGGGCATAAGATATGACTTCATCTCCAACGGGGATTTCAGCCGTTCGCAAAAGTGCTGCCCCCGGACAAGCAGCTGGAGCTGGATAAAGTGAATAACCATGATTAAGTGGGTTTAAAAGTGGAAGGGGAAGGGGAAAGTATAAAGGTACGAGGGCAAGGGAAAGAAAAAAAGGGGGAGCAGAAGTAAGTTGTGTCAGGCAAGTTTTTCGATTAACGCAAGCGAGTATAGGCTTACCACTTGGTGTTGCAGTGGTTAAAACACTAAGCGTTGCAAGAGTTACGAGGTAAAGGAAGCCGCGCATTCTCAAAGAAAACTTTTTCGACGAAAGAAAATTGTGGAAGAGAGGTTCTTAGTCTAAAAATTTTCTTTTCAGTGGGGCTTTTTAACCTTGTATTGAAACCCTTCATTCATTTTTTCCCAGACGAGGACCTCTCTCTAAACCATTGCACTTCCTAAATTATCCAGGAACATTGTCACCAATTGCTGGCTACATGAGGAGACGGCAGTACCTGATCTGACAAGACAGTAAGACACCTCTTCCTTTTGATGCGGCAGCAGAATCAGAGATAAGGACATGTAAGGGCGGAAGAACAAACATGGCATTTCGCCTCTGACTAACTTTTCACAGACAGATAAACCGTTTGAACAACTCTCGACTGGCCGAACCTATAAGATTATGTATAATTCAAAATCTAAAGCATCCGAATTCGATATCAACTCAATGTTCTCGGAAGAAATATACAGAAGCTACAGCAATCGACTATTAGTCCAGCAAGTTTGGCAAGTTTAACATGTGGCTGAAGGATTTTGAATTAAAAAGAACCTCGCGTGAGTGATTGATGTGATGCTTCTGACAAGTTGAACCTGAAAGGTCGAGTGACATTGACAGATCTTGTCATTCCTGTCAGTTTTCGGATACGTGAAGAACTCGTCAAGCTTTCATTTGCTCACGTTTATAATAGTAACTGTTTCTTTTCAAATATCTCCTAACCTGTTTGTGGCCAGAAACGAGGATATACATATATTAAAGCTTCCATACATTTTATTTCGGTTTAAAATGTAAAGTCCCTTCATTCCCGTTAGACTTTTGCCATTTTCATCTGATCGGACATCAGGGAGCTGTGTAAATAATTTTCTATCATCAATCATACGATCTCTCGAGCCTCCGAGTCTCGACTCCCGAATCAGTTGGGTCAGATGAACGTACTTCGAAGGATCAACGAACAAATGAAGCTTGCCATACCATATGCCGAGAATTCCGGCTTGTATAAGAATTTAAATGTGTGAAGACACTTTTGAAGAGGTTGTGCCTTGATATATGTAGTATGGCCTTCTTGAAGGTTTTGTGAAGTTTATGGTTTTCGCCGCTTATTAGTTTATACCAAGTTGTTTCTCCTTTTTTTCTCAGCATCTATTTCACATCACCCAATTTATTATGCTGTATCCGGTTCGGATCCTGTCGTTAGTGGGCACTGGGATCACCGGAAGGTGTAAGTATTTCGCCCTGAAGTCGGGTAGAATAGAATTTAAATACATGGTATCAATGACCGAGGAGAGAAATTTACTATGCCATGTAAGCTATGTAAATGAAAAAAAAAGCCTTTGTTACCCGGTTAGCTTTGTTGGAACCAATATATCCTCTAAAGATGTCCGAGCACCAAGTAGCGGTGATCGGATAATGATAAATTTATTGGTAACCTGTCACACGTCACACGTCACTTTGTCACCATGCACAACGCTCACTGAGAGGATCCACTTTCGTTTTAGTCATGTCACCAACGACGCCAGTTCAACCTGGTATTATAAAGTATGTTATTGAAAGGTAAGATTTCACTAATTATGTTTTGCTGTGTTAGGATATGAGTCTATATCAGTACGGACGTTCTCGACCAATTTCGCGTTAACATCTCGGAAGAAGGATCCAATAAGATTCTTTGGTATAAAGTATGTTGAATGAAAAAGATTGTTTCCAAATATTATAGTATCTTATATATTCTCAGAAAAGACACATTAGCGAAGATGAAATTGTAGAAAGTGTGATAGTGAAGTCGTCTCCTTATGTGTCTTTGATGATTACTCAACTTTCTTTTTTTAAGGATAACACAGATAAATCTTTAAAATGGACAATACACAGACCTCGAGATGGCTGGTACTTACGATTAAGACCTCCAACATTTCCTCCGAATGTATTTATATCACTCGTTCCACCCCCACCACCCGTTAAAGCCTCTGAACTTCCTACAACCAACCGACCTCAGATGATCAGACCAGATGAAGAGGGCTCGCTAACATTTGTTGTGCGAACTCCGCCTCCAAAATTATTGGATGGAGTACCTACGTCGTCGTCGACCCATTCATATCCACCTTCTCCATCGATACAATCTCCTACCATCCGAACACCGTCCATCACCAGTCCACCGCCCATCAAAATTAATGAACTCAATGTCAAATTGAATAAGTCCATACCTTCTCCCACGAATGTCAACGTTACTCGGTTTTTGCTTTCGCCGTCATTACCTTTACCTATATCTCCTACAGCCGGAGTCGGTGGATTTCTCAGTCGTACATTAGCATTCCTCAGTCCTCCTATCAAAGCACATGTATCATTTTCCTTGGCTCCGGTATCAGCTCAAGGCGAACCATCTTCTCCATTGTTGACGTTTGTAGAGCAAACTTCAACATTTTCCGTCGCAACTGCAGGAATTTTAGCGATTGACAAAACCATTGAAAGACAAATGGGCATAGAATCTACCTTCTGGGTTGCGGTATCCTTGGCATATCTAGAGTTCTTGTCTGACAGAGATGTGAGTTTTTTTACATTGACGATCAAAATTTTCTTTATAACATGATTTTAGTCTTATCTGGCTGCTGCTAATGGTTGATAACATGCATTCTACAAAGTATTTATTTTATTCAACAACTCCGGTATGTCTATTGTTTCGGAATCATTTTTTCTCGTTGCTGAAAATCTCATTCTGTTACTCCTATATCCTTGCTGAGCAATTAGTATTTATGTTTTCTTTTTAATTTGTCGGTCCCGAGAGAACGCAGTGACCGAATATTATTACATACCAAAAGGTTATCTACTCTAATTCTGAAAAGAATATTGATTGTTCAAATTGACGAAAAGAACAAAGGTTCCTCATACATAGTAACATTAATTCCATACCATGAAGTCGACGGTGTCCTAGTAATCTCAATAAAAATCTCGTTTTGTGTATCGTGCCTCTCTGTTTTCGTAAGAAAAGACGCATCATTCCCTTGGAGCTTTCCGCTTGCTGCGACTAAGGACTGGTTGGATGTTCCTTCCGGTATCGACATCACACTCTTAAACGACCCAGAGGCATAAACAATCATAATGGTCAATGGCCATGTCCTTGTAAGAACCTTCGTTATATATGTAAAACTTTCATTGTATCTAGACAATCGTCCTTTTGATATGGAATTACTCTAGCCCCAAAGGGGATTCAAAGGGTCATGGCATAGATTTATCGAATTGTCGCGCTTCACGAAACTCTTCAATTGTAATTAGGTAAATAATCTCTTTATATTAAACCAATTAATAGCTATATTGTCCATTGAGGGTACCAGTCCAGCTGGTAACAATCAATCAACCAAGTGAGACGTCCGTCCCTTGACTATGGCAGCAAGTTAAAGAACAATAACCTGATTGAAAATTAATTATACAAATATTAGGACTGAGAAGATAACAAACCGAGTTGTTCTTTTCAAGGCAGAACGCGACCAATACCTTGACTGGGGATGGAGCTGATGCCCTGAGTATTACTGGGAGCAGGAGTAAGGCCTTGAGTACCACCCAGAGAATGCAGAACAGGAGCTTCGGGCTCGGTAGTTGCAGTAGGTTCAGAGGGGAAGACGGGAATGGCCGCAACTTGGGTTAACAAGATAGCGATTAAAGAGAAGAGTATGGTGAATTGCATGATTAAAGAAAGTGACAGTTTATTGAAAAGATGAATCGACTCAATCGAATGTTTATGAAAGCGAAGAAGTTTGGAGTTTGTTGGGAAGAATGGTTTGAAAACATCCTTCTTTTATATGATTTTAGAGTCTCTAGTATAGAGTAGAGTGACACCATATCTTCTGTGGAAAAATGATCTAGTCATGATTCTTATGATCTGGTAAACAGGGTCCATCGTTAGCCGCATATATCCCAAATAGCTTATGAGATTTGAGTCCTGCAGGATTGATTTCTGAATAAAATTTTTATGAAAGCATGATGAAAAGAAAATAAATCACCACGGCAGCATATTTTAATTGGTATCATGACTCAACATTACGATTCACCTGCAGTCTTCTCTCAGGCCCGTGATACTCCTTTCAAACGATTCTTGCCACGTATTGCTCCAGGGCATGCATCCCTTAAAATAGAAACAAATAATTGATAAAAGGGGGCTTTCAAACCATTTCCCTCTTGAACAAATTACAAACTTCTTCAACGCTTTCAAAACATTCGATTGAGTCGATTAATCTTTTCAATAAACTTTCACTTTCT
The DNA here is from genome assembly GCA_020884735.1 of Clathrus columnatus. NCBI lineage: Eukaryota > Fungi > Basidiomycota > Agaricomycetes > Phallales > Clathraceae > Clathrus > Clathrus columnatus. Next base: position 2,677,590 of record BPWL01000002.1, read on the forward strand.
TTAATCATGCAATTCACCATACTCTTCTTTTTAATTGATATCTTGTTAACTCAAATTGCGGCCACTCCTGTCTTCCTCCCCCTCTGAACCTATTGTGACTACCGAGTCCGTTGCCCCTGTTTTGCATCATTTGGGTGGTAAGGCATTATTCCTGTTCCTAGTAATACTCAAGGCATCAGCTCCATCCCCAGTGGGTCACGTTCTTCCTTGAAAGAATGACTAGGTTTGTTTATCCTCCCCCGCAATATTTGAAGTTAACGTCAGTAATCCAGCTGGTTCCGGAATCATTATCTTAAAAATCTGTGTATTGAGCTTATCGTTGGACTGAAAACCTTTAACTAGTTATTATACAATCAGCCCCTACTTTAATTAATTCTAAATACAGTATTAGTCACCTATTCACCAATGCATTTATGAGGGCCAATAGAGTGATGAACGGGTGGGCTTATGATCATAGTATACAACGTAACGGCATGTCAAACTTACAGGTTAATATACAATCAATTCGCCTTCAATTGCAGATTCCTCTATCCCTAATTTTTCCAAAGCTACCACAAAACGTTCACGATCTAGCCGTTTGAGGTACTTGAGTATTTTAGCTCGTGCGTGGACAAGATGTCGTATAGCGCGCCGATTTGCAACGTCCTTTTTACATCGCTGCAAATGTTCATGTAGGTTACGAATTTTCATGGTCAATAAAGCGGCTTTTAAAAACAGTACAAGTAAATGAGCATATAATAAAGTGGCCCAGACGGGTTCGACAAGAACATAACATACCTTGAACCTCTGGTCTACCAGTGTCGTTGGGCTTATCAGGAGAAGAGAAAGCTTCAACACATCGCCGTCGGTTTTCAAAAGCGATACCCCGTGCGTTGGCATTCCGAAGATCTGTTATTCTAGCAAGCATATGAACAGAGGGAAGTTCTTCCCATTGAGCTTTGTTGAGACTTTGATGAACAGATTCATTGTGTGGATTTGTTACGTTAATATGTGATATCGTTTGTTCTGCCGCAACGTGAGGTAATGAGTCGAATAGCAAGTGTTGTGCTTCTGGATCACCGCCAAGGCCCCATTGAAAGTGCTCTGGGAGTTTAACCGGAGCTTTCGTGTCCAGAGTATATTTTTTCTCGGGAGAATGTATTTCGCGTGGCTTGACGAGGATCTTGTTAAGCCCGCAATCTAGCCATTTAGATTCGTCTCCTGAACGATGTCCCAGAATGGGATGGGCCTTCATATTATCCACAAGCCGAGTTTTTTCAACTCGTTTTGTAACGTTGTTTTTCCTAATTGCTCGGGCCACAGAAACCCGTTGGGACACATGTTTCGGAACGGAGGTATGTAAAAAAGCGGAAGGACTATTTAACCCTGGTAGAAAGAAACATGCAAATTAGAGCATAAATGGTATTTTATAAGTTTGTTTGTTACCATTTGGTATTCTTGAACGTGAAAAAGAAAGGAAAAACATAAGTATTGCTGAAGGACAAGTTTTTTTTTTTTGCCGCGCGCGTATTGTTTTGCGCGGGAAATGCCGTGATCGAAACTGAGTGTGTTGTAAATTCATCCGCCGTCTAATAGTAGTACTGGGTACGATCTGGGCTTGTCGTTGTCGTTCAATCACCGCCTCGTCACTTTCCTTTTAACTGCAGCTGGTGACTGAGGGTCAGATACGACAAGGTGAATTTATTACCTTTTTACTTCTTCTTTTCATTGACTAAAGTTTGGGTGGGGTGAAATTCCTTTCAAAAACAAACAGCGACGGCGGATAAAGAAGCAACTGACCAATCTTACGAAACAAATCAATCCATTCACACTTTTATAACTATATTCAAGATTTTAAAGGAAGATAAATAGTAATAGTTCGATGAGTTTGCAGTCTTCCTCTCAAAAGTCATCCACGTCAAGCAGAGCCACCCCAACTCCTGTTCCACGTCCTACCGATCTTTTTGTACAAGACGACCTTCAACCACGACCTCAAAGAAATAATTCAAAGAATAGCAACAAAGAAGGTTTCGAAGGCGACGGCAATCATGATCTCTCTCCTACGACCAATGTCACGAGTCCCACCGAAGCCGATACAGCCTTGGATTCTCCAACGTTACCTCGATTGTCCCGAGCCTTTTCAACGCCTCTTCCTCAACAAATAACCCATTGGCAACGCCCTCGTCGTTTGCCTTCTAATTTATCTGAACCCCCTGCGCAGGCTGCAGCGGATCAACATTTTCAAGATTTAGCTCTTGAGCTTGCAGACTCAGTTCAACAAGCCGTTCAGACTCTACTTCACCTCTCTCCACCACATATCTTCGATCCCGCTAAGGAGCAATTTTCACCATGTACCGTACAAATACCCACAACATCTTTGTCAGCTCTCCTGACATCCATGAAAAATCTCAACTATATTTCCGCCAATATACAGACCTTGAATCTTCCTACAGTCATTGATACCGATCCCTCAGACCTGGAAGATATCGTTAAAGATGAATTCGACATCGGTGAAGTTCTTCAAAGTGTCGGCGACTCGTTTAGCGGTCTTTCTTCTGAAGCCGAAGTCGACGTTATTCTTCATCACGGAGATGCCATTCAACACGTGGGTGTTAAAGGTGATGAATGCGGCATTTCATATGCGTTAACTCATGTACGAAGGCTACCAACTTTTTTTTCTTTGCTCTCAAGACGTATAACTGATTTTCACTCTTTCTTTTCTGGTAGGTCATTCACCAGATTCTAGCAACAGCGCAACCTGGAGACAGCTTAGAAATCGGTCTTTCCATTTCAGGTCCGCAAAATATCGAACCAGACCCTTTTCTAGCCCCCCTTGCTGTTCCTGAGGATTCTCCCACTGCTGTCGAATTTATCACGTGTACCTTCGATATATCTCATCAATTTTTTCCTCCACAAACTTTATTATCGGATAACATGCCTTTATCTCCTCAAGGCTCTTCTGAACCATTGACGGAACCTAGCATCGAAAATGAAGAACTTTCATTACCGTTACCATCTTCGAATATTCAAACAAGAGCGGAACCTTCATTTGACTCCATCATTTTACGACGTCTCCTATCACGTATTGGGGGTGCCCTTAGAACTTCTTGGATCGATGTTCCAGATTCCGCCCCCCCTAACAGCCGTAGATGTGGACTAGTACTTAATTTGGAACGTGGTCCTGCCCTGTCTGTTTTACATCAAAGGGGTTCCCCCGTGGAGGAAGATGCCGATCATGATATAACATCCGATATTCCATTGGCTCGTGAACCGAGTCTCGATGAATTAATGGTGTTTGCTGAAAGTCTTCGAGGAAAAGAGGTCGCGTTTCACGCCAATTCTCGAAGTACATTTGCACATCATTTGACCCGATATCTGGCATCTTGGGGTGTTGTTATTGCTCATATCCCTACTGACGGAGCTGAAGAGCAAGACTTTTTGGACGATTCTTTTGATGAGGGTATTCCAACAGTTATCCCGAGTACATCGAGTCAAAGTTTAAAAGTTAATGACAATGGCAGTATATCCATATCCAAGACGGAAAACTCTATATCTATGATCATTATAGATGATGATGTACATGCGCTCCGACGGCGTTTGTTGAAGCATCGAGCGGAAGTGATGCCAGGACGTAAACGTCCCTCTCTCGCGGCTAATCACAGGCCTCGATCTTCTCCTTCTATTAGGAATGTTTTATTGGCTGCAGGCGTCCAACAATTCCAATCACCACCTGCGCCCTTCATCCCTGTGCCAATCATTCATTTCACAAGTTTGACCCGATATAAACTTGTGAAAGACGTAATTCAGGGTGTCATCTTTACCCCAGTAAGTGCCCAGTTCCTTCCTGAGGTCATTGTCATCCCTAAACCCGCTGGACCCCGTCGAATTCTCGCTGCCTTGCATACCGCTATGACGAAGCCTATGGTAGATCCATTCTTCTCGCCTATCGCAACGTCACCAATGAGCCCAGGTGCCGTTTCCCCAATGTCTCTCAATTCAAACTCGAGTCGTAAACAAACTACCGCACCATTAAATAGTCGGAACGGTTCAGAACGTACTATACGCTCCAATTCGGAATCATTAACCGTTTCGTCGAGCTCTCCTTTATCTTCTACTCAGGAGACATTCGAATATTTCCCTGAAGAAGCTGTTCAATTGGGTGATTCGCCTGCATCTGGTTTGGTCATCCATAGTCCGGATGGACGACCGGGAATTCTATTCCAACCGCCGTCCAGGTCTAATTCGTCAAGGAACGAGAATGACCATGAGTCACTTCGTCCTCCTGTGCGACACATGACGAAGAGTTATTCACGTAAAGAAGGGAGGGGTCTCGCTGCCCTTCCGATAAACATTTCTCGGGCTGCCTCAAATGAAAGCAACAAATTAAGATTGGAACAAAGAGCTTCAAGATACCCTGACCGACTTTCGCCACTCTCTCCATATATTATGGGAGATCCTCCACTAAGTCCTACAGAATATGGACGTGTGGTCAAGCCCAAGACAGTGCTCGATCCATCCATGGTAGAACAGCTTCAAGATGTGGCATCAATGAGTTGGGAAGAAGCTACAAGACACTTGGCAATGACGGCCATGTCAAGCCATGGAAGTCATCAAATTGAACAAGTCACCTCCCTTACACAATCCGACGAACCATCCACGAGTCATATTGATACCGTAAACACAGCGGTTCGCACAACGTCTTCAGGCTCTGAAGCCAAGCTCACGGCTAAACGTTCGCCGACGCTAAGCGCGGCGCCGAAAGGCAAAAAGTCCAAGACTACCACGAATGGTATTGTACCGCCCATTAATGTTCTTATAGTTGAAGGTATGTTACATACCCCCAATTGCATGTACGTGGTCCCTAAGCTGATGTTTGTGTAGATAATCCCATAAACCAAACACATTACACTACTGTATTACGCCGAAATAGTATTAAATACGAAGTCGCTTGGAACGGCCGTGAGGCAGTAGATAAATGGCGCAAGGGCAATTTTCACCTTATCTTGGTATGTCTAATCTATACTTTGTTATGTTTGTCCACACTCACATCCTCAACAGATGGATATTCAAATGCCCATTATGGATGGAATATCTGCAACTAAAGAGATCCGAAGATTAGAGAGGGCGGAACAAATTGGAGAATTTTCGCCGGCTGTTTCAGAAAGCTCGAGGAAGTCTTTGGGTAGTTTTGATTCACGAAGTTCTATCACCGATACCTCCTCTCCTTCTCAAGTCATTATTGTGGCGTTAACGGCATCTTCCCTCCAAAGCGATCGAGTAGCTGCGCTGGCCGCTGGTTGCAACGATTTCCTGACAAAGCCCGTGGATAATGATTGGCTCATCGATAAAGTGATAGAATGGGGTTCTATTAAAGCGCTCCAGATGTGGGCTGAACTTCCGCCGCAATTAGTTAGTACAATTGATCGTGATCAAGCTGTACAAGCTCAATCGGTTGCGGAGCGATTATATGTCCCATCAAAAGCAACCCGTACCAATTCTCCCGAAAAACAAATTGAAGAATTGCCCGATGTCGAGGAACGATCACCACTTGAGCGAAGTACTTGACTTTAAGAAAACGATCATTGTTGTCAATTACTTACTTTTTTTTCTCTTTTTTTTTTAGAAAACTCTGCCTCGAATCTGCAATCGTCAGATGATCTCCGGGAAGGTAGGGAATAGTCATTAATTTTATTTTTTTTGGCGTTTCCGGGCCTTAATATTATTTCTTTTTTTCTTAAAAATAAAATTACCTTAATGTTCTAAATCCAGGTAAGTAGTATCCACCCGCTCAGTAGGTGGGGTCTCGATACTAATCAGTCCCTTAAAAGGTGACGAACATTTGGACGTTATCTCGGAATCTACCTCTACTGCCAAGCTTCCTCAAGGAAGACCGCGGACGGAACTCACTCCTGTCACTGGAGAAACCGCGTTGTTGCGTTATATCGAAGACTCTCAAATACACACGCCTACTGAAGGTCTCATCGCTCCAACTCAATCTACCATGTCCATTACTTCTGTACTATATGACACAACGAAAACGGGGGATCTTACTGAAAATGAACCATCCGACGACTCAAACCAATCACTTCTTGATAATAATCTCAATAATCCTTGACGGTTCGAGGCGATTTTCCTTCCAATTGTATGGCTAAAAGTACTTTTAGTCGTTCTGTGGGGGAGAGTCGTCTCTTATGTCTCAATCTAAATTTTTTTTTCTTTGGGGGTTTCCATATCTTTTTTTGGGCTTTACTTTTTATAGCTGACTCTTTCCTTTTCTTCTTTTCGGGGCCCTTTGAAATCTGGCTTTTGTTGATGTTTGATCATTATTCCATTCCATTATCGCATTCACGCATATATAACTATCATTTTTTCATGTTTCCATTACGGGTTTTTATGATGTATTGTGAAAGAAATTTATTAAGATGGTTATCGAGTTTAAACGTAAAAAGGGGTTTATTGATACAAGTAATGTTTATCACTTTTGTTTGCAATCCGTGTGTTCTCTGCTCTTTTGCCTTTGTTCCACTCTTGTGAGGTTTAACCAAGAAAACCAAAGCATAGCCGAAACCTGAAGAACGTCCTCCTTCCACTTCAACGTTCTGTTCTGTTCTCGGAATTCCCGGGTGAGCATAAAACAACGGTCCACGTTTTGCGGGCTGACAAAATCACAGGCGACTTTGATGCAATCCGAATAATTGACCACCTATATACATACACATGTTCAATATACCTAAGATATATAAACACGATTATTAGAAAGGAAAAAACTTACCTGGTGGGCACATCCCGCAGGGATAAATACTGCGTCACCAGGTCTCTGATATATACGCCAGCTATAAACGCCGGTTTCGTTATAAAGCTGTTTCCGTAACTCTGCGTCCAAATAGAAAACTTGAGCATGTATTGGATCATTGGCAAATTGATCTTTAAAATGATGATGCAAAAATCTTCGAATCTTCTCTGCATCTTCCGCTCGGAAAATATCCCAAACGGCCATCCCTTCACCGCCATCAGGGCGTTTGGTCGAATAGAGCATGACATTCACGGCATCTGCCATATCCAAATGTAAACGCGTAGTGCCTTTACTCGGTGGTAAGTCACTAGAAGCCTGTGAGAAAACTTGAGTTATCAGAATTCATTACCAAGTCAACAAATACGACTGACGAAGGCATTATACATCTTAGGACCTAGATCCGGTGAAATGGTATTCTTTGGGAAATGTGAGGCAATATTCAAGGACCCATCTAGTCGAGTATAGTTGGGCACAGGAACAGCTCTCATGAAATCTTCATATAATGCAGGAAAGGCGGTTTTAAAATCAGTGGAAGGCGGCCAGTCCTAGTGTCGTTGTTTAGGATAAAGTTTAACAAGAAGAAAAAAAGGATCTCACTTTTAGTTTCCAAATTTTCGATCTCTCTTCGTATTTTCCGAATTGCTTAAAAAACTGTCCTACCGTAATAGCGATATTTTCGTTAGAATTACAATCCAGGATAAGGCATTGGTTTTTTTCATAGTGTTGAATAAAATATTCGGGTGTCCAATCTATCAAGAATTTATCCAATAACCCAGTTACGACCAGCGTATTGCCAGTTTTCCATAGCTCAATAAACTGCTGGTCGGAAATTTCGGATTCAAAGACATGGTAAGAATGTGATCTCAGACCAGCCATGTCGAGTGGATCTCCAGGTCGGGATGTTACCCTGGGCGGCATATCAACAATGTTGGTGGTAGAATTATTCATAGGATGCTCAGTTGGTAGCCCATTAGAAGGATAGTTTGCTGAAGAATCATCAGGAGACTCGGGCACAGTTCGAACGCTACTGGTTTCTGCTGTTGTCAGGATTGGATCCGACGAGCCAAGCCTAAAGTTATCTTCGGTGGTCCCAAAGTGACTTTGATCGCTCAAGCCGGGAACACTTTCACGGAAAGAATCATCTTCCATGAGTAATATTCCCATTTCCCGAACAACGGTGTCCAATTCCTCTTGACAAAAACGTGAAACAGGAGAGAAATCCCTAAATGCATGCTCTTGCTTCCTCGTACAGCTAAGAAATGTGGGATTTGGGTGCATTTTCTTCTCCCCTGAAGCAGTCATTGCTCGTCCGGGATACGTCAAGTCGCGAAGTTGCTCAACACAATCCTGGCAGGCTTCTCTCCCACAGATACGGCACATCCAAGCGCAGGCAAAGATAGATGTCATACATGTATCTGATAGATAGTTCAACAAATATTTAAAAGGAACTCGTAGCTGGAAAACTTGAGTCTTACCGCAGGTTGCGCGAACCTCAGTTTCTCTTGGGCGTCGGATTACTTCGGCAAGCTTCAAATGATCTTGTTCTGCCTTGAGAACAGGTAAGATTGCACGCGCCACAGTCATCTAAAGATTCTATCAACAATGCTGATCACTGGTCCAGCTGTTATCAACCAACCTTCAACTGGCGGATCTTATCTAATTCCAGAGGAACATTCCATTTATCTGGAAAATCCATTTTCGGAAGTTCTTGAATTTGACTGTCAACAAAGCTGATCCCACCAATATGACCGTTCGTTTCACGTAAAAAGAACCTATAAACGTGTGTGCTTATTCGTGGAGATTCTAACGAAAAAGTAAACATACCTGATGCCTTGGAATCTACATGTGTCGCCGGCCCACCGACGCGTGCAACTAACACATTTCGGGAATGAATCTGATTTATATCGTGAAGACATGCAACGAGCCGCTTGAAAGTCAGGTACAAGCTGGCTACGGGGTACCATATTGGAGCTCATAGTGTAGTAGTTATAAGGAGGAAGTGGCGGCGGATATGATGCCCCAGGATGGGCAGGATCAAAAGGAACTTGTAAACTATGTGTTGTACCAGGCGAGCAATACTGAATCTGCGGTGGGACAAAGAAACCAGAATCGATCGGGACATTGGTCAAGTGGATTGAAATGTTGGAGTCAGCGGGTTTCACTGGAGCGACATTCTTTTTTCTTTTCTTATCTGGAATTTGTGTCGTACAATCGTCATCACCTGAGCTTCGCTTTCTACTAGGCTTGAGTTTCCCATTTGCTTTATTCGCCGAATTAAGCTGTCCGTTGCGACTTTCTCGTGCAATCAAACGAACAGATGCACGCTCTCGGTTTTGGTGAATCGGTAGAGTGAAAGTGGCTGAGAAAAAAACATTAATTATCGGCACCAAAGCAAAGAGAAATGAGGAAGTATAAAATCATAGGAACTTGTATGCTTACTAGATTGGCTCACAGCAGCTTTTTGAGGCCATTCAATGTTAGACGGTGTTCCCGGGGAGAAGTGTTCCGTTGCAAAGGTAATAACCTTTTCTTCTAGATTGAAATGATCAGCCATAAGCTCCTAAACCAAGATGTAAATCATTGGGTAGCCATCATCAGCGACGGGTATCAAGATGATGGAACAAAACGCCTGATAATCCAAACGTGACCACGAAACCAAAAGACTCACGAGATAGTGGCAAACCACCTGAAACAGTTGGAACAACAAGAGCGCTTTTAGACTCCTCCACCGAAGTCGTGCTTACTTCTGTGATACAAAGTTCTTCAGTTAAATTGCTATTAAATATAGCTGGTGTATCGTTTCAACATCGATTAACCGACTTCTATAATGGAATTAACATACAGGTCGTAGTCGATAACGGTGGTTCGTTTATATTCGAGACTTGGTAACAAAAAAAATTAGCTTTGAAGATTGAGGAATTGAAAACTGAAGATACCTTGAACAGTTGAGTATTCTTCAGTGCTTCCGTTATGCGGTGGGCCTTCAAACCCTTCTAGCGGAGGTGCTTTTCCATCCCAGGTTGATGTAGAAAGAGGACAAGTAGATGAATCTATTAGAATTTCGCTCATTGGAATGCAATCGTGAATGTCGATGTGTAATGGGTATGCAGGAGCTCGCGGTTTTGTTGCTGTGTTGAAAGAGTTATTCAAAATATGAATATGCTTGAGACAGACATATTTGATATATTATATAATAATATATAAGTTAAAAACTGAAAGTAAACCTGAATTGTTACTTACAAAAAAGCTTCAGACGTCAAAATAAACGAGAGACAAACGAAATGTACGAGGCGCTTCAGACTCCGCGGCGGGGACAATTTCCGTTTTAGGACTATTCAACCTGCCCGTGTGCCGCAAATGTCGGAATTCGAGGACCACATGCAATGGATGCGCATTGCTATTCAAATGGTAAAACTTTTTCAATTTTTTCATTATTCATTTCTGACATAAAGTATTTTAGGCAGAGGAGGCCTTGGCTGCCAAAGAAGTCCCTGTTGGCTGTGTTTTCGTAAGGAACGGCGTGGCCATTGCCAAAGGAAGAAATAGAACAAATGAATTAAAAAATGTGAATAATATGTTTTCGTCTTGATTCTTAAGTGAATCATTTACCTTCTTCATGTAGGCTACACGACATGCAGAACTCGAGGCTATCGACCAAATATTTGCAGATCCTGAATTGACACCATTAGATCGTCGTGCTGCAACAATGCTGTCTGACACCATCCTTTATGTAACTGTGGAGCCTTGTATTATGTGTGCTTCTGCTCTGAGACAGGTTGGTATTAAAGAAGTCTATTATGGATGCGGAAACGAACGCTTTGGTGGATGTGGCAGCGTTTTGGGTGTCAATGCAAGGCAAGTACCTATCCTCAGTTGAAGGTTCATAGAGAATATTTATGATATACATAATCACAGCCTCTCACACCCTGTTCTCCCGACATACCCGGCGTTCGGCGGATTTCTTAGAGAAGAAGCTATCCTGCTTTTACGAAGGTTTTACATTACTGAAAACACCAATGGTCTGTCCTTCCTTCAGTGCAGCGCTTGTATGCATCTAATATTTCTGTAGCACCTGTGCCAAGATCTAAAACAAACCGAGTATTAAAGACAGAAATCACTCCTTTGTCCCAATTATGATGTCGTTTCCCAACTCGTGCGAAGAAGAAAGCGTTTAGAAGAGTTCATCAGTGACATCTCTCTCATTGAGGAATCTACAGTAACACAATTTCTGTTCACAGAGTCTTGTTCACCGATCAAGTTATCTTATCTGTAGATAACATATCTCCTCCTAAACCTTCCTTTTAAATCCTTCATGAATTGCTCCCAACAAAAGAAATTTCTACGACGATTATTTTTTAACCAAAATGATGCAGGTGCGTGGGAATTTCTTCCTTCGACTTCCCAATGACGGTTGACATAGTGTAAAACAGATTGCATTAACGAATTGCAGGGCTATAACAGTTGATCATATCGTGTATACTTGGATAGTTTTTCTCAAGTAAGTGAGCGAATCCGAAGAACTGTGAATAGATGGAATTCTCATAATTATACTTGAGGACTTTCGTTGAAAGATGGTACGTATTCACCTCAAACCTGCCAATCCGTCAGTCTCTAATGTTCTCGTGTCGACTTTAGGTAGTAAATGGCTAAACAGTCTAGATTTCCCATGAGATTGCCCTATACTTGGAACATAAATCTACCTTGGCCTTGATTGACTTGGTCTCGGGTGAATGTAGCATCATCGTTCCGAGCTCCTTGAACGCCGCAGCAAGGAAGCATAGATACCATCGTTTGACAACGGATGAGTTATTGGCCACTTTGCTTCCGCCTCTGCCCTGTCTCTCATTAAAAGAATATTATTACCAGAAGATGGTAAATTTCTTTATTACGTGAGTCTTAGGATGACAGGGGTATCATAGACTAATTAACCTTGACATACAGTTCGTTTCTATTGCTCAAAACAAAGGCAAACAAACCATTACTTCCATTACCAATCATCCTGGTTTATGAGCAAAATAATTGTCAATATCCAATAAATTTTCAGGGGATGAACAAACTCTCACTGTTTATTTTAACAAGATAAGCAGAAGGAGCGATTGCAAGGGCGTCATTACTCAGGTGTAACTTCTCTTTGGGAAAATGGAAGCCCCCAGCATTATAATATTTAGATGTGTCGAGAAAGATTTCCTGACCTATTTCCTCCGTATAACGTGGGTTAGGATTCAAAAAAAACTCGTCGGCAACAACCCAGAGACCCAAATGGTCTGCCATGTCAATACTTGTGTATTTCTGTATAATCTTCGGCACCCAATTCGCCCTCGACGGATCATGCTCAGAGTAAGGCCCCACAATCTCATTATTTTAGCTATGACAGTCTTAAAGTCTTCCTTTTGGGCGTATCATGGCATTTCACTCTCATAATTCTATTGTATGGAAACCTTGTGATTAAACGGAAGGCTTCCAATATATGAAAAATATCTTGGTGATGTCTTCTGTCTCACGAAATTTTCAACGTTTGTTCATGATTTATGGCTCACTTGGCTGTATACTGTATGGCTTCACTCAAGCATAATACTCAAAAATGTACATGGCGAAGGCTCCCCGTCCCTTTTCACAGCTGGGATTCATAAATGCAAAGCGAACCCTGATACGATCCTCTCGGATGACAGATTTGAATAGATCCGTTCTGCAACGGGGAAAGATAATCACACTTCCGGACTAACCCAGAAGACAGGTCACCTCTTTCTCAGTTATGTGAGTCTCGTGGTAACCCTGAAATCCCATACTAAAATGTTGACAAGAACGCCAAAAGGATCACCGAGATGCGTTCTCCGAAGTTGCACGACGGCGCCGCACGACCCCCATTTAGTAGTGCGTATTTGTTAATATAGAATCTGAGATTTTAAGTGCACAATACTCTACATATATTCCACCCTTAAAAGGCGAACCTGACATCATGGGTTCGGCAAAATATTATTCTGTTCTCCGAGATCCACCTTATACCGTTCCTCGAGATTTTGATTCTATGGGTTCCTTGAGTGTCAAATCATTTCCCGATATTTGGCTCAGTTGAAGTCCCCTCTTACTTATATATTCACCCATTCACTCTCCTGGTGCGGGGAAATGGACCCGATTGTAAGCTACGGGTCGTCCCTTTCGGCTATTAGCCAAAGCTAATTAGACCCTAGGATGGAGTGTCGGCATATGTAAAAAATTTTTTGTCCTCCTTTCACTAGCTTCGCTTTACAGGAGAACTATCTTCTAAAAAGTAAATATTTTCTTCAGCTATTCAGCGGGAACATCCGTGCGTCATAGTAGGATGTAAACCTCCTAATCATTGGTTAGTCTATTATAAAGAAATACTTACCTAGGATTTGTTTTCCGTGATACCACGGGCTTCTTAGATAAGAATAACTTTTCAGGGGACTACATTGCCCCATCGAGAGTTTCGGAGGAATTCGAGCAGCAAACAAAGTCAAAGTGAAAAGTGAGCGAATAACCTTTTTCTAATGGAACGTTTGTTTTGTCTAAAAAGTAATAAATACCTAGGATCGTCGGGCATAGTTGATGAACCCCCTTGAACTGTACAAGCCTCATGTCTACTCTCGATTTTGAAGGATTCGCTCCCATTTCATTGATACACAAGACCACAATCAACAACCCAGACAGCATTCTATTCAAGATTCCAACCTCCACGAGTAGTGTTTGGAAAGACATTACATACACCCAATTTTTTACGGACGTTGAACGGGTTGCTTACTATACATTAAGCCAAAGATCTTGGCCGATAGACTCGGTTGTCGCAATATGGTAAGGATCGAACTCACTTCAATTCTTTCCAATGTTTTATTCCTTGTGGTATAGGACATCCGGTATCTCCTACTTTGACGTCGTTCACATTTTCGCTATAATAAGGGCTGGCTGCGTTCCTCACCTCATCAACGTTGAGCTTTCAAAAACTTTAAGCCCTCTTATTTTGGACCTTCTTCACGAATCGAATGCCTGTGCACTTTTCATTGATCCGTCTTTAACCCAGAACGATTTTTTGAAGACTAAATATCAATATCGCGATATTTTCACTATTAAGGATGTCAGTGAATATCCAATTGAACTCAATCGAGACTTATTGCCTCCCATACCAATTAATTTTCCATCCGAACAACTTATATTGGTTTTACACACAAGTGGGTCCACGGGGGGTAGATGTAAATTAGTTCGCCAAGATTTTCGCACTTTTAGTGCCCAGGTGAAGAAAAGAAAACATGTTCTGGACAAGAATCGACGCAGTGCTCAGCTTACGGCCCCTCGTATTGGCTCCTTTTGTCACACAGCTCAGATCACTGGTGAGGGATAGATTTCAATTCAATATAAAAGCGTTGCGCTTACGATTAATTTTTAGAATTCCTCACAGTTATCACACATGCTGGCACAGTGATTTTGACTAATCCGAATTTCAATTCCTCAAAATTGATTGAGATGTATCAAGAATGTCACCTTACGATGATCGCTCAATTCTCTGCATTCGTTACTTTGCACTTGAAGAATTCCCGAACAGATCCTCTACTTTTGAATGTATTGAAGTCGATGGATGAAATCCTTTTTTGTGGCTCAACGATACCAGAGTCAGAACTCCAATGGGCCAAGGAAAATAGAATACCGATTCTGGTAAGTTTTCCAAAAATTTTAATCTATGTAAATTAATTTTCATTCGTAGAATGCGTTTGGAATGACTGAATGTGGGGGTTTATTAGTTGGATTGAGGGATGATCCAGCCTGCCTCATTCCCGTTCGCTTGGAAGGTCTACATTACGCCTTCCGCTCTATCTCTAACACGAAAAGAGATTTGGAAATTTCTCTGAATAGAAACCAGAAAATCCAGAGGCTGGAGGAGTTAATTGTTCTTTCAAACTCCATCGATTGTCCTCATCCTACTCTTCGGTCTAAAACCGATGGTCATTTTCATACGGGCGATCTATTCGAAGAAGTCTATAAAGGACGTTACCTCTTTAGAGGACGTATCGATGATCTGATCAAGATGGAAAACGGGAGAATATGCGATACCAAGTAGGGCTTCATTAATGCTGCTGTCCATTATTGAAGTTAAATTATTGACCATTTAGAAGTATAGAGGATCGTCTTCGGAAGAACTGCGATGATATTATACATGCATGCGTCGTAGTTGGTACCAACCGGCCCTCACCGGCGCTGCTCATAGAACCGAAGCTATCGACTTACAACAAGGAACGACTTATAACTTCCGTTGAGCTCCAGTTGACAGAATATAACGCCAACGTCTACGAACATGAACGATTGACTCGAAATCATATAACCGTTGTCCGAAAAGGATCTCTACCTCGAACATTGGTAGGTGGCAATTTATTTAATGTTCTGTATCTCATATTTTCCAATTTCTGTAGAAAGGAAACATTCGTAGAAACCTCGCCGAACAAATGTTTTCACGACAATTGGATCAAATATATGGATCTTGACTGAGCCCCATCAACCGAGAAACGATACTTTGCATATATTTTACGTTTACGCTGCCGCGCAGAATTGTATTCCCATTATTTTTTCAGGGGATGGGTCCAACGAGTCTATTTAGTACGGATGAATCGGGTCAGCGATCAGTGGCAACATTGATGTACTACCAGATTTAGGTGCAACGTAGGAAGCACCACATTGTTGTGTTCTGTTTTGTATTTTTGGTTTTCATGAATGACATTCCGCCGCCGAACGGAAACCTTAGTCGGAGATGAGGTCTCAAAGAAGGCCCAACTGTTATAATCAGGTCCAGACGTAAATGTTTTTCTCTAGTTTGATGGTTATATCGTAAAGACATCGGGCACCAAGTATCTCATCGACTAAGATGAGCTATCCGTTTACATCGGTACCTAAGCTCAGATACTTGATATATGATATCTGAGAGATAACTGGTCTCGATATCGCGGAGTTTTATTCGTGGGGGCGATGGGAATTCAGTGAACCTGGCACGTCAAGGGAATCTTGAAATAACGATGGGAATCAATAGCCCATAACTTGACATGTCTTCTGTATCAAGTATAGTGGAAGACTCACGGAGAACCCCTTTAAAACCCCCGTTCGTTAGGGGCACGTTGGAACAATTACTCTCGGAAACGAGTTCATCATAAGTTATGACGTCTTTGTTACATTATCGTCCACGAGTTCACCAATCTCTAATTCAATCTCCATTGCATCTTTGGAAGGTTCCTCTTCGACTTGTTTAATTTGAGAAGCTATTTGAAAAACCCCACTTGACAATTTACTCTATTATCAACTTCAAAAAACTTACGATTGGCTTGCCATAATTTCGGGTTAACATTATTTTCACCGCGAACAATGTTTCCCAGATATCCGTCGATGCTTGATAGAAACGTTTCATCTTTTAAAGCAGAGAAGTCTGTAACAGCTTGTTGAATCATTGGATACCTGTCCGGAAGGGTGGGTTGGGATTAAGAGATCAGGACAGATTTTCAACTTTACTTTTCAACTTCCTGCATTAACTCGGAATGTATCGCCTCCTTCATTTTAATCTCTAACCGTTTGTCTGAAGCTAATTTATCTCTAGAAATATCCTCAATACGTGTCATAAGCGGTTTAAGAACTTCATCCTGTTTCACATTCAATCAAGATAAAGATAAATATACAATAAAAAGCATAAGATACACCCACGCTACTGGTAAATTGTGTGAGGAGTTGTCTCCTCAGCCGGTCAAATTCGCCAGACTTTTTGAATCTGAAACAACCAAGGGTTGAATGTTGATATCAGAAGAGATCAGAAGACTACAAACTCTTCAACTAATTGTTCCGCATTTTGAAACGTGGCATTCATTGTTGGCAAACTTCAGAAGAGAAGGGCTAGTGAATGCTATCGTGGGGTCGCTAGAAAAGCATCCGCGTGTTATGTAAAGTAGATTAGTCAGACTCTGCACAAGAATGTGGTCACCAGCCCCGGCATAACATCAGGCACACTCAATCTTTCATTGCATCGCCGATGATTTCTTTCCACCAAAAAACGTTAACAATTCCAGAAAAACGAAGAAAAGAGAAATAGCTATAATACATCATTATTACTATACATTTATGTTCTAAGGGCATCCCATGCTATGTTGAAAGTTCGAAAGGAGTTCCGATAACAACCGATAAGTTTCCAAAACATTCAGTTTTCAAGATTATATGAAGGGTTATCAAGCTCGTCCAAAAATTCCGCAATATCTGATGGTACAGATGCTTCCACAAATGTGTACTGTGATGACGGACCAATAGAAAACTGAGAACTAGACGTCACCAAGGACATGGAGGAACAACACGGGATTTCAAGTTCCTCGTCTTTTTCGGGATTGGTTTTGGGGGTCGTCGGCATGAGGTTAGGCTCAGGTTGAGATTCGACCCGTTGATCCAATTCCATTAAGAAGTCAAGGATTTGAGACGGGCATGTTTCCTCGACGTAAGTATATTGGGAGTCGTTTCCTTCATAAGGTGGTAAAGAGCTCGAAGGTAAACTTCCTAATTCGGCAGATTCTTTGTTGTCCAATTCAGAGCCGGCGTCTTGTTCCAAGAAGTCACTATTTCTAACAGCCAACAGTGATCCGCCACGATCTACGGAAGCCTCGTCTGAATGAATATCGATTACATGTCCGTCCGGTTGCTGTTCACAATTCAAGTCATGTCGGGTGGAAGATAATGATTCATCACAATTTCCATCATCTTGACTCGGACTAGAATAACAGTTAAATAAAAACCCATTCAAATATCAAGGACGATACCAACCAATCATCCACCGAATTTGGTGCCGATGCTGTTGAGGTACCGGTGGTTATGCTTGTGGGATCTGCACCAAAGCCAAGCTCTCTTGCAAGTAGAACCAAATCCAACTGTTGAGGCTCTTGAGAACAAGGAATAAGGTCATTCAGCGGAGCGGTAGGCTCTACAGTAAACTTGCGTTTGCGGGCCGGGGAAATTACATAGGGTAATAGATACTGGGATTGAGATGAAGGGATAACTTCCTCGGAGGTGGTTTGTTTCGGGGGTTGAAACAATGAGTCTGACAGTCGTGTTTCCTCGATATCTAAAGGTATTACAAGTGGAGATGCTCGTTCATGAGCTTGCGATGATGGAATGACGGATAATTTGTCCCTGAAACGAGAGGATGTTATTGGGGTGTTGGATGCAGAATCTGCTCTACTTGTAGCCCGTGTGGGTGGTGGTGTGTGGTCGGAGTCGTTTGACTGTTCTAACGTGAATTTAGGTTTTGAGTTAAAGGGCGTTTTCTCCAGACCGGCAACCAAGGTCCTATTTGTGCTGGCAGTGTTGCACAAAGTATCCCCATCCCAAAATTCATCATCGGAATTATCAGTGACAACGATCGGTGTCGAGGCGTGCATTCCTGGGTCTCTTTCATAATTTTTTTCAATAGCTGGTTGATTTAATGAGCGCTTTTGTTTTTTATTAAAGTCTTCTGTGAGTTCATTACCATCGATCGTTTGGCGTTTTCTCTTATGTACGGGTGTTGTGAACGCGTTTTTTTTGGTACCGCCAGGTATGGGCTTTAAAAATAGGTCCAATGAAGATTGATAAACTAGAGGTTTCTGCTTTGGGTTATTCGTACGAGATGCAACATTGCGTTGTTGCGCCTGTGGCATGATGCCTCGTCGTCGAGGTCAAAAGTTTTAAAGTAAAACGCGAGATTGACACGAGACCTTCGGCGTGGCGCCGGAAATTACGCGACACGAACGCGTGTTATATCACGTGATCTGATTTGGTAATTCCGTAGAAAGAAAAAGCTTCCGTTAATAATGGATACTCGGCCTATAAGGTCGACTGTACCAGGCTTTATTGGATAAATACCTCCTCTTTGTAAATTGACCTCCCTATTGGTACACCAAGTTTCCGGATCAATCATTGTTTCCAGGGATATGGTACACATAGAAAAACAAGTATATGTACAGACGCCAACTGATTTTCAAAGGCCGAAAGTTAATCCGACTCTTATCAACCATGCCAGGACGTCTTCAACACAGAGTAAGTCCTCATCGCATCCCATATTTGATTTTACGATTTACTATCTGTTTTATAGGTAGCCATTATCACTGGAGCGGGATCGTAAGTTTACTAGTAACCAATTTGTCTCTGATCGATTCTCAAATTCGGCTATCAGTGGGATCGGACTCGAATCCGCTATCTTATTTGCATCAGAAGGAGCATCAGTTGTGCTTGCTGATATAAACCTGCCTGCTGCTGAACGCGTCAGCAAACTCATCGCTGAATTGCATCCCAATGCTCAGACATTAGTTAAGAAATCCGATGTTGGCAAGGAGAGTGATGTCAAGGCGTTGGTAGATGATACCGTCGCGAAATTTGGAAGACTGGATGTAATGGTAAAGAAATTGATGATTCAAGATTGTCATTTATTTATCTTCACTTTAGTTCAACAACGCAGGTATTATGCATCCAGAAGATTCCACCGCTTTGGATACAGAGGAATCTATTTGGGATCTCACGATGCAGATAAATGTGAAAGGTGTATGGTTTGGGAGTAAATATGCCATTCTTGCTATGCGCAAGAATCCCACAGATGTAGCAAAAGGCCTCCGAGTTGGCGGTAGCATCATCAATACTGCTAGTTTTGTAGCCGTAATGGGCGCAGCAACCCCTCAACTAGCTTGTATGTCATGTTTACTTGAACCCTTCAAAATCGTATTTATCATTTTAGACACTGCTTCCAAGGGAGCTGTATTGGCTATGACACGTGAGCTTGCTATGGTTCATGCTCGCGAAGGTATTCGTGTCAATTCATTATGTCCGTACGTGGCGTCATAATTTCCAATATACTCCTGTTCTGATTTGTTATTTCGTATCAGAGGACCATTAAGAACCCGTAAGTTTCTCAGTCGGCCATTTGCCCAATGCTTCTAAAATCAAAATTAGCATTATTGATGGATTTCCTTAATACTGAGGAGAAACGTCAGCGACGTCTTGTTCATTTACCTATGGGAAGATTTGGTGAAGCAGTAGAACTTGCTCGTTCTGCTTTATTCCGTGCGTTCACCTTCAATAACGTATTGTATATTAATTAAAACGATTCTCGTTATTTAGTGGCAAGTGATGACAGTAGTTACATGACGGTACTCCCATGTTCCCATGTCTCCAGCTTTTCAAGTTTTATCTAATTACGATATTATAGGGAACTGATTTCCTCGTTGACGGAGGTCTTTCCTCGTGCTACGTAACCCCTGAGGGGGAACCCGTTTTGCAACCTCCTGCCAGCCTTCAAACTGCTTGAAACCCCGTGCACGAGATTTGAGATATCTCATGGAACAAATACACCAGACTATAGATGCTTTCGACTTTTGCTTCTTTTTGGCAGGTATCCCTTTGCTAAGTCATATCCTGCTTAGAAGGGCTAGGCTTTTTTAGTGCCCTTGTCAGTGTCACATTTTTTGGAAGATTTGTGTAATGTAAATAGAATACTCATAGAATGATTCAATTAGAAATATGAAATAATCAAAGAATAATAAAAATAGGAAGATGACAGGATTTAAGGAAAAAGAAGACAAAACTATGTAAAGGCAATTAAATCGAACACGGCCATAAGCGCACCAGTGTCATGCTGCATATATATAGAAATAATTTTATTTCAATGATCTAGCATTGTTTACACTAAAAATGTTAATGTCAAAGCTTCAGCACTTTCGAAAGAAGGAACTATGATTTACAGTATGTAAATTCACGGTTATTTATTGCATTATCACTGTCAGATCTCCGTTGGACAAACAAATTTGCTCGTTATCGCTTGAGATAACCCATCATCAAGAAAGTTCTTTCTTTATCACCTCCCCCAGTCTCCGAAGTGCCTCGTTAACCTGCTCTTCGTCCAAAAGACTAAACGATGCGCGAACATATGCGGTCTTCGTATCATTCGGAATAAAAACAGTTCCAGGAAGAGCTAAAACTCCGTTCTCATATGCCTTCGTCTCGATGAGCTCCTTCGAGTCTCCTTCGGGTGCACCAGCATGAGCCGGAAGGCGTAACTTGAACCTATAAAAAAAATAAGGTTTCTGTAGATCATTTATAGTTACTTCCGTTTACCAGAAAAACATTCCAGCTACTGGAACCTCCCATTCTGCCAATCCGTCAAGGTGCCTTTTCATGGCTGATTGGAAGACATCTCGCTTAGAACGATAAAATTGAGACACATGTTCGATATGTTTGCCGAAACCGTCATATCCCCAGTCTGATAGCAAAGAAAATACAATGGCTTGAGTAAGAGAGGAGACTTGAAGGTTTGCAGTGGCAGTATGCATGTCAATAGCTCGTAGAATAGGCTCAGGTCCTGAGACAAATCCAATCCGGATACCCGCGCTGAGTACCTTAGAAAAGCTATCGAACCGAACAACATTCCCAACGGTTCCACCCATCTGGGCTTCCAACGCAAAAAAGGATGGCGGTCGTTCTTGATCTCCGAAGTACAAATAGAAGTAAGGATCATCTTCAAGGATTAAAATATTATGTGCGCGAGCGATTTCAAGAACTTCACGCCTCCTTTCTATCGCTGTGGTTATTCCGGTAGGATTACAACCGTACTAAATATGAAGTGTAAACTTCAATGTTTCCGCGGATATTGAATTTGCCGCTAGAACTTACGGGAACGGTATATAATACTCGTGGTTTCGGTTTATTTATCGGCCATTCGTCCATAATTTTTCTTAACGAGCCAGATGAAATCCCTTGAGCATCGACTTCGATCTCTATCAAGATCAAGAAATTTGGTCAGCTAAAACGAAAAAACCTCTAAATCAAATTACCTATTAAATCACAATGCAGTGATTTTAAAATGGGTATGACACCTCTATATACCAGTTATCAGGACAACGACTTCAACGGAATCAAAAACGAGACTGACGCATAAACAGGAGATTCGACAAGAACCGAATCCCCATCATTTACTAAAGCATAACAGGCCTAGTCACGGTTAGATATATATACCCGGATAGTGGATTAATGGTTTTACTTTGTACAACACATCCTGACTTCCTGAACCTACGCTGACTCTCCAGCCTTCGCCTACTTTTCGTCCATGAGATTTTTCTTGAAGCCCAGTCAACCAATTCAATAATTGAGGTAGACCACTAGTATCTGAGTATTGCAATGCTTGACTAAGAGCTGAATCTGAGATAGTATAGGAATCCTCCTTTTCTAAATCATATAGGGATCTCGCAGTAAATGTGACTGATGTCAAGGGAAAAGTATCAGGATTAGGTTTTCCTGCCAGTAATGATATAACACCAGGCCGTTTCTCTAACGGAAATAAGCCACGAACTGTTGATTCAATATCATGACTATTAGTTTGCTTTGCTTCCGTGTCGGGGTCCCCGATAAAGAAGAATATTAATCACATACTCGGACTAGGTCTACGTTCCTGTTATATGAAAGTTAATTTAAGACACTCGCATACATGGTATATTTCATACCTTTGCAGAGTCAGAAAAGAATGGGGTGTAAAATTCTTCAGGATGCCAACTAACAGAAGACATGAGTCAGGAAATCTTTCAGGAAGTCTGACAGTTCTTAGTCAACTGCTATAGCTATATATATATTTATTTGAATACCGGGCTTCGGACGGATTTTAATCGACAACAAATCAGATAAATGAATTACGAGATCTCACGTTATACCGCCAACGCTTGCGGCGTTGGGATGCTACTGAAGGCAGCTGAGCGTGAAAAAAAAGTTCTATATACCGTTCCGATTACTCATTTGTCACAACAAGTCAGCATTCAATTTCTTTTTTTAAATTCAAGCCCGTGCTGTTACGAATGTGATTTAGACGAGTCTTGGTCAAAGAAAATGCTGAGAATATCATCGGTGTCATGACTTTTGCTGGCAAGGGATTTTGTTCTTAGTAGTCTGCTTGTTTTTGATTTAATTATACATGATACGAACTCGGACAAGTGCCAAGTGGATTGCAAAAGTCCAACTCTGAAACAGGGAAACAACGACACCTTTACTATTGTAAGCAGATATCACGTCACATACGTATAATTTCAACATATTAATACGGCCACTTTTTCCGTTGTTTCGAGTGAAGTTGAGAATATACATTGCATTTGTGATTACTTTGTACGGTAAGCTATATGAATTAGACAGGAAGAAAAGGATGAAACCAAACCATGTATGTAAGGTGGACAGCAGTGTGTTTATTGAAAGGAATCATTCATTCCTGACCATTTTTTGCCTGCCTAACTTCGTTCCAAGGTCCAGCATCAGAGAGCGAGCATCCACCAACGCATTGACAAGTACCACCCAAATCCATCGGTAGGTTCTCTGCAGGAATCTGAGTGAGAAGGGTCCTTTTATAATCTTCTCCAAGTATATTGATCTTTGCGACGGTAACTTCATCCAACCAAGGCTTAATCAAGCTCCACACCGCGGAGAACAAGAATGGCGCGTTAATGATGTAGAAAGAGCCCATGACTTCCGGGTAGTAGTCTTGTCCAATTTTGGCAGCGGCCGCGACATAACTCCTAACTTGATAGAACTGTAAGGTGCTAACCCCATAAAGGTCCAAGATGGTGCAGGTGGTTTCTACGGGATGATCTACAAGCTTAGAACAGGCAGGATATCTATACTTGATCATCTTCTCGTACTCCTGCACGAGATGCTTCAGCATGCGGTCTTGAGTTGTGATACCGGACAAGGCTTTGTCATCCAGTCTACTCAATCGTTCGATGTACACGGGGCAACCATCCTAATTTAATAAAAGCATCCATATTAATCGTAACGGTGATCAATGAACTTCCTTAACACACCTTATCAGTCTTATGGTAAAACTGGGGTAGTATCTGTCGACCGCTTCTCTTTCGGAATAGTCAAAGCTACAAATATGATGCTTCATACGTACAACATAATTTGAACCAATAAGCACGGACTTTTCAATATCATCTACACCAAAATCCTTCCACCATCCTTCAGCCGCTATGAGCATTTTCTTTGCCTTAACAAGGTCAAAACGGCGGGCTCTCAGGAAACGAAGAAGTGTTGCATCATCATGTCGTTCTGGCACCAACAAACCTGGATGAAGGAGAAAATATGTATCAGTTCTGAGATGTCATAACATCACACATGATTCAACAGCATGGCATCCCCACGCATTCAAAGTGTCATGACATCGGATAGAACATGCACCATCTTCTTCATGCAATGAAAACAAAAATATTCTCGCTTTCAATATGACAAATGAATAGGATGATGCTCACCCTCGGCTTGCAGCTCCGTCTTCATTTCCTCCAGAGTATCATTTTGGACTATCGTTAGATTTCCTAGTCTTCCCGGAGGTGGTTGATATGTAGAATTGGCTCCATTTACTGAATTATTGATCGGATTTTGTTCCGAAGGAGAAGCCATTGGGATGAAATCAGATTTTTTTAAAAAAGTACCGGGACGAAAGAATTAAACTGCTGGAAAGAGCCTTTCGTGACTGTCGTGCTTGTTGCAAAAGCCTAAATGACTATATTTAAAATAATTCTACAGGGTGAACGTTGATGTGGTCCAAAATTGAAGGAATAAATAAAGTTGGTCCATGGAGGTGAGTGTAAAGACTCAGTGTAAACTGAGACCTAACTGAGTTTGAAATCACTTGGGATAGTACTATAGGTACTTATATTAGTATGTCATGTAAGGTCTACTTATTAGAAATAACTGAAATTGTTGGCAAGAACTCGATTACCTTTAATGAAGGTGTATTACTGAAGTGTTACATGTTCAGATTCATTATAATAGATAATTATTGAGATTTGGTGTCCTTGTCGGTTTCTAGGGGTTTATAAAAAGTTTGTACCTTCTGAATAACCCTGCAGGTCCCAAAGAGAGCACCTATTAGCAAACCAAGATCAACTGTTAACATCGATGCTCCGGCCAACATAAATCGAGGTGCGAAGACTTTCCAAACCATAAGATGTCGTCTCAACCATGCTGCACTTGCAGCACTGCTGAACAAAAGAACTGAAAAGTATAGTGAAAGCCCAAAACAAACGCGCAGGATTGACAGTTGAATCGTTGTTGACGAGGTGATGGAGAACGTTTTATTATCAACTTTTCCCACTCCAAGAGGTGGCTTTTTCCATAAGGATAGTATCGGCACAGATAGAGCAAAGATGAATATAGGACCAAAGGTGTTAATGATAACCAAAAGTGGAGAGATTGGATACTTGAGAACAGGACTCAAAAGAAATGCGGATTTCCATTGGATCGATGGCATCGTGGCTTGATGACCTGTGGTAAAGAA
Organism: Clathrus columnatus; assembly: GCA_020884735.1. NCBI lineage: Eukaryota > Fungi > Basidiomycota > Agaricomycetes > Phallales > Clathraceae > Clathrus > Clathrus columnatus. The sequence goes on from BPWL01000002.1 coordinate 2,702,663, forward strand.
AGCGAGAAGCCCAAGCAACCCAACAGGGACTATTTCATCCATACTCGGGGGATGTAATACCCATACCTGATTTCGAATATCCAGAGCACTATCAGTCATTTCAAGGAGAATGAACAAGCCCAGGTAGCATAACAATAGGGCAAGCTGACCACTGAGCTGAGTGGTAGCGAAGACAATACTGAAAGTGTTGATTGTGAAGAGCATGAATAGGGATCCGTAAGAGTTTGCAAAACCAATGAATTGCAACGGGTTTTGTTTAACTTCAAGACACAGAGGTAAAAACCACCAGATCAAATGTCCTGCGATTAGACTAATTCCTATTGCAAAACGAGCAAATTCAGTTCTCGCAACACGGAACCAAAACGCGTTTCCTGCTGTGGCGGTTGACTCGAGATGTTCCAGAATCCAAGAAAGGTTTCCCATAAGTAGCATAATCCGGAATCCACTTTCTAGTATATACGGGGCTGGCCCTTTGTCCGAAGCTGAAATAGCCAAGAAACGCCTTAGCACATACGGGAATAATAAAGAAGCAGGAATGGATAGGATAAGAACAAGTAACGGTGGCGATGAAAGCATGGACGAAGCGTAATATGTTACATGGCAATATGGTTGTTGTTCCTCGCGACAAATGGTGCTAATGCTGGCCAGCCGAATGCAAGCAATAAAAGCAATAGAGAAGAATACGAGACGTCGACGCAAACGGAGTTCGCTCAACGGATGTGCGAATGAGGTGAAGAGGTAGGGTATAGCGGATGATGTGAGGAGAAAAGTTATTATGCGTTCTTCCCAGAATGTAAAAGAATTAGATAAAAAGGCTACGGCGTGTAAAATGAGAATAACGGGGGGCTTGCTGAAAAACGAAGGGTCGGTTAGGCTGCTGATAATTGTCACGGATGAGGTGAATATCGTGCAAACAAGCAGTAGTTCGACAAATCCCGTGAAGAAAGCCAAGGAAGGGAAAGAAAACCAAAACACGATTCCCATGAAACAACCAGCATAGAGAGAAACAAATAAACGGACAATCAGCTTATTATTTAGTGGTAATGTTGATATACGGGAAAAGTTAAACGCCGAGTATAAAGCAAAAACTGCGGCTGTCCCCAAGCCCATACAGAAGAGACCGAGGTACATAAGAACGATGTTAAACCGAGCCCAAAGAGATCGACAAGAGGATAAGACGAAGCGGTTAAACTCATACTGAGTTTCCAGTGCGAGCATTCCCTTGGCTACTTTTATTTGCTTCCAGGATTCTTCAATGTGATCCCATACCCCATCTAGTTCTCCACCACTAGGACTCGAGCGATAAGCGTCGAGGTAGGCCTTGATCTGATTTGTATTCAGTCGTAGGGCCTGTTCTAAATGTTTTTCACCAGCCCACCCAAATACCTCCGGGATAAGACTACCCAGGTTATTGAAGGGGATTCGGATGCCCAAAAGAAGAGAGATTGTGGGAACTAAATCAATTTGCTGAATAAACCGATGTGGTAATGGAGCCTCGGGAAAGGTAGCTTTGGGTAGTATTAATGATGGCAGCTTTACATGAGGTGAAAACAAAGGCCTGGATTTGCTATATATCCATGTAGCAGCATGAGTTTCATGTTCACCATCGCCTCCATGGTCTCCTTTGCGATCCATACCGTGATCACCGAGCACAACAAGTAGAGTGTCATCATCAAGCTGTTCAACAACCTGCGATAACACTTGGTTCATCTGCGTCAGTTTGGCCTTCATAGTGGAATGAGCCGGACCCAAGCGATGCCCTACATGATCAACTCCAAGAAAATGTCCTATCAGTACGTCCCAATTGGTGCTCCTGTTATTTTGTAAAAGAGGAAACAAGTTTTTAATCACGCCTTCATCGACTGTGTGAAGATCTTCTACATTGAACGAGTCGAAAGGAAATGTCAGGTTTGGTTCAAAAGTCGTTGGATAGACCGTCATCCATGTATCGTCGCCCATAAAAGCTACCTATATCAGTTGGGCGTTGTGTAGAAACAATTATTTAAGATGGTAGATCATACCTTCTTCTTTGCTTCTTGTAACTGTCGTAGGAGAGAATCTTCAAGGATTTGACTCCCTCCAAAGTTGGACCCCGCATCAACAAAAGTGGGTAATGAACCAGTAGTAATACCCTTAATTCTTTGAAGTGTCGCCGTAGGTGGGTCAGAATATGTATCGAATATGAAACTTTGAGTCGGGTATTTGGCAGTCAACTCAGCAGGAAGAGTAAGGACATTATGGTAATAAGGTGAAGGGTTGATTGAAGGGTTCTCAGCAATAAAATCAAAGCGGAGGGCGTCGATTATTAATAAAACTAATCGGGAATGTGTGGCAGGAATCGTACAATCTGTGCATTCCGTAATGTTGGTCAAGGAGAGTCGAGTAAGCAAGAACCCTCGTGTAAAAATATACAATGTCGACGCGTGCAATAGCAGCACATAAGTCAGAAGAATACCTATATGCCATTCTAATCGTAGTAATGGCATGTAGGTAATGAATGGTGGAAGCGAGACAAAGGCGGCGCGACGGTTGCTGAGTTCAAGTTTAAACGCTTCTTCCCCTTTTCGCCTTGACAGCTATGACGAATGCTGAAATCAACGGCTTAGACGACTCTACGATGATTTCAGAGACAGAAGAACGTATTCATGAACGTGTACTATCGATTGGGGATGATATGAAGCTTCCAGTCTCGGTGCGTTTCATTAGTTTTATCTTGGGAGCTGCAGTCCTTCTACCATGGAACGGTGCGTTATACTAAAGCGATAACCAAAAACCGAGATGATAATTTTATCTATCAAACAGCTTTGATAATTGCTATTGATTACCTTACAAGTCGTGTTAAAGGGTCGCCTTTCCACTCTGCTTTCGCTTCTTATTTATCGTTGTCATTCTTGGTGGCCAATTTCTTTTTCCTGGCGCATGCAACGTTTGCTCCGAATCGGGTAGGATTTATTCTTTAAAACCTTCTCAATCCTAAACTGGTTTTAGATGGCCTCTGCCCGTGTCATTCGTTTGACATTATGTGCAATCGCTGTCCTTAATTTATTGCTGGCGTTGACAACCTTCATTACACTCCCACCAACCCTTTTCTTCCTCTTTGCTATTTTAAACGGGATAGCTCAAGCTGCTGCTGGATCATATAACCAATGCTCCCTTATTGCAGTAATATCTCTACTAGGACCTACAGCCATACAACCATTGTTCTCGGGGCAAGCCGCTGTTGGCGTCCTGTTCAGTCTCGTTCAAATTCTTACCTCAACCGCCGGTGTGACGACTAACGAAAGTGGCGATACGAACTCAAAGGCCGCTGCTAGATCGGCATTTTTGTTTTTTGGAATATCAACCCTTTTTATCTTATTCTCAATTTTCATGCATGCGCGACTGGTGGATACCACTGAATACCGCACCATTGTTGTACCTTTCGAGAAGAAGCCGGCTATTGTGTCGTTAGAGGAAGAACGTCAGGCATTGGTCGGAAGTAATGGCTATTCTGATTCTCCGAATTCCAAACCTCGTATGCTTCATGTGATTAAGAAGAATGCTCGTTATAATTTTGCCGTTGCGTACGTCTTCGTAGCAACTTTGGCAGTCTTCCCAGCCATTACTTCTTTCATACGCTCTGTTCAATATCCTCCAACTACCTTGTTTACCCATCCGTTACTCTTCACTGCATTGCATTTCCTGATGTTCAATCTTGGAGACCTTATTGGAAGGTATCTTCCTCTAATCCCCCTTTTCCAAGTTTGGGACAGCTATACCCTATTGTCTTTGTCTCTGTCACGGACGATTTTCATTCCTCTCTTTTTGGCATGCAATTTCCAAGCCCCTTCATCACCTCCAGGACCGCCGGAAGCTAATGTGATTATTGGCTCTGATTTCATATTTTTCTTAATTATGTTGTTATTTGGCGCGAGCAACGGATATCTGAGCACCTTGGTTATGATGGCGGTTCCATCACCGCAGCGCAATCCCTGGTTACGGCACAACCCTAAAGATATAGAAATTTCAGCAACTATTGCACAATTTTGTTTGATCGGCGGATTGGCTTTCGGAAGCTTTTTAAGTTTCGGTGTAACTGCATTTGTCTGCTCATGCAATCCTTTCACAACATGAGAAACTAAGTATGTATATGTACAGGATATATAAAATCATTTCAACGTGTCAATATATTATAAATACCTTTGTTAATAGAATTTGTGCAACCTAAATAAACCTTGGACTAGGTGACGAAACGCGATCGGGTGGCATAGATAGGTCGCGTTGTGGACTGTTGTGTGGTGTGGGTCAGGCGCACTACCCGCGTTGTAACAACTCCGCTACGTCCTCCATATTCCCCGCCTCTTTTCCCTATTCTCTCCCTTTTCTTGACAACTGAAGATGGCAGCGGCAGGTTATCAGCCGCTCTGCTGTTTTTCAGAGAGGTCAGTGCTCGTTTAGATTGTGTTCAAACATGGCGTACACATCATGCTCACGCATTCCGTAACACTCCTCCCAGGCTTTATTTTACTACTTTTCCGCATCCGGTTCCGACACCTGAGTATTTAAATCGTCAGGATTCCGATAGAATACCACCTCAAATTCGCAGTCAATCACGCGGTAGGACTCTTGCGTCGCCAGAGGACGATGCACAGTACTATTATTTCACGATCGGTCAGTCATCGTTAATGAACTCATCCATGCCTCAATACGCGTAACTCTTCCGGTTCTCAACTTGTTATATAGATGACAGTCTTGTTTATCTGTCGTTTTACGAAGATTGGGGCCCATTGAACCTCGCAATGGTCTACAAGGCCTGTATACTCATACATGAACTATTAGAGGTCAACTCTTTCACTCTCCCCCATATCTGATTAACTCACTCGAAGTAGGATAAGAAACTAAAATCCCATCGTCTTGTCTTATATTCGTCAGATGATCCACGACGGAAAGCTAATGCCGCATTGCTGATGGCCTTATTTGTCGTACGTGGAATCGACGTAACATCCTTGCTGTTTAGTTCTATAAACTGTATTTCAGATGATCGTGCAACGACAGGCCCCTTGGGAGGCATTTCATCCTATTGCAGAACTAGAATTTATGCCGTTCCGAGATGCAGGACGAGGTCGGTCAGATTTCAATCTCTCCATCCAAGACTGTCTCTGGGGGGTCTGGAAGTCCATGCAGAATGGACTGTGCGATATGAACGAGTTTTCTATCGAAGAGTATGAATACTACGAGAAGGTGGAAAATGGTGACTGGAATTGGATTACACCTAACTTTATTGCCTTTGCTTCGCCTGTTGATCCGTCGTTTACCCGCAAGTTGGTTGGAGAAGGGGGACCAGAAACAGCCTTACAACGCAAATTACCCACACCCTTCCTAAATTGTTTGGATTATTTTGAAAAACGGGGAGTTAAGCTGGTTGTGCGATTGAACAATCCGTTGTACGACAAGACCGTCTTTATTGAGAGAGGCATCGATCACTTGGATCTTTACTTTGACGATGGAACAAATCCCACTGATGAAATTGTGCGCAAGTTTATTCAAGTTTCTGATGCCATCATCGAACAGAAGGGCGTAATTGCAATACACGTGCGTCTCATTTATCATTCACGCTTAAATCATGCATATTTACTGATGTATTTTTGTATGAATAGTGTAAAGCTGGACTTGGGCGTACTGGTACCCTTATCGGAGGTGAGCGACATTTGCCTGTTTTCATAACCAATGTTTTATCGACGAGGGTTTTAATATATCCTTTATTTAGCGTATTTAATATGGAAGTATGGCTTCACAGCCAATGAAGCTATAGCGTTTATGCGAATTGTTAGACCAGGTTGTGTAGTTGGCCCACAACAAGTAAACCCCCTTCCCAATTTATTCATTTCGTGCCCTGACGCAACATTCTTACCATTTTAATTTAGCAATATTTATATTTGAAACAACTAGAATGGGTTCGATGGTCGGCTCTAGACGAGATTCAACGGGTTAAAGCTGCAGCTGCAGCCCTTGCAGTTCCTGTCACACCCCCACGAGATCGGTTTGAGCCGTCCACCACACCACCTCCACCTATTACACCCCATCACCATGTCATTAAGTCTGCTGCAGCTGCCAAGGCGATCACAACTCCTGGACAACCACGAAAGACGCCAGTTGCAAAACGTCATCGTGGTGCGCTTCTAGATGTTGACGAAGATGAAGAAGAAGAACTAGAGTTGAAAGGCATGAATGGAGCGATCCCGCCTGTGCGAAAGAGTCCCCGGACAGCAACCGCGACCAATCGTGTATCAAAGGCTAACGAAGTGGCATCAACGAGTGACTCGGCTACTGTCTCTACTGCAACACGAACAACACGGTCGACACGGTCAAGTACAAATGCCAAGAAAAATACGAGTGCGACTACCAATGGGAACAGCAACGGTGCAGCTATTCCTAATAAAATTCCCCGTCTCGCGAAAACAAATAGCGGCAAGAGTGCTGACCATCCTGTTGCGCGAAAGCGACCTCCTGGGTCACCAGTAGCGACAGCTCCTTCAAGGCTACCTACATTGGCGGGACGTCGTGCGCTTGTTCCAACGTCAAATTTTAATATTCGCTTACGCTCGCAAGGTCCGCCGCCACCACCTGCCCCAGATGCATGGATGAACAAAGATCCATCTGCTGTCGTCGTTCATGGTTCCAAGGCAGATGCACCCGTATTGAGAAACATACGTCGGCGGAGGAGCAGCTTTAGCGCCGCAGATGTTGTAGCATAGACTTGCATCTTTTGTTCTCTCAAAATTCACTGATTGTCTTTGATTTTCACTGTTGTTGTTTTTTTTGTTCGGACGGTGCATTTCGATGTATCTTGTTGTGCCCCTTTTTTACCTCTTTTAACTCCTTTTTTTGCGTTTTTTTTTTGTGTATTTTAGTTGTTTTTTTTTTCTTGCTTTGATCCTGGCCCCTCTTTTGCTTTTTACTCTTGACTTTTCCCTTCCTAGCCTGAGATCTGAAGTCACGTCTTCCGATTACTCTCCCAACACGGTTCCCCGAAATATCCCCCACGAATTCCACATACGCCCCTATTCCCTACTATTTACATCTCATTCAATCGGTTTCGGAATGTACTTTTTCTTTTCCTGATTGTTTATCTGTGATTGTCCATTATCTCTGATGTCTACCCTTGCACGTCTATCTCGCAATTCCATTACTGCACTGTTCATTTTCTCAACTATGCCCCTTTTCTCGTTTACCATATTATCTATCAACGACGTCTGTTACGTACACACTTGATATGATATGATATCTCCATGTACTATGGTTATAGCGTTAATAACGATGACCGTCGATACGTTCAGGTACTATAATATATAAGTGCAAAGTACTTTCTGTTAGATCAACTGATTGGTTCCATCATATTGTGTTCTGAGTAATAAATCTGTTTCATGACTGCTCAAGGTCCCAAGCCGAGGTTCTCAGGTGGTGGTCCAAAGTAATTGAATCCAATCAGTATTAATTCCGACATCTAAGATATCCTCTTGGTTTGTGTTATACTTCAATCACCAATCGTGTGGATTGAGTTGTAACTCGAGGAAAGGTGATCTTCGCTGGAAGTTGCCAATTCTTATGCCAGAACTCCTTTGTCATTATTAATTAAGCAATGTATAAGGTACTTTCTGATGAGATGGAGTAATATCGTCTATTTTGATAACACAGTTAATCAATGTTTGACAGTGATACTGAGATGCACTGAAGTACTTGCTTTAAAATATTGAGCAGATTGTAGGTCCACCGTGACGCCGCCATTTCTAAGTGAACTACCTAGAATAGTGGGCTTCGAATTGGATTTCTTTCCGAATTTGGCCTTCATTAGGTTGATTAGCAGTAGCACCCAGTATAGTCTACAACGGAGAAGTGAGATTTATAAAAGGGAATGGTTCATGATACAGTCGATTCTCCGGTAGTGATTGTCGAGGGTAACAGGGAATGATAAAAGAGAACTGCTGAAGGGAGAGGATAAAGAGTATACCTTTTTCCTGACTTTCTCAGGAAGTTCCTATCAGTAACCCTTCAGGATTTTGTTGACTTATGAAACACGTGCATATCTTTCAACTCACCTTGCTGTAACTGACGGGGAATTAACTTCCGGACCGCTGACGAACAATTAAAGAAAAATGAAAAAGGTGATTTGCTCAGTGATTCATTAGAAGAACCAGGCCAAATACTCTCAGAATACTGGATAAAGTCCCTGAGATGTGTATGATCTGAACCAGGTGAGAATTTTTAACTTTTGAACTTCTTAAACGGAATAAAATACTTGGTAAATGAGGCGATAGATACGGAGAACCCAAAAAGTAATAGAGTGCCACCGGGGTGATCGTTGAGATCCGCATTTTTCGCCACCCCCGGTGGATCCTGGCGTTGGTTTACAAATTCTTTTATTTCTCAATTGTAGACATCGACAAAACCCGTACGAGAAGAGGCTATTAACGGCTCCGAATACTCCGGAGGGAAGAAGCGACTGGTGTCGATCCTACTTCGAAACTCGAACTGAAGTAGGGAAGTTATGAGATAACCCTCAGGCTGGGGACTCGCCGTATGACATGATTTACTTCGAGTTGAAAACCTTTTCTCATTACAAATGTGATTGAGTGGGACTATTTCAAACTTCTGATCAGGTCAACTACCTTAAAAAGGATGAAGGAGTTATTGATCGGGGTGAATCGACCTTCAGACGGCTTCTTTTTGCGACTATCACAGACTGGTGATCCTGGCTGCATTAAAACACTTCAGCTCGTTGCAACAAAAAGTTATCTCACCCAAGATAAGAGCCGGTACCTGAGCTGTCAAAGTCAGGGTACATACCCTGGAGCTGAGCAGAGATTGATAACTTATTTCAATGAGAGGATTTATTTTTTTTCAGGTGTAATCATGTACCTTGGCTTTACAGAGAACTCGTCAGCATGATTTGTCAAATAAAGATAGCGAATTCGCTTTGTGCTGCGTGGATAAGTTTTCAACGTTGTCTGCTGACAAAGCCATTGTATGTAATCTCAGTCAGACTTCTGTAACCTCGTTTCAACATCTTTTCTTTCGTCGATCGCAAGTTCTGCCCGCTACAAGTTGACACTTGCTACAATTACAAATTCAACGGCTCTGTAATAGGTTTATTGTAACAACTTGAATGTCACTTTTGGCTTAAGCTCTCGCACGTTTGTTTCTCTCGGCTTTTCGTGTACTCTTTCATAATTCATCAATCTAAATCTAATGATTACTATGGTCCCTATGTTATTGGAGTGTTTTCTTCTGATACATGTGAGCTTGAACTTAAAAAACTCTTCACCAAAACTATTATGAAGGCGGAGACTTGAAAATGGGGTGAAAGAAATTACTACGCCGGTAGAGTTAGGCCTTCATTGTTTTATCCGGGAAAACTAATATCATTATAGATTAATTTTATGATTTTTTTTAGTAATTTTACTTTCGGGCTTTTCAGGGATGCTGCTATGATTTACCATTATGGCACTTTTGCAACAACGCAATTACCATAATTGACTCTTTGGGCTTATTGAATGGGAGCAGAACTAGTTCTTTAGGCTTGATAACGCGACTGATACTCTTCTCCTTTTTTTGCGGCTCTTCGGTTGGAGGGACCGAAAACGTTCGACGGATACGGGTATAATGAAAATACTTGCAGTCTTTTTAAACACCAAAATCCAGTTCAATTCATCATCATTTGCATATCCATGGCTTTCAACGTAAAGTTTCCTATCTCTCTACTGCATTCTCACCTCTCTCAAGTGCACCGGTACCTTTCCCCTTCCCTCGAATATTTCGCGGGTTGGCAACTGTCCATGATACAACCATCTTGTACGCCACTAAGTAATCAATGTCTTTGCATTGACTGATCTGCATGCACCAGTTCAAACCCCTCCAAAAAGTATAAGCCTTACACTCCTATTCTACTGAATGATCGTCAGTGGCCAACCAAGGTGCTTCGTGACGCTCCTATGTGGCTTTCAACAGACCTTAGAGATGGTAATCAAGCTTTACCAAATCCTATGAACTTACAGCAGAAACTTAAATTCTTTGAAATGCTCGTGAGGATCGGATTCAAAGAAATTGAAGTGGCATATCCTTCTGCTAGCCAAACGGAGTTTATGTTTGTTCGGAGTCTTATAGAAGACGCTTTAGTTCCCGACGATGTCTGGATACAGGTACTGTTGAATTTTCACTCGTTCCCTAAAACAAAAGTTAACGCCATTTGCCAAAGGTCTTAACGCCTTGTAGACCCGAACTCATAAAGCAGACTCTAGAGAGCGTGGCTGGAGCCAAAAATGTCATTATTCACACGTATTTCGGTACTGCTCGATTATTTCGAGAAGTTGTTTATCAAAAAACATGTGCGGAAGCTGTAGAGATGGCCTCGACAAATGTTGCTTTAGTTCGCGACCTTAGTCAACAATATGCGGAGCGTTATGGGACAAATTTCCGTTTTAATTTTGGTATTGAAGGCTTTTCACAGGCCGAACCAGAATTTGTTTTAGAATTATGCGAGCAAGTCAAACAAACCTGGGGACGAGCAGGTCGGGGTAATCAAAGAATCACTTTTAATCTTGCCGCTTCCGTAGAAGTCGCTCCTCCGAATCACTTTGCAGATCAAGTACGTGAACTTGTATTATGAAATAATATTTTCTTAAACAACATCTCTTAGGTGGAGTATTTCTCTCGCAACATTTCCGAGCGTGAAAAAGTTATAGTCAGTATACACCCGCATAATGACATGGGTTGGTCCTTCCAATTCTACTCCCTTTTTTTTCTCTTCACATCTGGAATGTTTTCTCCCCTTAGGTACTGCTACCGCGGCAGCTCAACTCGGATTACTTGCGGGTGCTGAGCGTGTCGAGGGTTGTTTACTCGGCCATGGCGAACGAACAGGAAACGTCGACTTAATTACTCTGGCTCTTAATCAGTTTACCCAAGGCATACCTCCGCACTTGGATCTCAGTAACTTACCTGATATTCTGAACGTAGTTAAAGAATGCACAGACCTACCTATTAATCCACGTCTACCTTATTCCGGGGACCTTGCATTCACCGCCTTTTCTGGTTCGCATCAAGATGCTATTCGAAAGGGATTTCAGGAACAGCAAAAGCGCCATGAAGGTAACCGTTCGAGAGGAGAACCAGAAATGTGGAGTGTTCCGTATTTACCATTCGATCCCAGGGGTCAGTCTTTTCTTGAGCTTAGGTGTTGAATTTTGTTTTTGACGTTTTTTGAAGACATTGGCTGTTCATATGAAGCAATGATACGTGTTAATAGTCAAAGCGGCAAGGCAGGAGTGGCCTCTTTACTCGATCAAGCACTTTCTATCAAATTGCCGCGTGAGATGCAAGCGGATTTTTACGAAGTCGTCCAAAAGGAAACTGAGCGAACGGGAAAAGAAATATCCATGGACAGAGTTGTTCGTTTATTTCGTCAAACATATCGACTTATCAGTGGAACGGACCGTTTGTTACCTGGCTATGTGATTTTGCATTCTTATCGCATTACTGATAACCGCCTTCCCGTCGAATCCGAACCTTCAACAGCCGTCGTCGACATCGAAGTTGACCTAGAATGCAATGGTTTGCCTCGTACTATTCGTGGATCCGGATCCAGTCCACAAAAAGCATTTCTGTCTGCTTTATCGCGGTCACTCAACTTGCCAATGACGTTATTAGAATGCCAATGCCAAGAGCAAAAAGTCGATAAATACGGTCAAACACAGACTTTCACTTCTTTCGCTAAAATTTCAATTTCGATTCCTAATATGCCGCCACGAACTCTCTGGGGAGTTGGTGTTGCGACAAATGAACAACGACCTGCTGAAGACGCTGGGATTCACGCAGTAATCAGCGCGGTGAACCAGTTGCCTCAGTTATCTTTTGAGAACGTCAAGTATCTATCACGTATCAACAATAATAATATCTCCCGTGGACAAAGGCTAAGGTTGTCACGGTTAGCTTGATCTTTTTTTCTCTTTTCCTTTTTTGGGGGAAGGGATAAATAGTAATACATAGATCACTTATGACCTGTTCGTACTAGATTTTAATCCCCGAATAAAATGTTTGAAAATGGCTTAAATTGAAGCGTGTTTATATTTTCATGTAAGCAACATCCGGGTTTACGGATTATCATCCCTTATGTCAGGCGATGCCGTTCAAACCACGCGACCCTTCAAATTGGCCAAAACAAAACGTTGACCGAATTTACAAACGCAATACCAACACCAGATTACCAGGGATTTGCCATACTATCTGCGATCATTTAACACAGTAGAGAGTATAGGGTTCTTTCTTCATCTGCAGATTTTCACAGGTGCTTTGTACCACCTCACCGCGGAAACCCATTCTATGTCACCCATGAGAGAAAAGGTCACGGTGGAACGTGTATAATAGGGGAAGAAGGATCGACTAAAACAGTAATGACAAAAATGCATAAATTAGGTAATTTTTCGAAAGAAAACCTGCGCCACAATGCAATTCAGCTTGGTGGGTTGCTTTTTTTGCCTCATTCAACTTTTGAGCCTGATCATAGTATAACGCGATATGGATACGCGAATCCAAAGTTTCCTCAGTTGGGTTAAGGACTTTACTTTTTCCGATGGGACGTTTATCCCCAAAGGAAGTGTTGTCTCTACTACGGTTTATTCAACCCATGAAATACCCAGATAAGATATGTAAAGATAAGAGCTGAGGATGGGTATATTGGAACTAGTGGTTTAGACGCTATTACCTTATCATGTTTACTGGTAGTTTACATAATTACAGTTGTTTGCACCAAAGTTTGCACTCCGACAATCGCGCATTTTGATTGTAAACCCGGATAGTATTAGTAAGATAATTTTTGACCCAACAACTGATTGTAAACCCGGATAGTATTAGTAAGATAATTTTTTATAATATATTTTAATTTTATGCAACTCAGGAATCAACCTAAAATTAATTTTTCATGTGTATTCCAATCTGCCTACTTGTTTAATGCCGCTTCGGCACAGACGGCACTCCTCGGCTTCTTGACTTGAGACAATTTTTTTTTCTGTATTTTTTTCTCAAAGGGTATAAAATGTTACTGATCATAATAAATGAGAGTTTTGAGGAATTATCAACTATTTGAAAATATTTCTTTAAAATATTCAAGTAAATAAATGACTCAGGGGTACAATAAAAAAGGGCATGAGCAGGATTTGAACCCACAGTCATGCAGAGAAAAACTAAGTAACATAGACAAGAAACTTACCACTAAGCCAGGAAGTTCACTTTACTATAAAATACATCATGAAAATCAATTCCTAGACATAGCTTGGAGTAGACCGCACATAAAACTTAACTTTACATTGATTTTTAGGTTGCATAAAATTAAACTGTATTATATAAAAATTTTCTACTAATAATGTCCTAGTTTACAAGCAGCCATCGAGTAAAAAAAACCCGGTCAACAATGAGCCTGAGTAAAGGAAATTTGTGTTAATAATGTTTGTGTAATGTAAATATCCCTTTGTGAATGCTTGCCGTTATTCGGGATATGGTTTTCGATACATTGGGAATATTGGTGTTTGTGCAACCGGCAGTGTGAGCAACAGATTGTGATAGATTTATCGATATCGTATACGTATTACTAGGGCTGGCTATGAGTCGTATGAGGGTTGGAGTCGTGGAAAGAGCTTTATTTATGTTTTGCACCAGGGTTGTCGTCTACAAACCTCTCGGATTGAATTAAGACCCGCCGCAATGACTTCAGGTCCTACTCCAGGATGGACAAATTCGTTAGCAATTTTGCGAATTACGGGTGTTAAAGCGTCCGGAGGTGTTAATGAATGAACAGATTGGGCTAAAGAGACTAATATTGCTGGAATACGGAGTTGATGATATGTTAAATATCTAATAAAGGTGTGTGTGAAAAAAAAGATATTTTTATAGCGAAAAGGGAACATACTTGATGATATAGTTATAGAATCCCAATATGCATAATTGATGGGCTCCCATTACACGACTGAGCAATTGCATTAATAGGATTTTATGATCCAAGGAGTAGCGTTTGTCTAAAAATCAAAGATCAAAACAAACCGATTGTCAGGATACAAAAACTAACCATAACGACTCAGATTATCGTACAACTTTTCTCCGAAAGTTTGCGGGTCATTTAATAACTGAAGCGCCGGAAGGTTAGGAGTCGCACTCTCTGCATTCTTTTCTTTGCGTTTCTAATTAAGGAGTACAATTCACTACAGTCCAGCTGATGAGTTAATGAACTTACCTTGCGAGCAGATTTCAAAGTCTTGGCAAGCTTTTTTTCTGAACTCCTTGTTTTTTTTATTGACTTCGCGACGATGGTGCAGAGCTTTGACGTCCGGAATCTAATGAAGACATAAGATTACTTTTAGAATTGATTGATAGGAGAACTAACGTCGTCTTCATCGCTTTCCTCTTCTTCCTCCTCGTCACTGCCAAGGAAAAAGTGAAGTGAAGCACTTTGAACTTTTGTATGTGGATGAAAACACCCTAGGGCCAACGATCGACACCGTCTTGGCATCGTTCCTAATTCAGGCCTAAACAACTGTACTGGCTCACTTAAGCAGGGAAACATCTTACCAAACACCCTTTTTCCACAATTCTTTGGCCATAACAACAGCCCACATGGCTTCGTCGGCACTCTGTTTCGAACTGGCGTCCACAACAGTTGTTCCTACACGCAATTTGCCTTTATCTCCCCCAGGACTTCACCATCCATGCATATTTGCCATTTTGATATCCGTGAGGATGGTTTTTCGTATAAAACTTCGAAGAGTCGAGGAAGTTGTACGAGAGAGTAAGGGGAAAAGAGTGCGGAGCAATCTGTGTTTTTTTTTGTCTCAATTCCAACAGGATAAATGGATAAAGATGAAAGGTACTTGCTCAATAGATGTAATAACGCTTTTATTTCGCAGCATGACAAGGTTCTGAACCAGCGTCTTACGAGTATCCGGATTTAAAGTCGAGTAACTTTCTAATAAAAGTGCTGAGAGACGATTAGGAAAATCTGCTGTTTCTTGAGGATAACATTGTGCGACCTAAAATTTCATTATATTTTATCATATCAAATGTAGAATTGTTAACAAACCTGCGCTATAAAAGAAATAAGCTGTCTGAACTGTTGCGCTTGTTCGTCTGGATTGATTTGAAAGATTTTGCGAATGCTTTCATAATGATTCCATTGTTGTAAAAATTCCTCTTTATACGCAGCGGGATCTCGTTTTATAAGGTTTTGAAGTTGAGGAAGGTTTGAAGTTAAAAGAGCACCTCTTGGAACATGATTTCGCTCCATGCAAATTTTGATTACGTAAGGAAAATTTCATATTCAGGTTTTACAGCAGGATCCTAGTTTTACATTTTTGGCTCAAGGTAGTGTTATTTTTAATGATAAAATAAAATGTGAAAGTAATACTGATTCGGAGAGATCAACGTATTGGGTATTAAAGCAGTTTCACCATCTTCTAGTCAGCGAAAAGCAACGTGCGCTGTGTGGAATAACTCGCGTTTACAACGAGGACGACAGATGTCTTGTTACAGATTAAATCAAATTGATGTTGAATTGCCAACGGTACTATAATAAATGCGACCCGCGATATCACGCACAACCCAATCCAAACCCTCGATTAAGTTACTCCCTGTCATGGCGCTGCAGGGAAGAATTTTCCATTGATGTGTTTTGATAGACGGAAGATCTAGAGCCTGATAAGTAATAGGGTATTAGGGTTAAGATGGATATATTAGGTATAGATCGAACTAACATCGCGAATTTCTTCCTCGGCCATAGAGCCATTAATATCTTGCTTATTAGCGAAAACTAGGAGTGAAGCCCCGGACAGACGCTGTATCAATATATCAATTTAAATGATATTAAATAGCATAGAAGACACAGACTTCTTCTAAAAGGAGAGCGTGCAACTCCTCGCGACAGTCTTGCATGCGTAGTCGATCACCTGAATCGACAACCCAAACGATCGCGTCTGTTTGTTCAAAATAGTTTTTCCAGTATGGTCTTAAGGTTCTTTGGCCTCCTACATCCCCTGAAAAACTTGTGATAGGAATACTCCTCTAGTATGGGTAATTTTAGATTACGAGGAGACCTACATATGTTCAGCGTGTATCTAGGAAAAGTTATCAATATGGATATGCGATGAGATGGATTAGATAAAATCTCTCACTTGCCATGGATGAATGTCTTGATATTAAAACCAAGTGTTGGGCTTACGGTAAGAATATCTTCTCCATTTATTTTCTTCACAATAGTTGTTTTGCCCGCGTTATCGAGACCTCTTCGTGAGAAGTGAATTGGTCAGAGATTTATAAACAAATAGAATAAAGAACGCACAAGAAAAGAATACGCATTTCTTTTTCTTTTTGTCTATTCTTCCTAATAATTGTTAGGAGTCCCATCTTGGATTATGATCAACTGTCCAGTCCTGAGTCGACGGTGGCCCAAGATGACGATCATGTGATGAGGTAAATTACTTCCGTCGATATTTCGGTCAAGTGCCATAGGTCTCGACAACTTGAAAGTGATAATTAATCGTGTCGTGTGCATCGCATTTATCGATTTGTTTCCTCCTTGGCCATATGGGCAATACTTGTTTCATGCATGACCCTTTGCAGTATTCCCATTTTAAGGGGATTATAAGGATCTTTTCGGAAACGGCACTCGCTTCCGAGCTCTGTTGATCATGAACCACCATATAAAAGGATCCTGAACCGACTCCAAAAGAACAGACCTCGTGCCCGTCCCCCTCAAATTCTTTCTTTCTCTCTCTCTCTCTCTCTTTTATTTTTGCTTTTTGAAAAGAGAGAATGTCCGCTAAACCACTCGATGTTTTCGTAGAGAAACGATCTATCACTATAAATTTAACTCCACTTCCTCCTCCGATCCCTAATTCCTATTGGGCAACGCCTCTATTGTGCGCTTCAGAATACCCTTTCAGCCCATTCCACTTTCGACCTCAACTCGATAAATTATTGAAAGCGGGTATCAGAACTTTTATAGACCTTACAGAGCCTAATGAACTAATACCCTACGAATCTCGTCTCCGCTCTCGAGCCAGAGCAGTCGGTATACCAGACTCGGAGCAATTGTGGTATTACCGTTTTCCTATTCGCGACCGAAGTATTCCCTCAGAGGATGATGAGATAATACCAAAAATTATGTCTGTTCTTCATGTGCGTTCCTTTTTCTTCATAATTACCTCGGGAGAATTCTAGAACCCTGTGTTTAGGAATGTGAACTTGCCGATCGTAAAGCAGTAGTACACTGCCGTGGCGGGATCGGAAGAACTGGCACTATTGTAAGAGGTTATTTCTTTTTTCGTAAAAACAAAGGTTTTTTTCAATACTGTTATTTCTCAGATTGGTTGTTGGTTAGTTCAGAGCGGTCGAGTTCCAGATGGCGACGTTGCATTGCAGATTATCAAGATTCTATGGAAGAAAGTGGCGAAATACAAACGATATCCTAATAGTCCTGAAACGGGACCTCAATGCGAATTTGTTCGTAAATTTGGACGTGTGATTCTAGATGCAACTGCTTAGATTTTTCTCTCTTTTTTTGGCATTTGTATCATCTTTCAATCATACTCTGTAAAGCATCACGCTACGCTGGACGTCTTCCCTCCTATAATTTTTGGGACACTGTATCTATCAATTACATAGACATAATACACTTTGTGTGTGATTTTGCCAATTACTTGTTACTCGAACTTCAAATTTGAAGTGCTCAGCCAGTTCGGGATTTGCTTCCGCCGTACTCTAGAAGTGTTACAACTTCAACGTCACTACAATTACCGGCTTTTGCCTCCCATACCTATCTATAAACGAAAATGCCACCTAAAGGCAAGAAAGGAAAAGGAAAAAAAACAAGATGACGACGAATATTGGTATATAATCTCATAAAATCGGGATATAGTGCTAACAGTATTGTAGGGAAAAGGCAGAAGGGTCAATTCCTTCGTTAAAAGCAGAGGTAGCTCCGGAATCTGATCATGAAATTCAACCTAAAAGATCGGGGGGAGGTTTCAGTAGTTTCTCTGCATTGAATCTCATTGAAGATGCCGGAGTTGAAGAAGAAGATTTTGGAGGGCTGATGGTATGACGGCAACGTTTTGATTTTAAGTTTGAGGGAGTTATTTAACTTCTAATTAGTCGACTTTGAAAGCTGTCAAAACTAAAAAAGAAAAGAAGAAAGGGAAAAAAGAAACATCTGTAGCCTTTGAAGACGGTCCGCCGCCAGGAGAAGGTTCAGATGGCGAGGCTGCGGCAGCTAAAGGTGACATTAGTGCACCAAAAGGGCCAATTCAAGTCTCAGCAGATGATCTGGCTGACGAGGAGTGGGGTCCTGTAAAAGAAAAGAAAGGCAAGAAGGGTAAGAAAGGCAAATCGGATACGAAAGAGGTCGAAGAGCCGGAACCGGAGCCAGTGGTAGAAGAAACAAGTAAAGCTCCTGTTCAAGTAACTCCTGACGACTTGGCGGATGAGGAATGGGCTTCTCCAAAGGATAAAAAGGGAAAGAAAGACAAAAAGTCCAAAGGTGATAAGAAAGGAGGAGGAAAGATCGAAAAAGAAGAATCAGGTAATGTGCTGATTTTTGTAACGATCACCTTAAACTTACCCTTTGTAGATGTGGAAGATACACCTGCAGTGGCGGCTGCTCCGGAACCTCAGGTGAAAGAAGAGGATGACGCTGCCGGTGAAGGTTCAACAATCTTGTCGAAAAAAGAAAAGGAACGATTAAAGAAAGAACGGGAGAAAGTGTGTATTACAAAGTGCCCTTGATTCCTATTTATTTTAAATTGGGTTCTAGGCTAAAAAGAAAGCGCAAGCGGCAGCCAAAAAAGCGGCCACTGAAGGTGATGAAGCAGAACCCGTTGCGCCTTCCCCCGCTCCGGCAGCTCCAGCAACTCTCCCAACTGCTGCCGAAGAAAAAGAGGAAGGTGAAGATGATGAAGAGGGTGCGGGTGCAGGTGCTAAATCGGATAAGAAAAAAAAAAGAAAAAACCTGCGAAAAAAGAGGAGCCTCCAGCACCGACCCCGAAAAAACTTACAGGGGCTCTGGCTGTTATGAAAGCGGCTCTGGAGCAGAAACGGTTAGCTGAGGAGGCTGAAAAACGGCGATTAGAGGAGGAACGGTCAAGGATTGAGGAGGAGGAAAGACGAGAAGCCGAGTTGCAACAATTGAAGGAGGAGGCGAAACAACGGAAGAAGGAGAAAGAGAAGGTACTGTGGTGGAGGAAAATTCATTTCATTATGATTGTTAAAAACTATATAATTATAGGCTAAGAAAGAGCAGTTAAGGAAGGAAGGAAAACTCCTTACGAAGAAACAGAAAGAGGAGAAAGCGGCGGCCGAGATAAGAAAGAAGGCTTTACTAGAGTCAGGTGTCAAAATTGAAGGATTACAACAACAGTCTAACGGTTCAGCAAATGGTACTGTTAAAAAAGTATCATATGGCAGTCGGAAATGGAAGGGTCCGGTTGCAAAGGAGGGGTCTGTTACAAAAGAGGTGGAGAAGGCAGACACAGAAGATGTTGCTGAAAGTGTGGCGGTGTAAAACGTCGGGATAGGTATTCCCCGTGTCAAAACGGCGACTTGCTGAAGGATTGTGTATGGCTTCAGACTCCAGAGGTAGCTTATTGCGATTGTTATTGATAAGGGAATGGCGGTTACTCCTTCCTAAGTAATGTCTACACGTTCAAATCTTCTCCTATCTCACGCCACGGTCTTATATATTTTAGTTATGGATTTCATGGCACTTCGATCGGCCGCTGCTGCACCCAAACGGCAGCCGATACGATTGCTTTCTATTCGTTCACATCAATCTTCCAGTCAAATGCGAATACTTAGGATCGCACTCCGATTGGACTCATTATCCTGTGATCAATATCTCACGACATACCAGCCGGCGGAATTGCCTATCGGGAGTCTCGGGTTCAAGTTTTACGCTTGAGAAAGTTCATACAAATACCTACCACCTTTTAATCACAGTCAGCGATTTTTTTTGAAACAAATCCCAAGATGTCTTCCACAAACTATACCAGCCTTAGTTATTCACTCCCTTTCCATTTCAATGAACCTTCCTTGACATTTTCGTGGATTGGATTCACTCTACTCGCTATTTTACTCTCTTACGGTGCATTTGTAATCCTCAAGCCCGATCCATATGTATGGTCTATTACATTTATCATACCCATTCAATTATTCATCGGTTCGAAATCAGGCCCACATACCCGCTGTGGGAGGGTCTGGTATAATCTCTGCTTATCATACCGCGAAAAGGTTCTACAATCATTCCAATGAGCTCATTGTTGCGGGATATGACAATGTTTGTTGAAAACTTATTAACTCTTGCAGCGATCTAGCTTTCCTTATCAATATTATAGT
The DNA here is from genome assembly GCA_020884735.1 of Clathrus columnatus. Taxonomy (NCBI): domain Eukaryota; kingdom Fungi; phylum Basidiomycota; class Agaricomycetes; order Phallales; family Clathraceae; genus Clathrus; species Clathrus columnatus. Next base: position 2,723,066 of record BPWL01000002.1, read on the forward strand.
ACAAGGATCGTATCTATAGGATTCCGAGCAAGGACCGCTGGCAAGTTATCGTATCACGACCAGATCAGATTGAGGAACTGCGAAAAGCACCGGATGATGTTCTGTCATTTAAAGATTTCGTTGACCAGGTATGATGATTTCTTTCCTAAAGATCTCATCCCACACACAAAGTTCAAAAACTAATTTTTTTAAGACGCTTTTCATCAAATATCTTATGGGTAGAACTATTGTAGCCAATGAATATCATATCGGCGTCGTACGTTCTCAACTCACGAAGAACCTCAGCGTTTTATTCGACGATCTTCGTGAAGAAATTCAGTCTGCTTTTGATGACATCATTCCTCAGACAGATGGTTCGTGTTATAACTCGTGTGTGTTTATCTGAGATATTTAAGGGGTATAATAGATTGGGTTTCGATTCACGCTTATTCAAAGATCGCCGAGATCGTAGCTCGTGCGTCCAATAGAATCTTCGTTGGGGTACCGATCTGTACGTACACTCCTTTGATCTAATTTCTCACAACCTTATAGAAATATATGTGTATATATAGGTCGTGAGCCAGAATACCTCAAAGTCAATATCGATTTCACTATGAGCATAAGCAAAAGTCGTAATAGACTTATTCGCACACCGGCTTTCCTAAGACCGTATGACAAGTTCATCCTCACAAGATCGAATTTTCTTGTCTTATGGTCTTAATCAGTCTCGTGGCTAGATACTTGACTACTGTTTCGGAATCAATCACCATAGCTGCCAAGTATTTAGGACCTATTATTCAAGAAAGGCAAGCAAAAATTGACGAACATGGACAAGATTATCCCGAAAAACCCGTATGTTCTTTGTGTTATTAATTCTCGCTTAAAAAAAGTGTGCTCAAAACTATTACACCCCAAGGTTGATCTCTTGTCATGGTTGATGGAAGATGCCAGCAACGAACAGCGAACTGTCACACAGTTGACAAATCGAATCCTTTCTCTCAACTTTGCGGCCATTCATACAAGTAGCATGGTGTGTACTTTCTTCCACAAACAAGTCTAGCATTGTATTCTAAAAACGATGATTCAGACGTTCACCCATACTTTGTATCACCTTGCTGCGGAACCACATTATTTGCAACCTATGAGAGAGGAGATAGAAAGTGTAATCGCTCAAGAAGGATGGACTAAAATAGCGATGACAAAAATGCACAAGTTGGACAGTTTCCTTAAAGAGAGTCTGCGTTACAATGGGATTAGCTTCGGTCTGTATTTGTCGTGTTCCGATTGCTCCACACTGTCTAAAATCCTATAAATTCAGTTTCCTTAAATCGGATCGCACTAAAAGACTTTACTTTCTCAGATGGAACATTCATCCCGAAAGGAACGTTTATTTCCGCTGCTGCACAATCGATTCACCACGACGAAGAGAAATATCCTGATAGCGAGAAATTCGATGGTTTCAGGTTTGCGAATATAAGAACTCAAGATGGTTATAATACCACTAACCAATTCGTCAACACTTCTCCCGATTATATCCCGTTCGGACATGGCAAACATGCATGGTGAGTCCCACCCTCCAAAAAGAGTGATAAATCATAGGTCGACCCACCTTTTGATCGATAGTCCTGGAAGATTCTTTGCTGCAAACGAGTTAAAAGCCATGATGGCATATCTCGTTCTCAACTATGACATTAAAATGAAGAATGAAGGTGTTCGCCCAAAGAACCTTTCTATCGCCATGTCTTGTCCTCCTGATATAACGGCTTCGGTGATGTTCAGACGTCGCCAATTATAAGATATTATATATATACCAGCATGACGGCAAAAGAGTATTACATTCGTAAATTCGGTCAACTTTGTTCCTAAGAATCTGAAGGGTCACCTGAATTTGGACCGCATCGGCTGACATAAAAGGGATGATAATCCGTGAACCTGGATGTTGTTTATATGAAAATATAGACGTATTAAGTTGAGAGCCATTTATTCAAAGATTATACGTACAAACAAGGCATAAACGATATATGCGTTACTATTATTTATTCCGTCCAACAAAAGGGGGGGAAAAAAGATCAAGCTAACCGTGACAACCTCAGCCTTCAGCTCGTTAATTCAGTAGACTCTCCAAATGAGGCCGAATATGTTCAGATAATGGGAACATTGCTGGGTGATTATTTTTCAATTGGAGTAAAGCACTTGAAAGCACTTAGCAACCCTGCCGAATGATTGGAAACACATGTCTAAATAAGAATGTACTTATGCTCATCAATTTTTTTTACAAATTTACACTTTGATTTTCTATACACAATATGGCGCATAAATGGTTTTGTTGTTCTAAAACCACATAGGTTATCCTTTGGATTGAGCAACTTGGCACGCTGCGTTAATATTACGCCAGGCCAAAGTCGTGCGCCCAATAGAATTTTCGTTGGATTACCCGTTCGTACATATTTTCGATGAGTGAGATGTACATATGTAACTAGGCCGGGAGCAGGAATATTTCAAAGCCACGACTTCGTTTTGAATATAAACATAAGTCATTTTATTCTTGTTTGCACACCGGCATTTCCGAGATCATATAAAGTACAAACCATATTTCTGATCAGTGTCGAAATCAGTCGCCAAAGCTGCCAAACATTTAAGCCCTGTCATTAAAGAAAAACAGGATAAGATTGTCTTAGGTTGATGGATGTGGTCATAATTATCATGAGAAACCTGTATGCGGTAATATTCCAGAGATAGTTAGGTGTATTCAGGGATTGAATTGCAGGTTAACTTCCTGTCGTGGTTATCTTTAGATCATTAATATTATTACATGCAACACTCTTTCTCGTTATGCTGATATATATATATATATATATATATATACCTTATATCTTATAATTGACGACGTCTGAACATCACCGAAGCCGATAAATCAGGAAGACAAGACATAGCGACGGAAAGGTTTTTTGGGCGAACACCTTCATTCTTCATTTTAATGTCATAGTTGAGAACAAGATATGCCAACATGGATTTTAGTTCGTTTGCAGCAAAGAATCGTCCGGGACTACGGAAAAAATAAAATAAGAGTGAGTTTAACTATGACTTATCACTTTTTGGGGGGTGGGACTCACCATGCATGTTTGCCATGTCCGAATGAGATATAATCGGGAGAAGTGTTGACAAATTGGTTAGTGGTATTATAACCATCTTGAGTTCTGATATTCGCAAACCTGAAACCATTGAATTTCTCGCTATCAGGATATTTCTCTTCATCATGGTGAATCGGTTGTGCAGCAGCGGAAATAAACGTTCCTTTCGGGATAAATGTTCCATCTGTGAAAGTAAAGTCTTTGAGCGCGAGCCGAGTCAAGGAAACTGAATTTGTAGGGTTTATTAGACAGTGTGGAGCAAGTGGAACACAAAAGTACAGACCGAAACCAATCCCATTGTAACGCAGACTCTCTTTAAGAAAACTGTCCAACTTGTGCATTTTTGTCATCGCTATTTTAGTCCATCCTTCTTGAGCAATTACACTTTCTATCTCCTCTCTCATAGGTTGCAAATAATGTGGTTCCGCAGCAAGGTGATATAAAGTATGGGTGAACGTCTGAATCATCATTTTCAAATACAATGCTAGGTTTGATCAGGGAAGAAAGGACAAACCATGCTACTTGTATGAATGGCCGCAAAGTTGAGAGAAAGGATTCGATTTGTCAATTGCGTGACAGTCCGCTCTTCGTCACTGGCATCTTCCATCAACCATGACAAGAGATCAGCCTTGGGGAGTAATGGTTTTGAGCACAGATTTTTTAAAGCGAGAACCCACAACATACGGGTTTTTCCGGATAATCTTGCCCATATTCGTCAATCTTTGCTTGCCTTTCTTGAATAACAGGTCCTAAATACTTCGCGGCTGTGGCGACTGACTCCGAAACAGTAGTCAAGTATCTGGCCACGAGACTGATTAAAGCTTTTAGATAAGAAAATTCAAACGTGTAAGGTTGAACTTGTCATACGGTCTTAGGAAAACTGGTGTGTGAATAAGTCTATCACGACTTTTGGTTATACTCATAGTGAAATCGATATTGACTTTGAGGTATTCTGGCTCACGACCTATATATACATATTTTTGTTAGGCTGTGAGAAATTAGATCGAAGGAGTGTACATACAGATCGGTACCCCAACGAAGATTCTGTTGGACGCACGAGCTACGATCTCGGCGACCTTTGAATAAGCGTGAATCGAAACCCAATCTGTTTGGATAGCATACTCCTTAAACTTTTAAATACAAAACACACGGGTTATAACACGAACCATCTGTCTGAGGAATGATGTCATCAAAAGCAGACTGAATTTCTTCACGAAGATCGTCGAATAAAACGCTGAGGTTCTTCGTGAGTTGAGAACGTACGACGCCGACATGATATTCATTGGTCACGATAGTTCTACCCATGAGATATTTGATGAAAAGCGTCTTAAAAAATAGTTTTTAAACTTTGTGTGTGGAATGAGAAAAAATCATCATACGTTATCAACGAAATCTTTAAATGACAGAACATCATCCGGTGCTTTTCGCAGTTCCTCAATCTGATCTGGTCGTGATACGATAATTTGCCAGCGGTCCTTGTCCGGAATTCTATAGATGCGATCCTTGTACTGTAATATCGATAAGGAAAGATTGTTGTGGGAATTAATAAGTTTTCAACGAACTTTCTCGTATCCCGCATCAAGGAGCTCATGAGAATGACTGTAGAACTTTTTTGCGGTGTAATAAGCAGAGATTATACCAGACCCTCCTACGGCAGGTATGTGGGCCTGATTTCGAACCGATGAATAATGGGTATGATAAATGAAATAGACCATACATATGGATCGGGCTTGAGGATTACAAATGCACCGTAAGAGAGTAAAATAGCGAGTAGAGTGAATCCAATCCACGAAAATGTCAAGGAAGGTTCATTGAAATGGAAAGGGAGTGAATAACTAAGGCTGGTATAGTTTGTGGAAGACATCTGGGGATTTGTTTCAAAAAAAATTTCGCTGACTGTGATTAAAAGGTGGTACAAACTTTCCCAAGCGCAAAGCAACCCGAGACCCCCGATAGGCAGTTCCACCGGCTGGTTGTTGCAATGCGAAGTTGATTCGACGCCCATTTACTGTCAATAGTACGTGGGCGTTCCGATGATTTAAAACTTCTAGAAGAATTTTTCAATTTCTTTGGCGATGAGTGACTATAATCCTCTTTGGTGCAACGGTTGTCACTTGTCAGTATGTCGGTTTAAAACTTCTAATCAATTTCTTTCATGAGTGACTATATTTGGTGCAAACTTGCAGATGTCGGTAAACCAAATTCCACTGTTTCTAATGATTTCAATTGAGTATGTAAAAAGCCATGTCATGCCATGCGATTAGTATTGATCACAGGATAATGGGTCCAATCGGAGTGCGATCCTGAGTATTCGCATTTGATTCTTGAATGGAAGATTGATGTGAACGAATGGAACGCAATCGCGGTTCGTCCTATCGGTTGTCAGCAGCGGCCAGAAGAAATATCCGACGACACGAGGTTAGTAGTTACCGATGGAAGTGCTATGAAATCTATAAGTAGAATAATACAATACCGTGGCGTGAGATAGGAGAAGATTTGAAAGTGTAGATATTACTTAGGAGTAACCCCCATTCGGAATCCTTATCAATAGTTACCTCTGGAGTCTGAAGCCATACACAATCCTCCAGCATGTCGCTTTTTGACGCGGGGAATCCCAGTACTGTTACTATCCCGACGTTTTACATCACAAGGCAATCAGGTTGCTCTGTTTCGCTAATGATCATCACCGTCAACTTGATAGTTCAGAGGAAAAGGGTATTTGGGATTAAAAGTGATAAACAGCGGCCATAGCTCTGTCCGAGTCCGTGAGCTTGACCGTGACGCGTGACATCACGAACGTTTGATGACGATGAACTCAAACGCTGATTGTCTATCCTGTCGATTAATATCTTGCTTCACTTTGACAGGAATTGGTACTTATGCCATTGGGCAGACTCGTCCAAAGTTACCTGGATCTCCAGCTGGTAAAGCAGCTTTGTTGGCCGTAGGAACAGGCAAGTTACTTTAAATATCGTACTCTTTTTTTTTCAGTTAACGACTCCTTGATAGGTCTAACTATAATGGGTTTAATTCAAGGCATCAACGTAATTAAGGATCCTACTTGGCAGGATGACCCACAAAGTGTTACTACTCTTGGACAATCACCAAAACATAGATAAAAGCTCTTCCCACGACCTCAACCCTAATTCATCCGACTCGCTCATAGCCAGCCCGGTACTACGGTATTGATAAATCTATCACAATCTGTTATTCAAACTGTCGGTTATACAAACACTAATACTTTCAATGTATCGAAAAACCTATCCCAGATGACGCCAAGCATCCACAAAGGGATATTTACATTACACAAACACAAACATTATTAACATAAACTCAATCCTTTACTTCATTGTTGACGACGTCTGAACATCACCAAAGCCGTTAAATTGGGAATGCAAAACGTAGCAACGGAAGACTTCTTCGGGAGAATACCTTCGTTTTCCATTTTGACGTCATAGTTGAGAATTAAGTATGCCATCATGACCTTTACTTTCCTGCAAAGAATCGTCCAGGACTAGTAGAACAAAATAACTATTGTCAACCGCATTCCTCACATTTACGGAAAACACTTACCAGGCATGTTTACCATGGCCAAAAGACAGATAGTCAAGGGAGGTGTTAACCAATTGATTGGTGTTATTATAACCATCCTGAGCTCTTATTTTTGCATATCTGAAACCGTCAAATTTCTCGCTATCCGGGTAGTTCTCTTCATTGTAATGGGCTGGATGTACAGCAGCAGAGACAACACTTCCTTTGGGGATAACTGTTCCATCGGAAAAGGTAAAATCCTTCAAGGTCAATCCAGCTGAGGAAACTTATTTTTGCGTATCCACAGTTATATGATGAGGCTCAGAAATTTGAATGAGGTGGAAAAAAAAAACCCACCAAAATGAATTACATTGTGGCGCAGGTTTTCTTTCAAAAAACTATCCAATTTACGCATTTTTGTCATTGCCGTTTTAGTCCATCCTTCTTCCGCGATTACACGTTCTATTTCTTCCCTCATGGGTGGTATATAATGGGGTTCCGCAGCGAGGTGGTACAAAGCACTTGTGAAGGTCTGTAGGTATATAATTAGTAGGCCTTCAGAGTGAGAGGAAGGACACAAAACCATGCTAGTTGTATGAACGGCAGCAAAGTTGAGAGAAAGAATTCGTTTCGTCAAGTTTTCAATGCTACGTTCCTCTCCAACGGCTTCTTCCATTAACCACGATAAGATATCAACCTGCAATCAATTTTTTGAATACACCTAAATAGCTAACTGAAGTATTCCCACACCAGGATCCGACATACAGGTTTCTCGGGATAATCATGACCATATGCATCAATCTTATCTTGTCTTTCTTTGATGACTGGGCCTAAATGTTTCGCAGCTATGGCGACTGATTTCGACACTGGTCAAGTATCTGGCCACGAGACTTTCAAAACTTTTAGTATGGGTAAAGTAAAGGTTATTCCGAGGGTTATACTTACGATCTCAGGAATGCCGGCGTGCAAGCAAGAATAAAACGACTTACGTTTATATTCAAAACAAAGTCGATATTGGTTTTGAGATATTCCGGTTCGCGGCCTATAACATGCATACATCTACTCATCGACAATACATGTGAAAATACACGTACAAACAGGTAATCCAACGAAAATTCTATTAGACGCACGAGCTACAACCTCGACCATTTTTGGATAAGCATGTATCGCAGTCCAATCTGTTTCGAAGGAGTTAAATTAAATTTTCAATACAAACATGGCAAATTATGAGACGAACCATCCGTTGGACGAATATTGTCATCAAATGCAATGTGAATCTCGTTTCGAAGATCGTTGAAGATAGTACCAAGGTTTCTATTCAGTTGAGACCGTACGATCCCCACATGATACAGATTAGACATGAGAGTGGGTCCCATAAGATAGCTAATGAAAAACGTCTGAAAAAATAATTAATGTTTTTTTTAGACTTGACTGGTGTCAACTAATAACACATTCACACCGTGTCAATATATCCGTTGACCGAGAGAATATCATCGGGAGTCTTAAAGAATTCCTTGATCTGATCTGCTCGCGATACAATGATATGCCAACGGTCCTTGTCCGGAACTCTATAGATACTACCTTTGTACTGTCTTTTATCTCAAAAAAACGCGATTTATTACTAGGAACAATAATAAAGATTCAAACCTTCTCGTATCCAGCGACAAGGAGACCAGGACAATCCCGGCAAAATCACGCAGTTCTATAGGCAGAGAGTATACCAGTGCCTCCAACAGCAGGTATATGGGCCTAATTACAATTCAAATGAGTAAGTAGATGTGATGGGTTGGATGGATCATAGTACCAGTGGGTCAGGTTTGAAGATTCTGAATGCTAATAAAATTGTAAGAAGAGTAAATCCAATCCATGAACAGGTCGACAAATGTTCATTGAAATGGACACCAGTAGATAATGATTGACTAAGCCTATCAAAGTCCGTGGAAGACATTTGAAGATATCGTTGAAGGGAGCCTAGCTTTACCATCACTGGCACTGCTGATAAAGAATATATATATAAATCGTCTCATTTTTAGCAAAGCCTTTAGTTTTGTATTCTATACAAAAAATTTATGTACTTTTTTGGAGATTTGCCCACATGGCCCCATATTCTTATTCAACACCTGTTGCCATACCACGAGGTTCCACAACATTGTGAGCCGTTGGTGAACCACACCGTCTTTAAGAGAGAATGCCATTTTACCTCCCCTTGATCGTGTCAAACATGAATGGTTAGAAAGTTCAATCTCAGGGAAGTCTAAAAATACCAAACGTGAATTCTTTCATTATCGTAGAGAAGGTTTTTTTTTGCAATGGTATTTATGTTATTTTTTTGAAATACGTACGTGACTCCTGGCACGCTCTGTTATCAAGGCTACTGTCGTATTAGTTGTAAGTATCCTACTATGTCATGCCATCAATTTCTAGATTTATTCCAGACTCTTTCAACTTTCAGTACCAACGATTGTGGCTCTCAAAAGTCGACGGTCATGTTTTTGTCAAGGGATTTGTTCCAAGTCTGATTTGTAATTACTGTGTTGTCAGATCTGAGAAAGATCATATTAGTAGAATATGGGGGCTTCGCCTCTCCCGCCTTTCTTCTCTGCATCGTTATCCAGGAAATTTTCAGAGTCAAATTTGGGTAATATTATAGATCCTAGGAAACATCCAAACTTACCAATGCTCTTGTTTGTGTGATGGTATGATTCGAGTAAGTCGAGTGACTATTTTATGATCAACTCAAGAAAAGCTAATCACAGCTGACTGTGATACCTTCCGATGACTTCGGTGCCAATCGTCCCTGGACATGTCTATTCTTATTCAAGGTCTAAAAGAAATCTGTCATAAAAGAGACATAAATTTATACAGACTGGTAATTTAATAAAAGCTCTGTTAATCATATGAGCTACAGCCTCGGTCATCTTGGGGATAAATTATTGGAATCCAATCTATTCAAATTGGGTGTTATATTTGAGAACCCCTAGAGTGTTGTCAAAAAATAGATCCGAGTCCGTTCGTCACTACTGTAACCGATCTGGTGGATAATTGGTTAACCCACAACATAGCGAATTAGGCACCTTCGATGCCTATAATCAGCATAACGGAACACTGAAATCGAACTTACCCCAATCCTTCCTCTTGCTAATTGCTTACCACAGTCCTTGGACACAGGACTCGGACCGGACGCACTCAAGCAGAACATGAAACTCGGAATATAATTGAAATATCTATATAAGCCAAAAGTTATTCGAAAAAGAATTTAGGGACACTCTTCCACTGACCGATCTTGAGGTTGTATCTGTCAAGTTTCCTTTTTCATCGATGGAGAGGGCCAGTGAACCGTCTCATTACTCTCCTTTTGCACTGAGACAACTCAATGCTATAAACGATTCGCTGGCACATTGTGGATTAATGAATGACAGCATCTACAGATCGAAAAAAAAAAAACCAGTGAATTTTCAGTCCTATAATATGCCGAAAGATGGACCCGAAAAGGATGCTTTTTTGAGACCTGATCTCATGGCTCAAAGGGTAGTTGAAAATGAAGGAATGAAGAGAGTGTGGGGAAATAAAGAAAAAGATGGATTGTGGTGGAAAGATGTAAAACTTTGCGCCGAAGTGAAGGATAGAATACAAGAGCAACACGAGTTCTATATATCAGAACAACCGAATGTAACGAGCGAGGGTCAGGCACCCTCAAATATCATCGGTGGAGAAGACTGTCCATATAGCTGGGAAGAAGACTAAATGTCAAAAAATTACATTCAAAAAGAGTAAATCCTCGACCAAGGGAAAGGGTAAATCTACGTTTTCAGTACGACCACGGCCGATCCAAGCTCTGCCCCGTTCTACCAGGAGATTGAACTCATAGCAAGTGAGGAGAATCCTCAAAAAAAGCATAAATCCTCTGCGAAGCCTCGGTTTACAAGATTAATTTTGAAAAATTCCTGGCTGCTGGTTTCCCAGAAAGATCGCGAGGCGGAAGTTTAATCAAAATAAAGGAAGTAAATTTGGCATCCCTCAGATTTTGGATCGTTTTGAGGTAGATCTGACTGATGATCAGTCGACTGTTAATTCTGTAATATTCCCCGACGACGCCAAATTTCATATGGAATGGAAAGGATTAGGACGTCAATTTGACACGAAAGGCCAGCAAAGCCAGAGCGACCCGGCTAGTTTGGGAGGTTCTGAACCTGAGCAACGTGCACATGTACGTTTGCTTATCTCTACAGAGGGAGGCCCTCTTAAAGATGCACGAAACCCGAAAGAATTACTTCAGGCAGTTATGCATGCCATGATAGGTCCGGTTTCGTTTTTTAGTTACTGTTCAATCGTACTGAATATTTGATTCACTTACAACAGGATATTGGGTGTTATTCAAGGATGGTTGGCTCCATCGGGACGTGAGTATCGGGAACGTTTTGCTGATGAAAACTCCGGAAAAACGGGATGAAATAGAGGGGTATGTTCATCGTTGTCTAGGCTACCCAGCCAAACGGCAAGTTTTTTAGGCTTGACAATATTTTGACGGAGGATATCCGTGCAAAATACTTTAATGAATGTCTCGGGTTCATCAGCGATGCTGATTTGGCAATCAGATGGACTGAGGGGTCCTGGGAGGTTCCGAAAGTATGTTAGTCTGATTTCATTGGAAGCATACTTATTGGTATTCTTAGGGTACCCCTCCTTTCATGTCGTGCACATCGTTTAAAAACATGACTTTGAATATTGAAAATCTTTATACTGCGGTGGATGATTTGGAATCATTCATATGGGTAATGTTTTGGGCCATACTCTCTATTATGGAAATGCACAAGGTGGCATTCACCTCGCTGGAACAAATTTATTGGGATTGTCCGCGATCTCATGATCCGATAGAACTTAATCAGAGACGATGTTTCCACTCTATCCTTGATGATCAATATCAAGCTCTTCAGAGACAACAGGAAGGAATGGAGCCAGTTAGAAATGAACCCTCACCTGCTTTTGCACCCTATGTCAAGTTGCTCTTAGAATGGTTGGAGTTTGCTTTTTCACGTAAGATGCGCGAGCTCATCAGCCCAAACGACCTTCCAAATGAGGCCAAACACAAACGGATTGTGGGAACATTGCTGTGTGACTATCTTTCAATTGGAGTAAAGCACTTGGAAACTCTGCCAAATGATTGGGAATACATGTCTAAATAGGAATGTACTTATACTACTTATACTCATCAATTATCACACTTTTATTTCTTATACACAATACTATGCATAAACGGCGATATAACCTTACTAGCTCACTGGAGTGATATACATATACTTACCACTGCAATCTCACTTGCATGATGGTGCGATTCGAGTAAGGATAAGAAACTATCAGTGACTATTTTATTATCAACTCAAGAAAAGCTACCTGTCATTTGCTAGGATTTATAATATTACCCTAGTTCGACTTGCCTTGAATAAGAATAAGTTACATAAAAGTCGACGATGGACATGTTCGATTTCATATGCAGACTGTTTATGGCCCTTTATTGTAATCAATTATAAAAAGTCGATGAATCAGATTCATAACTTCTGGATAACAAGGTATGACGAAACATATATAATTCACCGTCATGCCGAATCCCGATAGCTTACTAGCTATTAGGATCGACGACGTCTGAACATCACCTTGGCCGTTGGATCAGGAATACAAAATGTACCCACAAAAAGGTTCTTCGGAAGAACACCTTCATCCCCCAATTTTACATCATAGTTCAAAATAATATATGCCATCACAGCTTTTAACACGGTTGCCGCAAGGAATCGTCCAGGACTGTGAAAACCTTTGTTTATTTGTTTTTTTACAGGGAGGAGGGGCTTACCAGGCATGCCTGCCATGACCGAAAGGAATATATTCAGGAGAAGTATTCTCCAACTGATTGGAAGTGTCATAACGTTTTTGGGCTCTTATCTTCGCAAACCTGAAACCATCGAAATGCTTGCTATCGGGATATTTCTCCTCATCGTAATGAATTAAGGATGTAGTAGCAGAGATAATGCATCCTTTGGGGATAAATGTTCCATCGGAAAAAGTAAATTCCTTCAAAGTCATACGAGAGAAAGAAGCTAAACACTAGTATAAACGACAAAAATAAAACCTAAATGGGATGGGAATGGTACGCACTAAGATCCCCCATATTAAAACGCATACTTTCTTTGAGAAAACTGTCCAAATTGTGCATTTTTGTCATTGCCGTTTTTGTCCATCCTTCTTCGGCAATTACGCGTTCTATTTCCTCTCTCATAGGTTGTAAATAGTAGGGTTCTGCAGCGAGGGTGTACAAAGCAAATGTGAAGCTCTGTTTATAATTGATGTTAGAGATAAGTATGTGGACCAAAAAAAAAGAACATGTACCGCGCTAGTTGTATTGACAGCTGCAAAATTTAGAGCAAGAACTCGTTTGGTCAAGTTCGCGACGCTACGCTCCTGACCAACAGCTTCTTCCATTAACCACGACAAAGCATCAAACTTATCCATTATTAGAACTACATCTATTAAGTTGGAATTTCTCAAACACACGTACAGGCTTTCCTGGATAATCGTGACCACACTCATCCATCTTATCTTGCCTTTCTTTAATAATGGGACCCAAGTATTTCGCGGCCGTATTGACCGATTTTGAAAATGTAGTCAAGGATTTAGCCACGAGACTTGTATCGTACAAGTAAGCGCAACTCATTCCAAAGATCTAAATTTTACTTACGATCTCATAAATGCCGGGGTGAAAACAAGGATAAAACGATTTATCCCCACACTCACAACAAGATCAATATTGGCCTTGAGATATTCTGGTTCACGGCCTATATTTATCTAGAGGTGGGGAAAAAATCAATTGGAGAAAATACATACAGACCGGCAATCCAACGAAAACTCTGTTGATCACACGAGCTACGACCTCGGTCACTTTTGGAGAAGCATATATTGGGGTCCAATCTATTCAGATTGGACGTTATCTATATACGAACACAGAAAAAATTACAATACGAACCATCCGACAGAGGAATAATGTCATCGAGCGCAGCATGGATCTCGTCTTGAAGATCATCAAAGAGAACGCTTAGGTTTTTGGTGAGCTGAGACCGTATGATCTTCATATGATACATATTGGAAACGAGGGTGGGACCCATAAGATAGCTGAAAAAGAACGTCTAAAAATCTGTGAATAATGATTATAATTAAAATCAGAATAAAGAGAAGTATACCGCGTCGAAAAATGATGTGGAAGACATGACGTCCTCGGGGGCTTTTCGCAATTCCTCTGTTTGATCTGGTCGCGACACAATGATATGCCAGTAGTCTATGTCGGGAATTCGATAGATGCGACCTCCGTACTGTAGTAGCCGTATTTTTGAAGGTTTTATATGGTTCAGTCAAAAGAAATGTTCAAACCTTGTCATAACCGGCAGCAAGGAGATCAGAACAATTAAAATAGAATTTCTTCACAGTCAGGTAAACAGAGAGTATATTAGTGCCTCCGACAGCAGGTATATGAGCCTATGCTTTTAAAATGAGGAATTTAGATGTGACGAATTGGATGAAATCGTACATATGGATCGGGTTTGAAGACTATAAACGCTCCACTGCAGGCAAGTAAGACAACGAGTAGAGCAGATCCCGTCCAAAGAGATGTCAGAGGAAACCCATCATTTAAAAGGGGAGGCCGAGAATAATTAAGACTGCTGAAGTTTGTGGAAAACATTTTCTTGAGACCACGGTTGTCGAGGAAAGGCAGTGGTTAAGGTTTATATACGTCTGATGGGTCAGGTCACGGTTGCCCGTACGATTGTCAGTCGCAAAAATCGAAATCGGTTAATTAACCTTAAAAGCTTTATAAATCTTCCAATGTTCTATTTTTTGCTTTAATAATCACCTTAATCACCTTATTTTGACCTACTGATGGGCGGTAATGAGTTCCACTCACTCCACTCTACTACTCCTACTCCTACTTGCCATTTGCTCGAGAATCAATTTATCGGTTAATCGCCAATTCTTGACCGTTCAAGTGATTACCATGAAGGGGAAAAGGTCTGTGCGCGGGGTTCATTTTCTATATAAACTCAAGACTTGGTTGTTCTTCGTGGGCGAGGGCCTCAAGTATTCTTACCTACTTTGCTTGAGCTCAACGTTGAGACATATGTTCCCCCGACAAGGCTGGCCTGTATGAGTCATTATAAGTAATAGCCAGGTTAGTGATTTGAAAATCTGACTCTCGTTCTTCTTGTACTACATTCTATCTCACGTGGGGTTTTTACTTGATATCAGCTATTTTATTTAATTTCGAGAATAAGATTACAGTTAATCACTTTAGCACATAACAAAGCCAGAAATTTATTTATTGCATGAATCCTCCAGGTTCGAAAAAAAAATATTATCAGTGATCATGAATTCTGCGGGAAGCTCGATATCTGGACCGCATTTCCTTCTAATTTGAACGAGGCAGATAACGTTCCTGGTGTATCCAAGGTCAAGGTGTATGTACCCGGGTAGATCCACAAGTTTCCATTCTCGTCAGTGCGCGCAATAGACCCCAAAGTAACCGGAAGGGAAGCTGTGCTCTTCTTTTGTCCGTTGATGTTGTGCAATCGGGTAAAAGCGACCAATTGTTTATTAGGATGAGGAGTTGGTCCACCATTTCCGCTTATGAACAAAAGGGCGACGTAATCGGATGTAACATGTCCGGTATTCTGAATGTCAATTGTGAAGGTATCGAATGTTGCGAGATCGGTTGGAGTACTAGCTTTCTTGACAAGCGATGCGATATCGTAACTCTTGGATGGACCCGATCTCCAGGAAGGTTTGAAGGTTGTATAATGCAACCCATGCCCGAATTCATAAATCGCTGTACCGTTATACCATTTATAGGTTCTTCCTGGACTAGTGGCGCTTGGACGAAGGGACATATCCGTCATGGGTAAAGAAATGTATGATGCTGGGTATTGCGTGGTTGTAAGTCGTCCAGCGGGTGCAACGGCTCCTCGGATAATATCAACCAAGGCCTTTCCTCCACTCTGACCTGGGTATCCTCCCCAAATGATGGCGTTAACCTGAGAGGATTAATTAATTCCTTTTCGATATAATTTTCAAATTTACTACTCACCTGATTATTAGATTTAATATCAGTATCGTCTACTTGACCTCCACCGAATTGGACTACTACTAATGGTTTGTTAGTAGCAGCAAGTTGGGAAATTAGATTGAGTTGATTCCCCGGCCATGTTATTAGCGTTCTATCATTCCCTTCTGCTTCGATAGAATCGTCGATACCCCCTGCATATATCACTGCATCTGCTTCCTGAGCTGCCGCTACAGCCGCTGCAAATCCGCTTGTATCATCACTAGAAATACCTGTACCCTCTTGGAAATTTACATCAAAACCAGCATCGACGGCCGCGGCAAGAGGACTGATGAGGAATGGTGCAGTTCCCTGATAATTTCCCTGCATTTGATTTGTTGCATTCGCCCAAGGTCCGATAAGAGCCAATTTTTGAATGGATTTTTTCAATGGCAAAGTTCCATCGTTCTTTAATAAGGTTATTCCTTCGACGGCGGCTTGATAGGCAAGTTGTTGAGCTTGAGGGGTATTGACGTCCGCATCGGTAAGTTGTCGATAAGGTTGAATTTCTGCCGGATCAAAGTATCCAAGTCTAATAAAATACTCGTTAAATTTTCTTCTTCTCAAAGCTGCAAAAAAAAAAACACCTACCGGACAAGAGATGCATATTGACGTGTCAAAGCTTGTTGTATTTGTGCAACCGTTGCAAGAGACTGGTTCAATGCCGCTTGCAAATTATTGGGATACGTACTTCCGCAATCGACATCCGTACCAGCGTTCATTGCGACACCGGCTGCTTCCGGAAGGGTTGCCGTGAAACTATGACCGTTCATAATGTTGTCAATAGCATCGCAATCGGATGTAACCCATCTGTCTTCACCGAATCCCCAATAATCTCTTAAAATGGATTGAAGGAGATATCCATTAGCGCAGGACGGAACTCCGTTGACTGCGTTGTAACTGCACATGACGGAAGCGACTTTTGCATCACGTACGCAACTTTGGAATTGAGGTAAGTAATATTCTGCCAAGTCTTGTGTGGAGACGATAGCGTTATAGGACATTCGATTGAGGCCATTCCAATTTTCCAAATCATATGCGGCAAAATGTTTGCAATCTGCTCCTACTTTGAAATAAGGTTTTGGATCAATACCTCCTTGAAGGCCTTGAACCAAGTTGAAAACGTATTGAGAAGTTCGATAAGCGTCTTCTCCTGGCGTTTCTTGGCCACGACCCCATCGAGGATCTCTGAAACCATTTATATTCGGAGTGAAGAAGTCCAAACCAGCCTTTTTTTTTTTGAAATTTATGAGACGTGCCAAGGAGGAAAGAAGGAGGACCGTACATACTTTACCAAAGTTATTAAAAGCTCTTGCTTCTGTGCTGATGACACTTGCGACTTGTTTAATTAATGGATCATCGAAAGTTGCGCTCATTAAGATAGGCTGAGGGAATGAGGTTGCAGAACTGAAATTGCCGCTGGGTGTAAAAGTTACACCGGGACTTCCAGCGACACCATGCTATCAAATTGTTTTCTGGTGAGTAACGACTTGGAATACTCGTGGATAAAAATTCTAAACCCACCAAAGCTTCTGACCACCATTGGTACGGTGGTATTCCTAACCGAGGCACACCTGGTGATGTGTTGCCAGTGTTCGCTATTAATTCTTCAGTGGTAAGTTGTTCAATCAACGCTCGAGCTCGGGTAACAGCATCTTGAGTAGTGTCGCATATACCATTGCCGCTCAGAGGTGCAGAGGTGCAATCAGGGAAAGAGTATGTGAATTGAGCGGATATATAGGGTATAATGCTCAATAGACCGAGTAACTGTCGAGGAGAGGGCATTTTTCTCGATGTCGAAGTTGGTGAGTTTGTTAGTTGGCTCTCGTCGCTTTTATATTAGTCGGTACTCCTCATTACCACTCCTGAGATGAAAAGGAAGGGTCGAGTAGCCTGAGAGGTCATATTGGAGGTCAGACGGGATTGAATTAAAATAACTTCTGTATAACTGAAGCGTCATGAGATCTTTTTTATTAGTACTCGGAGAGAACAGACGGCCCTTTTTAGGAGGATGGAATGAATACGGATGGTCATCGACCTTCCGTCAATGTGCACTTGTCAATATTCGCGCTTTAGAAAATAATGCACTTACTCTCCTAGATAGTTGCACTCAATCATTTTATTGACAACCATATGTTTTCTCTAGGAGATCCCCTGAGTAATATTCATTATTGCACTCCTTAAATTCCGCGTTCTTGTTAATAGGGATTCATCCTAGTATAGAACGTTGCATATAATTCATCAAAAAAAGATATATACCGATTTTATTCCGATCTGACAATCGTATTGGACGTCGAATTCGGTCATGAGTTTTTGAACGGTCATTGGGACAGTGTTTTATTTTATTTTTTCTGGCTAAAGGGTTGTAAGAGAAATGATTATGCATCACATGACTCTCATACCGAATTCAATTCATACGGACTCCTAAGGTCTTCAGTCATGATGCATGATAATTAATGAATTGCACGAAACCTCTAATTCGATAAAAAAGGAATAATAACCCTTCCACGTGGCTAAAATACATCCATCATGGGGACGCAGGGGTTTCGAAAGGAAGGTGGAGTAGCATGATAACAGTCAGACGATTCCACAAGTCACCATGCGGGTGCAAAATGGATGACCTTGAGGGTCTCGGATAACTCCATCTGTGAAGACGATTTCTAAAAAAGGGTGACTTTTTTAGTCTTCTAAAAACCGTTTGACTTGACAAGTCGGGTTTAAATGAACCGGTTGAAGGTCGATGTCATCTTTTCAAGTTTTCATATATATGGGTGAGATGATCCTGAATTCATCAAAGTGCCTTTTTATTCTCCAAGTACAATGAGATCATATTCAATTTATATTTGATTTTTTTTGTGGTGCTTACCAGCAACAATACAGATCGAGGCATTCATAACTGAAATGGAATATACTAAATGCAGGGAAATAATATGCATTACGCCTTTTATCTTCTCAAAAGGGCATGAGTGGGGGTTTATGACGCCAGCTTTTGTCAAGGGCCCCGCACCGATGGTGTGTTTTTAAACTTGCATCTACAAACCCCGCCAACCACCCCCACTGGAAAAACGAATAGCAAATCGACCCTCATGTAGTACTTAATAGTGTCGTGTCAGATTACTGGGTCAAGGGTTTTCAAGTTGTGGATCCACAACCACACCTGGGCCCGTCGACGTTCGAAGTCACGAAGCTGTATTATTCATACTTCATACAATTGGAAGACAACCCCGTCAATCTCCTCGAAGGATAAGGTTTATCAAGCGTTGTCATAGTGTAACGAAGAGTTTAAGAAAGAGGTCATGCGCGTGCGTCACTGGTTCGGAAGGGTCCGTCACGGACTTTCTCATGTAGTTGTATTGCTCTCAGCCTTAATGCGTCAGATGCAATGCATACTTTCTTTCAGCTTATGGGGTTGGGAAGGTAAATTTCAGATAATTTAGTAGTATCCTCAAACCGAGATTTCGAATGTTCAGCTCTCTGTTGCTTAGCCAGATGTAATTTTTTGTTTCTGCATGGCATTCTGGGGATGTAAAATAGAAGGTTTTTTGCCTGACTAACCGACTAATTTTCTACAAGGTTTCCTTCCTAATTTTCGATGGGGAGGTAAGGGTCGCCGTAGTTTGGGCAATAGACAAAGACAAAGGTCGCATCTTAGTGACCCGCACTGTAGAAGTCCAACATGGAGAACAACAACCTAAGTAAGGTAACCTTCTTGTTCCAACACTAATTTCACCGCTTCTTCAACGTTTGCAGCCTGATGAGTCGGGCTGTGAGCCGGTGGTCCTGTCTCTGGATCATAGACACCCGTATGCACAAGTACAGAAGACCAATTGGCCGCATTTGCTCCTATCAAGGTTATATTCATTCGTGAATTCGGACTTGTAGAACTTATAGTGATAAGGCTTACCTGAGATATCTGAAATGATATGAGTTTTAAACGTTCATCAATGAAGAAGGAATAGTAACGTTACCAGATGCCGGATTATCTGGTTTTTTTTTTCGAAAAACAAATTGTTCATTTGCACCCGTTCATTGTGTTTATAATTGACTTACCTCCGATCATATACCTAAGTACTGAGAGTAAATCATCATGTTCCAAGCTTGTACTATACACATACATTTTGGGTAGGCTTGTTATGTGTGGAAAACGCACATTTAAATGTCTCATCAAGTGCGCTTCGGCATACTCAAAAGTCGAACTTAAAGGTTTTCCATACTGGATACAGGGGTAATACTCGCCTGTCAGGGACTATTAAATTGTTTTAGAAATAAATAGATAATAGGAAAATGATGAGCTAGCCGAACATGATATATAGCTTGAAAACCTGCAATGAATGCACCTTGTCCCAAGCGGGGTGTTTGAAAACTTCCACGCCATAGTAAATCGGGATTGCAAAAAATTAATTCGACTGGTTTAATAGGTTTTCCTCTAGGTCCGCCCGGGGAACGGGTCTTTGATTGAAGAATATCAAGCATAACTTGTATATCTAACGACCAATTTCGAGGATCATGGAATACCATTATCGAACCAAATTGAATTTTAGAAAAATCCACTTTCTAAAAAAATAATTAGTATGTACAGGCACAAAGAAAGAAAGAAATATAGTAGTAATAAATTATACCCTAATATACAAAAGATCGTCTTCTGATAATGTATAAAAAGGCCAAATGCTGAAAAGGGAGTTTTCAATAAGAATGAAAATTGAGATGACGCCAAAACCCTTACTTTCTATTCCACGCAAGAACATCTTTCGGTGTAAATACATTTTTGAACCCGTATCTAAATAGATATCAGTAACGTGGCTTCAATATATATGAATTAATTATAAGCCAAACTTGCCCTTCGGCAATCTTTCGAACGTTATCTTTGATGCCTCCCAGTACCAAAACCGGATCGCGATAATGAGGCCGTTTTTCTTCTTCACTCTTCTCAAGTCTACGTGGTAGTTCACAAAGAGGAGTATGCGCTTGAATTAGTTGAAATGTATCAAGCTTACTCGGGCTTAATGACTGTTCTCGCTTGGATAGATGTAGATAGTTACCTTGATGCCCAGTTGTGAAGATAGCTTTTGACAACGTTCCTCTTCACTAGTGCCCCCACCATTTGTCATCTTCGAATAAATATGTTTTTTATTCCTCGAAATAAAGAGATGAGGCTCACGAAGATATAAGGTATCTTTCTGAAAATCGTTAGAATAAACGCAAGGTTGAAACATAAGTAGAAATTCACTCTTTTCGGGAGTTTTGCCCTCCAAGGATCTTCAGGGCACGCTTTGCTTCTGGAAGGACCTGAGAACCTTGTAGAAGTACACCATCCTAAACAAAGCTTCAATTCACGTCCTTTTCTTATCAAATTGAGATCAACCATACGATATCAAAAGCGAAAGCAATGGGTTTGGTTTGTGAAGCTCCTGAAATGAAACGAATTTCAGTATTCCGGTCACAAATGGAAAAGAAGAGAAAAGTTATACCAGAATGAATAAAGCGATATGCTCCTCTTTGAAATGGTCGGGAATGAAAAGAATGTCTAAATATTGACATACGAGATATTACACCCAAATGCCTGCTATATGTGTGATCCAAAATCTCGAGGCGAAAGTGACGCTCGCGCGTTTGGTGAAAAAAGCTTCCGAAGAGCGGCGTGAGAAACCTGACTAATCCGATTCGGTCCTTAAGGTAACTTCGAAAGGCGAACGTTGATGCCTGCAGCGATGCCCGCTCCTACTCCTTTTCTGGCCTCAACACAACCAATACCCGCTCTAGCTCTGTTTCCACTAAATGACACATTCATTCCAAAATATATCCACCTGAATCAACGTGTCAAAATCGGACGTCAAACTAATGCGAAAACAACACCTGGAGAGCGAAATGGTTATTTTGATTCTAAAGTTTTGAGTAGACAACACGCAGAGGTATGGGAGGATGATGGAAAGGTGAGAAAATTATATTTCTACTATTTTTTGACCTATCATTTAATTGTTTTTGATATTAGATTTTCATCAAAGACGTCAAAAGTTCTAATGGAACTTTTATCAATGGTGAACGGTTATCGCCTGAAGGTGTCGAGTCCCAACCTTTTGAATTGAAAACCGATGACATCGTTGTAAGTAAAAATAGTGATTTTTTATTTTAATTTGAAGCAGATACGACTTGTACGATGTTTAGGAGTTTGGTATTGATATTGTTGGTGAAGATAACAAGACCATCGTTCACCACAAGGTTGCTGCACGGGTAGGTTGTATCTTGACACCCGAAGATGCACCAGTGGTTTTCCCTCCTCCGATGTCCGGGACTAACGGCACACAAAGAAAGCCTAACGCACTTGCCCCGACCCCATCCAATACAGCCAACGTTAACACAACAGGTTTAGGGAGTATGGGTGCTCCTGCTGGTCGCCCAAGAACAGGACTAACATTCGAACACATTCTATCGAGATTACAGAATGGGTTGATTCAGAGTCGTGAGACAGGTCAAGAGTTGGGTCGACTAGGTGAACAGATGAATGACATTGGCGACACTTTAAGTGGCAACAACGTATGCCGTTACATTCTCTAAAGAACACAGTCTAACATACAATTCTTATCATTTTTGTTTTTTTTTAGCCTGGTCCTATACATAATTATCCCGCGGCAATTCCTCCTGTGCGTCCGGATTCTGCTGCACCAGCACTATCAACAGCGCCTCAACCTCAACCTGCTATTAACCCCCCTCCTCTTCCTCAAGTCCCAGATAAAGACGTTATTGCTTCGTTACAAGCTCAACTAGCCGAAACTCAATCAACATTAGCATCTCATGTCGACAAAATACGAGTACTGAGTGATCTTACCGTGGAATATGACGTTATGAAGAGAGAACTTTCTACCTTGCGAGACTATGTCGAGGAGAAACGTCACGAAAATCATGACACGACGGCGGCAGACGACGATGAAACGAAGAGTTTCACGACTATAACCCCGGGACAAGAGGATGATGAAGGCGATGGTGATGAGAAACATTTACGCAGAGAACGACAAAAGACGATTATGGTTAATGGAAATCGACCACACACTCCAGAACCGACATTACATCCTTCAGAAGAAAATACACATTCACCGACGACTGATACCTTCAATTCCGATGTCACAAACCGACTTTCGACCCTCTCAGAACAGCTTGAGTCAGCCCTAACTATCTCCAGGGCTTTGCAAGCACAACAGGCGTCTACTCAAAGTATCATCCAAACTCTCGAGTCAAAGATCGCCGCATTAGAAAGTAAGATTGACGTCGTCGCTGAAGCGCAAAAGGAAAAACAAGATCCACCTGTTCAACCTAAAGTCGAGAACGGAGACGTCGTTGAACTCCGTGCTACGGATCCTCCGCTTGTCGATCTTATTAAGCAATGGTCGACCTTGCAATCCGAATGGGGTACACGCTTTGATGAATGGGAATCACGTATCGTCAATGTTGAAGGCGGATACAAAAGTTTGGAAGAGAACATGCGAACTTTGGAAGGTGGTTTCCGAAGCGTAGAAGATGGTTTACGGGGATTGGAAAATGGTCTGAAAGAGACCCGAGAAATCCGCCAGAAAACCCTTCAAGAAATGCAAGTTATTGCTCAAACGAAGCGGCAAGTGGTAAGAACTCTAGAAACCTTCTGTCTTAAATTGCGATTGGTTGAACCATTTTTATCTATTTAGCCAATGGCTTCTGTCTCGACAGCCATCAGTGTACTTGTCCTAAGTGTAGTCGCCGCTGTGGTTTATCGAGCAAAGGAATAAAACGTCTCATTTCCACCTCTACATTTATTTTGTCCTTCAAGTATATGTCTCATTTCCTTGTATTTATGGATCGTCAGTCTCTCACGTTGTGGTCTTGTATGCTTTTTTTTTCCCTTTGCTTTTCTCATGATTCCGGATGTTACATATGTAAATTTAATTATCACTTGATTCAGTTGAGGAGGGATATAATAAAAATTTGACATCTCAACAGCATCGTTGAATCACCTTCAGTCAAGTACATGTGCAGGATAAGAGCATAACGCATTTTTACCGGGTTTGAGGAGCTAATAGACTAATAGTAGAAACCTCCAAGATAAAGTAACAGAATTGCACTGCCATTATCCTCATTAGCAGGTGCGAGATATCGATTGAAATAGTGTAGCCTTATTTACATAATAAGCCCAGAAAATATAGTAAGAGCGAAAATTTAAAACTTACATATACGATCTTCCATAGCTCAAAAAAGACAGAAGGATTCGAGCAACTTGTTTGAAATTTTTGTTTCAAAGTTCTTCGTCTTATTAATATTGTAACTAAATACAATTATTTTATATCTTGGTTTTACAAAGAAATGTAAAATATCAAATAGGTTATGCGGAATCAACAAAAATAGGAATTGTGTTTTAAAATAAGGAATCACATAGGAAGAATTGAATAAAAGAATGGATTAAGAAATGGTGAATACAATCGGCTGTACTCTCAAGAGACAGACGACATAGACGACGGCATACCACTAAGAGATGCTGCTACGTTTCTTCGCCACGCTTCAATCACGTTTTTCGCTCCGTAACCCTCCTCGTCGGAATAAAAATCTTTTAAGTCGAAATTTTGTAGTGCGGTGTCTCCTCGCTCCTTCGCCAGGATGTAGGCGCGAACCGCATGGAAGTTCAAGACCCGTTTAAAGGGTCCAGGGTTTGTCAATGGGAATTGCAGGTAGGCTTCTGGTTTCTCAAGATCTCTAAAGGTCGTGTAGCCTTTAGCTGCCAAGATCGGTACAGCCTGTTGAACAACTTCCGCTTCAATCCCTGTTGTTGTTCGTCCTACTTTGTGTTTTGAAAAGGAATCGTTAAAGGTCTTGTCCTTGAGGGTTTCGCAAAGGACTCGGCAACGAAACTTTCCATCGGGAGCCTGATAGAAACAAAGATTGTGGCGATCAAACTCTTCTTCTATCGGTTTGTACAATAAGAGGCCGTTGCGGGGGTCGTCGATGTTGGTGAGTCCAAACCACTCCCACGACATGCCCTTTGAATGCGGCCACAGGTGTGCTGCAATCACTGCCTTGGATGGGAGGGAAACACCTGTAAGGCTGCAGGTGAGCATTTCTGGGTATCGTTCAGCTCCTGGGTCGTAATAAAACCGGTATAATTCCAGTTTAAATGGAGCGTTATCAGCACGCTCTGTGCCTGTACTGCTCTTTTCTGGAGCCAGCAGAATAACGTTCACCAAAAGGCGCCATAATGCAGCCTCCTCGGGTTTTAAACCTGAATTGGGGTTAAATTAGTGGACACGAATGGCATCCATTCCGTTTCACACAACTGACCTGTGATTTCAGATTGCGGCGGTTCTGTCAAGTGACATGAGCTTGTAATTTAGAATAATAAAACTGTGACCTACTAGGTGGGATCACTACAACTACGTCAAAATGTCCCTCCATCGGCTGGGGCAAGCGCGACTGTGCATTAATCAGTGTTAAATGCAACTCCCCGACGGGAACCTTGCTCTGAGCTAGTTGCGTTTTAAAGGTATCTTTATCGGCAATCGGAATGGGGGTTGTTGGAATGTAAAGAGTGAGGCTGTTTGCAGAAAAGTATGGGTTTATGGGTTTGACATCTTCCCATATCTTCTTTTGAAATTCCCAGACTGTCTCGTCTGGTGATGCTCTTACTGTGATAAAGTCTCTAAAGCCTGGCTCGCCACCATGAACGAGACAGTTGAGTAAAATGGCAGATTTATCTGCATAAACCAGAGTTTTTATGGACTGGTGATTTATAGAATGAAAAACCAAGGCTTACTGGGGAGGATCATGATAAATAAATGAAGTTGTCCCTCTACTGGTTGGGAGAGTCCGGACTTTGCCACAGTAGATGAAGGACTGAGTTCCTCAACAAAAGCTTTTCCATTTTGAAGCTGGGAAAGTTGTGCCTTAAAGAGCTCTTGATTGACGGTTGAAACAGGCTTCGTCGGGACACAAAGGACAAGATTTCTCGCGTGAGCATGGCTACACTCATGTCTATTCTCATCCCATATTTTTACTCGCAATTGTGAGATCGTCTCGTTTGGTGATGTTTGCACATGAAAGATTTGTTGAAGGAGTAGTTCGTCTTCAGAGAAGATACAGAAGAGTAAAATAGATTTGTCTGATGCAGCTTGCGGAAGCGAGGTAGAATTGTCTGTAGTCTACGTGAGCGAAAGTTCCGCAGAAAATATTCAGAAGACCATAAAACCGCCTGAATCTATTTAGGCCGCTGCTCCTCACCCAATTTAGAACGAAACTAACGAATTTCGCACATCAAAGTTCGAAATATATGCGTGGATCCGCCACCCTTTCTTCAAATCCGAGTAGAAAAACAACTAGAAACATCACTTACTTAAGGAAAATCTGGAGAATTTTCTGACAAGCTTTTTCATTCTGAGTTTCCAACAGTGGAGGCAAGTAAAGGTATTGTGCGGTAAGCGTAGACAAGTCTTTCGCAAGCTCCTTATTACGTCACGTCTTGAACTGAAACCCTCGCGTCACTCGATCGTCCGAGTCGAGGGACAGGAACAGGCCCTTCCTTTTTATGTCTTCGTCAAACGGCTCCTCACAAAAAAAGTCAACCAATTCTGACCTTCCTTCACAATTCAAGTTCATTGAGGATACTTTGAAGAACACACCATCAACAGACAATGATGGGGCTGCAGATAACTTGGCGGAGATACTGAAACAGCTTGATGATGCTGGAGATATCGCTCAAGGTGTGGAGGACAAATTAGACAAATTGTTAGGAGATTTAGAAGAAATGATAGTGAAACTTGAAGAGAATAAGGTTCGTGGCTCTGTATTTTGTTGCTTTGACGTGGTCTCTACACCTCCAGTTCTTTATTTATAGGACCAAAAACCCAAATGAAATGATCCATGCTGTGGAGTTAAACATTCTATTTGTATCAATCTATGTTTGAGATGTATAGCGATACCCACGTCTTCTCTGAATTTAATATGCATAATGTATTCTAACACACGAAGAAGGGATATCTCCAGGGGAATGGGATCGTCACGGTATGGACTTCCGCTAGCTTTTTTTGGCCCTATTAATATGCGCTCGCAACTTTTTCTGTTTTTCTCTTAGCGAGGCTTTCTTTTTACCCCTGACCGCGTTGCTAGCTAAAATCATCATGAGAGGCTTATTCCTCGCCTTTTCACGATTCGTCGAACTGCTAGGAGTTTCTTTCTTCTTTTTACCGCGTGCTGAACCGAACTTCTCTCTACCTTCACGACCTTTTTGAATAGATGCCATACGCTCTTCATAATCTGCTTTAGCCTTCTTACGAGGTCCGAGAATATCATTCTCAGAAACGAAGAATTCGCTGAGGTTGCCTGATTCTTTATTTGAAATAGATTTTTTGTTTGCTTCGAGAGCAGCTAGCTTTCGTTTTGTTGCTGGACCGGCCCCAGCTTGAACTGCTTCAGTTGCTGCTTTGATTTTCAGGTCATTGAGAAGTGCAAAATCAGCGGGAGTAAGGATCTGAAGGAAGATCTATTAGCAGAAGCAAAAATGAAATGATATTGTATAACACTTGCTTTGGTCGTCGCGAGTGTCGATGTGCGTGGAACTGACTCAATAACTTCCGGAGGATCAGTTTCCATGCTTTCATCAGCTTCCTTTTTATCTTTTCGTTTTCCTTTCTTCGTCGATTCATCTTCGCTATCACTAATCACAATATCATCTTCATCGTCTGAAGAAACATCAATCCACCCTTCAGATTCGGAATCGGATGTTTCAGAATCCACTTCCCAGCCCTCCCAAGCTGCTTCGTCATCCTCTTCATTGACTTCAACACCGTTACCGTCATCTTCGGCGCGGAGTTTCTCAAAATGAGCTTCTAAAAGCTATTGTTATCAAAGGACATTAGAAAAATCTAGGAAAAATCTATATAAAGAGTAAGTATTACCTCAAGACCTTCGATGTCTACGGCCGCAGAGTTGGTGTGTCCGAAAGCAGGACGTTGTAGATCTTTCGACATAGTCGCTTCCTTGCCCTTTTATCAAAGTGATGTTGATTTAAATATATGATAAATGCTTATAACCACATACCCTTTCGCGTCGCTTCAGCATACCAGGATTTACTTCACGATAAAGTTGTAGTAGACCCCTTGAGGCGGTCATAACACCTTTGTCTCTACTCTTCCTATATTCAATCAAATCCCCTAGCAAATCTTCTTCCATGCACCAGGGTTGTCGTCTACAAACCTCTCGGATTGAATTAAGACCTGCCGCAATGACTTCAGGTCCTACTCCAGGATGGACAAATTCGTTAGCAATTTTGCGAATTACGGGTGTTAAAGCGTCCGGAGGTGTTAATGAATGAACAGATTGGGCTAAAGAGACTAATATTGCTGGAATACGGAGTTGATGATATGTTAAATATCTAATAAAGGTGTGTGTGAAAAAAAAGATACTTTTATAGCGAAAAGGGAACATACTTGATGATATAGTTATAGAATCCCAATATGCATAATTGATGGGCTCCCATTACACGACTGAGTAGTTGCATCAATAGTATTTTATGATCCAATGAGTAGCGTTTGTCTAAAAATCAAAAATCAAAATAAACCGATTGCCAGGATACAAAAACTAACCATAACGACTCAGATTATCGTACAACTTTTCTCCGAAAGTTTGCGGGTCATTTAATAACTGAAGCGCCGGAAAGTTAGGAGTCGCACTCTCTGCATTCTTTTCTTTGCGTTTCTAATTAAGGAGTATAATTCACTACAGTCCAGCCGATGAGTTAATAAACTTTTTTTTTACCTTGCGAGCAGATTTCAAAGTCTTGGCAAGCTTTTTTTCTGAACTCCTTGTTTTTTTATTGACTTCGCGACGATGGTGCAGAGCTTTGACGTCCGGAATCTAATGGAGACATAAGATTACTTTTAGAATTGATCGATAGGAGAACTAACGTCGTCTTCATCGCTTTCCTCTTCTTCTTCCTCGTCACTGCCAAGGAAAAAGTGAAGTGAAGCACTTTGAACTTTTGTATGTGGATGAAAACACCCTAGGGCAACGATCGACACCGTCTTAGCATCGTTCCTAATTCGGGCCTAAACAACTGTACTGGCTCACTTAAGCAGGGAAACATCTTACCAAACACCCTTTTTCCACAATTCTTTGGCCATAACAACAGCCCACATGGCTTCGTCGGCACTTTGTTTCGAACTGGCGTCCACAACAGTTGTTCCTACACGCAATTTGCCTTTATCTCCCAAGACTTCACCATCCATGCCACGCTCGACCATTCCGAACAACATCGCTTGTACTGCTCGGTTTAATTTATGATTTTTGGATTTCATATTTGCCGTTTTGATATCCGTGAGGATGGTTTTTCGTATAAAACTCCGAAGAGTCGAGGAAGTTGTACGAGAGAGTAAGGGGAAAAGAGTGCGGAGCAATCTGTGTTTTTTTTTTTGTCTCAATTCCAACAGGATAAATGGATAAAGATGAAAGGTACTTGCTCAATAGATGTAATAACGCTTTTATTTCGCAGCATGACAAGGTTCTGAACCAGCGTCTTACGAGTATCCGGATTTAAAGTCGAGTAACTTTCTAATAAAAGTGCTGAGAGACGATTAGGAAAATCTGCTGTTTCTTGAGGATAACATTGTGCGACCTAAATTTTCATTATATTTTATCATATCAAATGTAGAATTGTTAACAAACCTGCGCTATAAAAGAAATAAGCTGTCTGAACTGTTGCGCTTGTTCGTCTGGATTGATTTGAAAGATTTTGCGAATGCTTTCATAATGATTCCATTGTTGTAAAAATTCCTCTTTATACGCAGCGGGATCTCGTTTTATAAGGTTTTGAAGTTGAGGAAGGTTTGAAGTTAAAAGAGCACCTCTTGGAACATGATTTCGCTCCATGCAAATTTTGATTACGTAAGGAAAATTTCATATTCAGGTTTTACAGCAGGATCCTAGTTTTACATTTTTGGCTCAAGGTAGTGTTATTTTTAATGATAAAATAAAATGTGAAAATAATACTGATTCGGAGAGATCAACGTATTGGGTATTAAAGCAGTTTCACCATCTTCTAGTCAGCGAAAAGCAACGTGCGCTGTGTGGAATAACTCGCGTTTACAACGAGGACGACAGATGTCTTGTTACAGATTAAATCAAATTGATGTTGAATTGCCAACGGTACTATAATAAATGCGACCCGCGATATCACGCACAACCCAATCCAAACCCTCGATTAAGTTACTCCCTATCATGGCGCTGCAGGGAAGAATTTTCCATTGATGTGTTTTGATAGACGGAAGATCTAGAGCCTGATAAGTAATAGGGTATTAGGGTTAAGATGGATATATTAGGTATAGATCGAACTAACATCGCGAATTTCTTCCTCGGCCATAGAGCCATTAATATCTTGCTTATTAGCGAAAACTAGGAGTGAAGCCCCGGACAGACGCTGTATCAATATATCAATTTAAATGACATTTAAATAGCATAGAAGACACAGACTTCTTCTAAAAGGAGAGCGTGCAACTCCTCGCGACAGTCTTGCATGCGTAGTCGATCACCTGAATCGACAACCCAAACGATCGCGTCTGTTTGTTCAAAATAGTTTTTCCAGTATGGTCTTAAGGTTCTTTGGCCTCCTACATCCCCTGAAAAACTTGTGATAGGAATACTCCTCTAGTATGGGTAATTTTAGATTACGAGGAGACCTACATATGTTCAGCGTGTATCTAGGAAAAGTTATCAATATGGATATGCGATGAGATGGATTAGATAAAATCTCTCACTTGCCATGGATGAATGTCTTGATATTAAAACCAAGTGTTGGGCTTACGGTAAGAATATCTTCTCCATTTATTTTCTTCACAATAGTTGTTTTGCCCGCGTTATCGAGACCTCTTCGTGAGAAGTGAATTGGTCAGAGATTTATAAACAAATAGAATAAAGAACGCACAAGAAAAGAATACGCATTTCTTTTTCTTTTTGTCTATTCTTCCTAATAATTGTTAGGAGTCCCATCTTGGATTATGATCAACTGTCCAGTCCTGAGTCGACGGTGGCCCAAGATGATGTGATGAGTAAATTACTTCCGTCGATATTTCGGTTAAGTCCATAGGTCTCGACAACTTGAAAGTGATAATTAATCGTGTCGTGTGCATCGCATTTATCGATTTGTTTCCTCCTTGGCCATATGGGCAATACTTGTTTCATGCATGACCCTTTGCAGTATTCCCATTTTAAGGGGATTATAAGGATCTTTTCGGAAACGGCACTCGCTTCCAAGCTCTGTTGATCATGAACCTCCAAAAGAACAGACCTCATGCCCGTCCCCCTCAAATTCTTTCTTTCTCTCTCTCTCTTTTATTTTTGCTTTTTGAAAAGAGAGAATGTCTACTAAACCACTCGATGTTTTCGTAGAGAAACGATCTATCACTATAAATTTAACTCCACTTCCTCCTCCGATCCCTAATTCCTATTTTATTGAAACCGTTGACACTTCAAATGGTGGTCCAAACAATGGAGATGTTCAAAGCCAAACCCCCTTCGAGATTCAATTGAACGTAACCTGCTGATGGTAGTGGTGGCGGCATTGTTGAAAACAGAATTAGCAGCGCTTACTTGACAGCGTTTACTAATACATAGCCAAACGTAGAAATGAATTAGTTTTTAAACCTGAGTTTACTACGGTCTAATGAGCCCGTCTAGTCAGTCCAGTCTCGCCGAATCGGCTTCCTTCTCAACACCCCAGCTTGTGCTATGGCCTCGGCCTTGTTCTTGCAAAGCTATCACGGGGCCCTGTCGCACCACCGCCACCTCTGTTGGCTGGTCCTTTTTTTCCCTGGTGTCTCACTCACACCGGCTATTTAGCTCTCCCTCTTTCTCAGTATTTTTCTTTAATTGATTACCTCGTTTTTCGTTGTAAATTCTTACTTTCGATCATTGCTACGAGAGACATTTGGCTATGTATTAGTAAGCGCTGTTAATTCTGTTTTCAACAATGCCGCCACCACTACCATCAGCAGGTTACGTTCAATTGAATCTCGAAGGGGGTTTGGCTTTAAACATCTCCATTGCTGTGATTAGAAGTTGCTGCACGAGGCCGCTTCTATATTTACAATACGTCGGGTGGTGTATTCTGAAGGCGATTGGGGAGCTTCAAGATAGCGAAGGAAATGCAGTGGACTTAGACACGGAGGATATTGATGAAGAAATGATTTATAACTATCAAACTGATACTGGGCTTGAACATGCCATCGATCCTGAGGTCATTCGACTACACAGCAGTGTCGCAACAACAAAGACCGACATACGCGCAAATTTCAAACAATTGCTGTCCGAAAGAGATGGTAATTGCATATGGACTAACGAGGAGCTTCCCGATGGGACGCACCTAATCCCGTTTGCCCGGGGTGACGAGGTAAAAATCCTTTTTTTTTTCTTTTCAAGTCAAAGTTTAATTGAAAGTACAGTGGCTTCAACGTATCGTGGAAAATCGATTTCATGAAGGCGATGACGAAGAAGATCTCACGGACATCCACATCAATGATATTCGCAACGGTGTTCTGGGCAGTCGCACTATTCATGGACTGTTTGATCGTCGGGATGTGGCAGTTCTCAAGGTTATTTTCCACTTTTCATCGTTCTTTGAGTAGGCTGACTTATCAATACATTAGACTCCGAATCCCATACTCCAATGTCACCATATCCCAGCTATGCACCAACGCGAATTGCCAGAAGGTGCCAGTTATCCTCAAGGTTCAAGGTATACCCTGCAATGGCTTACAACAGGCTACAATGTTACTACTCGTTCCCGATATCCGCACAACAGCGACGCCGCATTCATTGATCATAGCTTGCCAAAACCGTCTGAGCTGATTCTGCATTACATGTACGGAGCTGCTATGTTGCAGCAGTTCGGGCTGGGGGGTTACGAAGAGCTCTTGCTTACGCGTGCTGGTGTGCCTCGTCCAGAACCGCCGCCGAGAGTCCCAACTCCCCCGACAAGGACGGTGGGCGATCGTAGTAGGACGATAGCGAAACTAGAACAAGCGCGACAAAGGCAGGGCGGGGGCGGGGGCAACAACAAGGCGGGTCGGGTATGGACCGCACGATGGAAGACACAGAGAAGTCTCTGGATCAAAAATCCCTCGACGCAGAAAGGATAGTTTTGTACTTTTGGGCCAACTCACCAGCGGCGCGAGAAAGGCGTGCTAAAAAGGAAGCCGATCAGAAGGAACGAGTGGAAAACTGGAGATCGGGGGTAATGCATGCTAATTAACTTTCTCTTTTTCTTTCATAATCACTGTTTCTGTATGTATCAAATACCGGTATTCTATACTGTTTTTCTTTACTAATAACAATACATAAGTACTTTCATCTCTTTGGTGTGGATCTTATTTTCATCGACGAGTAGTCTTGTATGTCTGATCAACTTGCTGAAATGATGGCACGAAATAGACAGCACACACTCAAAAAGTGGTGCAAACTCAGAACTCAGAAGGCAGAGACGTCGCAGAGGGAAACACAAAGGGTTATTCGATTAGTTATGTAAGCTACTGTATGTATGTCCGAGTCACAAAATACAACGCAACTACCCTCATCTGAGCCAATCTGAGGTAGGTCTTCAGGCAGTGTGAACAAATCCAAATCTTGAGCTTCGTTCCGAAGCTGTGCTCCAGTGTTCATCTATTCATTGAGGATTACCACTACCGATTATGTAATACACCCTAATTCCTATTGGGCAACGCCTCTATTGTGCGCTTCAGAATACCCTTTCAGTCCATTCCACTTTCGACCCCAACTCGATAAATTATTGAAAGCGGGTATCAGAACTTTTATAGACCTTACAGAGCCTAATGAACTAATACCCTACGAATCTCGTCTCCGCTCTCGAGCCAGAGCAGTCGGTATACCAGACTCGGAGCAATTGTGTTATTACCGTTTTCCTATTCGCGACCGAAGTATTCCCTCAGAGGATGATGAGATAATACCAAAAATTATGTCTGTTCTTCATGTGCGTTCCTTTTTTTTCATAATTACCTCGGGAAAATTCTAGAACCCTGTGTTTAGGAATGTGAACTTGCCGATCGTAAAGCAGTAGTACACTGCCGTGACTGGACCGAAAGAACTGGCGCTATTGTAAGAGGTTATTTCTTTTTTCGTAAAAACAAAGGTTTTTTCCAATACTGTTATTTCTCAGATTGGTTGTTGGTTAGTTCAGAGCGGTCGAGTTCCAGATGGCGACGTTGCATTGCAGATTATCAAGATTCTATGGAAGAAAGTGGCGAAATACAAACGATATCCTAATAGTCCTGAAACGGGACCTCAATGCGAATTTGTTCGTAAATTTGGACGTGTGATTCTAGATGCAACTGCTTAGATTTTTTCTCTCTTTTTTTCGGCATTTGTAATCATCTTTCAATCATACTCTGTAAAGCATCACGCTACGCTGGACGTCTTCCCTCCTATAATTTTTGGGACACTGTATCTATCAATTACATAGACATAATACACTTTGTGTGTGATTTTGCCAATTACTTGTTACTCGAACTTCAAATTTGAAGTGCTCAGCCAGTTCGGGATTTGCTTCCGCCATACTCTAGAAGTGTTACACAACTTCGTCACTACAATTATTGGCTTTTGCCTCCCATACCTATCTATAAACGAAAATGCCACCTAAAGGCAAGAAAGGAAAAGGAAAAAAACAAGATGACGACGAATATTGGTATATAATCTCATAAAATCGGGATATAGTGCTAACAGTATTGTAGGGAAAAGGCAGAAGGGTCAATTCCTTCGTTAAAAGCAGAGGTAGCTCCGGAATCTGATCATGAAATTCAACCTAAAAGATCGGGGGGAGGTTTCAGTAGTTTCTCTGCATTGAATCTCATTGAAGATGCCGGAGTTGAAGAAGAAGATTTTGGAGGGCTGATGGTATGACGGCAACGTTTTGATTTTAAGTTTGAGGGAGTTATTTAACTTCTAATTAGTCGACTTTGAAAGCTGTCAAAACTAAAAAAGAAAAGAAGAAAGGGAAAAAAGAAACATCTGTAGCCTTTGAAGACGGTCCGCCACCAGGAGAAGGTTCAGATGGCGAGGCTACGACAGCTAAAGGTGACATTAGTGCACCAAAAGGGCCAATTCAAGTCTCAGCAGATGATCTGGCTGACGAGGAGTGGGGTCCTGTAAAAGAAAAGAAAGGCAAGAAGGGTAAGAAAGGCAAATCGGATACGAAAGAGGTCGAAGAGCCGAAACCGGAGCCAGTGGTAGAAGAAACAAGTAAAGCTCCTGTTCAAGTAACTCCTGACGACTTGGCGGATGAGGATTGGGCTCCTCCAAAGGATAAAAAGGGAAAGAAAGATAAGAAGTCCAAAGGTGATAAGAAGGGAGGAGGAAAGATCGAAAAAGAAGAACCAGGTAATGTGCTAATTTTTGTAACGATTACCTTAAACTTATCCTTTGTAGATGTGGAAGATACACCTGCAGTGGCGGCTGCTCCGGAACCTCAGGTGAAAGAAGAGGATGACGTTGCCGGTGAAGGTTCAACAATCTTGTCGAAAAAAGAAAAGGAACGATTAAAGAAAGAACGGGAGAAAGTGTGTATTACAAAGTGCTCTTAATTCCTATTTTTTTTTTAAAAAAAAATATTGGGTTCTAGGCTAAAAAGAAAGCGCAAGCGGCAGCCAAAAAAGCAGCCACTGAAGGTTATGAAGCGGAACCCGTTGCGCCTTCCCCCGCTCCGGCAGCTCCAGCAACTCTCCCAACTGCTGCCGAAGAAAAAGAGGAAGGTGAAGATGATGAAGAGGGTGTGGGTGCAGGTGCTAAATCGGATAAGAAAAAGAAAAAGAAAAAACCTGCGAAAAAAGAGGAGCCTCCAGCACCGACCCCGAAAAAACTTACAGGGGCTCTGGCTGTTATGAAAGCGGCTCTGGAGCAGAAACGGTTAGCTGAGGAGGCTGAAAAACGGCGATTAGAGGAGGAACGGTTAAGGATTGAGGAGGAGGAAAGACGAGAAGCCGAGTTGCAACGATTGAAGGAGGAGGCGAAACAACGGAAGAAGGAGAAAGAGAAGGTACTGTGGTGGAGGAAATTTTATTCCATTATGATTGTTAAAAACTATATAATTATAGGCTAAGAAAGAGCAGTTAAGGAAGGAAGGAAAACTCCTTACGAAGAAACAGAAAGAGGAGAAAGCGGCGGCCGAGATAAGAAAGAAGGCTTTACTAGAGTCAGGTGTCAAAATTGAAGGATTACAACAACAGTCTAACGGTTCAGCAAATGGTACTGTTAAAAAAGTATCATATGGCAGTCGGAAACGGAAGGGTCCGGTTGCAAAGGAGGGGTCTGTTACAAAAGAGGTGGAGAGGGCAGACACGGAAGACGTTGCTGAAAGTGTGGCTACTCTCGAACCCGAACCTGATGAATCCGTGGCTGCATCAGCACCTAAAGACGATTGGGAAGCGAGTGAGGATGAAGAGACGAAACCCGCTGTCAAAGATAGTTGGGATGCTAGTAGTGGCGAAGAGGAGGAAGAATCCAAACCTGTCAAAGCCCCCGAACCATCCAAACAGCCCACACCTGCACCTGCACCTGCTGCAGCCAAGACATCTGAGAAATCCCAATCAACACCGGTCAAGAAAGGTACGTGAACAGTTTTTAGTATTAGATTATCTAATTCTCTTATTATAGACGTCGCGCCACCAAAACCTTCTGGTAAACTAACGCCCAAGCCCGTTCCTACCGCTGAAGAATCATCCTCAGAAGAGGAGTCAGACGGTTCCGAAGAAGACTCAGAAGATTCGGAATCTGACTCGTCAGAATCAGACTCTGACGACGGTATGACTGCTGCTCAAAGACAGGCTGCTCAGAAAAAGGCAGAAGCGGCCGAACGACGTCAAAGGAGGCATGAAGAAGCGTTGGCGGCTCGTAGTAAAGATGACCTACGTAGTCCCATTTGCTGTATCCTTGGACACGTCGATACCGGAAAGACAAAATTATTGGATAAGGCAAGAGTCTTATCGTTTCTTTTATTCTTTTCGTTACTTGATTTGTGTATCAGATTCGCCAAACGAATGTGCAGGAAGGTGAAGCTGGAGGTATTACACAACAAATTGGTGCCACATACTTTCCTGTCGATGCTATCAAAACAAAGACTGCTGTAATGAACCGTGTAAGCTAAGCGCATCCTGTGATGACCTAGGTCCGTTGACTTTTGTTGTTTAGGATGGAACCTTTGATTACAAGATTCCGGGTTTACTCGTTATTGATACCCCCGGGCACGAGTCCTTCACAAACCTTCGTTCGCGAGGCAGTTCGTTATGCAATATTGCCATTCTTGTTGTAGATATCATGGTACGTTGTAATATGTTTGGGTTTATCACATAAATTGTTTATAGAGTTTAAATAGCATGGTCTGGAACCTCAAACCTTGGAATCATTACGGCTTTTACGTGATCGTAAAACGCCGTTTATTGTTGCTCTAAATAAGGTGTGTATTTTTCGTCGATTAGATGATGATATGCTCATTTCTGCAGATTGATCGTATGTACGGTTGGGAGGCCACACCAGACAACGCATTCCGGGATTCATTATCGAAACAAAAAATCTCTACTCAGCGAGAGTTTGAAACTCGAGTCAAGGACACAAAACTTGCATTCGCAGAACAGGGTCTGAATGCGGAACTCTATTATGAAAACAAAAATTTTGCTCGGAATGTTTCTTTGGTTCCAACCTCTGCTATCACTGGTGAAGGTATTCCAGATATGATCATGTTATTGGTCAACCTCACACAACAGCGTATGAGTGATCGATTAATGTACTTATCCGAGTTGGAGTGTACCGTCTTGGAAGTTAAGGTCATCGAAGGCTTGGGAACGACCATCGATGTAGTTTTATCCAACGGTATCCTAAGAGAAGGCGATCGCTTAGTCGTGTGCGGTTTGAACGGACCGATCGTTACAAATGTTCGTGCTTTGCTTACGCCTCAGCCTTTGCGAGAGATGCGAATCAAAGTGAGTAGTACACCAAGTTTTATCTTTTTTGAAAAGTATACTTATTATGGTGTAAGTCGGCCTACGTTCATCACAAAGAGGTTAAAGCAGCGCTTGGTGTTAAAATAGTAGCCCCTGAGTTGGAAAAAGCTATAGCTGGTTCACGCTTAATGGTCGTTGGACCCGATGACGATGAAGAGGAACTTAAGGATGAGGTCATGTCGGATCTGACGAGTTTATTAAACACCATCGATAAATCGGGGCAGGGTGTCTGTGTACAAGCAAGTACGCTTGGATCTTTGGAAGCTTTGTTAGATTTCCTCAAGTCTAGCAAAATTCCCGTTTCCGGTATTAACATCGGTCCTGTACACAAGCGAGATATCATGCGTGCGGCAACTATGTTGGAAAAAGCGAAGGAATTGGCATGCGTACTCTGCTTCGATGTTTCTGTAGACAAGGAAGCAGAAAAGCTGGCGGAGGAATTCGGTATCAAATTATTCAAGGGTGAGTATTGAAGAAAAGAAAGAAAGCTTCCTTATGGCAACTATTTGCAGCTGATATCATTTATCATTTGTTCGATGCTTTTACGGCTTATAACGCTGAGATTACGGAGGCCAAACGACGGGATGCAGCACCACAAGCCGTTTGGCCATGTCGTCTCAAAATCATTCAAGCGTTCTGTAAACGTGATCCCATTATTGTTGGTGTGGATATTCTTGACGGAACCCTGCGTGTCGGAACTCCTATATGTGTTGTGAAAACTGATCCACAAACTGGAAAGAAAGAAATAATTCGTTTGGGTAAAATGTAAGTCCATCCACGACCGTTATAAGATGCAGCAACTGATCGCACCCTCCTAGCACTTCGCTGGAGATTAACCACAAGGCAATGGAAGTAAGAATCCCCCTTCCCTACATGTTGATGATGACGGATTTAAATCCACTAGATCGTGAAAAAATCTCAACAAGGTAGCGGTGTTGCTGTAAAGATTGAACACGCTGTGTACGAATCGGCGAAAATGTTCGGACGCCATTTCGACGAAAAGGATGAATTATTGAGCCAGGTCACACGACAGAGTATTGACGTACTCAAAGTAATATCAAGTCCTTTTGTGCTAATATCTGTTCCTAATATTTATTACTTGCAGGAATCCTTTAGAGCAGACGTTTCGACAGAAGAATGGCAGTTAATTAAGAACCTAAAATCAGTAAGTCCCTCTTTCCTGCTTTTCCTGAAACCCAGCATAATCCCCTTATCAGCGTCTTGGAATACCTTAAAACATTTTTGTAACCTGTAGTCAATGTATTTCCTGAAACATCAGTTATTTATTTCTTCATTCTGGAAGCACTGAAGCTTACATAAGAGATTTTGCGTCTTCAATGACACACGATCATTCTGAAGCAGAATGGCATTCGATACGACCTTGGTCACATCGTATAGCCTTTCAAGTTCGAGAAATTACATCAGTCTCTATCACATTTATTTTAAGGTCGGTTGTTGCTTCTCATAGTGAAGCTTTAGCGACTTTGGGCGAAGATTCTGACGACGACGAGGACACACGCGTACCAACGATCTTGGATGCCCTTAATGGTGGTCTCGTCGTTAAAGTGAATGATAATCATTGGCAACCTGTGATTGTAAATGTGGACGATAATGAGGAGGCAATCGTTATCGTGTATGGGCTTCATCCTCGAAAAAGATATGAGATCCAATTGCACATTGTCGCTTACGATGAACATATTGTTGAAGAAATAAACACGACTTCAGTTAATGGTATATCATTCATGTTCTATATATATACCATCTCCTTGTTTATCATAACGTTTCATATAGAAATCGTGTCTGTGCCACCTCTTTCGACGGTACCAGATCCAGAAAATCGTGACATCCCACCGACCTTGACGCCGCCAATGACTCCGGTAAGATCGAGCCCACCAAGACCTATCAATCCGGAAGAGCGTGCACCACAACTCCGAAAGCAAATTTCCTTATTTGCAGCGGAACGGGAGGACTTGATTTCACAACTCAAAATTACGCGTCGCGAGTCACAAAGAACGGAGGCTGCGCTTAAAAGTGAAATCGAATCTCTTAAACGGGCCTCGGAGAAGCACTCAGCTGTGGAACATCGAACTCGACAAAAAGTCCTTGCTTTACAAGAAGCGGTCAAACAAGCCAATACCGCAGCTAGTGACATCGAGCAGAAGGTGAAAGGGATTGAAGATTTATTGCCCTCGCTAAATCAGCAGGCCAAGGAGGCCCAAACGTTGCATAATCGAACCAAACGAGAACTGGAACGAAAGAAAACTGAACTCGGAATGTCACTTGGTGAAGGGACTAAGGCTGTTCAAAATTTACAGGGGGAACTAAACACAATTTGCGTCAAGATGGACAAATTAACCGGGAAAAAGGAAAAGCTTGAAAAAGAAACCATACCTCATTTGGAAGAAAAATTGAAGGAGCTGCGGGACTCACTTGAACGATTGGAAGTGCAAAATGACGACGAACGACACGATGAAGAATCTCACAGTACAAGAAATTGGGTATCGCCAATACAGCGACCTTCTCCGCAACAACGATCCAGTTTTCCGCCTTCCATTTCATTCGGTTCAAATAATGTATCAGGGCGTCACGTATTTCATTCCCCACATCTATCGGATTTTACTTCCTATGGAAGTTCAAACATCCCAGCATTGCTGTCGTCTTATAGTCAAAACCTACCGTCGCGAGATTCAGGGAAGGATCATCCTCAGCATTCATCTTCCGAGCAGCAAAATTGATTCACGCATATCGTATTTATTTTTATCATGAATTATATATTATATCTTTCGTATTCCTTTCATTTTGTATCCAGTAGTTGTATGACTATTATTGAAACTGAAGTGCTCCTTTGACATGTGCTCCGCATTTTTTATAACAAATCAGCCCTAGCGGCAATGCAATGTAATACATTCGAATATGTAGATACAATGAGACAAACACAAAAATCAACCAGATAAAGAATATGATGATAATACACAGGCTTTGGTTACCCAGCACTAGTGGCAACAGTACGAGTTTGTTGTGGTCCATTCCACAACATCTCTGACGTGGTTTCTTCAGACTCCAGGGTCTGTTAGGTGTAATAAGTATATAGATCAATTTCAAAAGAAGATATCGGCCATACCTCAAGGAGTAAACCAAGAACATTATCCACCTCGGACGGCGGTACACCACAACCAGCACCAATTAACCTTCGGTACTCGGGCATACGTCCACCAGTGCCAGCTTCAGCTTGTTGTTTAATTAAGGCTTCGAAGTTCTTAGCTCTAATGGCCGGTTGTTGAGATAACTCAGCACGTAAAGCATTACACGCCTTCTCCAACTCCGCCGGATCAGAAGGAATGTCGCTATACAATTCCATTAGATCTTGATCTTCTTCACTAAAGGCGGGCGCCGGTGTATCAAGGACAATTCCTCTTCGTATATAATTTTGCTCCCGTGCTTCTTCGTACTGTAACCACTTCTCCCATCCAAGCTGATAACGCCTACCCATCTTGAAGTTCAGTGTTTGCTCCAATTCTCGCAAACGTAATTTGGCTGCATCCAAACCGTTCGCCTGCTTCTTTAACCCATCTATAGCCTTCTGACTTTCAGCTATTTCTCCATCGATATTATTTAAAAGAGCATGTGCTTGATTCAGATCGCGTTCCTTCTCCTGAAGTTCTGCATCAAAGGACTGAGCCAAGCTATCCAGCATACTTGCCATATCATCGACACAGGT
Organism: Clathrus columnatus; assembly: GCA_020884735.1. Lineage (NCBI taxonomy): Eukaryota > Fungi > Basidiomycota > Agaricomycetes > Phallales > Clathraceae > Clathrus > Clathrus columnatus. The sequence goes on from BPWL01000002.1 coordinate 2,764,562, forward strand.
TGTACTAGCTCGTTGGGCTACAACGGAATGGTGCAACGGCAACTTTTCATAGCCATATACTCCAGAAGGCCCAGCTCCATTGCCGTTCGGTTGATAGCCTGTTGCGGCTTGCGCGTTACGATACGACATGGCAGCAATGCGAGACGTAGGTACGGGTGAACTTCTAAACCGTTCGTCTTCAAGAATATAATCCTCGGCTGATTTACCTTCGTCATTTGCGATCTTTGGGTCGGCATTATGGTCGATAAGCAGCTTGACAAGTCGTTTGCTACGACACCGTGCAGCAAGAGTCAGAGCAGTTTCTCCCTCTTTTGAACGGAAATTGATAATATCAGCTAATTCTTTAGGGTATTCTGATAGACGACCGAGTATTGTTTCCATGTAATACCGTGCTGCGTGAGTTTTCCCTTTAGTCATGGCTAATTCAACTATATGGTGAAAGACCGTTCTGTCCGATTTATCGATGTTAAGGGTTGACCTATGCAGAAGTTCATACAGTTCCGGGAATTTGCGGATATCGTAGTTATTGCTAAACATGACTGCCCGCATGAGAGGTGTCTGGCCCTCATTGTTGGTACGGAATATGTCCCCACTAACCGTAAGGAGAAGTTTAACGATACGTAATCGACCCATTGCGCAAGCCCAATGCAAGGCGGTATGTCCATCTTCATCGATAGCCACATTTGGATCGAAATCTGCCGGCGGATTTATGAGAAACGAAGGGGTTTGCGTACTCTCAGAAATAAAATATTCCAAAAGTTTGTCCGCGTAATCAACACGTTCGGGTACCATCTCTTCGTCCTCAGATACGTGATCTTGCTGTAAAGAACCGAAACGCGATGTGTGTTTATGTCTTGCATTATTAGCTGCTGTCCGAGAGCGAGTGGTACGTTGTGGGGGGAACATGGAATTTTCAGCACCTTCGGCGGGTCGATTTAAAAGATCACGGATGGGAGAAGGTGTTCGAGACGTCGCTGAAACGCTGTTAATCGGCGAAGTGGTCATTGAACCATCCTCAGAGGCAAGAACACTGGGACTCCGCGACTCTGTGGGTGACTCAGGTCCTTTCTTGGATGAACGCAATGACATAGGGGTATCGAGGGAATCACGCGCACGTTTAGAACGAGAAGGTGCACTAGGATGCTTTGGAGCTAAAGGCGGACTGAACGTCGGTTGGAAGTCTATAAGGGGCCTCATAAGGTGGTCGATATTATGCTGTTTTGCCAATGAGATTCCTTTCTCGAGGGGTATCCATGTTCCTTTTGAGTTTGAAATTAACGAGAATATGTAAAGAAAGTAGGACAAAGTCTTACCTTGATACTTGCCATATCCACCCTGAACTTTCTGGTGTATACCCTTTTGAACTTCTCGTTCTAAAACGCGCGTTCTTTGGGGTTTATCAAACCCTGCAATTTTGAGAATTTGTGTCGCATTTAACCAAGAATCTTCGCGACGCCGCATAAGAGCTACAGACTTAACCATCCTGGTATATCCATAATCAGATACGGATCCAATTTTGAGGAGTCAATGCTTACATTTCGTACACCGGAACCCCACTATACGTTGCCTGAAATCTATCAGAACGAAAATCAGAGCAGAAAATTCTCAGAATCTACCTTAAAAATCTGCGGCTCAGGCATGTTGGACTTGGAATTAACAGCTCTTCTCGAATCCGAGACGCACCGTGTCACGTCAACAAGGGTCCACAAATGTCCATTTTCTGCTGCCAGTGCCAATGCCCCGCTTTCCTCTTCCCAAAAAGTTGCCAACACTCAATACATACCAAATTACATTTTTTGGGAAAATATCACAGGAGCCGTGGACGAAAGATTGGGTTCATCTTAGAGATGTCTCCAAAGGGGAAAAGACACAATTAAAACGGAGGCCCGATTACAAAGCGGGGATATTTAAAGGACTTGTACCGGTGAAAGACCGAATAAAACAGTGGAATGTCATACCAGGAGATTTAGTTCGGGTTCGTGGAGAAGGAGATACTATTCAGGAGGTCTTTGGTATTAATAAATTCAAAAACCTCGTATACCTAAAAGGGCATACGGTATGAACATCGCTTTATAATAGTAATTTTAGCTTGAAACTTTTTTTAGGGCACGAACCCAACATCTGCGACTCGTAACATTCCTTCCATACACTACTCAAAATGCCAATTATACATTGGTGATCATGAATATCCTCCTCCAGTAGGAGAAACAAAGCCTATCGTCAAACAGTACGCATAACATTTTTTTTCTCTTTTTTTTTGACAAATTTACTTCTTTTTATTAGAGTTTTTGCCTTGGACCTGCGGTGTACGGCTCCTCGGTGGGCGCCATATCTGGGTCGATATAACTGGATACGATATGCTGTAAGGACTTCGCCGCCTTTACCGGGACAAGAATACGAGAAACTACGAATTCCAATTCCATGGCCCAAGCATGAGAAACCACCACCTCTTCCAAGTATGCCATTATATTTATATTAGTGGCATTTATGTTTATTTATCTGTGACACAGTTCAAGACTGTGATACACCAGCAGAAGTAGTAAAGGAAGTTACATGGAAGCCAACGCGAAAGTTTTATCCTGCTCAAAATGTTGGCAAGAAGAAACTATTAGAAGACGGCTATTTACACCATATTCGTCCGCCTCCCGAAGGTGTCCCGGTCACTCCCTATGATCCTGAAATGACACCGCCAATGGAGTATGTCATTTCGGACGAGCTCTCGAACAAACATGGTGGAGCAAGAAAACGGCAACGTGCGATGGATCGTGAAAAGGAAAATGCTGTCCGCAAAGAAGCCTTCATTAAAGCCGAAATGGCAGATCTGGACGGCCGTACGAAGAGAGAGGCCCTCAAGGAAGCCGAATTCAAATGGGCTGAAACTCGGAGGAAAGAGATGCAAGAGCAACGAAAGAAATTATGGATCAAAAGAGGAGGACTCGCACGTCTTAAACGTAAACATATCCGTGAAGTCAGAAAGGCAAGAAAGGAACAGGATCAATTGCGAAATTTGGTTCTGCCTCCTGCTGCCAATCAAATCGTACCACCCAGTCAGCCATCACTATAGAACAATGTCATGATATACAAAGCCCTATGTGTATAATGTAGTTACCCCTAATCAAATACATAGAGTTGTTAATTTGCTTACGGCAGGGTCACTATTAGTCTCCATGACCGGATACCGGAGACACTATTGTGCCTGAGCCTACTCTTATCTTTTTTTCCATCTCCCACCACCATGTCTCCAACACCTTCCGTGGACAAAAAGGCTGACTTGAATTCAGCAGAGGACAATTCATCAATTGATCAAGATGAAATTCAACTGGTTGGTAATACCTAGGCGTGCCATATAAGGGTTGGTTCCTACGTGATTAAGAGCGGGTCCAGAGGGAATTTTAGCTGGTAAAGTCCCTTATCGGGCGTACTGGAAAAAAAAAAGTTGGCTGCGGGTATCCGTTTTCTGTACTTTTTTTTATTTTTACGAAAAGTACAGTTTATGGGTTGAGATTATACCGCTAAGACCCTGATCAGCTCATACTGCGTAGGGAAAGCCCCCAGTGTCGCCCAAATTTCTACCCCTTTATAGGGGGTTTCTTTATGCTACTAACCTTGTACTTTCTAATTTAGCAAAAACTAGGATATAAGCAGGTATGACAGTATTTCTTGAGTTGTGAAGTAAACTAAGTTTTAAATGTCATAGTCTTTGCATCGTACTTGGCATTTGGTAGAAAGTTTCGCAGCAAGTTTCTGTGCTCTCAATTTCATTGGCGGAGTCAGGTTGGCATCATTGTCTCTGGTCATAATCTTCGTTGTTCACTTTTTACCCAGATCTGCATTTTTCTTGGGCATTGAAGCAGGCGGCCCTGCCGCACTTTGGTTTGTTAATACTCTAAACTTACAGGTGAAGCATTGTTGACATTGCCCAGGTCATCTTATGTGATAACACTGGTATTCATGTTTATTACGGCCGGTGTATTGGCAGAAATTTGTTCTGCGCTTCCACTCTCGGGGTCCATTTACATCTGGGCCGCTGAGAGTGCTGGTCCCAAACACGCGAGATTCTTCGGTTTTTTGGTGGCATGGTGGGCATGCACAGCCTGGATGACGTTTGCTGCGAGCAACTCTCAAGTACGAGATTACGGCGTTTCTGCTTTGCCAAAGACTCATGTACGTCCCCTTAGACTACAGCGAATTACCTCGTTTCCATCATGGCGATTTACGATGTCAACTTTCCTGGTGGTATTGATAATAGCAACGTGAAATGGAGAGCCATCATCTGGGCTCTTTCAGAAGCGTTCTTCATTATGGGAATAGCAATTAATTACTTGCCTCGTAAGTTCCCCAGACGTTGAATGCTAAAATCCCGTTAAATCGTCAAAAGCGAGATGGTATTCCCGTATCTTTCGTTTTACCATTGGCCTTCTCATGCTGGATTTCCTACTCTGTCTTATCTGGCTTCCCATTGGAGTCTCGAAAACCTATGGATTCAGATCTGCGAAGGATGTTTTCACGGCGACATGTATGGATCTGCGTTATTTTATAAGCAGGTTCTAAAATCTTTCACAGATAACGGAACCGGGGCTCCCCCTGTTTGGAACTGGATGCTGTCGTTGTAAGCAGGAGCTTATTACCCGTAGAACGTTTACTAACTACAGAACAGCTTGTTTACAGCTGGAACATTAACCGGATTCGATGCTTCTGGACACATTGCCGAAGAAACAAAGAACGCCAGGTATGTGTAACTCGTGTGGCCCCAAATGAAAAAAAATATCTGAGCCGTGGGTTAGCGTCGTTGCTGCAAAAGGGCTCTTTACCGGTGCAGTAGCTACTGGAATACTTGGTTTCATTACAGCTATATTGTTTTTGTTCTGTACTCCATCTTTCGATGTTCTGTTTGCTCTTAACGCGCCTCAGCCGTTTGTACAAATTTATGCTCAAGCATTAGGACGAGGAGGGGCTGTATTCATGTCTATTCTGGCTATCATAGGACTTGTTTTGGTGGGTTTGGACTCAAAAGAAAAGGGAGGCATTAATATGGAACTTATTGGATTTATAGAATACTAGCATAGCCGTTGTTGCGGCCTCGAGACTCGTGTTCGCGGTTGCTCGCGACGGCGTACTTCCGGGATCGCAATGGATTGGGCGAGTTACCGAAGATGGCCAACCGAGAAATGCAGTTACTGTCATGTTTGTATTCGGCGCCGCCATCTTGTGTACAATTTTACCGAGCCAGGTCGCATTCACCTCTCTTGTCTCGGCTGGTGCAGTCCCGACCATTGCAGCATACGCCCTCATCCCTCTGTTAAGATTGACCATGACCCCTAACTCTTTTCGTTCGACGCATTTCAATCTAGGGCGATTCCGGAAACTTTATTATTTGGCCGCGTTCGTATTCAATACCTTTGTTCTTGCTGTATGTTTTCAGTCTTTTTTTTTTAAAGTCATTAATGATTGATCGTTTTATTTAGGTTATGCTTTCGCCTTTCTTTTTCCCTGTTACGAGCGAGAGCTTTAACTTTGTACGTGGTGAAGTGGCCGAATGAACGTTAAGGATAATTAATAACTGTATATCATGTTCTAGGCTTGTGTCATATTCGGCTCCGTCAGTCTTTTCGCTGTCCTTTGTTGGTGGTTTATGCCTTCGAGTCAATGGCTCAGACAAGAGCAGATCGGCAAGATCAATCATACAATCCAAGAGGATGGCGAGAATTAGAGATCCCGAGAGCTATGGAGATGGATCCCGGTCTAGGAGATATTTTTATCTATACAAGTTATCATATTTATGGTAACCTCATTTTGGTTTTCCCTTTTTTCCATGACGCGTTTTGAAATAGATGTAGTAGTAGGGTAGTGAAAACATACACACGCGCTTTCTTTTAGTATGGTCCTAGTCCAAGGAGGCCTTGACATGTCGCTTCTACATCAGCAATCTGGGTAGGTGACAAAAGAAGTGTGAGATAAACACGGGTAATGATTGTTTAAAAGTGAATTCTTGCCTCTTTTGGTGCATCTACGCTCAGGACAATAGGATGATTAGGTTGTACAAGAACTTCGTCCTATGTTATATATAAGCTTTTAAGTCTTCAACGGACTGCCATCATCGAACAAACCTCTATTCGGATACCGATGTTGTGATATTGTCTAGGGAATGCGGGTGATGCGGGTACGTAGACTCCTAAGAGCTTGTGGATTAGAACAGAAGTAGTGCATATTATTGTTTTTAAGTGGACTCACCGGGTTCTACAGTTAAAACCATCCCGGTCTGTAATCTAAAGCGATCGTGAGTAATTTTTGAGTCATTATACGCAATCTTTACATACGGGCTATTGCGATTCATAAACGATTCGTGCAGATCTGTAATCACATTAATCAGTGAGAAATCTATAAAAGAGTGAAGGTAAAAAAAAAACCCGCACCTATACCAACAGGATGACTCAAGAAATGGGGATATAGCACTCTCTCGACCTCGGTATTCCCGGGACCAGACGTGCTTCCGTTCAAATTAAAGCCGAGTTTTTTCAACTCTCGGGTGAGCACACGACACGACTCTGCATGTAAATCGTAAAGATTCATTTGGCTCGACTCAGTGCATAAATTCGTGCAATGTTTGAGTGTGATAAGGACGGCATTGTATAACTCCGCCTGGGCAGTTGTATAACGGCCCGAAGGGGATGTAGGGTAAGTGCGAGCTTGTTTTGTTATTATTTGGGCGATGTATATAGTTAGGAAAAGAGGAACGTACTGATGTCCGAGGCGTAGCCGCTGGAAAAATTATTGGGATTAGCAAGTCGAAACAGGATGTAATGAGAGTTTATGTACTTCAGTTCACAACCGGCATCTACAAGTACAAGGTCACCCGGTTGAACCAGACTGTCGTTCGATGTGTAATGAATAATAAGCGCGTTTGCTCTGAAAAAGAAAAGCAGCATTGTATCGTGTTAGTATGACGCGATAATAGGCACATACCCTGACGCAATGACGGGTACATATGCCATTCGCTCCGCTCCATTCAGCAGACATAGATATTCGAAATGCGCAGCAATAGAGGATTCTGGTGTATTGTTTTGTATATTTGCGAATCTCATTGTCTAGGCGTGATGAGTACGATATTTTACGATGGTTTTTTTCGGATGTATTTACCTTTGCATGAGCCAACGAACTAACATCTGCCGCTTTACGAAGTACACCTTGTTCCCGGCCACTCTTGATAGTTCGTAATCGAGCAACTTCGCGTCTTAAATCACGAACTTTGCTCATAGTCATATCATCGACAAGACTATCACAAGCTTCTTGAAGAGTGAGCCACGATCCAACGGAAGGACTACTAATAAAATCGACAAGCGATCTTCTTCGTCTCCGTTTAGAGTGATGGGTTGCCGGATAAGGGGACAGGTAGTAATGATTGTACATTGGAAGGAGACTTTTCAAATGCGAATAAAAATGGGAGGAATCACGAGCCTGTTAAAAATAAATCAGATTCAACTGCGAAAAAAGTCTAAACATCAAGAGTACAAACCTCGTCAGCACCGAAGATGGTCACGACGTCATCAAAACCAGTCCTTGCAAATATAATAAGATGAAGAAGTTAACGTATGATCCAAGTTGACAAACCTGGCACCATCCCATTTTTCACGATGGGCGTTTTTTCCACTGCAGAATAACGTCATTTTGTACGATCGTGTCAAGGTTGGCGATTTCTCTGCAAGGCAAGTGATGAGAATAATTTTCAATCTGAAAGATAAAAGACATGATCTACCTAATATAAGAGCGGCATCCGCTTCTTGGAAACCAGTAAGGTACCAGAAATCCGAAGCTTGGCGAAATTTATAGCTTGATGCATATATAAATTCCAGGTCTTACAAAAACTCTGGAACTTTTACTTACAAAATTTCTGAAAATGGATGAATAAGACAACTAAGAAAAAATAGAGGCAAAACGTTACCTTGACTCATATACTTGATCGTTCCACCTAAACACACCTAAACGCACGGCCCAAACGATGAGATGGTAGGTTTAAAATTAATTTCTGAAAAGAGGATACCACTAAACTGCCTTGAGGCAAACTATCCATCAAATTTCTTCTTCGTTCCTCATATTCAAGCTTGGGAATTCCAGGCGTGAGTTCTTCCGGCGCGATAAGATGCGCATGGGTCTTTGCGAGGGGTTGTCCGTACAATGGAGGTTTAGTGACTACAGGACTTGGAGTTGTGTATTGACGACATGGGATTCTATGTGATATGATCCGTCGAAGAACAGTATGAAGACGAATTTGTGTCGTCGTCTGCAGGGACCGTATGGCCAAAGACATACCCAGGACACTCTGGCGCTTATGCATATGCTTTTGCATCTCCCTCGGCATAAAAATTTGACTGTTTTACTTTCCTGGGCTGAGCCGCTGAAGCTTCGATTTACTATGTCTTATTATCACTTGGGGGAATTGCTATGTATAACATCTAATGAACCTTTGGATTTCATTAATTTTCATCATTTACATGTCTTGGCCACCGGGCCCTTGAGAAGAGAAACACCAAAAAGGTTTGGTAAATACTTTGATTTATTTGATCCATTCACGTACTTATTCTAACTGATCTTCAATAAGTATATATAATACAATCGGAAATCTTTTTCTCGTTACGCGAGCCGAGCTAGTGCTTCGCTAAATGATTGCCATGAGCCCTTCCCCTGATGTCAGGCCTTTGTTATATGGTGACATGTGGAATTTACGGTTACCAGAGGTTGAACTGAAAAACATACTCTGCCACTCCAAGTGTGGTCCATTGACATGTCTACTCTAACAGTGGTTGCTTCTCCTGGCCAGAGTATACCGGGTGACCCTATAGATCCTGGGCAGGTTTTCACAGACCCCGGCGGCCCGCTCATCTCTTTTACCGGGGGACAAACGGAGGAACCGTTCCCAACTGGGGGTACACCGACGGTGGTATTTCCAGGTAGTGTTTTGAGCCAATCTTCCACTCCGGTTCCATCTTCCAGCCCGTCGTCTTCACCTAGTACATCTGTTGGTGGTTCGACTTCGACTTCAACTTCGACCTCGACCACCGGATCTTCGACATCCTCATCGGTTATATCAAATACGAAACCGTCTCCCTCGTCTACGTCTACGACTCCCAGTGGCCCAACGTCAATTACTAGATCAACCTCCCATAACAAGAATGGCCTTATAGGGGGCATTGTAGGAGGCCTAGTTGGTCTCCTCATTATTGCTGCACTTCTCATGTATTACTTGATACGTCGATCCCGTCGAGGCAAAAAACATAATCCCTCCCGCGTAACTGCATTCGACGTGTCTACAGATAAGGACATAGATCCTGTTTCCCAGTCGAAACTTAACCCCCGTCCTCCTGCTCCAAAAAACAACCAACTTTCCGTGAATTCTGTCTCTGGTTCCAGTTCGGTTCCTCAAGTTCTTCAGCAGAAGATTGGTGAATCCGCAAATCACAGTTCACCTGATATTACGATTCCTCAAAGAGACTCACTGATAGACCAATCAATGTCCCATCCCAACCGGTCTTCACCAGAAATTCTTCAGTCAAATCTACCAATTATATCTCATAACCCAGCTAACTTGAACCCCTTACTTCGGGAAATCCTTAATGTTACTCAAGGTCATCATAATCAAGGCCCTTCGGACACAGGGGATCCGAATGTTCCTCAAAATATCCAAATATTCATTATCAACCAACCGTCGAACCCTGACGGATCCGGGGCTAATGAGAACGGGGAGAGTAGAGGAATTCGTTATGGACGACCTTCACCGCACAACCTGGACATCGATACACTAAGTCCTCCCCCGAGTTACGAATAAAAAATCGCAGAACGCAACATATCACCGCAGATTATGTATACCACCCGAGTCTCCTTCGTTCTGTTTCGACCTTAGGCACTTGCGCCAAATTTTATACAGGAAAGGAATGTGTTTTATTTTGAGTTTTTTCAGGGGTTACGGTTCTGGACCCCTATTAATATCGGATTATGTTCACCGATATTAAAGTTGAGCAGTTTATCTGACTTGAGGTGAAAGCACATGTACCACTAAATACCGCCACATTCACGTGAAAATGAGTATTCCAAGTCGTGTCCAATCAACGAGAGACATTTGGAGAAGAGCGTGAGTATCATTCAGTAAGTAATGAAAATCTATACACAAGAAGGTTCTTTCAGAAATCACCTGTTATAAGAAAATTCTCTGTATAATCAAAAACGTCATTTTCATTAATACAATCGCACACCTAATAGGATTTGCGCGTGTAATAAGGGACCGGAATTATATGAAAGGCGATGTATTATTGCTTTTTTCTTCTGTATTATATACCCCCAAGTTCATTGAAAAAACCGGAACCTGAATAGTGGCTGAACAGCGTGAGTTTGTTTATATTTACGTGTGTACATAGGCCCGATTATAATATCCAATAGTCGTGCGTAAGTCGATCACGACGCTAGCTAGGCGACACCCGTAATATTATAGTATATGTTGTCGCAAATCAAGAGAAATGACAGTCCGAGGCAAAGCGAATAATTGTTAATTGGAAACTTGAGAGGCTCAGGCTTAGGCTGGTAGTCGGGAGAATGACCACAACCTAAATCATTCCTTTTTATAGCTAGGTCTTTAAAAAGGACGCCTTAATTCTGAAGTTCTGATTGATCTCAATATAAGCTTCTTTCTTTCTCCCATCCCGTTTCAATGACAGAGAAAGATTTGAAGCTGCAACTTGAGGGATATCCCCTCGACACACTCTCCACTACTGAAGTAAATCAAGAGTCGCAAGAAAATGTTCAGGCCTCCTCCACGAATGACATTGGCATTGGCGGTTCATTCCCATCTTTAGAATATGATATTGCTTCCAAGAAACGTTCCATAGCCATATCTGCAGTCACGGTGTTGTTTATTAACGGATTAATCCCGGCAATCGTATATTATATTTTCCAATACGGTTGGTCAACTTTCAATCTGACTCAAATTACAAAAAAAAAGAGAAAAATTCGCTTGTTAAACAAAAAGCATATTAGGGACTCGCTCACCTCGATCGATCGTCATCACAGTCGTCGAAATATCTACAACGTTTACCGTAGTACACTGGCCATGGCGATTTTGGCTTTTGAGAAAAAACAGTGGGGAAAGAGCTCCTAGGACTGAGAAGGGATTCTTCATTCCTGATCTGTTCCAGTGGTCATTCTGTAAGTTAGAAAACCTATCCTTTGGTGATATGGTGATATGATTTAATGATTCCTATTTCAATTTGTAGTAATTGGGATACTCATTGTTTCAATTTTCTGTATCGTGGCAGGAATAAAGGAAAACATGCGTTGGTATATGTTTGGCTTTGTGGCGTTGATTGGTACGACTGCGACAGTGTTCATTATCACTTGGTTTCTTGCACGCATGGAGGCGCACGTACCATTTCGAATGTCTTCACTTCCGAAAGGATCAATAATACGACCTGGGATATATTATTTGTAAGTCTTGTCTTACCTGAAACATTTCTTTCAACAAAAAAAAAAAACCCTTTTTTGCCAGAATTGAAGACATTACAGCGTGTGAAGGAGCTGGAGGAAGACAGTACCGGGAACGACTAAATATTCGATGGCAATCCTCTCCTTTATTCCGAAAGCTCTTGAATGATGTTACACTTGTATCCGCAATATCCCTTATAATAGGGTCCGGGGTCCAATTCATTATTCTGTTTACAACGCCTGAAAAGGTGTTTGTAGGACTATCGACACTCTCGTTATGGGGGTGGTTTGGGGCGACCTTGTTATGGGGTTGGAGATTTGCAAAGACAAGACTCGAATTGGAAAAGGGAAAATGGAAAGCAGATTTAGATGACTTGGGGAGTTGAGTAGTAAATCTTGTTTGTAATTTGTAATTATATATATAATGTATGAAACTGAAAATTTAATTTTTAACTTAAGTAAAAAAAAAAATTCAAAGTTTCATTAAAGAGACTTTACAAATCAGATGTGATTGGCTGGAGAGAAAACTTTGGGGCAGACTCCTGATTACATCACTTGGTCACGCGACCTCCCCCCCTGATGATTTTTTGGGATTTGGGAGCGTCTTTTGAAAGGAGTCGCGGTTCAACGTTCATTAATCCCACATAAACAATGGCATGGGGTTTATTAGACATAGCTCATAATGTCACTTCTACTGTATCGACCCTTACTAGCGTTGGCTTTGGGGTCGCGAAAGCTTCTACTCATCTCGGAGTGCGTATTTATGTTTGTTTTTGCTCATTATTTTATTTTATTTATTTTTATGCCATTCTTTGTGTAGTTTGCAATAGCAAGAAGTATCGTCGGTCTGGCACCTATACCATTTCTAAAGACATCATTAGACCACCTAGAGAATTTCAGTTTACTTCCTCTTCTTCTTGGAGAATCCATCGCTTCTACTTCATTCACTGCTGCATCTACCGCAATATCAAACTTTTTAGATTCTAATGACACAGAAGCTTCTTTTTCTTTGGCATCTTTCGTAACCTTGGTACGGAATGAATGGGCAGAAATGGGTGCTGCTGGAAGGAGTGTTATTGAAGTTGCACGCGCCGTGGCTGCTTGGGCTGCTATTCAAGGGTTTACGAAAGAGTGGAGCGAGGATAGATGGCTGCAACATACAACCGAACTTTTAGAGAAAGATATTTTACCTCCATTTGATTCGTCTAATCCACCGACAATCAGTCCCCCACCTACGAATGGCCGCCAACGTACTATTAGTCGTATTAACGTTACTGAGGATGTAATCATACCCGAAGGGATCCATCAAAGCCAAGTTGTATCTGCTGATATCGGAGAAAAGGACAAATCATCCTCCTCGTCGTTGTCGTCATCATCAGTGCCCTCTGAGATTCGACCGACGACCGGAAAATCTGTGGCTTCTTCTACTAGCAAAGACGACGGTATTCCTATTCGGTCTAACTATGAAATCTGGCACACCCTTCGTCGACTCTCCAAGATTGTATTGGCAGGGTATGGAGGTGCAGGGTTATTATTCTTCGGGGTACCTTTACGACCAAGCGAAGACGTGTATCGGCGAGATTCGCAAACTAGGACACAACGCTCAGACAGTGAAGTCAAGTCGTCTGAGGAGAAAGTGCTTGTGGATACTTTAGAGGAGGTTGAAACTCGTGACAAGCATGGTCGAACTACTTCTACTACTTCTGTTGAGCATTCTGACACGTCGCCTTCTTCATATTCGTGGTGGAACGTTCTTGTGGGTAAACATGACCGAGAGATATTCGAAGGTTTTGCATTCACGCAACCTGAAGAAGAAGAACGCAAGATGATTCGATCACCTAGCAACGTTTCCATTCGGTCGGCTCGTAGTCGTAGCAGTACGCAGTCATTGAACCATCCTTCGATGCATTCATACCCTAGTAATTCATCAACCAATGTTTCTCCGTTGGGAGCTGATCACGAACTATATCCTACAAGTAAGTCGGCCTCAACTTCGAAACATACGGCGGTTATTGGTGATATGCGGCATCTCCCGCGTTTCTGGGTCTTAACAGACCATGGAAGACGCCAAGTTGTTTTGGTGGTAAGAGGAACAATGTCGTTTAATGATTTAGCTGTAGTAAGTGTTATTATAATTATAATTATAATCCCTTTAAATAACTGATGTTTCCTTTTTGTATAGGATTTGACTTGCGAACCTGCCCCGTTTACACCGGCTACAATGTCAACGCCTGCTGCAACTCAAGCGGCTGGGGATGTTTGTGAGGCGGAGTCAACACCATCAGAAACAATGCAGTCCTCGCAATCCTCATATCCCGATTATTTCTCACTACGTCGTTCCCCTTCTGTTGTCGAAATAGCAAATACTGTTAGACAAGAAGAGAAAGAGAGGGACAGTGATCGACGACCAAAGGAATCTTATCATGTCAATGAAAGTGCATCATACGAAGTACACGGTGGAATGCTTCTGTTAGCACGAGCTATGGGATGCAAAGGCAAACCTGTGCACGATGCTGTTTTGGCTGCTCTTTCAAAGAATCCTCGCTACGGTGAGAAGACTTTTTTTAGAGAAATTTTATTTTTAAAATTCACTTACTCTTACTTTTTTTTTTCGCCGGACAGAACTTATCTTGTGTGGACATTCACTTGGCGCCGGTGTTGCTACCCTATTAGCTTTGGTATGCTTATTTGCATCAATCGTATATGAATATTGGTGCTAATGTAAACCTAGATGTGGGCCGATCCAAAAACCTGTAGAACAGTTCCATCAAGCGGACTACCTCCAAACCGTCGTGTATCGGTATATTGCTTCGCTCCTCCGTATGTGAATCTTATGTATGCAGATCTCAGGCCAACTAACCCCTTCTATAAGATGTGTAACTTCGGCCTCCCTTTCACGACTTTGCCGGAACCTTATAACGTCATTCATCTACTCTTATGATGCTGTTACGAGATTGTCGCTAGGATCCATGAGGGACATGGTCAAAGCGGCATCTTGGCTTTGTGAAGGAAAGGGAGAAGCGAGCACTATTAGTTTGTTACGTCGTGCGTTGAAGGGTAAGCTTGGATTTGGGGAAGTTGCTGCCAACACTGAAGAGGAGAAGAAATGGGTGAGTGTGTTTGTTGGGTCTTTTGATTCTGAGCGATGTTGATTCCAAAAAAAAAAAAGTTCATTGCGGTACGAAAGACACTGGAGGAAAGTATGGCCTATACGCTCTTATTCCCTCCAGGGAGGGTATGGTGGGCTGTTCGAAATGAATCATTACATCCTTCTCATAAGAGTATATGTGGTGACTGTTTACGGTTATTTGAAGTGCATCACGTGGAGGAGGTTTTCCGGCAAATTGAGTTTAAAGGCGATATGCTAAGGTTTGTCATGGTTTACTTTTATTCTAGGCCTTTTAAATCTCATATGATATGTAGCTCGCATCTACCGAATCAATACGATAACGCACTTTGTGAATTGGAACTCTAATAAAGCATGCCTGTGTGGGGGTCCATATATACATATATTATTAAGATATTTTAAGATATTTTGTACACGTTTCCCTTGTTGCATTACTTGACTGTAGCATTATGTTTTTCATAGTATGGTATCCTACTCATCACGGTAATTGTATAATATATATGACATACATACCCGTTTTTTTTTTGACGTGCTTGGAAGTTGGCTTGTCGTCATCTCGAATTACTCCTTTGGGTGTAGGATCTTCGGTCTTGTTGAAACCTGCGCCACAGATAAGGTGAAACCCATACGGTTTTACATAGCTACGTCAGAAAAAGTTGAACAAATTTGGTAAGGCAGACTCTCACTCATGATAGTATTTCGAAGAGGCCCTTGCGCAATTGAAGAGGCTAGCCCGATAATGGTATTTTAATGAAAGGGTTTGATTCCCATAAATGGTACAATGTTCAAGTTTCTTTTGGGTTTAGGTTGAGTTTACTATTTTTGGATCAAGTGGGTAGTAGCAACGTCGGCTTCTGATAAGCAAATTTACTAGTGTGTAGAGGCAGCGGATAGAATATGACGATCGTGTGTTTTGCGATGGATTGGGGGTGTTTGAAGTTTATATTATTTGTATTATCGAAGATTGATCCCTTTGTTCGTTGATCAGCCGCCCTGAACCACAGAACCACATCATGGCTATCAATCTAGCCGAGGGACAAAGGGGAGATATATATGTAATCATGGCCTATAGATATGCTTAAGCATGTATATACAGTATACTTTCAGTCGTTTACCTTGAAATGCACGCTTTACTTTCAAAGGGAAATTCGAATTGGGTGTAGAGTAAATAAATAGAACGTGTTGTGTGGGAAAAGTTTAAAAAAACTTGAGAAAAAGGAAGGTAAGTCTTTCAAAAGGCAGTAAGAGAAAGAGAGAAAAAAGTTATTTTTGAAAGTATTTTTTTTCTCTCTCGAATATCCCCCTTGTTCAACCCTAGATTAGAGTTTTCGACAGGCCTGCGTGGAGTGGGGGGAAACCACATTTTCCTAATTGGGCTAAAGCAAGAAGTAGCTTTCCAAATCCGATCATTGAATTGAATTCCGGAAGATGAGATGAAAGGGAATTTTAAGGAACGGCATGGGCTCAAAGGGAGGTGCTCAGACTTCCGGAAATCAACCTTTGCCGTTCAAGTCCACATTTTAATATTAAAAAATATGCGAACCCTTCTATGCGAGCCCGTATATAAAAATGCTCTGCTTGAATGATATCGTTTTTTTTTTCTTCAGCGCAAAGTTTTCCCTCCTCCATCGCTTCAGCGCATTTAGCAACTTTTCTTTCGAGAATTCGCTACTAGGTTCTTTTACCTTCGAATTCTAAAAAGTCCTTGACATTACCTTTTTACCCGCAAACCGAAAAATTCTATATCCAATCATGAACTCTAAAATCACCCGAGTCATCATTACACTCTTTTTCACTTTGTTTTTCGTCTCTGGTATGTTTTTGTGCTGTTTTTCTTCACCCAAAAAATTGGTTGACTGACTCTTATCTTCAGTACAAGCCGCACCAGCCCCAAATTCTAACGATGTAACAATCGTTTCTAAACGTGCTATTTGCGGAAGTCGTATAGGTTTCAGCTGTCTTGAGGCCGAAGGGGGATCCAAGGATAATTCCGATTCAAGTTCGGGCGACTCAACAATCGACGATGAACCTCTCGGACCATTAGAACCTTCACCATCAACTGAACCAACCGAGACACTCCCAGCTGAAACTTCTTCGGAAACCCCAGTTTCTCATCTACCTGCTGTCAATGATCAGCCTTCACATGAACCCGGCACTGCCGAAACTCACCCAGATACTCCTGAGCTTGCTTCGCCAATCGTCGCTATAAAAACCAACGGTGCCGCTGTTAACAAGTACCAACCACTCACAGCTCTTCTTCCCATCTTTATGATCTCCTCGATATTCGTCTTATTCGCTTGATTATTTCGTTACCTCCTTCATTCCTTTACTTTTTCCGCGACCCCCTCCACCACCCACTCTCTCCTTAGTATTCGTTTTCACTGTATTTTTAGATGTTTTAAGATCCTCCCCCCACCCCTCCTCACCCCATTAGCGGGGTCTTTTTTTATACCGTTTTTATATGAACGAGTGTCCTAATTAGTAGGGTGCTAGTTGTAATCCCAAGAGGATACCCTTGTTGTATTAGACAGTAGGTAGAATATCACTTGATTAACTTTAATCGGGCGCGAATGTAAGGAAAAGAAACAAGCTTTATTTGAGACTATTGTAACATCTAATACAGATGAGCGTATATATGCGGTAAACATTCGGAGACAGACCTTTTTTTTTTCATTCTCCCTTGAAACCTAACTTGTGTTTCATTGACTCCCACCAGCTTCCTGGGGGAGCAGCATCAGTCTGTCCACCACGTTCAGTGCCCCCAACACCTTCTTTACCCTCCTTATAAACTTGTCCATAAATGTAGGAAGGACTTTCTGACTTGGGACCACGCATAGAGCCCTGTGCTCCTTGAGATTGCGGGTCTAACGAACCTTCTCTGCCTTTTTTGTCAACTGAATGAGCTTCTGAAGGACCGCTGCGACAACGACCGTTTACATTTCGGTATTCCTTTTCAGAAGGATCTGTCCCTGATTCTACGGTGTCATCGGCTTTCTTGATACGAATGTGTCGACGAGATCCAACTGAAAATTTGTTGGGCGTTGATATTAAAGAGAAAATACAAGTACGAGGTGGTTTATTGAAGAGTAAACGCATTTAGATTTGGCTGGGCTGAAGAGTGCTGGATTTCATCCGTGACATCATTGACTTTCATTTGATCCCGTTGGTTTTATAAATAGAAAAACCGGGTATATATAAAATCCTCCCTCCTACCTATAATTATTAGTGCTCAGAAATCCATTCTAATATCTGTAATGAGGTTGAACATAGTTCCTTAGTTTTGACTGCAAAGGCGAAAATAGGATCCGCGTGAACAGCATCCTTTTCTACAATCAAAGTCACGTCTCCGTGAGATTTTTTCAGTATGTCACTGAAGAGAATAATATCGTCTCTTAAACATTCCTTTTCCCCACTTGTTATCATGAAACGTTTAATAAACTTTTCGACCCCTTCAAAAAATCTTTCTGGGGCGATGTTCGCATGCGCATATAACCGTTGGTCTTCGGGAATGGGGTCGAGATAAAGTTTTCCCCATGTACCTAAACAGAACGCTGGGACGAGGTCAAATGTATCATTTGTGATGTGAGAACCGGTTCGACCTGTCAAGGCAGTATATGGTGAATAAAGAATGGCACCACCGAATTTTGTAGTAGCCTCGTCAAATGTTATCGACAATTTGGGAACATCTTTTAGAGGATGGAGGATATGTGATATGAGTTGCATAATCAGATTTCCTCCAGAAGAGTCGCCGGACAAATATATGTTCGATGGATGAACTCCAGTTTCCAGTACGCATTCGATAGCAGATATTAATTGTTTCAGTTGTGTAGGAAATTTGATAGGCCATAATGCTAATAAATAGCGTTAATTTCAACAACGAAATTAGCTTTTTACACTCACAGTATTCAAGCATCGCAACGTCGAATCTTTTACTATTATCAGAAAGCTCATTTTGAAGACGGCGCCAGTAACGACACTCAAAATCTGATAGCGGTCCGACGAAACCACCACCTATATAACTAAGGATCAGTCATAGTGATGAAAGAAGTTGAAGGAACGAGTTAGAACCATGACAGTATATTACAACTTTGGAACTTTTTCTAGGTCCAAGCCAAAATAAACGAGCACCATTAGAAAGATCATTCACGATAGGCTCTTCATTCACGTCCTTGACCCATTTAAGGTAACTATCATAAGACGGCACAGAGATAGCTTGAAGTTGAGCAGCAGTTGTGCTTCCAAGGATAAATCTAGCACTCGAATCAAACAAAATTCGAGGTTTGGTCTTATTCTTGTTTCGAACAGAGTTACGAGCAAATAGTGAATTGTAAAGGATAACGAGAGCTATTTTTATAAGAAGGACAAGGGTCGAGCCCAGTTCAATTAACAATGCTTTTTTAGGGAATTTGTGAAGAAACATACGTAGTCGTAGTATGATAAACGGTAATGTTACTTTTTCATAGAAAGAGAGTTTCGGTTTGCCAGACATAGTAGTTTCGGATGAAAGAAAATCAGTTGATACGTTGTTCAAAGTCTTATAACCGCGGCACCCGTTAAGTGAAATCCGAGGAGCTACAGTAAATCACCGATGGGGGCTTGCTCCTGTCCCTTCTATGCTCTCCAACTGAGTATGTAGAAAGCGTCATTACCTCTTTAAAAAAAAACATGTTGTCTTGGCCTTTACTTCATACCAGTGCTTGCCAATATCAATGAAATAATATTACCTCGGAATAAATTATGTAAACGCCTGCTTTTTATTAGCTTTGAGGCTAGAACTAATATGTGCATCCAACGCAGGAATGAGCTCCAAGAAATAGTAGGTCAAATTTCAGAGTGGAAGTTAAAAGACGATAAGAGAAAGAAGTACACAATCATCTGGCGTAGATTATTGGAAAGAACACCAATCACCAGAGATACAAGACCCAACTTATTCACTTTCATAGTTCGGTGGGGGGAGGTTTATGTTGCGCGATGCCCCCCTACCATCACTGGTCGTGACCAATTCCTCCACGTTCGACGGTTCGTTAACTAGGAATATCTGTATATTTGAAGGAACGTTTCCATCTCCACTACGACCATTGAATATTTCCCGAAGCAACGGATTCAGATTGGTGGGATTGTCGGATAGTATGGAAATTGATCGAGAAAGTCCTTGTTGCAAAGGTTGACTGGGTCGAGATGTTAACTGATCTTCTGTTAAATCCCTTGGCAGAAAAAGTGTATTATCAGGTGAACTTGCGTTCACAAATTCACGTGTGTTTCGTTGGGCCTCCGGCGCGTCCATTGAATTCGGATAAACTGCAAGTGAATCGCTAGAACCTCTGGAAGGACTCGGTTGAGAAGTAATGGAGGGAGCATTCGGCAGTAAAGCACGAGAAGAAGACTTCAACTTAGTATCCGTCAGAAACCCAGGTTCTGTGTTTCTAAATTGAGATGCATCAAATGCGATTATATTATCGAGAGGATTTTTCTTGCTTGAACGAAATCGACGTATAAAGTAATATACGAGCAGGGCACTAAGGATGAGAAGACCGGTGAGACCTCCCACAACTCCTCCTATGAGTGCATTCCTACTACTATTGCGAAGGGGTGGCAAAGGTGTAAACGAAGGGGATGAGGGAGTATTTGATGCAATTGATATGGATGTAGACGGTTGGGAAAGTGAGTTCGGAATCAACTTGGCAGATGTGAACGGAGTTGAGGTAGATATAAATGGAGGCCGGGCAGATATGGACGGAGATGGGACAGATGTGAATGGAGGGGGAGAAGATGGGGGGTTCATTTTGCTAGTTTGGAGGACAGTCGAACCAGAATTCATATTTGCGATTGTAGTTGGGGTCCCATCTCCGTTAATAGTCCCTCCGTTCTTTGCTAAACTCGCTCCAGCATTATTTCCCCCTTCACCCTGGTTCGCTCCAGTCCCTCCATTAGCATTTCCAGTAGCGACAGTCCCTCCGTTCCCTCCTATATTTGTTTCAGTATTATTTCCACCTCCACTCTGGTTTCCTCCTATGACAGTCCCTCCATTGGCATTTCCAGTATCATCACCATTGATAGTCCCTCCATTTCCCCCTGTATTTGTTTCAGTATTACTCCCTGTTCCACTTTGGTTCCCTCCTATGACAATCCCCCCATTGGCGTTTCCAGTACCATCACCATTGATAGTACCTCCGTTTCCTCCTGTATTTGTTTCAGTATTACTCCCTGTTCCACTTTGGTTCCCTCCTATGACGCTTCCCCCGTTAGCATTTCCATCGGTAGATTCAATATTTTCCATTATAACAACCTCTCTCCTCTCAGCCGCTACAAGGTCCCGTAATTTTGGTAAAATAGGAGACATGTCTACTGAAGAGAGTGTTTGAATGTTTGATTGATGACAGAATATGTGAGGGCTCGTCAGCACTTTAATTTATTAAAACTTGCATACGAGAATAAGCGTTGTCGCGGCCATAACTCAGTAGGTCCCAGTCTTCCAGATGCGTTCTGAATTCAAACCAGCCAATATGGATGAATTCGGTAGGATAACAACACTCCGGAAAACTTCGTAACTTGCATCAATCACGGAGGCAAGGGACACTCATGATTTTGCTTTCTTTGAGAGATTAAGCGGGACGCCACGTCTCGTTCGGTTGTTGATGCGACTTGTCGAACTCACGCCTTGATTTAGATGTGAGCAACTGAAGCAGTAACTATAGTTTGTCATCAGGAAGTTCGGGGGGAGCAAATTTTTGAGAATGATCCCTAGGGATGCAGAAATACAAACATACCAGCAGTGAGAGACTGCGTAATGTGTATTCACCACAACGTGGTTCTGTTCTTCTGTCAAAGCTGAACATCACTTGACAACACAAAAAGATGACACTCACGACCCCTAGATATAAAAGGAATGCACCCTGAGTACTGTTGATGCAACGCGTTCTCGGCTAAAAGATTCTTTTTCATGACTGCATTCGTAAATATGTCCTGAGAAGTCTGACTAATGCACCTAAGTCTTTCTTCAGATTGGTCTTAGGTATTGTTTTTGATATAAGTAAGAGTAAGTTATAGGTTATGTACTTAGGGCTGAGAACAAAGTACCGGTACATACTTTGATTGGTGAAGAGATTCAATGTTACACCCTGATGAGAAGTCTGTTGCATGATCGCGGTAATGGGATTTCAAAGTTGGTGGTTTTACAACAAATCCTCGGTGACGTCCTTCGCATTTCTCTGGGACGACGACGTTCTATTTGAAGGAGGCCAGTGGACGAGTTCATGGTTCGTGGAGAATACGGGAAACCAATTGCAGCGCTTAGTAACCCACCGTAAGTTTGGGACCTATCTGTTATTCGTCGACACTATACTTACCATAACTTTTTCTATCCAAATATAAGCACCAAGATATGGCTTGTTCGTTCTCTATGTCATATATATGAAAATCGTGCACTACTGACACAAGGATGCACTGCTTGTACCGTAAGGTAGGGTCTCTAGTTCAATCCCAAGCTAAATATGAGACAAGACGCTATCATTTTTTTCATTGGAATGTAACTAGTAACCTATTCAGAGTGGAACTACTCCGATAGCAATCTAGAGTTTGTGCGTCTAATTTGACTATTTTCATTGAGTTCTTAAGTCGACTGTCAGGGATGGCAGTTTTCGCACAGTATACTAGGGACAGGCTTGAATATAACAATAATAATCGTCAAAGTTACATGATTCTCTGCGTGATTGATACAAATCGATACAGTTAAACATTCGGATGCAAGTCCATACAAAACAAAGGAAAAAAAAATACAGAACGTCAGCGCGTCAGCGCGTCAGCTTGTTGTAATACAATTCTCCCTACTCCCGTTCCCCAACGATTTACTAACCAAAGTTCAATCCCAACCATCCCACGAAAAGCGCCGACGATGAACACCAGAGAAGAACATGACACATAGAGCGCGGATTAGAGACCACTGAACCCTCGCGACTCCTATCGAACGCCGACACAGATAGTATGATGTTTCTCAACGGATTCCCAGAACTCAATCCACCTATTCCTTCGATACGAATTCAGCAAAAGACCCGAGTGCGCGGTACCCATACGACTCCTACTGAAAAAGAACTGCAAGACCGAGGAGAATAGCCAGAATGTTGGAATGATATCGAGAAGCCAGTCACTAAAGGTTCGAGCAATCCAAATGAGCGTCATAGAGCCGATTACGCTAAGCAAAATCCAGCTATAAGCGACCTCGCTGCCTACCCATCTTGTCCAGATCCCAACTTAAGCAACTCCGACCGATCAGGGAAGAGCTCCATAAAGAAACATCAAGTGATCTCAACGTGTGGAACCTGAAATGACTACGCCGAGCGCAAAAATGCGACTACAGGCAGCGTCACTTCGGATGCACCGACGAGACCCCGAAATATAACTTAACAGGTACCTTCCCCTCAGGCAATTGTCCCGCAATGCAATCGTAAAGCGCCGAATTACGCCTAGCGCAAAAATGCAGCTACAGGCAACGTCACCACAGAAGCACTGAGTACCAGGACAAAGGAGATGCGAACGAAGTGATATTATGTAACAAAATGGTGGGTGATCGAGTCGGCTGACGCGTTTGTGTGTTGTTCATCGGACGCTTTCGTCTTTCAGACTAGGGGAGTTGGAGAGACACCTTTCCAAAGAGGCAGACGTGATGAAGGGGGGCGTTCAAGTCTTTTTGGAGCGGGTCGGCTGTTGCTCGGATGAGGATATCCCAATATACATAGCAATACTAATAATCATACCGAACAGTAAACCGAATCGAGGGAAACCTTTAAAAAAATAAGACACATGCCCAAATATTAACAGATTAAAAGATGAGCTCAACTCACCCAATCAACATCCTAAGCTTCGGAATCCTGGACGGTTTCTTAGTCTTCAGCCTCGGAATTTTTGAAGGTTTTATTTTTTTGGTAGGAAAGACTACTGTTACCGGAGTTGCTACCGGAGTTGAGACACTAGACGGATGTTAATGGAAATGTACCGTGGGTGAATGAAAGGCAGGCTAGGGCGTACCAGATGGTGGAAGCGGATGGTGATCTTTAGATAGTAAGGCTCTATACTCATGTGCCAGCACAAACCTAGACTTACTCAGGTGGTGAAAAAAAGCCTGGTGGAGGGTCAAAACGAGACAAGACTGATTCGAGTAAGTCTCGCTGTTCTTGTAGTGTGCGGAGTCCCAAAATCACTCGCATGTCAAGCGGTAAACTCGCCTTTGGAGGGCTAGGACTCCTATAAACACCATAAGTTCAGAAAATAATATTCATTGTAAAAAAAGAAAGGCTCACCAGTCTTCTAGAGGGTCTTTTTGCTCATTAAACATTGCCATCCGATACATTTGTGACCTTCCCATTCCTTTTTTATCCCAATAAAATGGACCTCGCTCAATCAAATTTTGATCTTGGGGAAGCTCGGCTTCAACCTTGGTCGGCAGGAGAACCGGGGAAGAAACCGTTGGCGATTTGACGCGATTGGTACGAAGAGGACTTCCGGGAGTTTGGTACGAGATCCGTGGAATTGAAGAATCGATAATTCCCAAACCGAGTCCCATATTGTGAGAACGATCATTAAACGGTCGTCGTTGAAGCCTGGGAGGTGTGTGAGGAATTTGAAGGACAGGTGGAGTGGTCGGGGGCGTTGGTGATTTTAAAATAGATGCGTTAGGGGGGGTAGGTGAAGCTAGCTCATGCAGGGGTAGAGAGAACTGGACCGGCGAGAACTGGATTGTCGGAAGATGGATTGGTGAGTGCGGAGGCGTGGAAGTGGATTCGAATGATACGGGATCATTGCGCTCCTCGTTTCTGGTGACAATACAGTCCCATGCTAGTGTGCTCAGATAACCCAATGCGAAGGCTATTACCGGTACAACTACGAACATAAAGGAAAGTTTAATCCAATTTCCAGGAATCAGAGATGCCAAGGGACGGAAGTCAAAGACTGATAACCAGGAAGTATTCTTGGGATCTTGCTCAGCTGAGAATGTAGAGACAGAAAGCACATCCTGTTCATTATCTTGGGATGAAACAAGGACAAGATCCGAAACGTTAGAAATCACAGTATCTATAAAATGATGAAAGGGTTAACAGGAATATGTGTGTTAAGACATACTGAGCGCGGGTAGTAGCGTAGGAACCATCACTATAGGACCAGGGGGAAGACAGAGACGAGGTATAGCGGAGGGTAGTCCATACTGAATGGGTATTTCTGTCAGAAGCGAGAAGAAAATGAAAGGGATGGAGGCAAAGAGTGGGATAATGACTAGGAAGATCATGATGGTAAGAGAGAGAGTTGCGATTTGGGGGGAAACTACGACGGGAGAACCTTTTATACCCCCTTTGACGGACCCCGAAACCGAGTTTGAAAGCAAAGAGATATGCGTGTTTTCTGAAGATAATTTAGAGAAAAATTGCAAAGAAAACGTATATTCGACTTACCAAATTGAATGACTTGTACGTAATTTCGTTTGACGGCAAAACGTTTACCAGATTGCTGAACATATGCCAGAATAGGGGGTACGAGCCCCTATGCCCCTATTGTCCTTTCCTCATCCCCACGCTCTTCGTCTAGTATACCTGAAATTACCTGTTAAAACTTGGTACTAAGGTAAGATAATATAGGTTCATGAACTATTTTACTCAACGGAAGATGTCTTTTTTAACAGTGTGCAAATTGGGAATGTCAGTACGTCCTTTAGTTTCGGGTGGTAGTTACGACTTAACTTACGATGGCAATAATGATATCAACTTTGAATATCTACAGCGATAATCTCAAGAAAGATGACATGAAGAGTTCGCTGCAGTTTACCCCAAGCTCCAGTCGCAGCATTATATGACTTTGTTCAGGCCGGTTGCAGCATCGAGTAAGCGTTTCCTAGTGAAGTCATAACTTGACTACTTACTTCCCACATTACGGCGGTAAAGACCCTGTGTATACAGCTGTTTCATATCAGTCTCAGCTTGGATGAGGGATTGACTGTTAACAAATACTCACCAATAATTGGCCTTTCTTTACACTAACCGAACTTGTTTTTTGAAGCTAACGGATTGACAACCAAAGGAATGCATTAATCCAATCAAAACAAATGCTATGCTTTTCTCATTGGAGTAAGTTACGGATTTTACATGATAATTTGCCTGTCTACTGAAACAGTGAAACGGTGTTAGCATCTACTAGTGCCATGAATGTAATTGATGGTGACCTACTCTTTCCAGACATCCAACCACAGCTCATTATGTTTCTAGTACCTCCCAATCCCTTTTATTCCGTTAATTTGAGTCAACTTGCGAACAAATCCATCTTCCACGGTGGTACGCGTCTTGCAGGGCAGTACCTATTATGTCATCGTTTCGGCAAGATTTGGACGGAAACAACACCAATTGACCCATCTGGCTGGTCGTTTTTCTTAAATCGAAACTTTTGACGGCGAGGCCAGCACTTACAATAATGACCCAAACTTCGATGCGACTTCGATGAGGATGCTCGCTACGCCACGAACTACACTCAGGCTCGGACCATTACATACTCTTTCTCGTGTCACCATATCCTCTTTTCATCTTATGACACGAATGATTTATACCACTAGTTTGAGGTACGACGAGTTGAAAGCTAAGCGACCTCGAGGTTTCAGGGTCAGAGCTCGAAAAGTGTTGAAGGCTCTCATTGAAGTGTTCTTCATTCGTCGTTTTGGCGCTCTTATTGACGTCCTACTGCTACTTAGATAATTCTTCTGGTATATCTGCTAGCCCTCTTGAACATGCAGCTAACCTTTGGCGATGTTACACCAACTCATGTTATAGCGTTAGAGTGTTATTCCATCCCGTATAGTATGTCTTATATGTCTTCTACACGGTTTTCGATCTGACTGTGTTTAGCTACACCGAGGGAGAATTGAAATCGGTTGACATCCTTCAGTGGAACACTAAAAACAGTGTCCGATAAGGTCGTCTTGCTGTTAACTAGACTCTTGAGGTATGTACAACTGAACTAATAGTAACAGCGTATATTATAAACATCTCAAGAAAGCCGCTTATTTAATGAACGAAAAACAATGGTTGAATAGCTTGTATATTATACTAGGTCTAGTCTAATATAAACCATTCAAAGACGTGACGCTGAGTGGATTCGTAAAAAGCCGAAAACGAAAAGTTGCATCCAATAACATTTATGAGTGTTCAACGAGAGGTGTCTTCTTATTAATGTCCTTAAGGTCGCAGTTAAAATATTTGTTGGGATTTTGGTATAATATATTTAAGCTTTGTTATTTTCAACTTTGAAACACTTTTGCCTCATAATATTTTAGCATGGAACAATATACATGTATATCCGTCGTGGACGGAAGACTGTTGTGCGCAAATTGCTCTACCTTTCT
Organism: Clathrus columnatus; assembly: GCA_020884735.1. Taxonomy (NCBI): domain Eukaryota; kingdom Fungi; phylum Basidiomycota; class Agaricomycetes; order Phallales; family Clathraceae; genus Clathrus; species Clathrus columnatus. The sequence continues at coordinate 2,791,528 of BPWL01000002.1, forward strand.
TTTTCACTTAAACGTGTCCACAAAGGTATTCCCACTGTACCCATCGTCGCGATCAAAAAATCCCTTTCTATGAAGATAAATGTAGAGTCGGGAACGAGGCAGAGATATAAGTTACTTTACCTCTAGTTTGTCCAACGCAGAGGGGCAATTTCAATATAAGTACATCCAATAAGGAAAAATACAGCAGCAGTCATTGTGTTGATTTTGATCAACGGGGCCGAGAACAACGACGGTTATTCACCTTTAGAATTAGTGAGGAGCTCATCATCGGAGCACATGGGGTCGAAAACTGACCTTGAAGGTTATATTCCCTGAATCAGTGATGTGACGTCTTCAAATCCTTACCAACCAATGATGGGATGGGCATGTACCTGAATATCATCTCCTCCAGCGGGTTTGGTAGCTGGGAAGGCAAGAATACCCGCTTTCTGTGCAATACATTGAACTAAACGGCAGCTTAACGAAGCATAACTAGAATAGGTTTATGAGGACGCGCAACCTCTTCTTGGTTAGCATTCGCGGTTGCATTCGGCATATGATCTTGATCTTCAACCACGAGGCGTAATTGTTTGCGAAATTGAAAATAAGGAAATTTTGCCGCTTCCGTGAGGGAGAGGTGAAAGAGGTAAAGGGGATGGTGACGCAAGACTAATTGATAGCGCTACACGATCGTAACCATATGATTGCAGTATTTCTCGAGAACTCTCGGTTTAATACCACCGGAAGTTATCGAGGCCAGACATAGTGGTCGCAAGACGACGTTTCTCTGCAGTGCGCCTCGAGCCGCGAGATCTTCAATGATGCTTAGTTGAGAGATAACAGGATGTCTAATGGGTGAACAGTGTTAGATGTTACCGTAGAAAAAATGATATTATAATACAAACTTTGCTGTACTTTCAATGATTTGTTAACAACCTTCGTTTTTGTCAAGGATAACAGTATTTCGGATGTTCTGGTATCTGAACGAGACGGTGTTAAATTTAAAAAAGCAGTCATGGAGCAAAGTTTATTCTTGCTTACGAATTTTCAAAGTCTGGTGCTCTGTTTGCAGACCTTCCAATTTTTCAACGAATTCTTTGAGTTGGGTTGCAGCTTGGGCAACAGTCTTTGCCTTTAATCGACTCTAAAAGTTAAGAGATAATAAATTATTTAACCAGGTTTGTTTTATAAAAAGATGTTACCTTGTGGTCTTCATCCAAACCCCGAGTGACTTTGCCGAGTTTCTTCTTGAATTCAAATCTTGCAGTTTGTGTAAAAGAGGATCTGCTGAAGTAAAAAGGGTATTTTTTCTTCTTATTTTTCCATCGCGCGGTAGGGCAGCAGGCGCAGCGTGGCCCGACGATCCTCTAGTTGGTGGGGGCTTCAGATTAGGAAAAGCCAGAAGAGAAGCGGGTATTTCAACACTGGCTATTCAGGAGATATTGCTATCAATAATCTATGTAGAACTCAGGCAATATAGACTTACCCTTTTTTGCTACCTGTCATTTCATCAATAAGGCCCTCCCTCGTATGTAAGCTATGTCAAGAATGGTGTTAGTAAATCGACCTGACGATCTATAAAGATTAATGTATCGATTTTCGCAAGAGTGGGAGTTTGAGAGGTTGACGCTGTTGGTGAAATCTTCTGGAGTAACTGTCATAATCGCTGCGTGTCTGATTCAGTGAACTTGGTCAGGTGTAACATGTAACTGGAGGACCCGGGTTCCATACAGCGGCTTTTCCCCTTTCCTGAAATAGTCGTGGAAAGAATCCGTGTAACCTTCGCAACGTGAGGAGAGCTTGCGCAGAATTATATATAGCAGTTTCGTCATCGTCCTGGATGGCTTTTTAATCTCGGAAGCAAGATGTGAGAGTTTAGAGGAAGGAGAGTTTACAACCCAAGTTTCCTCAAACACTGTTTCATACTCTTGGCAAGAGAAATAACATCCTCTTTAAGAGTTATAAACGCAGGCGTATGAAGACAGCGTAACCTTCTCTAAGACAACCCCTTCTTTGAGTATACGAATTGCGAGTGTCAATACACGGGGTACTAGGAGAATCGTATAGTTGTGTTTCTGAGGCGGGGCCCGGGTAAGTTGAGCAAGGCCTTTGATCTGATCTTTCAAAAACGACAGTCGTTAATGAGAGAACCACTTAATCAAGTAGGGAACTTACTGGCAATTATCTTGATTAATTTGATGAGCGGTCGACATAGATAGACAATGCTGTCGAAGCACTGAGAGGTCCATCTTCCAACCAAAACATTTTATCCACACAATAATCCTAGATTACCATTAAACCGTTTGAAAAAGACTTAATAAGCGATATTTTTGACAAGACCCAATGGACCGGCTATTGCTGGATCAAGTACAAGAGTAGTTGCCCCATTTACAGAATTTAGTGTGTCTAATGAGAGAGCTTCAAAAGAGTTCTTTCGGTAGAGATGTGCAGTCCAAATTGTCATTTGGGGTATTATTATAGTTGTAGTTACGGAAATGGGCATGATTTTGTGAATAGTTGGCTTACGTAACAACCTCACTTTCCGCTTTCTTCCATGTCACTTTTCCTTCATTTACAACGAATAAAACCAAAAATTGCACTTTCAAATGCGCGATCGATAACACGACAACCATATCCTGTATATTCTTGTCTACAACGATTACACTACTCAACAACAAGACCTGATTTACCGACGGAAGAACAGCAACAATCCCCTCTAGTTACATTACCGTTACCAAATCCGTCTCGACCCACGTTCAAACCATCTTCGGACTCTTTGAATGCATATGAAGCGTCTTCTGAATCGCTGGCGATTCCACCTTCTCTTGATATTCCGCCAGCTGTAGATCCTTTACTCGCTTACATCGCTACACATATCATGCGACATGGAAAACGACACATCGCCGCACGTCGTGTATCGCGAATTTTACTACACATATATGCTTTCACCCGTAGCCCTCCATTACCCATCCTCCGCCAAGCTATTGAACTAGCGGCTCCTTCTATTCGTGTCATATCTCATAAAAAAGGAGGCAAAGTTACACAGAAACCCGTCCCGCTTTCAGAAAAACGACGTACATTTTATGCAATAAAATGGATCCTTGATGCTGCCGGTGGTAAAAAAAAGGAGATGACAGAGATTAACAAGCGTAAACTTCAAGTTTACCCTTCAGGTGGACAAACTGTTGAGGAGCGTGTTGCCCGTGTTGTGGTGAATATTGTAAAAGCTCCCGACTCAAAATCCAATTCCGTTTTGAAGAGGAAAGCGGGCTTACATGAGTTGGGTGTGGTTAATAGGCATGTCCTTTTTCTTTTGGGACGATTTTTATATTCATTTATTTGAAATAGGTCAAATGTTGTCGTTCCACGTCGAACACACTAGATTGCATGTTTTAAAAAATTATAAATATAACCGGAATAATGCGATCTTTTCTTTTGAGTATCTTGGGTTGTGAGCTCGAAAAGACCAAAATTTTCATGTGTCGTCTTTACTTCCGGCGCAACAGTCGTCTCCGGCAAAACTGTCTCTCTCTTCAGGAAAGTCCGAGGGAAAAAACTGTCCAGCCTATTAATTTTTAAGTCTGTGGTGAGTCACGGTCGTAGCAACGTGCCACAATTCTCGCTAAACAGTCTAACAGAGCGGATTCAATAAAGATCTACTGGAATGGATCGACCAATCGCGAGCCATATATAGACTGATTCTATGTGTCTTTGTATTTTGATACAATTTCTGCTTTTGACTTTTATCTACAGATGATTGATTACGAGTCCGCGGATTGCTTGGTATAAGGAAAAAAGAAAAGTATGTCGAGCCCCCCTTTTCAATAAAACTCTTTTTAAGCTTGGAAAGAAGAAGATTCCCATTGTGTTTTCTCTTCCCTGAGACGCTTTTCCGCAAATTTCCACCCCCATAACAAGGTTAAACCGAACCATCCCCATAGTAAAACAGTAGACAGGCCAACGAAAACTGCTTCTGGAGTAGCAAATAACACGATAAATTGAAGACATGTTTGAATGAAAACCCCGATTGCCGAGAAAAGGGTTAAATCCATCACAAGCTTTCTGAACGCAGGAGAACTCTCCCATCTGACATTGAGTCGTTCACGGTAAGCTTGTCCACCTCCACCATCGCATGCTGTAATGTCCTCGATTCTAGAAAACAAAATGATTCATCAAATCATAATCTATCTTTCAAAAGGGAAGCCCCTTACAATCCATATAATGCAGGTCGCGCTACACTTCCCGCTGGAACGGAAGAAACTTGAAAAGGTATATGTACTTCATTTCGGGCCAAGAGCCAAGTGGTGAAAAAGGATATCGAGACGACAGCCAAGACGGATACAAAAGCGAACATGAACCATCTCATACTGGTAAAAATTCCAGCTAAAACGCAAAATGCTGTGACTTGGAATACTCCGATGACTAATAATACGTCCTGTTAGTTCAATGAGCGAACGTGAGCGGCTTGTGAACTGACGGAAAGTCCATTGGAAATGGTCCCAAGTCAGGAAATGTCGGTCTCGAGGGGCACGCTCTCCCTTTCGTCTTAGTAGAAGCCATAATCGCCACGGCCAATGTAGTACGGTGAAGGTAGCAGAAATTTCGACGACGGTTATGAGAGTATCTCGAGATGCTGATGTTCCTAATAAAAAGGTGAGATGATCATGTACGAGTCATAATTTGTTATTTACATACCGTATCGGACAATGTAGTAAATCACGGCAGGGATAAATCCATTGATAGCGAATGTGATAATGGCTACCAGAGCTATCGATCGTTTTTTAGAGGCGATATCGTATTTGAGGGAAGGGAAGGGCCGAATTGAAACAGGTTGAATCGAAGGTTGTACTGTTTCAAATTTCATGGCTACGGGAGACACCGGTGATTCCGGGGAATATTGGCGTGCCATTAGATCTTCTGTTGACTGCATGGTAGGGGATTGAACAAAAGGTGATCTAAGGAGATATTCTTTTTAAATACTTATTCTTTTCCCTAATGGCTCCATTCGCTGCGCAATCAGTGCAGGCATGACGCTAACCATATTCATAAGCAAGAGGTCTTCCCGAATCTATTAAAGTGCCTTCCGCCTCTTTTTTCAGAGCACATCGGCAGGCTGTGTCACGGGGCGCTTCCAACTTGTGTAGGGAGAAAATGAACCTTTTTTTATTGCTATTCAAGTAACAAGTATATGTTTTGTTTGAGATGTATGCAAGCCTTCAGTGTGGTATCAGACCAACGATTTAGCACAAATGTTCATCGGGGATCGATGAAAGAAGTACCGGTTAATTCAAAAGTTTAATTGCGGCTTTAATTCATTGAGTGGTAATATGATAATTTTTCAAAGCAGTTGTAATTAACCGCTTCAGGGTTTAGAACCTGTGCCCCGACTCATCACGCGTCACATTACTCATGATCACGGTCAGTCCGTAGTTTTTTTATTTGGGAACTTGCTACAAAATTAATGGGGAAAGAAGATACCTGCGGAATGGAGCTGAGTAAAAAATCGAAGTAGATGCTCTCATAGTATATATAGACTCATCTCAGCTATTACTCTCCAGGAAATAAGTACTCGGTGCTACGGTACGCTCGATGGTCTAGAGTAGATGATGTCATGAAACATTTAAAAATAAAACCATCGAGAAAAGGAGGTTGTATGATCAATTGACGCAAATCTCACAAATTTCCAATCAGAATACAATACAGAAGTACTAATACCTGGCTTAAAAATTACTAACCAATGGAATGATAGTATTATGTATTATTATTCCGCACTGTCAAGTTCTCGCTCCAAAATCCAGATATAATACATAGGCTAAAAAGACACAGTGGACACCCTAGTAGTTCAAGTTTCAAGCTTCGGGCTTCATGTATGCAACGTCTGTCCCATTACCCATAGCAGAACTGGCACCGGCAACACCAGCAGTAACCATGCCAGATCCCTGTTCCCCCTAGATTTCTAAAAAGATAGTTTACCCATGATTTCAATATAATATTCAAATCAAAGCAGAGACCTTAAAGACATACATAGATAATCACGTATTTACATATTTGAGAAAAGAAGTTATATGCTATAGTTCACCACATTCATTACTAATACTATCCGAAGTGGATATTGCCAAGTTATACATATACCAGATTTCTCAGTTATTTCAGTATGTAAAAGATCGGGTAACTTTCAAATTTGTAACAATTAGATCTAGTACATGTATTTAAGGGGTCCAAAAAAATACAATAATGATAATCCACAGAAACCTCAAGCACGTCTAAAAAACTTCTATTAAACATTCCTCCCATTTATCCCTTTCCTCCTGAAGTCCCCTTTCAGCAAACTTCCATCCCCACAATAACGTTAACCCGAACGAACCCCATAACACAACCGTAGAAAGAGCGACAAAAACAATTTCAGGTGTGGCGAACAAAATAATGAATTGAAGGCCAGTTTGGATTAGCACTGCTATTCCCGATACAAGCGTTATGTCCATTAAGAGTTTCTGGAATAAAGGAGAGCTTTGCCATCTGATGTCAAGTCGTTCACGATAGGCTTGTCCCGCTCCGCCATCACAAGCGGTTAGATCTTCAATTCTTGTTTCTTTTTCTTTAGATGTTATAAAATTATGAAATAGAAAAACATAAACTCACATAAAATACAATGCAGGTCGAAATATTGTACCGGGTGGGAGGGAAGACATCCGGAAAGGTATACGTACTTTGATATATGCCAAGATCCAACTAATAACGAAAACAACTGCAACCACTCCAAGTAAGGCAACAAACCCAAACATATACCATCGCATACTATCATATATGCCTGCGAATATTGTGAAAATCGACACAAGTACGATCCCGAATACTATAAAAATCTTATCATCAGTCAAGCGGGGGTGTTAACCCACAGTCGTGTATAAACATCATAATAAATTTTCTAACAGAAACACCATTGGAAAACGTCCCAGGTCAAGAAGGTTCGATTAACAGGTGCTCGTTCCCCGTCTCTTCGTAAGAGCACCCATAGTCGCCACGGCCATTGGAGCGTTGTTGACGTTGCTGAAATTTCAACAACATTGATAACTGTATCTCGAGATACCGTGGAACCTACATATCATCAACTCGAGATAAATTAAAAAATTTTGAACCTTACCGTATTGAAGTATATAGTAAAGAACACCAGGAATAAGACCATTGACAATGAAAACCAAACAGGCAGAGATGAGTATTGAACGTTTTTTGGAAGCAATGTCGTATTCAAGAGATGGGAAAGGAGATGTTGGCTTTATTATTGTTGTGTCGGACGTGGTTTTTGACGGGATAACTTCTACCGATCCATCGTCAATGTCACGGTCGTATTTAAGTGATGGAAAGGATGCTGTTATTGTTGTAGCTTCGGACGCAGACCCCTCAATGACTAACGTTATTTCCGATGTAGCATTTGACGGAAATTGCTCTACGGATACGCCATTCAACTGCAACTGTTCGGGCTCTTCTTCTGGCATAAAGGAATCTTGAGAAGGACGTCGTACTGGGCTGGCCTGGTCACCATGAGACTGGTGTTATAGCGATGGTAAGAACTTTATATAATATTAAGCCAGCTGTGCGTTTTTCAATTCCAAAGGTACTTACAACGGTTCGGATGATTGCTATGATGGTATCAATGGGTTTATTTTTAGAACTCTCAAAAGCTAAATTGCGCGCAAGTGAGCGGTCACCTTTAAATATATACTTGACCGAATCTTGTCATTTTTGAGACTTGTGCAGTCGTGTTATCCAAAGCTTCCCAATAAAAAAACCCAGCTTGTGCCAACTTTCGTACTTTGTGTGATTAATAAGGAATTTGAAAAAATCATTGTCCCTATAAGTACATTTGTCGAGGTGCCATTCAGTCTTCTCGGGAAGTATTAAAAAAGGCTTCAGCGTCAAAAATTTGAATCTGTAGGGATGTCATTGATGGTAGCGCCCTATCTTGGGCTGCGCTGCGCAGTATTACAAGCAATGGGTAGGAATCGTGAGATATCGAAAATGACAACCGCCACGAGAAGGATCTTTACCGGCTTAGTACCTCGACCATTGGAAGTCAGTGAAGTCATTAACTAGCAAATTGTTTGGTGGATGATGGATTCTCCTTGGAAAAGTGTATGTTCATAGTATAAGAGTCTAATATGAGGGCTGTTGGAGATGCCATAGAAGGATGTGTCTAAGTCTCATTTAGAATCCTCTTGTTGCTATACACATAGTAAAAAAACATCGGTAAAACCCTATACAAAGCCTGGTCAGTTATTTATAACATTACGTGACCTTCCAAAATTCCCGCTTTTCACGTTCGCCAGGTTTTATGCCGTTCATGATTGAAATAACGATATCAGCACTTTGAATTAATTTTCGTTTAGCGTTCCTTTTGAATTCTTGCCCAGAAAAGGCGCCGTGAGCTATTTCAAAATCGAAGGGTGCGAGTGTTTTAATGATGTTATATATGGCATCGGGAGGCAGTGGAATCTCGAAGGGATATCGATGATTTAAATTTGATTTGTTTATTTTTTACCCACCTGGTTTGGATAACTCCACATGAAAGAGAAGGAGATGGTCCCTTCTGGACGGTCAGTGGAATATAAACCAGACTTGTTTCGCAAGTGGAATTATCAGATGACTTATCCGCACGATCAATCATGTTTAATACGACTCACAGGAGTAATCATAATACTATCGGCAGTAAATATGCGATTGCGCCAATGGAGAACCATACTTCCTGGAAAGTGACCACCGACTTTAATAGCTGTTACACCTGACTCTGGGATGATTTCTTGTATAGGTCTAGTGATTAATTCATAAGCGGCAGAGTCGTGTCGAGATATCCATGATTCATCTTCTGATGCGAGGTAAACGGGAATTTCACCGAAAGCTTCGGACCAAGTTGTGAAGGTAGAGTAAAAGTGAGGATGAGAGATGACGATTGCCTGTATTCCTCCTAATTCGTTGATCTTATGGGAAAGATTTAGAACAAAGGAAGTAACATGAAGACAAAATTACCTTGTTGACTGTGTCATCATCTATGTACGCTACTAAATCCCAAACGATATTGCCTTGAGGTGTTCGAATAAGATGTGCACGTTGTCCAATACCTAATTTGGGTTGTGTAGCAATAGTATAAATCTGACCGTCCGCACCAGGAGTCGGTACAATGATATTTTTGAATTTGTCGGAAGAAATGCTTTCTTTCAATGTTGTCCATGATTGACCTGATGGGGGAACATATTGTCGGGGATCCTAGATCATACATCACAATCATCAGATTGCCAACATCATGGGCACCTGGCATAACTATAACTCACATCGCAAATATGACAACTCTTGGGATGTTCTGGACCGTCAAATTGCGTACTGCAAGTTACGCAGATAGGCTTAAGTAATTCCGATTGTGGTATCAAGTTACTTGTCCTCATAATGGCTAAGATGGGACAGTGGACGACAAAGTAGTCACATGGCACTATATCACCAATAATAGTGAGTCGCCAGGTGCTGTTACCTACTAAAAGAATTCAGTGATTTCTTTGAAAAAAAAAAAAACCTGGCTTAATTGCAAATGTCAACGGGGAGACATAAAAATTATCCGACTTGCTTGGTCATCGATCCGGCCTTGATGACCTTCACTCTACCTCCTTCCTTAGACAACGCGGGTGGGCAGCTACCGCTTATTTTAGCTGGCGTGTTTATATTATTGTCTTTGTCCTTCATGTTTGGTGGAAACAAGTGGGTTCCTAAAGGACAGGTGAGAAGACGTTATAGTATATCTTTTTTCTGTAAACTCAAGAATCTTGTTTCATTGCTGTTCAGCATTGCTACGTGACAGGTGGTAGTCAAGGAACTGGGCTATCTCTTGCCCTTATTCTTGTGAAACAAGGTGCCCATGTATCGATTGTAGCTCGAGACGCGAACAAGTTAAAACAAGCAGTTGAAAAACTAGAGGTAAACATGATTTAAACTGAGTATCTTCTTCCCCGTCTTTAATCGATTCAATTGAAGCAAGCTCGTCAAAATTCGGACCAGATCATAAGGTGGTATTCACATTCTCTGTCAACTTATGAAGGTGCCGCCGCGGCTCTTGAAGAGGCTTGCAAACCATTCGGAGGCAGAGCTCCTGATGTCATTTTCAATTGCGCTGGATCCTCAAGACCCGCTTATTTCATAGAAGAAACACCGGAAACTTTCAAAACTGGAATGGACAATACCTATTGGGTTCAAGCGTATACAGCTCTGGTTGGTGCGCGGTCTATTTTAATACCAGAACGGCTTTTTCAGTACATCCGTTTAGGTGGCGTCAAAAATGATGGCCCGTCAAAAAGCCAAAGGCAAAATCGTATTTGTCGCCTCTACATTAGCCTATTTTTCGATGGTGGGATATACCTCTTATTCGCCGGGAAAATTTGCTCTTCGAGGTCCGCACTTTTTTCTTTCTACTGGGCTTTACCAGCTCTTATGTAAAACCTTTATAGGCTTAGCTGAAGCACTTCGATCTGAATTCCAGCTATACGAAATTGCCGTTCATATATATTACCCTTGCACAATCTATACCCCTGGTTATATCGAAGAAAATAAGACCAAACCCCGCATCACAGCTAAAATAGAAGAAAGCGATTCAGGTATTACACCCGAGCAAGCTGCCGAAGGAATTCTTCAGTGTGAGGCAGAGGATTTTTTTTCTTCCGTCCGGTTAAATCACTCAATGCTTTTTAGGTGTTCAAAGAGGTAAATTCCAACATGCTTCAGACTGGATCACTAGCCTCTTCCGATCTGCTACTCGAGGCGCGGGACCAGGTGATGTATTAGATCCTCTAAGAAACCTTGCTTCATGGGTAGGAAAGATTCTCTCTAAAAAATGAACAATCACTCAATGTTTTTTTAGATCATAATCCCTATCATACGTACATACACTGACTGGCAAGTTCGAAGCGTACGAGCTGAACACGAAGATTATCTCCAGTCAAAAGGATTTTACGAGTCTAACTCTAACAAGTGAACGTAAACACATCTATTTCCTTATTTCTACACACCTCGCATATATATTTTTCGTTACATAGAACGTAATCGAACTACCGGTAAAATAGATTTTTTTAATGATTTACCATCAAGGTCCGTTTAAAGGGAAAATCAACCCCATCGGACTGCAGGATAACCCGAGAACGCTTACCTCTATACTATGGGTGTGGATTAAAAGTTCGCATTATAGACAAATTAATTAAGACAAAAAACTTCCACATCCTATTTACACTTGACTTATTGATTCTTCTTATCCAAACTAACTGTTCTAGACCCTACCGAATCCATCCTTGAAGGAGTTTGTATACTTGCTATAGCGTAGACACCAAGCATTAAGATAGGCAACAAAATGATAAATCCGACAAAAAATCCCGCTAATAACGCGGGGGTGAAGAATTGGTAGCGTTGGAAAAGGGACCCGGTCGGGAGCGTGGAGTTGATAGCTTCGGCGACATCTGCGTGAATAGGCAAGGAATGAAGGCTTTCTACTTTGTCAAGTTCGCTACGAGCGGAATGAGAAGAAGTGTAGATGACAAGATGTGAGGAGAAAGATGCAGTTTGTTCTTTGATAGCATTTTCAAGTTGTGATTCTAGTATAATTAACAATAAAAGAAGCTGAACGAATTACTGTATTATTACTTACGTGATTGCATAAATATATCTCTTCGTTGTTTTCCATCCAAGGTGTCCAATGGTGGCATGTTAATACCCAAGACTTGTTTGAGGCCATCTATGAATAGCGAGCGGGAGCCGGAACGGGAGCTCAACGGAATTTCTTTACGTTCCGAACCACATTTCTCGACAATGCCCTCTTTAAAGGATTCAAATGCTTTTGGTTCATTATCTGATGAAGATGGAAGATATGGAATTTGGAGTGAGGAAGTTGCCGTAGAGAGCTGCGTTGCAAGGTATGAAGATGTTCTGAGGTCTGCCGCTGAAAGCTTTTTTTTTTTACAGATATAGTGGAGTATAATATGTAGATAAATATGCACTCACACCTGGTTGGTCTGCGATAATAACTACGTCAAAGTTGCAAATATCATTGTCTTGCAAAAGTTGGTGAAACAAGTCGGCTGGACTCGAGTAGGGGTTCGGTCTGCTTGACACGGCACTCAAATCATGACTAGATTTTGATGACCATGCAACAATGGGTACAGTATCTTGGTATGCCGCCGCTACAAGAAAGAATGATGGTGCTGCGAGCCAACGAACCATGAAAGAGGATAAGTAGGACGGACGGGGCGGCGCGTCACACTAACGCATGTCACAGGGCCAGTCCGGGTGACTCTGGCAGCCCGCCGCCTAGTTTATACTCGCTCATTTGTCAGCGGCCAGTTTACATAATAATGTCTTCATTACCGTCGCTTAAAGAGATTCCTTACGTCCCTAGGCTTTCTGGCTCGTCGTCCTGTCTGCTTGATTACAATGTCAGAGAAATAGTTGATGTGGCCCTTTACACTTTAAAACAAAATGGTTTACAGCCGATAGAGTGGGGAGCATTACTGGAGCATCGAAGGAACGTTCCACTAGTAATCAGAGTAAGTATGGTAGGTCTTTATTTCATTCTTTCTAATTATTTGCTCACTAGAACTACTCATATATCGTTGACGGTGAAAAAATTGAATCTGCCTCAGAATTGCTAACGGTTATTGGTCTACCTCTTATGCCATCGACCGGATTCGACCTAAGGGTGGCGGGAGAATTCCGTGCTAAGGGACGCTTTCATCGTATTACTCATAGTATCCTTCCCCCCTTGATACATCATCTTGTCCTCTATCCTCAATCTTTTATACCTTTACTTCCGGATGAACTGGAGGATGTACCATCTATCCACATGATGTCCCCTAGACTCTCACCTCGGATTCTCGCTCCTAAACCTGCCGCTACTTACGCTGCTCATGTGCGCATGCTGCTTGCTTATCCTTATGCGTCCTCGACGTGGACAAATATCATGTCGAGTCTAAGCTCACTAATAGCCTACGGTCTGTTGGAGATGAAAGATGGATGCTGTCCAAACATCGAAGATGAAGATGAATATTGGGAGGTTCGCTATCCAGAACTTGCCGCAAAAGCATTGGCTACTCTTCGTGAATGGACGTGTGAGGGAAAATGGGCGGATGGTGAAGATTGGATTTGCGATGTCCTGGCCGCCTTTATTAACCAAACTGGGGATTTGCGGCACCTAGCATTGTCGAACCGTTGTTAGTCGCTAGTGCTTTTTTCGTCTACCATGCATGTCTCATGCTTCGACAACCCCTCCATGACTTATACTCCGTCCCTTGAGTGTGATCATTTGACGGAAGTTATTATGACATGCACAAAAGTATTTCTGTACCACTGCACTAATGTTGACTGATTTGTATGTAAATTAGATCTGTACAGATTTCAATGCTACTTATTATGTCGCGAAATAAATACGACATGGAGAACAAGTCAGTATTACGCACGATTTAAAGCAGCCCCCAAAAATATATCCCATAAAAAACAGCAATAAATAAATTACACAAAAAAAAAGTATTGGTATTCTAAATCCTCAATTATACACAGCTACGGAGTTGATTATCCATTTCGCATTCTTGAAATTAGTTGGATCAGCAACAGTTTCGGCACATGTACCCGGACATCCAGAGGAAGGGAATAATGCACCCGCGAAATCTCTGTAAACAAAATTATATCAATTAAGATGGAGATGGAATTAAAACATGACCCACCCGCAAAGTGTGGTATCAAACACCATCATCATGTTGGCAAAGTACTTATCGACTGGGCATGTAGCCGCCGACCAATATGCATCTGGTATCGGCCATTTCGATGGAGTAGGGTTCATCTGAGTGAGATCGTCTGGTACACTTCCATTTAAGAAGGACCAAACGCGTATTCCCATCGTGTCCCACATCATGGCAAGTACTCCTCCCCCGTTCTGATTGAAACCCAAACCGAACGAGTTTGCCTGCGTACTCATAATACCGCACCCAGAATTAGAATTTACTGTTACATCGCAAGAAACTTGGAGAGGGGTCCCTGAAAAAGCGATGCTTTGTCCGGCTGCAGGCTTTGCGTTATCATTTCGTGTACAACCGGGTAGGGTGTGCAATGTTATCTGATTCCTAGTTTGACGGTTGACTCCTTCGATGATGTCTACTTCACCATGGCTTGGCCAGCTATCACCGACCAACCAGAACGCAGGCCAAATAGAACATCCAGTCCTATATTCAACATTAATAAGAGGGAAACGTACATTCCAAATTTAATGCTTACGGCATAGCGCTTATGTTTGCTACCACTAACCCGCCCGTTACCCGCTTTTTCGAGGAAATACGAACGCTAGATTTCCTTGTTAGAAATAAAAAAAAGACAAGCTGAAAAAAGTGCACTGACGAATTACGATTCTGTCCACTGGAGAGTTGGGTAGTGTCATCCACTTTGATGGTAGTGACGTTCTTCTCAACTTGGACCAAACCCAAGGACAACGCGTCTTGTTGATTAACGTAATGGACATTTCCGTGAGTCGGATCGGAAGCGGTAAAGTAATCCCAGTTGTTAACAAAATCTTCGCCTTGGTAAAAAGTCACGAGCTCGAATGAGCTCCCTTTTGGTTTGGGGGCATTTCCGATGGTTGGTAAAGTGGCCCAAGGGGGACTAGAGCTGGTTGTGCGACTAGATGAAATTTGGCTGCTACTGCTACTCGTTTGCTTTGAAGCGGGAGGGGATACTGAAAAGGGTGACTCAGAGGCAGCAGACGAACTTGAGCTTTTAATCGCTACGTTATTGACAGTGGTTGGAGAAGCGAAAGAAGAAGAAGCCGAGGTAGTCGTTTTGTGAGTAGTAGCGCTATCAGTCGATGGTTTTGCAATCAAGACTTGCGAATCCGAACTTTGATGAGAGCATGCATCACCTATAACAAATGTACCGTTGATGAAGCAGATTGTCGAGCTACCAAACCCATACGCATTTGAGAGGAAAGATAGAAACCATAAAGCAAAGAATGTCTTTTGAAGCATGAAGAATATGGGATTTGAATGAAATAGAAAGAATAATGAGTGCGCCGACTCGACTCTTCACGCGAAGGACGGGGCCACAAAGGAAACGAAAGGATTTTACAATTACAAACATTACCCCTGATATAAATAACGATTTCGCCCTCGCACGGTTGAACGGTCAGGGTAGCATCATGAAAAAGAAAAAAGGCCCCGACCAAGGATGGCCATCGATAATCGCTCCAATAGAACCAGTTGCACGCTGTTAATGCATAAATAATATTATCCTAAAACAAATTTCCGACAGGAACCAAGAAAAAAACAAATTACTCGCCACCTTATGTGTAGTTCTCCAGTTCCGTGAAAACTTTGAGACCATGGTCATCTACGGGAAGCAAAATCCTAGCCGAAGAAAACCTATGTAGTGCCTGTTCTGAGGATGCCCGGCCGGGTACAATCCGGCGACCGTGTTATTTGCTATCAAACTCTAGAGCATAAAAGCCTTTCTGGGTAGAATACATAAACGTGAAATTGCTATCTAGGAAATGGATGAATTCCCCACCTCAACCGTGCCGCTTGAACTTATGTAACGTTCTCGCTCAATCTGACTCGGTATTGAACTCGCTTTCAGGCCAGCATTCTCTGTAGCCCCTTTAGGAGTAGAACGTGTTAGCCGACCATGAATGAGACCTTCCAAAGCTCAAGTTGTATGCAAAAAAATCGGCGGAGTCTCTATGTTTTCCCCCAATTACACATCTCTTTGCGAATTCCAAGTGACGTCGAGATGAGATGGACTCTTTACGAGACATACTACACCGAGGGCAGAGCAGCTCAAAATCCAAATGCCAATGAGCCTGACTCGGACGTCGCTCTCAGATAAAAGGGTGGTGATGCCTCTGTTATGCAGGAAAAGAATAGCCATATTCAAATAATAATAAATTCTACCACGTTTTCATAGGTTGGGTTTTTGATTACACAGCCGGATCTTCAGAACTTGTTGATCTCTGTCCCATGCAGGCTCAAAACACGGGTTTAAAGTCCGGGTGTAATCCTCTAAACACTGCTTTATTACCAAAATGGAACAGAACATAAAATCTCACACAATAATAGTAGTTCCCGCGGCACCAGTGTGCATAAATCTTATAGATAGAACTCGGAAAATTTATTATTGGAGTAAAGGGTCAACTTCACGAGATCGCTGAGCACTTCAAGATCTCCATATAAAGAATGTTGATAGATTATGTTACAATAGAGAATAACATAATAACCACCGACGAAAGACGATAGGTAAAAAAAATAAAATTTAGTCGCCTGTTTCATCACGGGGACGATAGGAGAAGCCTTGGGCTGTAATATCATCTTCTACATCTTCTGGAACGCGACCAGCCACTCGAGCAGCGTACATACCGCGTACATATTTTGCTGCAAAAAAGTCTCAGATCTCAAGGATACGATACAACCCTCATTGAACTTACATGTCCGTTGCCAACGGGCCACCCAACTATTTTCCGGGTCAACGATCGCAATGACTCCATTAAATTGACCAGATGTGCATGTAAGAATCCGATCGGGGTTCGACTTGAGCTAAAAATGAGCGGGAGGGGACCACGTGTTAATTGTTAAGATGAGAGAATAAACTGACTATGCCTTACCTGTAAAACTGATTCACAATTAGGACATCCGTGTCGTTTAAAATCTGCTGGTGTTTGCACTATAGAACATAATAAACAGGCTCGGAGCTGTCGACTTCGATGAGTAGGAATGGGTGCTGTGGCTTCAGCCATTTGTGGAGTGATGTGACACGGGGATGTCACAATTACCTGTAAATCGACCCTTCACTAGCTGGCTCCCTACTACAACTAGTACTTACAAACTTTCTAAACCATGTGCACTTATGTATGATTGGAAAGTTTTTTCTTTCTCCTTCATCCGGAACCAACCCTGATTCCGAAGCGGCACATTTACGTTCCATTTCCCTCGTTTTGTGTCGAAAAAGTAAGTGAACATCATCAAAGGCTTTCATCATTAATTTAGTCGAAAACAACTTGAATATCAGACTCAGATATATGCTAACAGCGCCCTGCTTTTTGAACAACATATAATCATATTGCATGGCACGATTGGGCATCAATGTCCGTTGAATTTTACGCAGCTCTTTGAGAGTCCGCGTGGTTGAGATTCAAGATTAAATTGATCACTGCGAGTATAAAACGAGGTGCTTTTGTAGG
This sequence comes from Clathrus columnatus, assembly GCA_020884735.1. Classification (NCBI taxonomy): domain Eukaryota; kingdom Fungi; phylum Basidiomycota; class Agaricomycetes; order Phallales; family Clathraceae; genus Clathrus; species Clathrus columnatus. The sequence goes on from BPWL01000002.1 coordinate 2,808,737, forward strand.
AGGATCATTCAGCCTTCAGGTCCATTCCCTCTCCGTCTCGCAATGAGAATCTCTACCGCTGCCCTTTCTGCTGTAGTTCTTGCCGCTTCTACTTTAGCTCAAGACTTTACTATCCAGCTCTCACTGGACAGTGAAACTGGGGTGGTCTTAGGTCAACCCATGGTCCTTGAGATTATACAACAGGCGAGTAATCTTCCCACTAGCTTCTTTACAGGATAATGACTGAGTCCTTGATTTTAGATCTCACCTACTACTCCTTTCGAAAACGTCGCCATTGCGTTCGGAGTACAGCATTGTGGAGATTCTCCTTGTTCGCCCGATGATAACGATGAGATTCTAGGCCAAATTGTAAAGACGAGCCTGTTTAATCCTACAGTGAATGCCTCCGAACCCTTCAGTCCTCCAAGCCAGAGCTTTACTTTAGATATTACTGGGGAGCCCGGATCAGCCTCACTTCATGCCACCGCCTTAATTCTTGTGGGGGTGAGTAAATAGTGCCAAAAGTTACTTTTTTTTTTTGTTTACCTCCAACTTGACGCTATTTTTTCTAGGCCGGTCCCCTTCCTCTCATCTTCTCCCAGAACGTCAGTATAACGCTGGTCTCCTCTTGAAATTATAAATGGAAAAGAATAAGGGACGGACTTTCCTAAGATATTTTTTTATCAGATACGTTTACTATAAGAAAAAGCCAGATTATGCCTTATAGAGTCTTTACAAATACACATACACACCAGAGGTGCTTGAGTTTTCCTCAATTTTGATTCCGCCTTTGCCCGGTATCTGTCCATGACATCCTCCTTTGCCGACAAAAGAACTCGGAGGAGTATTAAAAACTCAAAAACATTTTTAAGTCAAGTAAAAGCTGTTTCCGTAGAACATGAAGAAGAACCCTCAGAGTCAAATGCCAATACTAAAATCCCCCAAATCGTCGCTTCGCAAGTTGGTTTATATCCGGATTTACCTACTTCATTGAGTATTCGACGACAAGATGCATTAAAGGGAAGAGGATTGTGGTCAAATATTACTTTTCACAGAGGTGATTTATTCATACTCAAGTTTACTCTTCCACAAAGTTCACCTTTCACAAAGGCAGCACCATTTTAAAAACAAGACCATTCACACATGTCCTTTCAACGTCAAATCTCTCTTCTTATTGCAATTATTGTATGAAACCCAAAACTCAAGATCCTCTCAAACGTTGCACGAAATGCAAGCAAATTTGGTATTGCTCGTCGGTAGGTTCGACCAAAATGTGAAAAGCTTATTCGAACATTCTGTACCTATCACCATTGTCATTGCTTGACTGATATGTTATAGACATGTCAAACTGCAGATTGGAAGTTACATAAACACGAATGTTCTGCTATTACACGGTGGATAACGACGGCATCTCCAGATGGTTCGCCGCCCCCTGAAGCCATCAGAGCATTAGGAAGAATTCTATACGCCAGAAAAGCTTTTGTGGATGATCAGCATTGGGTATGTCCTTCACAATTATTGGCATGTTAACCTATCTTTATCCTTTTCATTAGTGGAAAGAAATTGAAGCCTTACAATCGCGTACGTTACTTATCGTCCTTGTAAAAGTGACTGTATGTTTTTTGTTGACATTCCAAAGATCGTTCTTCTTTACCGCCATCGGCTACTGAATCATACACACATTTGGCACATGCCCTGGTTCGATATCTGAATGTCTTATCACCAACTGAGTTAGAGCCTTACGGACTGCATTCAGCAGGAGATATCGTTGATCTCATTTCACGTGTAAGTGCTCCTTGTAAATACGTGTTAGTCTTTACTAATGACGCTCTCTAAGTTTACCACCAACGCTTTCACATTGACATCGCCTCTATTACTGCCTTTAGGAACATGTTTATCACCTGTCACCAGCTTTCTTAATCACTCGTGTCAGCCAAATGCTGTTGTAGTGTTTCCAAAAGCACATTCCCGAAAGACTACACTATCCGAGCCGATACTGAATGTGGTTGCGTTGAGAGATATTCCTCCAAATGAAGAAGTCAGTATATCTCGCGTTTTTCTGATACTTGATGGGCATTTTTAAAAAAACCATTCTTAGGTTCTCATTTCTTACGTTGATACGACATTTTCAACTCCACAGCGTCAGCAAATTCTAAAGGAAACTTACAATTTTACTTGTACATGTCCACTTTGTTCCAAATCAACGACGGATTTAGATCAACATGAGGTCGTATTTTGTCCTAAAGATTGTGGTGGGAGATGCAATGCGCCGTTTTTGTCTAGTCAACGTGCGTTATTTTTCGAGTGGATGTTTTTTCACCTCATAATATCTTTAAAAGACGTGAACCTCACGTGGCGCTGCTCATCTTGCAATACCGCCTACTCACATGACGCCGTCATTAAAGTGGACGATAAAAGACGATTGGGTCAAGAAGCACTCGACAAAGTCTCCAAACTTCAACAATCTGGTGAGGATTACACTTTTTCCGCTTTCCGCTCCAATTTTAATTAATACACTCTTTTCTAATAGATCCCATACAAGCATTAAAAATTACAACAAATATCATTCCACTTCTTATAAACGATTTACCACCCTCCGCACATCCACTATTAAATATTCTTCGAATCCATCAAGTACTTCTTATCGACAAACTTTCATCGGTGGAGGAAGGTAATTCAAGTCAAGTCATAGACGACGTAATTCGTACAGCCGGCCGAGTTGTCGTTGGATTAACAGCCATACTAGAGGAAGGTCATCCTATATTAGGTATCGCGCTAGCCGAACTGGGGAAGTTATTAGCCGTGGACGAACCTCCGGAGCCATCTGACGCATTTAATTTTCCACCAAGAGGTCCTGCCCGACTCGCTCTTGCCCTAGAGACCTTAAAACGGGCGTTCAAATCTTTGCGGATCGGATTTGGGGAAGAAAATGAAGGTGGAGAAGTTGGAGTTCAGATTCGGGAAGAAATTGTCCAACTGGAGAAGGAATTACAGGCCTGGCAGCAAGGAATACGAAACCTTTGGGAAGATACTGTCCTCCAGCGAAAATATGAAGCAAAGTAATAATAATTTAACTTTCTTGTTCACAGGTGTTTATAAAGTATTTTTAAATACACTTTCTCTCTCTTCTTCTTGTCCTAATTATTGCAATTTGTGAAAAGTAACTACCACCACCCAGTATCGCCGGCCTTTTTTTTAAAGTTTACAACGAGCTAGTAAAACAAGAGAAAGGCAAACCAAAGAGTATTACAGATTTCTGGATAGAATGAATAAATAAATTTAGTGTTGTTGTTGAAGGCTCATCAGACTAGCGACAAAGGTCAAAATCTATTGAATAAGGAATGTTAAATTGGAATTCTTTTTCTCGGAGCAATCAAAATTGATGCGTACCAGACGAGGTCGGACGTCTACAATATCCTCTGGCACAAGGAAGATAAGAGCGTTCATCTTACGGGCAATAGATATAGCCAATTTAGCTAGAAAATAACCTCAGTCAGATTTTCGGAGAAAAAACGTCTACTTGGGGATGATTACACACCGTTCTGTCTGCGCTCTTCGTAGTCGCCAGCTTCACTAACATTAGTAACCATGTTAAAGTCCACAATACCGGGTTGCATTGCATCGAGAAGTTCCAGGAAAAATACACCAGTAGTAAGAGAAGGATCTTTGAACGAGCGAATGGGTCTAACGGAAGGCTTGTTCTTCTGCGCGGTAGTGTTAGCCCACTTCAAGATCTCAGCATCTGATATAGCTCGTTTTGTGCCAGAGAGGGCGGATAATGTCTGAAGGATATTCAATCTAGGCAAGTTATGGTTTAATTTAAAAATATCTAAAAGAAGAGTCATATAATACCTCATGAGTTGCCAAACAAGACCGAGCACCAAAGTCTTATTTGCATCGACAATATCAGCCCCTTGAACGCCAACCATATGTAACTTATTCTGGGAGGCAAGGTCGACGACGTAATTAGTATTTTCAACAGCTTTGAATCGCGTCAACCGCGGTGCGCTAATAAGCATCTCGTCTACCTCCTCTCCTTCTGCTGGTATAACAAAACCAGGAGTCCCAGGTCCAACGGCTTTGGGTTTATTAACTCTTCTCCAAACGACGCTGCCAGGAATAATTTTGTCAAATGCCTGAAGGATGATTAAACCGTCTTTAACATTCTCGAATAGATTCGCCACGGTTGGTTCAACGCCAAGGGAATTTAGCCAAAGAGTGAATACGCGAGCTTCACGTTCGCCTTCAGCGTCAAAGTCTTCGACAATACCATAATCTTTAGCTTCTTGCATATCAAGAGGTTCAAGACCGGGATAGGTATTAAATAAATTAGCTACGAAAGCGAGGTTGAGGCGGGGGTTTCCGGATATTAAGGAGGGGACCGTAAGATATTTGCGGCATCCGATCGCTGCTGCGTTTTGAAGAACCTACAGTCACGTCAACATTTGCCGAAATATGAGATATGATATTGAAATCAATTACTTGTTCAGCTCGCTGACGAACATCCTTTGTCTGAAGAGGTGCACGAGAACATTGATCCGGTTTTAGCTGGTTAAGGAGAACAGTATAGTTTTCACCATCGTTCACATCCTTGCTAAAGTTATTAACTCTGATTGGAAAAAAAAAAGTCGGTCAATAATTGTTGTAAGGAACAACGACAACGATTACTTTCTGTGCCAGCCTGCGGCCTTCAGATGGTAGTTGAACCATCTCAATAGAATTTGGTCGGGTGTCAGTCTTAAAAGATCTTCGATAGTCTCGCCATCCTCGCAGAGTCGATATAACTCCGGATGGATTTTGATATCGACACGAGAAAGCAAACCACGTCGGATAACCTGCCAAATTAGGCCGAGGATTAAATGTTCACGACCTTCGGCGATATCTGAGCTACCGATATTGACAACTGAACAACCAATCGCCTTCGCGGAAGAGATGACGATGTTGTTATTCTCAGTAATCTGGAAGGCATTTAGAGGTTTGCGAGCGGTGGGCTTGTTCAAGACACGGGTATCAATAGTATCTGGAACGGAGTCGTTGATTAGTTTAGAGAGGATTAATCCATCACGGCATTCGTCGAAGAGTTGCATGGTAGTCGTTGGAATCGGCAATCGTTCCCCAATATCGGGATCGCCCTCTAGAACCTAGTACAAAAATTAATTAAGTTGTATGCCATACAAATTATATTTAAGACAAACATACACCATTGATGTGACTTGTAAATTCCGACCTTTCGTCTTCGTTGATGGTATGACTAACGTTCGCATTGGATCCCTGAACGGTAACTTTCCCCTTCTTTTGTTGTAAAGTGGACGTATCTTTTTGTTCTCTGACTTTAACGGCAAGCTATAAAGGTTTTATTTAAACATAGAGGAATTTATGGCAGAAGAAGAGCAGACATACTTCAACAAAGTCCTCCAGCTCAACTTTGCCACTGGCATCAACGCTAACATGTTTTAAAGTTTCTCGAAGAACATCATACGACTCTCCTCTCGATTGTAAAGCAGAAATGGCAGCAGGTTTGGTAACTCGACCTGGTGTTTCTGTGCTAATCTGACTGTAAAGTTGTATGAGACAAGAGAGATCTAAGCGCAAGATAGAAACGATAAGACGAACTTGAATCGATTAATCAGATCTAGCATTTCCTCGCGGGAAACCTGTGGATATTTCTTCTGTAGACGAAGTGCCTCCATTGATGTATGGGGAGTAGTTGAAACACAAACTTGCGATAAAAGTAATGGAGAGGGTCTATAATATAACAAATGATCTTGCTTAGTCATTGATTCCCACTACGCAATAGATTGGCATCGCTTTGTTGGACAGCGGGGAACAGTATACATTATTATATCATTGTTTTAATGCAGAATAAAAAGAAATGATAACTTGTGAATGAACTGTTGAAGAGTTCAGTAAATATAAATTACAGTAGACGAACTTACTGATGGAATTGTACACAATTAGGATAAAAAATAGTATTCTTTGAGCTTCAGCTTCAACGATAATCCGAACGACGGCTACGAAAAATTGGAGGTTTCCCTTACTCCATCATGATATTGTCTCGCATGAACGCGGCCGCGTCACAGTCGTTGGCTGTTCCAAAACTGCGTTCTTATGGTTCGACAGAGAGGATACCCTTGGATAACAGTAATAATAGTATTACAGTTACTGCTGCGCTTTCAATACCCTCTAGTGCACGAGCAATAATACCTTCCACTCGCAGTAATGTTTCTGTCATTCCATCACTGCACACTGACCCACCACCATCCTTCCAATCGTCACTGCGTAGTCGCTTGGCACTTTGCATCGCCCAGACTTTTGCAACTATCATTTCTTCTACGTTTTTGATATGTGTAACTTTTTGGGCTACTGCAGTTCATTTCTATCGTCGCATTCCCGCTTGGCTTCGGCCCGTAGAACCCCGTCGGTTCGAATGGGACAATCCTCAACTAGCAAAGACCGAAAAAGTGGTAAAACAAGTGTATGCATATGCCCAGGCGGTAAATTTTGAAATCATCGATGAACAAGTCGAAACTGCTGATGGTTATTTTTTGCGGTGAGTCTTTATTGCTTAGCTGAAAGGCCAATTTTATGACGTTTCTTTTTTTTTTAAAAAAAAAGGGTTCATCGTATAGTCAATCCACGACATAAACCAAGTCAGCACGGGAAGGGTTTGTAGTATTAATCAAGTATTTCTCTTATATATTCAATTTCTCATGTAATAACACAGGTGGATTTCCTGTTCTTATTCTTCACGGTCTTTTCCAATCTTCTGGTTCTTTCATAACATCAGAAGAACGGTCTCTGGCCTTTTGGTTGTCTGAACAAGGGTTAGTGTCATTAAACTCTTCGCCTGAAGAAACTAATAGTAATAGCTTTATAGCGGGTATCAAGTGTTCCTCGGAAACACTAGAGCAGTATTCAACATGGGACATCGCACTCTCTCCCGCTCAGATCCTCGGTTTTGGAACTGGACTATCAAGGATCTTGCAGCTTACGATTTTCCAGCTCTAGTCGACTATGTTCGAGATGCAACAGGCTATAACAAAGTTAGGATGTCACGATCTCTTCTTTTTTTTCATTTTTATAACGTCACCTTAAAAAACTGCTTGGTATAGATTGCTTTCATTGGACATTCTCAAGGCAATGGTCTAGCATTCATATCTCTCTCCGAAGGAATGCATCCTGAACTGGGCGAAAAGTTATCATGTTTTATTGCTTTGGCACCTGCGGTTTACGCGGGCCATTTAACAGAGAGCACTCTATTCCGGGTTTTGAAAAGTTTAGAATGGAATACTTGGAGAAAGATATTTGGTATGTGCTGTTTAATCTACTGCATTCCACAGTTTGATTATACTCCCCCCAAAAAGGCGTCTTGGACTTTATACCCATAATGCAAATTTCGTATAACTATGTCCCTGCTAAAATCTTCGCGTCGATGGGATATGTCATGTTCGCTTATCTTTTCAACTGGACAGATGCCAATTGGTTACCAAGAAGAAAAACAAAAATGTTTCGGTTTCTTCCTACACCCGTAAGTAGTGCTAGTATATTCTGGTGGTGCGGGAAGGGCGGTTTCGCGGAACGAGGATGTACAATGGATGATACTAGGCCAACATGGTGGACTATTTGGACGGAAGCGGGTCTGGTGTCCAGTTTGCCACCTTTAAGCCTATGGAGTGGTGGGAAAGATTATCTTGTGGATGTTAAGAAGCTTATAAAAAGACTTCGTGAAAAAGAAAATAGCGTTACAATAATGCGGATTGAGGAGATAGAACACTCGGAAGTACGTACATATAAATCATATTTAGCATTGAAAAAGATGTTCATAACGTTTTAGCATTGTGATTTCTATTGGGCAGCAGAATCTGTAGAATGGTGTTTCTTTAAGATATTAGGCAAGTATAAAACACTTGATTTTTTTGTGGCGGTCTCATTGAAATTTATCTTTCCAGAGGATATCGAATATACCCGAGGAAATAGTAAAAAGGATATCACTTCACTGCCTTCTATTCCGGACCTTGCTCCCCTTATGGACTTGAACTAGTGATTACCATGCAGTATTATTTTTGGATTATATGTTATATTTTGGTCAAAAGAATAATACATTTACATACTATGCCACAGGCAAATAAGCTTAGCCATTTTTCTCAAGTGTTGGAATGACCGGATTGACTGTGACATATCACAAGTTTCTTTTGCTCTGGACTACACATAGTCCGGACTCTCCGCCTTTTTGAGATGCCACAAGTTATTTCAATTTCGGAAAATTCAGAAGATCACAAGATTGCAGCATTAGCATTGTCAAATTGTCTTGATAAGCTGAACCTCAAACATGTCTATATTGGTGGTTTTGCAATGTCTTTATTAGGCAATTCTCGACTTACACAGATATGTCATTTCTATTTTTAGACCTCTTAATTAGTAGACTTACACACCTGGAATTAGCACGACATTGATGTTCTTGTTGAATCGGAAAACCTAGATTTTCTTACACTGCGTCAGGAGATTACTCGCATGAACCGCCATTTCGCCACTGCTGGAGTGCAGTTTTATTTTGTCAAGGTTAGGATTTATTTTCTTAGAAAAAATGTTCTCGTTGAATATGTTTTTTTTTTATAAAAAAATTGAGAATATTGATTTACTGGAAGAGGATCCTGATGAAGAGCAGCTTGTATATTCCAGCAAAGACAATGTCCTGATAGAGATGCTTCGTACAGGCTCCCTCGGACTTCCTCATGTTGCTGGGCCGATTTATCCTATCTATGATGGTAGTGCAATTAGTGAGTCACTTTTTTTAGAGTTTCCCAGCATCTTCCCTCAAGCACTGCTTACTTTCAGACCTCCACATCCTTCATCCCTCTATCCTTCTCTTTACCAAACTGAAACGGTGGTGCATCAATTATATGTCCAAACGACCAAAAACAGTTCAAAAGGCTAACAGTGACAAGAGCGATATTACGTTTCTATTCAACTGGCTGGAAACAATGAGGATTTTAGTCGATTTTGAGTCGTACCAAGGAAAAACCAAACCTGAGTTACTAACATATATAAGAACATTCTATGAAGAATCTGCGGGGGACAGCGAGCTGCTAGAGGCTATTAAGAGCTGCATGATTCTGGATGATTATATGCTACTTTCTTCTGCCAGCTCTTCACCTCAATAACTTGCAAGAGTTCATGTTACAGTCAGACTCATTGAACTTGGCGCAGGATAGACAAACTAATCAATGTCTAGTTATATTCATGATTAAACGTACGCAACAGAAATCTTTTAGATATGTAGTTGTATTCGGGTGTAGACATTGTAATGGTCAAGTATAAACCGTCTTAAAAGAATCTTCACTATAACTTGTAACATTTTGTAATCTGTGTCACTAAATGACATGGTTGTAATAAACTTTTATTTGCAAGGAATCTATCATTTGAGGGGTCCTAGTATAAGTACTTATTGTTTGTTTCTTTACAGAGATTTCGCAGGCGCATTATTCTCTGGACGTCGATGATCATGACGGACGTCCGGGTACTACATATGCTGAAACTGTTGCTGATCCAACGAATTTCAAGGATACGAAATGGATAGCTGTATATATCTCATGATTTAGAATACCAATACCTTTTTTTGTGTAAATTTTTTTGTTATCGTTTTTTATGGGTATGGGATATAAATATAAGGGACTTTTACATAAACTGCGCGTAATATTATTTTCTATGCTGTATTTATTTAGATAATCGTATTGGAATCTGTCCAAATCGAACGTAAATCAGTCGTTTGATTTTAAGATATTAATAATACCACTCTGTTGTTGTATAGAAATATTGTACACGTGCCATAATTACTTTCGTCAATCACATTTAAAAGACGACCTGGAGGAATTGTCGAAGCGTGAGAGCTAACTAACAGCACTTCGACAATGTTAGGTGCCGCATATCCCCAGTTTGGTTGTAATAAAGGTGACCAGGACATCCCCGATCCAATCCTCACCGTCCGCCCATTTTCCTTCACACTTCCATTCGCGGGGAGTAGCCAATGCTTTTGCGGCAAGTCCTGGATAGCGAACTTCCCAATATTCATATTATCTTTAGACAGTCATTTCTAACAGACCGCAGGTTATTAGTGAACTTAGACTCGACATGACATTTGTATCCGTCGGGGACACATACTGGATAAGGGAGCAGCATGCGCATATTAGCAGCGTACGTAGCGGCATGTTTAGGAGCGAGAATCCAAGGTAAGAGTCGAGGGGAGATCAGGTGAGTAGATGAGGAGACTAATAACTAACAGCGCGACTCTTGAGTCTTCTAAGCGTCACATCTGAAGTTCTGGATGTAATGATGTGTGTGACAGGTAACCGGTAACTGGTGACGCGGTGACGGTCCGCATTCCCTTTTCACTACAAAACCCGTAAAAAAACATGCACTCGATATCAAAATCACGGACTTTCTTCTTGTCTCATTTACCCATGCACGTTTCTAAATCATTTGTTCGGTTTGCTAGCACAAACCGCAACGCCATGGATGACAAAGTCGCGGTCATTCGACGAGCCCTCTATCCTCCCAATTTGCGCAATAAACCATCTCCTACAGGTTCATGGCGTCCTAATACAATGCGCGCCTTATGGAAAGCTATACCTACTAAACAAGTTCACGAAATAATTGAAAGAGGATACAAATTATATCTACGACATCAGAGGCAAAAACGGCAAGCGGAAATTGAGCACAAATTCGAAAGTATGCGGAATGCAATGACAGAATTAACTCGTTTGGATAAAAGATTGGCAATTGAAGCCAATAGACAGGAAGACCCACGAGTGAAAACAAAGGAAGAGATAGAGCTTTTGAACTCTACTCATGGAGCTGAGAGAACTCGCTTAGAAGCTCGAATCGGGAGTCGTCTGCGTGGATTATTTCCGAGAGAGTTGAAGTTACCAACCGATACACCGTCTAAAGAAGGCTGGAATCATGATTGGAAACCACTTGCTGCGAAACAAAAGACGACGTAGTGTACGCAAACAAATGTCATTCATTCATCACAATAACCTCATTTTTTCCTTAGGTTTTTATGGGGAGAAAATTAGCTCACGTATTATATAAAAAAGTGATTGCACACTGGATACCACGCTATCTCAATGGCATTTTAAAGCACCTCCCTTGTATGAAACTAGATAATGGTTGCTTCAAGCTAAACTTGCCGCACGTACGTGGTTCTACCTTGAGACTAAAGGAATAAAAGAAACAATTATTAAATTCTATTGCTATATGTGATACAGTGGCGCACATGAGTTCAAGAAATTAAATGAAGATGTAAAAGGTATAAATTATGCAAGGGAATAATAGTCTGAGTCGTAGAGCAGTGCTGTTGTATAGATAGTGGGATCGTAATGTGGTGGGATATCAAACAAATCAAAGTTTACGTGAGTTGAAGAAAGAGAAAGAGAGAAGACATCGGATATGTACACATACAACCTCAAAGAGAAACTGTGTCGAAAGATAACATGACATCATTTATACCGACCCAACTTCTTTCCTGGGAGTGTCGGCGATTACTAGCATGGTCAGCATGACATCCAGAGCAGCCAAGTGAAAAGGTAATGGATTGTCGTTCCCATTCCAATTCCCATCAGGGATACGCCATCTCTCTTTTGTCAAGACAGAAAGATCATACCAACTTTTCGTGATATCGGCGAGCATTTCCTCCGAATTTTTGCGGAGCGTCGACTTGGGTGTCTTACCGGCATAAAGCATATGTATATACAACGCCCCCAACAAGGCTGAGTCGCCCATTGCCCCGCCTGTATCAATCGACTCGTTGCATGTGTTTGAGACGGTGAAAAGGGAAGATGTGCACAAAGGTATAACGGGAGTGGGTGTCTCCATAGGCAGCAGTGGTGTGTCTGTATCGTCCTCCGTTGTATCCATATCCGTCTCGGTGGGACTAGGTCCAAGGATGGAGGGCTGGTCAGTGGGATAAAGATAGGAAGTCAAAATAATTGGTGCTCTTCCGGGAAAGGAGACACTATAAGTTAACGACGAAGCGTCCACGAACACACTACCAGGAGGAGGGACCATGGAGAAAGGTCGGCTTTGGGACTCATCCGTCCCAGTGTTAGAAAGCAATGCCAGCGGAATATCATTCTGAGCGCATACCAAACTAACATGAAGTGGACGACCCTGGGGATTCATGACAGCCATCTCCAGATGAAGCATCCAGGCTGAATTTATATTCAAAAGACATGAATTTTTACGACACATTCAACCTTTACTTACCTTCCACCTCGCTTGCAGTTATGCCGTCAAACCTAGAGAGCACAATCTTCCATTCTGTGTCGCTCCGCTTAGCAAACTGCGAAGTAAAGAGCCATATATTCTCCACAATCCAGGCTATGTTCACGTCGATGTCGCCGCCAACAGTCTGGTCGTCCTCAGAATGATACGGTACGTTCCATATGGCAAGATCATGCGCTTCACCACGTTCATCTATGCAGGCAGCCAACAGCCATTTTTTGCATTTTGACAGCCGGTACCCGACGTGTAGGAAAGTATATCGATCTGTGACGTTCAAGGAGGGTCGACCTTCCCATTGAAAATGTGTTTCGGGAGGACCAGGTCGGGCCAAGACGAATGCTGGAGCTTGAAGGCGATTATCAATATGGATCAAACTCATCGAACTCCTTGAAGGAACCGGCCTACTACAAACCCGTAAAAGTCTGTCATAAACGGATTGCACAAATTGTTCGAGTCCCAGATATCGTGTGCAAGGGTAAACGTAGGGATCCGCGATGTAACTTTCGGGTACGAAATGGAAAAGCACACGATCATTGTCGAAATCCCGCTGCCCAGCAAGCTTAGGGATGTACTTGCGGCTTCTAATAATGGACCTCAAGGTGGGTGAGTCCAAAGAAGAACATAAAGTTGGCGGAGAGATGATATAAATGACAATACGAGGGACGTGTGGGATTAACGACAAGGCCGTCATTAATTGTGCTTAAAAAGTAATAGTTAGGTTTTGAAATAATCCTTCTTAAATCAGTGCTCACCCAAAACCTTGCGAACTGATTCAAAGTGTAGAGGAACGAGTCCATTGGTAAACGGTCCCGCATCTCCCGGAACATGGGCACCAAGTCCACGGGCCTAATTTGTGGGTTAGCAGGTAGTAGGCCATTCGAGACCAAAAACCCCTTACCGCGTATGTTCGTGCAACACGTTGCAGCCAAGATGTAACAATTGTTGCTCTCTCTTCACCATCTTGAAAGAGACAAAATGCAACAACGTCCTTTGTTCCTCCCCTAGGACCCAGGCCTTCTTTTTCCCAGAAGCGTATAGCAGAGGGGAGGACTTGGTGAACTAATCCAGCACGTCCTAAGCAAAACTTTGGTGGACTCAGTAGCTTCAGTTTAGGTGAAGAAAATATCGCGGGAGGAGGTATATCTAAAAGCACTCGGTCATATATGAAGTGAGATAAAACAGGTCTTTTTACTAACCGGAAGCTACATCTAGAAGAGCGGATAGAGGCAAAGCAGCTTCGATCCCAGGAATTTTCTTAAACAAAGCCGATAACCTATTGACATGTTCTTGAGGTATAGAGAAACGGGGAGGAGAAGAGAAAGGAGGTGTCAGGCCACAAGCATGTGACCAAAGGCTGTTTTCTACATTCTCCTTCGACATCGCTTGAGCCAGCATTTCTAGAGTTTTGTTCCGTTCAGACGCACTCCCCAATGCAGCAGCTGGGGAGACGGGTGTTGGGACGGATATGGCGACAGAAGGGGTCTCTGAAGAAACAAGCTCTTTGAATGAAGGTCGCATAGCTATACCAAGGGGAAGTAATAAACTATACTCGAGCCGGAAATATAGCAAAGACGGCGACAGAGGATGTCCTACAGGAGGGGGAGTAGACGGTCGGGAAAAAGATTCTCGACTACGGACGTCTAGACGATCATAATCTAGCTCCATAGTATCCAGCTCTTCTTCATTTTCGTCACAAGATGAGGACGAATCAATTTCTTCCGCATCCTCTTCTTCACTAAATATACTTTCCCATTCTTCTTCTCTTGAGCCTTGTTTCAAACTTTTGGTATTTCGCGAGTGGCTGTCCAGTTTGCGCTTGAGACCTCGCAATCGATTTACAACTCCAATCCGAGGGTCCGTAAGCGAATCATATCTAAATCTCCAGCCATCTCGTTTTCGGCCTATGAGAACGTCCTCCGGGGGAGGCGTGGCCATTGACTGTAGATTTCTCAGGAGATATTTTCCTTGGGAGCCGGTGTATTTATCATCCGCTATATGATGGCGATCACCGAAGTAAACGGGGTCAAACAATCGATCCCTTGGGGATCCTAATGGGTTAAGCACTTCCAATGAGGGTGTTCTGGGATTATTAGGTGTCGGGGGGCTCCGAGCTGTTGGAGTAGAAGGCAATAATTCGGGAGCTACCATAATGTCTTCGGGTTCCGATGGATCATTAAGTTGTTGTGATGACGGGAGGACGGGAGGGATAATACCCTCAGAGGTGAGTGCATCACGTAACCAACTAGGGATGCCTTTATCCAATGAGGATGGTTCTGGTACGATGCTTTTATCGAAATAATCGAAGTCGTCATCGGTGATTAATGTGTCACCAAAGCCACCAAAGCCACCATCTACATCCACCAAGTCTGAATCGCCGTTGACGTCCATCATATTCATTGAGCGGCTTAGATTGATACCGATATTTATATCACTCAGATCTATATCCATACCCAAGTCCATTTCATTGGGCATTCCCATTGCACTCGTTCGAACATTATCCGACGCGGGCAGCGCACTGGGAGTATATTGGGCTGAGGGAGCTGACACAGATGATAAGCCAAAGGTTCCTGAAGCCAATTCGGCGGTGCCGGCCGCGGAAACATGGAAGGGGTTGCAATCTGGCGGGGAGGGATAGAAAGAATAGGAAGTGGAATCTTGTGCAGTTCTTGCAAAGAATTGACCTGACGTGGAACGCCAGCTTGAGATTGAAGCCACTATGTCTTGTGAGGGTTTTGGTGGTACAGTGGCTCCCGATATCGTTGGCGTAGAGGGGGTGGGGACAGGTGTCTGTTGAGTAGACACAGAACCTGAGACGGAACCGGCTAAAGGTGTTTTATCTTTACCTTCCTTTTCCCGTCGTAAACGTTCAAGGTTTGCCTTTTCCCGCTCTTTTTCACGTTCTTTAGCCACGCTTTCCACGTACCCTGCCGTACTTTTAGCAGCTTCATGAATAGGTAGTCTGGGTATCCTTCGTCTACTATGTAATTCCAATGTACGCATTACACGTTGAGTATTCCTCAAACGTTTAAAAGAATTACGAAATATGGTACGATCAAGAGCCTGTGAAGGACTCACGACGAGAGAACCCATATCTGAGACAGAGACAGCATTGATAGAAGGGCGAGGAGGAGTCAACAAAGTTTCTATACCAGGTATTTCGGGAAGAGTCGTTAAACGGATACGGCTCGGATCGGTATCAACGAAGGTCAGATGAGCCGGCCACAAGGCTGGTAATCCTCTCGGATCCCCTTGTGGGTTATTCAAAAAAATGTAGACTAAAATAAAATCTTCATGACTAAATTTCGACTCTGGAAGAATACTGGGTCTTGAATGGGATGTAGATCTAACTTTGGCAGTTTCGGGATAGCCCAACGCCCCAAGACCTTTGAGAGCATGCCAAAATTCATTACGGAGGGATGAAGGAATAGTCGAGGATGCATGGGTTGATATATAGAACGCGGGAGTCGGATATGGAGCAAGAACAAGTGGTGTCCCCGGAGAAAGTGGTGTGCAGAACGTTGATTCTGGAGGTGTTGGAGAAATGGGGGATAAATTGGTTACAGTCGGCAACGGACGGATATAAATTGCGGTTGGTGTGAGGTAAACATCAAGTGCAGTGTGTATCAGGTGTCTAATATAATCAGTTAAATCAACAGGAAAGATGATCAGTAACGAACTTTTACCTTGATTGAGAACTTCTTTTCCAGCCGAAACCCCAAAGAGAATCAAAACATTCTTCAATTGTCAGAAAACCTTGACCGAAACGAATAGCTCGGAGGGGATGTTTACTATCAGCGCCCATAGTCATGCTGTTTTCCTTGCTCAGATTTGGGCTGCAGATGTTATCTATCAGTCTCTCGCGGACGGCATAAATAAACATTGAATATGCATCTTGTAGGGATAACCTTGGTAATAAAACTGCAGATGTGGGGGGCTGAGAGGTTTCATCACATGTAGATCTAGCACAGGCTGGGCACGATCGTGTGAGTGCAGCGCACTCAGCTGAACACGAGAATAGATCATTGGGAGTGAAATCAGATAAATCTACTCCTGCAAAAGTGTTAGAGGAATGAGAACGGGATAATAACAAGATTCTTACGTTGTAGACCTTCAAACGCTAAAGACTCCAGCTCCTGAAATAGATGGGCCGGTGCCTTCTCCTTTCCTTTGGGCGATAGCCCTTGAATGCTTGCAGAAATAGAGTTTGGGGATCGTATGCAAAATATCCATAAATTGATAATACTGTTTGAAATATTCACAAAAGGCAATAGCAATCCGACAAGACTGGTGTTATTCTCTGGTGTGTCCTTGATGAGACTTTGTCGAGCATTCTCAACAATTTTGTACGGATCGTCTATATTATTATCCGGCGAAAATCTGGCATAAATAATCGTTGGATTGGGCGGGAGGGGATATCTGCAGTGAAGGGTTTGGGAGTTTTCGGCCAGGTGGCGAAGACTTTTACGGGGAGGTTTCGATGGAGTCATTTGAAATGAAAAAAAAGGATTTATAGGAATTTTCGGAAGGCGGCCTGGTACGCCAGATTGACAGAGGAAGAGGTCGTCGTATGTTTCGACGATTGAACTCGATTTTAAGGTTCACAATGGGTGCAGTAAAGTAACCGCGGGTGGAAGCGGGATCCGGACCCTCGGCAGTCCAACTTAAACGAGTAAAGTACTTACTTCAGTGCTTACAAACTATTTTATTCACACAAAAGAGAGAATTCAGAGAGGTAAAGATATCAAACAAACAATGGGTCATGATCAATAATCGCCGTTAGTAACGTCTCTGTTCGTAAAGCAGAGGTTTATCGAGGAACCACGGTTAGTTAATAAGGCAACAAGCAAACTGCATTCGATGGCGCATACACAATAGGCTCACAAGGTGTGAAACAGAAAACACAAATTAAAACATCGAAAACATCGAAAGAAATGCAAATACTAGATATGCATCGTAATTGAACTGGAAGGATAGAAAGAAAAGAAAAACACTAATGAAAAAAAAGGACTCCTAACGGTAGTTATAACAATAGCGAACAAGGAAATGACACGACATGAAAAGTTCAGATCAAATGCACCTCCCCAGAAAAACGATGATACCTATTAAAGAAAAGGGCAAAAAACATAAGGCACCTGATCTCTCATATGCGAAGAAGTATACACACAAAGACGCAACGGGAACACAACACACTTCTCTTGAAGGAGGGAAATGTCCGGAGACAAAAGCGGGTGATCATTAATTATCCGCAAAGAAAAGACTGCACCGGACAAGTAAAGAATGTTAACATCTCGGTTTTTTCAAACACGTGATGAAACTACTATGACGACTCCGTCGGCCTGTTAACGTTTTCGCCATTTTCATTCCTCCTTGCACCAGTATGTCTTCCAACTAGTCCGGCTTGTGCAACAGCTCGCTGTGCAAAACCTCCTCTGCCACGTCCGCGACCACCGAAACCTCCACGATCAGAAGGACGATCCCCACCTCGATCATCAGCAATGGTAACATTCACTAATTGATCCTTTAATTTCTGTAAGATTGCATTCAGTCCTCAATATTCTCTTTATAAGAAAAAAGTAAAAGAGAAACCTCTGCATGTTTATTCAATCCCGCTTTCATAGCTTCTTCATCACCAAACTCAATGAACGCCACACGTGAACGTCCGAAGCCGCCTTGTGTGATTTTGACATTGGTAATCTAAATCGTGTATTAATGAATAACACTACCCCTTCGGGAGGGAATAAAAACTTACACCATCTTTAGCATCTTGGAAAAATTCTCTTAACTCATTTTCATTGACAGGGATAGGAAGCTTCATGAACAGTGTCCAAGGGTTACGTTGTCGTCGTGGCGGGCCGGTTGGCGTACGTCCGCCCGTACCTTCCGCAGGAGATATCAATTCACCATCACCACTTGGTACACTACTAGAGGTACTTGGTCTAGGCTGATGTGACATGAGTGAATCCTTTTTCTCGGGAGTATCCTTTCCAGGAGTCTCTCTATCTTTCTCGTCTTTTCTGCGCTCTTTTTCACGCTCCTTTTTTTGCTGCTTTCTCGCTTGTTGACGGTCTCGCGTTGATTCAAATATTGCAGCACCATTCATTTTTGAGCCGTTTACGGATTCAGGTTGAGAAGGTGATGGGTTGACAGGCGAGGTGCTGGCAACTTCAGCATTCACAGGAGTAGCATTACGGACAGAAGGTGGTCCAGTGGGGGCAGGAGTCAACGCTTTTGTTTGTGATAATTGCTGTTGTTGTTGGGGCAAAGCAGATGTCGTAGACTGTGGTGTTGGGGCAGTTGTTGTCGGCGTAGCCGTTCTTCGGTATGAATAATTGAAACCTAAGAATCAATTAAAGGCAAAACACAATAATAAAATTGCTAATATATTTACCTTGGCTTTTTAATTCCGCGCTGACTCTGCCGTTACGAATGTCTAAAACTAATGAACCATTGGCAGCATCACAAAGGTTCCAATTCCAGCAATTTTTCCAAGCGGCATCTTCGCCGGAGGTAGGGCCAACCGCGGGACCTGGATTAGAGGGGATACGCTCGACAACGGCCAACACCTTGTCAAGAAGGAGACGTTGATTTTCACTATCAAAGCCAAGTCAGTATGGCATTTAAAAAAGAGCAGTTTTTTCCCCTTTTACAAACGTACTCGATTACGGCCTCAACCTGAGGTTTGACATTTTCCCAAACTTTCTCAAAAGCTTCCTTTCCGGCTAAAAGCTTATGTCTGAAGCCTTCCAAATTGGGCTGAACACTAAACTCATTATAGCTGGACGCGTATCTGAAATGCAAGCTGGCAGAAATTGTCAAGTCAATTTTGAGTATCAAAGCCAATTGAGCTAAAAGTCCCTCTTTTCCTGTGGATGCGTGCGTAATGAGAACACGAGTTTCGGTCGGATCATAAACTCTTTGAGCGGTGTCAACGAGTTCACCAATTTGAAGTGCTGTTGTCCAAGTCGTTCCGGCCGCACCAGCGATAGTGGCATGCCCTTCACCGTTGTCGAACATTTTATGCGAAACAAAGGCACCACCCAACCCGAGGAGACGTAACTTCACACCCCCAATATCTAAACAGCGAGTGGTCGCTTCATCAATAATACTGAGGTTGGGAATTTCGTATTGCCCTGTACGGAATTTTTCGAGAACGGCGACATCCTCGCAAGCACCCCAAATGGTATATACTGGGACGGCAAGTTTAATATTTCGGGAAAGAAGAAGACTAAACTCTGAAAGGATAGGGGTGGGAGAAGACGTAATCGCATTTCGAATAGAGGCAGGGGAGACATCTGGTGAAAGGAAGGATGTGCGCTGGGCTCCAGAAACAAGTGGGGAATACTGAACGAGATGACGGAGAGTACTTAAAAAGAACGCGTTGTCTGAGAGTTAGCCTCAGGAAATAAACACAACTACAAAACATACCGGTCATTGATCCTCTCTAGACTAGAATTTTCTAAGAATGATAAAAAAAATCAAGATAGAAACGCAAGCCCAGAACAAGCGGGAAAAGACGCACCAAAAAAGCCAAAATCTCCCGTATGAATGACCACATCTGCTTTTGCTTCTTCCACGAGCTCATTGATTGTATTTATACGACCTCGAACGTCCGCGATGCACAGAATGCGACCAGCTCCTGACTCGAAAACCTTTGTTTGGGTATTGACAGAAAATGGGACAGTACGAGGAAGTGGTGTAGTAGCAGGTCGAGAAACTGGGCGAGACATTTGGGAGATGAGATTAAAGAAAATAAGTACGGGGATAAAGAGCAAAAGATGTCGTTGGCCACGCCGGGGTTGCGGCGGACTTTGAAATTTTAACTTTCAAGCCTTGCACTTGATGCTTACTACGCAGTTCCAAACAAAGGCAAAAAACCGACGTGAATATTCCCTAGTTAGTTATATTTGTACCTGCATCTACTAAGTTCCATGGTTCCATGTCATGTCAATAATTCAATTTTCTTGTTCTCGGTTGAAAGTTATAAAATTCATGCCTCACCTTCCCGCACTATTCCTTTATGATTACTTATTTTGAGGTTCTCAAAATAATACTACTGCTTTCTGTGTCCAAATGAATTGATATGGAGAAAACCTTGGCAATCTGTACACAGAACGGTCTGTCTTCAAGTTCCCATCTTGTTTTCAGCCACGAACAGCGATACGGCGCTGGCGTCAAACATTCCATTGTATTGAGTGAGATATGTACCTTCTGAGTGGTAAAAGCTTTTATAATTATACGATTATGATAGAAAGTACAAACTAACGGACAACGCAGATCTTGGTGATAGATAAAGGACATGTATAAGACAATGTTCGAACCATGAGCGCATGGCAAAAATTAGGACTGAATAAAAGCCGGAGTGTCAGCTTGTATAATTTAAACAAGTAGTTTAAAAGTATTGACTGCAACAACTCTATGGATATATCCAAAACGGACACCGACGCACTTGGCTTTTTTTTTTAAGAAAAAAATCCTAATCATAGGGCAGAGCAGACGCCGGGTTTGAATCATGACCAGAAGGGCCGCTCGAGCGACTACCACCAGGTTCTGGGACTGAGTCACCACGATCGTTGCGCCTGCGGTCTTTATCATGGGTTCGATCTCGTCTATTTCCACCGCCGCCTTCCCCACGTCCCCCTGCAGTTCCTCCACCGCCACTTCGTCCAGCATCAGATATTCGGGGTGGTTCGACATTGGGTTTCGGTGGAAGACCGTGTGTCCCTGGCGGAGGCCATATCGATGGCTTGGTATTATTAACATTGTCATTGGAATTAGTCACATTGCTAATGTTAGTGTTGCTATTACGATTATGGTATTGGCTATTGTTATGATGCCTACGTTGCCCATGTTGCCCGTAGTGTTGTCCGTGATGTTGATGTTGCCCGGGATGGGGATATGAGGGATATGCCACACCCATTCCTGGCCCAGGCGGTCCAGGCAATCCCATCATATAAGGTTGGTGAGGATGTGGAGGCGGAGGATGTGAAGGAGGGCCAAACCAAGTTGTAGCCGGACGCCAGTTGGGTGGAGGATGTGGATATCCGTGAGAGTGAGGTAGTTGGGGAGGATAATGATGTGGGGGAGGAGGATAAGACATTGATCCCGGGCCAGGAGGACCTGGAGCTGGAGCCGGTATTGCATATGGAGGAATAGGACCAGCTAAAGGCGGCGGTGGTCCTGCCGATCCACTATACGGTGCAAGCAAGGGAGGAGGATTGTGACCAGGACCGTGTCCGTGTGACGGGGGTGGAACGGGTGCAGGTGCATGAGCGTGATGAGGATTATACATAGGTGGTGGAAGATTGTGTTGTGGAGCGGAATATGGTCCCTGGCCTGGGCCCGCACTGGAATTAACTGCACCTACGTTTGGTCCGGGTACCATCCCAGCACCAGGAATAGGCCCTGGAATGTGTCTCTTCGAACGTTTGTCAATTTCATGTGAAGATTCATACTTCGGAAGGCTGTTATCGGAAGGTGTCATCGTCAAAAGGTCGCAATCGAATAAGGAGGCTTACGTCTTAGGATCGGCAGGCATGGGATCCGACCAAAACCAGTCATGATCTAACGCCTCGACTGCTGTGATACGGCGTGAGGGATCAAGTGTGAGGAGTTTATCGAGAAGGTCAACCGTCTCTGGACCAGTTCTATTTGAAAAGTTTGACGAGAGCTGGTTGTAATAAGCATCTAACTCACGCATGAAACTTGGTTTTAATTTGTCTATCATATCGATTCCAACGTTTGACGCCATCAAGACCTGGGAGGGAATCATAATCTGGCCACGTTTCGCCCTAAAAGGGAAAATGCACCAATTCATGGCATGCCCCTTCTGTTCATAATGATACGCACTGAGGGAGACCCACACAATTGCCAAATTAGGTCCAACTGGTTTGCGTCCGATACGCCCATAAGAATGGGGCGACGAATAAAAATTTCGCCAAGAACACAGCTATGTGCGTATTTGAACAATCACCCTTAATCCCTTGGAACGAGTTCACTTACCCAATTCCCCACATGTCGATTTCCCCTCCGTAACGACGAGCACCTAAGAAAAGCTCGGGTGGTCGATACCACCGTGTTACAACGCAGTTGGTATAACGAGGCGCAAGAAGCGTATTTTCACCATTTCTATGCAAAGAAGCGATGGAAGGTATCATTAAAACACTCAAGACTCATTTCGTCCTACCTACCTGGGTGCGATGAGGGCTGCCTGAGGATCGAATGGACGGGCGAGACCAAAGTCTGCGATCTGGAGAAGACCCGTATTAGAAATAAGAAGATTGGCGGCTTTCATATCACGGTGGATAATATTATTCTAAATGAACACCGTGAAAGTTTGAAACGTAGATCGCATGCTGGACGTACTTACAGCGTGCATATAGGCTGTTCCCTCTAATAACTGTTTCATATAAAGTTTTATTTGACTGGGAGTGAGCTGGACACGTTCATTTTCCAACAAGCCAGCGAGATCATGATCCATGTATGGAAAAACCATGTGAAACGATGTTGCACCAGTGCCGGAGCGTTGGACAATCACCTCTTTTAATTGGACAATATTAGCATGGTTCAGTTTTTTTAGAATCTTAATTTCACGAATGGCGGTAATGGGCATTCCCTCTTTTTCGTTATGCATCAATATTCGTTTAAGAGCAACTTGTGAGGAAGTCGGGCGATGTACGGCTTTGTGCACTTCACCAAAAGTACCCTCTCCGACTTTAGTAGCAATGTCATAATCGGTTATTTTGCCGCATCCTGTGAACGTGCGTCCATACGCTTTCATATCTGCGGAAACTGTACGTTGAACTGGAGGTCGACGAGGCTTCTTTGACTGCATAGGTGGTGGGAGAGGAGGGGGAGGGAGAGAAGGTACTGGCACTGGACTTGGAATTCTTTGAAACTGTGATTGGGATTGAGCTGAAGATGGTTGTTGAAAAGGATTAGGAATAGATGGCGGTGGTGGTTGAAGAGGAGTCGAGGGTGGTTGTACATGATATTTAGATATGGAAAATTTGACCGAATCACGATTCTGCGGAAGTTGTGTCGTTGGTGGTGGTATGGGAGGGGGTGAATTTTCGGGAGGTCGTCGCCTTGAAGGTGGGGAAGGTGGGGAATGAGGGGGTCGTGGTTGTGATAAAGAACGTGAACGTAAGCGTTCACGAGACCCTGATCTTGACCTTGAACGGGAGCGGGAGCGGGACGCAGGACGATAACCATTATTTGCTCGGCCGGGTTCATTCTCGTACTCTGGTCTCCACGAGTCATAATCCCTTCTAGGGGGATAATAGTCATGTCTAGCCTGATGTTTTCTTTCCCATTCCTTTCCATCTCTATACTGAGGAATATATCTATCCATTCCTCGGCGTGGGGGAGAATTGGGAACAGGAGGTTTCACAGGAAGACGATGTTTAGTTGTTTGTTGAGGTGGCGGCGACGATGGCGAGCGAGACGCCGTCGAGCGTGCATTGTTAATGTTGGTAATCGAAGCAGAAACAGAGACTGAGGCAGTTTTGAAAGGAAAGGGAACTTTGGTTTGATATTTACGAGCATGTTCTTGTCCTTGAGGTCGAGGTCGTCCATGCGGCTGCTGTTCCTCGTCGCCATCTTCAACTTCACCTTCTTCTGGTGATGAAGGAGCCTTCAGTAAATCGCCAACAAACTGTTTCTTTGTTGGTCGACTGTCCGTCGTGGGCGAGCTGCTTCTTTTGCGGTTTCCTGCTGCTCCTGCCATCAACAACTTGTCCAGCCTTGTAAACCGTTCGTCACACACAGGTCACAAGTGGCGAATACAGAAATAAATTAAATGCGCGAGCGATGCTTAATATAGACATTAGTCTATGAACAACTTGGACTCAATTACCGGTGAGTAAATTTCCATGACTCTCTATCATCATATGCCAGTGGATGCCCTTTAATAAAAAGTTCCTATTCTCAGGCGCAAGTGCTTGAAGACAAGGACCGCGGTCTTTTGATTAGAAAGGTCCGTTGATCAATACGCATCTAAATGAGTAGTACTTAAGGTTTCGTATCTTAGAATGCGTTCCTTTTCTTATTACAGAGCGAAGAAGACGACCTTTACAGGATTTACAGTATTTTGATATCGTTCTCGTAGGCTGTAGCTTCGAACCTTGATGTTCTGTTCATCTCTTCTGAATTTGTTCACCAGTAAGTTAATGCCCGAATCATCACCTCTGGATGTAGTTAATCAGATTTGTAGTTACTTATATCAATCCTAAAAGTTTGGTGACGATCAGTTCAAGTTTGAAATCGAGCTATACATACAGAGTTCGGCATGGCCCCTTCAAATGACCCTTTACCTCAAGTACCTTTTTGTCGACGGTCATTAGAGGATCTGTTGCTTGTAGACGAATCGGAATCTCTGGACCCTATAATCGATACGAAACTCGAAGATATTCGGATTTGCCTGGTATCCCCAATGCCGCATGGACTACCAAACTAAAAGAAGACCGGGTTTGTTAAGATCACCGATCAATTATTTTCTATTCCTGTTTGTCCAGACACTTTTTACGTCGTTCAAAAATGGTACTTTTTTTTTCTACAATTATGAATTAAATTTTACTAATATTTGTGAAAGTTGTTGGATGTCGTTGGATGTGAAAACTAAACTGTTTGAATCGTGTCCTTGGCTCCTGAAAGTACTAATTAATCGTACGTCTTTACCGGCTTTGTGCTAGTAACGAGCGTTACTAAGCTATTTTTCTTTAGGCTTTGACTGCTTCCATCTGTATCGCGGACATGTTCAAGTTGGATGCGGGAATAAACAAGGTCCACCTGATCACCTTTGTAAGTATCAGTTTTCACAACCCTCTAAATGCGGACGGGCCTCGATTGGTGATCATCTTACTGATACCCCCACAAGGTCATTGAATGCCCGTTCATTCATTCACGTATCTATCAGACTTTTGGGAGCGCGTCCCGTCACGCTGTTCGAGTCATGATTCGGAAGAACTTCTTCCATCTTATCCTCCCGATCATGGCTGAATCACACATACCAACATCTGATACATTTCACACCGCTAACATTTGACATCATGGATTTACACGGGACTTTTTAGCTAAATTGTCTCCTGGAGGTTTGATTGGTAACTTCAGCAGTTCCAGTTGTGTTTTAAGGTGAGGACTTGTGCCTTTTGTTTCTTTTCCTATGACGAGACAAGGGAGTCGCAGCGCATTTGCACATGCCAACAATCTTAGAGAAACTTTTTCAATTGTTCCTACTGAGGCTTTATTTTTTCGCGTACCTTTTAATCAAGGGGACTAATATAATGTTAACAGATTTTCAAGATCCCTAATCTAGGCGTGAAGTTGAAACAACATGCCCTGCCGCTCACATTTACTCCTCAAAAATTCATTTCACATCATACGCAACATGTTTTCTATGCAATTGAATCCGACCATCGCGTATATGGACGCGGCCGTTTGAAGGCTAAGAGAACATGTATGAGCCTCCCTTATAGGGCACTAGTCAATCTAATCGAGAAGCGTCGCAGCCTCCTCCGGAATGTTCGATCGCCCCAAAGCACCTGGGCATCATGTATTCATATCATTGATTCTGTACGGGTAAGATGCATTCCATATCCCTCACTTTCACTGATTGCCTCTTCATTAGTCTGTGATATCTCGCTCGAGGATAATGAAGCTGCTTTTTCGATAGCAGTCGTTTAATCCAACAACGGATGTGACAGCGATCCACATCTTGTTGTCCGAATAGGCCAGAATACGCCCTTGGCACTCAGGACGTGCAAGACTGCATATCTACGGACATACAAGTTTCCAGGAGCCGGTCGTGGCTCCACAAGGTATGTGCGTTAGATTGGAATATAGCTCAACTGTTTAAAAATGACGTCCCCGTATTATTGATTTCCTTCCTAGCGTTTAGCAGATGGTGTTGCATTTCAATCTCAGTCGCGTTAATTTGAACGACGTTTATTTTCTTCAGGCTTTTCTGTCCACGATTATTACTTTGAACACTCGGTGTTTACGAATCACCAACTTTCGATCTTTGTGGATGACGTTCTACCTCGTTAAATTTCTGCTGAGCATTCAAGCACCATACGCAAACTCCTGCTTCCTCTTCAGAATTATTACACTACGCTCAGTGTAACCCAAATTGCTAATCTACTAAGAACGCTTCCAATTGCAATTGTCACGTAACATCAACAAATACTCAAAGATCCGGCCTTCCGACAGCAATTTCGAAGAATGTAGTTTTCAATTGATGTAGGCCCCTCGCATGACCCAACTACGCAAGCGGTGGAGTGAAGTGCTCCGGTATCGCTGGTGATTGACAGTTCGAGTAGTACGGCGTGAAGATTGTGGACATATGCGTCAACATAAGACAGATAGTAAAGCTGGAAAGATGCGAACTTAAGCCACAAAAATGGAAAATTTCTTTGTTATTTAAGATACCATTAGAACACGATTTTACAAGTAATACGATACAATCACTTTGCTGAAAAGTTCAGAGCCAAGATTTATGTGAATAGGTATAATTAGTTTCGGCTTCAGGACCATAGCCGAACCGCGGCAGCAATATGTCACACTATCACAATGTGTTGTATCATGTGATTTCCATTTGCCACTAGTTGGACCAACTAACTTTAAGCATGCTTCGCATATGTACACGTACAATAATACGTCGAAATGCTTTACGACACGTTCGGTATGAATATATTTTATATTCCTCTGTTTTTTAACAGATTTTATTAGGCTACTCCCTACAAATCGCACCTTAGTCTCCCAAATACCCTCGCTACATACTTTCACTGAAGAAGAAGAGATGGTTAGGGAGTCAGGTAGCTGATCTCTCCTGTTGCTTTGAAAGGCTCCTTATCTTTATTCCTCAAGTTCGTCGGTTTGCCGTCGACGAGGTTGCTCCTCGCGTTCGCGAAATGGACGAAAAGGAACTAATGGCACCTGAAATTATAAAAGGACTATTTGATCAAGGAGTAAGTTCTGATTGATTGATTTTTTGACATTAAACGCTTTTCTCAACATCTCTCGTATTAGCTTATGGGCATCGAGACAAGCACTGAATTTGGCGGATCTGAATTTTCTTTCACTGCGGCCGTGATCGCGATTGAAGAGCTTGCAAAGATTGACCCAGCGGTTTCTGTGATGTGTGATGTCCATAATACCCTTGTTAATACCATTTTCCGGGTTTATGGAACCCGTGAACAACAGGAGAAATATCTAACTCAACTTGCCCAATCTAAGGTAGAGTGGTTATAATGCTTCAAGGCTTCAAGGAATCTGGTTCAATATTTTCAAACTAATAGATCGGATCGTTTTGTTTATCAGAACCCGTTTCGGGATCTGACGCCTTCGCTTTGCAAACTCGTGCTGAGAAAAAGAGTGACCATTATGTATTAAACGGATCCAAGATGTGGATAACCAATTCCCTCGAAGCAGAGATCTTTCTAGTGTTTGCCACAGTGCGTATTTATAACATGAGTTTTATATCCGTTGTTTTTCACCTTGAGAAAAATTTCCTTTTCAAGATAGATCCGTCAAAGGGATACAAAGGTATCACATGTTTTATCGTTGAGAAGGGGATGGGCATTCAGGTGGCAAAGAAGGAGCAAAAACTAGGCATACGTGCTTCCTCAACTTGTACACTGAATTTCGATGATGTGAAAGTACCGATAGAAAACGTTATTGGCGGAGAAGGAAACGGATATAAGGTATAAATTTTCTCCGCTCTTTTTTATCCCTGTCATCACCTCCATCATCCGTTGATTTACACGCTTGGAAGGTCGCTATACAAATCTTAAATGAGGGGCGTATAGGTATTGCCGGTCAAATGGTAGGTCTAGCACAAGGTGCATTTGACAAGGCGGTGCCGTACACACTTCAAAGAAAACAATTTGGAAGAGCCGTAGGTGAATTCCAGGGCATGCAATTCCAGCAAGCGGAGGCTGCTGTTCAAATAGAAGCCGCCCGATTATTGACATATAACGCGGCCCGACGGTAAGTTTGTTTGTCACGCCTGATTCTTCTCAGCAATGGTAGTTTTCTTTTTGGTTACAAACTAAAAGATCTTCATAATTTAGGAAAGAAGAAGGAAAGGATTTTGTTAAGGAGGCCGCGATGGCAAAATATTACTCATCTATCGTCGCCCAAAGGGTCTCCGGCGCGGCCATCGAATGGGCAGGTGGCGTCGGGTTCACAAGAGAAACTGGAATCGAGAAGTTTTGGCGAGATTCAAAGATAGTGAGATTAGGCTTTATTAAAATTGAACTTTATCTCGGAACAAAACTGATCGCCTATTTTTACATAGGGTGCGATCTACGAGGGGACATCAAATATCCAGCTGCAAACCATTGCCAAGTTCATACAGAAGGATTACGTGTAGCGTAGGGTTTTATTGTTTAGGAATAGTCACCGGATATTCTTTTATCTATTATCCCAAAGTCGCAAACGTTTTCGGGGAAAGCTGTGGATAAGACCAGACCTGTGGGAATTTTAACCCTTTCCAAGGCTCCTTTCGGTCTGTGGAATATGGTTAAGCCTATTAGAACACGAGAGACGGACTTTTTTGCAATATGATTATGATGATATTGAGCCCCGTATCATTCCTACCTGTATAAATACTGGGAGTGGTCCAGGCACAAGGAAGAGGAAAAGCTAAACACATTATTATCATCATCTTCCTCATATTATATTATGTCTTTTCTTCTACTACAATCTGGTTACGTTTTACAGTTCAACAAGACATCTACACCATCCGAACCCCAAATATCGTTTGAAGTCAAAGATGTGTTGATTGAAGGCAACAAGATTATAAAGGTGGAGGAATCCATCCAGGCTCCTGCAGATGCCGTTATTATCGATGCTAGGAATCATATTGTTTCGCCAGGTTTCATTGACACGCATCGGCACCTGTATGTTTCCTTATGTTTTTCATATAATAGTACCAATGATTCACTATTATTAGATGGCAAGCTGGCATGCGAGCAATTGTGAAGCCGAAGCCAATTGCAGATCAGACGCTCATGGAATATATGTGCAGTGTGCGAACAGTGGCACAACCTCTCTTCACTGCAGAGGAAATGCATTGGAGTCAACTTGTAGGGGCGTGCGAGGCAGTTGTCGCTGGCGTAACAACCGTTTTGGACCAGGCTCAAGGATCACAAAGCCCGGCACACGTCGAACGTGCGATTGATGCAACACGGCTCAGCGGATTACGTTCAATCTATGCGTATTTTCGGCATGAAATTGAACCGTGGAATGAGTGGGGGAAGGAGCATATTCTTGAGATCGGACGAAAACTGCGCGAAGAAAACCAGCGGATTACACTTGGTTTGGGATACGATCCGATTACATGGGAGTCCCCCGAGGACATTCAAAAGACTCTTGCCATTGCGGATGAAGCGGGTTCACATCTCACAACCGTTCACTTTGTGAACACACACTATGCACGTAGTTTCACCGAAACATACAAAGCTTCCGGAGAGGCTTTTAATTCGAATTTCGTGTTGTCACATTTCAACCATGCAGTCCCTGAGGATTGGGAGCTCGTTCAAAAACTCGGTCTCGGAATTGCCTGCACACCTGAGACGGAGCTAGCAATGAGTCATGGACAATGTGCGTTGTTCAATTGTGCCGAGAAGGGAGTCAAGGCCGGGCTCGGCATAGATACCCATATAATTTGTTCAGGGGACATGTTTGGCCAGATGCGACTTGCGCTGCAATCTGCTCGTTCTATCCGCAATGCAAGACTGTTTCTGGGTCCCAATTTAGATCAACCCCCGCCACAGGCCCTTCCTCGCAAATTGATCCACACAGCTGAACATATGCTTCGATTTGCAACACTAGGAGGGGCAGAGACACTAAACATGGCGGACAAAATTGGGTCAATTGATGTTGGGAAACTCGCTGACATTATCTTGATTTCTCTTTCATCTCCCAATATGTTAGGTACTTCACGTGATAGCGAATCTCTCGTCTCGGCAGTCGTAGCATATGCCAATGTCTCAGATATCAAGACGGTTATTATTGACGGTGAGGTCGTTAAACGCGATGGTGAGCTCACGAAAGTGAAATGGTCGGACGTTGTGGAACAATTCCAGATTCATCATGCCAAAGTCGAAACAAAAATCAAGGAGGCTAGCCTCAACATTGACTGGGAAGAAGCGTTTGAAGCACTGAGAGAGTCTTGGTTTATCACTACTGAACGTATTGCCCCGTAGGGAAGAGAGGCGGCGCTATGCTTTGCCCTTGTATCATGGTTCCTAGAAGACCTATCTTAGCAATGAATTTATATTACTGGTCTAAACGGACTGTCTATAAATAGATAATATTAGTGATTCATAAACGGCCCAGCCAATGGCAGAGCTGAACACTTTTCTCGTTAAGCGTAAAGAAAGACCGTCGAGGAAACCCTTAAAACCTCTATCCTGATAGATAAAGTTGTCCTCAATTTGAACACGAAAAAAATAATTGTAAATAGCATTCACTAACTTTCAAAATTGTCTTGACGGTACTTGTGAGAGTATGATATTGATTCTCACTTCTAACTTGCAAGCGTGTCTATATGAAAGAGCCTTGGTAAAGAAATTAAAAAAAAACAGAGTAAATTTGTACCTTTATAACATCAAAAGGATGTGTCAAAGTTGTTGCGAGAATACCTGCACTTGCTCCCGAAAGGCCACTAATCAACGCAGCTGGCGTCACTGGAGAAAGAACGGCTGAAGGTACCCGGATTAGTATGTGATTTTTGGAAAATTATTTAGCGTTTTCACCTATGTCGTGTTTAATTTGTTCATATGATACTAAAAAAATACCCGCATATGGTGCGTCTCGAGCGGCTGAAGCAGCAGCACCTCTAAAGAAGGTGGAAGGCCCCGAAAGGATTATAGACTTTGTAGCGTCCCAGACGGATCGATAAGCGTACAGGTCACTCTAGATGTATGTTTATAATTTAAAAGGTACTGACATCAGGAATAAAACAATTCACGTACTTCGTAACGAGCCTTTAAGATGGTAAATGGGTTCAATAAAATACCAACACTCGACCTGGTCTGAAAAAAGATGCTTCGGCAGTAAGATGGGTATGAATATGTTCCCAGTTAAGGATACTAACTATGGCTCCTGCAAACAGATTTCCTTGAACGGTCAAGACCGGCAAAGCCGAAGATGTTGACGAGTGTGTAGGACGATATACAGTGAAGTAGGGCATACTGGCCATAAGGGATCTAACTTGATTGAGACTAGACATGTACAATGCTACACCTGGTATATTTCTGACAGGGTGTAGATAAAAACCAAAAGTCCAATTGTTATGTGTTGTGTAAATACCTTGCGAGGGTTGCCAGAGTCCCCCTCCATAATCCAAAAACACCATCGGATATTACAACGGTTTGCACAATTTTTAACATTCCTAGGGGATGTCTAGTACGTATAAGGTGATTGTAAGAAACGAGAGTTCATAAAAGCTTTCCGGTGAAGATTATTGCTGCCTTGCTGCATGCGGGTTTTGACGAGATCGACTGTAAATACATCAGATATCAGACTCGGACAACACTGAACAACAAATAGGACACATACATGGTTGTAAACATACTGCTGAGGCAAATCCTGATAAAGCACCTAGCGCAAAGTTAATAAAGATGGCATTTGAAAGATACTCCGAATCTACCTGAAGCAAAATGTTGGCTAAAGCTCATGAAACTGAAGCGTTAGGGTTGGTGCCCACGTAAGCAACTGCTCGTGACGTCGCGCTATCGTGGGAACATAGGGGGTGTTCGTAATTTGGATACCGTGTATACATCCCTCTCCTCCTCAAGACTCTACTTAGCAAGGTAAGTCTCCGTCTTCCACTCACTTTTTTTGTGTTTAGATGTCTCGTGTATTTGTATGGAATGGAATATTAAAAAATATCTCGTTCCTACGTGCATAATTGGGATGGATGGATGCTGTTTACTTTGGATAACGTTTGAGATTGCAATGCTAATATTAACCCCTTTTCTTTTGCGCTTCTTATATTATTCAGATGGTACGTTATCCTTGTCCTTGCAAATGATCTATGATTGAGGTCCTCTAAATAACTAGAAACTCGAATTGGATTCTTTTTCGGGTTACAAACTTTACCCTTCAAGAGGGTGCATTTTTGTCCGCGGTGACAGCAAAGTATGAATCGTTTCAAAAAGAATGGGCTTCTAGATTTCTGATTTTATAAACATTTATACCATAGGTTTTCCGACTTGGCACCTCAAAAACAACATCCCTATTCATGCAACGCAAGAATCCTCGTAAGATCGCCTGGACTCAATCTTTCCGTCGGATGCACAAGAAAGGAATCACTGAAGAAGTTGCCAAAAAGCGCTCGCGTCGTACCGTTAAATACCAACGTGGCGTTGTTGGTGCGGATTTGAACGCCATCGCCGCCCTTCGTAATCAAACGCCTCAGGCCCGAACTCAGGCTCGTCTTGCTGCCATCACCAAGGCTAAGCAAGAGAAGAAAGCCAAGGAGGAAAAGAAGTCTAAGGTATATTGTATACTTTTCCCAAGCAATTTATTTTATTGAACCTTACTCCTATTAGCCGGCAACACGACCAAATCCGACAACAGCACCCAAAATATCAAAGCAGCAAATGAAAGGTGGGAAGGGAGGTCGCTAAAATATAGCTTATATGGGCTGTGCCGGTTTTCTTTTTTCCTGCTCTACTTGTAACCCGCATGCTTGCATCTTTTCAATGTCTATGAAGATATGCATTCCATTTATGCAAAGACGAAAGCCTTGGAGATGAATGTGATTTTCTTCAAACCTTGAGCGGTGTAAAGATTTTATTATTCCATGAACCCCCGCGATTGAAGCTTTAGTAAAAATGTACCTCGATTTTCTTCGTTTCGCCAGCCAGCAAAATGAAGATCACGTTTTAGACAACCACGATAGACAAGGGTAACTTGGTACTGCAACTGAAAGGGTTATTACAAGGCTAAATTATTGAAGAACAAATGGATAAGCACTCTATTATCGTGAACAGTCCGTAGTTCAGTTTTCAACTGCTATTAATTGCAAATTTCGTTGGACGACGTCCCAAGGATTTGTACTTAGACTTTCCAATATATCGGCATAGAATAAAATACAAAAGGCCTTGCAGTCACGGTCAATCTAGGTACCTGTAATTATATAAAGTTAGAGGATATTACACAATGATCAAGCAACAATACTCTTCGCTACAGTATAAGAAATAGCTATTGTGTCAGTATATTTATCCAGTTCTTTCTTCTCCGTAAGCTGTAGGTATTGGTCTCCGGTCCGTATGTGGTGGTACTTCAAAAGAGGTCATTGACGGATCGGATATAGTTCAGACAACCTATCCTACCTCACGAACCATATTGTAATCCGCATGTTTTTTGACGTCATCCATAGATGCCAACTTTCCAAGTATAATTTCATTCAGTGTTTGAAGGATTTCGTCGTACTTAAGAGACGGTGGGCCAACTTTGACTGTAATTATTGTGGTGGTCATGTCCGAAACGCCGTATCGTGCTATCGCGTCTTTAATCTTTCTTACTGTCAATACTCATAACTCTCACAAAAAATCTTCAAACCAGAACGCACAGACTTTCCGGGACTCAAGAACCATGCGATCTCCGTATTCAAGGACCTCGAAATCATTTTGTTCTGAGATAAAGCTAGTGTAGCTTGGGTAACAGCAGCATTAATGTGAGTATCGCTTGATACCTTAATCTCAATTTTTAATTTAAACAAACTATAGGAGAAAATATAGAAAACCTACAGCTTTTGCGTCAATGAACGCGAAATTAAGTTTCACCCTTTCTTTTTCTCCTTCGGAACCTTGAAGTTGGAAGGATGCTTGAATGCGTTTTTTAATCTCAGATGCATTCGACACCTCAGTGAAAAATGCGATATATCCCACTGAGATTTCGTCGGGAAGGTAGGCGAATTCCAACCTCATCGCGTTATGTAAACTAAGGGCTTAAGCGCCGAAACGCTTACAGTAAAATTGAGAGTCTAAAGATACAATGAGGTGATGAATGCAAGAAAGAGTGAAAACGAAATGAGTCCATCGTAAAATAAAAATACACTTGACAAACTCTCATAGATACAGGAGGGGAAAACATTCCAATGGAAGTGCTTTCAAGTGTAATGAGTAGTAGAGTCTAAGAGATACACTGTATCCCCATCACAGAAATCATTCGCGTTCGTAAAGAGAAATACCATATGTCGCTTACAAACATTCGCGAGGATCAAAATACTCAAAAAGATAGAGATTCATATAAGGATTTGATCATAATGCTCCTTCTTGTACTGAGATTCTAATACGCAACGAACTTGAATTTGAAGCTAAGCCTACCGTCGCCATTCAATTTCTAGTAGCTCGATCAGGCTTGCCATTAAAAAAGCTCTCTAACCTCCACTGTCAGTCTAGCCAGAAAGTGCTGGTGATCTGAGCAGACATTACACCTTACATTATAGACAAAAGGATTTCAAGCAGTGGGCGCTTATGTGTGGTCCTTTTATTTTAATTACTAATACGCTTGTTTTTGATCTCAAGTGCAAGGGAGTTACTACTGGCTCCCTATCACTTATGTTTCTCTCTCCTCTCATCGTTTTCTCCCTTATTTTTACCGGTACCTCCCTTCCTGTGGAAAGCGCCGTAGTAGAGCATGAATTGACTTCTGCAACGTTTTCTGATTCGATAAATGACGGTGTTTGGTCAGTCGTGATCGTGACTACTATACAAGGGTCTACGTTAACATGCTGGACATACTTACCTGTTGATAGGTTCATCGAGTTTTTCTCGCCCAAGTGTCATCATTGCAGAGCATTTGCGCCTACATGGGAAAGATTAGTTGCATATACAAATACTCAACAAAACCCGGGAATTTCCCTAGCAAAAGTTAATTGCCTTGCGCAAGGGGGTAAGTTCAACTCAACTCGACTAACTTGCAATAACTTTCAATGTTATTTACGTTGACAAATAGATCTATGTAAAGAACAGAATATAGCAGGATATCCCTCATTATTAATTTACGAAGATGGCCTCAAAACTAGAGAGTTTACCGAAGAGCGTGAATATGAACGACTGACAATGTTCATCAATGCACACGCAAAAACCCCGCCACCTCCCCCACCTGCCGCCCCTAGATATTCACCGAATCCGGGTGGAGACGTTCTTTCATTAGATTTTAAATCATTTTATTCGGCTATAAATGACGGTCCCATCTTTGTCAAGTTTTTTGCACCATGGTGCGGTCACTGTAAAAAATTGGCTCCCAGTACGTTTATCTCTGGAAACATCTAGCGTGGGTTAATCATCCGTCTGAGCAGTTTGGAATCAATTTGCTCTTGAGATGAAAGGGAGGGTAACTGTGGCCGAAGTAAATTGCGACGAACAAAAGGCGCTCTGCAAGATGCAGGGAATTAAAGGGTACCCGACTATATTCTTGTAAGAAAAATTCGATCAATTTCGAGTAATACATTAACCATCTTCATCAGCTATCAACACGGGCGAACTACAGAATTCTCCGGCGGCCGAAAACTTGAAGCCTTAAAGAGCTTCGCCGATGCAGCCCTGGCACCGTATGCATTTCTTTTTCTCGATGTTTCTTGCTTCTTGCCTACTTATGTTCTTTAGTCCATTATCAAGTGTATCTCATCTTGAATTTGAAGAAGCGGTTAAAAAACAACCGGTTGTTTATGCGGTCGTCCACGACAAATTATCTGATTCTATCCGAGTGAGTCTCTCCCTTTATCAAAAATACAAACACAATTTACCCATTGCTTTGTTCAGGATTTAGTAGAGGAGGCGTCCCAACCTCTTCTTGGCACACCGCCGATCTTCTCTGTTCAAACCTCCTTGGATCTGTTATCTAGTCTGGGTTTACCCAGTAGCCAGCCTCTCCCCGTTCTCGTGTGTCTTAAAGACCATACCACCCAGAGTTTCAGTAATATCGTTCTTTCTTCGGCATCCACCCTAAATGAGGTTTCGAATTGGTTAATAAGGCATTCGCTTCCTTCAAGTGTTGAGCTTGATGCGGATAACTTTGCTAAAATCATGGGAAGTACGTCTTCTTCCCCAAAGCGAGAACCACGACTAGCAGTCATTGCTGCACTTCACCCTCAGGATGTTGAGAGTATTCATAAACTTCAACAAATAGCCAAGATATGGCTTCAGAAGCATCGGACGTTAGATGGTCAAGTGGTCTTTACGTGGATGGATCGTCAGAAATGGGATAGCTGGTTGAAAAGTACTTATGGTATTAAGGCTTCATCAAGCCCTGCAGTAGTATTAGCTGATCATAGTGTAAGTTGTTTGTTAATACCCGTTAATCATTTCTGAATTTTTCTAGCAACTTGTATATTATGACGACTCACCAAATGGAGTGAGCATCAACTTGACTTACGAAAGTATTAGCGCCACAATAGAGGCTGTCCACAATGGATCTTTGAAGGCCAAGCATTCGGAGAATGTCATTGAACGATTTGTTAGAGTAAGTTATACCTTCTGTAAAATTTAAGTCCCAATAACTTTTTTTAGTATCTCAATAACAAAGCCCGGGACTTGGGTACTGCTGTATCTGAACATCCTTTTCGCACTGTTTTCTTTATTGGTCTGATTATTGTAGGCATTTTCTATGTCATCAAACGACTCGTTGACAATGATTTTAAACGGTATGGACCCACCCACCATAATGACAAGGGGGCGCGGTCAGATTAGACATACTCTACTTTATACTGTGTCATGTATAAAATTTACTTTTTTTTTCATATAACTTATGCGCTACAACTATCTGTTAATCCAGTCTCTAGTTTATTACCAATCTACTATTATATACTTTTATATTCAGAATACCTTACTAAATGGAATATGCCAGAGTCGGGGAGTATATGTCGTGTCGTATAATACAATCGATATTCGGTGATGATACAAGTAGTAAGAATGCCAAAACGATGGGTATGTCATAACATTAATCGAAACTAATAGGAGTCAATGTTGAAGGCGAAGGATTATACGATTCCGGAGGGTGTACGATATCTTTAACACGTTGGACTACGAGTGCGGGATATAATCTAACCCGATTTTTCTAAGTGATGTGCTTTTAAGCAGGAAGAATATGCTCTTACCTTGACTCCATTCTGCGAATGAGGTCCATGGCGCGTTCACGTTCGCCCACACCAAGTTCAGCTCTAACCATGGCTTCCCAAGTAGAAGGCTAGATAAAATGATTATCAAAATTAGATTTGCAGATATAACAAAGACACGTACCTCTCTATAGACTACCATAGAATCGTGTGGTCTGACGTTCAATGATGTCGGAGGGATTTGATGATGATTATGATTAAATGGCGCCGCTTTTCCCATCGGAGGATCTTCCATTGATTCAAAGATCTCGCGAGAACTTACTATGTCTCCAGCTGCGGCGTAACCCTTGATAACAGCGTTGGACACGTATGCAGTTGAGCGGACATGAGAAGTACGAAGGCGAGTCAGGTACATAGGTATGAGATCTGGCCGGCGGTGCACCGAAAGGACATCGAATAAAGCTTCGTAGACGACAGCATCCGGTAACTTGGTCTTTGACCTCGCCGTCGAAGGATGCTTTTCAATCGATTCAAACACACCAATTGCTCGTGCAAGATCTTTAATCGCGCAACCATATACGTTAATTAAGGTGGCCCAATGAGTTCCTTGGATATCGACTGAAGAATCCTGTGCAATCTTATCGAACACACGTTGCATGCCTTCAATATCTATCGGCTCGGTCTTTCCGTAAATATCAAGCAAGAGCTAACAGAAGCGTCGGAAATAAATATAAAACAAAGAACGGTCTACAACGCACCTTATAAGTATGTTCCGTCGGACGAACATTATCCCTCGCCAACGCATTATAATAATATAAAGCACGTTCCCGGTCTGGCTTTGTGTACACGTACATCTGTATCATGGTGTTATATGGGGGGGCGCGAAGTTTATATTTAGGCGAGACCAGCATTTCATCGAAGAGGGCTTCAGCAGAGACGACATCTCCGACCCGACAAGCAGCAGCAATGATAGCACCGTAAGTAACGGCTGATGGGATGACGCCTTGTTCTTTCATTTGGTTAAAGATGCTTACGGCGTGGTCGGCACGTCGAGCCTTAGCTAATTTCGAAATAATCGTGTTATACATGAATATATTGGGTTGAACACCTCGTGAGATAGCGTCCTCCCAATACAACAACGCATTAGCAGCGTCATCGGTGGTATCTTTTGTATGCGCAATGAGCGCACCGTATGCATCCGCGGAGGGCACACCTTCTGCATCAACGATTCGAATACGGTGAACATTGGCGGATTCTACATCACCACCGTGTGCCAGGCCAATAATCATCTGGTCCTCAATGGCGAACCATCCCACCGACTGCCATCGCTTTTGCTTGTCCAGAGTTGAGAGAACACGCTGGCCAGCGCTATAAAGTTCATGGACCTTGTCAAGGCGACCTAGTCGGCCTATTCCACCAATCAAACGACCGATACATTCGGGACTAGGATAAATGCCTCTCTGAGCCCCAGCGACGAATCGTTCGTATGCCATGGTAACATTAACATTGGGATTTGACGGATACCATTCATCAATGTATCGAGAATGATACATATCAATGTGAACCTCGCCAATATTTTCACCAACAGAAATAGCGGACGAAGGCAACACGCCTGTCTGGCGATTTGAACCGTTATTTGACGTGGTCAAGCCCGGAAGGTCTAACAACGACGTAAACTTGGGCCCTAACTCGTGGATAATTTCGATAGTTTTATCACGGCCTTGTGTTGCGACGAAAGCTCGACCTATTCTGCGTTGAAGAGGTAGCGGCAAACTGGAGGTATCGAAATCGGTGGTGGCATAGTCCCGCAGTAGAGTAATTAGACCTGGATATTCAAACCCGGAGATTTCAGTGGTTTCTTCAAGTTGCGGGTCGACAGACACAACGCTGTTTGTGTCGCTGTCCCGTTCAACAGAATCAAGGGGAGGCAGCTCGATAGATAAAAATGCTTTGAGTAGAATCGTCTGCTCTTCAAGTGAGAGCTGGAACGCATCGCCTCGACGCTTGGTCTCGTTGTAACAGTGAATATATACCTTGCCAAACACCCCGTTTGGCCAGATAGAAAATCGATCAGCCAAAATCGCCAGACGCAAGGCTTGTTTCACATTGAGCGGTCGCATCAAACCGGGGGTATCCGGGAAGAAAATTAGGGGGAATGAAGCACGGATAAGTTTTCGAATGGCCTTTAAACCATACAACGTCTGTGCGGCGGTACAGGTTCCGTCTGCCTCCCGAGCAACGAGCATCTCATGCTGGGTAACGGCGCGGCGCTCAAGCAACTCAATCGCCATATCCACTTCACCCCGGTCCACTAAAGTTCCGAACAGTTCCAAAAAGTTGTTTTGCATGGACATGTAGGCTTCTGTGTCAACACCTTTTTCAGCGTTGGCCGTATGATTGAGTACAAAATCAACCAATGCTCCACTAGAGGCATTGTCGAGGCCTGGAGTAGAAAGTGTATTTAAGTTGGCACGATGAACGAGAAGACGATCTTTGGAACGGACGACGTGTCCGTCTTGATCCGCAATTTCCACAAAAGTAGACCATAGACTATTTAGTTCTTCGACTTTTCCAGCACGGGCCAAAGAATATAGCATTACTATCCAGGATTGTGAATCAGGGCGGGGAGGGGTCGAAATGCTTAAAAAGGGATCATTGGGAACCTCCGCCTGATTGAGGAGTTGTTTGAACCAAGACATAGCAGTATCCATATCACCGATCTTGCAAAAACCTTTGATAATCGAAGTGTACGTCAGAGCATTGGGTAATGGAGCATCGGTCCATTGAAAACTACGTCCCAAAGGGGTAACCAACATGGAATCGAATAGATTGACCGCCATAGCGGGCTCATTGCATTTGAAATAAACGTCAATCATCTTATTCCAAACCTGAACATGAGCCGCCCTAGTATGATCTCTTCGACCTTCAGTTTCGGAAACAGGGATAGGCTTCCATAGACGTGGAGAATTATCCCAATTAACTTGACCGTTTTTTGTTGCCTCTTGATAGCCCTTAAAGACACGTTCGGCACCTTTTAAGTCACTGATCTTCTCAAATACCGACAACAGCATCTGGTAAGTGACTGGCGAGGGAAGTGCTTCCGGGAAACGTTCCAAATGAGCAAAAATACGAAGAGCAGCGTCGACGTTTCCATGTAAAGCACATGACCGGAGCAAGATATTGTACGCGGCGAGACCAAGAGGACGGTCAGCTAGGAGGGTTGTCGCTTGGAACATTAATAGGGCAGACTTGAGATTGTTTTCCGCTCGCAATTGCGCTATACGCTGTTCGTCGATGTAGTTAATATGGGGATTGTTGGGCTCGACGAAACTACGGTGAGAACAACGTTCTTCGAGATTGGCCATAACGCGCTGCACTTCATAATCCCGCGCACATAGAACCATGATCATAAGATGATATGTTCGAGAGTTAGGGACAAGGCCACGCTCCAAAAGTTCATTGTACAATTCGACTATTAGCGTAATGGGTTCACCAATTTGTCGAATGTCAAGGAGCGCTCGAATAGCTAAGTTATATCCCGGGACACTGATGTGTTCGCCATTGCGATAACGTTGAACCTCTGCCATAATAGCCTGCGTATCCAGCGTATGACTAACTGCACGCAGTCGGTCGTACGCTGCGAGATCTTGTGCAGCCATATCTTCCTCGCTCATCTCTGGCTCGGCGGGCTGAGAGCGTTCTGGAGTTTGGGAGACATTTTCTACCAGAGACTCAGAATCATGTGGTAATTTGTCAACGGTGATGGTTTGTAAAGGCACGTCGGTATTAGAAATGTTCGGTTGTGAAATGGAAGGCTCAGCGAAAGCATGTTTGGCACGAATTTGGACGGCGTGAAGGACACCTAAACGTTCCAAACGTGCTTGAGTGGATGATATGAATGAAGTCGTAACAGGGCGGTCCTTGAGAAGACGTCGAGTCGGTTGTTTAACATACACTAAGTCAATCGCCGCCTCATCATCGTCGGTTTGGTTTGGGTTTGCTTGGGTGATAGTCCGACCAGGTCCCTATTTTTAGGTGTGAACAAAAGTGTTTAGATACAAACAAAACTATTTGGTTTACGGTATACCCCGCATAAAATCTGCTACCAGCATTCGATTTTGCGCCTCCTGGACCTGCGCTGCTTCCTCCCCAAGAGCTAGACCCTACGCCACCCCATGACGTTAGACTTGTTGAGCCCGTGGCGTTATTTGGTAGTTGCAAAGCATTTCGGATGGCCTGAGAAGTTTGATTCTGAACGGCCGCTGCAAGACGTGAAGTATGCTGCAAAAAGTGTGTTGCAGCTTTTGGCAACATCACTTTCTTTGCACGCTTGCCGCTCTCAGAGCAAGTTTAATAGTGTATTATAAAATAAAGGATGGCAAACGGGAGTGATAAAAATAACAATCTTGTTGTGAACAAGTCTTTGAGATGGCTAGTGCAAGGGGTTTATGTATATGGTTTTGAAAATTTAGATTTCGGAGAGCGCCGGATTGACTCGTGGCCTTCCGGCCGGCAGCCCGATGCGCCCCGCGAGTGAAACTTAATAGGCTCGCTCTTACAACAAAAGCACTGCATTATAATTCAATTATCTACTAAAACTCATCATCATCTTCTTCTGTTCGGTCGACAGGTGGCCAAAAGGGGACTTCGTCTTCGTCTTCGTCAGCTAAAGCTTTCAGCCTCATGACTTCGCGGAACAAACTTTCTGCACTCCTAGCAGAAACATCTCCCATTTCTGTCCAGGATGGAGGTAGTTGGGGGACTAATAATGTCCTTGAGGAAGTTAGCAAATTTCCAGAAATGGAACCATCGACAACATCATCTATGGTGTAGAAGCATGAAAATTCCACTGCGTCAGGCTGCACTAGGGCATCCAGGTAAGGCTGTAATAGTCCCTTCGATGAATTCATAGACGATGGTAATGGTAATAATTTAGTCCAGAGATATAGTATGTCTTTTGAAATTGTTAGGATAGCATATTAAATTTTTAAAAAAATTGGAGATTTACATTTGCCACTGGGACAACTCAACGTGTCTTCACCCACTTGCAGAGCCCGAACCACGACTGCAGACGCACCAGTAGGAAGAGATCCCGGTGAAAAGGTCACGATACAAGTGTCTAGAGGGTGTCCTTTTGTCTCTTCCTCGGGGGATATCGAAACAGGAACACCTATAGGTCGATTGAGAATGGCTATAGCATATGCACATTGGGGCACGGGCTCTTCAGAAGATATTGGCCGACCAGTATCAGCATGTAACAAATGTCTTTGATCAGCTATAACAATATCAGCCGTCAATGTGTCAGGAACACCTTCCAACTCGATTGCTGCAGGAGAAGATCGCGATTCGTCAGGAAGTTTCAATGAAAGAATTTTGTGGCCTAAGATATAAACACCACCATTAACCGCACACGCTCTAAAATCATTCTTTTCAAGGTGGCAGATGGGACATGGCGCCGTATGACATACCGACAAAATCCTTGAGCCAATTCTCCCAAACCGCCATAATGGCCAATGAGAAAAGGGGAATTGCCATATTTTCCGGCAGAACGTAAATAATCCCTCAGGCGGGTTATAGATGATAAGGTGGGCTCTGCAGGAAAGTAATTAGTATAGTTTACTTACATATAAAATATAAAATGAGATCTTAGGTTACCTGTACCAGATTGACAGTGTGCAAGAGCGTATACAATGCCTTCACGCGAAATGGTATCCAAATCGAATTTATCCTTTAAAAACGTATCGAATGCGGTTCCCTCGTTCTCTCCAATTTCTTGTTTGTTTTCAAAATTGCTTAAAGCGAATTGTAGGAAACGCATTAATTTCCGTTTGTCGATTAATGAGATGTCTCGAGCACGAAATATATCTTCCTTCGACCCAGGAACTCGTCGAAATGCGAGTGTCTGCGAAGAGTCATATACGAAAGAGGCATCTAGTAATTTGAACCTGCCATATCTTGAGACACCCGATCCGACAATTGTATCAATCAAAGGCCCGACGGATGGTATCAACGCCGGAGCAAGAGAGATAGAGTAAGACCGGGAAAAAGGTAGTAACTCTGCACTTGAAATAAAATTATTCTGAGATGGTCTTTTCTTGTACCAATCTATCAACTCCTCTTGTGTCAGACTGGCTTGATCTCCCCCGTAATAGTTCTCCAGATCAATATGAGCTACAGTGTGTCCTGCTTTTGAAAGGGCTCTGATTTATATCCAGAAGATTGTTCTCGTATACGTCAATAGATATACTTACGCTGCTGTTATGGACTGTGTCAGCCCCGTCCCTAGTATAAGTACATCGAAATGTGTTTCCATTACGTGTAAATATTATTGATGTGAAGTTTAAGATGTTGAGGTTAGCGTGACTCATGTGACAAAATGCAGTTTTTATTCTTCCAAAACAGGGTATGAATACATGGGTGAAGCATACAGAACGATGAAAGAGCGACATTTGAATTAGTGCTCAACATAATTGGAGAGATATGGATGATGAAGAGCGCGTTTTGCAGAAATCCTTGCCGCCGAATCGTATGTCAACGTTTTCTAAATCAGTGTGATTGGTTTAGGAACCCGAACACGCAGGGGAAAATATAACGAGTGAACTACGACGTACCTTCAGAAGATCAATTCCATCCTTATCAAGTGGTTGGACTACCTCAGCAAGATCAGATGGTGACCAGTTCGGGAATGTAGGCTTGTAATCGGGAAGACTGCGAACACCTGGCCAAGTCTCTTCGCTAGGGGTACCGAGGATTCTATAACCAGATTTAAAGAGAGGGAAATAATAAATTTGATGTGGATAAATGACTGTACCTGAAAATTTTAAAGATTTGGTCAATTTCTGAATCGCCCGGGAATAGAGGTACGCCATATAGTGCCATTTCTGCAAAAATGCAGCCTATTCAATAATAAGTTTGAGAGCATCAAGAACAAAAATTTATGAAATACCGACCTACGGACCACATGTCAAGAGCGGTGCTATAATGTCGAGACCCTAATAAAACTTCTGGCGAGCGATACCACAGGGTGACCACCTAAAAAGTAATGTGATGGTTATTGATGTGAAGATCTTCGAAGAATCACATAATGAACTTCGTGAGTGTAAGTGCGAAGAGGGACCCCAAATGCTCTAGCGAGGCCGAAATCCGCAAGTTTGAGGTTCAAATTTCTGTCAATTAGTAAATTCTGAGGTTTGAGATCACGATGAAGAATTCTATGAGAATGGCAGTAATTG
This sequence comes from Clathrus columnatus, assembly GCA_020884735.1. Taxonomy (NCBI): domain Eukaryota; kingdom Fungi; phylum Basidiomycota; class Agaricomycetes; order Phallales; family Clathraceae; genus Clathrus; species Clathrus columnatus. The sequence continues at coordinate 2,853,299 of BPWL01000002.1, forward strand.
AGTCCGGATGTCAATTGATACGTGAATCTCTGCAAAAACACATTGGAAGGGATAGTTTGACGCGTCTGGTGACTACGCATACCTTAACCGTCTCAGGAGTGATGGGCCGTCCATTTTGGTTACCAGAGTCCAAAAAACGCTTCAAATCCATGTCGAGGAACTCAAAAACAAGGTAAAGTTTCTGATCAGCGTGAACGATATCTAGTAATCTTTACGGAAATGAAGCATGGAGGCCGCGCGAGGGACGAAGAGCGGTGAAATACCTGACCACATTATCATCTTTCAGTTCTTTGAGCAAGCTAATCTCCCGGATGGCTGTCGATGGTACGCCTTCGTCTTCGGCTTCGAGTCGAATTTTCTTCAGAGCCACGATCTGACCCGTCGTAATGTCGCGTGCTTTGTAAACCACACCATATGTTCCTTTGAAAAAAATAACTCGGTAAGATTATAAGAAGATGAACGATAGAAGAAAATTTCTCTTCACCTTCTCCGACCTTTTCCAATTTTGCGTAGTTTTCCATTTCCTTTAAGTAAAAAAAAACAAGGAGAGACTTTTCCTCAGCGACGAAAGAGCGCGTTGGTTACTGTCAACTTGTTTTTGGACATGCACCGTGACAGCTTTGGTTCCGCGGCGTCCCGATTTCTTTTTTTGACTTCTACCTGTTTTGCCAACGCATTATCCTTTCAGTAAACTTGGTGGACGACTCTCGTCGTATTGCTCATCATGGCGCAGTATCAATATGATGGCAGCATGGCCTTATACTTTATTCTCACCGTTCTCTGTCTTATTCTTGTCCCTCTCACATATTCATTAATACCAACCAACTTACGGAGTACGTGTCATTTTTGGAAAGTTTTTACGGCTTAAAACTGACGAAATAAATTAGGTCGACAGGCAGAAAATAACTGTCAATGTTCGTCTTGTATATCGAGCCAGTCGAAAATCCGATCAAAGAAGCAAAAATCCGTATTGCGGCCATTGTTTACCACAAAGTAATGTCACATATGTCCTCTTGAACATATTTAGCTTAGTATCAGTCTCCACAGAGCATTATTTGTAATTTTTGGATGGGTATTATTCGCCATTGTGGCCTACAAAGTTGCCACAACTCCCGTTGAAAATAAAATTTACGACCCATTCGCCATTTTAGACATTTCAAGGGTAATTATATGCCATTCACTGTTGCTCCTTATAAAAACACTGACCCTCTATGCCACAGAGTGCTACAGAAAAGGAGATTAAAAAACATTACAAACGTCTCTCCCTTAAATTGTAGGTTTCCAGTCTCGACGGCAGCGATTTTATCTCAAACCTTTCTTCCAGCCACCCTGACAAAGTTAAGCTTGCACCTGGGGAAACCTTGGATTCCGCTCAAGAACATTTTGTCAATCTGACCAAGGCCTATAAAGCGTTAGTCTCTTATCGTCTGTAATACCATTGACTATTTTAACCTTATTTCCCTAGTTTAACCGATGAGACTATTCGGCAGAACGTAATTGATTATAACGACCCAGATGGGAGGCAACAATTTAGTATGGGGATCGCTATACCGCATTGGATCGTTGAATCCCAGAACAGCATTTGGGTATTGGGGGTATATGGTCTCTTGTTCGGTGCAGGACTCCCAGCTCTCGTCGGACGCTGGTGGTTTGGATCTCGAAGTTATACAAAAGATGGTGTACGAGTTGAGACTGCAGAACTATTTTTCAAATCCATCCGCGAAGATATTTCAGATTCAGAACTACTGATACTTTTGGGTAAAGCTTTGGCTAACGAGAAGAACATCTTACCAAATACAGCGGCTGATGGGTTGCAAAGCCAGATTACCGGACGCTTAGGAGCTAATTGGGCTGGAAATGAGGTTTGCTTTGTTCAGATTAATTTCTTATTCTTTCATTAATACTCTACCAGAGGGATCCAAAGGTCTTATATACCCTTATTCTCCTTTATGCACATCTGTTGCGGATACCCGTCGACGGCATGCTTCTTACTGGTATTGTTAATTTTTAACCATGTGGCCGATTCTCATACATTTACCAGATCAAGCAAGCCTTCTGCTCCATACTCAGACCTTGCTCAGTTCTCTGTTAAATATCACCTTGGCCCATTCGTGGCTAACCACGGCCATTCGTGTCATGCGTCTTCATGCCTTCATTGTTCAAGGTGTAGCATCTGACTCCAACAGCGTCCTTCAATTTCCAAGCATAACAGAAGATCCAAAAACTCTCCCCGATTCTTTGGAGGGTCTTGTTGAACATTTAGATGCCAAGGGTGATTCACGGGTCGAGGACGTGAAAAAAATCGGGGAATCTTGGCCTCGCCTGGAAGTAGTTGATGCTACGTACAAAGGTATGGAAAAGACAACGAATAATTTACCTTGCAACCGCCTATAAGTTGCTTTACGTAGTTATCGGCGAACGTTTGGTCACGCCTGGAGCGATTGTCCAACTTATTTTCAAACTGCGTGTTTGTCCGCCATTCGCCTCTCTTATTCAAAGTAATGGAGCATCCAATGAAAGAAGAGAGTCGAAGATTGATGCAGAACTCGATCAAGCTTTTTTAACTGACAAGAAAGATTTTGAAGATTTACCTGCGGGAGAACGCCTTTCTGGATGGGTCCACGCACCCTTGTGGCCGTCGGTTCGTATCTGCTATTTTGATTACGGATGCTGAGCTGACCTTCGTTCTCCCAAATTAGGATCGCAAACCGCGTTGGTGGGCTATTTTGAGCGATGATAAGACTAACAAAGTCGTAGTCCCACCACTGCAGGTCTATGATATTCCCCTCGTAGACTCCGGTAAACCACGTAATTATCGAAGCTTCAAGTTCCAGTTTCAGGCACCTCAGGGAGTTGGCTTATATACTTGGCGTTTGCGATTCATCAGCGATTCAATCGTTGGGGAAGAGATTGTTCGCGATTTGACTGTGGGCTACCGCTTCATTTCCGAGCATGGCATTTATCTAATTGTTTTTCCTTAGCTTAAGGTAGATGATTTATCGTTGTTGACGGCGGATGAACAGCATAAAGACGATCAGATATCTGATCCGGAAGAAGATACATTGGCAGGTCAAATGGCAATGATGAGAGGTGGCTCGGTGAAACGAATCCCGGAAGATAGTGACGGTAGCAGTACAGATGTTGAAACAGATAGTGGCGGTAGCAGTAGCGATAGTGATTAATTGACTTGTATTTATTGCAGTTCATCTTATGTTTTCTTGAGATATTATTTTTCTGTCAGGAAGCATTCAATACTGAGTACCGAGTATCCATTCCTAGTAAACTGCTACTGTTACGGTGCGTAAAGTTCCTCATGGATTCTGATCCATCGTGAACCTGCAGTTCTAAGCTACGCTGCTAAAGTCCTTGCTTAAACTTCTTTATAAATACGACGCTAGTGATTGTATTATGAACGACTGAGAATACTGGTCTGGCCTAATATCATGACCGATCTATTAATCTCCAATTTTCTAATATGATATCTTCTCTTTTCCTTATTATCTCTTCTTCGGATCCTTCCTCCAGAATAACACCGCCAAAGCTAGCCATCCCACGAGAAAGAATTACTATATGAATACCGTTGCTGTCAATTTCAAGTACTTTCCCAAGGTGCAATAATGACACGTCTGGAGTTAACGTTGATGGATTCAACCCAAATGCCTAATTAAGATGAGACAGTTTTATGCCGATGAAAGAAATACTACATACCCTCCATCCGAGTATGCTTCCTTTCGAAATTAATGTTGAAGATGTTACCTTGGGATAAGTATTCCAGCTTCCGTCAATTGTGTCCCAATCAAAATTGGTCCCATAAGGTATTTCTTCCAACTGGAAATTCTCTTCACAGGCTGAATGATCCTTCCAGTAATTCATGTCTTCAACATCGATACTTGTAACAAATATGTTTGACGGAAGATCATGCCGCTCTGAAGGAGGAATAAAGTTTGCCAGAGGATGGGGAAGGCTGTCGCGATTGTCGCGTGCCTTCGAAGGCACGCATTGCTGTAAGGTGTTGGTATGCGGTGGGAAGAAGGGTAAATGGTCGTGTATAATGCTTTCTTTGACGGCCTCATGACTATTATAGCCTTGTTGGTCTTCATTGCCATCCTGGATAATGTTTTGAGTTTTTTGCTTCCAACGTTTAATTTTTCTTCGTCTATTCCGCGAGTGAGTGGATGGTTTGCCCATCCCTGGTGGTATAAGAGGTTTGGAAATATTCGAACTTGACACCAATTAATGAAGCCTTGTGCACCAAAGAGAATACTTGCTTACCACGTCTTTTTGAATGTTGTTTCCGCATAATGCGGCACCGGCTTGAATTTTTTTATTGGTGTTAGCTTCGGCGAAGAACCAGCATCCGAACTGGACTCGGAATCGAACGAGCTAGAGATTTCTGAGTTCGAACCCGATGTGCCGCTGGTATTACTGTCCTGAGAAGTAGATGACGAACCATCAGAGGAGGTGGAGGTGGAGGTAGAGCTTGACTTAGAACTCGTAGATAACCTTCTTTTTTTACGCTGTGGAGAGGAGGTCGGAATATGCTGTTTGCGTTTCTGGGGGGAAGGGGAACTGGGGGTTATACATTGCTTTATCCTACAAGAGTTTCGTCTGAAAAATGAAAGCAATGAAAAAAAAACACGAAACTTACAATATAACATCGCTTTCTCGAAGTAAACCTATTGGACTTTCATCAGGTAGTTCATAGTCTTCAAGCTCAAGCATCAAATGAGACGGTTGAAAATCCGACTTCTTCAAAAAAATCACAGATTTATGAATAAGTGTTTTTAATTCTTTAATCGATTCTACATTTTGAGGAATTGCAAACCAGATTCGAAACTCTGGCAAAGGCGAACCTGATTTCAGTCGAATACGAGTGAGGACGTTCGTCATATAAGCTTGGCGCTTTATGCGTGAGAATAAAATGAGTCGCTCATTACGTACTCAAGAAGTTTTTTCTTTCCTTTCCTTCGTGTCATTTTCTCTCGCCTTCGTGCATATTATCCTTTTAAATCTTCACTCCAAATGGGAAAAGGTGAAATTACTAAAACTCCAAAGAAAACGGACAAAAAAGGTCTTAAGGACACAAAAAGGGTGGAAAGCAAAAAAGACTCTAAACCTACCAAGCAAGCACCGAAATCTTCTTCAGATGAGTCTTCTGAGGAATCATCAGCAGAGTCTACTGTCAAAAAGACACAATTAAAAAATGATAAGCAGGCAGTAAAAAAGACGAAGTCCTCTTCATCTTCTTCGGAGTCTAAAGACTCATCTGACTCGGGTTCTTCTGATAGTGAACCCAAATCCAAAGCAAAAAAGGGTGATAAAAAGGCGAATGGCATCGCTGCAAAAAAAGCTGACTCATCGTCATCCGATAGCTCAAGTGAATCTGATTCTTCAGAGCCTACCCCGAATGGTATGAAAAAATCTGAATCATCTTCAGAAAGTTCCGAATCTGATTCAAGTGAATCTGAATCAGACGAAACTGCTGAAGTAAAGGAGAAAGCGGAAAATGGGATTGCCTCAAAGGAGTCGGATTCTGAGTCAGATTCCAGCGATGAATCAGACGAAGAAGTAGGAAAGGTTAAACAAGTTCCTGCACAAAAAGTGCCAACCAAAGGGAAGGAGGCGTCCTCCGATTCTTCGTCGTCGGATTCTGATGCTGAGATGGAAGATAAGTCAGCTACTCCGACTAAAGGTATATTCGATTTTCGTATCGTCTTCATTCGGCAAACTCAATCTTTTCTCCAGGAAAGAGGAAGGCAGATGATGGTGACGAGGCACCTGTCAAAAAAGCAAGAGTAGAAGCACAGGATGATGTCAAGACCTTGTTCGTTGGTCAGTTATCATGGAACGTCGACAACGATTGGCTGCAAAGCGAATTTGCTGAGATCGGGGAAGTCGTCTCTGCTCGAGTTCAAATGGATCGTCAGTCAGGCAAATCTCGAGGATTTGGATATGTTGAGTTCGCCACGGCTGAAGCTGCTAATGCTGCTCTTGACAAATTCCAAGGAAAAGAAATCGATGGCCGTGCTATCAAGCTCGACCTTTCCGGACCTAAACCGCAATCTAATCCGACTGCCCGCGCGAAACAATTTGGTGATGTCACCAGTCCCCCAAGCGCGACCCTTTTCGTTGGAAATATCTCTTGGAACACCAACGAGGATATGCTGTGGGAACACTTTAGCCAATACGGCCAAGTGAGCAGCTGTCGTGTACCAACCGAACGCGACTCCGGAAGACCTAAAGGATTTGGCTATGTCGAATTCGCCGATATCGATAGTGCCAAAAAGGCATTTGAAGGTGCTAGTGGCTCGCAACTCGATGGAAGGGCTATTCGGCTGGATTACTCTGCACCCAAAACTGAAGGCGGATTTGGTGCTGGTGGCGGTGGCGGTGGGAGAGGCAGAGGTGGGGGAGACCGTGGCGGCCGGGGCCGCGGCGGACGAGTAAGTCTATCAACGTGGTGAAATTTTCTGGTAACTTGCTAACTTTTTTTTTTCTTATTAAGGGGGGCCCGGGCGGCGGTAGAGTAAGTTTCGGTTTTGTTCTAAACGTTAATTTATGTTCACCTCTTTTTGTAGGGCGGAAGAGGTGCACCTCGCGGTAATCAGAGAACCGGCGGGATTGCTTCATTCGAGGGCAAAAGAAAAACCTTTGGTTGATTCGAGATATGTTTAATTCTGATTTAATTGCTATGATTTTTTTATGTCCTTTCCACATCGGTCACTGTATATATATATGCTTATGGAGACATCCTACAATAAAAATTGATCGTGGAGATTATTATGAGCAAATGAGCAACAGAGTAGCAAAAAGCAAGCAGTAGAAGATACAGTAGGGATGACAACAACAGAAAATATGATTAAATGCCCCGTATACGGTAACAACTTTCAAATGTATTTTGACCGAAATGTTTAAACACATGCCTTTTCGGATTCTCTCGCTATTGAGCCCTGCGCACTGGATTTATCGCCATGCCTTTCTTTTCCAGACGATCAAAAAGAACAAATAATTTTTCCGCTTCACGCTCCTTTTCTTCTTCGGTCATCTCAATCTCGTTGCTCTCTTGTGGTTTGTTGCGTATACCAGTGATAGGGTTTATGGCTTCACCCTCTGCATCCGTCAATCCAGCGGGAGGGGCCATGATTCCTTTGTTGAATAAGAAACCGGCGCAATTACCATATCCTACTTGACCGGCCAACACCGAGGCTGGAAAGAAGGTTAACAGAATGGAAAATCATAGCTGAAATATAGCGAGTACCATCGGATTCACAGATCGTAAACAGTAGCTCGCCTACTGCATCCTTGCATCGCGGAAAATGGACGCAGGACATTAACCTCAGACATCGACCTAAGAGATCTTCCCGTTGTTCTAACGGTGAAGTGCGATCCCTGGCAATGGATTTTTAATGCATTACCAAAAGAAAGAGAGAAAAAACTTGTTATTCTTGCAGAACTCACAAATGCGCAGGTAATAACCACTCCTTCATACGCACCCTGGCCCCGTTGCTGCCATCCGCCAAACGAGCTAACAAAGCAACGAGAGGGGTCAAGGTCTCATCTAGATCAATACCATCTTGTTTGCATGACTGACGAACTAATGTATCATCAGGATCGCCCGGGACATAGTGTGCAGTGGTGAGGTCAAACAGATCCCAAGCATGCTGGACTGTATCGCGTGGGGTCGAAGGCGGGGATCTGGCTGCAGGAGATGAAGAGCGAGAGGAAGATATAGAACGTCGTCCCGTTGTAGCAACTGTAGTTGCCAATGCTGATAGCGCTTTATGAAATTTGTCAGCGGGCGGGGGACGAGAAGATGTTGAATGGATGGAGGTGGGTGTCGATGCAGGGGAAAGCCACTGTGTGACCAAAGGAGCCACGGGTATATTTATTAAGGCGTGGATCACATGGTTCAAAGGTGGGGCAAGAGGACAAGGAAAAGTAGGAGGTAGTCCGTTGAATAACCTTAAAAGAGGGGGAAGAAGACTATTCCGAGATACAATGTATCAGTTCCCTCTCACTTAAGAAATGGAAATGTAACACACTTAGTCAGATTATCGTTCCATAATTCACCCATTACTTTGGTACTCGTTTTATCTCCTTTATGTTCTGATTCAGTCATTCTGGGATACTGCAAGAGAACGTTAAAAATGAATTTCAAAAGGTCGACCATGGCATCCTTAGCCATTGCATGTCCAGAGAGTAGAGATGTCATGAGAAAGTCGCATTTTTGGCCCAATGTATCCACGATGCGGAGTTCCTCAACTAACTTGGGTATAAATGGTGTTTGCGAGACTGTTAAAAGGAAAAGGATTCGAGATGATAGGAAGACAAAATCAGGATTAGTCGTTCGCTTTCATTACAAGTCAGTCGGTTATCATCAAAGGAATCGGAAGTTTGAATTGACCTCAAGTAAATAAACACATGCGTCACCACCTTGAAGATTGATCAAGGAATCTCGACCAGACTCAATCAGAAGTAGAGCATTTGCAATACATCGTAACGCTTCCGAGGCCGCTTCAGTATTCTGTTCGCGAGCACCGGTACCGATGCCGAGCAGAACCTGTAAGTTCTACAAAGACAAAGAACACGGTTAAATAGAAACAATAGATTGAGTAGTAGTAACAAAGGGAGATACCTCAGATTGTATAATTATTTTTGAAGAAGTGGGATGACGGCCTATTGTTTTAAGAGCAACTAGAGCCAATGCAGTTTCTTTAAAAGATGAACTATTAACTCAAAGTACTTTTCCCTGACTGCAATGAAAGCGAACCTTTGGAGGATATTCGACCATTTCCATCTTTTACATCGTCTATTAAAGTTTGAACGAGGGTTTCCCTGTCTGTAACAGAAAACAAGTTGACTGGTGCTGTATTTAAATATGGACAATGAGCCACCCAGAAGAAGAATATAAGCAGACACAAAACGGGTTTTATTCACTGTCAATTATGCATTGCAAGGCATTATTAATATTAGATTTAGAGGAAGAATGGGAAAGAGCAAGATAGGTGGTTACGATAGGATTTGTGGACATCTGTTGTGAGTGAGTACACTTTCAGTTCATCAAGTGAAAGGTTACTTTGCAGAGAGGCGTCACGGTGGTAACTGGTGTACTACTATAGATCATCCAAATGGAGCCCTAGTATCAATCCGGCTGTTGTCTTCCGAAATCACGATTTTGAAACATATATATTAAAGATTTAGATAGTAGTTCCAGGGGCCAACCGATTGATTACTTGTTATTTATACATATTTATCATTTATTAATTATTATTTATTCCTTCAAGTTGGTTTTTCGCCGTTTCCGACTGGTTGAAGGAATAACATCGTCCGCTAATTCTTCTCAATTCATTTGTAATCGAGATAAAAAAAATATGTAACAACTCACCTTCAACATCAACAATCAATTCCGGACGCCAGCTTGCTTCGTCTACCGGGTGCAACCCGTAAATTCGGTAGAGCTCGAAAACTGCCTGTTCCTTATCTTTAGCCTTAAAAAAAGAAAAACGATTACGTTGTCCCAGTCTCTGCTTCTCATGCGAAATGCTCAACTAACCTCAATCATCAAGTCCATATCATTCGGTAATTCCTCCGGTAAAGTGTAGCATCGTTTGGCGTGACCTCGCTTCTCTACTATAGTAATCGCACCAGGTCGTGGTGACGATAGATGTTGTTTAGGACGTATACCTTTTCGCATCCATACATCATTAACAATGGGAATGAGTTTGGCAATTGATCGAGAAGACGGCTTTTAAACTTTGTTAGAACACGAAGAATGATCTACATCCATTGATAGACGTACGTATAACCAATCGTGATGATAATCAATCTCCCAAAAATTATTATTAGTAGTTAGAACTTATTATCAGATTTCCAACATACCACTATGGGTATATTTAATTCTTGACTAATGGGCAACAACTCTTCAATGTTATAACAGAACTATAGCGATATCAGATAAGTGGAGCCACCCAAAAGCCAGGGCAATAATATAATATACTTCATCGTTTTCTAAAACCAGTCTGGCCTTGATATTCGAATTCAGTTTTTCCTGATAATTTTCTTTGAACCTGGCTAACGCGGCTTCCTTGTCACCATATGTTCCCTGAAGAGTTTATTAGCCCCGTTACACCCTTATTTAAAACCCCTTTACCCCCATATGCACGATTATCACACCGTCCTTATCCAATCCCATCAAATCCATAAATTTAGTGTGATCTGACAATGATGTCAATAAGAGCACAAAAGACCGAATCATGGGGAAAAAACTACTGCACAACTAACATTCAAGTTCCCGAATTGAGGCAGTTACTACATTATTTTTTGGAGACGCTAATTGAGTAAACTGAAAAATTAAAGTTAGTAGTCTTTCAGATATCGTTTAACAAGTGTCTTACTTGTCCGGGATGGGATGTCAATCGGTGATTATACTTTTTAGCTAATGCACCAACAGCCTAATAGAATATTCCGCATGAGCCATAAATGAACGAAATGTAAAGGCATACCTGAAGCTCCTCTTTGGCAAAAGAAATATCGTAGCCGTATTCACCATGGGAAGCAAAAGGGAATAAATCGGATGAAATCCGCATAAAGCGTATGCTAAATGAATTATATAAATTTAGAATAACTCATTGATAACAAGATGTCGATTTATCTCACTTGTGTATTTCATTCCACTTTAGTGATTGATGTGAGCTTTAAAATCCATTGAAAAAAAAGTTTGTGGACGCATCTACCTCTATAATTTTTAGGAGATCACAGACGTTCTGCAAAGCCAAGCTCTTAACATAATCAAGACCTTTCTTTAATATAGTGTCTATGCGGCAAGTCCTTGGATTTTTTTAAAACAACCTCAGGTGATCTGAGACTGAAAGACCTACCTACTGCAAAATACGGGGTCAGGTTTCAAGCCTCTCATTAAAGTGTTCAAACAGGCCTAAATGAACGTTGTTATTCTTTGAATTATAAAGGCAGGGAATAAATCATACATATCCCAAGCGACCTTTGAAAGTAGTTGTTTTAGGCAATATGATACTTTCTGCCACCGTAGTTTCAAGATGATCTTCTTGAGCTTTGCCTAAAAGTGAGGCATCTGATTGCAAAACAACGGCTCTTTGAGTAATGTCTTCATGTGCCTTTGTCGAGCGTCGAGTTCGGGCAGTCCAAGAGGATGTTTCTAAGACTGAATGTGACAATTTATTGCCGGCAGAAGTAGAAATTCTGGTCGATATTCGTTGACTTCGACGGACAATTGACTGTTTAACGAGAGAGGTTTCCGAGGTCATTAAAGAGGTCTGAAGAAGAGGGCGCAAAAGACACATGCAACCTACCTTTTTTTTCAAGTCTTACATTTAAGTAGCACATCTGAAACCATTACAATGACGTCATCATCTATCTACTAGTAGTTCAAACCTGTTCAAACGTCACATTTACATTCAAATAGATAATAATGATGACAACATTTTTTATTATTTTTTTTAGTAATAAGCTAGGCGACGAGAAAGGGTTTTATTGAGAATCCACAGAAAGTCGAGGTCTATTATGTAAAGCTTTAATCTGAGACATAGTGGAGTCGAAGCCTAAGGTTCATAAAAAAAATGTTCTGGACCCTGTGAGGCCCTGTACTGTTCAGTCCACTGTTTTTTATTGTCATTATTATCCAATCCTTCGTTTAGTGGCATGCCAAACGCTGAAGTTCAAATGTTATGTAAGGACAATTGGAAAGAGACAATCATGCGTCCGATCTCTTTTTGAAACAAGTTCTTTGAACTCATCATTTGATTTCAAAAATAAATGTTGCTTCCTGTTTACACCGATTTAGCCCAAATAATCCCTCTGCATGCGCAGTTACAGGCCTCCTTTCACAAAGGTCTCCTGTAGGTGTATCCAAGCGACGCTGCCACGTTTCATAGTATTGAGCAAATTGAAAGTCCTCGACAAATCGATGACTTATCATACATCTTCATTTGTTCTACGTAGACTATTATACATTGTACCGTTCCCAACCTTGTGTCATCAAATTGTCAATTTTTCGTTCCACTTCGCATTTTTGTTGCAGCATATATGCTTCAACTCGGTCTCCAATTTCAGGTATACCTGTACCCAAGATTCGAGCAGCCAGTAGACCCCCATTTAATGCATTATTGATAGCCACTGTTGCCACCGGAATACCTCGCTATGGTGTATGTATTCAAAAGAAAGAACTGTTCACGACAATTGTAGAACATACCGGCATCTGGACGATGGAATGTAGCGAATCCACGCCGTCAAGAGTAGACCCCTTGACGGGCACGCCAATGACTGGTAAGGTAGTCAAAGCAGCTACCATTCCTGGAAGATGTGCGGCCCCACCGGCACCCGCTATAATCACTCTGATACCTTTAAAGAGACAGTTGTATATTTTGTTTTCAAGGTTAATCACAGCATATCATACCTCTACCTCGAGCAGATTTTGCGAACTGCACCATCCTATCCGGCGTTCGGTGCGCACTTACAATCGTTAATTCAAAAGGAACACTTAACGCGGACAATACTTCTGCAGCCGCTCGCATGACAGGAAGATCCGAATCAGAACCCATAATGATAGATACAAGAGGAAATAGATGTGAATGTCCGCTCGTAGACGGTAGAGGGGTATACAAGGAAACCTCTTTGGTAGTATCCGAAGAAGGTAACGCCGCTAGTAAGGGCCTAAGGCGGGAACGAGCTTCGGCATCATCGGTGGCAACGATAGTTATGTGTCCCATTTTTCTTCCTTTTCGACATTGAGATTTTCCATATAGATGAACGCAAGCACCAGGTATAGTGAAAGCCGTGGCTATTACGGAATGAAGAGGAGCCTGATCGTCGCTTGTACCAATAAGATTTAACATAATTGCTGACGGGACAATTAGGGAAGTATTGCCTATTGGGAGATCCAAGATCGCACGCAGGTGGTTTTCATATTGAGATGTATTGCAAGCCTCGATAGTATAATGTCCACTGTTATGTGGTCTCGGCGCAATCTCGTTAATGTAAACATCACCTTTTAAAGGGATGTAACCCTTCATCATAGAATCGAAGAAAAAATAAATTCACCATACCTGCTTCTCGAACAAACAGCTCAACGCCAAACACACCAGCCCCGTTAAAAGTGCGAACAGCATCTTCGGCAATTCGTTGAGCTACAGAACTAATATCGACAGATCCTCGATACGGGGCAAAGACGAGATGACATATGTTGTCTTTGTGTACGGTTTCAACTAACGGATAAGCATATACCTCTCCACTTATACTTCGAACAACCACCACGGCTGCTTCTTTGATAAATGGTACCCATTGCTCAGCGTATAATGGCCGATTAGCAAGAGCAGTCAAGGCGGCAGAGATTGACGCATCGTCCAGCGAACGTAGCACATAATTCCCTCTACCATCGTATGCTAATGTTCTGCTCTTGATCATGAGCGGTAAGCCAAATTCAGCAGCTACCTTTCTGACGTTCTCTATGGTGGGTTCCAGAGGTAAGAAGTTGGCGACAGATAGACCATGAGCCTTCAAATGTTCCTTTTGGATAAATTTGTCTTGAATAATTCGAATAGTCCGCGGGCTAGGATGGACTTCAATTCCCGTTTCTTTTTGGACGTCTTCGAGAACAGAGACATTGACATGTTCAATTTCCACGGTTAAAATATCCACTTGAGCTGCAAGTTGTCGAATTGATGATGGTGATGTAAATGATCCATCGACATGCTTCAATGGAGGTACTGGTGATATTACTTGCTTTGCAGGTGCATGTTCTCCGACCTCGAGGACACTAACTGGAATGTTGAGTAATGAAGCTGAGGCAGCCAGCATACGGCCAAGTTGACCGCCGCCTTTGTTTAAAAATATCCATAACTTAACACGAAATATCTGTATATGCAGCTTACCTAGAACACCGACTCTTTTCATAACAGTCAACTTGAAGGTGGTTCAGTCTGTGACCAGACATTTTGGTCACGCATCAATCTACTGCCAGTCCAACAGATGCCTCCACGAAAACGAGTTAGGAAAAGAAAGCGGCGGAACGCGTCTTCATCTTCATCTTTGTTATCTTCGGAGTCTTCTTCTTCCAGTGACGAACGATCCCAAAAAGACATACAGCTTGTCGTTCCAGCCCGGGAGAAGGAGCCAGTTATAGATTCTGACTCTGACTCTGACTCGTCGGATTCAAGCACTAGGCCAATCAATACCCCACTCAGTCCAGCTTCAAAAACCAAAGAACCAAAAAAAAGGCGTTCCCCATCGCATTCGCCCGCCCCTCCTGATGCCAGCATTCCATCAATGTTTCCTCCATCTACTAGTGGACCGAGTGAAAAGGAGAAGGAACTGAAAGAAAAATTCAAAAAATTCTGGATGTCTTCTATTGCTGGTGCCTTTAAAGACGAATTAGAAGAGATTAGAAAGGTAGGCCTCATTTTGTCTAATTTCATGTGTTTTCTCAAAAATTTACAAGGAACCCAATTTAACAACACCTCGGCTGTCACTGCTCATTGATGCATTAGCGTCCGGTGCTGATGTATATGCATCAACTGGTGAACCTGCTCTTAATGAAATGGAGATCGTTTTGAAGGACTCAGAATCCAAGGTACCTTAAAACGTTTATTCGTTGCAGTAAACTACATCAGATGTCCTAGTAAAAACGAGGTTGGGTCGACTACATCTATAATTCTCCTGGACGATATTACTCTCCCATTCTTCGTTCGAAACTAGGATTCAATGCCAGAGACTGGATGGGATTGTTACCGTGAACAACGATCAAGTCGGCCGGATCTCCCTTTCTTATCACTAAGGATTCTCCACATTTTACACCCACCGCTCGTTTTGATGTATTCGATACCGAATCCTTAATTAAAATGATTTAATCAATCAAATATTTGACTAATTGGGGATAAATAGATATATGTACTTACAAATAATATCTCGCAATCGTTAGGCAATCCTGTTTAGAATGTAGCTACTCCAAATGCACACAAGGCCAATCGGCCGAACCTTGCGGACTCGTAATCAATCATCTGTAGATAAAAGTCAAAAATTGTATCAAAATACAAAGACACATAGAATCAGTCTTATATATGATTCGTGATTGGTCGATCCATTCCAGTAGATCTTTACTGAATCCGCTGTTAGACTGTTTAGCGAAAATTGTAGCACGTTGCTACTCACCACAAACTTAAAATTGATACGCCGGACAGTTTTCTTTTTCCTTGGACTTTTCTGAAGAGAGAGACAGTTTTGCCGGAGACGACTATCGCGTCTGGAAGTAAAGCCGACGCATAAGATTTTTGGTCTTTTCGAGCTCACCACCCATGGTAGACAAAAGAAAAGATCGCATTATTCCAGTTATATTATAATTTTTTTTAAACATGCAATCTAGTGTGTTCGACGGGGAACGACAACATTTGACCTATTTCAAATAAATGAATATAAAAATCGCCCCAGAAGAAAAAGGACATGCCTATTAACCACACCCAACTCATGTACGCCCGCTTTCCTCTTCAAAACAGAATTCGATTTCGAGTCAGCGGGAGCTTTTACAATATTCACCACAACACGGGCAAAACGTTCTTCAACAGTTTGTCCACCTGAAGGATAAACTTGAAGTTTACGGTTATTAATCTCTGTCATCTCCTTTTTTTTACCACCAGCAGCATCAAGGATCCATTTTATTGCATAAAATGTACGTCGTTTTTCTGAAAGCGGGACGGGTTTCTGTGTGACTTTGCCTCTTTTTTTATGAGATATGACACGAATAGAAGGGGCCGCTGGTTCAATAGCTTGGCGGAGAATGGGAAATGAAGGGTTACGAGTGAAAGCGTATATGTGTAGTAAAATTCGCTATACACGACGTGTGGCGATGTGTCGTTTTCCATGTCGCATGATATGTGTAGCGATGTAAGCGAGTAAAGGATCTACAGCTGGCGGAATATCAAGAGAAGGTGGAATCGCCAGCGATTCAGAAGACGCTTCATACGCATTCAAAGAGTCCGAAGATGGTTTGAACGTGGGTCGAGACGGATTTGGTAACGGTAATGAAACTGGAGGGATTGTTGCTGTTCTTCCGTGGATAAATCAGGTCTTGTCATTGAATAATGTAATCGTTGTAGACAAAAATACGTAAGAGATGATTGTCGTGTTATCGATGACGCATTTGAAAACCCAAATTTTGGTTTTATTCGTCGCAAAGGACGGAAAAGTGACATTGAGGGAGCAGGAAGTGAGGTTGTTACGTAAGCCACCTATGAGAGCGCCGCACCAACCTTTCGTTTACTGACATGCATGGAGCCACTGCGTCCTTCATATCAAAGTCTTTGCTAACTTTCCAATCAACTTTTCAATTGAAATGATAATTGAGAACTAATAGGTGTAGAACGTAATATATAACACTAGGCTGAATATTCTATTTTGGCTGGTAAGAAATATCGCAACTGATTAGTTCAAGATTACGGTAAGGATATATGTACTACGTACCTTCATGCTTTTTGGCTTCTCCAACCTTGCGAGCTGCTTTTGTCAAGTCTTCTTGGACAATATATTCTCTGAGACGATGAATGAAAAGACAAGATAAACATACAAAACGTGATGATATCAATACGCTTCTTACCTATCATCCCGTATGGCAAACATACCAGCTTCTGTAACGACATTTCTCAAATCCGCTCCATTAAAACCATCAGACAGCTAAAGAGATATAAGAAAAACAAAAACCAATCAAGTATATACGTGGATAAGAGATTTGAGCTACCTTAACAATGGCTTCGTAGTCCATGTCGCCACTCTTATTCACCGGTGCGGCATGGATTTTCAGAATTTCCAACCGGGCTTGTTCATTAGGAAGAGGTATCTCGATTTTACGATCAAGTCGCCCTGGACGGAGCAATGCGGGATCCAATGTATCTGGTCGATTAGTTGCCATTATCAGTTTTGTTCGACCAAGAGAATCGAACCCGTCCATTTGATTTAATAACTAAACAAAACAGATGATCAGGTAATTCATATTAAAGATACCAAAGCAAACCATACCTCCATTAACGTCCGTTGAATTTCACGATCTGCACTAGTCCCTTCCGAGAATCGCCGTCCACCAATAGCATCGATCTCATCCATGAATATAATACAAGGCTCGTGATCTCTTGCATAACCAAACATCTCTCTGACGACACGAGCAGATTCACCGATGTATTTGTCAACGATTGCAGAAGAAACGACTTTCAAAAAATTCGTTGACAGAGTAGCTGCGACGGCACGAGCCAGTAGTGTTTTGCCGGTCCCTGGTGGGCCATACAACAATACGCCCTTGGGTGGTTTTATCCCTACACGTTGAAAAAGTTCCGGATTCATTAAAGGAAGTTCAATAACCTAATATACCCAAGATCGACATTAAAAACATTGATAATAATGTCCATGCGTCACGCACCTCGCGCAACTCGCGAACTTGTTCACCGAGCCCACCTATTCCAGCAAATGACGCGTTTCCAGGATCCTCTAAACTCATTTTATATACAAGGGGATCGACTTCACGGGGAAGGATACGCATGATAGTAAGTGTCGTCATATCCAGGCTTACACGGGTACCAGATTTCAATTTGCTAACAGGTAACGCGGGTCTGTAGGAGACAACATAGCGAGGTCCCGAAGACGCCTTGACAATGACTGACAAGTGACAGTTTATGGAATGATGAAGAACAAAAGTAAAATAACTCACAGCGTTCATCGTCTAACTGTTTCATAACTTCGCCAATAATCTGTCCAACTGATTGAACAGCCTTAATATCCTCTTCGGTTTTTTCAAAATCTTTCTCCAGGTCCTTTAGTGAAAAACGGACTAAAGTATATGGTGCTATGTTGAAAGACCAACGGGAGAAAAGACTAATACTACGCACGATTCTTCAAACTCTCAGATATTCTTTCATGCTCTCTCATTTTCTACAAGACGAAGTTACTAAACGAAGATGGCTGGTTATTAGTATAAAAATACATACTGCACGATAAGATTCTAAAGCTGTTTTTCTCCTGTGGTCCATTTGACTTGACGAGGATGATGCTTGTGGATTCGACATAATTGAGAGGGTCAGAACGCGTAAGTGGATTTCGTAAGCGCCTCTCTCCTCAAAAGGTCACGTAAATTCACCCCGTAAACGAACTGCATCTACCCAAGTAAACTAATAACTGCTTTCCCAATAAATAAACTAAATACTGTAAACCTTCTGCGTGAACTTTCAATCTTAGCTTTCCTTTCCAGTCCTATATGATCCATCGGAGTCCCAAAAGCATATCAGTCCGTAACCGTCGATGTCACAGCTTGCTGTTTACCAAGTATGCGACTTTCCTTGAGATTATTCTATTCACCTCTCATACGTTTTGTGGGAAAACGGAAAACCCCATTAGGTATAACTCTACAATTATATTCGAACTATGTAATATGAATCTGACTCTTTCTAAGAACCGCATGTACCTCATCCCCACCCGGCATCGCCTCCAGACATTGCATCTCGGTTCAATGACTTATTCCAGAAAAAAGGTTCGCCCAACACGACAAATATGAATTCCTGCAAGCCTCCTCCGATATATAACGAGTTTTGGCATGCACCGCCGCAATATTGGCAGCCTAATCGCTCGGTCACTGAAAACGAGATAACTGCAGTTTTGGTCAGTTTTCCTTCATGACTTTTCATGCGTCCAACCCTCACGGAACTACCCTCAGAGCGGCGGAGCTTCGCTACATTGAAAATACACTTCATAAGGCATCTTCGAAAAGTAATTGTCTTGGTTTGCCCATGGCAGGCTCTGCCAAATACAATGCAGGCCTGCGAACAATCAGCATTCAACCATACTAGATCCGTTATAACAAACCGACTTACATCGAAGTTCCACAGTTCGCTGCTGGGTTACCCATAATAATACTCTCTGATACACCCGAGATATTATCATTTTTACCAAAAGCTGATGCGTCAAAAAGATGATCCGTAGTTTTTTCAAACGAGGCCAACATTAATACACTATCCTTCATTTTTGCCACGCCGAAACGGGTGATACCCAATACCTCGCCCTGTTAATTTTGAGTTTAAAAATGGGTATAATGTTAAAGAAATCACCTTGTAAGTCATGACATCACCGAGCAGCATAACATGCCTTAAATTATAGACCAACAATCGATAATAAGAAATTAAGAACTTAGTGCATAATTACTTTACCTTGGATCAATACTCATCCCATGCTCCTGCATAATATATTGGATTTCGTTGATAATTGTTCGTCGTGCCGCCTCGATACCTAGGACGGCACCCACTTCAATTATATGATTTGATGTTGCGTGTTCGCCTACAATTCCTTCCGTTGTCATAACCTTTTGAAGGCCGTATCCTTCCACCAGCAATTCTTTATCTCCCTTTTGTCCTCTGTGGTCTTCTTTATCTTTCACGTTGATGATAGCTCTTTGTAAGGTAGGAACTCCCTACTCGTAGGAGAAAAGTCCAAAGCGAAAATATCACATATATGGCCTTAAACACACCTTCACAACAACTTCGGACAAAGCTCTTTTCAACTCCCGAAGACGATAGTATTTCATATCACCATCTACATAAATCCTAAGCCGACTTCTTTTTGGTAGAATTATTATCGACTAAGACATCAGCGGTTAGCACATTAGAGTCTACACACAATAACACCTACATGTTCTTTAATCTTGAGCTTTTTAGCTGAAACGATTGCCCATTTGATATCGTCCAAAGTCAGCTCGAGCTTGAATATAATGAGCCGACCGCATGAAAGTCGACTTGCCACTTACTTGTAACTTTCGGATAGCCTCTGTATCGATGATAATACCAATATAAGTATATTCTGCTGCCCAAGCTTCCTCAATAACAGATGCAATCTTATTTCCGGTTATATACAGTGAGTTTTGACCAAGAAAATATGTTTACTCACATCACCCAGATGCGTCTTTTCAAGTCGCCCTTTTACAATGCGGGCAGACTCTTCGCTGTCACGGGTTGCCAATCTACTGCTGATTATAGGGGTGCTAATAAGTTTAGAAGCGTTGATAATTTCTTTGATACGAGGAACTCCTTGTGTGACATTCATTGAGGCAACACCCGCAAAATGGAAGGTTTTCAAAGTCATTTGAGTACCGGGTTCACCAATTGATTGAGCGCCGACGGCACCGACGGTGGACCCTAAAAAAATAAGTACCCATAATTTTTTTAGATTAATATTTACCTGGCTCGATTTTTGCCTTCACGTATTTTACCCAGCACAATTCCAGGAACTGAAGCAACTGTTCTTTGGTTACTTTAGACGCGTTTTCCAGTGCCATCTTGTCAGCACCTGCCATGGATTGATTTGCAAAGTAGGAGACAAATAAAAAAAAGAACTTACCCGAGGCCCCCATAGACAAATCAGTCTCCTCATCCCATTCCTCAAACCTTTCCATAGCATCAAACATCCCTCGGGCTCGTCGATTTCTTACGAGACGATTCACGATTTCGCCGACTAAGAACTTCCGAACAGTCCCGATATAGGCTGCTGTGCATTCGTTGGTAAACTTAGGTTTCGAAAGCTCGGAATCGATGAGCTCCAAAATTTCAAAGGGATAAAGAGCCCTTCCTTTACGTGACGTAATAGCCTGGGGCAGACATTGAAATCTGTTTCCACTGCAAAACAAGTAGGAACGCACTGCAGCATGACTCCAAGTTCTGGCGAACTGGGTCGGTTGAGCTTCACCCTCCAGACAAGCAGGGTCTAAGCCATCATCACCGTATTGAAATTGAACAACACCGCCGATCGAATTCCGAACCGAAAGGTCGTACTGCGTAGTGAGGTCTTCCAAGGCCTAATCGAAAATAACAACGACCAGAAAGGAAAAGTTGCGCAACGAACTTACTTTCATTAACCGCCTTTGCATGTAGCCTGTTTCCGCAGTCTTCACTGCAGTATCCACTAGACCCTCACGACCTGAGATAGCGTGAAACAAAAATTCCGTGGGCGACAAGCCTGTATAAAAACTATTTCTAACAAATCCTTTTGAAGGCGGTTCCTTGGACCGTTTAGGAAAATGTGGTAAAGTCCTGTCTTGGAAACCATCTGGGACACGATGGCCCGAGATAACTTGTTGGCCAACACAAGCAACCATTTGACAGACATTTATTACAGAGCCTTCGGGATAATTCTAAATCGTGCGTAAGAACTTTATAAACCATACCTTTTGAACCACAAGTAGCCATAATCAACGGTGCGTTATGCCTGCTGAGCTCTTGCATACAAATTTTGCCCACATCGTCTCTCACATTAGACAAGACTCCAGATATCATAGCTTCTAAAGTTTGCTCTTGATTACACCCAGGCTTGTTCTCAAGTTTGCCCCTCTTGGCTTTGGAAATAAGGGATAGGCAGTCGGCATAGGCCTTTTCAACCTTTATATCCTTGTTGTTGGCGAGGACAGGTCCAGGTATTACATCGTTTATTCCCAAAGAAAACCCTATGTTTGCTGAACAGAGTTAGTATATATCCCCATAGATGAAAATTTTGATCTTACCGAGCCAACGGGCACAGAGTTTTGCCAACCTATTCATAGCTGTAGCGGCCTCGTGGGCTCCATAATCCCTCATTATTACACCAAAAACGCTTTGCTTTTTACCGCCACCTACTGTAGCCTTGTCAAAAGTACCGCACATTATTTCGCTGTTTATGATAACGAGCCAGCCGTCATTTGGAGACATATCAGGCTGGGGTTCCATTCCCGGTGGATAATACTTCTTGTCTGGCTTAATAAAAGTATTGCATTTCGCCTCAACATTTACAAAAACATTAGAGGTTCTGTTGGGCCGCATAAGGCAATTCAATATCTGTTTCCCGGTCCAAAGACACATCGGTTTTAATATTGTCGGAGGTGGTAAATCTATTTGAAGCTCTGCGTCGGCGAAATATGAGCATATTTGCGTAAACTGCCGACGGTCGTAAAAACGATCCCTGCGAGAGATCAAAAAGGATGCAGTAATGAAATCTTGGATAGCCGCAATGATAGGTTGCCCGTTCCGAGGGGTTACCATATTAAGCTTGGACGACATTAACTCTAGAGCTTCCGTACGGGCCTCTTCAGTTTGCGGAACATCTGCCACATTTCCAGGTAAGGGTTTTTTTTTTTTTTTGGAAAAAGTGGGCTTACGGAGATTCATTTCATCGCCATCGAAATCAGCATTATAAGGCGTACAAACGCATTCGTTCAAGCGGAAAGATCTCCAGGGACGGATTTTTGCCTGATAAAAATATGAGTCTAATACACGCAAAACATTCTGTTTACAACAGATTGTCACTGACGCGATGACACATTATGGAAATCTGAAAAGGTGTTAACCTGAGAAAGTATCAAGTTGTAGAACCTTACTTTATGCAAACTTGGTTGACGATTGAATAAAACAATACTATATGGATAACAGTGAGCTTAACCATAAAAATTAGATGGGATTACTGACTCTCCATCGACAATATGACGCTCGACGATGTCTCCAACCCCAAGCCTATCAGCAACTTCGTCTCTTTTCCCAAATTTTAAGAATTTCTTAAAACCGTTACTAGCATTTACTACATAGTTGGCACCGGGATGTATATCGCATCCGTTGCGGACTGCTTGACGAAGTCGATTGAGGTTGTGTATCGTGACACGTTCTGGGTATGTCAGGACTTTGGCAACACGTTCCGGAACGGCAACCTAAAATTGGATTAATTATATTATATCACAAGGCTCTGTGGACTTGCCTCGTCTATACGAAGATTGGGATCCGGAGATATGACTGTGCGACCAGAGAAATCCACTCTTTTACCGGACAGATTCCCTCTAAAGCGACCTTGTTTGCCTTTAAGCCGTTGGCAAAATCCTCTGATAGGTTTTTGACCCTAAGTATGTGATGATCAATACACGCCCAAAACTACCTATCAATGACTGACACACTATTTGAAGGGGAATCCCAGGCGTTTCGCTGTTTATATATAAGGCGACGGATACTTGGAGAAATTCCCATTGTTCCTGTTAGATAGGAATGGAATACAAAAACAAACGTTCATAGAAAAAAAGACTTACCATAAGTTGTGCGGTTGAGACGCCCTTACTTAGCCCCTGCTTGATCAATGCATTTGTAAACACAATCTCAGTGAGCTTAACGGTAAGATCATCCTCATTGCTGGCTCCATCTTGTTGAACAGAAGGCCTAATACAAACAGGAGGTACAGAGATATATTGCCATATAAATTCTTGAGGGAGACCATGGGATGGCCGTAAACCTAACAATTCACAATCCTGCTTATCAATCAGTTACATAACCACTACGAAAAAAGAGTACTACTAACTTCCGCAGAGATTCTTCTGAAAAGATCCAACACTTTTAGAGGGTTGAGGTCTTCCGTAGCGGCTCTCCCGACGAAGAGTGAGAGCTCCTTTTGCTGTGTGATAGCATTGTTGAAAGTAGCTTTCCACTTCTCCATCTCATCGGCACCTTTCTTGGCAGTGAATTTGTCATGAACGATCTTTAAAGCCCCTTGTTTCTTCACGGTCCCGTTAAGTCCCCCGCAATAAGGGCAGAAAACCATTTTTCGGGCTGCCGTATTAACAGCTTTGCATAAATGTTGTCGAGTTAAGTTTTCCAAGTTAGGCCTCCGAAAACGTTTCAAGTACAATCTACGATCTGCTTCTGGGAGCATGACTCGGGCGCAGGTCTAGCAAAGAACCATTAACCGAGAACGCGAATAAATATGAGAAAGAAACGCATACTTTACATATTTGTTGTAAGATGGAGACAATATGCCGAAAATATCCAACATGGAATACGGGTAAGATCAATTTAATATAAGCGTAGTGTCCGACGCAGTCTTGGGTACTGTGTCCGCAAGTCTCACAGAAGCCGCTTTTGTCAGTAGTGCCCTGAGGTGAAATCATTAATAAATAAATAAATAATGCATTCGCTATATACAGACTAGTCTTCTATCCAGCACCCCATCCTTAGCTGGAAGACGCTCGGCTTGGGTGTATAAGTCTCGATGGGTCACTTGAAACTCGGAGAGTTTAACGACGTCTTGCTGGGAGAAAAGTGAAAACTGAAGTTCCTTGCTATTTTATCATTAGAAGCGGGCTAAACAATAAAAAAAAAGAAACTTACATGACTTTAGGGTTATTATGGACTACGACATCTTTCATCTTGTATAATTAGAGGCCAAAGTTTAGAGGACTTAAGTATATCGATGTTACGTAATTCGTCTTTTTTTTTGGTGGAAGTCTATAAACTCGGATATTTGATAATACGCGTGCTACAAACTTTCATAACCTTTGCTGAACCACCCGAACCACAATGACAACGACCGCGCCTTTGACAAACCTTCTCGTGAAATGCCATTCCGAAAATGCGCGTATTCCTCAACGTGGATCATCTCTTTCTGCCGGTTATGATTTATTCAGGTTGGCTTTTGATACTATGCGTTGACTGTCCTTAATTAATCAAGTAGTGCTGAGGAGAAAATAGTACAAGCTAAAGGGAAGGCGTTGATCGATACCCAAATTTCAATCGCAGTTCCCTTTGGGACTTACGGACGTGTTGCCCCGCGAAGTGGATTAGGTACGATTTCTATCAGATTTCTTTCATTGAATAAGTTAGATATTGCCATCTTAGCGTCCAAATTTATGATTGACACTGGAGCCGGTGTGATAGATGCAGATTATCGTGGAATCGTCTATGTTTTGCTCTTTAATTATTCTGACCAAGATTTTAAGGGCAAGTTACCCTTTATCCCTTCAAACGCCCCAGAACACTGACAAAAGACCTTACGCTAGTCTCAGTGGGCGATCGCGTAGCCCAGCTGATAATAGAAAAGATCGAAACCCCGGAAGTTCTACAGGTTGACGTATGTACTACCAATTGATTAAATGTTGCTGAATTTTATTTATTTATGTCAACTACTCGTTAGGATCTAGACAAGACCCTTCGAGGAGCAGGTGGTTTCGGATCCACTGGAGGGTATAACGGGCTTTGACAAATCTACCAGCCATTATACGCTGCCTGTAAACATATGCGCAAAAAGTCTTGGGGGCACTGAATTAATACTGAGCTCAGAACATAATTGTTCCATCATATGGCTTTGAACTTCTTTAAAAAGGTCACCGGTCACACCATACATAGACAACTCTGCTTCAATTGTCCTCCATGATGCCATTCAAGCGGATTATATTCTACTTGTTTTCAGCTTCCCGTATAGCAGGTAACTCCCATAACTCGGGCCCAAATCGAGGGACTATAAGAACTTTACCGTCGAAGGTTTTGACGCGCTTCGAAGTCGAACAAAGAGATGGGGCCAGCTTAGGCAACCACGCGGGGTTAATGATAGTATTTGCTACTTGTCGTTGAGAAATTAAAATTCCCAAGAAGAAAACATGACGTACTTTTTAACCAAGTTTGGGTCGTTTTACTCATTTCGTGAAAGACAATAAAATCTGGAGGCGGTGAGTTGTATAATATTGAAGATGGGTGGATAAAGACATCATCAGAGACACCAAGGGCCTTGTATGGTACGTTTCGACATGACGTATACTTATTACCGTCTGAGGAGGAGTTGTCGACGATATCTTTTCTAACGGCAACCTGGTCAATAAATGCCGCCGCCAATAGCTGTCTTAGTACTCTCAACTGTGGGGGTGTGCTAAGTGAGAGCACCTGCACGGAAAAAAAATGACTTGCCTGGGTTGGATCCGGAGGTTTATTAAGCTTCAAGGTACCCACACCAATCTCGGGAAAGTTAATTTGAATGATATTGGAGAGTTGGATCCGCAATTTGTGGATTTCCTCCATAGCCTATGATAGTGTAAATACCCTGTACGTAAACTCTAAAATTTAACTTAATCAAGCATACTTTGGGTCGGACGAAATGCTCCATACAAAAATCAGAATCCTCCCCGGCAAATTCATACGCACCAACCACCGAAAGGTATCGAAAAACATCACTGATCCCACCCCCGAGAGATCCGTGTAATTGTTGAGACGCATAAAATGCACCTAATCTGGGCTTTCCAACTCCTGCTTCATCCTTTCCTGTACCTTGCTGATTTTCGGATGTCGAGAAATGTTCAGGACGAATGAAGGGGTCACCTATAGATAAAGCTGAAACGATAGCTATAGCAAAGGGGAGGCATTGATTTTGCTTTGCAGAAACAAGGACTTTAGAAAATCGTGGTGATAGAGGGAATATAGCCATAGCCTTTCCGAGATTGGTAATAGAAGTAAGACCATTTCCTTTGTCTTCTAATGCGCCCAAGTTAATCAACACTCTTTCAGCTCTTTTCAAATTATCTCGATCGGGGGGCGTGGGGAAGGGGAAATTGATAACGGTGTCGATGTTCATGGCCTTCATTTGAAGGACGACCCCTTCGATCGGCACTCGTAAAATCTCCGGCTGTGCAAATTCATCGAAATAATTTTCATACAAGGCAGAAGAGTAAAGACGATAGCAGTGACCAGGCCCTGTGCGACCGGCCCTGCCAGACCTTTGGGCAGCGGCAGCTTTGGATATCCAGGACACTGAGAAAGATTCAATGCCACTCCTAGAATCGTATTTGCGCTAGATGGTCATAATGTCAATGAACTTTTTTTTTAGTAATGTAATACTCATACGTACTTCCTTCGCACGGCCACAGTCCACAACGTATCGTATATTTGGAATGGTCAATGAGGTTTCGGCTATGTTGGTAGCGACAACAACCAATCGTGATCTAGCCGGAGGTTCTTTAAAGACTTCTAATTGTTTTTCACTGGGTAGAAGTGAATACAGCGGTATCACATGCATTGGCATTTCTATTATCTTATTTCAGTGACCTTAAAGCAAAAACTGAATCCACATACCCTCAATATCTGTCATAGAATCGTCGGGATCGCGTACATCATCCGATTCATCTTCTAGATCAATATTTAAGTCGACATCTAGAGCTCCATCCCCGAGCTCGATCTCTTCAGCTTCAACATCCGCTAATGGTATCCACATCGTCTCAGAATTATCTTGAAGTCGAAAATTGATATCTCACCTTGGATGGCGGAAAAGGGGGATTCGGCGGGTCCAATATTCTTTGGCACTGTTGGCTTCTCGGAAGGTCCACCCTTCAGCTTTCGACCAAACCTGGCCTGTAACTTCCGACAGACTCCAATGATCTCATTCTGTCCCGTTAAGAATACGAGGATTCCGCCAGGGGGCAACTTGGTGTGAATCTGAGATACTTTACGGACAGCTTCTGATATGTAATCCGCTGATGTGTGTCGACTGAAGTGCGTTGTTACTGGATATTGTCTTGCAGAAATATTGATGACAGGAGGGGGAACGGAAAATAAGGTTGTGTTCGAAATGAAATCATCAACACGAAGAGTTGCCGACATTATGATGAGACGCAGCGGCTTAAAAGAGAAAGAGTGTTAGTGAAACGAATTGAGAATAAAATTTATCTAAACTTTAATCCCCTCCTTCTTTTGCTCCCACATACTTTGTCGTAGCTTAACAATACGGCTCAATGCACCAATCAAAATATCAGTATTCATGCTCCTTTCGTGAGCTTCGTCAATAATGATGATGGAATATTTGGAAAGTAAAAAATCTGTTGTTAACTCTCTCAGTAAAACCCCATCAGTCATAAACTTAATGATAGTCGAAGGGGAAACCGTTGCATCATATCGAATCTGGTACGCCACTCGGGAAGATGCCAATCCCAGCTCTACAGCAACGCGACTCGCTGTAGACATTGCGGCCACCCGGCGAGGCTGAGTTATTCCAATGATCCCAGGATTCTCTAATTTGGCTTGAATGAAAGGAAGTTTCAAGATGCAAGGGAAGAGAAACACACCACTTCCTTGACTTCCAAAACCAGCTTCGTATAGAAATTGAGGCAATTGAGTCGTTTTCCCACTTCCAGTTTCGCCACAGATGATTACAACAGGATGTATAAGAACAGTTTCGACAATAGCCTGCTCTTCTGAGACGATCGGAAGGAGTAGCCTTTCCGCTTGAATTTTTTGGTCCCGATTTACAGTCACACTTTTCATTATTATTGGAGCAACGTGATTACGTTTCAGTAGAGAATTTGAAGGTATGGATAAGATTTCTCCTAGGGGTCCTGTCGTGCCACTGTGTTGGACTGCACGAGTGTCCTCTATCGAGGGATGATAATTTTCTACACTTGAGGCCGCTGCTATTTCTCGTAGAGAAACTTTTTCATCATCTGGCTCCGTTTGCTTGGAAATCTGAAGCTGTTGTCTTGCCCACTCTTTGAAACTTAGCTGCTTCTTTTCCCCAGATGTGGTTTCATGGGGCAAGTCTTCCGAAGACTCGGATCTGAGTTTATTTTCAGATAAGTTGCTACCGGCTTCCTTGAGTTTTCTTTTTTTCATAGACATAGAGGGTTTAAGAGCCTCATAGGGGTCCCTTGTGTTTCTATGTTGTTCCTGGTTAGTGAGAGTTTTTCGAGAGCCAAGTGAAGCTGAAGGGCGCAGTGTCAGAGTGTTAGCAGTAGTTTGGGATTGACTTGTGAGCGGAGATTAGACAGTGCATGCTTTCAGACAGCTAATAACATTACGCGAGTTTCTTTAGCAGATTGCCTCTTTCTTCTTGTTTGAGCTTCTTTTCCTAGGAGAAGATTAATTAAGCTACAAAAATACTTCAACAATATCTTACAATGTATTTCTCTAGCCTCTTCCTCTTTTTACCTGAAACCTTAGAGGCCGGGCTTTCTTGGTAGGACTCGGAGTCCATCAACGACGGTTTAGAATAGGTGTTCGGCGGAAAGAGACCGGCGGCCACTTACGTAATAAAAACTACGTAATTCGACCATTACTGTAACTTGACTGACGCCGCGCTCACTCCTTACGTTCTTTCTTTAATCTTTCACGAGCAATTGATTCCTAAGAAGCGCTGCGGTTCTCAGGTTTTTTTTTTACTAACCATGTCAGCAAATGTTCGAATTAGAAGGGCGCCGTCTCCATTGCCCGGCTCTTCACAGCGTTATCCTCCTCGGTTCTACGACAATCTCGACGCAGATCAAAGACGTGATGCTGCCAGATTAGACCCGAAACATATTCCCTCCAAACTCCAATATTCTGCTAGCGGGGCTCGTGTTACAGCAGGTGAATGGAAACTTCTGAGCTTTATCTGCGTTGTTGCGGTTTGCGTGAGGTTATTCAGACTTTCCAAACCGGATAGTGTTGTGTAGGTGATATGAAGTCTTACCTATCTCTAAAAACATCTTATTTTCTTTATTTTAGTTTTGATGAGGTTCATTTCGGAAAATTCGCTGGGAAATATATTAAAACTCAGTACTACGTGGACGTCCATCCACCTTTGGCAAAGCTGTTAATAACATTGGCTGCGTTTATTGGAGGGTTTGACGGACAGTTTGACTTCAAGGACATCGCTAAGTATGTAATGTTAACTTTGAGTTAGATGATTGCCTCGACCTTTCACATCCGCAGACCATTTGAGAATGTGCCCTATGTTATCATGCGTCTGTTCCCGGCTGTCCTTGGTATTGCTTTGGCGCCATTGACCTATCTAACCCTCCGTGGTTTGGACTGTCGCGCAACAACGGCTCTTCTCGGCTCAATGTTTGTTATTTTTGAAAACGGATTGGTGACTCAATCTCGTTTGATTTTGCTCGATTCTCCTTTGCTCTTCTTTACTGGGCTTTCCACGTACTTCTGGGTGTCATTTTCAAATGAGAACGATAAAGGAGAACCTTTTAGTCATCCATGGTGGACTTGGCTCACACTCACGGGTTTATCTCTGGGTGCTGTCGTAAGTTGTAAATGGGTTGGCTTATTTACCATTGCCACCATCGGTTTCGCCACCATTAAGCAATTATGGGACCTTCTCGGTGACCTCAAGGTTCATCCCAGGTTATTCATTCGACATTTTATGGCTAGGGCGATTTGCCTCATCGCGGTCCCAGTCCTTTTCTATATGGCTATGTTCCAAATTCACTTCTTAATTCTGCAAAATTCTGGTGACGGCGATGGTTTTATGAGTTCAGAATTTCAACACACACTTGGTGGGCGTAAAATGGGAGATACCTACGCGGGTAAGCGTCATATTTTCCTATTACCTTGACAGAAGTAACATTGATATTTTAGATGTCGGCATCGGTTCTCGAGTTACCATGCGTCATTTAAATACTCAAGGAGGATACCTACATTCCCACCCCCACAATTACCCCGTCGGAAGCAAACGTAAGTTTACCCATTATTCACCAGGCATTTCTGGTATCTCAATGTTGTTGTTTTTTTTCAGAACAACAAGTCACACTTTATCCCCATCGTGATTCGAATAATGATTGGATGTTTATAAACGGCACTGAAACTGACGATGCCTCGTTCGACTTCAGTAGTGCACCTTTTGTACCTGTCACGCATGGTATGCGTGTACGATTGCATCATATCGCCACTGAAAAGCATCTCCATTCTCATGATTATCGACCACCAATGTCTGAGGTTGACTTTCAAAATGAAGTATCTGCTTATGGTCAACCTGGTTTCGTGGGTGACGCGAACGATCATTGGATTGTAGAAATAGATGAGGGAGATCGACATGACAGGCAGAGCTCGCAACGTTTAAGATCGCTTCGTACCAAATTCAGATTACGTCACCTTTTCACCGGCTGCTACCTATTCTCGCACAAGGTAAAGCTTCCTGAATGGGGGTTCGAACAACAAGAAGTAACATGTAATAAAAATGCCATCCGAAGTAATTCTCTTTGGTATATCGAAACCAATACACACCCTGCACGTATGTATTTACCTAGGTTTTTTACATCTACATCTTCACTATATTGACCGTATGTGTTTAGTACCACCGTCGGCTGAGAAAGTCAACTATAGAAAGCCCGGATTTTTGTTGAAATTCTTAGAACTTCAAGAAGTTATGTGGACTACTAATGCAGGACTGACGGAACGTCATACATATGATTCTCGCCCGAGCTCTTGGCCGCGTTTGCAACGAGGAATCGTAAGTTTATATGATTGTAAGGCATTATTAAAGTTCATGTATCCACCAGAATTTCTGGGTGAAAGATCACCGTCAAATTTATCTTATTGGTAACCCTGTAGTTTGGTGGCTCAGTACTGCGGCCATTATTGCATATGCTTTGGTTCGTGGTTTATTGATCCTACGGGCTAAACGTGGATACCAAGATTTCAATAACTGTGGGCTCTATCTTTCCAGATTTTAACACTTTTTATGACCATTTTGATATATAGCGACCGCCATGAAATATGAACGTATTTGTGGTTTCCTGGCACTTGGCTGGGCTCTTCATTACTTCCCTTTCTACGTCATGCAACGACAATTGTTTTTGCATCATTATTTTCCCGCCTTGTATTTTGCCATTCTTTTATCCTGTGGGGTTTTTGATCTTGTTACCTCAGCCTTAAGGCCCCGAATTCGCTTTCAAATTGCTCTTATTCTTATCCTTATTTCTATTGTAACCTTTTGGAGCTTTAGTCCGTTGACATACGGTAATACTTGGACTAAAACGAAATGTCGAAATGCTCAATGGCTTAAAACATGGGACTTTGCTTGGTGAGCGGATAGTCTTGTCCTCCTTAATATACCTGTATTTATTTTAATACTTTATGCACAGCAACGAATTCCATAACGATGTGGGTAACGTATTTTTTATTTTCCATTTATTTTTTAATCTAAATATTTCATGATCCAGTATTCTCAATACCATCATACTATTGGCGCTACTCCAGCAAAAGCACCCCCTGTTGCAACTATAGACGATGTCGGCCGGGGTCGTGTCATCGTTGAAGATGTTGCTGACAATATTGATCCAGTGCACACCACTACTATCGTAGAGAAGGTCGAACCAGGACGGGACTTATTCGCTGAAGGGGGTCAACATAAGAATGCGGAGTCAAAAGAGCCTGTGTCACTGGCGGAACCGGAAGTTTTAGAATCAAAAGAAATCAAATCACTCTTCAGAACTGAAATTGCTAATTTGGAGAAAAACGAAGGTGGTCCAATACTTTTACCTGATGATAATACTGCTACCGCCTCTTTGTCACCTGATGTATCGATCGAAACCCCCTTACGGTCTGAAAAAGACGTCAACGAAAAGGAGTTAGACGAGAATATTGCCGCTGGTCCTTTGGACCTCGCTGAAGTCGAGGAAGAAAGAGCTAGACAGAATCTCTACCCGCATTACAACGATTAGCTCATGTATTTATTTTTAGTATTCCATTAAAATAGAGTGTTGTATCTCGGCTATTTCGGTTCCCCAACTTTCATCCATTCTTCCAAGGCGCGATGTGGCATCTAGTGAACAAACTTACTAATCCAAAATCATTCAGGCAAAAAATACTCACCTGTCGATCAACGTTCATCTATACAACAATTTACTCAGCTTTTTCGGCACTGTAACACAAAGATGAATAACTTTACAGGATGATCTCCGAATTGGCTTAAGTTCCCAATGGCTGCACCAATTTCCCAGAGATACTTTGAATATTGGAGTGATCCAGGTTCCCACTCAGCTTTTAAACCAGATAAATCACATGTGTTTGTTTTCAGGGTCAAAAATAACCGTAAAGCATGGTCTGCTGCTTGGTTTCTGGAGAATGATACGATTAGCCTTTGAACAAGGAAGTGAGCCGAATCGTTACGTAGATGCAGTTGTGTGCGGTCGCGCGCCACTTAAGGCATCCCCGACGAGAATAACGTGCCCATCATGGAAGACAGCAGACGAGGCAATGACATCCGTGACGACTTGAACAAAGGGGTGTTTAGTCTTCATGACTACCTACTCCAAAGATATATATTAATACACTCAAACCTAACGTAATATTGAAGACGCTAACCTCTAAGCATTGGGGGGAAAGCTTTGCAAAAGCTCGAGGGTGTATCTCCTCTTCCACAACGGATTGGGGCATATATCCCGCAGACACAGAAAACGGTCGTCGTTTACCCTTGAGGATATCATCTAGCATATAGTCTCCTAAATATATCCAAAAGAAACCCTTACGTTGATATCAGTCAAAACCTTATCTAACACGGCTCCTTCAGGGATGGTATTATACCATACGAAATTCATGTGTCTGTTCCCGACAGTGGTGGCACCATTAGGTCCGGGAACGGCTAAGTTGGTTGAAAATGAACGCTGGTGAAAAAAAAGGTAGTAAGATACACGTACTATAACATAGAAATTGACTATCATCGGCATGGATAAACTTCATATGCGGTAAGTTATATAGTCAATGCCATTCACTCATAAATACACCCACACTAAGCGAATGTATGAGCGTTTTCGCGGTGTCTGGTTCCAAATCCTTTTCTGGAACGCTGAGTTAAATTAGTTATCTATCAAAAAGTTTCAAGCTGACAAACAGACTCACAGACCGCGAAATGCTAGATAACCGGCATAAGTTCTGGGCAGACCTGGAAAATATATCTCCCGTGACGAAGATGAGCCCCCTTCAGCACATACAAATAAATCTGCGACAAAATGGTCTTCAGACCCGTCTCCATTTCGCACAGTCACGTTGACAGCCTTCAGGTGAGAATCATACGAGTGTGAGACCACTGTTTTTCCCATAAAGTATTCAGCGCGATCATCCTTTACGGCGGCGGCGGAAATGTCGTTTATATAACCTTCTTTTATGAACCCATCATAATTTGCACGAAGAGTATAATACAGCTAAGAAAGAAGGGGATACATATCAGAAAACTTTCTTTAACCAAAAACATTATTATTTGAGACTAGCCTTATCCCAACTAGTCATACCAAGGCGAATTGATTCCTCAGTAATGGTAGAGCCGTCGCGATTAAAAAAGCACCGCCTTATAGCAGGAACAGCGATTTCTGTTTTTGTTTTGTCAAACTCTTGAAAAAACGCAGTTGACCATTTCCCCAAAACGATCCCAGCACCCTGACTCTGCACGGTAGTAGAACGTTCAAATACAGTTACCCTATACATTTCGTCATGGATTTACAAAGAAAAGACCCATGTTATTGCCATATATTCACCGGAATCCTAGTCTTTTCAATACAATTGCGACCATCAAACCAGATAAGGAACCTCCTGAAATAATCGCAGTGAGCGCATCCTTTTTATCGACAGCCATTTCCCCCCCTATAGTCGACGTCGCGGTAAAGAGGAGAAGCAAAACAGCATTATTGGACGAATCTGTCTTCCATGAATTGTAGAAAACACACGGCTCGTGCTCGGGCCGTTCATAGAAGCTCATTTTAATGCTATTTTTATATCTTTTGAAAACGATAGCATTTATTTCCATTATCAAGGAGAGAGTGGGAAACGGGCTCAAGTCCTCCTTAATATTCCTACTCTCACAAATTAGACTTCCCTCGAGAGACTGGAATATCCCTTCTAACAACATATCTCCTTTTAATTAGAAAAATTATCCGTTAAATTTGAATCAAATTGGGATTTGATTTTTTCTCATCAGATTTCTCCGGACTCGCCTTTTGGCCGCTCCAATAATATTAACCCCAGCTTCCCCGTGTCCCATCTGTAGATATGGAACTTTTCCCCAGCTTGCTCCAGCAACTCCGTTATTTTTTTTATCTCTGAAATCAATCATCCCCCAAACGGGAATTTCAAGCTCCCCTTTTACTAGTATTCGACAGCTTTGTAAAAATTTGGGAGGTAGGGGCGTTAAAAGATGTAATTTCCCCTTCTGTAGATCTAACCCGCGCACGAGAGCTAATCCCACACATCGTGAGTATGAAGGGGAGGGTAATGAACCCCCTTGGGTATAGTAAGGCTCGTCGAGCTCATCAGATGACTGCTCATCGCAGACTAGCCCAACTAACGCGCAGTTGATCGCATGGTGTAACTCGTCAGGTAACACATCCTCAAATCCAGCACCCGTCAAAATAATTTTATCGATGCCTTTCTTAAGTGAAACTTCCCAAGGGCGATAAGAACAGAGCGGTAATTCCGTATTCCATCGTATCACTTGCCCGTTGTTTACATTTTCATTTTCGTCAAAAATGGCATGGAAATATGAGAGGATTGCAAATGTTCGACGATTAGTTGCAGTGAAATACTGTGTTGAGGGCGAAGGAAGGATAGGTTGAATATAATATACCTCGGCGGATTGTTGACTATGCCCGAGAGACGATTGCGATCCTTCAAAGTTAAATATGGCAGTGGGTACAACTATCTCTTCGATTTTCTGAAGTAAATCGGCCCCTAATCCTTTAATCCACCCTTGGGTATTGACCACAAGCGGAACGATAGAGCCTATCCGATTATCGCCATCTGCCAAGTTTTCATACGAATTCTGTATCTCTGTACGATACGTTTCGAGTAATGCTCGAAGAAAGCTTAGATATTGGCTGGGGCTAGAACGAGGTGTAGAGCTCCCAACATAGTGTGCTCGAAATGGGATAGTAGGATGAGTAAATGACGGTCCTGACGAACGCGCGTTCAATTATCTCATGCGTAAAAAAGACAAAACCATTTATTCATCTTACCAAAGACAGGCATTGAAAGCACATGTAAAGAAACCATCCCTCCTGGCGTAAACTCTGATTGACCAACATCGCATTCCAGAAAGGCTACCCGAGCGTAACTGTCATACAATGAATGAATTTACAAGAGGATTCTGATATAACAGGACATACCTGGTTAATATTGTATTGAGTAAAGAACGGGCAAATGTGCTTTTCCCGCAATTCTTTGGGCCTTTGACGAGGCCGACAAACGGCTTAGCTATTGAAACATTGTTGGAGGTAAATTTAGAAATGCACAAATCAAGGGCATTCGCCCAAGAATCATGTAAGAGGAAAGTGTGCATTGGTGGTTTTAAGGATACAGAAGGATTCACCTAGAGGAGTAGTGTTATAATAAAGTATTTTCCTATTATTGCCAGAATTACACTCACAAAATGCAGTCCATCAATTCCAATGCATTGACTTATTGACTCATTGTTCTCATTTTCGTAAGGATTGAATAATTGAGACAGTATTTGATAGTTTCCAAGAGATTCTACATTCATTTTGAGGGATTGAATGAGGATAAGACTCGTTTCGCCAGTGTTTTTGACGATTCGGTTGGGTAGAGAAATAGTATGTTCAGTAGGAACATACTGAAGAGCTATAATAAGAGCTAAAGGATCCGACCTTGGAGAGAAGATGGGATACGACCGAGACGATGTGTGTAGACATACTCCCATAAGAGAGATAGATCCGCGGAGGACGGTAAGGTAGCAAGCACCGATGAATGCAAACGATTTACCAGTGGGTATAGAGAGTAAAGTTCCCTGGGATTTATTTTGCAGGGACATTATAGCTAATTCTTCAGAGGTCATTTTGAAAGTATTCACTTCCGATTGTGGAATAAAAGTCTGCTGCTGACTATTGGAGCTGACAAAAACTTTGTCTGTGTATTCTCCATCAAATGCCTCTTCATTCTGGTCTTGCTCGCCCTCAGAGGATGAAGGCAGAGGTCTACTAGGAGAGTATGACCTTGGTACTGCATCAAAGTACCGAGAAGGCATACTTATTCAATAGTCACGTCGAGAACAAAATCTTCGTACTCCGCAGCGGCCTCTCTTTTTCTCTTTTTTCTTTTTTTTATGGCTACTTCAATTTCTTCAGTGCCTTCGGAGGCTCTAGTCAATTTCGCAAGGGGGACAATCGCGACGTTGAAATTATGGTCCGCTCTCAAAATCGCTATAGACTCAGGTTGGGGTGGTCCTGAGTCAACTCCAAAGCGTCAATGGCTCGCATCTGTGATTGTGGACGCGTTTGAAGAGGCGGAAAATAAGAAGGAACCTCTTCCAGATGCAATTTACATCGAAGAAATGTTGCTTCAGATTTTGTCTGATGAATTTGACGTTGTACTGGAGGACGGTAGTGCCCAGCCAATTGCAGAAAAAATCGTTGAATTATGGCAGGAAGTCATGTATGAGGGATCAAGCGAAAACGTGTTTAAACTCGAAAACATGGCAACTAAACTACAAGGAAAGAAAGTTAATGTTGAAGAAAAAGTGAATAGCGATGACGAATGTGATTGGGATGACGATGATGACGATGAGGAGGGAAGTTCGGAAGCGGAGGTCCCTGCTTTGCTGAATACCCACCAAGGAGGAGAGCGCGAACAATCAGAAGTCGATGAGGACGGATTTACTGTTGTGAAAGGTCGTGGAAGAACTAATCATTAACGTAAGAATAACTTTTTATTTTTAATGAATCATTTGACAAAATAAACCAGGATCTTTACGATCAACACCTATAAAATACTATTTCTGGATTTTCCGTTTGATGCTGAGCCATGAAAATTTTCGATGTATGTTGTTGGTAGCAAGCAGACCTAGTGATCGCACGCGTACATATGCATATCAGACGATGATATATTAAGTGTATGCTAGTGTATTGTATCATTTACAACGCTTCTCTTTTGCGAGGTGTGGCTCTTAAAATGGTATCCACCCTGAGGTCAATTTAGGAACGTTTTTAGATCCCCCAGATGTATAGTGAATCATACCGTAAAATCATCTCTGCAGCTTCGCTTGCACTCGAAACAACTTGACGTTTCAATTTGAAACTTTCGGTTACTCCAAGTGTTTTCATCGATGCAATGGTCCCTTGATACATGTCTTCAACAAGACTTATTGTTAGGAAGAATGTAGGGGTCGAGGGATGAAATCAACGCACCTAGACCAGCATCTGCTCGTCCTTCATAGTGCGCCGCTCTTAGACGTGATACTAAATCTGATGAATCATAACCGGCATTATCAGCAAGAATGGTTGGGATTTGACGGAGCGCATTCGCGAAAGCTTCGACCGCGATTGCTTTTTTGCCTACGACTGTGCGTGCGGCTTCTTCAACTGCACAGCTCATTAACATCTCCGAACACCCTCCTCCTAACACAATTCTTGTCTCTTTCACTGTTTGAGATAAAACAGATAACGCATCGTGCAGAGATCTCTCAGCTTCATCAACAATCTGATTTGTCGATCCTCGAAGAACAACCGTGCACGCTTGACCAGCAGCTACCCCAGAGAATTTGATTAACTAATATAAAGAGTATATCAAAAGCAAAATTATATTGTTTTAAAAAAAAAAAACCTTGTCTTCTCCAATTATAATTTCTTCAATAAGATCGCAGCGACCAAGCTTAACCAGGTGTGGATGACCGAAGGTACTGGCAATTTCCCCGCCAGTAACCAATGATAGTCGTTCGACGCCTTCAAAATCTGCATGTTCTATGCACATAATACCTTGTTCAGCTAACAAGTTTTCGGGATAGTTGTAGATCAATTGGCGGTTGACAAAACAATTTATGCCATGAGCAGCGATAGCCGCTACTTTGTCCTTCATTTTATCCTAGAAAAGAGCGTGTAAAGTTAGACTCGTTATGATTATAATTAGTTGGAAAGCTCAGATACCCGTTCAGCCCGTTCAAGTTCTGCCAACTTTCCTGTGCTTTCAACTTTAATTCGTGCACCGAAAATTTTAATTTTATCAGTATCCATGGCTTATGACGACATCATATTAGCATATTTTTGAATCAAAGAAAGAAAAGAAGCTCTGACAAGTATTAGCAATCAGAATCTTCGCATTCTCGATCCGCTTCGGTGAGTTTACGGCAATAGATTTGTCAAGGATGAAACCTACAAAGAGATAGATATAGACGTTGTCAAGTAAAACTGAGATCGAACATAGCTTGCCTTCAGCTAGATATGAGTCAACTAACCTCCCTCCAGGTTTCTTAATTATCTGAATGAGATCGAGATCTGTCGATCCTTTTAGCCGAAGGACCGCATCGACAGCTAAGTTGGCAAAATAGTCTTTGTCCTGTGATAGAACTTTTGAGGAAAGAGTCGTCCTAGAGATATTGAATAAATCCTGACGAAATTGTATGGGATCAGAGCTAAGGTTTTTTTTTTTCAGAACAGGCAGACGGGTAGAGCATAATGGCGTTTTACCTATGGTCTATAGCAGATTTTTCCAATGATTTCATAGCAGCAGCACTAGCAATTCTAAAACCTTCTACAATTGTTTGTGGATGAATTTTGGCCGCGATAAGTTTCTCAGCCTCTCGTAACAACTCGGCTGCGAGAACACAAACGCTGGTTGTACCGTCTCCAACTTCGTCATCCTGAACCTTGGAAATGTTTACTAAAATTTTGGCTGCTGCGTTGTCAAGTTGAATGGATTTAAGAATAGTTGCTCCATCATTAGTGACATTAATATCACCAGAAGATGCTGACTGTAATATCTTATTCATGCCTTTTGGACCGAGCGTGGATTTGACGAGATCCCCCAAAGCAAGCGCACCCACGAACGAGGAAAGACGTGCACTTTCGGCTTTCTCTTCAACAGCCTATATAACACAGAGATCAGTTAAGGCACCCCTGATGGGTTCAACTAAGGATAACATACCTCTTCACCGAAAATATTCATGGACATGACTGAAAAAAGGTTTTTGCAAAAAGAGGTAGATGATTACGTAACGAATTGTGTAATAGCCCACTCATACTGAAAGGACCGTTAACGTTCCGCTCAATAACATTGACCACACATTTCCAAGTCATCATTCACTAATGCCCGATCTTGTGTTTCAAATTATTGGCGGTACTCAATCTTATGATTGGGGTAAGATAGGTGATGACTCCAAAGTTGCACAATATGCCAAAGCCGGCATTCCTGATTTCAAATTTGACGAATCCAAACCATACGCAGAAGTGAGTATAAAAACAATGATTTATGCCTCCCTCCTTTTTTTATGTTTTCAAGCTCTGGATGGGTACTCATCCTAATCTGCCATCTCGACTGACTAATGGTGAAAAGTTGTCTGATCATTTAAAAGCGAATACTCATCTACTCGGAGAGAGCATTTTGAGTACCTTTCCTGACAGTATTGAAGGGAATCTACCTTTTTTATTCAAAGTCCTCGCAATCGGAAAGGCCTTGAGTATTCAAGCCCATCCTAATAAACAACTCGCAGCCAAGTTACACTTTGAACGTCCTGACCTTTACAAAGGTATGGCAATAAATAGTTCTAAAAAGATCTTTATTTGATATCGCTCTGTTTTCTAGATGCGAATCATAAACCAGAGATGGCCATTGCTATCACACCTTTTGTGGCCATGTGTGGATTTCGCCCACTTTCTCAAATCGCAGTGTATCTCAACCAAATTCCTGAATTTGCAGCTCTTGTACCTTCCTCCCTACGCGACAACTTTATAGCCAACTCCTCATTACCTGCTACCGACCCTGAAATCAAATCTCTGCTGCGAGACGTTTTTTCTGCTGTCATGATGGCCCCGGAAGATGACGTGAAAATTCAACTCAGGAAGCTCGTAGGGAGATATTTGTCTGGTGGCTTCATAGAGGACGAAAGAAGCATATTTGATTTAGTAGTAGAGTTGGATCGTCAATTTCCGAACGATATTGGCGTTTTTTGTGTCTTTTTACTTAATATTATCCAATTGGAACCTGGTCAGGCTATGTTTCTGGGCGCCGGAGAGCCTCATGCATATATTTCGGGAGGTAAGTGTGATATGAACAACTCTGAAGGCCCCTATCTTTTTATACAATATATTATAGACATTGTTGAAACAATGGCCACATCTGACAATGTACTACGAGCCGGCCTTACACCGAAACTACGAGATGTTCCTAACCTCGTATCTTCACTGACCTATAAGGCCGCTGATCCATCGGTTCATCTTATCCGACCTTTGCCTCCTTCATTCTCTAATCCTCAACGCACAAAACTTTATAATCCCCCCATTCAGGAATTCTCGGTTTGCTCTACGACTGTCACTCCCGAAAAAGAAGAACTCCATACTGAAATATATGGACCAAGTTTAATGGTCGTTACGTCCGGTGCTGGTCAAATTATGTGGATTGACGCAGGCCAAAAAAACCTCGCGTTGAAAGAAGGAAGTGTTATATTTATTGCCTCCCAAACACCAGTTACTTTTGAAGGGGACATGACTTTTTATAGGGCCTTTTTTGAAGGATAATTTGATTTTCAAATATTACCGAGTAGACGTTTTGTGATTTTGTATGTATACTGTTTTTACCACGCTGGCCATCTTCATTGGCTATAAGTCAGCAGGGCTTTCTCCACCCCGTGACTGATAAGATAAAGCGATTATTACAGTGCAATGATCTCAAGTGCAAGGACCGGCATTAATCCGACTAGACACCTATTCAAATGCAACGTCAGAGTTTAGAGAAGTTGTGTGGTATGTATATATTTCATCCCCTAATAAGTTACCCAAGTTATGTCCTAACTTTGACGAAAATTATGAGTGTCAAGTTCACCCCCCCGTCATTAGTTATCGGTATCCTCACGGTGACTAGTTGCTGGACATTCATTAACTTTATTCAATTCATTCTGATCGCTGTTTTTCTCTTCCGGAATAAATCTTCTGTATGTTATTGGGAAGCATTTTCCGTTTTGGCTGCTCTTTCGATCTCTTTCGTATATTATACCATTACTATTGTCGACATCATTGCTCAAAATATGGTTGGCACGCCGCTATTTACCCTAAATGTCATTCACAACCTGCAATTGGGTGAGTTTAAAAGAATTACGGGGTTCTTTTCTCACTGAACGTTTTCTCTCTTCAGCTCAAGATTATATCTTCTATTGGATACACCCGGCTATCTTTTTCTCAACTGTTTTAATCCTTCGGCATCGCTATTTGGCTTATCGAAAGGCCAAAACCTACTACTTAACTTTAAATGGTTTCTTTGAAACGATTATCCCCATCTGCTTTTATGTTGTATTATTGGCTATTGGACTCGTTGGAAGTGCAGCAGTTGGTATAGATCAAAAAGTCTTGCAGTCGGGCCATTACTTCTCGATACAAACCTACAGCACGGATACTTCAATTATGAATGACCTCCTATATATCGAAACTGCTTTACGCATTCTGTTTACAATTTTGATTTTTCCATTCCTCTTGGTTTTAAGATGTCGTTATCCTGAAGATAAAGTTAGTTTATATTACTTCTTCCTAATGAATTAATAATCTCAACGTTTCGCTGATACGTTATTCAATAGATGCTTACTTCGCTTTTATTTATCGCGATGCCATTACTCACCTTAGATGGAATCTTATCGATCATCCTACTAATCTATACAAGCCGATCATTGGAATTTGAAACCTTGTTAATGGTGGAACTGATCGGAGCCGTAATTAGAGGCTTTGTATTTTCTGGCTTCTCCACTCTGTTCTGTTTCTTTTTCGGAAATATATACAGTCTTTCTGAAGCCTTTCAAGATGACGACCACATTCCCTTACGCATAAAATCAAAGAGGCAGCTTTCAGAGACGATAGGGGAGATGTAACCTGTGGGACACAAAGCTTCTTTCGGGTGAATACCAATTTTTGTAGAGTCTCCTTTTAAAAAGTCTTTAGTGATCAAATGAATATATTTCTCTACTGAAATTTCATGTTCGTTGACCTAACTGGTATTCTGGGTCCCTTTTCATCAAGCATATGTTGTTGTATTTGGGCTAAGGGTGGTTGGAAATAGCCCCACTGTCCAGGAAACTGCGCGACAGCATGACCCCTTTCTTCTCCGGGCCCCAACCAGACGTTAACTGTAGGGAGGGTATAGCACAGGGTTTCTCAAATGCAATGTAAACATTTCTTACCCATAATCATCGTGGATAGACTAGCCAGCACCTTCCGGAAAGGTGAAGAACCGGGAACTGATTTGATTCCATAAATCTTGACATGTAACCTATAAACAGAATCAGTCAAAACATATGATGTAACCGTAACTTAACCAGAAAGCCCTGCGTACTTCAGTCCAAGATTACTGAGTGTGAGTTGTTCGTTTGTCATAACTTCACGTGACGCTATCACATGTGTCAATGCCTAAGTTTCTATAAGCCAATGTTGCCAATATTCAGAGACTCAGCTGCAGGATACATGGGGTTGGTTAGGGAACCACGGATGAAATCACCCCAATTCTTGATTGATGTTTACAGTGTATCTCGGTCACCAAACCAGGTAAAAGAACGAGGGTAAAAGGAATTAGTGGAAACCTACGACTTAAATGTTAGAGTTAACCCTTGTTGCAACTTGCACTATTTAATTAGGAAAAACAACTTATATTTTAGTAAAGAAAGTAGTATAGTTTATATACTAACTATGAAATAATATTCTAGTGTTCAGTGCACAGTGAAGCTGTGCATGCAACAGATATTCCAGTCTAGTATATGTCAGGGTTTGTTTCTGCTTTTTCCTATTTATCCCCTATATGCCTCTATTCCCCCTATTCCTTTACTTCTGTTTCTTCAATTCTTATTATTCCATGCTTGTTACCACCAACTATCCATTCATTCTATATTCAATCCCATAGTCAGTGTTTCTCATTTTCATACTTCACTCTCCTTCCCATTTATTCTATTGTCAACACAATCAACTGTGTTGATCTGTTCAACACCAGAGCTAAGCCTTCACTCGGTCTTTATTCCCGCAGGATATTGGTGATAACACAGATGCATATATAGATGTGTAACTACCTAGCAGAGGTTCCCTAAGCTTGATCTCTTAGGTTATCCTCCTGCTAGGTGAGTATTGTACTATAGTTCATTTAATACATACTTAGGTTATCCTCCTGCTAGTATCCACATTTGTTGAATGAGGAGTATGGGATGATAGTTTCAACACTAACACCACTGGAGACAGATGGTGAATACTCTGAATATATTAAATAAACAAATTTGTTAAAATATTTGATTTATTACATTCCCAGATAGTCCATTTCTCTTAATTAAT
This sequence comes from Clathrus columnatus, assembly GCA_020884735.1. Taxonomy (NCBI): domain Eukaryota; kingdom Fungi; phylum Basidiomycota; class Agaricomycetes; order Phallales; family Clathraceae; genus Clathrus; species Clathrus columnatus. The sequence goes on from BPWL01000002.1 coordinate 2,897,100, forward strand.
TATTGTGGAGTATGGGTGCTTAAATAAGTGTTAAAATATTTGATTTATTACATCCCCAGATAGTCCATTTCTCTTTATTTATACTTGATTAATTATTGCGGAGTATGGGTGCTTAAATAAGTGCACGGGACTGCACACAATAGCCCTGGGTCAGTGGGAACTTCTCTTCATACAGAGTATTCACCACTGTTCCCAGTGTCATTGGGTGTTAAGAAGCCACATAATTTGTCTGCTTTAACAGGTTATGGGCCCCGGCTTCTGAGTCTTCATATTAGCCTCATCATCTCTCCCATCTATCCCTATCTATTCACCATCAGACAACATCCACACTCTCTATCACCCAAATCAGCATTCACCTCACTCCTGCATATCATTTATTATCCAGATCAACATCCATCAGCCTGATCTGAAAGATATCTACCTTGATCTTTCATCACACTCTATCTTCTCCTCCTCATTACCTTGGATTGTGCATATCTGACTCTGATCTGTTACAACTGCTGTTTTTGTGCCTTCAGTGTCTTCCCTGGGTGCTGATCTTTCACATCCTTGCATCCAGTCTCTTCCCTGAGTGCTGGTCCCTTCAATTTTTTCATCATCTTCCCTGTCCTCTCCCTTTTTCTCTTTTCTTTGCTCTTTTCTTGCATCTGGTTGGCCTATTTTCTGTCCTGGCTTTTGCTCCCTAGATTCAGGACAGGAGTAGACTTGGATAGATCAAGCCTATAGTCTGTGAAGTACACCTGCATGGCCATAGTCCACTATTGCCTAGTACCTCTCTCATTCTGCGATGCAAGTGGCTTAACTTGGATCATTCTTAGAATCATTATTCTGGGATATCTTGAGTCATATATAGGCTTGTAAATCTGCACACTGTCTACAGCGAATTCTCCAAGGATACATCTTTGTTTGGTTTTTAGAGGAAACTCGGCTGGGTTTCATCTAAGCATTTATTCCAACCTCATTTCACATTTTTCTGGGCATCCCCTTGTATTTTCCACTTCCATTCCTATTTCCATTTGTTGGAATATGACAGTACAACTCTCAGTATGTAATTAAGCGCCCAGAAGCACTGTAGATAGGCCTGGGGTGTGGGAGAGTGCTCTTTATACAGAGCACTCACCACTGTACCCAGGTATGTTGTCATTATTTAGATTTATGTATATACAGAGTACTCACCACTGTACCCAGTGTTGTTTGGTGTAATAGAAGCCACATTATCTGTCTGCTTTAATAGGTTATGGGCCCTGGGTGTTGAATCATTATCAGCATACATTCAACATCTTCCTGCTGCATCTATATCACACCATTCATCAGTATTTGCACCCATCCACCCTCAGAACAGGTTTTCACATCCATCTCATCACCAATTTATTGGAGTCATCTGTCCTATTTGTCTCACACTCTCTACACCCCCTTACACCTTTCCCTAACATTATAGATACATCCCCGTGCATACTACCTTGCCCGAACGCGTCAGCCTGTCTCTATCAGTTCTTCTTACGCTGTTCTTCAAGTATCAAGTCTCATAACTTGGCAGAAAGCATATATTGGGTCATTGTTGGTCAACCCGGTGTTATCACCCCGAAATCATCTTGGACAACTCCCTATCGCTGTCCGAAGATAGATAACACTTCTATCTATCATCTGTGAACGTTTCAGCCCATCGGTATTACTTCTCCGTTTACACAGTTGTGTTTGTTGTTGAGAGTGTACTCTTGCCTGTTTGTTCCATTTGTTTGAATCACCTCTGGTGTATTCAAATCTCTCTCTCCTTTTCTCTCTCTCTTTTCCTGCTCATTTCTGGACCTCCCTTCCTTCCCTTTCGACCTCATTTTGGCTGCTCACTCATTGTTGGGCAGGAGCAAGGTTGGATAGATCAAGCTTATAAACTGTGAAGTGCGCCTGCACGGCCTTAGTCCGCTGTTGCCTAGTACCTCTCTCAGTTTGCAGTGCAAGCAGCTTAACTTGGTTTAAATTCATTGGGTTACGGTTCAGTGAATACTCCAGGTCATATATAAGCATTTAGTCTTTGCACTGTCTACGGCGAATTCTCCAATTGTGCATCTTTGTTTGGTTTTGAGTGGAGACTTGGCTAGGTCTCATCTGAGCATCTCCCTTTGCGTTTCGTTTCGTTTCGTACTTGTATTCGTATCATATTCCCTTGGTTTCTGGCTCTACTCCCCTCTCTTTTCATCCTCATGACCTCTTTATCCTCTAAATCCCTTGTTGTGTTAGAGGAGGGCACTTTTGATGAATGGAGACATGACATTCGTGCAGTTATGCTGGGTGAAGGTTATTTGCAGATTTTGGATGGAAAAGAGTCTCCTCCTGATGCTGATGATGCACTCAAGGAGTACACTATTCGTTCAAATAGGGCAGCTGCAATAATCCTCAGATCACTTTCTTCCAGTGTCCGTCATTTGGTCACTGAAAGTGATTCACCTGCTGTGATGTATGACAAAATTGTCAAGGCTCACAACGAACAGCTTCCTGCCAATCAATTTCACACCATGAACGAGTTATTCAACATGCGTAAAGATCCTGATGAGTCTTTACAATCCGTGTTAGCTTGGGTGAACAAATCCATGTCTCTTCTCAAAAGTTTGCGTCCCTCTGAGTACACATTGGACATTATGGATGATGAATTGATGGCACTCACTTTGCTTCGTTCCCTTCCTGACTCTGATCATGTTTGGAGTTTGGCTCTCTTTTCTAAAGAGAAACTCTCTTACGCTGATGTCAAGGCCGCGTTCAACACTCAGTCAAATCTCTTTCACTCGAGTAATGAATCTGCAGCCAAGGCATCCCTTCCCCCTCTTCCAATCCCCAATCTTTGTCATTTGCTTCTAAGAAAGACCTTGTGTGCAAATTCTGTGATGCAACAGGTCATTCTGATGAAACATGCTTCAAATGGATTGATGCCTCTAAAAGGGCTAAAGAGGAGGTTCGTAACAGAAAGAAGAGAAAGAAGCAAACCGGTCAGAATGCCACTGTTGTCATTGATGAGACTGAGAAATCAGTTGAATCTGCCGGAAATGCAAGTGCTTTCATTCATCATTCTTCCCTTCCCTCTTGCACTCTTCTTGTTAATGCAAGTTCTGACTGGACTGCCGATACAGGTGCTTCTTCGCATATGACCCCTCATCGTCACTGGTTTACAACTTATGAACCTCGTTCTATTCCTGTAGAACTTGCTGATGGCAACATTGTCATGTCTGCTGGAATTGGTTCTGTAAGATTTAAATCGGATGTAAAGGGTGTCCCTGTGTTGGAATTCCAAAGAGTACTCCATGTTCCCCAACTTTGGAGTAATCTGTTGTCGGTCTTGTATTTAACTACTAGAAAGTGTTTTGTTGTCTCTATTGTCGGTTCCACTCTTAGATTCTCTCTTCATAATAAACTCCTCTTCACTGCTTCTGTCAATCGTAACAATGTTGCATATTTGAATGGCATTACTATCCCTATCACGTGGTATGCCAATGTTGCAAATACCTCTGCACATGATTTGACACTATGGCATCGTCGTTTTGGACATTTGAATGAGAGAGATTTGAGTAAACTGACAAAGAGTGATTTAGTCACTGGACTATCACTCGATGCTTCTTCCGCATCACTGGATCCTATCTGCGAGCCGTGTATCTCTGGAAAGCAACATCGAGTGTTGAACAAGTTGGCTACACATCGTTACACCGTTCCACTCGAATTGGTGCATTCTGATTTACACGGTCCTCTTCCTGTTCAAACATCTGAAGGATTCAACTATTGGATGAGCTTTATTGATGATGCCTCTCGTTACACTGTCATTGCACTTCTGAAGAAGAAGAGCGATGCGTTTGATGCATTCAAACGATATAAAGCTTTGGTTGAAAACTTGTTGAACAGAAAGATAAAGCGATTCAGAGATGACAAAGGAGGGGAATACGTGTCCAAGGATTTCAATGATTTCATGATCACACATGGTATCGAACGTCAGCACACTGTCAGAAACAGTCCTCATCAGAATGGAGTTGCAGAGCGAATGAATAGAACGCTGGCAGAAGGAGTGACTTGCCTTTTGTCAGAATCTAATCTTCCTCCTTCGTTTTGGGGACATGCTGTTCTTTCCATGTCACATGTCAGAAATCGGAGTCCTACAAGTGGATTGGGTGGTGGTATTCCATATACCAAATTCTTTGGTCAGAAACCGGATGTTTCACATCTTCGTGTATTTGGCTGCACATCATATGTTCATGTGCAGAAGGATCAGAGAACTGGACTTGGAGCGCACACTCAAAAATGCATGTTCATTGGTTATCCACCTGATTACAAGGGTTGGATGTTTTACAACCCATTGACCAAAAAGACTTTAATCAGTAACAATGTTATATTTGACGAACGTTTGTTACCTGGTCTTAAAAAGTCTGTGTCTGTTCCTGTGTCTGTTCCTGTTCCTGTTCCTGTTCCAAATACTCGAGATTGGTTTCCTGATTTTGTGAATGTTGGAGATGTGCCGGTTCAGGTGGGAGTTCAGGATGTACCAAATCAGGTGGGAGATGATCAGAATGTTGCTCCGGCACTCCCTGAAGCTCCTGAAGTACCTGAACTGAATCCTGAACTTGAAGAGAATGTGCCAACTCACAGGTCACATACTCCACCATCTCCTTCTCCACCACCACCCAAGCGTCAAAGATTCCCTTCTGCTCCTGTTGAACATCGTGTCCTCCCTCCTCGTATCAGACAACCTCCTCGTCAGTGGTGGATTCTTGAGAATAATAATAATAACATTCCTCGAGAATCACCCATCATTGACTCCAGTGATGGTGACTCTGATCTTGAACCATCTTCTGAAATTCAATATGCCGACACTGTTACCACTGGAGAGTACCTTCTTGATGTTGAGGATGCATTTGAGTTTGCATATAAAGTAACAGCAAATGACAATGCCCCTCGCACACTCAAGGAAGCTCTCAACTCTCCACAAGCTGAAGAGTGGTACAATGCTGCATATCAGGAGATCAAGGCATTGGTTGACAACGGTGTATGGAAACTTGCAAAGTTACCTCCCAATCGTAAACCGATCGGTTCTAGATGGGTCTTTGTTGTGAAACGTAACAAGGACGGGACAATTGACAGATACAAGGGCAGAGTTGTTGCAAAAGGTTATTCCCAACGTCCTGGATTTGATTTCAAGGACACTTTTGCTCCTACAGCAAAATGGGCAACTTTGCGCACAATTCTAGCTTTGGCTGCAATTGAGGATATGGAACTTGAGAGTGTGGACATTTCATCTGCTTTTCTGAATGGTGAACTTGAAGAGGAAGTGTACATGGAGCAACCCGAAGGATTTCATCAAGGAGCTAGAGATGACTTCTTATTGCTGCTGAAGGGCCTTTACGGTCTGAAGCAATCACCTCGAATTTGGCATAAGAAGTTGAACTCTGTTCTCTTGTCTTTGGGTTATAAACAGTTGCTCTGTGAACACAGCGTATGGATTTTTGACAAAGACAGTGTGAAAGTGATCATTCCTGTCTTTGTTGATGATATTACCATTGCCTCACATTCCAAGTCGGCCATTAATCAGTTAAAGTTGGATTTGAAGAAACACTTCAAGATTCATGATTTGGGACCTACCAACTATCTACTTGGTGTTGGAATTGAACGAAACAGACAAAAGCGGACTCTGACCATTTCTCAATGACAATATGTGTTGGATATTCTCAATACATATGGAATGTCAGATTGCAGTCCTGTGAGTACACCGATGGAGCCTGGATTGCATCTCAGTGTCAATGACTGTCCTAAAACTCAGGATGAAGTCAAAGAGATGAAATCTGTGCCATACATTAACGCAGTCGGTTCATTAATGTATTTGGCGGTCTCTACTCGACCTGATATTGCTTTCACTGTCAGTGTACTGGCTCGGTTCAATTCCAACCCAGGAAGAGCTCATTGGAATGCAGTGAAACATCTGATGGGCTACTTGAAGAAAACTATGGACTTGGGAATCACTTACTCTTCCAGCAGTTCCAAAGAGCGCTTCTTGTCTTATTCAGATGCGGATCATGCAGGAGATATGTCAACTAGGAAATCTACAGGTTCATATCTGATTATCATGGGTGGTGGAGCGATCAGTTGGAGAAGCAAACTTCAAACGCTTGTTGCGCTTTCTACAACTGAAGCAGAATATATCTCTGCTGTTGCAGCTGGACAAGAAGTGCTATGGTTGCGCAACTTGTTGACAGAACTTGGATATCCTCCATCTGGACCTTCGACACTCTACATTGATAATCAGTCAGCAATTGCAGTTGGAAAGGATCCCGATCATCATGGACGAATGAAACACTTGGACATTGACACATACTGGTTGAGACAAGAAGTTGGATGTGGTAAACTTCATCTTGAACATGTGTCAACGAATATGATGGCTGCAGACCTTCTCACGAAAGCACTTCCTAAACCAAAGGTTGAAGAACTTCGAGGGATGATGGGATTGAGTTGAGAGAGTTGTCTGATCAGGTGGGAGTGTTGGAATATGACAGTACAACTCTCAGTATGTAATTAAGCGGGCAGAAGCGCTGTAGATAGGCCTGGGGTGTGGGAGAGTGCTCTTTATACAGAGCACTCACCACTGTACCCAGTGTTGTTTGGTGTAATAGAAGCCACATTATCTGTCTGCTTTAACATCTTCTTCATCCTCATCTAATCCTGCTTCTGTCTCCAAAGATCTTGTTTGTACCTTTTGTGAAAACAAAGGTCACTCTGAGGAAATGTGTTACAAGCAGATTGAAGCCTCTAAAAACGCAAAAGAAGAAGTTAAAGAAAGAAAGAAGAAACATTGCCAGAATGCAAAATCTGCCAACATCGACAACACTGAAAAGACAGATAGTGTTGAATCTGCTGGAAATGCAAGTGCTTTCTCTCCTGATCCCTCTAATCCCTTTTGTGCTCTTCTTGTTAATGCTAGTGCTGACTGGACTGCTGATACAGGTGCTTCTGCGCATATGACTCCTCACCGTCATTGGTTCTCATCATACCAACCTCACTGTGTACCTGTTGAACTTGCTGATGGAAATAGAGTCATGTCTGCTGGTATCAGTTTGGTAAAGTTTAGACCTAATTTGAAGAATGCGCCTGTATTAGAGTTTCATAGAGTTCTCCATGTTCCTTTACTTCATTCAAACCTCCTCTCAGTCTTTTATTTAACCAAGAAAAAGAATTTTATTGTTTCTATTATTGGTTCGACTCTTACATTCACATTGAATAAACAACCTCTGTTTACTGCCACTGTCAATAATAACAACGTTGCGCATTTAGACGGCATTACTCTACCTATGACTGAGTTTTCTGGCTTTGCAAGTACTTGTCCTTTAGATTTGACACTCTGACATCGTCGTTTCAGTCATTTGAATGAAAGGGATTTGGAGAAACTAGCTAAAGGAGATTTTGTCACTGGATTGACTCTTGATGTTCCTAACCGACCACTGGATCCTATTTGTGAACTGTGCATGGCAGGGAAACAACATAGAGTGATTAACAAAATTGCCACTCATCGATAATGTTGAATGAGGAGTATAGGATGATAGTTTCAACACTAACACCACTGGAGACAGATGGTGAATACTCTGAATTTATTAAATAAACAAATTAACAACATACCTGGAGACAGATGGTGAATACTCTGAATAAAGAGTATTCCCTTGTCTCCAGGCCTAACTACACTGGTCCAGGGCACCTATTAAGCCCCTAGACCCGTTTACTAGTTATTCTACATATATTACAAGAGAGTTGGTGATAATCATATTCCAACACTCCCCCTTGATAAGATAACTCTCTAACACAATCCCATCTTTTCTCGGAATAATTCCACCTTGGGTTTTGCCAATGGTTTCGTCAAAAGATCAGCAGGCATTGAATGAGTGGATATTGTTAAAGCAGACAGATAATGTGGCTTCTATTACACCAAACAACACTGGGTACAGTGGTGAGTGCTCTGTATAAAGAGCACTCTCCCACACCCCAGGCCTATCTACAGCGCTTCTGCCCGCTTAATTACATACTGAGAGTTGTACTGTCATATTCCAACACTCCCACCTGATCAGACAACTCTCTCAACTCAATCCCATCATCCCTCGAAGTTCTTCAACCTTTGGTTTAGGAAGTGCTTTCGTGAGAAGGTCTGCAGCCATCATATTCGTTGACACATGTTCAAGATGAAGTTTACCACATCCAACTTCTTGTCTCAACCAGTATGTGTCAATGTCCAAGTGTTTCATTCGTCCATGATGATCGGGATCCTTTCCAACTGCAATTGCTGACTGATTATCAATGTAGAGTGTCGAAGGTCCAGATGGAGGATATCCAAGTTCTGTCAACAAGTTGCGCAACCATAGCACTTCTTGTCCAGCTGCAACAGCAGAGATATATTCTGCTTCAGTTGTAGAAAGCGCAACAAGCGTTTGAAGTTTGCTTCTCCAACTGATCGCTCCACCACCCATGATAATCAGATATGAACCTGTAGATTTCCTAGTTGACATATCTCCTGCATGATCCGCATCTGAATAAGACAAGAAGCGCTCTTTGGAACTGCTGGAAGAGTAAGTGATTCCCAAGTCCATAGTTTTCTTCAAGTAGCCCATCAGATGTTTCACTGCATTCCAATGAGCTCTTCCTGGGTTGGAATTGAACCGAGCCAGTACACTGACAGTGAAAGCAATATCAGGTCGAGTAGAGACCGCCAAATACATTAATGAACCGACTGCGTTAATGTATGGCACAGATTTCATCTCTTTGACTTCATCCTGAGTTTTAGGACAGTCATTGACACTGAGATGCAATCCAGGCTCCATCGGTGTACTCACAGGACTGCAATCTGACATTCCATATGTATTGAGAATATCCAACACATATTGTCATTGAGAAATGGTCAGAGTCCGCTTTTGTCTGTTTCGTTCAATTCCAACACCAAGTAGATAGTTGGTAGGTCCCAAATCATGAATCTTGAAGTGTTTCTTCAAATCCAACTTTAACTGATTAATGGCCGACTTGGAATGTGAGGCAATGGTAATATCATCAACAAAGACAGGAATGATCACTTTCACACTGTCTTTGTCAAAAATCCATACGCTGTGTTCACAGAGCAACTGTTTATAACCCAAAGACAAGAGAACAGAGTTCAACTTCTTATGCCAAATTCGAGGTGATTGCTTCAGACCGTAAAGGCCCTTCAGCAGCAATAAGAAGTCATCTCTAGCTCCTTGATGAAATCCTTGGGTTGCTCCATGTACACTTCCTCTTCAAGTTCACCATTCAGAAAAGCAGATGAAATGTCCACACTCTCAAGTTCCATATCCTCAATTGCAGCCAAAGCTAGAATTGTGCGCAAAGTTGCCCATTTTGCTGTAGGAGCAAAAGTGTCCTTGAAATCAAATCCAGGACGTTGGGAATAACCTTTTGCAACAACTCTGCCCTTGTATCTGTCAATTGTCCCGTCCTTGTTACGTTTCACAACAAAGACCCATCTAGAACTGATCGGTTTACGATTGGGAGGTAACTTTGCAAGTTTCCATACACCGTTGTCAACCAATGCCTTGATCTCCTGATATGCAGCATTGTACCACTCTTCAGCTTGTGGAGAGTTGAGAGCTTCCTTGAGTGTGCGAGGGCATTGTCATTTGCTGTTACTTTATATGCAAACTCAAATGCATCCTCAACATCAAGAAGGTACTCTCCAGTGGTAACAGTGTCGGCATATTGAATTTCAGAAGATGGTTCAAGATCAGAGTCACCATCACTGGAGTCAATGATGGGTGATTCTCGAGGAATGTTATTATTATTATTCTCAAGAATCCACCACTGACGAGGAGGTTGTCTGATACGAGGAGGGAGGACACGATGTTCAACAGGAGCAGAAGGGAATCTTTGACGCTTGGGTGGTGGTGGAGAAGGAGATGGTGGAGTATGTGACCTGTGAGTTGGCACATTCTCTTCAAGTTCAGGATTCAGTTCAGGTACTTCAGGAGCTTCAGGGAGTGCCGGAGCAACATTCTGATCATCTCCCACCTGATTTGGTACATCCTGAACTCCCACCTGAACCGGCACATCTCCAACATTCACAAAATCAGGAAACCAATCTCGAGTATTTGGAACAGGAACAGGAACAGGAACAGACACAGGAACAGACACAGACTTTTTAAGACCAGGTAACAAACGTTCGTCAAATATAACATTGTTACTGATTAAAGTCTTTTTGGTCAATGGGTTGTAAAACATCCAACCCTTGTAATCAGGTGGATAACCAATGAACATGCATTTTTGAGTGTGCGCTCCAAGTCCAGTTCTCTGATCCTTCTGCACATGAACATATGATGTGCAGCCAAATACACGAAGATGTGAAACATCCGGTTTCTGACCAAAGAATTTGGTATATGGAATACCACCACCCAATCCACTTGTAGGACTCCGATTTCTGACATGTGACATGGAAAGAACAGCATGTCCCCAAAACGAAGGAGGAAGATTAGATTCTGACAAAAGGCAAGTCACTCCTTCTGCCAGCGTTCTATTCATTCGCTCTGCAACTCCATTCTGATGAGGACTGTTTCTGACAGTGTGCTGACGTTCGATACCATGTGTGATCATGAAATCATTGAAATCCTTGGACACGTATTCCCCTCCTTTGTCATCTCTGAATCGCTTTATCTTTCTGTTCAACAAGTTTTCAACCAAAGCTTTATATCGTTTGAATGCATCAAACGCATCGCTCTTCTTCTTCAGAAGTGCAATGACAGTGTAACGAGAGGCATCATCAATAAAGCTCATCCAATAGTTGAATCCTTCAGATGTTTGAACAGGAAGAGGACCGTGTAAATCAGAATGCACCAATTCGAGTGGAACGGTGTAACGATGTGTAGCCAACTTGTTCAACACTCGATGTTGCTTTCCAGAGATACACGGCTCGCAGATAGGATCCAGTGATGCGGAAGAAGCATCGAGTGATAGTCCAGTGACTAAATCACTCTTTGTCAGTTTACTCAAATCTCTCTCATTCAAATGTCCAAAACGACGATGCCATAGTGTCAAATCATGTGCAGAGGTATTTGCAACATTGGCATACCACGTGATAGGGATAGTAATGCCATTCAAATATGCAACATTGTTACGATTGACAGAAGCAGTGAAGAGGAGTTTATTATGAAGAGAGAATCTAAGAGTGGAACCGACAATAGAGACAACAAAACACTTTCTAGTAGTTAAATACAAGACCGACAACAGATTACTCCAAAGTTGGGGAACATGGAGTACTCTTTGGAATTCCAACACAGGGACACCCTTTACATCCGATTTAAATCTTACAGAACCAATTCCAGCAGACATGACAATGTTGCCATCAGCAAGTTCTACAGGAATAGAACGAGGTTCATAAGTTGTAAACCAGTGACGATGAGGGGTCATATGCGAAGAAGCACCTGTATCGGCAGTCCAGTCAGAACTTGCATTAACAAGAAGAGTGCAAGAGGGAAGGGAAGAATGATGAATGAAAGCACTTGCATTTCCGGCAGATTCAACTGATTTCTCAGTCTCATCAATGACAACAGTGGCATTCTGACCGGTTTGCTTCTTTCTCTTCTTTCTGTTACGAACCTCCTCTTTAGCCCTTTTAGAGGCATCAATCCATTTGAAGCATGTTTCATCAGAATGACCTGTTGCATCACAGAATTTGCACACAAGGTCTTTCTTAGAAGCAAATGACAAAGATTGGGGATTGGAAGAGGGGGAAGGGATGCCTTGGCTGCAGATTCATTACTCGAGTGAAAGAGATTTGACTGAGTGTTGAACGCGGCCTTGACATCAGCGTAAGAGAGTTTCTCTTTAGAAAAGAGAGCCAAACTCCAAACATGATCAGAGTCAGGAAGGGAACGAAGCAAAGTGAGTGCCATCAATTCATCATCCATAATGTCCAATGTGTACTCAGAGGGACGCAAACTTTTGAGAAGAGACATGGATTTGTTCACCCAAGCTAACACGGATTGTAAAGACTCATCAGGATCTTTACGCATGTTGAATAACTCGTTCATGGTGTGAAATTGATTGGCAGGAAGCTGTTCGTTGTGAGCCTTGACAATTTTGTCATACATCACAGCAGGTGAATCACTTTCAGTGACCAAATGACGGACACTGGAAGAAAGTGATCTGAGGATTATTGCAGCTGCCCTATTTGAGCGAATAGTGTACTCCTTGAGTGCATCATCAGCATCAGGAGGAGACTCTTTTCCATCCAAAATCTGCAAATAACCTTCACCCAGCATAACTGCACGAATGTCATGTCTCCATTCATCAAAAGTGCCCTCCTCTAACACAACAAGGGATTTAGAGGATAAAGAGGTCATGAGGATGAAAAGAGAGGGGGAGTAGAGCCAGAAACCAAGGGAATATGATACGAATACAAGTACGAAACGAAACGAAACGCAAGGGAGATGCTCAGATGAGACCTAGCCAAGTCTCCACTCAAAACCAAACAAAGATGCACAATTGGAGAATTCGCCGTAGACAGTGCAAAGACTAAATGCTTATATATGACCTGGAGTATTCACTGAACCGTAACCCAATGAATTTAAACCAAGTTAAGCTGCTTGCACTGCAAACTGAGAGAGGTACTAGGCAACAGCGGACTAAGGCCGTGCAGGCGCACTTCACAGTTTATAAGCTTGATCTATCCAACCTTGCTCCTGCCCAACAATGAGTGAGCAGCCAAAATGAGGTCGAAAGGGAAGGAAGGGAGGTCCAGAAACGAGCAGGAAAAGAGAGAGAGAAAAGGAGAGAGAGATTTGAATACACCAGAGGTGATTCAAACAAATGGAACAAACAGGCAAGAGTACACTCTCAACAACAAACACAACTGTGTAAACGGAGAAGTAATACCGATGGGCTGAAACGTTCACAGATGATAGATAGAAGTGTTATCTATCTTCGGACAGCGATAGGGAGTTGTCCAAGATGATTTCGGGGTGATAACACCGGGTTGACCAACAATGACCCAATATATGCTTTCTGCCAAGTTATGAGACTTGATACTTGAAGAACAGCGTAAGAAGAACTGATAGAGACAGGCTGACGCGTTCGGGCAAGGTAGTATGCACGGGGATGTATCTATAATGTTAGGGAAAGGTGTAAGGGGGTGTAGAGAGTGTGAGACAAATAGGACAGACGACTCCAATAAATTGGTGATGAGATGGATGTGAAAACCTGTTCTGAGGGTGGATGGGTGCAAATACTGATGAATGGTGTGATATAGATGCAGCAGGAAGATGTTGAATGTATGCTGATAATGATTCAACACCCGGGGCCCATAACCTATTAAAGCAGACAGATAATGTGGCTTCTATTACACCAAACAACACTGGGTACAGTGGTGAGTGCTCTGTATAAAGAGCACTCTCCCACACCTCAGGCCTATCTACAGTGCTCCTGGGCACTTAATTACATACCAAGAGTTGTACTGTCATATTCCAACAAATACAGCCCTCAGTGGAATCTGTTAAAATATTTGATTTATTACATCCCCAGATAGTCCATTTCTCCTTATTTATACTTAATTAATTATTGCAGAGTATGGGTGCTTAAATAAGCACCTGGGACCACACTCAATAGCCCTGGGTTAGTGGGAACTTCTCTTCATACAGAGTATTCATCACTGTTCCCAGTGTCATTAGGTGTTAAGAAGCCACATAATTTGTCTGCTTTAACAGCCCTAACATAAACCTTCCTTCCTCCTGCCCTATAATTCAATGCCAGATATATGAACTGGAACCAGCAGTGAATTTGGAATGTCTATTGAGAAAGATATATGCCTACTGAACACTCAGGTTACTCAAGCATGAACTTAGCCTCAAGTTAGTAACTCTGACTAACTGAAAGCATAATGTAGTTGGTCAACATCAAGCCACCTGAGCTGCAAAAATTATAAATACACATGCAGACAATATTGAAGAAGCTGCCACAACCTACTGCAGACATTATATGTGAATGACTTCACTGGGACTGAAGGGGGGTGATCCCGTTTTTAAACAACTCTGGAGTGTGGATTGTGTTAAAGCAGACAAATTATGTGACTTCTTAACACCCAATGACACTGGGAACAGTGATGAATACTCTGTATGAAGAGAAGTTCCCACTAACCCAGGGCTATTGAGTGTGGTTCCAGGTGCTTATTTAAGCACCCATACTCTGCAATAATTAATTAAGTATAAACAAAGAGAAATAGACTATCTGGTGATGTAATAAATCAAATATTTTAACAGATTGCACTGTGAAGATGATGTTGGACACCAGTCAACCTTCAGCTAGCAGGCAAGATGTAAGTTAGATATGGAGGATGGGCCACCTAGAAAATTCTGATAGTGAAACAGAATAGGAAGAAGAAGGTTAGTGAAGTGAATTTTTTTAAAAAGAAGTATCTAATTAAAGAAATCTTTAGTACAGAGGACTCAGTGGTTCCTCACACAAGCTCAGAAGGAGCAATGGGGGAAGAAGTTGATATCATTAAAGAAGAGATGTGCCGTTTATTACACTTCCTAGCTTTCTTTGAGAATTTATGAACAAAGCTTGTCAATTGGTGCTCTGGTGAACCTGGCAAGCTTTCATATACAATTAGAATGGCTGTGATGTATCAGGAGCTATACAATGATGCTGTCTGACATTTTGTACTAGACATCATGAATGGTGAAGAAATTGCAAGTCTTCATCTTTGATCTGCTATGTTTGCTAGTCTGATTCTTAAATTTTAATAGGTTTAATGTGCATTGGCATAAGACAAAATAGATATAATTAAATTGTAAATTGAAATAAAGAATTCCAGTATAAATGAATGTGGATAATGGAAGAAGCTTCTAATATTAAAAAATCAACATTATCTATGCAGCCAGAGCATGACGATTAAACTTGTTGATGGATGGTGGATAGTGGATATGACACTATCAGGCAGAAAAAGAAGGATGTGTGCAGAGTATTCAATGGTTGATAGGATAGTAAATTATCACATGGAAAGAGACAGTGTGTACAAAATATATAAATGATGGTAGATGGCATGGCCATTGGTGGATAAACCCTCTCAGGGATTGATTATCTAAATTATGTGCAAATAACTGGGATAATCCAGATGGCCTCAGAGGGTGTATCTGTTGAATGAGGAGTACAGGACAATAGTTTCAACACCAACACCACTGGAGACAGATGGTGAATACTCTGAATAAAGAGTATTCCCTTGTCTCCAGGCCTAACTACACTGGTCCAGGGCACCTATTAAGCCCCTAGACCCGTTTACTAGTTATTCTACATATATTACAAGAGAGTTGTTGATAATCATATTCCAACAGTATCCTCCTGCTAGGTGAGTATTGTAGTTTATTTTACAGCTGTTTCTAAAATGTAAGGCATTTGCTAATCCAGAAGCAAAAAAGAAAACCACTCCCATTCTCTCAACCTTTATTCAAATGACTCGAAATTTTGAATACAGACTTATCTATTATGTATCTAGTGTACACAATAAAATTTGGAAAAAAATCTTTGAAAAAAAGTTTTGTTAAAAAAAATTAAAAATTAAAAAACAAAACATTTTTTCTATAAATTTTGTTGTATGCACTAGATACATAATAGATAAGTCATTTCAAGTCATTTGAATAAAAACTGAGAAAATGGCAGTGGTTTTCCTTTTTTGCTTCTGAATTAGCAAATGCCTTACATTTTAGAAACAGCTGTAATACATACTTAGATTATCCTCCTGCTAGTATCTACATTGTGCAGTCACCCTAACAGTAGATCAAGCTTCCAAAACCCCAGATCTGTTGTTTTTGTTGAAAAGAACCCAAAGGAAGACCTTGGTAGTGGTAGTGCTGCCTATCATGTCCCCCTGCTTCTATCTTCAAAAATCAGTCCATCCCCAAACACCAACTCTTTTCATAACAGTCACAGTGGTTCATGCTTGTCTGGTCTGTGAGATGTTTTGGTCATGCATCAATCTACTGTGCCTCCAACAGATGCCTCCACAAAAATGAGTTAGGAAAAGAAAGCAGCAAAATGTGTCTTCATCTTCTTTGTTATCTTCAGAGTCTTCTTCTTCCAGTGACGAACAACCCAAAAAAGACATACAGCTTGTCATCCCAGCCTGGAAAGAGAAAGAGCCAGCTATAGATTCTAATTCTGATTCTGACTCTGACACATCAGATTCAAGCAAGTCACGCTCTTCTAGACCAATCAATACCCCATTCAATCAAGCCTTAAAACCTAAAGAACCCAAAAAAAGGCATTCCCCATCCCATTCGCCCGCCCCTTCTGATGCCAGCCATCAAAAGTTTCCTCCATCCACTAGCGGACCGAGCGAAAAAGAAAGAACTGAAAGAAAAGTTCAAAAAGTTCTGGATGTCTTCTATAGCTGATGCCTTTAAAGACGAATTAGAAGAGATAAGAAAGGTAGGCTTCATTTCGTCTGATCTCATGTGTCCTCTGAAAAATTAAAAGGAACCTAATTTAACAACACCTCGGTTGTCACCGCTCATTGATGCATTAGCGTCCGGTGCTGATGTACATGCATCAACTAATGACCCTGCTCTTAATGAAATGGAGATCGTCTTGAAGGACTCAGAATCCAAAGTACCAGTGCCTTAAAACGTTTATTCGTTGCAGTAAACTACATCAGATGTCCTAGTAAAAACGAGGTTGGATCGATTACATCTATAATTCTCCTGGACGATATTACTCTCCCATTCTTAATCACCGTTCGTTCAAAGCTGGGACTCAATACCAGAGATTGGATGGAATTGTTGCCGTGAACAATGATCAAGTCGGCTGGATCCCCCTTTCTTATCACTAAGGATTCTCCACATCTTACACCCACCGCCCGTTTTGATGTATTTGATACCGAATCCTTAATTAAAAAGATTTTATCAATTAAATCTTTGACTAATTAGATATAAATATACTTACAAATAATATCTCGCAATCGTTAGGCAATCCTGTTTGGAATATGGCTACTCCAAATGCACACAAGGCCAATGGGTCGGCCGAACCCTGTGGGGTAAATGCGTTTCCTATATTGTTTATCGACATGGCCACATTCAGACCGTATTTCTTAACCATATTGGGCACGTGAAGTGTCCCTCTAGGTTTGATATGCTCTTCTCGTCCTAACATATACATGTCCGTCTGTGGCAATCCTACAAAGGTTATGGGTAGGTCATCTATTGCATCTTGCAGTTGTTTAAATTCTTCTGGTGTGAACAAACAAAGTCGAGGTGCATGTCCTATGGTGATATGTTTACCTTTCATACGTTCAGTCCAACGGGATTTCCGAGCGAGATCAATGACGTAATGTATCATGGGTGATGCATTGGGATCAAGGTTGTAATCCAAATGAAAATCGATATGAAGACGATTCTCAAGTGCAAGTTCGAAGACGTAATCGATGTTTCGTCGGGCGTGAAGAGTGGACGGTTCGACATATGGTGCAGAACCGACGGCTGATATGCCTTGCCTCCCGGCAGCCTTTTGAAACAGAATGTAGTTATCCGAAGGTTCGGTATCAGAAGGAGATATGAAAAATGGATCCTGCGCAAATACTAGTACCCAACTTGATCATCTACTGAGACCTTTTTACAACGGGACAAAGAACAGACCTGCTAAACCTATATCACAAAGGTCCTTGAATTCTTCTTTGAGCCGTAAGCCGGCGTCGAGACCCTTGAACTGGACAGTTCTGTCAACTTCGACATGGGCACGCATAGCTGTAACCCCATATTTGATACTCTCCACAATAAGATGTCTCCCTCTAGAAACGAGGCTTTCGTAAGTGTAGGATGCTTTAACTTTTGAGGTTAGTTCTAGGGCTTCTTGGAACGATCTGTATAATTTGTGTGAGTGTAATTCCTTTCCCTTCCATATCCCCACTTGAATACTACAGACCCTGAAACTAACTCATCACATTCATCCAATATATTGCATTTGTCCAAATGAACATGTGAATGGCATAATCTGGCATCTAGGGCATTGATAATAAAAAATCATTTAGTATCAAATTACTCACGAGGGTATTAGTATACCTCCATTCCCGTTTACTACATCGGGACTATCGATTGGTAAATCGGAAGGTCCATAGATAATTTCATCGATTTGGCTATCTTTACAGATCACGGTACAAAGCTGCTGCTTGTTGTCCTTCCTGGACGGAAGAGACACGTTGTTAATGACCAATGTCATGTCAATATATGTCTTCAGACGTGTCTTGGCCCAAAGTATTCACTATCAGGAGTCTAACACATAGACATATTATAGATGACGTTACTGTAGACTAAAGAAGTCCGCGAAGGTCCACACAGTGGCTTAATCAATGATCAGCTTCCATTTCCAGGTATAACGTCAAAGTTCGAAAGTGACAACGCTTTGTAATTTTGAGTGCAGGAGAAGCAGCTTGCATGAGTCTAATTAAGGATAAGGGATAATACAAGGAGAAGATCGATATCTGAGAAGAGATACGTATTACACCTCTGCGATTACTAATGCAACGGCTCTACCGGAATTTATCCAAAATACACAGGCGAGAGCGGTTGAACGGCCCTCAATGAATAACCAGCATATTAATCATGACAGTTATTCCATCTAGACTGTCTGGCATCGTACACAGTACACGGTCTGAGGTTGAAAGCAGACGAACGTTATACCAACGGTTCAAGCTAACAGACTGAAGAGAGAAATGAATCGGGGACAACTTTCAATCCTTGAATCGATCTAGATCACATCCCATAAATCTTCTAACGCGCAACAAAACTGTTTAACTGGTTAGATTTATTTTTTTTTAAAAAAAAAGGTGGGTTTCTCCGTTACCTTTCCACAGGCAACCTGGTAGAACAAGAGAAATTATCATTAAAAATCGATGGCCCTGAATGGAAGAATACATACCGAAGCACTAAGAGAATAGTTGCTAATAGAAATTTTTTCATCCACAATACCATCAGCAAAATCGTCCCGTCTGAAAAATATTAAATCGATGAGAGAAGAACCACAACGGTTTTTTTTAGAAACACATACCCTCGTGCCATCGCTCCGACAAATACGGCAATCGAGTGTGTCTGAGGCAACGTGGTCAAATATTGCGATAGACGGACTGTTTGGGAATCTCCCGATAAGGCTGGATTAAGGTACGATTCAAATCGATTCAGAATAGGTATTAAAAAATGGGGATAACCCACTTAGTTTGTAAGTGTTGGGAGGGAAATGGTCTGTCACTGGGTTCTAAAAGAAGTTGTCAGTTATGGGCTGAAATTATCATGAAGGTATACGATGAACCTTGATGACTTTGAGAAGTTTTTCTGAACCATTGACCCCACGAATACTCAACTTGTGTAGTAATTGAACTAGGGAGGGAAACGTATGACTGATCGGACTTTTTTTTTTTGGCGATCGTTTAAAGTTGCTTACCCATCAAGCCCCCAAAACGTTTGAATGTTCTAGGTATGCGAACATGCGGGTTGACTTCGATAAGAACACCACGTGCTGTATGGATGTAAACTTGGAGAAGGCCGGCTTTGTTTAATGGTGAATCGAGGAGGGTCAATAAACACTAAATGATGGTCACATTTTTTTTTTTGAGCGCATGACAAAAAGACATAGGGGATATCGATAATCACCTGATGTGTGATATCTGGACGAGCATCCGCAATATCACGACCCGTTTTAGCCAAGATACCTTGATGATCATCGCAGTTAAGGAGAGCATATTTGGCCTCTCCAGAAGACTTTGAACCAGATCGACTAGAGGAATTACTGACACGATAGGCTTCCAAGCAGGCATTCTCCAAGACAACAATGAGACGACGGGTATTGGAACGTTGAACTGGTGTACGAGGAATAGAAGCTTGAACGGGGAGCATAGCTGGGTTGGCTGGACGAGGATTGGGAAAACCCGAAGCAGAAAGAACCTTTTTAGGGAGTGGGCGGGTCGGACGCTCTTGCTCCATCACATTCAGATTATTATCATCATTTGTGGGAATACCATTCCATTCTTCAGATTCTGTAATAACGCTTTCGTGTTGTGTCCCTTCTTGAACTTCGATAACGGAGTCATTACTGTTGTCATGGTCTGGATCTTTTGTTGTGCGTGAATGTCGAGGAGGTGAATGTTTATCACGCTCCATGCTATGGGGGCGTCTTTTTTGGGATCTAAACATTTGTTCTTCTGCAGATGGATCCTCAGGAAATGATGAAGAATGTCGTCTCCTTCGACTTAAATGGGGCTGAATGGCAGAGAGGGTCATTTTGAACGTTAGAAGAACAAAGTTGAGGATAATGAAAAGGAGTGTCTTTTGTTGACAGAAAAAAACCAACGCCAAGTCACCCCAGGGGTGTGATCGTAGAGGACGTACGGAATCGAAAAGAAAAGAAAAGAAAAAACGAAAATGAAGATTTTTAAGACGTAAAAAGGGGCAGACGCTTACCGGTGAAAATATGCCAGGACTGGTGCGATTAATAGCCAATCCAATTAGACGCTCGGCTAGAGTAATTTTCACGTCTCGAATTCTTGAAACATTGTCTTTAATATCCTTTTTGTGTCGCAGAAAGAGGAAACTTATGTTTAGGCAATTATTACCTACTTCGAGAACCCGAATACCATTTCGCCGACATTGCCCAACTGTCCTTTGGTCACGCTATTACTCAACACCGACACCGACACCGACACCGACACCGACACAATACTCTGGACAGGCCGTTCGAGACCGAGAGGCAGTTGGAGTAAGGGAACATTCCATTATATCCCCTGCATACTTCAAGCGTTTTATACCAGGTTTTTACTCCCAAAGCGGGTATTCTTCTCCTCCTCACAGGAGCCGGATTGTTGTTCTATTTCGACTGGGAAAAGAAGCGAATAAAGGAAGAGAAAGGTACGATTACCTACAAAGTCCAAACCTTTTGTTGCACTTTAACCATTTTATAGAAAAGGCTAAGGCAAACGCTACGTATGGCCGTCCTGACGTAGGCGGACCCTTCCAAATGATTGATCATGACGGCAAGCCTTTTACAGAAAAGAATTTACTCGGGTCTTATTCCCTTGTCTATTTTGGATTTACAAATTGCCCTGATATATGCCCAGATGAATTGGACAAAATGGGGGAAGCTGTTTCTGCCATTGGTTAGATTCTATTAGCTTTCTTGCTTCAATTTCAGCCTCTCATCTTTCTCTATTCCGACAAACGACAACAAATCACAGAAAAGGCCTTACCAGAATCATCTCCACTACGTCATGTTAACCCTGTTTTTGTATCAGTAGATCCCGCTCGCGATTCCGTTGAACAGGTTCATCGATATGTGCAGGGTCTGCGTTCTCATCTTTATTTGACATACCAACGATCTTAAAATAAATTGACTAGATTTTCACCCTCGACTCATCGGGTTAACAGGGAGTTATGATACTGTGAAGGCTATGTGTAGAGCATACCGGGTCTATTTTTCTAGCCCTCCTCCTCAGGAAGGTGAAGCCTCACGTGCGTGTTGAACCCGTGTCATTTAGGTTGGCGTTAACGACAGAATAGCGGGACAGGATTATCTTGTGGATCATAGCATCTATTTTTACCTGATGGACCCAGAAGGGCTTTTTGTTCAAGCCTATGGAAAGAACAATACAGCCCAGGAGGTGACCGAACGTGTACTGCAGGAAATTACGAAATGGGAGAAGGGAGAACGAGCTGAACAACGCTATACTTTTCGAACACAAACCTGAGTATATATTTACTTTAGATATCTATTATATTTCTGGGGCTATGATTATAATAACAAAAGATATTTACAGTATTACAATCACTGGTGGATGCAAGATTCGTCAATCTCAGTAGTTTCTACTTAGTTTCGTGTACTTCTAAATTATATGTTTATGACTGACCGTGGTTATGAATCAGGCGTTACAGTAACGTTCTTACTCCAGATCTGCTTTCTTTGTGTCATTGGACCACCAAACGCCATTTCAGCTCATCACTTGACACTGTCAACCCTTTGAGATGATGCTACTAGTAAATATATTGCTTATATCCAGCTTTAAACCTATAATGGTGTGTCAGGACAGTTACCGGATATATCATACAAAGCAGTATTAATAACCGTTAGATGGAAGCATTTTAAACGGCTTTCTGAGCCCTTGCATACATGCAAGGAAAGATGAATCTAGAGATGTGTAGATGGATCCTCACAGACCGGGGAAGCTTTCATTAAAGATTGTTTGTTTATATTTTCAGAAAGATAAATGATAATGACTTGGGGTTTGCGGCATTCAAAAAAAAAGTTCACTTTGTCAGAAAATTGAACAATCGAGTCATATTCATACCCCTCCCAGAGCCTCAAAGTTTTAAAGCAGACAAATTATGTGGCTTCTTAACACCCAATGACACTGGGAACAGTGGTGAATACTCTGTATATTAAGTTCCCACTGACCCAGGGCTATTGAGTGCAGTCCCATGTGCTTATTTAAGCACCCATACTCTGCAATAATTAATTAAGTATAAACAAAGAGAAATGGACTATCTGGGGATGTAATAAATCAAATATTTTAACAATAATATCATCTCGATCATAGGGATCACATTCCCAGAACATGAGGGGAAGAAGGGGAAGGGTAAAAGGGGATGAGGGAAAGAAAAGTGATATTATGTTTTTAAAGTGTTTTTAGTTTTTAGGGAATATGAGAAAAATAGTAAAAATAATTGAAAAATTTCTGGAAGGTGTGTTATGTATCCACTTCCCCCAGTAGCCGAAAGTATCATTTATTCTTTTTGAACTCATTTCATCTCTTTTATTTAATCATTTTCCTTTTATTTCTCTCTCTCACCAGTGTTTTCATCTTATTATGTCATTTGCTTCCTTTTCTCTAAATTAGTTTAGCCCCAGTTGTGTATATGTAATGGGCTCAGTTGTTATGTAATTAATCTAATCTTAACTTAATACATTTTTGTGTCATCACACAACGGTCACCTCTAGGCTAAACTTCTCAGCTTTTCTTGGTTTTCTGTTCTTCTTAATACTAAAACTCCATCACTCAACTTGTGTTGCAAAGCATTAAGTCTAAAACTCATTTTAATTTAGTTAAATCCTCGAATCTTTCAACTTTGACAACAAGCCTTCAAATCTCCCACTTTTGCATCTCATTTTGGTCAAAGCTCGTGTTTCAACACACATATAATTAATTTCTACCAATTATATTAATTATAGACCTGCATATATTGAGCACAAAATCTCAGGAAATATCACAAGGTATGTTAAAATATTTGATTTATTACATCCCCAGATAGTCCATTTCTCTTTGTTTATACTTAATTAATTATTGCAGAGTATGGGTGCTTAAATAAGCACATGGGACTGCACTCAATAGCCCTGGGTCAGTGGGAACTTCTCTTCATATAGAGTATTCACCACTGTTCCCAGGTAAGTAGCTACAACTCTTAGATATTAATATACAGAGTATTCACCACTGTTCCCAGTGTCATTGGGTGTTAAGAAGCCACATAATTTGTCTGCTTTAACAAGGTGTTACAGCATGCCTTAGGATCCTGTAATGGCAGTAATGTTAGAATATAGAATCTAATTTTAAAATACATTTCAAATCCAAAGCTTAGATTCAGATTTTAAAAAACTAAAGTAGATTTATTTGATAAGGTAAATTATAACAAAACCAGAGATTTCATCACACTTGGTTATTGTCAGGGTTTGCTCCTGGGTTATCCTTCCTTTTATTTATTTTCCATATTATTTACACTTGTTTGCCTCAGTTTCTATGTTATTCTACACTCCCCTTTAGAACCTAAAACCCATTTCCTTCCTTTCTACACCCTTCTGCATGATCCAGGTATATGTTGACCTGGTCATGGTCACTATTTCACTTATTTCCTTATTTGCACTTGTTACCCTCGGTTCTAATTCCTTTTCATCATTTTACGTATGATCACTATTCATTTCCTTGTTCCCCCCTCCCATTCCTTCTTATTTCGATATGCATTGTCTCAATTCATCTGATCCCAGGTGCTAATCTCTCAGGCAACCTTGGGCTGAAGCCCTGAGAGTTTCGGTGATAAGACTCAATATGGTGATGAGCCTATTGATGCATATATAACCTTGTAGCACCTAGCAGAGTTTCCCTAAGCTTGATCTCTTAGGAAAACCTCCTGCTAGTACTACCTACTCTGAGCAGTCACTCTAACAGTTATATCAGAAAAGGATACATGCTTCAATGTTTAAGCTATCTCGAAACATACAGATAAGGTGAGTGCAGGTGCTACTATATTTAAAGTATATGTAACCTCAGAACTTACATAGAGGTTGATGCAGATACTACCATATCTAAAGTATATGCAATCTTGAAAGTTATAGATAAGGTAAGTGTGGGTAATATCATATCTAAAGTATATGTGATCTTGGAACTTACATGGAGGTTGATGTGGGTGACATTGACAGATTGTTTACTCTATATTTAATGATTAGACCCTCTCAGACAGGTTATAGTTTATTCTACAGGCTTATAGATAAATAATTACTTTTGATATTTTATATGAAATTAACTAAACATTTAAAAACAGTAAAATTTTCAAGTTATAAGAATTGGAATAATTTAGACTAGTTGTAATAAATTTCTTAAACCTTAATATTATAGATTAGTATAGTTAAAGTTAGTAAGTTGTCTATCTAGTTTCTATTAAATAAGTTTTGACATGGAAGGATTTTAAAACCTTCAATACTTCAGATATATTGTCAATTATGATCATCCCTCTAAAAAAACTGTACTGTATACAGAATTGCCTGTATACTGTATGGTGCTGATCCCTACCCATTCCCTTTCTAATAAGTTATTTCCCTAAACTCTTCTCTACCATAACTGTGGGTTCTGTGCTCAAGAATCAATGATTACATAACATAAAATCAGGTGTACTGATATCCCAGCACTTTTTTTATAGAGATCTTCTAGTATCGTAAAAATTGAGGGCACTTTTTCTAGCTAACCAGAAACCTATATCTGGTTACATAATAAACCCATTTGAATTCAATTTTTGCAACAAGTAAGAGTCTCACCTACACATGTAATTCCAACAACCCTCTCAGCTTCAGTTTGCAAGATAAGATACAGATATTATAACTCTAATTACACATTGATTACAGAGAGTCAACTGTACTATAGAAGTGACAGAAAGTGATAGGTCTGATGAACAGGCTGGCGCCAATAAGCTTTGGCTCCTGCCAGTGCTTTATCTATTCATCTTGTGCAAATAAATATGTAGACAAAATACCACCATAATTAAATTTGAAGAGAAAATAAATGTTAACTCTGTGAATATTTCACATGTCTAAACCTCAAAAATAACCTCGACAGGTCTGTAAGCCGTATTACCAGGATAGACAAGAAGAGGTATCAGACATTCCACGGTCTCGGCGTTCATCTGTACCCATTCTTCTTCCTCCTCAGCATCCTCGTCTCTTGGGTGATCACTTTTCCTTCCCCCGTCTTTCCCCTCACTGACGTCGTCCTCAGATTCTTCATCGGCGTCATGATAGGTTCCAGCCGCGATGGCATTGAGTATTCCAACCCAAGCTGAAAGTCCTTTCGATGCAGTGGATGTGAAACCCAAACCTGTCGGTGCTGCGTCCGTTCGGGAAGGGATGGTAGTATGTTTTGTTGGAACAATCCGTTCCATAGGCGCGACGGTCTTCCAGGATTTCCCCCATTCATTCGTTTTAGATCCAAACGGATCCACTTCGTTGTCTGAGGAATCATCCCGGACGATATTACGAATTTCGATCCGTTTATTCTTTCCTTTTAAAGAGGACGAAGCCATAGTGGAGGATAATGATGTGGACGATGATCCATTCACATTTGGGTTACCAGAACCACTTACGGCCACTAATAAGGTAAGTCTAACCTTCCACTCGTGTCCACCGTTCGTAGTCGGCTCAACCGGATGCCCATCGTTTTCACTCCCGCCCCTTGCGAAAACTCCAAAACCTGGACTGCCATCGGAAGGAATATCAAGACTGAATGCCACTCGTCTGGAATTTACAGTTCCACTTGACTGGTAGTCTGTGTGTATACGCCTTATCGCCTGTGAGGTAGAGGAAGAAAGCCAGGGAGGGTGTTCGTGCGATTCAAGACTCGATGAAACCTCAACAGAAAGGGAAGGGTCAAAACTTGCGGGCGCAAGGGAGATTGTGTTTACCTTTAAAACCTTAGATATACAAGTATCGTTGTTGAACTCCACAACAACATGAACGGATTCACCTAACCTATAAGAAGACTTGACAAATGTCAGTTCTGCGACCTTGGAATTTTCTTTGGTTATGTCATAGGAAACTGGAAAGAGGGATAGGAGAAAGGCAACTCGAATAACTAAACAGAAAGTACCCTTGCGCGTATTTCTGGTGACAATTTCAACGGCTTCTCTACATCCGGTCAATTCACCAGTTCCTCCTGAAATCCCAAGCCCGCTGTTTTCTCCATCAGTATTAGCGTCGGGGACTTTTCTCCCATCTCCGCATTCGATCTCTTCATCTAATGTTGTTGGGTCGTTGGCTAGTAATTTTCGGGCATACGACCTGAGTGACTGAATATCTTGATTGACAGATGTATTTAGTGTAGTCGATTGCGAGGGATCTTTAAAATAACGGCAGCGACAAAAAAAAACGAATAAGATACGGGCCGAAAAAATTAAGACGACAGGCATGATGATATGATTATAGTATTAAAAGAATCACTTACAAAAAGCTTCACCTCCGAGTGTCTTTCCTCCGTATATAGCTCCTTTACCCTTCTTCGTTTCTTCAGTCACTCCTACAACAGCTTTTTCGCGCCTCTGTAAAATGGGCCAGAGAAGATCATATGGGCGAGGCAATGAATTAACTGCGCAAGGGGTTAAATATCAGACCATTGAGATTGTATATCATCCTCACCTGAGACATTATTATACACTCTAATTGGGACCCGCATCACCCTACTCGCTTGGACATTCCCCCCACCGCCACCAGAATTAGTCAGTAGTCCTGACGTTGCCCGACAAGTGCCCACAGTAAATTGATACGAGAACCTCATCGAACGCCCTTTGAATGTAGGAGGAAGAACTGTTGGGAGATCAATTGTGTATGTATCTAAAGGATGAAAGTCAACGGATGAACGCGACAAGATGTATGACATACATGATTTACTCTCGCCGGGGGCGAGGCGCAAGTCAATGGCAAGAAGACTCGGTTGGGTTTCGAAGGTCGGTAGTTCTTCGTCTGCTGCTCGGCTAAATCCGGTATTTATCCCGCTTCCTCCACTGTCTGCTCCTCCGCCTCCGCCTGCAAACAACCCAAATCCGAACCAACTCGACCCCCTTTTATGTCCTCTGGTCCCAATTCCAGTTGCACCAGCGCCGGGTCCCAGCACCAAGTCCAGACTCCCACCACCAATTCGTCCCTTTCGTAGTTTGTCACGAAGGGCATACAACTCGGGCGCGTTATGAACAGCCACAGAATCAATGCTGAAGGTACCACTGAATTGAGCATAAGCATATAAAAGAAGCTCGGTGCTCAAAGGACTAAACATCGTTGCATAGGCTGACTGCGATTGAGCAGCATTGTGGGATGATGGAGGATGTTGGGGAGCTAAAGAAGCTGTTTTTGTGAACCTTGTTCCAGACGGTGTTGAGGGCGCTGAGTAAGGATGGTTATACGTTGGACTGCCAGTGAGTTCGTGGATCGTCGAAAGTGTACTTGGGTAGTTATTCGAGATGGCATCAGGGCTTAAACCACCCGTTCCTACCAGTGATTGTTTTCTAGCATGTGGATGGGATGCCGGAAGTGTAGTCTCGCGATTAGGACTCAATGAAGAAGGTGTATACGGGACTATGATATGTATATCAGGGGAGGTTTAGCAATAAACGACAAGGCGCACCTTCATCTCCACCACTATCGACCGAAACGCTCATCGACCTCCCTATTCTTTTCCTCTCCTTCCCGTTTTCCTCTCTTCCACCCACTAGCCCCTTTCTTTTGGGTCCAACATCCTCCCCGTTCAAGGCTGAATTTGCACCAAGACCAATTCCCAGTTGTCCATAATATGGAATAGCAGTCTTTGGCGTACCAGGGGAAGTGGGGGGACGAGCCAATGGTACAGAACTAACAGAATGAGAGGATCGTTTATGCTTCTGTATTGTTGTAGTTGTTGCCGTCACAGGTGTAGTAGTGGACGCGAGCGGTAAGCTATACTCCCCCGTCTGGACATCAGTAGATGAAACAGCTCTAACATTCCCTCCAATAGGTCTCGGTTTGGTGGGCTCACCAGCACGAACATTCGCGAAAGTAATCGTACAGCTAAAAGGTTCACCCGCAAAATACGCAGACTGGGATGGTTCAATCGTAATACGAATACCTGTTTGAGGATCCGTCTGTGTATGATGAAATGAATTTGGGCGGGTGTACATTGGAGAAACAAAAAGATGTGGAGTAAGAGATATAATAATCTCTAAAGAGGCACCCGAGTGACAATTAATGGTATAATCACTGTCATGAGCAGAACTGTCCAGTGGCAGGCGGTCAATATTCAATTCCTGAGCAAGTGCCGAGGCGGGGTCACGGCACGAGTGACTGAAGCGCTGTGAAGCGCCTCACCGTCATCCAATCTCACACTTCGGCTGCACCCCAACCCCAGGTACATACTATCAAATCCCTTTTGACTTTGAACAGTACGAGATTATTTATACTGAAAAATCCTTCTAGTACACGTAGAGCCTTTTGCTACTTATATATATACATCGACGTTCATCTGTTAAAAAACAAAAACAAAAAAACAAGAGAAATATAACCAATAATAATAATAGGTATCAGTACAAAAATAAGGGACAAGTGAGGAAAATGAAAGCAAAAAAGTGATGAAAGAATTATTTTTATACAACCGACTTGGTATTCATAAACTCATCGGTAGACATATCAGTCGACGCATCCGTAGGAGAGCTCTCATTACCAGCATTATGAATAGCAGGTATAATACTTTCTTCCTTATCCTTCTCTTTATCCTTCTCCCGGTCACTTCGAGATGGAGAAACACGCGGAGAGCGTGAATCGAGCATCGATTTATTACCATTATTACTTTTTTCTCCACGTCCACCGACACTAGCAAGACTATTTTGAGCAGAGAGCGTCGCGTTTTGAGACATTTGAGCAGCTTGTGCTTGAGCCTGTTGAGCTTCAGCGCGTGCTTGCGCCTGCGCCTGCGCGAGCATAGAGGCATTGGCATCCCCTCGTCGTTCAACTCGTTTCATTTTTTTACGACATCTAAAGAAACGTTCAACCCACTTAAAAAAAAAAACAAAAACAAAAAAACAGAAGCCTCGCTTTCATGTCTGAAAGACCTCACCTGTCACATACTGTTCCAGGACCTTCAGGCCCAGGACCCCACTTCTCGACACATTTCCCATCCTTATATCGACCAGGTTGTCCACATTGCCGACAGGTTCTCTCTCCTTGAGCGTTAATAGCAGGGTAACCACCTGGAGGTAATCCCGCTGCTTTGAACAAATGTTGAGCGGAAAGTGAAGGCGTAAGTCCCGTGAGCGAGTTTGAAGATGTCAGCGTCAGCCCAGAGCTTCCCCCACCGATGGACGATGACGACGATGGCTGGGGTGGTATTGGAGAACGGGAACCAGGCCCTCCTCCAGCATTATTGGCATTCAATCCGAGCACGGAAGAAGTAGACAAATGTTGCTTGAGCTGTTTCGAGCGAGCTGTTTGCAGCTGCGGTTGGGATTGAGATTGAGTCTGTGCTTGTCTTGCAACAGTTACTTTCGTGTTCGCATTGGATTTTGCCGCACTACCAGGTTTCCCCCCTGCATTGACGACAGGACCAGGAGTAATCCCTCCACCCGACTCACTTCGTTCTCTAATCCCGTTCCCCAGCCCTGCACCTACTCCTCCACCAGCAACCTCCAACAACAAATCGTCTATCGAAGCATTACTCAGCTCATCCTCCTCTCCTTCAGCATCAACCTCTTCATCCGGCGGTAGTACCTCAAACTCGGGGGGCCGGTTTGAATTCGAACGAGGGGATGTGTCATCTAATAACTCATCAACAAGCACAGCTGAAGGATCCTGTTCCGTCTCGGCATCATCATGCCCGCCGAAATGACCATGATGACCATGCGATGTGGCATCATATATTATGCCGACTAGCTCCGTATCTAAGTCCGCTGAAGCGTCGCGATCACGAGTGTTATGCCGTGCCTGCGATTGCCCGTCGCGATGATGATGACGAACGTGATCAGGAGTCCCACCTTCCTTGGCAGAATG
Source organism: Clathrus columnatus (assembly GCA_020884735.1). Taxonomy (NCBI): domain Eukaryota; kingdom Fungi; phylum Basidiomycota; class Agaricomycetes; order Phallales; family Clathraceae; genus Clathrus; species Clathrus columnatus. The sequence continues at coordinate 2,927,409 of BPWL01000002.1, forward strand.
TGAAGGTGCGCCACTCATATCCCGTCCATTTTCATCAACAGCTCCCGTCCCCATGGAGATATCACCCTCCCCATCTTGATCAACACCAACTTCAGAATAACGGTTATTGTTGTTATTGATAGTACTCGCATGTCCTTTTTGAGCGTGCAATTGCTGCTGTTGGGGTGGCGGTGGTGGCGGTGGCTGTTGCTGATGGGATGCACCATGAGATCGAGACCGATTAGATGCGCTAATGGAATTGACATTGGCAGGAGAATTAGAGGCTATTCGCACTTTCGGAGATGGTTGATTAGCGTAGACATTTTGTGACGAATATAGGTGTTGTGATTGATGCGAGCGTGAAGCATTTTGTGCAGTTGCTGGTTGATATCCGTATGGCGTAGTACGCGACGCAGTATTGGGATGTGTAGGTTGTTGGTAAAATGACGAATTAAGTTGCACCTACAAGATCAAACTACATATCAACAAACACATTTTAAGACAAGACGGATTCCAACTTGCCTGAGATGAATTCGCACTACCCGCCCGAAGTCTTTTGGAAGGTGGCTGCGACGATACAGCGGCATCCGAGGTTGTACGAGGTCTCACTCGGGAATGTGTGGGATGATGAATAGATGATGATGATGACGACGACGGAAGGACAGCTTCAAGAAAGCCAGAAATATTGTAGGGCGAACAAAGATTAGAAATGATTCGTGTTTCGAAGAAAGACGAAAGGAAGAAGATAGCGAAAGATGCATACCTGACCCAGAGGAAGCACCAACTCCATTGACGTGGATAGAAAAGGGCATTACATGTTGTGAATATGATGGTTGATGAGAGATTGAAGAACGAGACCTAGATGATGATGACAAGGAAGATGCAAAGGATAAAGGGGCAGACTCTGTGCGGAGAAGAGGAAAGGAAGAGGAAGGCGGAGATCTACGACTAAGAAGACCCGTTGTTGTTCCATCTTCCATGGAATTAACGATTTTCCGACGCTCGTCAGCGACTTTGTCTTCAAACCGTCGGCGTTCATCGGTAGCCCGATCATCTAGACGCTGAAGTTCGGACCAAGCATCTAGAGCAGCTGCCAGTCGGCTTTCAGCAGCTGTAGCGCGTGCTTCAGCAGACATGAGTGCGGCGAGAGCAGCGGGGGTGAGTGAAGAAGGGGACGTGAACCCAGTCTTGGTGTCATTATTATTATTAATATTAGTGGTATTGGACGCAAAATTAGTGGTTGTCGGGGTAACGTCTTCAATAACGGCGAGCGAACGCAGTAAATTCTCAGCACAAACAGCACGGTTCGTCGCTGCTTCAACTTCAAGTTTCAATCGTTCTACATCGGCAAGTGCAACAGTCAAGATAGAAGCTAAAGTGGCGGCACTGGAGGTCGTTGACGAGGTGAGTTGAGGTGAGGAAGATGTATGTGACTGGGGCGGTTGTTGAGAATTAGGCGACATGATACTGTGGGCGACGTCGTCGGTGAACGTGACAAGGAAAGCAGGTATAAAATGGCTTCAGCAATCGTCGTTTTTCGTCGTTCCGTCGTCGGTGATGAGAGAGGGGTAAAAAAAAAGGAAGTCAAAAAAATAGAAATAAAAAAGAGAGAAGATAGCAGAAAGAGGGAAGGGACCCCACACGACGAGAGGGCGCTGAGGACACGAGGGGTGTGGGAAAAAAAAGAAAAGAAACAGGACAGGGCACGCCCCCGAAGAAAAGGGCGGGAAACCCGGCGCGGGTCAGACTGAAGGAGGAGCAGGTTATGTTCCTTCGCTTTGTCACAGTGGCAGAACGTCATGCCGAGAGAACACGTGGTGCAGGAAAATGTCTCAAAAAAGAAATTAAACGCCCCGTGTACGCCAACCCGAAAAAAGAAGCACCGCCTCTTGTCGGTCTCTCCTCGCCGCCCGATTTTCGCCAAAGCTCAGAAATCACTTGTTCTTCGGATTGGAGTTCTCTCTTAAGAGATTTTCATTACACAGTAGTGTTTGTATATAGATAATAAAACATCTAGCCTGACCAAGACTCGCTCTGGATTTGAATAAAAGACGGCGGAAAAAAACACGCTGCTTGCGCGAAGGGGTGATATCGCTCCAATTTGATTTTACCCCGTACCCAATTAGCTGCAACCCATCACAGTGTAATCAGTGCAGTATGCATGTGTCTGCACGCGTGTAATTGAATCGGGAGATCTACTGAGAAGATTCCTCAGGCAAAAAAAAATGAAGCGCGCGGCTCAGACATATTTGAGAGGTCAACAAATGAACGTTCTGATGGACGCATATACATCTACCCTGCAGCAGAATTTGGAGTCTACAAGGTGTGGTTCTGTCGACATTATTTACATCGGGCAGGATGTTTTAAACGAGGGTTTAGACAGTTATATTACTAGATGTCCGCGCGCCAGTCCCTTCCGTTCCAACGTTCCGCCCCCCAACGCATATGCGTGCCTAGCTATAGTATTAGTGCGAAGTCTATATTCTATATAAAGGTTGTTCTGGCGCTTCTCAGACGCAGGTCATCAATCACTCCTGAAAACATGATATAAGTGTCTTCAAAGGCAGGAAATCTACAAGCAACTCCAGAGAGATAAAAATAATTAAAAAAAACAGGTCTCGAAACCCCACGATCGTTCTCTTGACCTAATCTACTAAAATAATAGAATCCAAAACGGAAAATCCAACAGCCACCCCGCCTTCGTCACTTTCTCTTCCTTTAGTTCTGACGAGCCACCCGGCTTCCTCTTCGACTATCGGTCTATCTTTTCCAAACAGAGCATATCCAAAAATCCCAACTTCACTAACAATGTCGGTCTTTACACGACCTGTTGTTCCCCCGCCTGCTCTGATGAGCCAATTATAGATATTTTGAGGAGGTTGGATCAATTTCATGGCGATCCAGGCTTCCCTTTCGGACTCTTTCAACCCATCTAAAAAAGTGGGGATGGATTCTTTATAAATATTGTTACCCCCGCCTTCCCGCTGAGGTTTTAAAACCAAGTTTTGATGTTGGCTACGTGCGTCATCAACACCCTGGTCTCCGTTTAGGTCTAAAGACCACATATCCATCCAGCTGGCTCGCAGTTGTTCAACATCCTGGAAATTAAACCTTTCTGGACCTCTTAATTCATTCAACAGGAAATCCTCAAGAACTCCAGGACGACTCAGGACTTCTTGAACCTTTTTACCACCGGCCAGCTGCAGAGGTATAGATGGACATTGAATGGCTCGAGAGCTATTCAGTAAAAACCGAGTCTCGTAATGACTCTCTGTAGGATAATCATCGGGTGTATAGCCAGCGCGATAATATACTGTCGATATTTCAAAAGGTTGTTCATCAGAATCCGAATAGACATAAAGAGCATTGTCTCGTTCAAGAGTGGCAGCCTTGCCTAGAATCGTGAGGGTTTTCCGCAAAACACGAATGGAATGCCTATGTTAATTAATTATCGTCGTCAAAACACCCAAAGAAAATATCTCTCTTACTTTTCCAATAATTCGTATTCCAACCATCTTTGATCAAAAATATTTCGCTCTCCGTCCTGGACAACAAACAGGATACGAGCACTAATGGTTACATAACAAAATATCAATGTCAAATATACTAGATGCTGAAAAAAAAAGGGAGAAGGATATAAATTACCTCTCGTTACCGTAAGCTCGATGTGAGAAGACTAACCCTTCCACTAATCCCGAAAGGGTGTTATTCACGGGCATATTGGAAGTATTCAACACCGGATCTGACCCATAATAACCGGTAGAAGCTAAGAGATATCTTCGAAATCACTCGTTTAGGATATCTTAAAGGGGGGGGGAGTCGATGATCGCATACCTGTGCATTTTAGCTGTCTGGCTGGATAAGGGCCCAAACGATGACGAGATCGTATTGAATTCTACTTGTTTAAAAGTTGATGCTCCCGATTGGTCTTCATGCAACAGATAATCAGATCGGAATAAACCCAAATGCAAAGACTATTCGACGATGGAGAAAGAAAGCCTAATGAGATAAGTGCAGCCAGATTGAAGTTAGAAACTAAACCTGGACCATGGGATGTTTCTTCCAACCTGCCCAAAGTCTACCAACAAAGTCGTCGACCCTACCAACCCCCTCAACGGCTCCCATGACCTTATCCAAAAATGCATCGTCTAAAGCTACGCGAGCATATAGGTTATTATAAATCGACTGAACTTTCTGGGCTTGTTCGAAAAGTCGTCTAGGAATCGGAGTGGGAAACAAGGTTATTGGTGCATGTATGGCTGAAGTGGGTATTGTGGAGGAGGATTGGCTCCCAGGAGGAAGATACAACAAGCCATGCGCAAGAGCATATGTTGTGGCTAGAAGTGATAAAGAATCTAGTTGTGATTCTGTTAATTGAGGAGGCCATTTCGACGTAGCCACGACCATTATATTCGAGTTGCAAAACTTATCAGGGATGCGCTCGGAATCGCATTGTGATTGGGAGTGGCTTACAAATACATAGTGCTTATTCATAAGAGATCATCGCGATAAGATATCAAATTCCTACTGGCAACCTGTGCATAAAGACAACTCAATAACCTCATGTCTCAGCAATAAAATATACCGTATACAGGTACTCTATATAGTAAAGATATGTACAAAATTTTACTGGTGGGTTCAAAAAATCTGAGAAAAAATTAACATCGATATTGAATAAATATTTACCCGCTTGGACAATCCTATTTTGTTAGCGCATATAGATAGCGAAATAAAGACCGGAACATTTACATTTGGAGAAACTACGCGCAAAGATCGCGTTACCACAGCCGCATGTATACCATTCATAGAACGTGAGGAATACATATTTCACAACTTATCTGAGTAAAAAGCGTTGTTAAGTTCCCAGACTGGGTTTGATATGGAATCACCGAGACTAAATTTGAAGTCAATTCACATGACTTCAGGTTTAACTTGAACAGTAAAGTCTAACGAGAACATCAGGGGGGTGATATGCGCTAAATAGGAACTCCGATATCACTCTCTACTTATAAGGACAAAGGAATCCAAGTGGCTTTCACATATTCTAAAAAAAATACTACCTTGAGCCCTGTCTCTGTAATGGGATTCAACGGTTCAATTTGATTTGCACTACATCTACAATCTAATTATTCTTCCGCCATATCCTTATATTTCTTTGAAAGCTCTTTTGACCTACGAACGAAGCTTGTAAAGCAGCATGAGATTGAGGTGTTGGGCAAAATAAAAAGACCGACATACTCTAAATATTGACAACTACGGTATTATTGAAGTCAGAGAGATATAAAACAAACGCAAAAAAGCAAGTACACGTACTGCTCATACTCATGCCTAAAAACACGATTAACAAACCAATCAAAAACATTAAAAGCAAATCACACACCTCTGATGTTCACAATGCCATGGTAAATACCAATTCGTACGACGACATTTATTAAGAGGTATCAACAACCTTATCCGCACAAAGTCAGACAGAGTACAGGTACAACCATATATTATGAGACCGGAACATACGCAGAACACTGATCCCTATACCCTAAAGGCAACTGACTGTCTTTCATCTGCTGTTGTGACGCAGTAAAGGAGGAGGAATGTGGTTCAATCATGGTTGTTTTTACAAGGAGGACAAGCAAGGAATTGATTATGTAAATCTATTTACGTAAGTACATTAAAAACATTCTGCAAAGGATAGCTGTCAGTTCTAGATGTTAATTTTGAACATTACCAGAGGAACGTACTACGATGAATAATACCGCTACCAGACTCGTCGTACTCTTGCTTGGTGCACCACATGTCCTGGAACGTCGTCAACGAAGCTAGTTCGAAGCACCCAGCAGTTAGCGAACATTTCACCACCATTTCTCACTCAACTCACCTAGAATAGATCCTCCAATCCATACGGAATACTTTCTCTCTGGAGGAGCAATTATCTTGATCTTTACTCCACTGGGTGCGAGGGATTTAATCTCTTTTTGCATCCTGTCCGTGATACCTGGGAACATGGTCGAACCACCAGACAAAACGATGTTACCATACAAGTCGCGTCGAATGTCGATATCGCATTTATGGATTGAATTGTAGCTGTATCCATGAGTTATTTTGATATACGACTTTTTCAAAGCATTGTAGCTGCTTACGTTGTCTCATGTATACCGACAGCTTCATTCCCGATTAATGATGGGTTGAACAACGCTTCGGGTGCACGGAATCTACCATGATAGTCATTCTCATACGTCGAGTTGGAAGCCCTCTACCCGCCCGCTTCTAAACTTACCTCTCATTACCGATAGTAATCATCCGTCCATCAGGCAGTTCATAACTCTTTTCTACCTCCGCTTCCTTCTCGAAATTGAGGGCAACATACCCTAATCTCTCTTTTATATCCCTCACGATCTCCTTCTCTGCGGTTGTTCTAAATCTATACCCTCTCTCCAACAACAATTTGGCCAAGTACTCCGTCAAATCTCTCCCAGCAATATCCACACGTCTCACTGCATGTCTTAATGCGAACCCCTCATAAATTGGTACAGTATGCGTTACACCGTCTCCGCAATCGAGCACAATCCCCGTCGTACGACCTGATGCATAAAGTGATAACACGGCCTGAATAGCGACATACATGGCAGGGACATTAAACGTCTCGAACATAATTTGCGTCATCTTTTCTCGATTCGCTTTAGGATTCAACGGTGCTTCAGTCAGCAATACCGGGTGTTCCTCCGATGCTACTCTCAGTTCATTATAAAACGTATGATGCCAGATTTTCTCCATATCATTCCAGTTGGTCACTATTCCGTGCTCGATTGGGTACTTGAGTGAAAGGATACCCCTCTTTGACTGTGCTTCGTCCCTACCAAAAATAAGGTTTTCAATGCGTTATTTAATTTACAAACTTCACTGCCTACCCAACATATGAATCCTTGTTGTTCATTCCCAATATCACACCCGTATGCCGAGGTCTCCCCACAATTGATCTACAACATTCAGTTCATCAGTGTCCGTGTCCTTAACTCGTTATCCACAACACACGGGAAGACAGCACGAGGGGCATCATCACCTACGAGCTGATCAGCAAGCAACGTTACAATCGAGGCTCAAGGAACAACTACCCGCAACTAGTATTTTGATGTTAATAACTTTACAGAGCTTTCATAGACATTACATGTCGACGTACATCCGGCTTTACATATCCCAGATCCGTTATCAATAACCTTTTGCCCCAATACATCAAATATTGGACTTTTTGAGTTGTTTGAGAGGCAGACTTACAACAGCGGTGACCTCGTCGTCCGTAGCCATGAGCGTATAGGTGCAAGCAACTTAAGAGTATCAGAGGATCGCTCCCAAAGCCCAAATGTTCACTTATTTATATGCGTCACCTCTGAAACCATCGATGGTTTCGAGAGCGCCTCATTTACAAAATCAAAAACAACAACACGGCGTGTATCTCGCTCTTATCTTCCATCCTAATCATGGGGCATCGCGCTCTGCATTGCATGCAATATCCAGGTTACCACCCATGAGGCGTGTGGGGTGTGGGCGTGGGGGGTAATTATACCGCATATGGTAGTACGATAATCAATCTGACAATCGATTCACCTTAGAAGCAACAGAGCGCAACAAAATGTAAGAAGCAGTCTGTCTGGAATCATGAGGAATAGCAACTCATCTACACACTAGGCTCCAAAACATATATTGACATCTCAAATTCATTCGTATCATATATAAATATATACTATACGCAAAGGGGAAACAGAATAAGAAGCAAAAGAGAAATATATAAAGTGAACAAAATGACAAACATCAAATATATATATATATATGATGACGACAAAACGGTTAGGACGGTAGAAACAACATAAGGACACGTTTGAGATGAAAAAAAGAAAGAAAACCAGTAATCGTCTTTATTTATTTTATTTCTGTAAAAAAAATTGTATATTATTACTTTAAAAACAAAGCCCGTCCGCATTCCATTCTTATCATCAAAATTGCCCTCTGTTTTGGGACAGTGTTTAGAAACACTCTGCAAGATGATAAGGTCAAGCGTGGGACAAACTCGGGAAAAATTTGATACATACTGCGATGCACAATACCAGGACCAGATTCATCATATTCTTGCTTAGAGCACCACAAGTTTTGGAAGGTACTTAAGGAGGCTAAAGAAGGGAAATGTCATGAACTTCAACCCAACAAAAGCCCGCTACCATGTAAACGCACCAAGAATGGATCCACCAATCCAGACAGAGTATTTACGTTCAGGAGGGGCAACAATCTTAATCTAATTTAGACAAAAAAAACACCGTTAGATACCGCCCAGCATACTTTTGATAAACATCAAACTCACTTTAACACTCTGAGGAGTCATAGCTTGAATCTCCTTCTGCATACGGTCCGCAATACCGGGGTACATGGTCGTACCACCAGAAAGTACAATGTTACCGTATAAATCACGACGGATATCAAGATCACATTTAAAGATTGAGTTATAGCTATCGGTTTAGGAAAGAAAGGAGAACAGAGGTCATGAAAGAGATCGAGGGCGAATTGGTGCGAGACTTACCAAGTTTCGTGAATACCGGCGGCTTCGACACCTAGGAATGTCGGTTGGAAAAGGGCTTCAGGGCAACGGAAGCTAGAAACAAAAGTATTAACCTCAAAGGAACAGGAAAAAAAAATGAAAATAAAAAAGGGAGCAATTACCGCTCGTGACCAATAGTAATAACCTGCCCATCAGGCAACTCATAACTTTTCTCCATCTGCGAGCTCTGGGACGCGGTCTGCATCTCTTGGTCAAAGTCCAAGGCTACATAACAGAGCTTCTCCTTGATATCTCGGACAATCTCACGCTCCGCAGTAGTGGTGAATTGGTACCCTCGCTCAGTAAGAATCTTCATCATATAATCTGTCAGATCACGCCCTGCAAGATCGAGTCGCAGAATTGCATGTGGAAGAGCGAATCCCTCGTAGATGGGTACTGTGTGCGTGACACCATCTCCGGAATCAAGGACGATACCCGTAGTACGACCTGAAGCGTAAAGAGACAACACAGCCTGAATAGCAACGTAAAAGGCCGGGGCGTTAAACGTCTCGAACATGATCTGTGTCATCTTTTCCCGATTTGCTTTCGGGTTCAATGGCGCTTCAGTCAACAGAACCGGATGCTCTTCTGGCGCAACTCGTAACTCATTGTAAAATGTATGATGCCAGATTTTCTCCATATCATCCCAATTAGTCACAATTCCGTGTTCGATGGGATATTTAAGCGTGAGGATACCACGTTTGGATTGTGCTTCATCACTAGCGTTAAGTCGAATCAGTAAATTTTGACTTGATGGATGACAACATCAGGCGTACCCGACGTATGAATCCTTTTGACCCATACCAACCATTACACCAGTGTGTCGTGGACGACCGACGATAGACCTGCGCATACAGTGAGATATAGGCAGTAAAAAAAAAAAGAATGACAAAACATACGGGAAAACAGCACGAGGGGCGTCATCACCTGTAATGCGTTGAGAACAATCCACTCAAGAAACGATATGTGAAAAGGAAGTCGTATTACCTGCAACTATAGGACGTAATCAGATGAACCATCCAACGCAATGGAAATGATTAAAATACTTACAGCCGGCCTTGCACATGCCCGAACCATTATCAATGACCTGTTATCAAGTCGCCATCAATCAATCACTATCCTCCCCATCCAAGACATGATGGTGGGTATCGTATACACTTACAAGAGCAGCAACGTCGTCTTCCATTTCTTACTATGAAAAGGGGCTGAGTTGAAAAGTGAGGGTACAAATGATACACAGAAAGGGTAAAGGAGGAGCCGGAATTCGTAAAAGTAAACGAGATTCAAACGGGGAGAAGAATGAATATAAAAAAAAAAATAGGAAAAGGTCGTTTAAAGGACGCTAGATGATATCACAAGTTCAAAATTAGCGATAGAGCAAACGACCAAAATGCAAAGACTTTTTATACTCACCCTGGTTGTTGTGTTTGTTTGGGTTAGAAACAAGATTACGGGGCAGAGGGTAGGTTGCGCGCGCTTATCTAACCTTTTTGTTGACTCCGCCGCAATTTCTGCGGACTTGGAAATTTTGTCATCGTACTTAAATTATAGCATTCTACGTCAAAATCAACAAAAATCAGATACGATTTGTCCATTCACTGTGTAATTTCTTTCTTGTTTTTTTTTCTCCTGCTTCCCTCAAATAATACCTTGTTTCGGTTACTTCCTCAGAACTGTCTCAGTTTGTTTAGCGATAAGGATTATTGATTGTCTTCAATTTCTCCCACGCTCCAAATGCTATGCATACAATTTAAATTGTATGATACCCATTTTTTAATTTGTAATTAAGCAAGCTATTATCATTATTTCATTTTTGTAGTTGAGGAGAATAAAAAATTTAAATTCCTAGTTGAACAGCCCCGAGAAATTAATCCAACCGGCGCCGCAGTCTCGCACCGACATGTACAGTTAAGCCAAGGCTACCATTAACTTGCGGCCAAGAGCACATAATTATTTGCATACAAGCTGGTGCGGCTGGTTACTCACTCACTCTCACAAGGGCGCAGTGGGCTTGTGAGGCTAGTCCGCAGGCATTACTTACAACATTTTCCAGGGTGCCAGACGTATGCAAATAAGTACTTTATGTCGTGGTTCGACCAATCCGCTCACTACCAGGTATTTTAGAATCTTGCATAACCTGAGCACCGACAATATCAATGAATAGTCAACATATCAACATATACATATATACTCGTAGAGTCAGAGTCAGAATCAATTGTAGCTGTAGTCATCAAGCGCCCGTTCTTAACTGGCACACTACGTGACGCGTACGCGTTCTCGAAATCCTGTCATCGTCCATGTCTCGTACATCTTACGATAGGTATTGTAAAAAAAAATTATTTAAGAACTTTATATCTCTGATTACATTCATTAGATATCTAACCGTTTTTTCCCCAGAGGGTCGACTATATCAAGTCGGTTCGTACTCGCCATAATTGCGTATACCCCAATCATCTAAAATCGTTCTTGCAGAATATGCTTTCAAAGCCATTTCAGCTTCAGGTCATACATCGATTGCAGTAAAAGGCAAAGATACATCAGTTGTTATTACGCAAAAGAAAGTGCCTGTTTGTATCTCGTTGTCCAACTTTATGCTAAATCGACGGAGCTCTCAAAAAATGTTTTAGGATAAGCTTCTTGACCCGGATACCATCACACACTTGTTTAGCTTAACCCCAACGATGGGGTGCGTTATGACTGGTTTATTAGGTAAACTTTTTCGTACTATAAAGTCCACTTTTCTCGTTTAAAGTTAATTTCTTTAGCCGATGCTCGTGCTCAAGTTGAACGGGCTCGTGCAGAAGCAGCTGAATGGCGATATAAATATGGATATGAAATCACTCCCGATGCATTGGCACGACGTATGGCCAATATCAACCAAGTTTATACGCAGCGAGCTGCCATGCGGCCTTTGGGAATCTGTATGTACACGTTACACACTCTTATTAATCAAATGTTTTTTTTACAATATACGTTCTTTTTCACAGCTATGATTATAATTGGTCATGACACCGAATTGGGTCCTCAAATATTCAAGCTCGATCCCGCAGGATACTTTGTCGGATTTCATGCCACCGCTGCCGGGCAAAAGCAACAAGAAGCCATGAATCATTTAGAGAAAAAGTGGAAACGGCTTGCTGGCAATATTACTGATGTTGACGCGGCTCAAGTAGGCAATCGATTAGGTCGTGCAGAGGTTATTGATGTACGCTGCTGTGTTATAACGTTTTCCCTCCCTTTTTCATTCCTTCAGTACTTATGTCTTCCAATAAAATCAGGTGGCTATAGAAGCTTTATCAACCGTTCACTCGACGGATTACAAACCTGGTGAAGTTGAAATAGGGATCGTCTCAACCTCCGAAGATGAAGACCTCAAAACTAGAGGCCAATGGCGCGTAATGGATAAGGAAGAAATTGACAAATGGTTGTTAGCATATGGCGAAAAGGATTAATAACCCTACATATCCCTCTTCTCTTTTATTTATCCTGCTCCTCGGTAATATAATATACAAATGTTTCATGTTTTTCTATACAACCCTACCGAGCCAAGTCGTCCTCATAATGTTCCTACTGACGAGGACGGGTTATGATAATTACCATTGGTACCATTCATAATGATGGGCTTGACGTCCTCTCTTTCTGCCTCAGGCTGGCGATCCGTCTCATTAGCCTTTTCAAAATACGGTACAAGACTGGGAAAATGTTCCTCTAAGGCAGCATCTAAACGAGTTTTGTACGACTACCAAAAATAAAATTGAAACAAAGTAAATGAACCAGGGTTCTTTGATATCAACAAGTTCCGTACCAAAATCGCATCAACTTTTCCGTTCATCCATTGATTCTCGGTTGCAAGACGTTCGATGTGTTGACGTGTCAGATTGGCAGGATTCTTCCCGTTATCAATCTCCCTGATGATGCGGATTTAGTCATTGAGAGGAAGAGAGAGTAGAAGAACGCCACTCACACTAGGACCGACCACGGAATCATGGTATGAATGTTTTGTGAGAGTTTATCAATCGCAGCCAAATGTTGAACAACATCATTACTGCAGTCACACATGATTTTTTTTTCTTAAATAAAAAGAAAAAAGCGTATCATTCGAGAGTAAGAACTCACACCCGAGCGCCGACAGGCTTCTCAACAGTAGCACCGGTCTCACCAACTTTTTCCTTTGACAAATCCTCCAAGACCGTCATACCAAGATTATACAATGAATGGGCGAGCCCTAGCAGTTCATCATGAACAGCACTTAACTCTTCTGGAGGCGGGGACTGTGAGGAACGGGGAGAATGAGGATCTGGGACGGGTGTAGCGTCCATACAGTGTCACGTGATTACCACAGTCTTGTTCTATTTTTTTATACTTTTCTTTTTTACAATTTCACTACCAGCTTTTAATTTAGACAATCCGAGCATCTTTTCGTGACCTTTTTTTGGAAGAAAAAAAAGAAAAAAAAGGAAAAGAACATGAGACTCCATATAAGTAATTAGCCTGTCACACTTACTGTTCCCCGCAAGAAGGTCATCTGCAATAGCTCGAGTGCCTGATGTTATATACCTAGTAGAGACTCCACGAGCCACAAGAGGTTGCGCAAGTGCGTGATTTAGTTCAGCTTTCAAGGCAGTAACCTTGCTATCAGTATTCCGTCTTCTAGAAGGTTTAGCAGCGATCTCTGAGTTGTCAGATCTAACCGGTTTAAATTTCAGCCCATCCACCACCACCATGCATAGAGAGAGAGAGAGAGAGAGAGAAAAACATACTCGTCAAACTCAGATCCTAGCTCGACTTCCATCGCTTCAGCAGTCTCTTTCATCCAGTTCTTTTCATGATTTTGTTTCTTTACTTTATGCATCATCCCGTCAATCTGCTTCGCAAGTTGGATCTGACCCTTGAGCTTGTTTAGAATATCACGATCAATGTTTAATTCGGGGATATCGTCCTCAGCTGAAAGAATAAATCTTTTAAACACAAGACAAACACCCTACATTAGCGGATTCACGTACATCTCCCAAGTCCAGTCAAAACGCCTTTGAACGCACGCTTCTCATCAGGTGCACAGAGAACGAGCCCAAAACCTTCTTGCATTGCTCGTGCGGTACGTCCATTGCGATGGACATATGTATCAGCTGTCCGTGGAACCTGGTAGTGAATGACATGATCAACAGCAGGAACATCCAACCCTCGAGCAGCGATGTCTGTTGCAAGGAGAACCGCGTTGGGTGTAGACTTGAATCTAGAAATATCAATATCACATTTTGAGATTGGCTAAAAGATCAGTCAAAACAGATTTTTTACCGATCAAAATTTTTAAGCCGCTGCTTTTGCTGCAATCCGGAATGTAACGGCCAGGCAGGAATTTTGAGAAGTTCTAGTAGAGGAAGCAGACGTCGGATTCCATCAATAGATGCAAGGAAAACAAGCGATTTTCCAGGGTGCCGAAGCAAAAAATAATAAAGATAGACATCCTGTTTAAATTGCTACAATATAGCACCAAAAATTAAGACATTAACTTACCTTATTAGCTGTCAAACATTCAACAATACTTTCTTGCAACCCTTGAACTTTCCCGCCCTCGGGGCTTAAATCTATCACAACCGGATTAGGATCCCGGAAATCCAACTTCATCAATAGTTCGTCCAATGTCGTAGCAGAATTCGTCTTCGTTTTACGTCTTTTGTTGCTTTTTAAATCTCGTTGTAGCTCTTTGCTCAAAGTCGCTGAAAAAATAAATGTCTGAAGGTTGTTATTTGGTATCACTGATCCTAACTTTGACGACTGAATGGAAACATCCGCGGGAGGAGAAGGATTTTCAGTCTCAGTACTGGATGCCCATAAAATACGATTAAAAACATACGAAGGAAACAAACAAACCTTTGAATCGTTTCCCGAGCAGTAAGTCTTAATATGTGATCTAACTCTTGGAAATGACCTGTTTCAATCATTCGATCAGCCTCGTCAAGGACTAAGAACTGTAAGGAACGCAATTGAGGAGCAAGCCATGGGTCCTGCAGCAGATCCAAAAAGAAGAAAAAAATAATTCAATCATCAGAGTATTTAAAACATCAACAAAAGTATTCTTCACCTCTTGACAAAGATCCCAGAACCGCCCCGGGGTGACGACAAGAATATCTACACCTCTTGACAATACACGGCGTTGCTTTTGTGAAGACATTCCACCTACAATTGTAGCAACTGATACGGGAGGTGGAGGTTTGGTAGTATGTTCGGAGGAAGGCAACATGCTATTATTCCCATTATGTGTTGACCATTGATCTCTCTGGGCGTGAAAAACCACGTCAAGACATTTGTTCAAGTGCTCTGTCACTTGCATAGCCAACTCGCGGGTCGGAGTAAGAATCAGAGCTTTTATTGACCGACGTTCTCCAGGAGCAATAGAAGGGACAGTGATGGTAGTTGTTGAACCCAAGGATTCGTCACATAACGTGTGTAAGAGATGATTAAGTATTGGGAGGCCGTATGCAAGTGTTTTTCCGGAACCCTATTTAATCTGTGATAAGTGAACAATACAAGCTAGTAGAGACGTTACATACTGTCTGTGCAATGCCTATGATATCTCGTGAGCCAATACTTGAATCTTTTCCCGAATCATCTTCAAACTGTTCCTTAGAACTTGCTTCTTCTGTCCCAGAAACTTGAGTTTTTCTCAAGTCAGTGCCAAAAACTACATCGAATGTTTCTCTCTGAATCGGGGTGGGCTCTGCAAATTGACGTTTGTATAGTGAATGAAGAAGGCCAGAATGGATTGGATATTTCGACCAAGAAGGAAGGCTGCCGACTATGAAGCAATCAGCTGAATAATCTCAAACAGCAAAAAAAAAGAAAGACTAAAAAATATTTACTGTCAAAAGGCTCAATCTCAATAGGGGGATGGGTCACAGCCTCCTTTTTATTTGCATTCCGGCTATCACTAAGAATCTGTTGTTCTGCAACCTGATGTTTTAAATCTTTTAGAACCGGGTTAAACCTGCACAGGGATGACAACATACCCGAAAACGGGCAACGCGTCCATGACCAGCTTCATCGTCTTCGTAAACGACTTCAACGCCTTCTACTTCTTCAAGTTCCATCATGCCACCTTCGCCATCATCTCCAAGTCCAGTTATTAAGGGTGTGCGCACAGTTTTCCAAGGAAGCTGATCAGCAGTTGCGTTACAAGTTTCCTGAGAAGTGGGTATCAGTGAGGAATTGCTAATTATTTTTTCCCGATTAACTCCAGTTTTTTCCGGCTTTCCTTTCAACCTTTTCCGTGATAATTCCTTTTTTGACGGGCCTAATTTGCGTTTAAGCAAATGTCGTTCAGACATGGACAGAATGTAGCTGCTTATGTAAGGAGTATTGCTTACGATTTTAATTTACATAAAGTACAATAGTTTTCATGGAGGATCGTTTCCATAACTGGTATGTTATGGAAAAAGAAAGGGGGGGTATATCAACTCCTACTTGTTATCATCTTCTCATTCAAGTGTCAAGGTTGCAAGCAAACCGTCATCCAATGTACTACAGAAGATGGAATAGAGAGTTAGAGGATAAATGAAGGTTATTGCTAAAAAAAAAAAAAGACTAGGGCTTGATAATCTTGAACACGGGTCGAACGAGCATTGAACATTTACAGCTTTCATTGTGGAGAGTCGCACCGTTGCTCAAGGCAAATGTAAAATGTAGGAAAAGGTCAACCTGGGCCCGAGGCCGGGCCAGTATACATAATAGTGACAATTGAGAGTCGGAAAAGGCAGGGTGAAAGACGCAGGCGGTAGCACTATACTTTAGCTAACGGTGTAATAACAATAACTTAGTGTCCTCATCGAGTATATAGGGACTCCGAGTCGTGAGAAAAGTGCAATGGAACACAAAAGACCTGATTCGACGAACGCGCATTGTCTTGAGAGCAGTGTTGCCAATCGTAGCGTTGATTGATAAAAAATTTATTCAAATTTAACACAAAGATCCACGTTTACATCTTTCACTCTCCCCTTTCACCTTTATTCGAGGTTTTACTACCTTCCGCACAATGCACGACTTTCCACCGTTGAGAAATGATCTCATTATTAGAGCCGCTAGAGGTGCGTAAATACGCTTTTATTTTATTTTTCTTTTAGTTATCTTAGGATGGTCTCAGGAGAGGAAACAGAACGAGCACCAGTATGGGCAATGAGGCAAGCCGGTAGATCTTTACCGGGTAAATCGCGAGAAGAAAATGAACTTTCTTCATGAAAACTAATGTTATTTTTCAAATGCTATCTAGAATTCCTTAAAGTTCGTGAAAAGCATGGTTTTTTTGAGATTTGCAGAACACCAGAATTGGCAACAGAAGTAACCATGCAGCCTATACGTCGCTATAAAGGCCTTTTGGACGCAGCTATCATTTTCTCTGATATTCTCGTTATACCACAAGCTTTTGGCATGGTGGTAGAAATGAATCCAGGTCCCCATTTTCCAGAGACACTCGATACCCCTGCTGATATTCAACGATTACTTCACGAAACGGTCAACGTTGACAAGGAACTGGGATATGTCTATGAGGCTATTACACAAACTCGCATTGCCCTCAATGGCGAAGTTCCGCTGATTGGATTCGTTGGCGCTCCTTGGACACTCATGGCTTATATGATTGAGGGAGGAGGGAGCAAAACATTTAACAAGTCCAAGGCTTGGTTATTCAAATATCCCGAGGAAAGCAAAGCTTTGCTCAACCGTATCGCAGACGTTTGTGCGGATCACCTAGTCGGACAGGTGAAGGCAGGGGCACAAGTAAGCTTGAAAAAGAAAAGAATTTTTTTTTGTTGAGAAAAGAAAAACTGATTTAAATCCAAAAAGTTAGTTCAAGTATTCGATTCATGGGCCTCCGAACTTTCACCGTACGATTACCGTACCTTTTCACTTTACTCGCTCATTCGTCTTTTAAATCGTTTCAAATCCCAGTTGAACGCGAACAATTTGCCGCAAGTCCCCACCATTCTTTTTGCGAAGGGTGCAAACACTACTATTGCCGATCAAGCATTATCTGGGTACGACGTTCTAAGCCTTGAATGGACAATTGAAGGCGGCGAGGCTCGACGAATTGTTGATGAGGCTTTAGCTCGTGCCGGTCAAACAGAGCGTACTGTCGCACTCCAAGGCAACCTTGATCCGTCCGTCCTTCCTGCTGGAGCCGCCGCCACTGAAGAGGGCGTGAAGAGAATGTCGGAGTCCTTTAAGGGAGGACTAAACAACAAACCTCGTGCTTGGGTAGCGAATTTAGGACATGGTGTCACGCCTCAGATGACTGCAGATGATGTGGAATGTTTCTTGAAGAATGTATGGAAATATTCAAAGGCGAACGCGGGTGAAACGTAGCGCGATAACGATTAAGGATTAAGAAATTATACTAGGAGAATAATTTATTTTGGGATAAATATTCATATGTACAATGTGCTTTAAAAAAAAAAGAATCAGCGAATAAACGTAAATGTGGTTTGATTGGTTTGAGAGAGATTAGTAGATGTAGTCACCCCGTTCCGGTCACGCATTGTCACAACACATACGCGTCAGCATTTCAATTTCTTTTCCCAAATTCCAGCCTCCTTTATCTCGAAAATTCTAAGCCATGCCGTTAGAAGCAACAATAATGATCTTAGACGACTCAGAATTTATGCGCAACGGTGACTATCTACCAACGCGGTTCGACGCACAATCCGATGCAGTCACAACAGTCTTCCGGTCAAAAATCGATTCAAATGCAGAGAATACTGTCGGTGTCATGACTTCTGCTGGCAAAGGGTTTTGTTTCTTAATAATCTGCTTGTCTTTGATTTTTTTTTTCTAAAAAATTATTATTGATAGGCCTCAAGTGCTCGTCACACATACCAAAGAACTCGGACAAGTGCTAAGTGGATTACACAAGACTGAACAGCAAATAAGTGGTGAATCGGATATACCTACAGCACTTAATATTGCCCAGCTTGCGTTGAAACATCGACAAAACAAAAACTTGCGACAACGAATTATCTTGTTTGTCGGATCCCCACTCTCCACTGCGGCTGATGAGAAGACACTCGTAAGACTTGCAAAAAAATTAAAGAAGAACAATGTTGCTGTCGATATCGTTTTATTCGGAGATGAAGAAGGGCGAGAGGCAAATGAACCATTGCTAAAAGCTTTTGTTGATAATGTCGTTAGTGGTGACAATAGGTATGTTTTCGTGATACATTTTTGTTTATTCACCTCTAATTTGTTTATTTCTTCCTTAGCCATTTCATATCCATACCACCGGGGACACAAATTATATCAGATGCGATCCTCTCGTCTGCTATTCTCCGTGAGGATTTACCAGGCGGTATGGGTGGTGCCGATGTCCCCATGGGGGGTGCGACAGGAGGCTCTGGAGGTTTCGAATTTGACGTTGATCCATCATTAGATCCTGAGCTAGCAATGGTAACCTTTTCTTCCTTCCTTTTTTTGATATGGAATCTCTATTGACATCGACATCCTCTCAGGCACTTCGAATGTCACTAGAGGAAGAACGAGCACGTCAAGCAGCAGCCGCTTCTGCTTCAACCGCTCAAGCTTCGTCCTCTACTCTTCCGACTATTCCTGAAACAACGGCACAATCAGGTGCAACTACACAAGCAGCAGCAATAACGCAAGCTGTGCCACCACCAGCAGCAGTAGAGCCGTTAGTAATGTCCCCTCTCGAGGATGAAGATGATGAAGAAGCTATGCTTGCACGAGCGTTGGCTCTATCCCGTGAGGACAATAATGCACCTGCCGAGGATGTTGAGATGGGCGATGAAGATCTAACTGAAGAAGAAGCTATTGCAGCTGCCATTGCAATGAGTCTTGAACAAGATGGCAACGGAAATCAACAAGGCGACAGTAATAAAAAGTCCAACTCTGAAACAGGGAAATGACACCTTTACTGTTGTATGCAGATATCACGTCACATACATATACATATAATTTCAACATATGAACACGGCCACCCTCTTCCTTTCTACGTGAGTCATTTTCGAGTGAAGTTCAGAGTATATATATATGTACATTGTACTTGTGATTAGTTTGTACGGTAAACTATACCGATCAGACAGGAAGAAAAGAATAAAACCAAATCCTGTATGAAAGGTAGACAGCAGTGTGCTTATTGAGAGGAATCATTCATTCTTGACCATTTTCTATCTGTTCAACTTCATTCCATGGTCCGGCATCAGAAAGCGAGCATCCGCCGACGCATTGACAAGTACCACCCAAATCCATCGGCAGGTTCTCTTCGGGAATCTGAGCGAGAAGGGTCTTCTTATAATCTTTTCCAAGGATATTAATCTTTGCAACGGTAACTTCGTCCAACCAAGGCTTAATCAAGCTCCACACGGTGGAGAACAAGTATGGCGCGTTAATGATGTAAAAAGAGCCCATGACTTCCGGGTAGTAGTCTTGTCCAATTTTGGCAGCGGCCCTGACGTAATCTCCAACTCTATAGAACTGACCAAGCCCGACACCTTGAAGGTCCAAAATGGTGCACGAAGTTTCGACGGGATGACCTACGAGCTCAGAACAGGCAGGGTATCGATATTTAATCATTTTCTCATACTCCTGCACGAGATGCTTCAACATGCGGTCTTGAGTTGTAATACTGTATAGGGCCTTGACATCCAGTCTACTCAACCGTTCGATATACAAGGGACGACCATCCTAAGTTAATGCAAGCATCCATATATAAATCATAACGGAGATCAATGAATTCCCTAACATACCTTATCAGTCTTGTGGTAAAACTGGGGGTAATATCTGTCGACTGCTTCTCTTTCGGAATAATCAAAGCTACACATACTTCATAAACATAACAAAAGCTAAATCAATAAGAACGCACTTTTCGATATCATCTACACCAAACTCTTTCCGCCATTTCTCAGCAGCTATAAGCATCTCTTTTGCCTTAGCAAGATCGAAACGGCGGGCTCTCAGGAAACGAAGAAGTGTTGCATCATCATGTCGTTCTGGCACAAAAATACCTTGATGAACGAAAAAATGCGTATCAGTTCTGAGATTTTATAATATGAGAGAAATTGATTTGATTCAACAGCGTGAAATCTCCACGCATCCAACATGTCATAGAGGCACATGACATAGAACAGAACATGTACCATCTTCTCCATGCAATATTTTTCGATTGCGAATCGCTGTGAATATGACAAATGAATAGGATGATACTTACCCTCGGCTTGCAGCTCCTTCTTCATTTTCTCCAGGGTATGGTTCTGGATTACTGTTAAATTTCCTAGTCTTCCTGGTGGTGCTTGATATGTAGGATTGGCTTCATTTGTTGAATCTTTGACCGAGCTTTGTTCCGAAGGGGGAGCCATTACGATGAAATGAGATTCTTAAAGAAAAGTAGGAAGGAAGAATTAAAAAGATCTTCGTAACTGTTGTGCTGATCGTGAAAGTCTAGATGATTATTTTTGAAAAAGACTCTACGAGGCAGGTGTTGACGTGGAAGAAAAATGGAGAAGGAATAAATGAAGTTGATGTTGAGAGGTCAGGAAGTTTATAAAAGGTAAACGTGACTGGTCACAAAATTACCATGATGATGAGACAGACAAGACACAAAAGGCAAAAGGATATAGGGGCAATACTCCCTTTTGAGAAGTCTTTGTGTACGAAAGAAATGGTGATGATCGATACTTAATAATATGCATTTATGTAAAAATTACAACCAAGACAACAGGTATACGAAGATGATGATAATAATTAAAAACATCTCATTATGCAATCATGGAGCGTTCAGGTATTGCGGGAATTAGGATAGAGGACCGAAAGGGCGTAGTCCAGTTGCTATTTTGTTATCATAAATATAAATGCCTGAGACACAAAACATGAAATCGCTCACCCGATCCATCTCATCAAGCTGCTTCAATGTTCCGGCGTACATTTCTCTCACACGGGGGTGAAGATCCTCAATGTCAAGCGTTGGTCCAAATAAGTCGTCCACATAGTCCGCAAGTGAAGATTTCTTTTTGGTAAAACTATTCGAATTGACACCTGCACTCAGTTCAATAACGGTTATCATATTTGCTACGCCCAAATCGCCTTTCATGACCAGTGGGCTGCGTCGACCGGCGGGTCCAGTGCGTGCACCGGAGGCGGAGCCAGCACGACCAGTTAGAACGCTTCCCCCATGTTGAGTGGCAGTTGTGGCGGGAGTGGATGACGTCGATAATGGTGTTACGATTTCGTTAGTCGAAGAAGAACCTTCATCGGAGCGCAGAGAACCTGTTGATGGTTGCTTATTCGGCGGACTTTCGTTCTTAACGGCGGAACGGGTCGGTGTGACACGACCACTGTTGAGACCCACCGGTGTCTCAGTACGAGAGCTCGAAAAGTTCTCCAGTAATTGTTCACGTGGATGCGAATATTGATGCGGTTGTACAGGTTGGGGGAGCATGTTAACACCAGAGGGAGATCCAACTTCTTCTTGATCATCAACGGAATACGCAGACAAGTCACTAACACGACGCGACTCTATGGTCGTGGGTGATAGATTATTGGCGGACTCCCCAAAAGCCCGACCCGGTTGCGTTTGGGTTCTTGCAGCTGCAACGGCTCTCGAATCCTTGATGCGAGTGAGTAACCTGTCAAGGTTGTCTCCTAAGCCCTCTTGATGGACAAGCCAATCGTCTTTCCTTTGTTGTGTTTCCTGCAGGAAACCGGTCTGTTTTTCCTTTCCTGCGTCATGACGTCTTTCCTCTTCAACGATATCGCTGATATCATAAACTTCTCCGTCTTGTACGTACGAATACCGCATCTTATCGCCAGAAGCATCTAGAGCCGTACTTCTCAGCATCGCATTTCCAGGAAGTAATATGTCTACCCCACGCTCAGAATTTGTTTGAGTGGATAAAATAGCACGTTGTTTCTCCCGATATACTTGTCGCTGAGCAGCAATACGCTCCTGGAGTGACGAAGCATTAGGTGAAGCAGAAGCGGGGTTTGTATGTCCGTTCTCATGAATATTGGGTGCGGCAGTTTCAGTATTAAGATTATCTTTGTGAGACGGATGCCCTTGATGATGTTTTTTCTGGAGCGCATAATCATCGAGCGGCGCGGGCTTTGACTTACCACTATTTCGAAGACCAATCGCTCGACGCAGGATAAATACAGGATCATCTGGTCGTATATCCTCCGCAACGTGGAGAAGATAGGCAGAATCCGCCGACCGCCTTTTCTCCCCCGATCGACGGTCAATAGCACGGAAGAATGGAGGACGCGAAAAGGCATCCAGAACCTTACTTGAAGGGTGGAGTTGTCGTTCTTTTATGAACAATTAGGTCAGTGGGTCGAATCGAATACCTGGGAAATGCACACACCTTGACCCTCACTAACGGTAGTCAATCCATAGCGAACCCGTGCAAGACTAACACGCTTGGCTAGTTTATCTTCAATTTCGTCGCCTCCATCGACGACACCTTCCGCGATACCAAAACGTTCCAAAGCGAGCTCGATTACTTCCGCCACTGTCGTATTTTTCGGGAAATGTAAGACTTTGCGACGTTGAGTGTGCGAAACACTGCCGTTAGGAATTGTCGCATTGGGGGCTCTATCTCGAAGTGAACTTTTCGGCACAATTGCCTCAGTCTGAGGGTCAAATATCATTTCATCTGGTAGATCCTCGGGAAGGATGAACACTTGTAAAGCGAAGCGAACAGAAGGTGAATTGAATTTTTCCGGAGTAACATTTGTCCCACTGGTCGTGGTAACGGTCAACAATGGCGGTGTATTACCAGTCTGGGCAACCACATCATCGTAATCATCCATTGACATGCGTAATATACTTTCTCCCTGTTTGTCGTAAAGCCCATTGACGTTTTCTTCAGAAGAGCGACGATTTAAATAAAACTTCACAGCTGAATCATCGGTGAAGTCATTCATGCTCAACTTTTTGATTGCAGGATGCAAAGAAAGGTTACTTGCAACCGAGCTTATACTACCCACACTACTGCGTTTGACCTTCGGGAGTTCCATCTCTGCTGCCTCAACAAGGCTTTCGAACACCCCCAGGGGCTTTTGATCGGGAAGCAAGATGGCAGAATGCCCTTCAATTTGCTTGATTTCCAAGTAATAATCTAAATCGTTCTCGCCAGCTGGTAGTCGGAACCGTTGTTTGGCTTGTTTAATAAGATCGGACGCTGTCGTGCTTGTATTCAGGAGAACTGTTTTGAACGTGGCTTCTGTGTGAAGATTTGGACCAGCAAACACACGAATAACACTGAGCTCCGGAACAGGGCCATGACCGTCGATGCCAGTTGGTGAGAGAATAAGAGAACCCGGTCGCCCACCTTGTGTACGGAAGCCAGGTGTTGATAGATTGTTATTGTTACTGGGATTGTTGTTTGGCATAACAATAGATGCAGACTGAAAACCATGGGATGGACCCTCGGGTGTACTTGCAGGCGAGCTTTTAAGGTATTGATGGTATAAAGCTTGTTGTTGTTGATCAATCTGTTGCATTCGTAAGGACTGTTGTGAAATGACAGGAGGATTTCCCTGCCCTGAAGCTGAGGGGCTACTAACGTTCATTCGACGAGACTCGTTTGATACGCGGACGCGACTTGAGGCTTCAGATGGTGCTGTCGAATCTTCCGAATTTCTAATCTGCTGATCAGCTCCTTCAGAGGCTTTCTCCTTTTTGTCTTTCTTTCTTCCGAATAACCCGCCAAACATACTCGTCTTTTTCTTCTCTTTTTCCTTCTTGACACCCTCGTCTTCTTGAGAAGAGGATGGCGCAGGTGAATCCCTTCCTTTCCGCAATTTGCCTCCGGTGCTCGACGTGCTCTTGATAGATTCGTTACTAGTCTTTTCTTTCATTATCGATGCGGAGGAGACAGGCTGAATATCCTTTATTTTCGTCCGACGGGTCGATATATCTTCTATTTCTTCTTTTGCTCTTCTCGCTTCTTCACTTTGTTGTTGTACCTGGCGGGCAGCTTCACGAGCAATAGAAGGTGTAGCAGATATCTTCCTAGTATCTCCCGCGACAGCAGGATCGACAAGGATACGATTACCTGGCGACGTTGCAGTAACAGGAGTTGTAACTGCCGGAGATATCGGGGAGATGGGATCCAAGTCGACTAACAGACGTTCTCGAGATGATTGTTGGCGTAAGATTCCATTTTGTTGAGGTTGTTGTTGAGAAACTACAACAGTAGATGGAGATAATGACACTTGAGCAGTGGCAGTGTCGATGGGGTGGAGATTCACAGAATGATTTAAGATGCCAGCATTGGCTACGGGCGATGAAGGAGAGGCTGGGACAATCGATGTTGAGGTTGCAGCTGTAGCCACAACCCGTGCCCGTTCCTGTTCAACGGCCGCTCCCTCCCAGCTCATCCCATCATCTGGTTCCATATTATCGGGGCCGTTCATAACAGTATCCTCATGTTCACCATCATGTTCATAATCCGGTTCATATTCCATTTCTCCATCCCAGTCTTCTTCTTCCTCCTCGTCCTCTTCTTCGTCACCCCAAAGTGCCGGAGGATAATTGAATACTCGTGACGTATTGGTGAAAACCACTGA
This sequence comes from Clathrus columnatus, assembly GCA_020884735.1. Lineage (NCBI taxonomy): Eukaryota > Fungi > Basidiomycota > Agaricomycetes > Phallales > Clathraceae > Clathrus > Clathrus columnatus. The sequence continues at coordinate 2,952,532 of BPWL01000002.1, forward strand.
TTTACGGTGTGAAATCGTGCCGTTAGGGGATACACCATTGATGTTGCCGTTCCTAATACCTTGAATTCGATCTCGAGACGTTTGTGCATTCTCCTGCAGCTCTTCTTGTGTTGCGAAAGCGAGCTGGAGCAGATAATGGTTTGTTAAGTTTTTGATTTGATGACCGAGTATAAAAAAGTAAACTCACATCAACATTCCGGTGTTTATTCAGCCGTGCCAGACGTTCAAAAGGAGTTTCAATGTTTTCCGCAGGTATGTAGCCTACCTCCTGGGTAGTAAGGACACGAACTAACCACCAGTAACTGTTGCTATCGTCCATAAGAAAAAGGCTGTCCCCTTTGACGACACTAGCCTGTCCTTCAACAGTTGCAGCAAAGTTATGTAAGGAGTATACGAGATCAAAATCTATAGCTTCGTTGGGTATAGACAGAGATGATGAACCATCGTCCTCGTCCATGTATTCTCCGTCCCTATCTTCATTAGAAGAATCATCGTCCATCATGGAATGATCCTCGTCGGAACCGATGACAATGGTCTCTTGATTTTGTTGAAACCTATTTGAATTCTCGCTGCTGTCTGTATGTATTTCTTTTCGCAATTCGAAGGTATCCTGACGTTGAGGTCGTCGAGGCTCGACGCCTTGGACGGTCATTTATCAAACACAAGTCTCGCTGTAAAAAAAAAGATAGAAAGAAATGGGTATTAAAGGCAAAGAAATACGAGTTAACAGATAGGTATACTTTTGAGTTTTGGGATGAGGTGCGGGGAGGATTCTTCTTAGGAGCAATGAAGAGACGCCGTGGGCTTCTTGGGGGCGCACTAATATGATTAGGTAAGCTGAGCTTTAACACACCTAAGCTCGGCTCACGATGCCTTCTCTTGACTTAGAACGAACTAATGAGTGAGGATATCTTGAATTGTAAGTAGCGGCGAAATTTCAGATTTTGTTTGGTTTTGATATACCGTCACGGGTGAATTTCCCTACTAGTTACATTTGTACAAGGTCCCCGAGTGTAGTAGCCATGGTAACGTCGACCTGTAGTCTAATTATCTACTTACGTACTTATACTCAGGCATACCAACTTTATTTCTTCTGACTTGTGCCACATACTACCTAGACACCATGGTTTTTTTCTTCCGACCACCACTCATCGCGGATTCCTATTAGGATTTCCCGACGAGATAGTCATCTCTCTTCAATACCTTCTAAAATGATTCTGTTTGACACACAAGTGCCATTGACCCGTCCAGGAGATTGGCACCTTCGTTGGCCCTGTTGATTTACCCAATATCTATCATCGGAGCTTGTTCGCTAATAAAAACGGCCATCACCAGTCAGACTTTCACATTAATGGGTATGATAAATCTGTTAACCCTGATGCCCCAAAGGCATGCCTTTTATTCAAACATTGAAAGTACCACTTTGAAAAGCCGCATAATACATATCGTTGCTCCCATATATCGTACTTCTTCTAGTTTATTGGCACAACTATCGACTTGCAGGATTCCCACTCCCTCCTGAGCCGGTGCCGCATAACCAATCTCAGGCTGTCAAACAGTACTCATAACGCTGCCAATCCCATGTTATAGATCTTTCAGGCCACCATCATTATCGATACTGATGACACCGTCCAATGATATTAAATTCAAGTCTCAGTGTTTTGCCATATATATTTCTGGGACCATATGGAATGTGGCCTCCCCGAGATGACACATTAATCGAACTGCCATCTCTTCTCGTATTAATATCTAGTTGCCATCCGGCTCACCTCATCTTGAGCCTTGAACTCGAACCGGTTGTTCCATTCACTCTTTATATATATATATTAGTAGAGGCCCCACTTCCCGAGGGTTATGTCGTCCGCATGCCCAGAAACCGGAATATCTGGTCATTGCCTGACTCGACTCACAACGGGTGAGAGTATTGGTCTAACGGTGAGCATAAACGTAATTTATTGAATATCCTATCGACCCAAAGTAGCTGGACCTTGAAGCGGGTGTAATTTCATTCATAGCAGTGATCATCTTTCTGGGGTTTGTTATTGTATGTCTTCTTCGTTTTCAGTTCAAGTTCCAAACCCATATTCTGCAGAGAAATGTTGCCAGGAATAATCGAAATCCCATGTCAGGTGGGAGAGGATTAATCAGAACGCACACAGATGTATACATTGTATGAAACCCTTTTTAATCAGCCTTTGTGAAAAAATGACTCAAGCTCATCGTCCTAGTTGTCTCTCCTTATGTTCGAACTCCTACATGGTTTAGCGGCAACTATGACTGCTAAGTGGCTGCACGAAGGTCAGTTATATTGTAGCAAATATTGTACCGTACAAGGTCAGTTAAATTTGATGTGGTTATTCGCTAGTGGCCAACTACTGATACATGTTGATATCATATTTAGGTGCTATGCGTAATATAGGAGCGACTGGTGTTGCGTTCATGACATTAGTACGAACTCTCATGTTAAGACCTCAAAAGCGTTCTTAATGATATATTTATATATAGATCATCGCTGTTCACACGTTCTTTGTTGTTTTTTTCCACTGGGTTCCGCCGAAAAATCTTGTTTTCCCCATTCTTATAGTATCCATCGTCTGGTGTTTTATGGTCACGTATATCTCCTTCGAGCTGTACCGGAGTACTGAGACGGGAACGTTCTTTTATACACCTTCGCCGTAAGTCTATTAATATTGGTTTCACATTACATGATCCACATGCTAATTTAGTTCAGATATTGTGAGCTGCTATCTTGATTATCCTAAAAGATTCTTTTTGATGAAATACGTGTAGGGTGTTGGATTGGATCTGAACATGCATCAGTCCGCATATGGGGCCAATATCTCTGGATGTGGCTTGCCGCATTATTGTCGATTCTTCTGTATATCCCTCTGTATTTCTGTGTCAAGGGAAAACTGTTCTACTCTCCAAAATCGCCATGGAAAGTTCGCATCATACGTAGTTCAGTGCCACGGCAAAGTTACGATAGTCTCCAGTCTCATGCTGAAAGGATGGCAAGGTTGGATGCTTTTTGCATGATCTAGTGAGTTATCCCGAGTTTCTGGTTATGAATCTTCATAAATCTCCTTTACCTAAGTTACCCGATCACCTATGGTATGTTGAAACTATCCCCCCCCAAATAACAAAGTCTATTTTTCAGTTCTTCTCGTGCTTCCGGATTCTATAGTCCGTTTTGCCGCAGAGAGATGGGAGATGCAAGGGAGAAGTTTTCCCTTTGCCCCACATGTGGTTGGGAGTGCTATATTTGCACTCAGTGGGTTGGTAAATGTCCTATTATTTTTATACACCCGTCCAAAACTTCTTTTATTCCGACCTTCGCCTTCTTTAACGCCTCTACGCTTCCGTGTTAAAAGTCTCCGAACACAAAGGTCTTTTACTGGATTGGAGATGGAGCCAATGCCGATGGTTTTCATACGTCCGTCCACTGTTATGTCTCCATATACTATGATTGAAGAAAATTCATTCATCGATATGGGTATGAGTTAGAAAGAGATAAAACACTGATTTCTTGTGGCCTATCATGTATCTTATTTATTTATTACAAGTGAAGGGTTCTTTCGAATAGGGCCTCAGCACTCATTTGTATATGACACGTAAACTATACCATGCATACATGACGTATGCGTCACGTGAGTTGCATTACATAATCTTATGTCATGGAGTAAACCTCCGCAAATCCAATCCTGTCCATTCCAAAATTGATTTGGATTGTTGTCCTCTTAATTAAACACCAAGGAAGTCTAATCAAGTAATCAACGTCTTAGAAGATTAAATCTCCAGCCAACCCTGTTTAGCCAGCTCGAACAAGTTCCGCGTTTTCAACCCGAAATAACACATGTATTAGTACCCAACGTATTCGCACCAGAAGAGGAACGTCATGTTCCGACGTGGGACGGAAGGCTTAGCATCACAAACTTGAAATAGTGCGTGTCACTGAAGTTTATCGTGAACTGACCAACTCCAAAATTGTTCTTTATTGATGGCCACATAGAATATATTCCCCCGATGACGAGTTTATCATGTATCGCACGACATGATGTATAAAACACTCTCAAAGTCAGAGATTTTCTGAAGGTTCTCAGGGTGGATAAGGAAAGAAATAAACTCTCAGAGATTCATATGAAACTGGCGTACTGTTTGGTGAATTTTAATTCGTCGAAAGTCCCTGATAGAGTCAGATTCCATGTGTTCTAATTTAAGTGGAGTGGGGGGTTGATGTCTTCGTCTTCTTAGACAGAAGACCAAGGTTCTCAATCACGATACGAATATAAAAGCCGCTCCAAAACACGAAAAGGTTTGGGTTTGCCACCTCAATATCAAAAATGACAACTTTCGAACTGTTCAAGAACGTTTTCAAAGGTGAAATCATAGAACCTTCTTCTCCTGAATATTCAGAAGCAATAGCCTGCTGGGCTAAAAACGCCGAGCGTAATGCAAGGTCTGCGTCTGCTTTCTGCTGTCGAAAATTTGAGGTATTGTCATTTCCTGCAGATACGTCTTGTTTCCAAGCGATGAACAAGATGTTTCAGAAGCTGTCAAATTTGCCACAACGATTAATCTACCTTTGGCCGTAAAAAGCGGTGGACACAACCCTTCGGGCGCATCATCCGTTGATGATGGTGTATCGATGGATCTTAACAAACACTTGGATGAGGTTCGAATTGATTCGGAGAGAAATTTAGCTTATGTTGGTGGAGGAGCACTCTGGAGAACAGTCGACAGTGCCGCTATCAAACATGGTTTGGCTACTCCGGGGGGTACAGTAAACTATACGGGTGTAGGAGGTCTCATTCTGGCCGGAGGGTTTGGATATCTCACAGGAAAGCATGGACTCACAATCGACAATGTCATTCAAGCAACCGTTGTCCTCGCAGATGGATCAACACCGCCTCTGAAACTACTCATCCTAAACTTCTCATCCTGATTTGTTTTGGGCAATTCGCGGAGGGGGTGGTAATTTTGGAATTTGTTCTCAAATTATACCCTCAAAGTAGGACTGTTTTCAGTGGAGTTCTTACATTTCCCTCAATTGTTTTGAATCAAATCATTGCGGCTGTTGACTGTTGGTGGAGTGCAGTACGAGAGGATGAGGCACTCATTCTTACATTCACCCGCCGTGGATAAGACAACAGTGTAAGTCATTATTGCTCATACTTTTTAAGAAAAAGATGGATGCATAATTCTGTAAATTTACAGCCCAGTATTCCCGCTTTTCTATTTTACAATGGGTCCGAAGAGGAAGGTCGTCAACGCTACAAACTATTATTTGACCTTGGCATGTTCTAGATGCTCTCGTACAAATGTTTTTGTTTTAATCAAGAATGTAACAGGCTCGGTGGAAGATACAACCGGAGAAACACCCTTTGAAAAAATCAATGAAATGTGGAACAGCATTACCGTACCTTGTCGAAGAGTTTATCAAGTCCGTGTTTCTTCTCTTCTTTTCCATCAATGCACGCTATAAAAATTATAAAATAAGAGACAGGAACAAGTCTGAGATCAACCTTGGCTACGAACGCAAAAGAAGTTTTTGAACGAACTATGGAACTTTCTGAAAAACATCCAATAGAAGCCCTCCCGTGCCCCGTTCGAAGTTCTTACCATTTATAAGCTTATCCCACCTTTTAAAATTTGCGAAGTTAGTCCTGATGAAATGGCTTATTGCAGTCTAGTCCGCAAGCGAACGTTCTTATCTTTGTGGCATGGGACGAAGAGGAAAAGGGCGTCAATGTGAAACATGCTCGTTCTGTTTCAAGAGAACTCATCGCAATGATAGATGGTGCAGCAGATAGGGAATTAAAAGAGTATGAAAACAAAGGTTATGGGAATTACGGTAAAGTCTTTTTTTTAATAATAGAAGATAACTTAAAACTATGTGAAAAGCAACGGATCCTACGGGCTTGAAAACAAAGTTCCTTCAACTATGGGGTAATAATTATCCCCGTCTGCAAAAGATTAAACATGGGTATGGCCCGAATTCCCTCTTTAACAGATGGATTCCTATTTATCCTGGTGCTTAAAACCAATATAAAACTTATGCACATTGTACAATCGATTAAGTAGTTGTTTTCTTCATGATGTAAATCTATTTGCATCACAAAAATCAACATTCAAAGTTACTCAGTATAATTTACCCAAGTCAACCTCCAGAAAAATAATTTTAAATCTAAAAGTATAAAACTAATCCCGCGGCGGGCAATGGAAACAGTGTCTGTAGGTCTAGATCAGTATGAAAGTATTTCGTTGGGGAGTCCAGGTCCAGTTCTGGGTACATTGAAGGCTGCAATCGTGAATTGATACTCGACAAGCTTAAATATACCTAATACTAGGAGCAGCACGAGATGCGATTGTCGCTATCAAGAAAAAAGAATGCTACAACTTCAATATTTTTTACAGCACATTCCAAAAGGCCTTGATCAAGTCCGAGCCACGTTCTGCAATCGCATAAACTGGAGCTTGCGTATGGGCAGAAGTAATAAAAGGCTAGAGAAAGAATCAGTGTTTTACGCTTACAGGGACATTTAAAATATATATACCATAATCGACGCATCAATTATTCGCAATCCTTCAACATTTTTCACCCTCAAATCAGGGTTGACGACACCAAACTGAGCATTGGTAGCAGACATAGCAGCTGTACCAACTGGGTGAAACGATGATTCCGCGGATTCTTTAAGGAGAGAATCTATTGAATTGATGTCGGAAATATTGGGGAATGGCTGAACAGGACTCAAGATGAAATCTTTCCAGGGTTGAGTTGAGAAAAAGGCTACAGTAGTGAGAAGTGCTTCCCTGAATGCCAGAATGTCAAATTCGGTACTTAGGAAAGCTGGATCGATAGTAGGTGCATCAAGAGGGTTATTGGAAGAGATGGTGACAGATCCGCCTATGATAGAAGGGAATTAGACAACTCTGGACTTTGAGATTCCGACCTTACTCACGAGAAGTAGGAGTAACAACTATAAACCCACCACCCACGAAATGACCAGAAGGGAAGTCTGCCCCTCCACCATTCTGCATAACACAGCACATAAATCTCAATTTAAAGTGGTGGTCTAACATGTTTTAAACGTACAGTGAATATGAACTCGAGGTGAGGAGTATTAGGTCCCGCAGATGGATCACCGAATTGAGACAGAATAGAGGTATTATCAAGACGCTTCCAAGCTACATGATTGAGAGCTTGAGAGGCTAAAGGTCCTGTTCGAGTCGTCATCCACTGCTGAAGACTTTGAGACAACAGGGTTGCATTATTTTCTAGAATTGGTCTAAACGAGCAAACTTAACATAAGTGTGGATCTTAATTGACAATAACTTACGGCTCGAAAGGATCTGTCGAACTTGAAGTCCATGCGATAGTAGATAAAGGCTGGTCAGTGAGATTCCTTCCCACACTGGGAAGGTTTAATACTGGGGAGATACCAAGCGGTTTGAGAACGGTTTCATCGCCGATACCAGAGTGAAGCAAAATACCCGGTGTTCCGATAGACCCAGCTGACAGAATAACCTCTTTAGTTGCAGTAAAATTTTGCCTTTGCGATCCTGAATGTGACTTGAGAGCCATGAACTCGGAGAACGACGATTACTGACTTACCATTCAGCACTTCAATAGTTCGAATCGACAACGTTCCGTTCGACTGAGTCTGTAAGACTCGTGTAACACGAACATTCAGAACAACATCCAAATTTCTACGAGATATAAATGGTGTCGATAAATATGAGGTCGCTGAACTGCTTCGGGTTCCATTTCCTATAGTAGATTGAACCCATCCTAAAAAGAAGGAAACCAAATCTCAATCTACCCTTGCAATTAAAAACAATTCAAGTAACCTAAACCTATCGGTTTACCACCATTGTAATCTTCGTTGAAAGGGAATTCATTTGGAAATACTTGTGTCGTCTGCAAAACGCGAGAATCTATCGATAACGAAAATCCAGGTAGACTGGTTTCTGTGAGTCCAGTTGTACTATGAAATACTGGATTAAATTCTCCAGTAGTGTCATGATGATCCGCCGGTGGAGTCCATTTTTCATTCTGAGAACCCTCAATTTATGCAATTGTAATAGAATAGATGAAATAAAATTGACCTTCAAAAAATAGGGTAGTATACTATTCCAAGACCATCCCGAATCACCCGTAACATCCGCCCATCGATTGAAGTCGTCCTCAGAACCACGAGTATAAAACATAATATCTAATTCCTAGGTATATACATATAATCAACAAACGGAAATCGAGGCCACTTACTGATACTACTACTGCCTCCCAGAACATGACCCCTAGGGTAAGGAACCGTTCTTCCATTTAAGCCAGATTGGGAAGCAGACGTATAATTCCAATCAAAGGCCGAACCGAAAAGATCAAGGTAAAGGAATGGAACTTCGGAGTCTAACACATTCTGGTTTCTATTGGTGGTGGAATGATGTGACGCTTAGATGAATCCACAGATTTCTTTCATAAAAAGATAGCGCACGATGGACCGGCTTCCAAAAGGAGTATATTGAATTTTGAAATCTCACTGAGTCGGTTAGCAACAACAGCCCCAGCGGTACCCCCTAAATGATATTGATATTCAGCACCGGTGACGGTCAAACATAAAGAAGGTCACACAACTCACCACCGATGATGATAAAGTCATATTGTTTCCCGATCGACAATTGTTGAAGATTCTGGAAAAGAGTTGCTTGGCAGAAACCAAGAAGAGAGAGAATAGCTCCCCGACGAGAGAACATCTTAAAACTCACGAAAAGTGGACGGTGTTCACTACCGTTCTGGCGTTAAACCGAGATATTCCCTAGTTCCTTTATATAAAAACCAAACAGAATGCCCCTGCAATTTCACAACCTTCTCGCCAGCACATTTATTTACTAAACCACGTGCAATATGTAGGAACCGCTGGTATTTCTATAAAGTATATCGGGCGGGGAGAAGAAATTTGTAAACATTTGAAGCTAAAGCCGAGTCGGTTATCCGCTCACCGATTCAAAAGGAGATTTTTCGACCTGAAGTATGTTGGAATACGTGTGATTCATTATAATCATCACATGTCTCGTCTGGTATCGTCTTCTCTTCTTTAGCTCCAATTAACATCGGAGTAGATAGTAGTTCACACCATAGCATACACATGCCAGTGCACTGACCACTGTCTAATATCTAACCTGCACATAGTAGTTCTTTGTCAGGTTATATTGCAGTACGCCTCCCTATCGCTACTAGAGATCTCCTAAGCTTTAAGCTCCTCACCGACTTAATCCTTAGCTAATAAGTCTTACCACTCGTCGACATATAACCTGACTTCAACAAAGAATTTCGTGGAAGACGAAACTGAAAACACATGAAATGAAGGAGGGGAGCGTTGAATGTCAATGGTTAAGCCATAATGGCTTATAAGACGTGCTGGCAAAAAGGCCCTGTAAACCAACATGTTGTTGATAATTAGTACTATCGTAACAAGGACCCCAGCTTGTGGGTTTTCAAAAAGTCCCTAATACCATGCCTAATTCCCTTCGGGCTCGCTACATAATGATAGAAGCTAGAACATGAAATCAAAATCAAGGCACCGCAGGATTGCGCACGTAACAGGTTCATTCTGAACCCTTTTGTTGAATGGGGTTTGACAATTATTAGAAGTAGCAAAATGACCACGTGGGGTAATGAACGTACTAGAGCGAGCAAGTGTCCAAGTTATAGTGAACTTCGAATTTGGCAGTAGAATCCATAACATATTTAGAAAGATAGAATCTTTAAGATATCACTCTTATGTAAATTCAAGGAAGGGTCATGGACAATGTGGTTGAGGTGTAACCAACTAAGGATTGATAAGCAGTGATTCCGTTTTAGGGACGCTTTATCACGTACAAAACGGCTTTCAGCACACAAGTATCAGGGAAAAAAATCAATAAACAACCATAGCATTCTAGATATAATGGGATACCAAACAAGAATTAAAGTGCATCCTAAAGAATCTATGAGAGATATAACAGACAAAAAAAATCATGTCGTCCAAGATACCTAGAAGCTAGGTACGACAGACCCTGGATATTCAGTTAGACGCAACAAATTCATATCCTTTTTCAATGTTCTTCTTTAATTCCGGAAGAGCTGCGTTCACAAGCTCTTGTTCCTCGGGTGAAAGCTTACCCAGCTCGTGTATTTTCGCTACACCGTTAGGCTGCATTTGTTTGAGCCAACGATAGATTAGTCAAATGCTATGGAAAAGGGGACGTACACCAAGTTCAACATTGCTTGCAAAGAAGTCAATTCCTTCCTTCTTGAACAATGGGCTTTCAACAAAGGTGGGTGTAACAACACCGGTCTCGCCTTTGAGAGCTCTCAAGAGTTTGTTGGCGAATTTGGCTGCAGCGTATGCCATGGAGAGGGTAGCACTACCAGCGCCATCTTTAGCTTTTACAACTTCATCACCACCATACTGAATGCGATGAACGAGGGCTTTCCACTCTTCACTACCGAGTTTGACAGCATTGCCGGCGGGAGATTGAGAGATGAGCGGAACGATTGTAACTCCTGAATGACCACCAACAACGGTAACGGAAGTCTTGATAGGATCCGTATTGGCGATACCAGCAAGGAAACGGGATGCACGGACAACGTCAAGAGTAGTGATACCGAATAATTTAGCAGGGTCGTATACACCAGCCTGCTGGAGAGTACGTGCGACAATGGGAACAGTCGAGTTAACGGGGTTTGAGATGACAAGAATGTGTGCTTTAGGAGCATTCTTTGCTACGGCTTTGGCAAGGTCGCAAACAATACTGGCATTTGTCTAGCATATTATGAGAAAACCTCGGGAAAACGTTTATGAGAGAACGACGTACTTTGAACAGGTCATCACGTGTCATCTATTCATTAGCATAAAACAACTTTATAGTACCGACAAACAAAAAAGAAAAAGAAAAAGCTTACCCCAGGCTAGAACGATTTTGTGATGAACAAATGGATGGATACCAACAGGATAAGACTGACCTTTCTCGGAACACCGGCTGGGATAACGACAACCTCCACACCATCAAGAGCGGCGTCGAGTCCGTCGGCGGCATATCCAACAACCTGAATGAATGCATTAAAAGTTAGCCTGCAAAGAGGAGAGCCTTCGGAGAGACTACACACTTCACTTCCGGTATCAACATGACCGACGTCTGCAGCGACACCAGGTGCACCACGAATATCATACAAACTCAAACTGGTAACCAATGGGTCGGATTTCAAGAGAAGAGACAGCGGCTGTCCGATTCCTCCTCCAGCACCAAGCACAGCGACTTTTGTGTGTCGTGCTTGTGTTGTTGAGAACGCACGAGTAGTAAGACGAGAAGTTGAACGTAAAGCAACCCGAGATAACATTTTTTTTTCTGACGGTTGGAAGGACGAATAAAGAGAAAATGGTAACAAAAAACTTTCTGAGGTAGTGGTAGAAGGATGAATCCTTTTAATTGGTCACGCTACTATATGGGGTTGCCGATGCGGACTCGGACAAAACGGGTCTCCGGATTTGGAGCTTTCTTTCTAATTTTTTTTTTCGTTGCAAAGCTTCAATGATAAAAGACAACCCCTCCAAATAGATAAACAAAACTTTGAAGCAGAAATAGGACCTGGAAAAAGAGGGTAGGTATTAGTCGAGTCATGACATCAAGAAAGGCTATTCGTTCTTCGGTGGTAACGTGGCCGAGTTGGTCTAAGGCGCTAGTCTCAGGTTTAATACCTCGTTTACTAGTCTCTTCGGGGGCGTGAGTTCGAATCTCACCGTTGCCAGTTTTTTTTTCAACTTGGGTCCACGTCTCCAAACTCTTTTCGGAAACATTTTATTGTGCCTGGGACCCACACAACTTGCGCTTTCAAACGCTGATGACAACCCCTATGACACCATCAGCTTGGTTGTTTTTTTATCAAGTCAAGACCTATAAATCGGGGGGAAATAATCGATGTGTTATGCAAAATGCTACCCAATCGCTCGCCGCTCGCCTTCCTTGCTCGTTCTCACCCGGAAACGGATAATTACATATTTTTTCAACTTGGATTTATTCACAATCCCGTCAAAACTTCCCAGACTGAAAGATCTTACATTACCGCATTCGTTCTGGAATATGAATTGGGGAGGAGAATCATTGGAGCAGAAAGCAATAGATGACGAAGAAGCATCAGACTCGAGGGAACGTCTACCGTTCCATTCTCTCAAAAAAACTCCTCATCACTGATAGACCGGGAATTCCAACGGCTTTCATGACGGCAAAATCCCTAGCTCAAGGGACTCTGTTCCCCAAGCTAACTGATTTGACTTGTGCTCCTGGCAGCTGTGAAACTCCTGACCCGGGGTCATCGCTTTTATGGAATCGGTGCATAGAGTTTGTACAAATCTTCAAAAGATGAGGATATCTCGTATCAATGTACCTTGGAAAGCGATTCAAATCCTGCTGAAATGTCCACAATTCGTTGATTTGGGAGTCCGGTTCGGCAGGGTCGATATGGAACTAAAAAATATAATCACATTAGCAACCAATCGATCCTCCTGGAAGTTCATCAGCCTACCCTGGTTGAAACCTCTCAGCTATCAAGTACTTGTAATCTTTGCTCATAACTGTCCCCCGAGTTACATACTCTTGGCTTAACGTTGGATATTGGTTTATGATTCCCTGACTTCAAAACATATACGAAAAGTATCAAGTTTTCGTCAGATTTTGCTAGACCCTCGTGGTTCGGCGATCAAAACTTGCGACAACGAAATGGCAATCGCAATTTTCTTATCTACTATTTGTCGATATCCTCTTAAAATTAAAGCCGCAGAGCCTGAAGACTTGTGGCACGATGTCGAGAAAATGGTTAACGCCATTACATTTGCCATTTGCACAACTCGAAAATCGGATATTGCAGAGGGAAGAAATAGCTCTCTTAAGATCTATAGTAATTTATACAAAAGAGGGTCTGGAAGGCCTACCATAAAGAACTCACTTACATGTCGAAATAGTAACAAAGCGGGTTTGAGGGGAAACCTGGAGAAGTCTTTTAATGTCAACATCGACGCTCATCAATTCGCATTTCTTACATGTTCTTGAACTAAATCCTCCACACACGGACTATAACACCAAAGCAGGCCAGTTTTCATCGTTTTACTTTGCTAAATCTTCAAGACTCTATCACTAAATTCCGATTGAAGTTGTATGCAATGGAAATCCCCATGAACAGTTGTGGGAAGCTGTTGGGAGAATGGTTCAGGGCCACTTGTTAATGCGATTGATTTTAATTGGCCAGTACTCAAATCACGATTGCAGATCTTTCCTGCCGGATCCCCCCACTCAGTCTCTGTTGCATCAATGCATAAGATATTCTAAAAATTTCTCGTACTTATCGAAACATACAAAAATTGTTACTACACGAGTATGTCAGATATGATTCATCTAGTCAATAGCGATGTTATGGGATAAGGTTATGAGTAATGATGCCTTACAAGTGCTTGCACCTTTGATGATTGGTTCCAAAAAACTCCGTAATGTTTTGTGAATGACGCTAATGATGTCAACTATTATTAGGCTCGCAGCTTCCAGCCTGAGCATCCCCCATCTCCAGAATCATGGAATCGATTCTTATTGTATTCAAAGTACGTTCGACATTTCCACTGTTACCGTGTTGTGTTCGCAGCTCTTAAACAGGCGATACTTTCAAATTGTCGGCCTTCGACAGACCTTTTTTCTTCGAAATTGACTGTCCTTGAATGGACTGGGCCGTTCCCGACCGGTATTGAGACTTCAAAGTATATCGAATGTCACTTACCGCATCTCTTAACACCAACGATACAACTCCTGCATATGTCCTTGTCAGGACTGGACTTGGATACGATAGACGTTCTTTCTAAAATACCCATCCGATCACCTCCCTTACGGGCTTTCAAATTGGAGCTGAGAATTGGCACAGTGGAGGATGAACACCTCGAGGTCGTCTCTCATAAATTGAGCGGAATATTGTCGTCGTCGTTATTCCTATTTCTTGCACGACTCCAAAGTTGTTCACGAGTCTATCACAACTTTCTAGACTTGAGGAGTTTATGTTCTGTTCCGATGATACTATAAAGGATGTGGAAGTATTACTGAGACAGAAAAGGAAGGATGACAAGGCAATGGAGGGAGGTTTACCTTTTCCTTCTCTTAGGAAAATCGACCTAGGTGCTGAAATATTCTCTGAAACTTCCCTGACAGCGGATGTCATTGGACAGGTTATTCAATTCCTCAAACTGGTTGACTTCACCTGTGCTCCTCGCTATGACCATACGACTCAAATCATAGCCTTTATGGATTCGGTACATCGAGACTGCCCTAATCTTCAGAAAATCACAATACTTGGTAATGACCGAGTTGTTTCTCTACCTCGACAAGCAATCAAGGCCCTAATTGAATGTCCACATCTCACCGATTTGCAAGTCGAATACTGCCTATAGAACTGGAAGATATAATTACGTTGGCAACAAATCGATCCTCCTGGAAAGTCATCAAGCTCCGACCTGTTAAACGCCATGGTTAGTATGAGGCGCTCGTTGTTTTCGCTCAGAATTATCCAGACTTATCAAAGCTTGCTTTAAGATTGGATATAAAATCCGGTTTTCCTTATCTCAAGACATGTGCGACGAATATTAAATTCTTGGAGACTGGGGATTCCGTGATGAACCACAAGTTCGCAGTTCAAGCCGCGACCGTTCTTGTCTACGAACCCTCTTGGGATAACTGCTGACGTCGACGGTAGAAACCGGTGGGGCATCGTCCAGGAAATGCTTGAGAAGAAAAAAAATTAATACTAGAAAGAGAAGATAGCTGAATGATCTGTTGGGAAACCTAAATGTCATCTTTCTGATCAAAAATAATGGCTATGCGTTTCGTATTGATGTAGTAAAAGAACCATTCTTTGCTTTTGTCTACTTCTCTGCACCGCATCAGGTACTGTACAAGCAAAGATAGATTGGCACGCACAATTAAAGACCATAAAGGCCGGGATCATTGAACAAAAGCCGATCAGTGTTATTTTGAGATATAAAAACAGATATATCCTGACCGATAGTATGTACTGACGACATAAACCTCAATATCTTCCAGGACAGTATTGTAGTTTGTTTTCTTCGTGGCGGAATAAGTACAACTTAAGAATACTGTCACGAGCGGGTGAAAAATGAGGCAACGAGGGTATAAGTGACCCTTCGACGGGGGAAACTTGCGAGTCGCGACTGTGGCTCCAAAGCACCGAAGACAAAAGGAGTAATGTCTAGCCGAAGACATAATATCAGGAACAAGAAGAAACAAATTTTTTTTTTGGGGGGGAGATTGCAGCATGTTTCTTGTCTCAATGAACGCTTAGCGTTTTTTCTTTTTTCTTTTTGAAGCCCAGTTTAAAAATAAATAACGTGTTTTTTTTTTTTTCATTGTTTCATCCTAAAGACGGAGTTGATCAAAACGAGAACCCTTTTAAATATAAAGATCTACGATCAGTTAAAAAAATGAGCTCCGCACTCGTTTCTCGTTTCTCTCTCACCTACTAATAGTCTGTTCAGTGCCAAAGGCCCCCAAGGCCGCTCACATAATCTTCTCCGCCAAGCTTTTGGGTCTAGTGTTCAACGTTCAGCGCTTAAACTTTCTGCTATCTCGATCCACCACTACCCCATTTGCATTCTATCACTGAAACGTGCACTCTTGATCGATTGTTTTGTGTGTAGCGTGAAAAGGAAATGAGCAAAGTAGTTTTTGGTAACTAATTTGTTCACCTTTTCTTGTCGAACCCATCCATCTCTCTGAGCTGCGAGTCAAAACTTTTTTTTTATAGTGGGAAATGTGCCGTATAATATGAATGAGGAAACTTTAATCGAGATATTTAAGAAGGTCGGAACAGTCATTGGTTTCAGGTACGTAATAAATATCTTCTCTTCTCTCTTCTGAATCCATGGATGTCCTGCTCCCGATCGCCTTTTTACGTGTTTCGGCCCGATTTTCTTCTATAAACATAATTACTAATAAAATAATTGTAGGCTTGTCTTTGATAGAGAAACAGGAAAGCCGCGAGGGTACGGATTCTGTGAATTCGCAGGTATTTTTTCTCTCCCCCGGGTCTTTTTATTTCAAAGAATTTATTCTAAGCAAAACCTTAAACTTTCTCGCTCTCTCTCCCCCCGCCTTTTATGTCAAACTTGTGGCAAAATAATCCTAATTTTTTTACTCAATTGCGGTCGTTTTTATCTCATACAGATCATGAAACCGCTTTGTCTGCCGTTCGCAATTTGAATAATGTCGACTGTGGTGGTCGGCCTCTTCGTATTGATCTTGCAGATTCAGATCCATTCTTAGAAGGAAAGACAACTGTAAGAGGAGAATTGGTAGATAATTCCGGTAAGGGTGGTCAATTCATATAATTTGCCATTATTGACTTTTTTCTTCTTCTCTTTTAGGTGGTTGGCGTGAGCGACATCGAGATTCAGATAGAGATCGGGATTTTCGACATGGATCCAGAAGTGGTGGAGGTACCGCAGATTGGCTTTCAAGTCTTCCTCGTGGGACACCCCTTTTACCTGGTCAGAGTTGTATGGATGCCATTTCTCAAACGGTCGCGAGCATCCGTCCGAATCAAATGATGGAAATTTTATCCTCTATGAAGGTTTAGTTATTTATACCTTTGAGGTTAAAACGTTTCTAAAATCCCCTTTTTCTTTTCAGACGTTTATCATTGAACAACCGGATAAAGCTAGAATACTCCTAACGGCTAACCCACAACTTGCCTATGCGTTATTCCAAGCTCTGCTCGTGAACCAAATTGTGGATCCAGCTATACTTCACGTGCGTTTTATTTTATTTTTTCAAAATAAGAAAGCGTGAAATAATCTTTCTTGATTGTACAGCGGATGATAGCGGCTACTAACCCAGGGTCAATGTCTGGTCCTCCACCTCCCCAAACAATGCAACATGGAGTACCTCCTCCCCCGGTTCATCCTACCCCAACTCCAGCTTCTGCTCTTCCGCCTCACCTTCTCCCATCTCATGCCCAACCGCCATATCCTCCACATCAACCGACTCCTCCCGCTTATTCAACTCCACCTCCATCAACTCATTTGGGATATCCACCTCCTCCAAGTGTTACTCATTCCCAACCTCCTTTCTACCATCCTCCGCCTCCACCCCCACCTCCACCATCTGTTCCACCGGCACAGCCTGCACCAGCTAGTTCTGCTGAAGCTGTTCCTGAAGCACAAAGAGTGAGAAAAAAATATATCATTACATCGTTTTTTTTTAATACTTTTTAAACAGGCGATGTTGATGCAAATGTTATCCTTGTCAAATGAACAGATTAATGCTCTTCCTCCTAACGAAAGACAAGCGATTCAACAATTGGTAAAGAAGAGTTCTCTTAACATCATATCTTGTTGATCCATTATTGACGAATTTTGGTCAGAAATCGCAATTTATGGCGTTGGGGTCTAATTTAGGTTCTTAAAAAAGACTCTTCATGTCATTTCATATACTTTCTTTCTCTAAAAAAAAAAATACAATTCATCATAATACATTTTACTGCATTACATAAATTTGCTCTGCTTCATGGCAGTGCCGCTCACTCCAACTCGACCGTTCGTTGTAAAAATAAAAAGGTTCTATATTTGCCGTCAAGTCACGCCGAATTCAAATATCGACGTCACACCCCAGCCACCACAGGGCGGGCCGTTGCCAGAATTGAAGGGTATCTATTCTTTTTACCTCCAACCACGAGTCCATCCATCCCCCGGTTTGACAAATCTTACTATCTTTTAAGGATAGAATTTCTTTTTCTTCTTCTTTTTTTCTCGCCTTATATAATATCAACACATCTATATTATTATGGCATCTAGTTTGAACAAGAGGCGTACAGCAACATTATTAGGGTCCATATTAACTGCTCTAAGCTCCGGAACGAACTATGTCAGTCTCCAGTTTCCCAATGTGTATCCGACTGACAAACTGTGTCTTTTTCCTAGGTGTATTCAGGTACAGGTTTTAACCTCTAAACGATCTTTCTTCATAATTCTCACACACACAAAAATTAGCCTATGCTCCTCAATTAGGGGCACGCTTACATATCACTTACACGCAATTAAACATAATTGGTACCTTTTTAATTACCTTTTGTGCTTTAATTTAAAGGAATAATGTGTTCATAATATTAGGTTTATCGGGAAATAGTATGCCTCTAGTGATATTATAAACAATGTACTGAACCTTATGATAGTGGGCGTGTATACAACTGGACCCATCCTGGGACGGATTGTGGATAAACGTGGTCCGAAACCGTGCGCTCTTTATATATCTATCCCCCTTCATCATTATTATTCATTAAACTTATTAGACTTTTAATTGCCGCGTTTTTATTTTTACTGCTTGGATATAGCGGTTTATGGAGATATTACAACGCAGGTCCCTTGACAGATGATCATCTCCCCATTTCAACACTCGTAGCGTTATCTCTTTTCTCTTACATGACAGGAGCTGGAGGAAATTGTGGTCTTGCGGCATCATTAAACAGCACAGCTAAAAGTTTCCCGGATCACATGCGAGCAACTACAGTTGGCGTAGTTCTCTCCGGTTTTGGTCTATCCGCATTTTATTTCAGTGCTTTATCTAATTGGTTATTTCCTGGAGATACCTCGTCGTTTTTACTCTTTCTTGCTCTTGGGACATCATTACCTGTTATCATTGGGTTTTTCACCGTTCGACCTGTCACTGGTATTACCTCAACGGAGCATGGAAACGGTGATAGCCATGCTGATGAAGATTTGAATAGTTCATCCCACTTACTTGCTAATCCTGGTGAAGACATTGATACTGTCGAAGTAGTTGCTGCTTATCCAGAAGTAGTCTCTGCTGTTGATATCCCCCATTCATCTGAACGCCGCCGATCAGTAGAATTATCCCCCTCGGCCTCCCGTAGTCATTCTCGTCATCTATCACTTGATGCACTTGAGACTATTGATGTGCACGGCAGGCAACTTCTTAAAGGATGGGAGTTTTGGTTACTGTTTTCTATCCTTGTTTTTTGTGAGCTGTTTTTATTTATTTATTTTACTGGCTGGAATTTTTATTTCTATTTTTAGTAAGTGGGACAGGATTAATGTGTAAGGATTTTTTATTTTTTTTCATTTTCTTTCTTTCCTAAAAAATAATTCCTCAGTTATTAATAACGTCGGATCCATTGCGCAAGCGTTGTCTGCAAAGGGTAATCCGGATTATGATCGCGTAGAAGCAGGGAAACTACAAGCTGCTCAAGTTTCTTTAATTAGTCTAGCAAATTGCGCTGCTAGAATCGGTGTAGGTGTGTCGAGCATAGTTATATATAGGGAAAACCCCGTCAATAATCAGTCCCCCCCAAAAAAAAGGAACCGGAGCTGACGTAGTGAAAACTCGTTTCGGTGGCCATCGTTCATATCTATTGATCGTTATTTCGTTGCTTTTTGTGGCATCCCAAGTTATTGCTTCCCATATCGAGGATACCAAACATTTATGGAACGCGTCGCTCGTACTTGGATTGGGATATGGTGGAATATTCGGGTTGTTACCAACGGTATTATTGTATCCCAGCAGGTCTCCAGAATTTCTTCTTATTCTTTTCTTCTAAAGGTGACGTTAGAATGGTTCGGAATTGGTAATATAATTCTTTTTTTTTTCAACTGTCTCAATGATTGTGATTTAATATGTCTTGTGTCTTTGGTGTAATCACATTATACAGGGCACTTCTCCGAAAACTGGGGATTCGTGAGTTTGGCACCTCTTTTCGGTGGTAACATCTTCAGCATCCTCTTCGGACGTGATTTTGATTCACACGTTCCAACCACAATATTATCATTACATACCCGCGGCGGAGTTGAAGAGCCGGGGAAACGACTCTGTCTAGAAGGAAGAACGTGTTATGTGGGTACACTGCGATTAACGATCATGGCATGTATGATCTCCCTCCTTTTGAGCTTTGTTGCTGCTTGGAGGGATTGGAAAAGGCATAGACGGGGTTTCGAAAGTAAAGTTGGGTATGAGAGGTTGAATACGAGTAATGATCAAGTTACCTTGGGGAGCTGAGGGAAGGTTTTTTTTTTTGGTGGATGATATATTTTGGGTTGTTTGGGAATTCATTCCCGTTCACCTTCTCTGATTATTAATACCCTAGGATGATATTGAAAGGGAGGTTTTCTTGAGAAATGTGTTAGAAGGTAGATCCAATAGAAATACCTGCTAGATTGGAACTATGCGCTCGATATTGAAAGTGGCGAGACCGTTTGTACAATACACGAATAGGATGTCGAGAAATGTCAAGATCTTCCAATCATGTACTTTTGAAAAAAAAAAAAATTATGAAAGGGATCAAGAAATAACATTGATCAGGTACCTAGGTCTACAGTTGCTTATAAGACATTACCGGTTTCTCAAACTCTTAGCCAATAGTGGTGTTTGAAAACTATTGTTCTATAAAAGGAAAGGTAATACAATTCTTAAGCGATATAGTGGTATTGGTCCGCGTCTTCCCGGCCGGAAGCGAGCCTCCAACCCCTTTGTCCTTGCTCTCTACGGAGTTTCTTGTGGCGTGGTCGTTCTTATGAGAGTTAACAATGGGGCCGGGCAAGTCTGTCTGGCTGTTTGATTAATTCCCATTCCCTTCCCTTTCATCGGCGAAAACGAAGTTACTAAACGGTTAGTTCTCTGAATAACCCGGATATGTCGCTAGTAAGTACGTATGTATACCATTTCCCTGTTCTGGGAATCTTTCCATGAGGTTTGGTTTTCAGAAGTCCTGACGAGAACAAGGGCGTGATTCCCTAACGTTTAGAAAAAATTGCAATGAAAGGCACATTGCCAACCCTCCCTTGTTTCTGCTTCTACTAGTAGGATACGTATCAGCCCTTATAAAAGAAGGATTCGACTTTGACCGTCCCTCCCCTTTGCTTTGCTTGCAAATCAATCCTCTCCTTCTACCTAATCGTTCCCTCAACGATCTTTTGACTTTTTCTCGACCTTTTTTTTTTTCGTTCAGAGGACTCACAAAAGTTACACTCCTTCTTTTTAACAAAACTATATACTTAACGTCTTCGTCTTCGGTTGTCAAATATGTTCTTCCGTCTTTCAGTCTTTTTATTCGCTCTCACCGCTCTTTCGCACTTTGGTACGTTCTGCTTTATTATAACTGTTGAAAGAAATTCAATTGTCTTTTCTAGTTGTCTTTGCCACTCCCATGGGCTTGGGAGCGAGTTCGTCGCGGTGGGCGGTTCTCGACGTTGACACTAAAAACAGAGTAGATGGTCATACTCCTGGCGGACATGTACAACCTGGTACTTTCTTACCCGCTGTACAGTTAACCTCTTCTCAATCGAGCAACAACGGCAATGACACCAGTGCTGAAGCATCACCTCCTTCGGTCGATAACAATTCGAATGACGAGTCCGGAACTTCTGATAATACTCCCGACACGAATTCCAATGAAGAGAGCTCTGGCAGCGATGATACATCCGAGTCTGGTCCCTCTTCATCTTCCTCCTCCTCTCCCGATACTTCGACACCTCCACCATCTGTTAAAACAAGCGCTGCTTTACCAGCTAACATACCAACTGTTATACTTCCCGCAATTGTTATAATTCTTTTCGCGGGATCTGGATTGTTATGAGCTTTCTAGACACATAGGTTAGAGACTGGTTCTTATCATCTGGTCCAGACTGCTCGGACTTCTCCTCTCCCGTTAAAACAACCTGTCCCTTCCCCCATCTTTGTTTATCCTTGCCTCGTATGTTTTTCTGCAGATCGACAATTGTAGCTTCATAGACTCTTTATTTTCTGTTGTTTGCGTTGCCAATCTTCTGTAACCCTAGCCTTTAGTATCCCTTCCTTCTTTCAGGACATATCGTAGTAGTATAGCTGTATTTCCCCGATAGAACTCAGGCTTTCTGCTCCTACTCCTGTTTTTTTATAACATAGTTTAGTGACTGGTCTCCCTGCCATTGATGACCACAATTGCATTTTGTTAATCTTTTCGTTTGGTGGATTTACTAAATTAGGTGTGCGCACAGCACTTTTTGAGATAGTTTGTCATATCGTACCAACTATAACATTACAAACCTGATATCACAGGAAAGATCCTGAAAATTTGTCTAAAACGAGATGTAACTTATTTTTTTTGGAAACTTCAGGCAAAGAACTGGCCCCCGACGTCGTTATTCAAGTTCTTAACTTCAGTCTAAGAGGAGTATTAAACCTCTTTCTTCCCTCAAATTAGCACAATTACACCACTTTAAAGATTCCTAACAAGCGCAAGTATAAAGCATGTATCGGATTCATCGGTAGGGTTTGACAATACTACTGTAGGGGGTGAAAACATCCATAGGGGCATCCCAACCTTTTTGTTTCTATTCCACTATAATAGTCAATGGGGAACGGAGGTCCTACGTATTACGACTTTGCCTTTAACATAATCGGTATGGAGTGGTTAAACCACAATTGACATACTCGGGCAGTAATGGTGTGTATGTAGAATATCTAGATAAGTATAAAAATCGTCCTGATGCAGCTGGGGGCTCAGAATCAGATGAAGGCTGCCACTAGCAGTGAGTACATAAGATGATGTGAGATTACAAGATTTGTTTTGAAATGTGATTAATTCTTTAATATCAAACCCTTCCTAAATGTTAGCGTGATACCATGCATATAATATTATGCTCTCTGAAAGTAAATTGAACCTCAAGTTACGAATGGTTCATTTGGATTTACCAACACAAAATGACTGTGAAACGGAACGTCGAGAAATAACAACCTGGTGAATTGAACCGTATTAAGTATACAAGGGAGATGCGGGTTCTGGAAAGCACCCCAGTGTTGTAATTATTCTGTGAACAATGCGGAAAAACCACACCGTCAGTTGTTTCTACCGCATCCAGTTTATTTGTAATTATTATTTGACTTCGCCCTCAGTTAGATAGGTGGGTGTATTTAATACAAGTAAGAACTAACTTGTCAAGGAATGGTAGTCGTTTTCTCCGACCGCAAAAGAGCTATTTCTTTTTTCAATGACAGATTCTCAAGTCGGGCCTTTATGATGGTATTGACGATTCTATCGACGGTGCTCCACAGATGCACATCGCGCCCATATCGGTGAAGGTAAATTTTAAGGGGAGATTCACAAATACTAGACAAGAAGAGTGCAACTTCAGCTTCAGAAGTGGTCGATGGTTGAAAACCGACTTGTAGCAAAGTCAACGACGCAAACCTAACATTTGTCGTAAATGTGGAAAGGTCGGGTAGTCCTGGACTGCTGTCTAAAGTTAGTACAAGCTCAACCAATTCTGAACAATTTTGCGCAAAGGGGACCAACGCTCGATGACTGAGCGGTCGTGAGGAAGGTAGATGGACAACCTTCCAGGAGGACCGATCGGTTGCTATCGTGATTATATCCTCCAGGTTTATATCAACATCGCCCTCTGATTGCAAAGCAACGAGAGCTCGACATTTTAATAGCATTCGAATTGCTTGCCCTGGTATAACACTCCTGTCTAGTATGACTATCTTTTGAAGGTTTGGGGCGACCAGATGTATTGAGTCCATAAGAGCGACCATCTGATCGGAATTTAAACGAACGGGCCAACAAGTCAGTTCTACTAGCTGGAGAAGCTTAATTCCGTGTCCCAAGGCTTGGGCCAACGTGAAAGTATCAGGACCTTGTCTGGGATCCAGAATCTCGAATTTTTTAAGGGAATTGAAAGGTAGACATTCCCCTGTTTCTTCTTCGTCTACTGTTTTCCGTCTTGCTGATATCTCTGCACGAGATACATCCTCTGCATCCCAGCGTGTCGAAGGATGCGTAAATTCAAGATTTTCAAGTCTATGAAGTTTAGACAGAGATGTGTATAACGCTGGTCGGTTGAGTAAATCGGGAATGTGAACGAAACAAGTCGCGACAGAAGGGGCAGTAATTGGCACAGCGACCGAGTGACTTGAACCTCATCCAATTCGTTCGCAGTCAGAAAATATGCTTCGAGGATATGCAAAGAAGGGGAACGGATGGCTATTGTTGTCCACAAAACTTGTATCGTATTTGAATTCATTGTAAAGGATGACAAATGGATACGCAGAATTTGTAAGGTTGATGTTAACAAGATGGGCAAATATTCGACATGTTCCCCATTTGTTTTCCAAAACAGAACAGTTAGATTTAAAAAGAAAAACGCTTTAGAAGGTTGCCAAAGCACCGCCAGCCTAAGAGCAGTATATAGAATGTCGACGCATTGAAGATAGCGGACATGCTTCGAATATAGCAAGAACCGATCCCAGGAATATGGCAGCAAGAGTTGTTGGATGCCGCCATTCTGAATCAAAAACATTAGGCATGAGCAACAAATAATAGCGTACTTTTTTTTGGACTTGCATCAGAGTCGGCTTCGGAAGGCAGAAGAAGAGTTAAATAAAGCATCATTGAGGTTGACGTTATCCCATATAAACGGTATGGAATGGTCGAACCATATTCGGCATACTCGCGCAGCTACCGTTTTTGTATGTTTAGATGAGTAGGAGAAATTTTCGTCAAGCAGTTCGGGAATTGAGAATATTCGATGCATTTGAAATAGAAAAATCGTATTCACACAGGCTCCTCCAGAGCTGATTTAATAGGTACTGGTCTTCCCAATGCTCGAGGCGAACAACTTCAAACAGTATGGAATGGGTGAATCACAACTGGCATACTCAGTGATGGTAGTTATACGTGGTTATCCTGGGATCAAGCACTTTACTGTTATTTGAGTCTGTAAGAGTAATAGTGTCACGGTTATCTCGTTCTCTAACCTCAGTTTTTTGAGTTGGATAGTTGTGATGTAATTAGTTATGGATGTTTTGAATTTCACCTGTTTATTCTATTTACTCACAAGTTCATTTTATAGTTACATGTATAAGACTAATTCGGTGGCGGCTAGACCCACAGACCCTCTTCAATCAAACCCAAGAACTCTTCTTCTGTCAATTGAATTGAGTCAATGCTATCTTCGAAACGTATTTGATAAGATTTTCGGCGTTTGCATATAGAAATGCCTGTTAGTTCAAAAGCGATGAAATCAGTGTCATTCTCCGTATCCTTGACAAAATAGGTTTCTCCAATTGCTTCAAACCTCTTCCATGCTCCTGGAGGTATTTTTTCAATAGGGCTTGGTCTTGTGCGAGTGAACGGAATATCTTCATCATCAGGGTGACTGCCGGATCCTTCGCCAGGATCAATGGCGTTGTCATTACCGCTGGAGACAGTAAACGGTTTTCGACCATGTCGCTCTTCTTTTGTATGCTCAAGATCCTGGTTGCTGAATTGGATGAGAAAAAATGAACCTTAAATGAGAAAGGTAAAAGCATACTTAAGCTTGTGGTATTCGTCCCGAAATTTTTTTTGGATTCTTGCAGGCTGCTCTGCGACAATCATATTTTGAACACACATTAAGCCGCCGTTACTCGAAAACGCTACTGTGGCCGCACTGCTCACTTACAATTAATACTGAAGAGTCGGAAAAGCCTAACACAGGGCTTACTTTATCGGAGAGATAAGAGGATGGCTTTCTATGAGTTCTTGCATATAATCGACATAGGCTTCTCTGTCCTCGCGCTTAGGCTGCCAGTTTGGTTTTTTACCCTCCCGCCTTCTATTTTCCCATTCACCTATAGCGACGGCTCCGGAATTAGCGTATTCTGCGTGGGCCGCTTTATATGATTCACGGGGTATAGTACGTATGTACAAGTCAGCTCGTCGCATCATTTTTACAAAGTAAAACATTTTTTGGGACCAGCGGTCGACAAAAGCTTGCTCTTCGGCAGTTAATTTCTTGGGTGGCATCGCAATTCAGTGGAATGGAAGACGATTGGACAACGCGACTGGTGACCCCCGTGGGAGATTTCTTGACTGATCATCGATCACGTGCCGTCAACCCTCGTCAACCTCGGTCAAGCTCTTATACGTCTTTCCAAAGAAAGTGTATAAGACGGCAATATAGGCAGGTGGTTTGGACGTTTTCCGTGTTATAAATTATTGGGTATACGTATGTGTAACATTGGGAATACGGTATACCCGACCCCGACCTCCTTTTTTACTACTTTATACGTCTGGTAAGACAAGAAAAGAATCAATAGACATGAACTTTGTACAAAGGTCAATGGCCATCCAGTGTCTTGAATGTTTGTAGGCTAATCCATCACATTCTTGGTTGATTGACTTATCGCGGATGTTATGCATCAGAACTTGAAGTAACATTTTGCACTGGAGATCCGTCGTGTGAAGCTACCAGTTCCCACCTTGCCAAGCATACTATCAGGCCTATCAAAGTTGTGCGTGTTAGACAAAGAACGAGTCTCAGATGTCATACATATATCTATCGCCTTGTCTACAATCAATCTTGAAGGCTGTATGTAGTATCCTCGAAACCAAGGCAGTGTTGGAACGGAACCTTTGTCAGCCGCATCATATTTTCCCACAATATTCACACTCCGCAGCCAATCGTGCCGCTTTCACACTGACCCTCGGACCACAGCATCTTTGGTTAACATCTTAGTGATGCCAACCCGTCGCGACATCGGACTTGATGACCAAATGATATGTTGAGACGCGCGCATATATATATATAACTATGTCTTATCTGTTGGTGTTCATCTTCAAAACCTTGACCTTGACCACCACCACTAACAACCTACGATGAAAGACCTCTTCCGCATGTTTCGTCATAAAGACAAGATGGGCGGCATGGACGAAATGGCTAATGGAATGGGTACAGATAATATGAAGTCAGATGGAATGATGGACGGCAGCATGGATGATAAAGTTTGTATACCAAAAGATAACATGGTGACTCCTATGGAAGATTCGTCGATGATGTCCAATGGAAACATGACATCCTCTACAATGACTCACTCTCCCTCTCCCACTGTCGTCGAACTCTTCCAATCTCAAGGATGTTCGTCTTGCCCACCCGCAAACGATAATGTCATCCCATTAGCCGATGATTCCGACAAACTCGTTCTTACCTACGAAGTCACATACTGGGATTACTTGGGTTGGCCTGATACTTTTGCAAATAAGGCTTGGGATCAACGTCAGCGCGATTATTCGGCGGCTTTTAGAAGTAAAAGTGTTTATACCCCGCAGGTACGGTTATTTTAAGAATTTTTTTTGCATACTTAGGTTCCCTATTAACTAACTCTTTTGTAGGTCATCGTTAATGGCGTGTCCTACGGTGTTGGTTCTCGCCAAAAAGAACTACAAACCATCCTTCATGATGGAAAATCAGCTCCTCTTGCCTCTTCTGCATCAGTCACCGTATCAACAGGTCAAGTCACCATAACAGGCCCAGACAACTCAAAGGGAATTGTTCAACTAGTTTTGTACGACCCTCAAAATCATAAAGTAGCGATCGGAGGTGGCGAGAACCGTGGTCGTAATCTTCCCCACAGGAATATCGTGAGGGACTTGACAGTCCTTGGAACATGGGAAGGCGGTAAACAACAGTTTCCTCTACCAGAGTTAAATAATGCAGATGGATTGAAGGCAGCCATCATCATTCAAAATGGCAGGGGTGGGGCTATCATCGCTGCTACCAAGATTTGAGATTTATTCATAATTACATAAATATTTGCCACAATAATAACTTATATATGAAAAACTTTGTATACTTACATTAGAGTTAGGTAGAAATGATTTCTTTTTGATATTAATGTCGCCGCCCCCCTACCTACTTGAACTTGTACTTGTACGTCTAGTCACACGAATGAAGAGATCTCCTTCGGGAGGCATAAGACCGGTTCCCATACGCGCCCATTGAAACTGTGGGCGTTCAGATGACAGAGGATCTAATTCAATATGCGCAGCTGATAATAACAGGGCAATGAAAATTTTCAATTCCCCCATTACGAAATGTCTAAATCGAAATGGAGATAAGTATATCAAAAAAAAGAGGTAATCACATACCGTCCTTCGCACATTGACACACCTCCACCAAAAGGCATCGAATGATTTGGGACAATCCGTCCATTCTTGGTAAACGTTTCACTTCCCATATATCGTTCGGGGATGAACTCGGTAGGATTCTTATGGATATCGTTGTCCATGTGTACTGACCGCGTATGACACATAACATAGTCGCCTTTCCGAATACGATATCCCCCTAGGGTAACCTCTCTTGTAACCAAACGAATAGAAAACACAGAGGAACAAAATCTCAACGATTCTTGAATTACCGATGTAAGGAAGGGGAACGATCCTTCTAAAATCCATTGACAGTGCGTCTCATCTTCGACATTTGAGTTATTTTTAATCCAACTATCTCTTGCCGTGTCTATTTCTTCGATTATTTTATATAAGCCTTCAGGTCTTTGAAGTTGTAGAGCGATAATCCAATACACGGCTTGAATCGCATTTGATTCAAAAGCCCAGATATCCCCTAGGAAAAAGTTGGCCATATCTCTCGACGACTAATGAAAGAAGTTAAGTACAATCAAAAATTGAAAGTATCCGGTAAATACCCATTTTTCGTTTCGTACAAGTCCTTCCATTTCACGAACAAAGTCCGAACAATCTTCATGAGGACTTGTAAGATAACCCTCAGTCAATACAGTAAGTTTCTCCCTAGCGTTAAGATACTTTCTTAATATGAACCGTGGTAATTTTGTTTGCAGTAATAAGAAACCCGCGTCAAAGATTTGAAACGGCTCATAAGATTCCAACGCAGGATAAGTTTTTCCAAAAAAGGTATACAGCGCGGCAACATAGGCAGGTGGTTTGATAAAAAGAGCAAGCTTGGTAATAGTCGTGGCACGAAAGTTAATCATCATGTTTTGAATGCAATCATATGCGAAAGGGCCATATCGCTGATGGAGACCGTGTACAGCTTTAGCGGAAAGACCCTCGTGATGATATTTGAGGAAATGATCAATGTTCTTCATGTCGTTACAACTCTTTTTTGAGATTCCAAATATAAGTTCAGACATATCAAGTCTGATCGGCGTGAATTCAAAGGTCTGAAATACGTTTTTTTTTTGAGATCCCATAAGGAACAATCGTTTGTATTAGTTCAACGCACTTTAGAATCACGATATACAGCACTGATTATCTCGGGTGCAGTGATATACGTGAATTCCCGTCCTGCTGCTTTAATTCTGAAAACAGGGCCAAATGCTTTTCTGAAAAAATAGATAAAATAAATCGGTATTCCATTGAGGATGAAAAACTTACGTAGCATTCTTGAATACACCATCAGGATCCTTACCCAACTGAATAGCAGAACCCAACCATGGAATCGTATACTTGACAAGCGGCGGTCTTTTTTCAAATTGTTTACGCTTGTCGAGTAATTTGTAAATAGTGGCAAAGGCGAGAAAACCAACGACGACTAGCAAAGTATTGACCCTGCTTGTTGATGTGGAGGACACGATGAAAGAGGACATCGTTGCGGGATAGTTGAGAGAGAGAAGAATACCAATTTTTATGTGATGGTTATTTGCTCTTCATCTCAATTGGGTGAGGAGTGACCGCTCGTCGTCGCCGAAAGGGCTGAGGTATAGCCACATTGGTAATCACTTATCGTGAGCCAAATCACGCCATCCTTCAGATTTAGAAAGGCATCAGATATAAATAACTAGCTTCAACTTTCGAACCAATAAAGTGGTCTTACACAGGACCCTTCTGTATGCTGCACTGTATAGAATAATCAACCCATGGATTAAGTCGATAAGTCTTGGCCTCATTTCGTCTAATTTCTGTCTCCCGGGGAGTCACATAATCAGGGGAGAAAAATACCTAGAAAAAAGAGAATTCCGCCAACAACATTTATAATTTTTCGGGTACTGTCGAAAGATAAGATACGAGATGTACGAGAGTTTTGAGCCCGACGACAGAGTACACATTCTTTTTCTTTCTTTCCCATTCCAAGATATACAAGCACTTAATTATGCTCACTTCGTTTTTATCTTTTTTTCCAAAAAGAACCTTATAATTCTCGGGTTTGGACATCTCTGCAATCAATTGCCATATTTTGGCATTACCGGATGCGCTCAAGGAAGGGTCGGAATGTTGGTATCACACGCCTCGTTATTATCAGTTTGCCTGGGCTTCTTTGATGTGCTGGCATGTGAATTGGCAGGATTGGTGCGCTTATTACGCGGCGGCATGATATAGATGAACAAAGGGCAGTGTTATACAACACGTTATGTCACGCGTTGAGAGAAATGTGCCTGGGACAACACAAAGAAATACATACAAAATTTTTGTGACATTACGGGACTTAATCCCCGGTCAGAGGTGCGGTTTGGGCGTTTCTCAACTACTGTTTTAGCATTTGGAAAAGCTACTCTACGAGGAGCTTTTTTTAAGCGCTGGCATTTGGGAAACCAGCATTTGGCAGTATTTTTGGGACTGAAAGCCCCTATTAAGGTATTATTTTTGAAATCATCTGATTTTTGTGGGCAACCCAAAATCGCCGGTACAGTTTCCCCGAGTATCCGGTGGGCTCCCTAGGAACGATTTCGTCATGTGAAATTAAAGCGTTGGTTATTCCCCGCTCGCGAAAGAAGAAAAGTAGCCCGAGATCTGGCCGTAATGTGTATCAGAGAGTCACCCAGAGGGACAAAAAACAGAGAGAGATTGGCGTCCCGACTGACAGTATAGTCTCGAGTTCAGATAATGAATAATGAAAGTGTTATTATAGATACTTTTATTACCCGCTTAGACTCGTTTAGCCTAACTTGTACGTCTAGTCACACAAACAAAGAGATCCCCTTCAGGAGGCATAAGACCCGTACCCATATGTGCCCAATTAAATTGTGGACGATCAGTAGACGAGGGATCTAACGTAATATTCACGGCCGATAATAATAAGGCAATGAAAATCTTTAATTCTCCCATTGCGAAATGTCTATGAAATGAAAATGTTTATCTCAAAAAAAAAAGTCCAGTTTTGTAACCACGTACCTTCCCCCTCGCACATTGACACACCCCCACCAAAAGGCATCGAATGATTGGGAACAATTCGTCCATTCTTCGTATATTTTTCGGTTACCATGTATCGTTCCGGGATGAATTCTGTAGGATTCTTATGAACATCGTTGTCCATATGTACAGATCGCGTATGACAAATGATATAATCTCCTTTTCGAATACGATATCCTCCTAGTGTAGTTTCTTTCGCAACCAGACGGATGGAAAAAACAGCGGAACAGTATCTTAAAGATTCTTGGATGAGGGATGTAAGGAAAGGGAATGAGCCTTCTAGTATCCATTGACAATACGTATCATCTTCGATGTTTGGGTTATTTTTAATCCAATCATTTCTGGCGGTGTCGATTTCTTCGATTATTTTAGTAAGTCCTTCCGGTTTTTGAAGCTGGAGAGCTAAAATCCAATAAGCAGCTTGAATTGCATTTGACTGAAGAGCCCATATATCCCCTAAGAAAAAGTTTGCAATATCCCTCAACGGCTGAAAAAGAAAACGCAATGATTAAAAATTCTTAGAAAATAATTTTCTGACACACCCATTTTTCACGTCGTACGAGTCCTTCCATTTCACGAATGAAATCCGCACAATCTTCATGAGGACTCGTCATATAATTTTCAGTTATAGTAGTAAGTTTCTCTCTTGCGTTGATAAACTTTCGTAATATAAACCGTGGTAGTTTTGTTTGTAACAGCATGAAGCCCTCGTCGAAAGTTTGAAATGGCTCATAGGATTCTGGAGCAGGGAATGATTTTCCGAAAAAGGCGTATAGTGCCGCATCGTAGGCAGGTGGTTTGATAAATGAAGCGAGTTTAGCACTAGTAGTTGTTGTGTTACGGAAGTTATCGCTATCCAATGTATTCTTAATAGATTCGTATGCAAAAGCGCCATATCGTTGATGAAGTCCGTGCACATTTTTAGCGGAGAGACCATCATGATGAATCTTGAAAAAAACATCCAAGTTTTTCGAGTCGCTACAAAGTTCTTTCGACATTCCGAATATAACTTCCAATATTTCAAGTCTAATGGGCGTGAAATTAAAGGTCTGTTTGAGAGTATGTTATGTTGTCTAGGGAAAACGGTTTTTTAGTCTACGAACTTTCGAATCGCGATATATGGCGCTGATTAACTCTGGAGAAGTGATATACGTAAACTCTCGTCCTGCAGCTTTCATCCTAAAAATAGGGCCAAGTGTCATTCTGAGCAATGGAAAAAGAAAGATGGTTATCCGTTGACATTAAAACATGAGAGGCAAGATCTTACGTAGCATTTTTGAATACAGTGTCCGGATTCTTCCCTAACTCAATCGCAGAGCCTAACCATGGGATCGTATATCTCAGAAGGGGAGGTCTTCCAGATTGTCTGCGTTTGTCTAGCAATTTGTAGATAAGAAAGGCAAAAAAACCGACAGTAGTTATCAAAACCTGAGTCCTGCCTACTAGGATCGTGGTGAAGGACATGGCTACACGCCCACTAGCAGCAAGGTTTAGCGCTTCCAAAGTGCAATTCTATTACACATACAACTGGCACCATCCAGCCGCCTTTTCAGTATGTTTAGGAATAGTTTGGCAATAGATTCGAGTCCCAATTTACGAGTTCATGGTTGATTGTTCCGATCGCAATTCAGTTTTTTTTTGCTAATCACGAAGGACTCTGAACACCTAGCGTACCAAAGTAATAGAACATTTTAATTACTAACACACCGGGATTTGACAATATACCTAATTTTGAATATTGAGGATGATTAACCACTTTGGGTCAAATTTTGAATATATCAACGGTTATGTAATAAATTAATCTATGCCAAATTTGAATATATTAACGGTTAATAAACCGCCTTTTGCAAAATTGAGGCTTTGATCGGTTAAAAAACACCTGAATAAAGCGATTCAATTTTTGGCTTGGTCCTGCAGGGGGTTTAGAGTCAATTGGTATCATTCCGCAATCTGGTTGATGACCAATCATTCACTTCCTGCTATTGACAGTACACCCCCAGATACTTCGTAAACAGTAAATGAAACCTTAATTTCAAAAACCAGTATCAGAACAATTTGGAGTCAAATAATCTACAATTTATATAAGGGAACAAGAAAGAAAGGAGGGACCTCAGACTGAACAGAGAAACCAAAGTAATGAGAATTTGGGTAAACACTATTGGAATTGTTAACTTAGTCCTTTAAATGATTAATACAGCCATAAGTATTTCAAGTGCTCTCCTTTTGAGAATATAATATTCATGGGCCAGATTTTGAAGAAATAATCACAATTCATGCCTGAACTTAAAGGGTTCATTTGCACCAATTTCTCAGCTTCCAACAGCAACCTGAAGTCAAGTCTTCCTCCCCAAGTATAGTACCAAATGCATGTGACCATTGAGACTAGTAGGTTACAGCTCCCACAAAAGTATCTGAGATTATGTAAATCATCCTGATTTATTTTATCTCAATTGCCCATTCACAATTCTCACAAAATCTTTAAAAGTTGATGGTTGATCCCCTCAAGTTAGTCAACTTTCACCCATATTGTGATCTCGGTATATCTGGAGCCCACTTGATAAAAGAGCAATGACCACCATATCTAGCTCTCAGACTCAAATTAACTTGTTTCTCTCAAAACTGTCAGGACTCGTCCATATAGTACGTGCAATGTAGCTACTCCAGATAATTCCTATAGGTATTACACATCCTAACCAGTCCGTGGTTAGCATCTTAGGTGGTGCACATGGTAAGTACCTGTTATTGTCATTTGCTACTTAGATCTGTGCTATATTTACCATGTATTCCCATGCTATGCATGGACCATCTGACGTGTCTTTCCTTATTTGAATAATTCTTTATACTGTTCCTGGCCACCATCTATCTATTGGTGGATAATGTCTCTTTGTGCTATTGGATGTAGTTAGTGCTCAAATGTATATAAATGTGAGACGATCTGAGAGTAGTTCCTCAGATCAGTTATAAACTGTGATTACTGGGTTAACTCGTCTCTTGAACCTTAAGTTTATACTTCTGTCTTTGATGTTATATAAGCTGAATGTTCATGTCCTTACAAAAACTCACAATCTTTTATCATGCTTTATTCAGTTTATCAATTTTAGTATAATAGTTGAAATCTGTTAGAGTGACTGCGCAATGTAGATACTAGCAGGAAGATAACCTAAGAGATCAAGCTTAGGAGACTTCTGCTAGGTGGTTACACAACTATATATGTACCAGTGTTATCACATCCCACAGGGATAAAGACTGAGCTAAGCCAAAGGCTTAGCACTGGTGTCAAGGCAGATTGATGCAGTTGATTCTGTCAATGATGGAATAAATGGGAAAGAAAGTGAAATAGGAAAATGGGAAACATCAACTATAGAATTGAATATAGAATGAATGGGTAGTCGATGGTAACGAGTGTAAGATAATGAGAATTAAGAAACGGAAGTAAAGGTATAGGGGCATATAGGGGGTAGAATAAGGAAAAGCAGAAATGAACCCTGACACTATCCCCTCCTTGAACTAAGGCATCAACCTGACAACTTGTAAGAATCACTATTTTGGACATCATAGAAAGAACATTCCATTGATTACCTGGGGTGCATCTGGGTGATCTCGGCAAAACTGTCCAAGTAAGTTTGGTGTGACAAGATCCTTGTCTGGCAACCACTGATCATGCTCAGTTCCATAGCCTTCCCAATGAACCTTGTATTCCAACTTCCCTTGGTATACACGGCTGTCCAGGATCTCTTCAACTATGTAGTGTTCTCCATCATCCTTAATCTCTGGTGGAGGTGGAGGTTTGGCACATCTACCTGGAATAGGATCAGTCAGTGTCTCACTGTAACACCTTCCCAAAATTTTTCAATTATTTCCACCATTTTTCCTCATATTTTCTAAAATCTAAAAACACAAAAAATGTAATTGGACTTTTCATTCTTCCATCCCCTTTACCCTTTTCCTTCTTCCCTCATGTTCTGGGAACGTGACCCCTACGATAGAGATGATATCATTGATCGAGAGTTTCACCCTGACCACCTTCTCCCTTCACCCTCCCCTACATACTCGTCAGAGGATGAAACAAAATATGACTTCCCTTATCCCATTCCCAAAGACTCTGACTTCCCTCCCATCCTATATCCGACTCAACCCAGCTATCATCCATTCCAAACGGAACTCCGATTATACATCGATCTTGGAGAAAAGCTTGATATTAGGATAAGTCCCACTACTGCATGGCCAGCCCCGACTCCCACAAAGACTTACCATAAGGATCTAGAAGACTTGGAGATAATAGAAACCCTGCACTACACCAGACCTATCGTAATCCAAGGATTTCAAGGAACCTTCGTTATCGGAAATAGTTACAGCCTAAAGAAACGTTGCCCTTACACCCCTGTTGGAATCACTAGGGTGATCGCGCACCAAAAATATGGACCTCAATTCATTCACGTTGCCTTTAATGTTCCCTCTACGGCATTTTGGACCTTTAGCAACATGGAAGACTACCCCTGAAAACAAATCCAGCTGTCGGAGCTCTAAGGGACTCATATATTTAACAACCTCCAGAAACCTACATCACCCATCAAAACCTCACACTGCCATCTCGCCTCAATCTCCTGAAACTCAGACAATGTTCTCTTTTAACGTAACCACCCAAAACATTTCAACTAATTCCAGATCCTCTTCTTCCTATACCTCCCGATTCCACTACCAACCTCCATCTGATTCGGAAACAGATGATCAAGTTCCCACTACTCGCCCTACTACTCCTCTCCCTTCTCCTATTGAAGACCTTGAAATGGAAGTTCGTGTATATCGAAGCTCGAGTAGTCAACTCCCAATCGATCCTGACACCCTATGGCCTCAGTACCTGCTCATGTCCAAGGATGTATCAACTAGAAGTAAGATTTCGGATCTTGGTCTCCCTGAAACCATTAAGTATGGAGATGCCATCACAATAAAAGGTTTCGAGGGGCAATATCACATTAACCATTACTTTACTGTTTCACACTGCGCTCCTCCTTACCAAATTATTCGAATCATTGCAACCACCAGTCTAGGAATCACCTTTGAGCACATTGGGTTTGATGTGCCCTATGAATGCATACTACCATACTCCTCCCTTCCCTATCATTCTCGTTACGTCTTCATCCCCTTTGAAGAAGTTTTCTTCACACCACCCTGTCTATATCCAGAAGACCATTTCTACTCTTCCTTCCCTGCGCCAACCCCACTACCCACGCCACCAATAAACAAGGTACTCCAAAAAATCAGATCCTATGCCATCGGAGTGCTCAAGGGAAAGAATCAGAGTCTGGCTGAAGAAAAGCATCTAGAAGAAGGGCTGAGAAAGTTCCAGAATCACTCAGTAGTTGAGTGGTAACATCGTGAGAGTATTTCCTTAATTGAATATTCTTTTGTCCTCCATCTATGAGTCCTTCCACTTGCCTCTCTCTATTGTACAACAGTTACCCATTTTCACCCCTTTCACCTATCACCCCTTTCACCATATTTCTCCTTTCGTAAAAATTTGACAACCTCTAAAAATATTTTCCTCATTTAAATAAATAATAATTACTAAACTTTGTATAAAAACTCTTGTAGTAGTTAAAATAACAACAAGTTTTACCAATCCCTCAAAAGTGCGGGATAAGCTTAAGTCTCTAAAGTGGTCTCTAACATCTAAATCATTTCCACTATTAGCGAAGTGCTGATAGTTGGTCTGTTCCTAACGGTTTCTAACGACAAGTTATTTCTAACATCAAGTTGTTTCTAATGTCAAGTTGTTTCTAATGTCAAGTTGTTTCTAACGTCCGAACTATTCTCTTTCTACCCCCTTACATCTATTATGATTAAAACATACTAAATCCCCTCTCTAACACCTTCCACCCCTTCTCTGTATTTTTGCAGCAAAGCTTGACTTATTTAGAACCAAGGCCTCTATAATCAAATATTGATTGTATATACTGAACAGGATCCTAGTTTAGTATATGACAGCATGACTGGTAATGTTTGGAGTGAATATCTTTGTCTAATACAAGGTTTCATGCAATGAAGAGAAATGCATATGAGAGTGTCAGTTCTGATATACTGTTACAACCTGAGGTTCCAAGGTCATACAGTTTGGGTGAAGAGGTTTGTGAGGCAGGACTTGGCTTCAACTTATGTGTTGTGCCCTCTCAATATGCTTGTCCTGGACTTGGACAGAGGTTTGGGATAGGTTTGGACAAGAGAAGAATTCAGACGTGAGAAAGAAAGTTGAGAAGTTGATTCGATATCAGAACTGAAGAACTATGTACATGATGTGGGTTTATATATCCAGTGGACATAGTTAGTCAGCCTGTTGACATCATGGGTGTAATCTATACTAATAAGGTAGAGTGCAGGGGTGAAGCATAAGTGAGGTTACACGAGGTTGATAAGCAGAAGGAATCATGTGGTTCATAGGTACAGGTTACTAAAGGTTCGCATATAGTTCGCATAGGGTTTGTTTATAGGTTCGAGGTTCGGAGGGTCATGAGCACTGGAGGCATAGCATGATTTTCTCATATGAGAAAACACTAAGTAAACAGTGAGAATATATAAATTTTTCATAGAGTTTTCTAAACAATTTAAATTTCAAGGAGATTTGAAGTTTATCTAATGTTTTCATAGTTTTTCTGAGAAAACAATGAGAAAACACTAGTTTTCCCAAGATTTGAATGACTGGGAAAATTGATTGAAAACTTTATATTATTTCAGTATTTTTTCAATGTTTTCTCATATAAGAAAATCATGCTATGCCTGCAGTGGAGGAACAGAAATGATGAAGTTCAGTTCGTGAGGTCGATAACAGGGTTCGCTTGGTTCGGGTGGTTTGTGTAGTGTAACAGGAATCCTAAGAGATCAAACTTAGGATTCTTCCATCAGGGACTAACTATCTATATACTGGACATGTAACTGTGTCTAATCCTTTGCCCAGGTGTTAGCCATCACTAGTGATGGCGAGACACCTTCTCACACTTCATCCCAGGGATCTCTTACATGTCTGGCATTTCGAGGGTCAGATTGGTGTTAGGGTATGGGGATTGGGATCGATCAGAATGGAACAAACCAGATGACCTGGTGTCATATACTAAACTAATTAGAGTTGTAGTCCAGTATTTACAATAAGATATTTAATTATAGAGATCTTGGTTCCAAAATAAGTCAAGCTTTGCCACAGAAAATTCTAATAGGAAAAGGGTTATGTGGTGAAGGGGAAAGTTTGAGGAAATGAAGAGTGATAAGAGTGAACATGAAGAGGGTTGTGAAATGTCAAGCTGAAAATGTTGGGTGTAACTTGACAAGCAGTTTGGGATTCGTGTACTTGCTCAGTGCATTCGTCGACAAGGAGATATTGAATGGAGGTGTCTGGGACAAGACAATGTGGAGGTTGATTTGGGGATAATGGGGGTTTATGCTATGATGGGTGAGTGCCTGATCACAGTGAATGAGGAGACTGTGATGTTGAGATTTAATAAATGACTTGATAGAGTCGAGGGATGAAAGAAACTGGCAACATTAAACCAATTAACACTGAGATGAAAAGACCAACTGCAAGCACTTCACTATACAGTGGAATTAAGACGTGAGGACTTGACTTGAACTCTTCAGAGCACCAAACTCTTTAGAGTGACTTAACTTGGGGACTTAAACTTAAAGACATAACTTGTTTTTTATTTTCTAGCCATGGGGGTTTATATACATTGGGGGGTAAGTCATACATTACTCATCAAGGAGATGAGGAATGTGACGGAACATGGCAGAATGTTATGGAAGGTGAAAGAAACAGATAGAAAGTGTGAGAAATATGGAGAAGGGAATGGCAATATAAAAGGAAATAATGTCCATAAGAGGAAATGAAATAAAATAAAATAAATACGATTACTACCAAAGCTTCTGGAACTTTCTATGGTGTTCTGCTTCCATGTGGACATTTCCCTTGCTAGAACTTTCTATTCCACAAGCTTCTAATGCACTCCTTTTCTTCCATGCTTTCCTCTTCTGTGAGAGACATTCTAAATTGCTTTTTGGGGAGTCAGGTGATTCCTTCAGATGTGTGGGAGAGGGTGGAGGGTCGTGGGGAGGAGAATTGGGAAGTTTGGGAACATACAGCCATTCAGATTGCATATCAAATAGAGCATGGCTGTAGATTGTTCCTATCTCTGTTGAAGCAATGATACGTACTACCGACCCTATATCAGGTGTGTGGTAACCAGAGCGTCTGATGGAAAAGAAATTGTTGATTTTGTATGTGTAAGGGTGACAGGGAATCTTGATTTCTTGTCCATATTCAAGTGGGAACTTTGCTTCAAACTGTGGCATGTTTATGAGGTGAAGGATGTGTGGGGCAGGGTATTCAAGCCATAAGGTTTTCTTATCAATTGGCGGGGCTTTTGTGGAGCTATAATAAACCTTGAGTAGCATAGTATCATCTGTAAGATAGGGAGTGTTGGAGTAAGGGAGGTCAATGTCATCAGGAAGGGGACTATCAGTGGTAGTATCATTGTCATTGTCATAAATATTATACATTTCATCATCAGATAGAATTGGGGAGTTAGATGAATTCTTGAGCTGAGGAGTGTCTTTACAGTGCATGATAGGGATTGATGCGGCATGTTGTAGGATTTTGATTCTCCGACACTAATCCCATACATACCCTTTATAGATATCTTCTAGGGTCCAGAATGTGGAAGACAGGATATCAAATATCACATGAATGTCTTCTAATCCACTACATTGGTAGTATATGACTTGTATGACTCCTATTGGCACATATGGGCAGCTGATGGGAAGAGTGTGAGTTCTATCAACCCGAAAGGTGCCTTGAAATCCTTTAAGCTGGAATCGCTTTCCTTGTTGTAATCTACCTGGGACTTTGATGTCAGAAAGAGTAATTGAATATTTCTGAGCGTAAGGGGAGGTAGGCCATAATGTAGTGTTGTCAATTGGTAGTATAACTATTTGATTGAGATACAATCATAACTTGGTTCTGAAGGGATGAAATGTGGGAAAAGATGGGGAGGGGATGATCGGGATAGGAGAGAAGGAGGTGGGAATTGGATAAGTTAACTCATAGTCTTCTTCTATCACCTAATATTCTTCATCATAGAAACGAGTGGGGGTGTTGTCTGTAGCATGTGGTAACATTGATCAGATGGGACAGGGATGTGTATGGGTTGATAATACATCCAGTACCCAATGTTATATGTCACCAGATGGGGCACAGAATTATTTGGGATGCCTTGATGTTTTCAGGTCAGATGACAATGTGCTTTCAGATGAAGATGATGGAGTGTGAGATAAGAAATTGAGATAAAGTGGTTCTGATAGGTGGGGGGTCAGCTGGGTGCATTCATTGAATCTGACACTATGGGGGTAAAGAAGTTGAAGGAGGTAATAGGGATGAACAAATTCACATGGGATGTCAAAGAGATCATGGTGAAAGTAGTATTGGCTGTTTGATGTAACCCATACTCGCACTACCATCTCTTGTTGAGTTCCTCGATATACTGATATAAATCATTGAACCTTGTGTGCTTCTTGAAATCCTGTGAACCATAATCATTGTCCTAGGTAGAATGGTTCTTCTGGTAGTAGTTGAATAGTGGCTACAGGGAGAACCTGTCCAGGATAATCGGGCCAGTTGAGTATGTAGTCAAATGGTAAACTTTGATCAGAACTGTAATATGATTGTACTTCAGTTAGGAAGTAGATCAGATCAGGATTGTTGAATTGTTGGGACATAAGAGAGTTGGTTGTAGGTGATGAGGTGATAGCATGGTAGGGGATATTCAAAGTCTGACAGCATGGTGTTAGCTTTTAGTATGAAAATAGTGCAATAAAAATAAAAAATTTTCAAAGGTGTTATACTGGGAGGGGGATTGGGGCTGTACCATGACACTTATGCCCCTATTAAAGGAATTAGGTGGATTGCATTCAGCAGTGGACACTCATAATGATGACTATTGGAAAGAATTGTCCTTATTCATTGTAATTACCTAAGCTACTTGTACTACTGTATGTGCTACTATACTGGAATTTTGTTATGACCCAAGGTTCCAAGGTCATACGGTTTGGGTGAAGAGGTTCGCTATAACACCTTTGAAAAATTTTAATTTTTATTGTGCTATTTTCATACTAAAAGCTAACACCATGCTGTCGGACTTTGAATATCCCCTACCACACTATCACCTCATCACCTACAACCAACTCTCTTATGTCCCAACAATTCAACAATCCTGATCCGATCTACTTCCTAACTGAAGTACAATCATATTACAGTTCCGATCAAAGTCTACCATTTAACTACATACTCAACTGGCCCGATTATCCTGGACAGGTTTTTCCCGTAGCCACTATTCGGTTACTACCAGAAGAACCATTCTACCTAGGACAACGATTATGGTTCACAGGATTTCAAGAAGCACACGAGGTTCAACGATTCATATCAGTATATCGAGGAACTCAACAAGAGATGGTAGTGCGAGTATGGGTTACATCAAATAGCCAATACTACTTTCACCATTATCTCTTTGACATCCCATGCGAATACATTCACCCCTATTACCTCCTTCAACTTCTTTACCCCCATGGTGTTGGATCCAACAAACGCACCCAGCTGATCCCCCACCTATCAGAACCACTTTATCTCAACTTCTTATCTCACATTCCATCAACTTCACCTGAAAGCAAATTGTCATCTGACACAGAAACATCAAGGTGTCCCGAATAATTCCATGCTCCATCTGGCAACATATAATGTTGGATATTGGATGTATTATCTACCTGTTCACACTCCCATCCATTCAATGTCTCCACATGCCACAGACAACAAACCCACCCCTTTCTATGATGAAGAATATTGGGTGATAGAAGAAGATTACGAGTTAACTTATCTGATTCCCACCCCCTTTTCCCTTATCCCGATAATCCCCTCCCCATCTTTTCCCACATTTCATCCCTTCAGAACCGAG
This sequence comes from Clathrus columnatus, assembly GCA_020884735.1. Classification (NCBI taxonomy): domain Eukaryota; kingdom Fungi; phylum Basidiomycota; class Agaricomycetes; order Phallales; family Clathraceae; genus Clathrus; species Clathrus columnatus. The sequence continues at coordinate 2,994,511 of BPWL01000002.1, forward strand.
TTATGATTGTACCTCAATCAAGGAGCTAGACTACCAATTGACGAAACTACATTATGGCCTACCTCCCCTTTTGCTCAGAAATATTCAGTTACTCATTCTGACATTGAAGTCCCAGCCAGATTACAACAAGGAAAACAATTCCAGCTTAAAGGATTTCAAGGCACCTTTCAGGTTGATAGAACTCACACTCTCCCCATCAGCTGCCTATATGTGCCAATAGGAGTCATACAAGTTATAGGTTATCAACGTAGTGGATTAGAAGATGTCCATGTGATATTTGATGTTCTGTCATCCACATTCTGGACTCTAGAAGACATCTATAAAGGGTATGTATGGGATTAGTGTCAGAGAATCAAAAATCCTACAACACGCCACATCAATCCCTATCATGCACTGTAAAGACACTCCTCAGCTCAAGAATTCATCTAACTCCCCAATTCTATCTGACGATGAAACATATAATATTTATGACAATGACAATGATACTACTACCAACAGTCCCCTTCCTGATGACATTGACCTCCCTTCCTCTGACACTCCCTATCTTACAGATGATACTATGCTACTCAAGGTTTATTATAGCTCCACAAAAGCCCCACCAATTGATAAGAAAACCTTATGGCTTGAATACCCTGCCCCACACATCCTTCACCTCATAAACATGCCACAGTTCAAAGCAAAGTTCCCACTTGAATATGGACAAGAAATCAAGATTCCCTGTCACCCTTACACATACAAGATCAACAATTTCTTTTCTGTCAGACGCTCCGGTTACCACACGCATGATATAGGGCCAGTAGTATGTATCATCACTTCAACAGAGATAGGAACAATCTACAGCCACGCTCTATTTGATATCTGACCTGAATGGCTGTATATTCCCGAACTTCCCAATTCCCCTTCCCACGATCCTCCACCCTCTCCCACACATCTGAAGGAACCACCTGACTCCCCAAAAAGCAATTCAGAATGTCTCTCACAGAAGAGGAAAGCATGGAAGAAAAGGAGTGCATTGGAAGTTTGTGAAATAGAAGATTCTGGAGATGGAAGTGTCCACATGGAAGCAGAACACCGTAGAAAGCTCTGGAAGCTTCAGTAGTAGTTATATTTATTTTATTTCCTCTTATGGACATTATTTCCTTTTATATCACCATTCCCTTCACCATATTTCTCACACTTTCTATCTGTTTCTCTCACATTCTATAACATTCCGCCATGTTCCGTCATGTTCCTCATCCCTTTGATGGACAATGTATGACTAATCTTTCATGTATATAAACCCCCATGGCAAGGAATAAAAAAGAACAAGTTACGTCTTTAAGTCTAAGTCCCCAAGTTAAGTGGCTCTAAAGAGTTTGGTGCTCTGAAGAGTTCAGGTCAAGTCCTCATGTCTAAAGTCTTTTTCCACTGTATAGCAAAGTGCTTGCAGTTTGTCTTTCTTCTACAGTGTTAATTGGTTTAACATTGCCAGTTTCTTTCTTTCTCAACTCCAACAAGTCCTTTAACAATTTCAACATCAAAGCCTCCTCATTCACTGCAATCAGTTGTAGCATAAACCTCCTGATTTACCCCTAAATAACCCCTATGTTGTCTTGTCCTAAAGCATCTCTTACAACATCCTCTTGTCAATGGACACACTAAGCAAGTACACGAAACCCTGACCACTTGTCAAGTTACACCCAACATTTTCAGCTTGATGTTTCATCACCCTTTTCGTGTCCAATCTTATCACCCTTTTGTTTTCACAAACTTTCCCCTTCACCACCTATCCCTTTCAACAAGAATTTTCTGCAGCAAAGCTCGACTTATTTGGAACCAAGATCTCTATAATTAAATATCTTATTGTAAATACTGGACTATGACTTTATTTAGTTTAGTATACGACATTGTGAGGCGGGACTTGGCTTCAACTTATGTGTTGCACCCTCTCAATATGCTCATCCTGGATTTGGACAGAGGTTCAGGATAGAGGGATGATTGTAATTTTGCAAATATAGATCATTTATAAGATATTGGTAAATCTCCTATCATGTTTTTTAAATGGTTATTGTTATCTAATACTAATAGCCATGTAACTATCTAATAACATACTCATTTTAGAACTTCAGTGATCATTAAACAGATATAAAAAGACATATAAAATAAGATATTTAGTTGACTGTATTTCTCAATGGGAACTTATCAGAGATTATATTCTCTCAAGATTTAGGGGATTATGTTACCATCGCGGGAATTTCTCAGTTTGGAATTACTACCAAATTCTGACCAAAACTTCTAATTTGGAATGTTCCATCAATGTTGGAGTTTAATTTTAAGATACATTTCAAATCCCAAGCTTAAATATGGGTTTTAGAAAATTAAATTAAATTTATTTGATAAGGTAAATTGTAATGGAACTAGAGATTTCATCACACTTGGTCACATTAGAAAAGGATATATGCTTCAATGTTTAAGCTATCTCGGAACATACAGATAAGGTGAGTGCGGATACTACTATATCTAAAGTGTATGCAATCTTGGAACTTACATAGAGGTTGATGCAGATACTACCATATCTAAAGTATATGCAATCTCGGAAGTTATAGATAAGGTGAGTGTCATGAACAGACACATGATTATCTGTACGTAACATATAATCATTCATTATCAGATATATCGAAGTTTCCCGTACTCGTCTTCACTTATTATATTACATTACTATGCTTCGACACCCTTGATCCACTTCGACACCCTCGATTCACTGACTCGACACCAATTCAATTGCCTTGGACTCCTCGGTATTTCCCACAGGAAATACTTTCACTCTGGTAACCCCTTGGGTTACCTTCTCCATACATTCGTTTCACTGATTACTAATGATTGTAATGACATTCATGTATCACAGGTTTTCCCTGAGTCTCACATGTATATAAACCCTCTTGTAAATATGATGTAGACTCAGTTTTGATATTGACCTTGGTTGATATCTAATAAACAAACCATTATCTGTTCTTCTTTGTCTCTCATTAATTTATCTCTGACTTCAGCTGTCATCAACTCGACCTTGACAGTCTTGCTCGTTGTTGACACTAAGTTACATCTCTCAATATTACTCCTACTGAAGTTGTTGACCTCGACTTCATCTGATTCTATTGTTGACTACTATAGTTGGCATTGTCACCATTAAATTGGGGACATACACTCAGGGTCTAAGAAGAGGGCACAGCATATAAGCTGAGGCCATGTCCCTGACTCAGTCAAACTTCCAATCAATAATCTCAAAAGAGTTATTGATTGCAAGATCAACTACAAACCTAAGGTATCAGACCTTGACGGTGAGTGTGAGTAACATCACATCTAAAGTATATATGATCTTGGAACTTACATGGAAGTTGATGTGGGTGATATCATACCTAAAGTGTATGCAATCTTGGAACTTACAAATAGACACACATAGATGTCATCACATCTAAATTGTACATAACCTTGGAAGTTATAGATAAGGTGAGTGCAGGTACTACCATATTTAAAGTGTATGTAACCTCAGAACTTACAGATAAGATGAGTGCGGGTGATATCATACCTAAAGTATATGCGATCTTGGAACTTACAAATAGATACACATGGATGCTATCACATCTAAAGTGTATACAGTTGTTATGCTACACGAACCATCCGAACTAAGCAAACCTCGGTATCAACCTCGTGAACTGAACTTCATTGTTTCAGTTCCACACGCCTTTCCGAACCCCAAACTTATGAACAAAACCTATGCAAACTATATGCGAACCTTTAGTAATCCATACCTATGAACCATATGACTCCTTCCGCTTATCAACCTCGTGTAACCTTGCTTACACTTCACCCCTGTACTTTACCTTATTAGTATAGTTTACACCCACGATGTCAACGGGCTGACTAACTATGTCCACTAGATATATAAACCCACATCATGTACATAGTTCTTCAGTTCTGAAATCGAATCAACTTCTCGACTTCCTTTCTCACGTCTGAATTCTTCTCTTGTCCGAACCTATCCCAAACCTCTGTCCAAATTTGGGACAAGCATATTGAGAGGACGCAACACATAAGTTGAAGCCAAGTCCCGCCTTGTGAACCTTTTTACCTGAACCTTATGACCTCGGAACCTCGGGTCGTAACAACAGTCTCAGAACTTACATAGGAATTAGTGTGGGTAATATCTTATCTAAAGTGTATGCAGTCTCAGAACTTATGTGAAGGTTAATGCAGGTGACATTAACAGATTGTTTACTCTATATTTAATGATTAAACCCTCTCAGACAGGTTATAGTCTATTCTACAGGCTTATAGATAAATAACTACTTTTGACATTTTATATGAAATTAACTAAACATTTAAAAACAGTAAAATTTTCAAGTTATGAGAATTGGAATAATTTAGACTAGTTGTAATAAATTTATTAAACCTTAATATTATAGATAAGTTAGTATGGTTAAAGTTAGTAAGTTGTCTATCTAGTTTCTATTAAATAAGTTTTGACGTGGAAGGATTTTAAAACCTTCAATACTTCAGATATATTGTCAATTATGATCATCCCTCATAGGTTCGGACAGGAGAAGAATTCAGGCATGAGAAAGGAAGTCAAGAAGTTGATTTGATATCAGAACTGAAGAACTATGTACATGATGTGGGTTTATATATCCAGTGGACATAGTTAGTCAGCCTGTTGACATCATGGGTGTAATCTATACTAATAAGGTAGAGTGCAGGGGTGAAGCATAAGTGAGGTTACACAAGGTTGATAAGTGGAAGGAATCATGTGGTTCATAGGTACAGATTACTAAAGGTTCACATATAGTTTGCATAGGGTTTGTTCATAGGTTCGAGGTTCGGAAAGTCGTGAGGAACAGAAAGCTGAAGTTCAGTTTACGAGGTCAATAACAGGGTTCACTTGGTTTGGGTGGTTTATGTAGCATAACAAATTTCCTACACCTATTCCTTTACTTCTGTTTCTTCAACTCTTATTCTCCCATGCTTGTTACCACTGACTACCTATTTATTCTGTATTCAATTCCATAGTCAGTGTCTCCCATTTTCATATTCCACTCTCTTTCCTGTCTACTCCATCTTCAATGTGTTCAACTGTGTCAAGATCAGATCTCGATTGGTAGAGATTGGTGTCGTATACTAAACTAAAACCCATTCAGTATATACAATTGATATTTGTTTATAGAGGCCTTGGTCCTTAATAAGTCGAGCTTTGCCACAGAAATATGGGAAGGGATGGAAGGTGTTAAAGGAGAAATTTGTAGATTGATCATAACAGATGTAAAGGGGTGGAGAGAATAAGGACGAGGGGGACATTAGAAATCAACTTGACTTGAACTTAGATGTTAGAAACCATTAGGAACCGACTTGACTTGAATTTAGATGTTAGAAACCATTTGGGACTGACTTGACTTGAACTTAGACTTTAGAAACTGTTAGAAAAACAGACCAACTATCAGCACTTTGCTAATAGTGGAAAAGACTTTAGATGTTAGAAGACACTTTAGAAACCATCACTTATCCTGCACTTTAGAGGGATCAGTAAAACTTGTTCTCATTTTCAACTACCATGAGAGTTTTATACAAAGTTTGATAATTATTATTTTAAAATGAGGAAAATATTTTTAAGGGTTGTTAAGTTTTTAAGAAAGGAGAAATATGACGAGGGGTTAATAGGTGAAAGGGGCAAAATGGATAATTTTGTACAATAAAGAGGGGCAAATGGAAGGACTCATAGACAGAGAACAAAAGAATGTTCAGTTAAGGAAATACTCTCACGATGTTACCATTCAACTACCAAGTGATTCTGGAACTTTCTCAGCCCTTCTTCTAGATGCCTTTTTTCAGCCAGACTCTGATTCTTTCCCTTGAGCATTTCAATGGCATAGGATCTGATCTTTCAGAGTACTTTGTTTATAGGTGGCATGGGTAGTGGCATTGGTGCAGAGAAGAAAGAATAGAGATACTCTCCTGGATATAGGCAGGGTGGCATGAGGAAAAGTTCTTCAACAGGGATGAAGACATAACAAGAATGATAAGGAAGGGAGGAGTACAGTTGTACACATTCATAAGGCACATCAAAACCAATGTGCTTGAAGGCGAATCCTAAACTAGCTGTTGCAATGACTTGAATAACTTGATAAGGAGGGGCGTAGCATGAGACAGTGAAGAAATGGTTAATGTGATATTGCCCCTTGAAACCTATCATTGTGATGGCATCTCCATACTTGATGGTTTCAGGGAGACTGAGATTCAAAACCTTACTTCTAGTTGATACGTCTTTGGACATGAGCAGGTATTGAGGCCATAGGGTGTCAGGATCGATTGGGAGTTGGCTACTCAAGCTTTGATACATATGAACTTCCATTTCAAAATCTTCAATAGAAGAAGGGAAAGGAGTAATAGGGTGAGTAGGGGCTTTGTCAGGGTTTGCTCCGGGGTTATCCTTTCTTTTATTTATTTTCCATATTATTCACACTTGTTTGCCTCGGTTTCTATGTTATTCTACACTCCCCTTTAGAATCTAAAACCCATTTCCTTCCTTTCTACACCCTTCCACATGATCCAGGTATATGTTGACCTGGTCATGGTCACTATTTCACTTATTTCTTTATTTGCACTTGTTACCCTCAGTTCTAATTCCTTTTCATCATTTTACATATGATCACTATTCATTTCCTTGTTCCCCCCTCCCATTCCTTCTCATTTTGATATGCATCGTCTCAATTCATCTGATCCCAGGCGCTAACCTCTCGGGCAACCTCGGGCTGGAGCCCTGAGGGTTTCGGTGATAAGACTCGATATGGTGATGAGCCTATCAATGCATATATAACCTTGTAGTGCCTAGCAGAGTTTCCCTAAGTTTGATCTCTTAGGGAAACCTCCTACTAGGTGAGTATTGTATTTACATCATTGATAATATACTTAGGAAAACCTCCTGCTAGTACTACCTACTCCAAGCAGTCACCCTAACAGGCATGATCATCTGTGTCCGAATCAAACAGAGGTTGATAGTGAAATTGGGAGGTATAGGAAGAAGAGGAACTAGAATTAGTCAAAGTGTTTTGTGTAGTTATGTTAAAGGAAAACATTTTTGAGTTTTGTGGTTAAGGCGAGATGGTGTGGAGGTTTGATGAGCAATCATGGGGTTTCTGGAGGTTGTTAGTTATATGAACCCCTTTTTGGGCTCTGACAGCTGGATTTGTTCTCGGGGGTAGTCTTGCATGTCACTAAAGGTCCAAAATGCTGAAGAGGGAACATTAAAGGTGATGTGAATGAATTGGGGCCCATACTTTTGGTGTGCGATCACCCTTGTGATTTCAACAGGGGTGTAAGGACAATGTTTCTTTAGGCTGTAACTATTTCCGATAACAAAGGCTCCTTGAAATCCTCAGATTACAATAGGTTTGGCATAGTGCAGGGTTTCTATTATTTCCAAGTCTTCTAGCTCCTTATGGTAAGTCTTTGTGGGCATCAGGGCTGGCCATGCAGTAGTGGGACTTATCCTAATATTGAACTTTTCTCCAAGATCAACATATAATTGGAGTTCCATTTGGAACAGATGATAGCTGGGACAAGTCAGATATAGGTTGGGGGGAATGAAGTCGGAATCCTTGGGAATGGGATAAGGGGTATCATATTCCGTTTTGTCCTCTGACAAGTATGTAGGGGAGGGTGAAACTGCCAGTCAATAATATTGTCTCAATTGTAGGGATCACATTCCCAGAACATGAGAGGAAGAAGGGGAAGGGTAAAGGGGATGAGGGAAAGAAAAGTCTAATTGTGTTTTTAAGTGTTTTTAGTTTTTAGAGAATATGAGAAAAACAGTGAAAATAATTGAAAAATTTCTGGAAGGTGTTACAATGTTTGGTACAATCATAGTGGAAAAGAAATGAAAGGTACAAATGGCAGTGAAAAGGATCTGGTAGAATCGTGGTGAGTATGATTGGTCACAATTGTGTTCAGATTGTGACAAACTGTGTTGATCTGCTCGATACTGGGTGCTAAGCCTGGTCCTTATCCCTGTGGGATATTGGTGATAACACCAATATAACAGTCACTCATTAGATGCATATATAGCCATGTAGCCACTTGGCAGAGGTCCCCTAAGCTTGATCTCTTAGGTTATCCTCCTGCTAGTATCTACATTCATGACTATGACGAGCTATGTTGTGGAGGGGAAGAAAAGGAATGTGACATGTTACCTCAGGGGCACATCGTGTTGCTCTGCAGGTGTGAAGTCAGTAACCTGACTCCAACAAAGCAACAAGGGAAAAGACTTAGAGGAAAGCTCAAGAGGTGAGTGTTTTAAGTCTTCTCTATTACAAAGCCTAAAGAACTACCTACAGATTACAGGGATTTATATAGTGTTCACAACTCATGTATTTTAAGAACAGATAGATAAAATAAGAGTAATCAAGAGTTGGATTCTTCAGAATCCTTAGTAAAGAATAGTCCACATGATCAAACATTTGAAAGATCAAAAGATAAAGAAGGTAAAATAAAAAATAAGAGATAAAGTAAAATAAAGTAATTACGCAGCCTCCCAGACGAGCATCAACTACGTATGAGCGTCAGGTAAGTTCTATCTTACAGCAGCACGCCAGTGCCGGATCGGCACTCTGGCTAATGTAACCTCATTTCGTCTGATTTATGTCTCCCGGAAGAGTGACATAACCAGGGAAGGAAAGTACCCAGAAAAAAGAGAACTTTGATAGTAACGTTTATGGATATTGTTTGTGAGATCATAATACCCATAGGATTTTAATTTTTCAGGATAAACTGAGTTCCGATTTTAAGAGTATTTTCTGTGGCTCGCAGCCCAAAATCATCAATACGGTTTCTTTAAGTGTATCCGATGGGATACTCCCTAATGAAATAATGTGAAATCAAAGCGTCGGTTCCCCGTTCGTGAAAGAAGAAAAGCAGCTGGAGCCCTCTGAGCGTCAATATCTATGGCCATATACACATCAGAGAGTCATTCACCCCAGAGCTGGGGGAAAAAACAGAGAGGGAGAGATATGGCATCCCGACTGTCAGCGTAGTTTCAAGTTGGAACAATAAATAATGAAAGTGTTATTATAGATACTTTTATTACCTACTTAGACTTGTTTGACTTAACTTGTACGTCTAGTCACACAAACAAAGAGATCCCCTTCAGGAGGCATAAGACCCGTACCCATATGTGCCCAATTAAATTGTGGACGATCAGTAGACGAGGGATCTAACGTAATATTCACGGCCGATAATAATAAGGCAATGAAAATCTTTAATTCTCCCATTGCGAAATGTCTATGAAATGAAAATGTTTATCTCAAAAAAAAAAAAGTCCAGTTTTGTAACCACGTACCTTCCCTCGCACATTGACACACCCCCACCAAAAGGCATCGAATGATTGGGAACAATTCGTCCATTCTTCGTATATTTTTCGGTTACCATGTATCGTTCCGGGATGAATTCTGTAGGATTCTTATGAACATCGTTGTCCATATGTACAGATCGCGTATGACAAATGATATAATCTCCTTTTCGAATACGATATCCTCCTAGTGTAGTTTCTTTCGCAACCAGACGGATGGAAAAAACAGCGGAACAGTATCTTAAAGATTCTTGGATGAGGGATGTAAGGAAAGGGAATGAGCCTTCTAGTATCCATTGACAATACGTATCATCTTCGATGTTTGGGTTATTTTTAATCCAATCATTTCTGGCGGTGTCGATTTCTTCGATTATTTTAGTAAGTCCTTCCGGTTTTTGAAGCTGGAGAGCTAAAATCCAATAAGCAGCTTGAATTGCATTTGACTGAAGAGCCCATATATCCCCTAAGAAAAAGTTTGCAATATCCCTCAACGGCTGAAAAAGAAAACGCAATGATTAAAAATTCTTAGAAAATAATTTTCTGACACACCCATTTTTCACGTCGTACGAGTCCTTCCATTTCACGAATGAAATCCGCACAATCTTCATGAGGACTCGTCATATAATTCTCAGTTATAGTAGTAAGTTTCTCTCTTGCGTTGATAAACTTTCGTAATATAAACCGTGGTAGTTTTGTTTGTAACAGCATGAAGCCCTCGTCGAAAGTTTGAAATGGCTCATAGGATTCTGGAGCAGGGAATGATTTTCCGAAAAAGGCGTATAGTGCCGCATCGTAGGCAGGTGGTTTGATAAATGGAGCGAGTTTAGTAGTTGTTGTGTTACGGAAATTATCGTTATCTAATGTGTTTTGAATGGATTCATATGCAAAAGCGCCATATCGTTGATGAAGTCCGTGCACATTTTTAGCGGAGAGACCATCATGATGAATCTTGAAAAAATCATCAAAGTTTTTCGGGTCGCGACAAAGCTCCCCCGACATTCCGAATATAACTTCAGACATTTCAAGTCTAATGGGCGTAAACTCAAAGGTCTGTTTGAGAGTATGTTATGTTATTTAGTAAAAGCGCTTCGTTTTTTAGTCTACGAACTTTCGAATCGCGATATATGGCGCTGATTAACTCTGGAGAAGTGATATACGTAAACTCTCGTCCTGCAGCTTTCATCCTAAAAATAGGGCCAAATGCCATTCTGAGCAATGAAAAAAAGTAAGATGGTTATCCGTTGACATTAAAACATGGGAGGCAAAATCTTACGTAGCATTTTTGAATACAGCGTCCGGATTCCTCCCTAACTCAATCGCAGAGCCTAACCATGGGATCGTATATCTCAGAAGGGGCGGTCTTCCATATTGTCTGCGTTTGTCTAACACTTTGTAGATAATAAAGGTAAGGAAACCAACGGTAGTTATCAAAACTTGCGTCCTGCCTGTTATGATCGTGGTGAAAGACATGGCTACCCAGCGTCCTTTTGGCCTCGGCGAACGTTTACCGAGGTGATCTGGCTTTAAACTTTTATGTTCGGCACGGATAATAGAAAGAAAGTGCTAAATAGACGTTTTCCGTGTTATGAATTATCGGCTATTCACCATTCCAATGTATTCGAGTTTTAAAGAGTTACACATACATATATACATATAATATTACCGACCCCGACCTGCCTTTTCACTACCTTATACGTCTAGTCACCAGAACGGAGAGATCTCCTTCGGGAGGCATAATACCAGTGCCCGACTGTGTCCAATCGAATTGAGGTCGTTCAGAAGACGAGGGGTCTAGTTCAATTTTCGCGGCTGATAATAATAAAGCAATAAATATTTTCAATTCTCCCATTGCAAAATGTCTATGACGGAAAACATATTCAAAGATTCGCAAGAAGGGTTTCATATCTTGCACGTACCTTCCCTCGCACATTGATACACCTCCACCAAAGGGTATCGAGTGATTTGGAACGATCCTTCCATTCTTGGTGTGTTTTTCGATCTTTGTCATGTATCGTTCAGGGATGAATTCGGTCGGATTCTTGTGGATATCGTTGTCCATGTGTACAGATCGCGTATGACACAGAACATAATCACCTTTTCGAATAAGATATCCTCCTAGTGTAGTTTCTTTTATGACCACACGAATAGAGAACACAGCGGAACTATATCTTAGAGATTCTTGTATAACCGATGTGAGGAGTGGAAGCGATCCTTCAAGGACCCATTGGCAATGTGTGTCATCTTCGACGTTTGGGTTTTCGTTGATCCAATTATACCTTGCTGTGTCGATTTCCTTAATTATTTTGGTCAGTCCCTCGGGCTTTTGGAGCTGTAAAGCCAAAATCCAATACGCGGCCTGGATGGCGTTTGTTTGGAGAGCCCAAATATCCCCTACGAAAACCTTGGCTATGTCCCTCAACGACTGGAAATACATGCAATCAACATTGAATATAGTGTCTTATTTTTGTCTGACATACCCAATTCTCGCCTCGTACAAGTCTTTCCATATCACGAATAAAATCCGAGCAGTCTTCATGAGGACTTGAGATATAACCCTCATTCAACGCGGTAATCTTCTCTCTTGCGTTAAGATACTTCCGTAACATGAATCGCGGTAATCCCGTTTGTATCAACAGGAAACTCTTGTCGAAAGTTTGAAATGGCTCATAAGACTCTGCTGCAGGGTAACTTTTTCCGAAAAAAGCGTATATGGCGGCATCGTAAAAAGGTGGTTTGATAAAGGAAGCGAGTTTGGTGATATTATTCGTGCCACGAAAACTATCCAATGATTTCTGAAGACATTCGTATGCAAATGCGCCATATCGTTGATGAAGTTGTTGTACATTTTTGGCGGAGAGACCGTCATGATGAGCTTTGAAGTAATCACCAAAGTTCCTTTCGTCGCTACAAAGTTGTTTCGACATTCCAAAGAAAATTTCACACATTTCAAGTCTGATCGGTGAAAATTCAAAGGTCTGTGTTAACATGTTAACATTTCTTTTATCCAGAAAAAAAAACTGCGTTGTTTTACTTTAGAATCACGATATACAGCACTGATCAGCTCTGGAGCGGTGATGTACGTAAATTCGCGTCCTGCCGCCTTAATCCTAAAAACAGGGCCAAGTGCCTGTCTGAAGAAGACCTTGGGTAATCGTCAGTCGAGATCAAGTCAATAACTTACGTAGCATTTTTGAATAAAGCATCAGGATCCTTGCCCAACTCAATTGCAGAACCTAGCCATGGAATTGTATATCTGAGAAGTGGTGGTCTTCCAGATTGATTACGCTTGTCGATTGCTTTGTAAATTGCAAACGCAAGGAAAATGATGATAGCTATCAGAAGAAGATTATCCCTATCCTCTAGAGTACTAAGTAACAAAGTGAGAGACATTTGCGATATGGTTTAGAGAAGTACCAAGGATTCAGTAATAATAGTATTAGCGTTCTCAAGACCACGGCCAGCGTTACCGAGGTTCAACCTGGTTGGCGGAGACTCTGGCCGTGGCAAAGGAAGCCAAAGACACCGGAAAGGCTACAAGTGCCAATACTGAGATCTTCTCCGCTATTCCATATTTTAAAAAGGAGCATTCGTTTATCGGATCATGATCATATTCTCTTTGAGATTGTATTCCAAGCCTGAGTAGTCGAATTCGGGGCGTCAAATAAAGGGCTTCAGCCTTTTGAATACTAGCTTTCTAACTAGCTAGGAGAGATTCCTGGAAAGTGAAGAAAAAAAAGCATAGACAATAAATCATTATTATTATTGGTGTTCAAGTTGTTCACTGAGAATAACTGAACCTCGGAATGAAATGGCATTTTAATAAGCGCTTGTCGCATCTGGACTCACTTTTAGAATTTAATAGGTGAGAAGGACCCTGATTATGTCATTGACTCTTTTTTCCCGCCTATGATAATTTAAACTGGTCGACCCACTTTATTCGCTGTCCTGGACGACGACGATCGCTGCTTTTCAACTTTCTGGAGCTTATACACTGTATTATCCATCAGTTATAACATCGTTAACTGACTCTTTCTGTTTGCGCTAGTCGCAGGAACGGGAACAATGGCTTCTGACGAGAACATACCCCCGGTCAGTTCATTGCGTTCAAAATTTGAAAAACTGGCAGCAACATCGTCGGTAACTACAGAATCCCAGAATGCTTCACGTCGAAAACCTGCACGTGTTCGATCCAACTCGACGGAATTGAAGCCAGAGCGACCTTCAGAACGTTACCTTGACCCAAAACGCATTGTTTCAGGTCCTCACGACCCTTCTTCTCCCAGCACACAAAGTTTACGTTTATCCCCTTCTTATCCAGAGTTGAAGCTTTCATCTGATGCTAAACCTATGCCCCCTTCACGGGGATCACGTACCCCATCTCCTCAACCACCGTTCCCGACAAACGGGTCTTCAAGCCCGAATAACAATAATTCAACGCAATTAAAAGCGGCCGCACTTACTCGTAAACCCCCACCCCACCCCCACCACCGCCATCTTCTATTCAGCTGTCACCTTCTCGAGAAAATTCTGTCGAGGAACCAGCACCCGGAGGTATTCCTTTACCTAAACTCAAGCTCGAGTAAGCTTCAATAGTTTTTTTTTATTAAACAATTCCCGGATATGTTAATTCTCTTTCTTTTCTTAAGAGAACATTCCTCAGAGCAAATGAATATTGCAAGATCACAACAAACGGCTTCCTTACCGCCTCCCGCTCTTCCTGCTCGGCCTCGTCTTAGTGGTACCTCTCCATTACTAAGGCCTCGACCCTTTTCAGCTGCGGTAACATCTGCAGATTTTGACGTCCCTGCATCAAACATTCGTCTAAATGGGCACGCATCCCGTTCTCCGACAGACACAGCTTCGGACGAGACTATTCCGTTTACTAAACGACCACCTCCGATTCCACCTAGACAATCTGACCCATTGGATCACCGTCGGAGTTCTAGTGAAAGCACGAGCAGTAATAGTGAACATTCATCTCATCGTTCAAACGTTTCGCATGGGAACAGACCCGCACTCTCTATTCCGCCTCCATTACCTCAGCGACGTTCAGGTAGTGACGATGTCGTTGAAAAGCCACCTCAGTTCCCGCGTCGACGTTCTAGTTCCCCACCGACTATTCCTGTTGCTACTCGTCCACGATTAAGCGATATACCACCGCCGCCCTCAAGAGTTATCAGTGCAGTTATGGGTGGACTCCCACCTCCTCCACTTCGATCATTAGCTACAAAGGTCCCTCCTTTAAAAACTCCTCAACAGCATCAGCGCCGTTCATCAGACGATTCTTCGTCAGTTTCTGAGGAGGAAACTCCAAGCCGTTCATCCTCCAAAACAAACATAACCCGACCGCTTTATGATGAGCTCCCTGATTCAACACACTGCTCTCGTCGTTTACCGTTAGCTCCCGCTTCCATATTCCGAAGTTCAGTTTCTGTTCCTCTAGGAAGCGTTGCCGCTGTAGCTGGCAATCACGTTGTTGTCACGTCAGGAAATGATATTAAACTTTACGATATGACAAGAGGTGTACTTAGTGGGACAGCGACCTTGGACCTGCGTGAAATAGGGCTGGAATGGAAGAAAGAAAACCGGATTACTTCTATGGAATTTAGGGCTGGTTCGGAGAACAGTGAAGAAAATGGTCGACATCTCTGGTGCGGAACGAAGGATGGTCATATCTTTGAATTTGATATCGTGGAACAAATCATGACTCGTGTGCGATATAACATCCATTCACATGCTATCACTACTATCCTCCGACATGGACGAACGATGATTACTATCGATGATAGTGGAAAAGTATCAATCTGGAAAGATTACATCGATTTAGGCGGCGCCACGCCACGTGTTATAAGGATATCTGAAAAGCAAGGCTTTATCCGTCTTTTCAACGGGCTTTTATGGACTTCCAACGGTACCGGTTCTGGAATTGGTTCTTCCAACTCGAGCAACCGCGGTCCCTCTATACGCGTATATGACATCCTTTCCTCTACCATCAGCAACAAAGTATTAATTCCATCAGATATATTAGGAGCCGTTACAAGCGGGACTATCCTACCTTCACGTCCTGAACGTGTTTATTTGGGACATGAAGGTGGATATATCTCAATATGGACAGTTGGCGGTAAAGAATCCTTCGACTCAGGGCAGAGCGTCCCTACTTGTGTACATACGCTTAAAATCACCAGCTCTGATATCTTGGCTTTAGAGGGAGTTGTTGACAAACTATGGAGTGGTTCGAGGAACGGTGTAATTAATACTTACGATGTTGATACTAAGACGCCGGACCAGGCCGATGTCTCTGAGGATGTGAAGAAACCTTGGCGATTGACCAATTCTTGGCAAGCTTATTCTGAGTTTCCAGTTTCGCGAATATTTGTGGATCCTTATAGTATCGCTAAGGTTGGAAATTACTTTTATATAAAGCACCTTTATTGGGGTTTATTAATGAAGGCACGTTTAGGCTCAAGCTTTGCACGTCGTCAGTATTGCTAGGGGTGGTCAGCTAAGGTTCTGGGATGGCCTATTAGGCACCGATTGGATAGGTACGCGTGGCCTTTTATGCCTTTGTTTACTACTTGTTGACGTGTGTCCGATGATAGAAGGAGAACTGCAAAAACGGGAGACGGAATTTAGTGCTTTCCGACCGCTAAATGTCCTGATATGTTCTTGGAACACCGACGCACAAAAACCTGAGACATTGCATGGGTCCTCAGCTAATGTCTCTTTCTTATCGGATGTTTTAAGTAGTGTTGAAAGGCCGGATATCATTGCATTCGGATTTCAAGAACTTATCGATCTCGAAAACCGTGGTTTGACAGCCAGTAAAGTTTTTTGTGTTTATACCCCTGTTGGGATAACAAAACTTATATTATACCCTTTTGCTTAGAAACCGTCTTACTAGGAGGTCAGAAAAAGAATGCAGATGGATCTATTTCGGATAAGGTATCTCGATCATATCGTTTGTGGCACGATGCGCTTGTGCACGCTGTTCGACTTGCGATGCCGGCTGATGACCCTTATGTTGTTGTCCACACGGATAACCTTGTTGGATTATTCTCTTGTATATTCGTCCGTCAACGTCAAAAAGCTCTTTTACGAGATTCAGCCATAAAAATCTTTAAGAGAGGTTTGGGTGGGCGATATGGTAACAAGGTAATGAATGCATCACTTAAAAAAATTCCTGCCTTTTTTCCGAGTTACCAATCATGGTTTTAGGGAGCTATCGTTGCCCGATTCGTTTTTGATGATTCGTCAATATGTTTTATCAATTGTCATCTTGCTGCTGGTCAGTCGCATACCCGAGCCCGTAACAGAGATATCGCGGCCATCCTGGAAGATGCATCTGCACTTCCTCGATCAGACGTTCCCAACTTCTTACCTTATGCCGGAGGAGGTGACGGTTCCATGATCTTGGACCATGAAATCTGTTTTGTGAGTTACAAATTACTCGGTTTTGTACCTTGTTCTAATTGGTTTGGTTAAGCTACATGGAGACCTCAACTACCGTATCGACTTACGCCGTGATGCCATTATCAACTCTATCCAAAATAACGACTTTAAAACCATCTCACATCATGACCAGTTGCATAAACAAATCAAGAGCAATCCTTCCTTTCGTCTTCGTTCATTTGTAGAACCTAATATCACATTCGCGCCTACGTACAAGTACGATCGGCGTTCGGATACCTACGACTCTTCAGAAAAGAAACGTGCACCGGCATGGTGCGATCGTATCTTGTGGCATTGCCGAGATTCAAGTCGGATTCGTAATTTGCATTATCGGCGTTACGAAGTGGATGTATCCGACCATCGACCTATCTCAGCTGGTTATTCGGTTACTGTTAAGAAGATAGACAATGATGCTCGTGAGGGTATTAAAGTTGAAGTGCAGCAACATTGGAAAGATCGAGAATTGAATATCTTGATTAATATGCAACAGTATTATACCGCACAACATACCCTTTAAACTACTACCCATTCAGCCTCTCCTCAAGTCTTCTCCTCAAACTTTTATATCCATTTTTTTTAAACCGATTGGACACATTTTTCTCTCTGTAGTCTTATTGTACCCATAAAAATTTTACGTGTAGCCTCGTTTAGATTACTTCTTAGGTTACGACCTTTAATTCGTATTTATTTGGTTTTCCTTCCGAGTTTGTGATCGTGTCTCTTTCACTTAGTAAGCAGCCACTTGACAGTCTTTCCTCATGGCCCGTTGTACAAATGAAAAGACTATCTTCTATCGTTATCACTAACCCTCTAATCAACACTGTTAAACGCTTAAAATATTATCCACCCAAAAAATCTCAAGTCTCAAGCAGACCATGTGGCAAACCCCGGCTCTCTTTTACTCCTATCATACCTAAAACAGTCAAACCATGGGCTTTTCATCTTTTACTCAACGTTCAACGAATGTTGACGAAAGGGAAGAACGAAGAAGCTGTTAAATTTTGTCTTCAAGAAATGATACGTTTCAAAAATCGACTTCCGAACGAAAGACGGGATTGCTATCATCGTGTTATTTCGCTTTTTACCAAAGTTGGAGACTTTAATTCGGCTATATCATTGTGTAATGCTATGCAAGAGGAAGGATATGAGATATCTACTCAGACATGTATGGTTCTTTTTCGGAATATGGTGACCCATGATGTACAGCATATTCGACAGTTGCGGGCTCTTTTGGCGTTTGGGGGTGTTGACAAGATGGATGATTTCGCTTTCAAAACGATCTTGGATTCCATGCTACTTCATCGAGATCCACCAAAAATGATTGAAAAGGCTTTTCGAATCTATGCTCATACTCGTGGATCGGATTGGGTGCCTCCCCGGGCGATGTTTGGTATTATTATACAAACATTTGCTCTGGCGGGACGGTTCAGGATGTCGCAATATTGGCTAGATAAATACCGAGTCACTTATCAACAGTATAAATCCGATGATCAATCTTTCAAAAATCATTCTCAACGTTTGACACTTGAAGAGAAGATTGACCTCAAGTTACGCCTTCGTTATAGACTCAAACCTGGAAGCGACGCAGCCTGTTATCCTTACACCGCTGTTCTGATGGGTTATAATCAATCTCCTATACCCCTTCCCGACCGTCTAGAATGGCTTTTTGGTCGCATGAAAGCAGATGGCGTCGATGCCGATTTAGATATGTGCAAAATTCTTATTCCTCTGTTCATACGATGGGGTTGGCCTGAACGAGCATTCATCCTTTATGAGTCCATGTTGTGTTCCGAAAATTTTCCACACCCAGACAGAATAATATTCCAAGAGTTATTCATGTCCACAAACCCAGCTCGTCAACAAGGACAAGGACAAGGTTCCCATAAGAAAGCGCGCCCCCCAACACAAGGCCTTACATCTAGACAGCTATTGAAAGATATGTTGGCGTTACATCGTATGAAAGGTGGTGTTCCACGTGGTAACCTGGTATCTACTTCGACGTTCAACTGCGCAATTGGAACGTTTGTTGCACAGCAGGACTATGCCGCAGCTTGGACTGTTCTCGCCTTTTTCACTCGTTATCATGTAACACCTGACCGGTACACTGTCAAAAACGTCGTTCTGGGATTGCTACGCAGGATGCGCAATGAAGCCCTTGATACCAAACGGCGTAACGACATACTGTGGATTGATCGTTTCCTTGGGGCGCCACGTGACGTTAGCTTCGCAGTTCAAGCAAAGGATCGTAGATTACTTGGAGATCATCTTTTCGCTTTAGGTCGTTTCATCTTTGCGGAACAACTTCACGAACGTCATCGAACATATTTGGCTCCTACATCAGCCATAAAGAATGACGCTCAAGAGGATATGCTTTTTCTAGTTGGTCTATTACGGACGGCATTGCAAGCTGAATTGGGATTCTCTCGAACCACTGAACGTCAAAATGAAGCTGCGATTGCGATTAAAAATGAGATGCAGGTGGCTTTGGGAGATATGTTTCCATTGGGCAAACGTGGTCCTTCTGGGCGTGAGACTTTTATTCCTAGATGGTTGAAAGGTGGTGGTAAATCCTCCATGTGAAGCGGGAATCCTCTTTGGGTGGGATTATTATACCTTTGCGCCCAAAAGGATTTATCGAAGCGGGTAACGGTTATCTCTTATCTCCTGGAGACCCTGTAGATAAACGACGGAGCCCTCAAAATTTGGGATGGAATGCTATATCAAATGTCAATATCATATCATCCCGGGCTTTTAATAACGCATGTCAATGAGCGGTTTGATGATTATTAGTGTATGCCTTCTGTTTTTTTTTTCAAAAAAGGATGAATACTTATATGATGATAAGGTAAGGTCAATATACCATTATTTCTGGCTTACTTCAATACAACCTCCCTCTTCAATAATCAAAAAAAAGAAGAAAAAAAGCGGCGGCTTCTCGGACTAAAAGTGGCTGATTTACAAATCCGTTGGGCTTTCTTCTTTCTATCCGGACCGTCGCGCAATGTTGCTTTATCGATATCCGAATCTCATTCGGAAATGGATTGTTTCTAAGGTACCCTCCAATGCTGGCTGAATAAAGTTATTACGCTGCTTAAAAACAACACATCCACATGTGTTTCTTATATCAAAGATCAAGATGGTGTATTTGTAATTGAAGGTGTCGGCCAATCGATCGTGCCATATAGGGGAAAACGTATAACTTTGAGTTATCACCTGTATCTTTGAAATCATTACCTGAATTTTTAAACAAAAAGGGCCCAATGAGTTCTTCATTAAGGGAGATAATGGTGAAAGAAAGGATGGTGACGGTTCACACACAAGTTAGCCCACTATGATTATTATTGTGAATAGTCGAAACTCCCCTAGAAATGTGATATCGTTTAAATTACATCCATTTGGTGATTAAACTGGCTTCTTTTGGTAGGTTATACTTTCAGGGCGAAAGCAGAAAGCCAATCATTTACATAAATCGGACAATCGAAGCTGTTTCTCAATACATGACGTGAAAAAAGGCCCGAAATACTGATACTGTCTAGGCAAGGAGAGGTTTGTAATTGTAATTCCACTGGCACATCTGGGTCAAGATCTTCCAAAGTTGTTGGCAAATATCTATTGGTCGGGATCAACATCAAAAAGCAATTTGACTTATGCATTGATACATATAACCCTGAATACGTTTTTTGTTCGCTACACATGTGCACATGATTCTGCCATGTCTGATGTTGTAAATGGACACGCATAGGTTAGTAATATATCAAGGGGGTTTATAATACAGTATCAAGTTCCGGGGATTTGACTGTTATAAAATTTTTGCAACTAAACAAATATCACCTTGTCAGAGGTGGGTTAAATCATAACGCGACAATTCAACAACTCGAGTCAAAAACTCAGATAAACTGATGACACATCACGTCTTAAAAAAACAATGTCTTGACGAAGAAAGACATGACTTGGTTCTTCGAGATATTGGGCACACTGGGGGTGTGTATTGGCCGGATGAACTGGTCGAGCCGCCGAGGGCACCTTGATTAGAGAATTAGCCAATACATATGTCTTGTCAGTTGAAACTTTTGAGTTTTTTAAAAAAATAACCTAAACTGAAAATAATTGGGGGTCTAGACCAGATGGGTGTTAGTCTCATTCCGTTTTTTTAAGTTCAACTGAGGTGACCTCGTACACTTGTCGATCTCTCCACATACGCACGACGCCACAGTAGGCAACTAAATCTAAGTGCTATTCCGCAAATGGGATGGTCATACAGTTCACCGACGTTGGGATCAATCTATTGTATACAAAATAACATGCTGTCACTAATAATTAAAAAAAAGGAAAGGGGTGATTTCGAGAAAAAGGATGCATGCATATGTAATAAAAATTTAGAATAGATTAATGATATATTAGAAGAAGGCCGGAGAGAGAGGTCCTGTCACATGTTTTTTTTTATTTCTTTTTTAATTATTGACTCTTGAGAATCTTGGCCTTTGTACGCGCTTTCTTCTCTTCCAGTTCTTCTCTTGTCATACGGGTTCCTAAAATAGCATCCCAATAGACGAATAGTGGTTGTGAGTAATTAGATTTAATACCCGCATGCTAAAATAAAAAGTTAGTCAGGTCATTTGAAAAAAAGAGAAGGTTTTCCTCCACAAAAAACTCACCTGATGGTGAATATCATGATAATCAGCATTATTTCCGAATAAAGCATGGATAGGATGCCAGGGGAAATAATATCCACAATGATCATCCACCGTTTTATAAGTAGCGAAAGCGAAGAAGAATATAGCTTGACGTTCACTAAGACCTGCAAGTGAATGTGAAAGACCACCGCCTATTCCGTCCAATATAGCTCCTTCAAAGGGGTGACCATATAATGAACCGAATGCGAAGGGAACGTATAGTCGATGATGCATTGAGTGAAAGTGTTTGTATAAAAAGGGGATTTCGTGGAATGTTCGGTGAAGGAAGTATTGGTATGTGTCCATTATTATTCTAGGGGAAAAAAAATGAGAATGAGTAAAATGAATATAACTTAACTTACAATGCTAGGATGAATCGGAAGGCAGGAATAGCCCACCAGTAAAGAGTATAAGTGATGAGTGAACCATATAACGCCCATAACCGGCGACCTTCATAATCTCCCAAAAGAAGACTTAAGCCATATCCAACCCTCTCAAAAATTAATCTCATATGCTTCGCATGATCCTCCTGAATGATTGAACCCGACCCAACACCTAACCAGAAATACCCCAAAGCAGTTTGCAAACATTGTTGAAACGCGACCGTTCTAACAACTTGTCCACGAGTAACTAAATTCTTCTTTAAATCATCTTCAGAAGGTTGCATTCGGTATTGTTCCAACCATTGCCATCCTGAGATGTCTAAACCGTGATACATTAAAGAAACGACCCAATAGATAAGTACGTTTCCGAGGAGCGAGGCTAGGCTGTCTGGGATTCCTGGAATTAATGAGTCTCGTCGGGCGTAATACCATGGATAATCGATTGGGAAAGAAGTTTGGTTATTTGTATAATGAATAGGCGAATCTGGATGAATGAAAGATAAAGCTTGGGTGTCCATGACTTTGTGGGGACCCTCTTTGAAGAAGAAAAAGAAGAAATGAGGGAAGATACTATGCGATGAAGAAAAAAAAAAGCTATAGAGATTTCTGCTGAATTAAAAAGAAGCTTAAAAAGCCAGATTCCAACCAAAAACACCGAATAATAAAATAATGAGAAAATAAAAAATAAATAAATAATAAATGACATTTCAGATGTGTTAACTCGGATCAATTTTTTCTCTCGACCTGGCGTGCTGTGGTTGTTATTTTTTGGACACTCAAGAAATCTATTCAAAGTAAGATCAGGTACTTTTGCTTTATTTAGGAAGCGCACAGGAGATTCTTGATCACAATTCTAAGTCTAATCCTCCGATGCACTCCCTTGAGAGAGTATGCATACATATATACACGTTGCTTCTGTGAGTGGGAAAAACTTTTTACATGAGATTTGCAGAAGTAAGCCTCTCTCTAAAACTACCGGTCCTCCAATAATGTTGAACTGAATTGATGTAAAAAGCCTTAAGCGCAGTCGATTAAGAAATTAGACGATAAAAAAGGTTCAAGACCTGTGTCAGCGTGGAAAGATGTTGATCGCGTAGTGGACATTTGATTCGTTGAGGATGACACATGTGCAACAGAAGAAAGTGCAAATAACAATGTTGAATGTTTGAAATGCCATACCTCTTTTGATCTTTATCTTTTGAGGCTGGTTTTTTCAATTCATGATTGCGATGTATAACGCAATTGATTCGGCCCCCAACATCCATCCATCTCTCGCTGAAGAAGCCCATAAAGATCAGTGCCAATAAATGTGCCTCCTAAAAATAACACAAGCGTTTTTTTTTAAAAAATTAAACGACATACTACTGCGCTTAAAAAACACTGTCCTGACCTATCATAAAGGAAAGGGCAAACTCCGGGAAAGCCGCCCACTGGAAAGACTCCACTGCCTCCTTGTCCCCCCGTTGAGTGATGGATGAAATCGGAACCGAATATGGCATCGACCTTGAGGAGTTCGATTTTCGGATTGGCGAATATATAAAAATCGTTCGATACCGTTGCTGATGTAAATTTTGACGGGAAATCAGTGCATGTGCTATGTCGCACATATGGAGATACGTTCATTGAATTACTATACTATACTATACGAACACTAGAATCAAACACTGGTCCGCCCTTCGGAATGACCAGTGGTAAACAATAAAAGTATGGACTTGTTGTTGTTGATGATACTAGTTTAAAGAGAGAAAGCCTTTAGCTCCGAGCTCCAAAGGGGGATTTCGCCTTTCGTTATGGAACGTGTTTAATAACGGAGGTACCCCAATATTCTTGATATGCCTTTTCTTTCATAAACGGTTGTTATAAGAAATCTCGGAGTTCGGGTCGCTCCAGTGGCTATTTAGTGGCGTTACGTACAGAACGGGCATCATTCTCGACTTTTTGAAACCACAAGCCGCGTGTGTGCATAAAAGTGTGAGATCACTGCGGGGGGAAGGGAAGGGAAGGGAAGGGAAGGAGGGAATGGGATTAAGAACTTCTTTCTTTTCATATTGAAGGGGCAGTTATCTGGTTTTGATATGAGAAAAAAAGTTAAAGTCTGGGGTTTTTGACAGTGTGTATAGTCGACACATTACTGTCAAATCGACATTTTTGGGAAGACAGGAACCGTGGGACTCGGAAGTTAAATCCTCCCTCTTTCTTAGTGCGCGCGCAGGAAAAAGAAGTCAGAAATATAGGCGCAAAAAAAGAGAAGAGGAACTCAAAATATTTATAGATCATATAATAAAAAAAGAATTAGTTGACCGGAGAAAATACAGTACAGGAAAAAAAAATCATCAAAACCACTAGTGTAGTCTGGAAAAGCCTTGTGTTTTTATGCCTGAAGCCCTTTATTCCATTTTTTGCGTATGGACCTTTGCACGATCTTTCTTCGCTAATAGTTCCGCTTTGGTCATACGTGTTCCCATGATAACGTCCCAATGAATAAACACAGGTTGAGAATAGTTCGACTTGATACCAGCACGCTAAAAGAGAAAAGAATAAAAACCATATGGTTAACTGACTCCAAACAAACGTACCTGATGGTGAATATCATGATACTCCGCACTGTTACCAAAAAACCGATGAACAGGATGCCACGGAAAATTATAACCACAATGATCATCAACTGTTTTATAACTCGCTAAAGCGAAAAATAGTATTGCTTGACGATCAGTTAACCCTACAAGCGTGTGTGCGAGTGTGGCGCCTAGACCATCTAGAACGGCACTTTCGAATGGATGTCCGTACATTGCTCCGAAAGCGTATGGGGCGTGAAGACGGTGATGGATAGAATGAAAATGTTTGTAGAGGAATTTGATCTCGTGGAATGTTCGGTGGAGGAAGTATTCGTAGGTATCGAGAATGAAACTGGTAAATAAGGTTTTAATAATAGAAGGTGCTATGTCGCATTCGACTTACAATGCTAAGAGCATTTGAATGATAGGTATAATCCACCAATAAATTGTGTATGTCAACGATACACCATAAGTCATGCAAAGATGTTGTCCGTATTGTTGAGTCCCAAATATAGAGAAACAAACCCGTTCAACGAATTTATAAACCGACCAAAGACCAGCAACATGATCGGATATAGGAAGAGATGATGGTGATGATGAAGAGGAAGGAAAAGAGGGGGCGTCGATAAACGTCATCCACACATACCCAAAAACAGTTTGCATCAACTGTTGAAGTACAACAATCCGAAGAACCTCCAATTTAGAAACTAAATTCTTAGCCTTGGCTTCTTCAGATTCTTGAAGACGATATCTTTCAACCCATTTCCAATTAGATATATCGAGAGTATAATAAAACGAAGATGTAATCCAATAAGAGAGGACATTTCCAAGGAGTGACGCTAGTTTATCTGAAACGTTGGGGAAAATGTTGTCTCGATGCGTATAGTACCATGGATATGAAATGTTTCCTGAAGAGAAACTTGGAGGGTATAATTGAGTGATGTTGTTGGAGAAAAAAGGAGGGCTTTCTATGTGAACAAAGGGAAGCGCATGAGAGCTCATGGAAAATTGAAATCTAAACCCTTTAATAAAAAAAAAAAGAGTGAATAAAGAAGAAGAAAAAGAATAAGAAAGGGGGATTGGATAGGAACGTACAGGACGCGGCTGGGGTTGGAGAGGTATAAAGGAGAAGAAGAGGAAAAAGAAACGCTAGAGAATTTTTTTCATTTTTTTTTTCATTGAATACCATTACATAGAGAGAGAGGGGCGGGCTTCAGGAAGTTTAAGCGAAGACATTCAATCTATAAAAATTGAATTCTTCGCTTAAATGAAAAGATTTTCGACCCTGAAGGGGGGACTCCGAGCACTCCCTCCCCCTCCTCTCAGATAGAAAGTAGAAATACCTTGGTAAAAACTATTGACTTCCGAGTGTTGGTACTTGTGAGGTAAAAGTTGAGTTGAGTTTGAGTGGGAGTTTTGGGATATTTAGATTTACCGCTATTTATGTATTCACAACAGACTTCTATAGTAGTACGGATGAATGTCAGATGATACGGATGCTTCCAAATGCCAAGTTATGACAGTTCTTCTATAATTTTCTGATGGCGAATATGGATCATTGATAGTCTAGACTGAAGTTTTTTTTTTTTTTTTAAAGAAAAACCTTGCTTTATATGCGCACAGGGGGTCCCGACTCCCAGGTGGCGACAAAGCACATCTAAAAAGAGAAAAAAAGAAAAAAAAAAAGCAAGTTTAGTTGATTCCATCCCCATACCTATCACTATAACCAGACAATATCTGGTTCTTCATGTGAGAAAAAAAAGAACGGACCGGTCACCCCAGTTGTAACTTGTGACTCTAAAAGCGGATGGACGCAGGCACTTGTATTAGTATTAGGCTTGCTCGTGTGCCCAACGTTGACAATTAAGGTGCAACCGTGCACGTTACAGAATATGAATGAACTTTTGGTTGATAGAATGATAGGGATGATAAAGATTCCGATGAGAGCCAGCGAACCTTAAGTGCAAAGAAAATGGTAAATCTTTTCCCATGTACTACTACTCTTTGAAAGGGATATTATTTATTTATCGTACGAGGGTACAGCCTTTTTCTTTTTAATTTGAGGTATTCGGAGTCTTTTTTATCTTGAACTAGCGCCAGTAATATAGATATTTGTTGAATTAAAAACACGATCAATCGCATAAAGTACGTTATTATTAGGTATATAGACTAGACTTGTTTTTGGAGAAATTATGATGATCTTGAAGTATTTGTCCGGCGTATCACAACTCGCTCTAAAAATGTCTATCAGCAAGAGCGGAATTTGATACTAGGACAGAACACATACATAAAGCAATTCCAAAAAATACATTTTCATCGTCGTTATGTTCATTCTTAACTGCTGGAGGTACAGTTGACATCGGCGGCGGAAGAGGCTTTTCATTTTTGAAGCCATCATTATCTCGGACCAAGTTTGGTATAGTAGTGACAACTGTATGAAGTTCTTGAGCCATCTCAAACGAATTCATCGGAGAGCATGATATATCAAACGTGGGAGGTTTGATAGATCCGGAAGAACCTCTTTCCCGCGACTTCTCCGAATATCCTTCTCCTTCTCCTCTAGATAATAGTGTTGCAGGATTCCATGTAGATGAATCCAATGGCATTCGTTTATTATAAACAAACCCAGACCCACTACCTCTTTTACGTTTAAAATAATAAATCACAAAACCAACTATGACAGAAATAAACAATATCAGAGCGACGATTAGCCCGATAATTAAACGTAAATGTTGAAGGCTTGGATTGGAGGGATCTGAAGGTGGTGGTGACGGGATTAATGAAGGCGAAGAATGACCAGATCTGGATGTGGTAAAGATGTTATTCACATCTGGTCCGCTTGAGATCTTTGTAAATATAAAAGGAGGCTCGTGCGTTGGCGTCGGCGTCTCGTTTGATACGCCTGTCGATAACGCGTTAGTTGATCTGACGCCCGTCCCATTAGCTTTCTCCGTGCTTAAGGGCGTATCATGTCCATAGCTTGACGTTTTATTAATGGAGGAGGTAGTCGTCGTATGTTCATTACCACTACTATGGCTTTCAATTTTGAGATTCTTCCCTTTGTCGATTGATGTGGTAGGTGTCGGAGTCGGAGATAAAGATCTTGACACTTTATGGGTGGTGGACGACGTCACAATAGATTCGGAATGTAAAGATGTTGTAGCACCACTAGTAGAACTGGCATTTTGAGAAGAAACCGTCATACTACTTGAAGAACTTGCGGTTGGAGAAAGACTTGTAGTTAATACTCCGGCGGACGACGAAAGAGTTTGAACAGGAATGACGGTACCAGATGAAGGAACAAGAGTCGTAGAGTTTACCATACTAGAGATCGACGAAATGGTTTGGATAGATGAAGAAACAAGGGTGGTAGAGTTTGTAGAAATAAGCATACTTGATCCACCCGAGATTGACGAAATGGTTTGAATAGGTAGCACAGTGCTTAATGAAGGAAGAACAAGTGCTGTCGTATTCGTTGATGTCCTGTACAAAGAGGTCAAAGTAAGCTTGACCATTATATCAGGGGGACGTACACAGTAACACTCGGCGAAAACGATTCAGTAAAGCTCGTAACCGCACTAAACAATGAAGATTCTGT
Source organism: Clathrus columnatus (assembly GCA_020884735.1). Classification (NCBI taxonomy): domain Eukaryota; kingdom Fungi; phylum Basidiomycota; class Agaricomycetes; order Phallales; family Clathraceae; genus Clathrus; species Clathrus columnatus. Next base: position 3,022,536 of record BPWL01000002.1, read on the forward strand.
TACGTTCATAGAAACCATACTTGAAACATTCGTCGTCGAGGTGGACGTGGGACTTGAAAGAGTAGAAGAAATGGTTGTAAAGAACGGGTTTCCAAAAAAAGTTGAGCTCGTGTTTGAAGAAGACAAAGTGGCAATCCCCAAGGATGATGACGGCGACGATGTGGTAAGAACCGTTGTTGAGCTTGAAGAAACAGACCGATTCGAGTTTTTTACGAAACCCTGTTTCGCGTTCAAGCTATTATCCTCGCCGATAGATTTAACAGACGCTATTCCCAGATCAACCGGTGTTGCTATACCAAATGAAAGCAACAGAGAAAACGTCAAAAGAGTAAACATTTCCGGATGTTTGAAAGACGTAAAAATGAATGAAAGAAAGAACCATTTCATTCAGTGAGGACATTTTGACTTATTATAAGACAGGAGATGTATTGGACATGATGAACACATTGAACAAATGAGACCAAGTCATCGGGACTTGGGGAACAAATAAGTCCGTACGCCATGGACAGCTAGCTAGTTTGTTGTTGAAGAGAAATACATTTGCTGTGACACAAAAGTAACACTGTCCCGAACCATAGTCAGTATGTTACTATGTAGTCTACGGATCAATCAGCTTTTTGTCCCTGATATTCCTTGTCTCAATTGATGGACTTCATACCACATTATGTGGGTGATCATGAATAGGGTGTCGTTCCAGAACTGGAAGCTGAATATCAAATACAGATTTACTTAAAACTATGCTTTGAAGCTTTATATTCAAAAACGAGTTTCAAATCATATTTAAGACGGACAAGATCTGATCAGCGCATAAATGGAAGATGAATTCTGAAGGTCATCTTAAATGGTACAAATGTTTGTATGGAGTCATTGACGCCTCTTTTCTCCCTATAGAAATGTTAGTTGATCCGCCTCTTGGAGAAATCCATTTAACCCACAGCCACCTATAACACTCTGTGAAGAGGTTTCATCAATACTACACCACCAGCTGAAGATAACGCCTACTTGAGCATTCTTTGCCGTGACAACCGTTATTCCTAACATTCGTAATTCCGTGAGCCAAGCATCCGGTAGAGGAGGACAACAATGCAGAGCGATATACTTCAACTTGTTATGTACTTTATGTCTTAATTGAAGAGACTAGGTCAATGTTTTCCCAACGTTTTCTGCATAATCCTCGATTACTTAAAATGTTTGAGCCGAGGGCATAAGGAAGCGTCGGCTAGAAGAATGATAAAGTCAGTCTATTGCCATATTCAACGACGAGTTTTTCAAGAGAAGGAGCAAGATTCATGATCTCCTTGAGGGATATAATCTCCTCATGCTTCACCGGGGCATCGCTCAATAGGTAAAGTTCCATAATATTTCCCATTCGAGGTAGAAGCAAGAACGCTATTACTTGGAGTGACTTATAAACCGAGAGCACGGTAAGCCGGGATGCATTCACGTCGCTCTTTATTCCTCGCTATCAATACTCTGTAGTAACCATGTTTCATTTCTTGATCAAAGATAAACTCCTTTAGCGAAGTCCCGCCAGGGTTGGCAACTCATCTATCAACTCGATCATCGATTGCTTCCGACTCGTCATAATCGTTTGAAGGACATCTTCTTGTCACCAAAAATCGGTCGGACCTTCACCAAGTGTTCGTGGCTGACATACAACCTGACGATAGGTAGGATGACTTCTAATGTCTCAGTTTACTAAGCGCCTTCAAATGTGAATATCCAATTTTTGATTCTCTCCACTCCCGGTCTAGCACGGGGATGCACGGGTATATACAAAGATTTAAGATAAGCGAGGTCGCAAAGAATCACTCATTAACATTCTGATGTCTTCCACTGATTTCCAAAACGCTCTACAAGCATGTCTCGATAAAGCCATCGTCAATGGTGTAACCCCAGCTTTGCAATGCATAGTAATCAACAAGGAGAAGATACTTCATAACACGATATCAGGTTTAGCTTCCACTCCTTCCGCCTCTCCTCCGGATGGTAAACCATTTACAAATGACTCCGCTTTATTACTAGCAAGTTGCAACAAAGTCGTTCTCTCCATCGTCGCTCTCAGCGTTTTAGATAAGAGACAAGTTAAAACTGGAATGGGAATAGAACATCTTGACGATCATGAAAAGCTCGTTGAGATTTTACCCGAATTTTCTCCTAGTTCCGGTTCACCCCTTACTAAAATCTTGGAAGGATTTGAGGAAGGTGTCCTCGACTCTGACGGGCGAAAAGTTATGAAGCTTAAATACGCAAAGACGAAAATTACGCTTAGAATGTTGTTAACTCATACTGCGGGTATGGTATGCGACTGGACACACCCGCTTATGGCAGAGTTGGTACGTTATTTTTTTCTTCATTGTACTATTCGAGGACGACTGATAAATTTAATAGTACGCACCAACCGATGGGAGTGTTCCTCACAAGCAACCTCCTTGGCAATTAGGAAGAATGAGCGATCATGAAGTACCCCTCATTTTTGAACCAGATACAACTTACGCGTACGTGTTTATATGCGAAAGGGGTTAAACCAAAAGTCTGCTAATATCTTTAACAGTTATAGCACATCACCCGATTGGATAGCCCTATTTCTCACCAGAGCAACAGGAAAATCCCTACGAACGTTATATCAAGAACATGTCAAAGAACCATTAGGAATTCCCAAAGATGATTTTGACGTCTTCAGATCACCGGAGATTGAACGGAAACTCGCAGATATTTATGTTCGAACTCCAACCGGTGATTTTTTCAAAGTTGATCTAGTGCCCTATGCAACAGAAGATATACCGCCACCTGGATATATGGTTTACGCTAGTGGGGCATTTTGGGGGACATCTACTTCCTTTGCACTATTCATTCAAGCACTTTTGAGAGAAGATACTCGTCTGTTGAGCAAAGCTGTTTGGGATATTGCTACTGTGGACGATATAGGACCCCGTGGTATTAGAGTTCCTTCCCCGGAAATGCCATACGCTAACCCAATGATATCGGCCACGTAAGTTTAAAATGCTCTGAATTGGTGTTGATGTTAACGGCAATTTACCTTTGAAGCTTTGATAATTATATTGACACAATTCCTAAAGGCGAACTTGGAGTTAACCTGCTTCAAGCCAAAGTTACGTTATCCAAGGTAAATCATTATCGTCTCGACCTTCTAATAGCACTTACCATGATCATTTTGAAACAAGACTGTTACTGGAAGATCTGTTGGTTCTTACGGTTGGGCTGGTGCCGCCAACACCCATTGGGTAGTTGACCCCTCCAAGGAAATAGCAATTGTCTTTGTAGCACATTTCCTGCCTTTCATGGAACCGAGGGTCATCGAAACGAGGAACGAAATTGAAAAGTTGATTTTTGATCATTTAGAAAGATTACCGTGATCCAATTACGGTCCAAACTACATAATAGTAAATATGTCAAACCGTATTTTTAGGGAAATTGATTGGTTTTTGTTTACTCGTGATCTGGCTCAAAGCGTGTATGTTGAAATAAAAAAGGCTCAAAAAATTGTCAGCGAAGAAGGGATATACGAAGAAAAAAGCCGAGCGTCCTTGAGGGTATGTTGCCTACATATACATATATTCAGTTGTAAAGTCCCCTTCCTTTTTCATTCTGAGTAGAGACTAATGGGACAAATAAACGGTCGAGTTCTTTTATTGTTTTCTTGGCCCTCTTCAGTCTATACGAGCTTTGCATAGAATCGGATCACGGTTGTACCAAAATTAATGAGCAAAAACCAAAATATTGTAGCCAATTTTGAAAAATGATAAAAAGGGGACGGATATCTACGGTAATATGATGATCTCCCTGAGACAGTATACATTGCCTGCATACACACACATCAGTATCTTGCAAAAAAATAATGATTACAAACCGGTGTCTTACATGATTGCAAAACCAGCTACTCCGCAGAGAGCAATCTGTTATGGATGGATATCGCGTCAAACACCACGTTCAAAGAAATGCATGATTCTTCACCTAACGACACATGCGTTTCATTTATTCAACAAAAAGAGCAAGACCCATGATCTCCTTGAGGGATATAATCTCTTCATGCTTCACCGGGGCATCGCTCAATAGATAAAGTTCAATAAGATTTCTCATCCGAGGTTGAAGCAAGCATGGCGTTTCTTATAGAATTCCTAGAAGTCTTTTCAAATAAAAGAGTTCAAAGTAGAAACAATTGCGTGGAAAAGGGTTCGAAAGAAAGTCCTCGAGGAGGAAAGCGTCTTGAACGGACTTGATGTGCTCGGTAGCAACAATATCTTCGAATTTTTCAACGATACAGGTGCGCTTGAATAGAATGTTCATATTTTTCGGAATCAAGAACATACAAATACCTAACCGAAGAAAAATCAAAGGCCTTGGGAACTGTTTTCATAACTAAATACCGATGTTTTATATCCAGACTGGATAATGTTTGACAGTGCTTTGGGAGTTAGAATATGCACCATAAAGGATGGATTATTAACCGACAGAAACCGCAATTTGGGAAGGGCAATCTCGTTGGAGGAAAATTGTTATTTGTCTGGATTGGGACTGAGTAGTCGGAGGCGCAGATTTCGTAAGTTGCTTGTAACATGTTAAGCACAGGATGAAGGGATGAGGGTAAGTTTCGGATACGACCGAACACGGGGGGTAGCTGTTTGATTACATCCATCTGAGTAGCAACCACTAGTATAGTACAGCTAACTAAGTACTTATGAGAGAAGGGAAAATTACTTGAGATCGCCCACTTTGTCAGCTCTCGTGATATACTATCCGCATCCGTATGACTGCGATTCGACTCAAACGCTCGATGTCTTCCTGCGCGTTGTCCGAGGTTGTCCGAGACTGGTGCAACTGTAACGGTCTCCATGTGGGTGCCCATGATGACGCGACGCGTGACAGCACGTGCACTGACCGAGTCCCGATCCGCCAACGCCTTTCTTCCTCTTCGCTTTGCTGCTGAATATCATAATTCAAAGTTCGCATACGGCGCTGTGCCATACGAGACTTCGCGACAGAATCTACAGGCAGATCACGCATCTTTTAAATCCCGATGCATAGAACACTCACAATTCCCGAAATTTTGAATGAAATCTTTTCATACTCTTCCACACATACACATACCGTCACTGCGCGAGTATGGTTATTTGGTTTACCTATTCCATACCGTTTATCTGGGAGATGGCCAGTCTCAATGACACTTTGAAAGTGCTTTCACCTTTTGCCTATGTAAGAAAAATCTTACAACTGGACAAAAAGCTATTTAAATTTAAAACTGATATTATAGGATGGCTTCCAACGACTTTTATCATCACGGTCCTGGGATCGGTTCTATTCATATTCGAAAAATGTTCGCCAACTTCAATGTCTCAAACCCAGACATGCTGCCCTTAAGCAGGCATTACTTTTACGACCTTGTGCAAACCTTTTCGGTTCAGATTTGACCATTGTCCAATGGCACAGCCCATGGGAGTACATTGAATATCTACCTGCTCTATTAACATCAACATTTAAAATTCTGCATATTCTACTGGATCGTATAACAAACCCAGATCAAGTAGATGTTTTATTCAAAACGATACCCTTCGTTCACCTTCCTTGCGCGCTTTTGAGGTAAACTTTCCAACTGTGGAGAAAGGCTTCTCGCTTGTCTCTCAATCACTAGGTAAATTACTGTCGCTTCTCCAAGAACTCGTCATAGTTGCTGTACCAAATCATCGCGCGACTGAAAAGCTATTCAGAATCCTTTCGCAACTTCCGAGACTTGAAGATCTCACGTTGTTTTATTCTCTTTGTAACTGGGATAGGAAAAAAATTCACATGAAAGAGAAGTTACCGGACCGGAAAAGAGAAATTGATGAAGCTGAGGTAGAGAAGCGTTTACCTTTCTGTTCTCTCGAAAAGTTGTGTATTGGCAATTCCTATGATGGAATCCCATTCCGTGCAACTTTCACGACAGCCCAAGTGTTCGATTATGGCATTCAGTTTCCTAAACTGGTCGAGTTGATCTTTTATCCTTGCGACGAACCTGAACCAACCATGGCCCTTCTGGACTCACTATGTATATTATGTCCAAATCAAATCTTCAGAAGATAGCGATACGTGTGCGTTCACTAAGCGATGAACCTTTACCTTGGTCTGCAATTCGGCGACTGCTCAAATGTCCAGCTCTCGTCGAACTGATATCGGGATGTGACATTGATATCGGATTAGAGGATATAGTCGAGATAGCAACCAATAGATCTTCCTGGACGGCTATCCATCTACCTTCTTCAAGACCTCTCAGTTATCAGGCGCTGCTTGTTTTCGCTCAAAATTGTCCACACATAACAGGACTTTACCTAACGCTAGATAGCAAACTAGGGCTTCCCGCTCTTGACGCGATGTCTACGAAGTTGTCATTGACCCAGCTAGTGATTGAAGAGCCGGTGGTCATTTCCGAATGTGAAGTTGCACTATTTCTGTCCAGCATTTGCCGAAACCCTCTCAAAATCCGTGAGCCTAGAAAATCATGGAAAAGCCTCGAGAAAATGGTCAACTCTATTATAATGACACGAACCGAAAATCAAACGTTGAAGGATGAAAATGCACTACTACGGGCTCGACTTGAAAGGAACTGACCCGATTTCTGGTCCGTAGTCTTTTTGTTTTGCTGCATCAGTGGTGGAAGATGAGCTTTCAGTATTGTGAACCGGACATACCGCGGGGTGCAGTGTCGACCAAGTTCCCACCAATAATGTTGTCTGAAGAACCTATAATGAGTCTGAAGAATTTGCAGTGACGAAGATGGATGACAAATCGCAATTGTTATCTATAATGGGAAGTAGATGGGGGGAGGGTCTTTTGTTATGAAACTTGGAACAAGGTTTGTTAGCACAAAGAAGCTTGAGGTCGCAAAGCTTGGAAGAATACCTTTCTGTCTTGATGGACTGTTCCTTGTCTTTATACGTAAACAAAACATTTTTTACACTCTTGGTTCATTTCATTCAAAAATGGGGGTGAAATCTTTCTATGCCACATAAGACGGGAGGGAAACAGTGCAGTTGAAGGTACTTTGTTGCAGGAACACAGACGATCGATACTGAACAAATTCCCAAACATTCCGGTACCTATATGCATAGAATTACACCTTCACCCCGTGATGTAGTCGATTGTATCCTATACTCATGGTTAGTCATTCTTTTCTTTCTATTTCATTAAGGTTGATGTGGGATGCTAGCCCACAACACTCGTCTCATCAAATCTTAGGGAAACTCTTTTTTCGTTGGGAAATTTTGAAATGCGAGCATCTTCCTGGATGAGCCGTTTCTGTTGAATTTAACTAACGAACGACGGATCACTAAGGTGATCTTCCAATATATCATAAGGGCACGCCTATGACGATCAGTTTAAATTTGGACAAAAATACACATCCTTGTGTGTAATTTTGTCCAGTCTGGTCAGTCATAGTCTAGCGGTTATGTTGTCGGTCGAGAAATTTGGTTACTGTACGCGTGCGCTCACAAACCCTGACAATTATTTGAAGGCCTGAAAGCGAGTACAACGTAATACTAGGTGTTTGACTCGGACTCCACCGGTATCTATAATCCCCAAGTTCAAGTCTCCTTATTTATATAACAAACAAATTATTGAGATATCGTAGCTGACACGGACGGTGCATCATATTCGTGATAGCCTATTATTAATCGAACCTTGGACCCTTCATCTTCATGATTAAATATTCATCGCTTACCGTTATCCACCAACTCAGGAGTATTAGGGTGTCTAGTTTTATGGTAAAAGCTCTATCCGATAACTCAGGAATACTTATATAAAACATATATGGACATCAATATACAATACGATGGTGCGTGATCAAATACTGGTGACCACCCGGTAAATGTTAATATTATGGTATAAGATAGCGTTGAAACCCGTTTTCCATCTGTTTATCTGTATAACTCTGTGTTTGTTCATTAGCTATCGTCTAGGGGGGGAGGGCTCCATTAGAACTTTTGTGAAACTAAAAACGTTATGTATTGGATGCCTCCTCATTTCCCATTGGCTCCCACTTCCATCCTCCAAGCACTGACTTTTTCTACTGCTAGCTGGTATGCTTGTTCTTGCCTCTCAGACTTATATTCAACCCGCCGACTAAAAAGCATAGACGGGCCCAAGACGTCATTCATGGGATCAGGCGACTCCTGGTCTTTTTCATTATGCTCAGTTTTCTCCCTTCGAGCCCTGTCTTCCCTGCGGTTGTGAATCTCACCCCGTGCCTCAACTCTCGGGTTCACCCTCTTATACTGATAGTAGCGATATCGCGACCTTACTTTACTGCTCATCATATCCATTGCTTCCCTATTTCCATATCGCTTGGCAACGGCAACACCATACTTGAAGTCCCAAAGAAACGCAGGAGGCCAGTCTTTTGGCCAACCATCAACCACGGTCGGATACCTGAAATCTTGTAATAGATTTTCAAAGGAGACTTCACATGAAGGGGTGAGGAACTGTGGGGTGAAACGAAAAGCAGTACTCTAGTGAGGTTTAGTTGTTGGTGGTAAGACTTCATCTACGGACAACGCAAAATTGGGAGTCTGAAAATACCATGGATAACTTTTCGAATTACAATGTCATAGTCTTACGTGTAGGACACCAAAGGTACCGCAACTAAGGAACCCGTGGGAGTACATATCTACAAGAACCCCGTTGCGGACATCGTCAATATTGTCGATTTCCGCTTCCTCTGTACCGTTTCTCCATTTACAGAAAATCTGAATATACTTCCATCATTTTCGAAGGTAAGTATATGACAAAAAAATATAAGTAATATAACACATACTTTACTGCCTTTGATAGAAGGAATAATGTGCCAAAGTACTGAGTCTGGCAGTTCACGCTCCACATCAACACCTTTCTTGCCATCCCTATGCAAAACCTTTTTGCTAAATCTTTGTTGATAATCTCCGGTCATATCTGAATAGTTTGTGTAATATGCTCCCTTATCAACAAATCTAACCTCTGATTTCGGACGATAAAAAAGTTTCCGCTCAGTAGGAGACTCGTCTTCCATACTAAGAGTTGGATTGTTTTCATAGGCTTCGTCCTCGGTGTATCTCATCAAAACTCCTTCAACCCCAAGAACAGAAAAAGCTGCATAACGGATCCATTTTAGGGGCTTTGTTGAGTATATAGGAGGATCGTTGTCAGGAATAACCAGAAAGGGTGCATCCAAAAGAGGACAATATACTTCGTAGGGCATTGTATACGAGGTTAACTGGAAGCTATATGCTACCCCTATCCCCCTAAATAGTGATGTAATAATGTCTATGTAACAGTGAATTTTTATGTAATGAGGCGCCCTTAGAACCCACAAGCGTGTCAAGTCAGACCAGATGGCCAAGACAAATATATAATTCTGTTGACCACTCGAGAACATGTTCATCTTCCGGTTCCTCATGCTAATATTTTGATGAAAATCACCATGTATTCACTTATGTAACTCAGTACCAAGGTCCAAGTCATGTAAAGTATTTTCTACATGATGAATTTCGAAATTCGGTGTCGCTGGAAGCCTGGGATTCCTGGCTGGGAATGACAAAATAGGAAAGATACCTCATCGACACTTTAGACGATGGTTCAAGATATAATTGTAAACCTCCGTTGAATACTACATCTAAAGCAAACCGAGACAACCATCCGACTCGATTCGTTTTTTCTTTTCCTGTCACAAAAGAAGGAAATACATACATACCCATACCCAGATCAAAGACGGCCGCAGAACACTAGCCATTTATTATAAAGAGTCACTAATATGCTTCAGGGTATTATTTATAGGAAAAGTAAATTACATGCGTCATAGGCGTCCTTTCGAATCTCCCGATTTTCCATCCATCCAAGTTATCGTCTCCGGGGAAGTGGTCTGCAAGAGAAGAACCAAATTTGGTTTTTAGGAATGACGGACATAATATGTATTGCAATCCGTCAGTGACGAAAAATCGAGAAAAAAAACACACCAACTATAGACCGATATAGATTTTAACCCTATTATCTCTTAATATCATACTAATATCAAACATAGGTTCCTGAGCGGGTTAACCCTGTAAGGGCACTGGTATGCTCGCCACCGAACACGAGTCATAAATGACTCGTCCACAACCATTGTACCTTTGCTTCCATTTCTGATTCACTCGTATCTCCTTATTTATACTTTTTCTAAATGTATTTAAACCTTCTTGTATGTAGATTAAAGAACAGGCTTTGAAATTAAATAAACGAAGACTCAGGCCCACAACACTCACTTACTGTCTCTTACTTAAGTCACCAAGCTTCTGATATTTAGTTAAGTCATTATTATTATTATTATTATTGATTTAAAAATCCAACAAGAAAAAAGCATGCGTATGGCATGTGGCAAGCTGCCCAGACATCATGATGATTAACAAGAAATTCAGGCACTATGAATATAAAAGGCTTTATCCCGCATGTGTAATTGCACAATACTGTTTCTAACCTTTTTATTTCATACTTAAAACAAGAATAAACGGTCAAGAATAAGTACATCTGTTCAAAGAGAATCAAACGTGATAACGAAGCTAAATCTTTTGATTCATCCACTAATAGACATTTATCATGATACAGCCTCCTTTCAGAGTAGTGGAAGATAAGATTACTTACATTGAATCGACTGGCCTGCAGTCGTTGTCGGGAGCTACAGACATGTGCACGACTCACGACTCACGACCCTCATCAAGAGTGATTCCGAAGTCTGGACCCCGGCGCCCCCTCACTCTCCCGAGACAAGGGCACTCCCACTGTCCCCCACCACGGGAGGCTGAAGAATGAGCATAGTAACTATGTAAGTAGGCAAGAAAACCTTCAACTTCGTCTCGGAGGGCACGGTAAAAAAATCAAAACGAGCAGCGGATAGTCATCCGAGACCAACTTGGTCGTGACAGTCTACCTAAGTCTGTATAAGCGTATGACTAGATCTTTTGAATGTAATAGAGTATTATATTTCTACTTCATTGCTCGAAGCTATAGCCAGTCTATAAGAGTCTTGGGACACAAGAATGTTCTGTAATAACCATTTTGATTAGCACTAGGTAAACTACAGGTTCTTTCCGTATTAAGACTTACTGAAGTCTAATCACCCTCTTCTTTTTCTCCTTCAGTGCCTTCCCTGCCATAGTAAATAGTTGAAACACGCTCATTGAGCAGTTTGACGGTTTTTCTATATCCAAATCTTTTTAGAATTGTTGCTGCATATATGAAGTCCCACAAAAACTGTGGAGGCCAGTTCTCGGGCCACTCCTCATCCTCCACTGGAAACCTGAGGTCATTCGTATGTTCATTCTTTTTGAATGGGTCTTCTGGATTTCAGGGTTGGTAATATGTGGGGGTTATATGATTAGACTTGAGGTCACCGGATTGGATCGATGGTAATACATGCTCCCTTTTTAGAGCAAAGTTCGGGGTCTGGTAACAGTTTTAAGGAATAATATTTCTCTTTCAATAAAATCTTGAGGAACTTACTCGTAAAAACCCCAGATTTCCACAGTCAAAGTCCGCGTGAATTATCTTGTCTAGGATGAGTCCATTTTTTATATTGCTGATAAAAGTGATGGAGTCCTCGACATAATTATGTTTGCTCCATTGGGAAACTCTCCGAATGTACTTCTCTATATTGGTTGATTGTCATTAAAAGAAGACAGAAAATACTTACTTCATCTCCCTTCGAGTTAGGAATCAAATAAATGGCGTCCGTGATACTATCGGCTCTGTTTCCCGTTACGACACACCGAGAGTCATCTCTCTTGAGGAGGAATGATCGAAATGAGTTGATCCTGTGACTTTCTGACTCAAGGGGTTTTTTTCTATTAACCAACGCATCCTTGTCCACCAGCTGGATCTCCTCGTCTGCTTCGGGGATGAAAATGAACCGACGACCTTGTGGCTTTGGGTCATCCATATCTAATTCCATAACGTTCTGCTCCCGTTTTAGAATGTTTTCATTGTTATCTTATCCAATAAACGTAAATTTTTGAATGGCCCTTAAGCAAAGTAGCAGCGAATTTATACCTCTAATCTTTTCCTTTTCCTTTTCCTTTCCCCTTCTCAGGCCTGTTAGGCTCAACAGTCTCTTGGAGTTTCTTTGCTCGCTCTCCTCCATCATCTTCTTTAAAGAAGCTTCAAATTTCTGCACAATAAATAACCGTAGAAAAGACATACCTCTGACTCTCCTCCTCTTTTTTCCTTTCACTTCCACATCCACAGTAACTTGATCTTTCACCCCAATCATGATGTCCAAGTCGGCTATAAGGATTGTTAGGGAATATCGTTTGGAAACCCTAATAATAGAGTGATAGCATGACAGCAGTAAACAGATACCTTTACATAACGTCACCATCTAATGTGACTCCCACTGTCTTTTTTTGTTCGTCGTTGCCTTGTTTGGTTGAAAACGCTATTATGCATTATATCCACTCCATAAAACAGTAAAAATTACTCACTTTGTGAGTCCAATTCCTGATCTAGGTTAAGTAATATAGACCTCTTCATTTTTGTCTTATCGGAGTTGTCTCCGTCACTTGCAGCAGGTGGGGAGGGTGGCATTAACGCATTTGTTTCTGTAACCAAGTCCATATCCTCATCCTCATCCTCATCTGGACCATCGTAACTAATAAAATGACCGCGACAATCGAGAATGAATCCTGTTACGCAGAGCAACCATCTGAGTGGTGTCGTAACGAATACACGAGGGAGAGAGGTGGGAATTTTTAGAAGGGGAAGGACAAGGGAGGGTACATGTGCATCTTCAGTGGTGAAATCGTAAATGTAAACCTTGTAGAGTTGATCAGTCATATTGGGGGGATTTCTCTGTAAGATCAACCCTTTTTAAATACCCCTGCTCAGAAAATTTTATTCACCGGTAAAAAAAAAAAAAGAACCTTGACGGAAGATTATATGATTACATGAAAAAGAAGCTTGGTCTTAAAAATAAAGGAAACTTTAACACAAGATCAGAAGAAGCCGTTTATAGAAGAAACTCGATCCCCGGTCAATTCAAGTTAAATTCTTCATTTACAGAAGCATTTTATTTACCATAGTTGAACCTAAAGGCCATGTTTTGATTGGACCTCGGTATCTTCCATCAACAACAATCTTCTCTGTAATTAAACCGAATCAGTAGTATGTCCGGCAAATTATATGCTGATCATTACTTGCTGAGAAGTTCCCTCACCTAGGTTGTGACGTTGGGATTAAAATTTATTGATCTTCTCTTCCAAAGATTTGAATTTGAGTAATGACATGCCCCAAGAGAACTACTTGTGCAATAATCTGAGGGTGTGCACTGTGTGTGCCTGTTTTCGTCTGTTGCCATCGTAAATGATGACTTCGTTCGAAACAAAGCGGAAATAAATTACCTGACTTTTTCTTTTCTTTTCGAATCTTCAGCTTCGTCAGAAGATGTCTTGAAAACTACATCGGTGGTTCAGAGTTTTCCTAACATTTATTAGGTACTTAAAAATCAAATTTGTATATAAACCCGGATTTGAGGAAGTTCTGTCATAATTCTTCCTTTTCTCCCCCATCCTCTCTCCTCCCTCCTCCTGTCCATAAGGTATGCATAGAGTCCATCTTTTTTTCCTTTCTCATGCTACTCCTACCTTTAGCGTTTTCAAACCATAGCTCTGTCAGGCAAACGGCGGACATAGTACGGCTCAGGTGAGAGAAGATTTTGGTGCCGAATTCGTTTATACTATTATAATTAGCTACTTCAGACATTTTTTAAAAATCTACTCAATTGATTAAATAAATATTTTTACAAATAATTTCATAATAATAATAAGTTTTTTTATGTCCTCGATATCAGTAACCTAATAGGCACTCTTGGCATGTTTCACAATCTGAGAGTATCTGCGTGGAAAACTATACGCAGCAAGCCAGAGATACTTCAAAAAGTTGGACTATATCAGATGGAATTTCGTATCCTATCTGCTCATATCTTTGCAGGGTGGACTTGCATTCTTACAACGGGAGCTTTTTCCTTTCGAGATAATTGTAATTATTATATAAATCTTATTACTATAAAAATTCATTGTAGAAATATTTATTTATTTAATCAATTGAACAAATTTAAAATACATGTATAGAGTAGCTAATCATAATAATAACAAACCCTACCACAAGTTCTACGCCAAAACCTTCTCCCATCTGAGCCACACTATGTCCGACGCCATTCTTCCAGAGCGAAATTCAATATAATACTGTAATATTCAATACTCATATGTTAAGTGTAGACAATGACATAAGGATTGACAATTTCTGGCAGAAAGTATGGGGGATGTAGGAAAACACCTGGCCATGGTCGAAGGTAGATGTTTCTATACTGTAGAAATATAAGTGAATGAGAAAGTGATACGACATGTAATAAACTCACGCAGAGTAAACATAACTTAAGAAGTCCGGTTGGGTTGTGATCAAAAGCTGTTACCACCCAACTGCACTGATCAAATCAACCATGCAGCAAATATAAAAAACATTATCTGAGACCTAAGATTCGTTCGTAGAACTTGAATGATGCAAGCTGAGACAGAAAATTTTTTGGTTACGGTTCTGAGGAGGGAACTTACTAGAGATAAAATAGATTATTGTTTGTTGTTTTTTTTACGGAACTCACCCACAGATGTAAACATAGACTCCTTGTAGAAAGCAAGATCGCCTCGAATATCATCGCGCCAAAACAAGTCAAGCAATCAGAGAAGCCAGATATTATGCCATGTCCACGACCCCAAAGACATCGAAGGGTGATCATGAATGCATCATCGCGCAGAAGGAACATGAATTCACAATGGCACCCATTGCACAAATATTGTTGAATGGTTCTGATACACGAGCAAATATATATTGCCGGAAAGCTTGAATTGAGAACAGAAATCGCCAAAACATACAAATATCTTACATGTATCTTTTTGTTCTATAGAAATCATAGTCAATACGTCTTTTACTTATGAATTAGAGAAACTTACACGTGGCAAAAATCATGTCTTTTATCTAATCAACAGCTTAAATAATGGGAAATAACTATCAATCACAACATCAACTTCATTCCCGACAAAACTGGTATACCCCCCAAGTTTTTTCAATTCTTGATTTTTTGGACGTCCAAATTGATCAAGACGGCATAAATATCATTAGGCCATTTCCCAAAAGACACCTGGAAGGATCTATCACAGCAATGCCAAATAGGTATCGGATAAAGACTAGTCAACTTGCAGGTAGAATGGTAAGTGGTGCCCGAAGGAGTGAGAATTGGAGGCAGCTTGTAGGTGACACCTGTACATTTCCCCCTCTAGCTCTTCCGGAAAGCTTATAAGTCGCGAGTGAAAGTAGTGGGGTCGGGAGAGCACAAATGCACATTGGATTCCTAATTTCTTTTCATTACTCAAATGACAATTAATACTTAAATCAACAGCAATTCCTACTTATCTAACATGGTTTGAGTGGATGCTACTGCTTCGCTGTACATCAGCAGTTCATCAAAACCCTATGATAAATGAGCACTCCTTGGTCAAATAAAAAAAATACTTTTCCAACTGAAAATTCTGGTGTTAAATTGTTCAGAGGAAGACTGCCGTTTTCGTTGGAAATTATAGCTTTGGACCATTCAGCTCCGTAGGATTCTTACGCACATCCCGAAGAAGCTCGACTGCAGAATCAGATTGATGAAAAGGTAAATCTCCGAAGGAAGGGTCGGTATTGTAGGGAAGCAGCGAGGTTGATAATTTGTGTATTTCGGGAACTGTATCAATCGAAGGAATGTTGAAAGATAATGTGTGCTGTAGCAATTTCAACTTGTAATCCTCGTTTGCAGCGATTTCTGCAGTCGACAGCAGGGTTGGATGCTTCCTAAGGGCCATTGCCAGAGGTTCCTTTAACAGACTAAATTCCAGATGCGCAGCCCACAAAACTACATGGCCTTAACCAACTCTACAATGAACAGCAGCAACCTTATCTCGCCAGTATATGTGGCGAGGATAGACGTGGAAGGAAACGACTTTGCATCAACAGACTCTCCTCCACAGTTAAAATATAAACCACGAACGATCGGAGGCTAAAAATCTCGCACTGCAACATCAATGGTGTGTGCGCCGCCTTTCATCTTGATATGGAAACCCAAGGTAAACAGATCCCTTACACGTTCCACCAAAAAAGGCCAAGGGGTCGCCCACCACAAACCTCTAGCTCGGTTCACATCTCCCATTCCGCCTGATCAGACGCAAAGTAAGCATCTGCGAAAAATTCTCTATTGTTGACGTAACGTTTAACGATATGAGTAGCTTGAGATAGAGAAGAAACGACCCTTCCTCCTGGGATGACAAGTAAAGCGCAAGATTTAAACCAGGGCCGCAAGACGAGCACATCTACTGAGATAGTTTGAACAGCATAGGATGGAGATAATATTGTTTTAAGAGAGGATATTGTGTTGGTCGGGCGTGCTGGCGATACTCCTGCTCCCTCCTTTGTACACAAGGACAACCATGGTTACATGCTTAGTCAGATGTTGAGCTCTGCCGCCGTCCAGACGAAACAATGTGCCGATCACTCACTAACTTACATTGAACCTTTCTAACATGGACTGCGTCCAGATGACATCATAGAGCGATGGAACTCAGCCAAGTGCTTGCAGCCGTCCTTTGCCTTTGAAATTTGACGTATGAAAACTGTCCAGTTCTAAGAGGGAACAAATACAATTCCAATTATACCTTCTGACAGGACTCTATAAGGCTTCAGTTTTTGGTCGAGGGCATGGCCTGATACGCGTATCTTGATCACCACAACTGATTTCTCTCTTGCTTTCCTCGAGTTGAAGTTCTATCCATCCACCTAGACTATACCCGGATTCCAACACTTCATTTCCTCCTCTTCAATGCACAAGATACTCCGCCTACCCGAACTTCTGAACGAGATTTTCTCATACTTACCATCACGGACCAACGCAGTTACTGTACAAGTATACCAACTATGGTTTACTCATTCCGTCCTATTTGTGTCAATCTTACAGACGCTGTAAAGGTTCTTTCATCTTTTGGTGTTGGTTTGAATGTAAGAAGCAGATTGTTACAATAAAAAACAGGATTCTGAGCCTCCATTAGTAGGATCTTGGCTTCCAACTGCCTTTGTCATCGCAATCCTGGGATCGTTTCTTATTACATTCGAGAAATGTTCACCAACTCCAATGTTATCAAATTCTATATAATGCTCTTTGGCAAACAGTCCTCTGGAAGCCTTGTTTAGATCTTTTTTCTCCGAAACTAACCATTCTACAATGGCATGGGTTATCGAGGAATATCGAATATTTATTACCTCTATTAACACCGACCTTACAGATTTTTGCATCTCAATACAATACCATCGCCATCTGTTCGTCTTGCGTATTTTTGAGATAGCCTTTCCACCCATGGATAATCAGACGAGTCACGAGGCTGTCTCGCAACCACTCGGCAAATTACTCTCCCCTTTCTTAAAGCTCACCATTCTCGCTATTCCAATCTGTTGCATGACCGAAGAGTTATTTACCACTCTGTCACGACTTCCTAATCTTGAAGACCTTTCATTACTCCCTTGGGTTTTGGACTTTCATAAAATCTATGCAGAGGATTTACCGGAACGGCAACTGGTGGATGATGAAGAGGCCTTCTAACGTTCTTGTTCTTTTGATTCTCTTCTCAAACTCGACATCGCTGATCTCGTCAATGGGAATACGTGGCACGAGCATGGCGACGAAACGTTTACAATGGCACGCATCCTCGAAACGGCTGTTCATTTTTTTAACTTGATAGAATCGACTTGTTGTCCATCAACCAATTCATCAGTTTTACGAACTCGGTACATGAAATCTTCCCCAACGTTCAGAAGATGACGATAATCTATGCGGGTAAATGTGATTTACCCTGGGAAGCAATTCACCTACCATTACAATGTCCAGCACTTATCAAATTAAGGTCGGAAAATAAAATGAATTGGATGATATCGTCAGGACAGCAACTAATTGAAAATCCTGGAAGGTTGTCATTCTACTTTCTCCAGAGCCTCTCAGCTATCAGGCTCTAATCACCTTTTTGCTCAAAATTGTCCAAACTTAGTTGAGCTCGGATTAACTCTGAGCAACGATTTAGAATTTCCGGATCTGAAGATGGCACCCCCACCCGTCAAATTCTCCTTGTTGACTTTGCTAAATGTTGGGAACTCAACGCTCATTCCTGACATCATGATGGAAGTTTCGATGTTTCTGTCCATTATCTGTGGAAAATCCCTCAAGATTAAATCAGGGGACGAGGCAGCATCGATGTGGATAGCCGTCGAAAAAATGGTCGTACTCCAGCTGAAAAATTGGGGGTTGGAAGACGAGATAGCACTATTGCGGACTCGTATTGAGGAATTCAACATTGAGGGAGTATAGGCCGATTGTCAATGTTACAGCCGTTTTTATGCAAGACAGAAATTTACTTAGAAAACGGTTGTAACATCCTTTGGTTTTCACAAACAATCAGGATACTCCTATTACAAAAAAAGTTATATATCTTCGTTGTACAAATCAATGTGGTACAAAATATCAAGGATTATGTTGATTGAACAAAGGAAACGTGGACCGAACGCGTCATACACAGAAAGATTTGAAACAAAGGAAGTTAAACTATGTAAAGGAAGGAGACATAAAGGAACAGCGAATAAAAGAATGGAATTAAAGAGGTGAGTGTAACCAGTCTCAATTTTTATCGAGCTATCTTTTTTTAATTTTTTGAAATAATGTTTCAAGTGTTTCGCCAATGTTAGCGTGTTGATTAACATTAGAATACAGATCGATGAAGTTCTTTTTCCGACACTTTGCTCCATCCAAGGTGTGCGATGAGGTGTACAATATGTTCATAAGTCGCAGGTGCCGGTGAATGCGGATCATATGATGATCATAGTTCCCTGGAAGACACGGAGCCCTTCAGCTCAGGCTAGTAGGGTGGTGAGATACGAATCAATAATGTTGGTGTTTAAGAGGGTTTAAAAAATGCAATATTGACTCTTGCAAATCGGTCAATATCGTTTGGACTAAAGAGTTATAAAAGGCAAGTGTTGCATGATTTAAGGAGAACAGGGGGAAATAAACCTTTCGGTTGATGTGGATCCTACAAGCTAACATCAAGATAGTATCTTGCACCTAGCTCTGGAAAAAAGCTGCCTGTTGATTTAAAAACAACTGACACCTGGCAATACCATGGGATGGTTGTGATTCAATTCGATTCAATTAATATGTTATAAAACGATAAGTTATAAGATGACCGATGGCGTCCACAGACCTGTTCAAAATTGGGTTTGTAGTTTCGCATTCCATCGCTAGCAGTTTTAAATTTCCTGCTTCCCTCTCAAACAGTTTGTGTAGAAATGGAATGAAGCATGCGCTATTAAAACAAATCTTAATTCCCAGCTCATTTGTAAAATGGTATTTTCCTGACTCTTACCTCCGAAGCTTGCGACTTTCGTAGAGAGGCTATTTCCTTGTTCAACATTCGGACCTGAGCCGTCCCGACAATGGAATTAACTAATTTTTCTACATCTGCCCATGATGATGCATGGTTTCCTGTAGCTTCGATCTTCAGAGGCTTCTCACAAATAGCAGTCAGGAAGATTCCGATGTCGATGCAAGAGGTGACTACTGAGTCCCCTACGTCTAAAGTATTTAACGACGAGAACCAAACGTCCGATTTGAGGACAGGGAATTCTGAAGAGCTGTCCAACGTTAAACCAAGTTCGTTTAAATGCGGACAATTTTCTGCGAAAGCGACCAGTGCTTGATAATTGAAAGGTTTTTGGGAGGTAAAACGATACTAATCCAGAGAGACCGATTAGTCGCCACGGTGAGTGTATTATCCAGCTCCATATCGATGGTACATTCAGACACTTTCAAAGCGTCGAGTTTTGGACATTGTAACAATATTTCAATCGCTTGCCAAGGTAAACGGGCCAAAGGGCAGTCCTTGCCTGATATCGATATTGATTGAAGATTCGGACAAATGATGTGTACCGATTCCATGAAAGCTACAATTTCATCAGAACTTTCACAGTAGGGAGAGCAAGACAAGGTATTCAGTGCAGATAATTGAATACCCTGTCCAAAGGCCTTGGTAATTGTAAAGCCTTGATAATTTAAGCTATCATTGACTGAGAGAAAGAATAGAGAAGGGAAGGGTAAAGTATTTTCTGAATCTTCGTCGGCGGTAATGATTTTCTTGTGAAGGTGGTTTTCCACGTAGTCCATATTTAATTCATGCGATAATAGAACATCTTCAAGCCTAGGAAGGCGTGACAGAATGATAAATGTTTCGAGAGTCACGAAATGAGTTGGGATAGAAATTGAGATGAGATCTCGGAGAAGCAACACCAATTCACAGAGTGAACGAGCAACTTGAAGGTTGTCATCTTCATACCACGGAACATCTATTTCAAGAGAACGCAGAAGAGGGGAGCGAGAGGCTATTGTTTGGCATAAGCCACCCATTATATCCGAATCATTTATTTTGCCCAGGGAGATACACAAAACTCGTAACGTTGGCAATAAAAGAGGAACTAAGAAATTAAAATGATCCGCTTCTCCTTGCCATTGGAGAATCACCAACTTCGAAGAAAAAAGACCTGCACAGGGTGGTCGCCAGAGGGCCGCCTGATAAAAAGCGGTATATTCAATGTTGGAACACTTGAGATAGCGAACATGATCTGAATACAGTAAAAAGCGTTGCCATGAATGTGGAAACAAAGGCTGTTTGAAACCTTTATCCTATATTAAAACGATCTATATCTAAAGTGCATTCATTGCAATTTCGAGAACTTACATAGGAAAGAAAAGGTGATAACACATTTAGAGCATCATTAAGTTCGACCCTAGCCCATATAAACGGTATAGATCGTGTGAACCATATCTGACATACACGCGCAGCAACGGTATTTGTATGTTTGGATGTATACGCAAAAATTTCATCCAGGATTTCGGGGACACAAAATATTTTATGCATCGGAAGGAAATGAATAGACTGTGACATGGTGACGGTGACGACGCGTAGAACGTAAGCACCTCTTTTGAAACTCAGCAATATCCCCTTTTGACAACTACGACCATGTTGCCGATCCTTATCTATCTCATTTCTGCTATTATACCCTTCTTGTTAATCCCCTTAAGGTTGCAGGACCTCCTTCCTGCATCGCTCGCTTTATCCGCACCAATCATTCAATATACACTGCCTAGTTCAGGCCCCACCCACGCGCTTCGTCACCTTGCGATTATACCCGAGGCTACCGATATTCTCACTCGTAAGACACTTTTATTTCGCGTTATTACTTACTTACTTACTCCCTAAATTATTTTTAACTTAACGATTTTCATTCTATTTACGTCATGTCTCAGTTCTACCCACTCAAAGACAACAGCCTATCGGCGACCATAAAATACCTGCTTTTATCATAAATACTTTGTCGATGTGGACGGTAGAAGTGAAAATTCCGGTGTTACTCATTCTCGTTGCCATTCTCTTTGGACTTGGTGTATACGTAGGGGCAATATGGATGTCTACTGCGGAAAGGACTGAAAGGTCTCATATCGCAGTTCAATTCCCGAACCATCCCCTCTTACACCAGCAGATCTTTGGGTTACAGAAGATGAAGAAAACTTGTCGATAAGAACTGGATCTGAGACATCGTTTTCTCTAGGTGGCGAGTACACAATACCAATGGAACTCACCACTGTCTTCTGTACTCGCTCTTCTCTCACTCCGTATGTATCAATCTCTGCGGCTGAATCGTGTTAATATCATTCATAAATAAATGCTTAGATCTCTGTCATCCCATTCAACGATGGAAGAAGGATCTCCGGGACATGGCTTGTTTGCGGACGGAGAATACACCATGCCCATGTCTATTAGCCCCACTCCTTCCGCTCCATCGACTCCGATGCGGTATGGTTTAATCCTTGCTGCTGAACTTGACTTCACTATCAAAATATATATAGTAATCAATCAATTTTTCTGCCAATTAATGGATCTCTAGATGGCCCTATAACCCATCTCTTTTCTGTCACAACTCTGCCGAAAACCGTTACCATCGACGAGTTCCTCACGTTACGAGAGTTGGAAAGTCAAGGTGTCATTCTTAGGGGTGTCGGCTTGTTGAAGTATCGGGGGTTCAGTTGCAACTACGGTATGTCCTTCGTGCGTTTTGACCTGTGGTGGACTGCTCTTTCTTAATGATACGTTAGGTTTCACGCTCGGCGCTTGGGGATGGAAGAAGCAGGGAGGTTTATCGTACATGAAAATAAACGTAGACGTATATCTTGATCACACCGCCTCTGACGGCGGGATGGTAAGTTCTGTTCCCGTATAAGACGACCTGTCTATTCATTATTTAGACAGTCTTGATCGCTTTTCCTTGTGCTTTCTATCGCATCGTTTTCGTTTTCGCTTTCGCCAATCACACTTCTACTTCTCAGGTCTCGGGTCAAGCCACACTCTACCGGCGCAGTGGTTGCCGCACGTCTTCATCCCGGGATTGGATTATTTCTGTCAACATGGAATTTTTGTTTTGTGTTGAAGTGTTCGTACACACGTGCTGCTGATGAACATATCTAACCGAGTCTCTGCCGCACTATCGTTGGAACAGTCTTTCACGCTTCAAATTGAATGACGGGTGATTTCGTCATGATGTAACGAGTCCTTTCTGGGTTTAGGAAGTCATGATGGGTCCATGTTCGTTGCTCGCGGTCGTTTTAGAGTCATTGCGCTCACGTCTGCTCGTAAACGCTATGGGATCCTGATGACGTTTCTTCTAGCTCATGTTCACATTTTTTCGGTCGTTATGGAGACATCTGTCTCACGTCTGGATTTTTGTGTTCTTTATGGAGCATTGTTTCTGTTATACAGAAGAGAAGATACACAAACTAGATTGGGAACGTTGATCGGAGCTGAAAGGTAATCACTGCTTTTCCATCCTCATGAGGTCCATCGAATCTGGAGATCTGATGATGAGGCTCGCGTTCGTCTTGTAGTCCGCTTGAAGACATTTGTGCTCGCGACTACTAGCGTCCGCTATGGAGACTGATTGTTTTGATACCAGCGAGGGGATCTACAAACAGGATCGGCAAGCAATGATTCACAAGATACTGTTTCACGCTTGTGCAAGGATGGCTCTGGTGATGATGTTGTTTTTGAGGTGATGGGAATGTACATTCTTCATTTCGATTCTAAAGTTTTCATGTTCCTTCAAATAATCCAACTCCTAGCCATCGCGATGCGCTTTTTCTCCCCGCAACCCTCACCGTCATCTTCACCCCCACGCAACTTTGTTTACCGGAAATGTGGCTTCCTTTCTTGAGTGCGCAGAAGGAATGACAATAAAGATACCCGACCTTCATTGTGGTTTTTTCCGTCATATTCATTTCACATCTGGTCAATGTTAATATTTCGACAAAGGTGACCATTATCATCTATCTTCTTGCATTAGTATTGACCGTTCATTTCAAAGTTATTTCAGCGTCCCAACTCTTAAGATCCCCGTCACTCGTATTAATCACGGATCCTTCGTGACATCCTCTTCGTGATCAGTTTTTTCGAGGAATGTTTTCGAGACGGATACAAGCTGGAATCGGCTTATGTTAAAATGTCAAGTCAAACATCGTTGATCATAAAACGATTTTCTGCCTCTTTCGTTGCTCATGTTTTTTTATTTGCTTGAACGCTATGCTATCTTTTCTGGTATATACCCGGTCCACCGACCCGTCCAACTCGTTTTCACATTCTTTAATCCTCCTTCACTGCTGAACGCCCAACTCGTCTTACATTCATTTCACAAAGTGTTCAAACTCGTGATTATCATCATCGTCTCGCGGCTTATTATTATTCTTATTATTGTGTTAGAACATTCCTAAAAAAAATTTCTCGTCCTACTTTTTTCTTTCTTTCTATTACATTATACCCCGTGTTCTCATCGCAATCACGTATGGTCTCTATTTTCTCGGTCTTTTTCTTCTCTCTGTTTATATATCTTGTGTCCAGCCTTAGACATGTATTTTCTCAAATTTCTTGATCCTTTCTTTCCTCGTGTTATATCCCATAGTATTCCTGTGTTGAGTCTTGATCCTGTATTTCTCACATTTTTTTCCTGTCAGTGTTATACCATGTAATCAGCTCAGTCTATTGATGTAATCCTTTCAATTCCTTTGGGTAGAGTGTGAATCGATGGCTTGAGATGCTTGAATATCACTTAATCTGAACAGATTCACATGCAAGATCCAGCCTGTCGCATGTTTAAAAGTTTATATATTCTCATTGTCATGCTTCCATGCCAGATTCCACAGTACTGTTAGATCGCTCGCCTTGTGATGCTTGGAAGAGATGGAGGCGACGTATAAGAACGAAAAGATGTTTCTGTTGGGACAGAAGTTCACAATGAAACATTAATTTGAATTCCAGGTCGAAATCTAAAACTCTGAATCAGTTTCATTCCTTACTAAAACTCACTCTCGTGGTCAATATTCTTGTACCATCTTTGTTTGCTCACATCAGATAAACCGCTGTATCTCTACGTTAATTTTACATTATTTTTTTAAACGAGGTGTGCGATGTTGATGTTCTAGGAACACGGTCAACATCGTTGAAACAAGTGTCAACATTCACGAGACAACCGGCAGCAAACCGTGTTGTCAATTTCTGCTTAAAGCAGGTATGCTGTTGGCGAATGAAAAACTGAAAGGGTCGACGACATACCTGCTAGGTGGGTTCAAAACGAGGAATTAAACTCCAAGGTGGTCGAAGGGGACAGAGGTTCATCGCGATCGGGGATATATGACGCAAACGTCGACCGGCGAGTCGGAGACGCGTTCACCAATTCAGGATCTTTGAGTAAAAGAGTAAAAGAATGACATATAAGATGCGTTGCTTCCTCAAAATGTGGAGATACTATGTGGAATTGTTCTGCTCACTATGTGGTGCCAGGTCCGAACGTTTATGACAGCACAGCTGTAATGGCTAAACTAGTGGGATCGGATTAGAGTGAAAAGATGGAACGCATACCTGCAGCATTGAACCAATTAATTCACCAAGAATAAATTTCCCTAAATACAGAAAGATAAGAAACGCATCGCAAATGTTTACCGGAAAGTTCTCACTGATATAAGAAGTGTTCAGTTGTCCATCTCGTTTGAGGAAGATGTCGAAGTAACAGATTGGACAAACAGTTCTAGGACGGACAGAAGATATCCACAAAGACCTGCGATTGGATATTACACCTCGATATAAACCAATTAAGTACTAAAAGTAAAATATGTCTGTTTGGGTTCTACAGAATCTAACAAAACAGCGATTACAAGAAACAAAGCACAAAAAAGATAAAGTATACATACTTCAATGATAGTGAAAGAGCTCACTAAACATTTTCCCAAATTTATTGTTGTCGATGTCTTGATAAATGGAAATAATTTTTGAACTTTAGAAGACAGCAATCTTACTAGATATTGTATCAACAAAAGCTAGCGGACCAATTGAACATCAAACGGGACATATCGGTGTTGGGATGTCAACTCTTTGTCATTTCTGTGGTACTGAAGTACCGGCTTTGTTTGAAACATAAAGTCCTATTCGGACTAAACCCTGATGAAACATCAAGGATAAGCTCCAACCAACAGACGGAAGATACCTACCTACGGTTCTTCATTAATTAGACACGTTTTTAAAAGAATCTAAAACCCTTACATAACAAGAAGTCAAAACATGTCTGAATCTTAGAGGCACAGGCCCAGACTCCCAGTACGGAAACATAGTAGTGTCGACCGCTGCAAAGTCTTACATAATTGAACTAGGTCAGTAACATACCGTGTACGTGTACGGCCGTACAAATTACGGGTTGGTACGTGTTCCCTCGTAACGTATCCGTACTGTACTGAGGATCTGGACCAGGCAGGACGCGACGGGTATGTTAGGGATAGCTAACTAATTCACCTGCTTTGTTCATTTGTCGTTCCGAGTCAGTGTCGGGGTCAGCAGCCACAGGAAGATGAGGGAAATACTAACGAGACATTGCTGTGTGAGTGAAACGAAAACATTACAGTCTTTATGAACTTATTACTTATGCAGATAACCCGTACTCGTAATACAATTACAGACGTATATGACCATATTTGTACAGCCTGAGGTCACCGGTACGTGTGGAGGTTTGGGGGCCTTATAGTACGTGTACTGTGCCGAATCCTACTTAATTCAAGCTATGTATTTAAAAAGATCATGGCGACATGAGTCTTTCTGTCAGCTGAAACGAGACTGGAGTACTTATATAGTCTGTTGAAGAAAACAGCTAACAGCGTGACTCTAAGCGCCCGCGACTAAAAGTTTTCTAACCGTCGCATCTGAAGTTCAATCTTTTCCTTTGAACTTCAGTTTCTTTCTCATTGTATTTCCGTTGTCGCAATCTAAATGTTGTTAAGTCCGCAATGTACATACGAGATCCATCAGACCGGGAACTCCATGTGGAAAGTTGTTTATTTGAAAAAATACATTATCGCACACCCATCAAACCCTATATATGACAAGATACTCATATGAAGAAAATAAAGTGTACCGGATGGTATGAAATGTATTTTTGCCCTCTCGACAATGAGAATGTATCCAAGCATTCTCTTATGACTGATGAGAAGGATATAGCCCTGTTAAGCTCAAATAGTAATTATCTTTAGTATCACTTTGAGAAATAATTTTATAATGAGGTAGGGAAAGGGATGATCAGGATTACCATGTGATACAGGTTGGACAAAGCAGATGTTGAAGAACTCATGAGATCGTGGAGACAGTAATTGTTGTCAGGTTTTCACCTACAGTAGTGCTCCTTAAGATTTGTGCTAGTATGCAGTCAAATATACTCTCAGATAAGTTCGTTCTAAGGCTTCTCTCCCATCATCTTGACCCCCATTTGGATAGGTTTTGATTTGATTGTAGGCTACAGTCCTGGAAACTCAAAGATTTGTTTCTGATTCCCACCTTTGAAACCAAGGGCTCCCACAAGATGACTAATTCTTGAGCTTGGGCCACCATCTCTGTTTTCAATCTCTGAACTTTAGCTAATTTATTGACAGAATTAACCATTTTTTCAACATCCTTCCACAATGATGTGCTTGTACCACTGGCTTCAATTGCAAGAGGCCCTTCACAAAGACAAGACAAGAATATTCCAACATCAGCTGAGGAAGAAAGCACCGAGTTTCCAACATTTAGTCTAGTTGTCAAGGTCTGATACCTTAGGTTGATAGTTGATCTTGCAATTGATAACTCTTTTGAGATTATTGATTGGAAGTTCGACTGAGTTGGGGATGTGGCCTCAGCTTATATGCTGTGCCCTCTTCCTAGACCCCGAGTGTATGTCCCCAATTTAATGGTGACAATGCCAACTATAGTAGTCAACAATGGAATCAGATGAAGTTGAGGTCAACAATTACAGTAGGAGTAAGATTGAGAGGTATAACTTAGTGTTGACAATGAGCAAGACTGTCAAGGTTGAGTTGACAACAGCTGAAGTTGGAGATAGATTAATGAGAGACGAAGAAGAACAGATAATAGTTTGTTTATTAGATATTGACCAAGGTCAATATCAAAACTGAGTCTACATTGTATTTACAAGAAGGTTTATATACATGTGAGACTCAGGTATAACATGTGATTCATGATATCATTAATATCATGAGTAATCAGTGAAACAAATGAATGGAGAAGGTAACCCAAGGGGTTACCAGAATGAAAGTATTTCCTGTGGGAAATACCAAGGAGTCCGAGGCAATTGAATTGGTGTTGAGTTGGTGAATCAAAGGTGTTGAGGTGGATCAAGGGTGTTGAAGCATAGTAATGTAATATAATAAGTGAAGACAAGCACAGGGAAACTTCGATATATCCAATAATGAATGATTATATGTTACATACGAATGATCGTGTGTCAGTTTCTGACACTAGTTAACAATGAGAACCAAAGATTTCCTTCAGATTCAGGAAGTTCTTCATCCTTATTCAATGTGACAAATGTCAAACTGAGTTTAATTAGCCATGGACAATGCCAGGCAAAAACAATAAGGGATTCATAGCTGAGAGGTTTAGTAGAAAATAAAGAGAGTGTTTTCCAAGACATTTGATTACTTGCTATAATGACAATATCATCCAGCTCCAGAGTGAAATTAGAGACTTTCAAACAGTCAAGTTCTTTACAGTGTAGCAGTGCTTCAAAGGTATACGATTGAATGGGCAATTCTTGCCTGATATAGATAATGTTTGAAGGTTTGGACAGACAACATGCATTGATTCTATAAAAGCAATGATTGTGATCAGGACTGTTGCACAAGGGACTGACTACAAGACAAGTAAGTCAGAGTGAAGAATTGAATCCCTTGTGAAAAAGCTATAGTGGCTGTGAACATTGAGTTATCCGAATGGTCATAGATATGGAAATCTTGAAGAGAATGGAATGGTAAAAACTCTTCTGAGGAGTCTTCCTGAACAATGGTTACTTTCCAACATCTAGGAAGGTTTTCCACATACTCGGCATTTAATGTGGCTGATAACAAAAGATCTTCAAGTCTAGGAAGGCATGAAAGAATTTTAAACAATTCAGGGGTCATGAAATGGATTGGGAAGGCAACTAAGATGAGGTCTAGTAGAAATGGCATCAATTGGCTAAGTGAATGAGAGATTTGAGCAGTATGATTTTGGATGCCAGTGGGTGGTACTGTTAATTCAAAAGAACACAAGAGAGGTGAACGAAATACTATTGTCTTGCATAGAGCATCCATTAAATCCATGTTTTTCATAACATCCAAATTGATCAAGAGAACCTGTAACATTGGTGAAAGGAAGGGGATCAAACAATTGACATGTTCCCACACTCCTTTCCAAGTGAGAATGGTTAATTTTGAGGAGAATAGATCTGTGCTAGATGGGTGATACAGTGCTGCCTGTGTAAGGGCAGTGTATTTTATATCAGTACACTTGAGAAAGTGAACATTTTTTGAATATAAAAAGAAATGTTCCCAGGCATGAGGGGATAAAAGGTTTTGGAAACCACTATCCTACATTAAGTGTATTACAACATATAAACAATTGTTTGTTATATGAGACTCACATTGGCTCTAAAAGGGGAAAGTATGCTCAAAACACCATTAAGCTTGACCTTATTCCATATAAAAGGTATGGAGTGTCTGAACCATATCTGACAGACTTGTGCAATGATGGTGTTTGTATGTTTAGATGAGTACAAGAAAATTTCATCGAGAATTTCTGGAATTTGAGATATTTTGTGCATTTGAGAGAAATTTCAGTTAAAGGAATGTATAATCTGTGGTTGTGGCTTTGGTTACATGAGTTACTACTACATCTGGGTGTATGACAGGTGTTTTGGGACAAAAATAAAGACAAATTCTGTAAAAGTGTGAACTTGGGGGTGGTTTGGCACAGCTTACCTGATTACCTCTTATAAAGTTTCAGTACCCCTTCAATATTTTGAGTATGCTGAGGTAAATGGTAGATTCCCAGAGGATTGCTGAGTATGATAAAGTACGTAAGAGTATCCTGTGGTTCCCCATGAGGAACCCCTGGGATATTTAAGGACACCAAAGTAGTGTTTGGTAATACTAAATATTCCCCTCCACTACCTAAAGTCCCCAAAGGTAATTATATGGGATGAAATTGAGGAAAACCTAGGTGCTAGCAGTATAACCTTGAAATACCTCTAATTACTCAGGTATTACAAGTGAGGGAACCTGTACTTATTCTTCCTCCAGTGATCAGAAGGTATACTTTGCTTTACTTTGGGAAACCTCTAAATCATATCCAATACTTACTTGTGTATACTTCTAATTTTTTCAAATAACTGCTGTAGTTCTCAGGACTCAGTTGTGGAATGGCAAGGTATTTACTGGTATTGGATAGTATTGAGAGGTAAAACAGGATATTCCGGAGTTGACGGGGATGACTACAAGTTACGTCGGCAATCAACACAATTTTTGTGGTATCCCGCAGTATCCTGCCAGATCTACACACTAACCTACAATTAGTGTGTTTAGAACTTCGATGTTTTCGTGTTATTTGGTTTATACTTTATTTTTGTCCCAAACTACCTGTCATACCTGTCATACCCCGGTCCTGGGTGAATGACTCAGCCGTCTGTTCAACGGTTAATCCCTTGCCCCAATTGTGGGATCAGTGTGGAGATCTATACCACAATCCATTTTTCTCCTTGAAGCCAATAAGGATGTTCAGACATCCCTAGTAGTATGCCCATGACTCAATAGGCATTAATAATAATATTATAATTATTACCACTAGCCTTGGATGGAAGGGGTTTGTTTGTCGCAAAAATTGAAAACGCTTAATTAACCCATAACAGCCCTAACTTTGCAAAATACGGTTTATTAACCCTTATATATTCAAAATATGGCTTAAAATGGTTTATTTTTGGTTAAGTAAAACCTCAATATCAAAGTAAGGGCTTTGATCGTCGAGATTAATAAACCAATTTCGATTTTTGCAACAGCTCAGATAGGAGAAATTTCTTTTCTGATTATTTGAAAACGTTGAAAATACTCTGAGAGCCCTGCAATCTGTTTGTTTTGTTTTTTTTCAGAGAACGAAGATAAGATTGGATATTGTGAATGTAAATATTCATATTCCATAAAGGGGAGCTCAAGCTTTTAAACAATTTAAAATTTTGATCAACGCTTAAATAATTAAGAAAAAATGATTTATTAATCGAGATTAAACCATTAATAAACCAGTTTTTGCACAATAATTAAGGGTTTTGAAACTTCGTAAATCGATTTTTATTTTTTGCGACAAATTGGTAATAACCAGCATAAATGAATTACAGGTTGATTGATAACGTTTGTTGACCCCATGCATATTATGTCTGATTCCGTTCAATCTTGCCACAATTGGGATCTGGAAGACTGTGAGTCGTGTTGTTGCAATGAAGGCATCAAACCCCCTTCTTCGACATTTTGGGCTCATATCCTCTTATTCTGATACTATTCTCATGCTGTTGCCTACGTCGGATTTTTGCAAATAAAAGGCTATGGTTAAATGACAGTTATCTTCATTTCTTAACAGTTCCGACCCTCTTTCCTAAATGTGAATCATCAATCTTAGCAGTTTCATCTAGCTTTAAGCTTTCTGGGCTGGTATCAAAAAAATAAATTGTCAGTATACAGCTGGGGAACTCTGGAGTCGAGACGTACGGTGATGTTCCTATGGAAGGTTCTTGGAATTAGTATGCCACCGCTCGTCAACTGCAATGTAAGGTCAGATGTTAAAATAACTTGACAGGTTGTAGGCATGAAATTGGCAATGACGAATGAGAGACTGGAAAGTACAGTACTATAACTGTTCAAGCATAATAGGAGTGAAGCTCAGGCTGATATTTTGGATTTTTCCAGATTGAAGGTGTAAGAATGAGACACTATTATTAGGACTAGCCATCACTGACCGCTATCGACCCTTTTTTTTAAGCTTTAAGGTAGAATACGTCGGATAGGCGAAACTGACGTCATGTATAAAAGAGAGGTAACATTCGGCATACTTCAAGCCGGGGCTCTTTAACTGGCCGATGAAGATCTGTCAAATTTGTAAAAGCGATATTCTGGAGACAGCCAGAAAAGATTAAGCTGGCACTTTGAGAGTGATATATATCAATAAAATTTAATCTTCATTCAAGATTAACAGACCTCGCAGCATGAAGGTATTCTTCCATATTGCAACTAAGTAAGCTCAGTGTCGGTTGTTGAGGCAATTTGAATTATATTTGTTGCTTATGAGAGACGAGGACTAGTTTCAAATAAAGAGTACCGGGAGCCATATATGTATGTAATGTATTTTCGCCGATAATAGTTGATCATTTTATGTGGCATTTGATTCAGTTCACCGCTTTTTCCCGCTTGATTGTACGCGTCGACGATCTCCTAAAAACGCATGTCAATCCTAAGTAAGCATTGGCGGATATTCCGTACCTAACAAGGGGACCTACTCAGTGCTGTTATGGTCGGTAGTCGGTGAAAGTTTCCCGTCAAAGTTTAGGATCATCCTATATATTATAATTCATGTACCTGAACGAGGTCTTTTCGTAACCAATCACAAAGCTGTGATGCCCTTTCCTAAATTCGTAGAGAACTTGCCAGGTTAAAGCTTTTGTTGGTCTTCATCACTGTGATAGATCGATCGTCGACCAATCAGTCCGTTTAGGTGAGAGTAACGAGGGCTGTGAGCTACTTCTGCCATAGCCTTCATATAGCCTAGGTTGATGGGCACACAGATAATATTTTCTCCACAGGAGAAACCTGTCAAAGACTAGATGAAAAAGACGCTTGAAGAAGAACGTAATTCCGTGAAGCCCCGCAAAATTTGAATATGAGCGTTACATTAGGCTAAGGTCTGCTAAACCTTGTAAGATTTCAATTGTTATCGACGTCAGGTCCAATCCTTTCGTTAAGATGTCCGCGACGTTTTCCTTCGATTTTACATACGTTAACGCTATCTCGTTTGATGCGACTTTTTCTCTGGTGAAGCGACTACGAGAGTTGGAAGTCCGTGACAGTATTAGTTTGTGACATCCTGATTACTAATTCCCCAAAAAAGGATCTTCTCCGCTTCTCGAAATCTCAACCCACGAATCATCGTCTTTTGATATCAAGAAATACCCCTTTTTTTGTCCTGTAACTATCACGCCTATCATGATTCCCAATGCATTTGAAATCATGTTTGACAGATCTGCTGACAATGTTCCTGGTCCAGTCGCTAGCTTACTATGGCTAACGAGCATAGCGTAAGGTTAAAACAAGTTACAGCGGAACGGTGATTCCGTTCGTTTCCCTTTCTTCAAATAATTAGCTTCAGTGAAGCATCCGTTTAATTTTCTCACTTCCTCATCTTTATACTTTATATTCCCTTTTAATTATGAACAATTCTACTCTGTCTTTTCAAGACGATAGTCAAGCCCAAGATGTTCTTGAGTTGGAGCAACTAATACAGATTCTCACAGACAAGTAATCTCCCCCCTTAAAATTTTTTTTTCCAGCTGACCAAACTTGTACCCCAGCAACATATTCTTGTACACCATCACCTCTATCACAGGTAACTCGTATTTACCCTCAAATTTCGAGCAATGGATGACAACTCCCCTTTCAGTTTTACTCTTATACGATTTGTTTTTGTGTCTCGGAAAAGAGGTTGAACTTATTTGGAAGAAAAAGATAACACTTACTAGTGTTTTGTACTTTTTGACGCGATACGGTTCTACCCTATACGTATCTTCCCAATGCACTTATACGTACCTTCAAGTACGCTTATTTCAAAACCAGATGTTTTACTTGACTCATATTTGTATTTGTCACAGCTATACTTAAAGTCGGTACCTTGGAAAACAATCAAACTTCCGATCATCCTCATAACACTTTTTTTCATAGCGCCAACCTTACCAGCCTGGGTGTAGGGTTCACGATTCTCCTCGATACTATCGGAACGCTCGATCTGATAGGTCTACAAGGTATATCCAACCTTTATTTAGTTTATCATCATTTTTATGGAATTCTATCACAAGGACTGTTGGGTATTCGATTGTATGCAATTTATGGAGGAAACAAGTACATTTTGGGGATACTGTTATTCCTCTACGCCCTTGGAGTTGGAACATCTATAGCTCGTTCGTCATACATCATTTGAAAGTTCTCCCCAATCCTGATCCTAATTCAAAAATACTTTAAAGTCGTATCTGTGAAACTTCCAACAGAGAATGACGTCAGCCCTCTATACTACAGGTAACTCTTACTACGCATTTAGAGTTTCAACCAAACTAACTTTTCTTTCTTTCTAGAGGTGCGTGTATCTATCACTTTTGGCGAAAAAGTACCATCTGATCCTGTTTAGCCATTAACCTTACACAATCGCTTGCTATCATCATTTTTGACACTGTTGTTTTCCTTGGAACGATTGTGAAAACATACGGGACATGGAAGCTTCAACGAGAGGTAGGATCCAAAAACCGAAGCGTTACGGACATAATCCTTCGACAAGGTAAGAGAAGGAAAACTATTATCAGCTGTACTCGTGCGTCAATGGTTTTACTTTTATAGGCGTTCTTCGCTATAGGTATCTCTCTTTCAATTATTCGTGATAACGCATTTGTTGACCCCCCCGAATAGTTTTATTGTGATCCTTACACTTGTTAATTTGATAGCGCGTCAAGTGAGCACTTTTATATATTTCAAAGAACCACGCTCATTTTCTTGACGCACCATTTAGACTATTAGGGTAGGTATCATCACAGCATGCTCACATATCGTTCTGTTGGTAACCGTAGTTCTCTTTTTCCAAAGCTCGTCCCGTCGGAAATAATCAGCTTCCTTCAACAAGCGTACGTTACCACCCATTTACATATTTCCCTTTTCTTTTTTTTTCTTTTTTTAAAAAAAATAACGCACATAAAGTTTCTCGCCGCTACTACTGTGTCGAATAACGTTAGAACTCCGGGAACTCCATGAAGCACAAGTCGATAAAGTCACACTCCCAACACTTGCTTGGTCCGTTGAAGGTGCACGACAAGGTGCACATTACGTCCATGAGACGATCATTGCTGAAGCTGCAGGGGACCTCGGATCATATGATGACGAGGATAGTCCCATTGAGGATGATGAATTCATGCTCGTAACGGATCATTTATCGACTATAACATCAAGGAGATCAGATCTGGAGAGTGGAAGTCTGTCAATGGATGATGATATGCCATCGCGCAGTTCGCGAAGTTTAAGACGGCTGACGCACGGATCTTGTGAGTTCTTCTAAACTCTGCTTGCAGTATGACATGACATTCCTGATCATCCTTTTTTTTCGATATGAAGTTACTACTCGAAGTGATGATAATTTATAACGAGTTTCCAAATATGTTTTATATAGGGTTCAACGATGGGTGTAACTTAATATTTTTTTTTGACATATACGACTGTTCCACACGCGGATCTTCAACCGAGTGCCTTGCGCCATTTCATATTCTGGCGGACCGTATAAGTATTTCGGTCTTTCTAGTGTCGTCCAAAAGAAAGCATGCTGACTTGAAAGACTTGCACGGATTTGAAAGAAGCAACGACGTCGAGACTCTATCATTGCCATACATCCATTCACCTTTGCCTCAACTCGCTTGCTAATCAAACAAAAGTGTGAGGAATTAACACTAAGTAACGTTCCTAACAAGATAAAGGCCTGGCACTTACAGTAACGATGGAGATGATGGATGTTCTGGTATTGGGACTCCAATTTGGGTTGATGATAGTAGTGGGTTAACCTTCGCTGCATGAGCACATGTTGACTAATAAGGGTAACTTATATGTATTCTTTGTCCAATTGTCGTTGCATCTATATCCTTCCTACACCCACTGGATCCCTAAACCATTCCACTGGGGTTCTGGACTGGTCCTCGCGGAGTTCGTCCGACAACCGACGTTAGATTTGGATGCAAACCAATAAACAATTCCGGCATGCAGATCAGGCAAGTCAAAAAGGGCTAAACAAGAGGTTGCTCAAAGGGCGTGATGAATATTTTGAGACTGATATCATTTGTTCACCAACTTGTCTCGGTTATTGTTTGTGGTCCATTCGTGAACGACGCAACTGGACGGCAAATGATATATCATCCTAATGTCCATGAGCAATCTCAAACCCTTTAGGTCCGGTCTTAAAGTATCAAAATGTGTTCGTTGGCGTATAAAAGTCTCCTAAATGGGCCAATGAGATTGACTCTGCACTTCGTTCTGAGGTCCATGTGTGAATTTTAACCATGTTCAAATTAATCCGACATTCCTTCCAAAATGAAATGAATTCTCTGTTATCCAAATCACTGCTCCGACTATTCTATGGACATTTTCATGGAGCTTTCTGAAAATTTCCTCTAATATTTTAGACACCGGACTTGACAAGATAATATACAGGTGCCAGATTATGCTGGGTCTCCTTACATACGGAGTGAGTACGGAGCATTTGGTACCACTATATTACCGTTTGATTCATTTTTCTAGAATTTAGTTAGCATGAGCAATCCTGTCAACTATTTTTTGCGCCTCGGGGATTTGGTCATAATGAATGATGGTATCTTGATAACCTTCAAAGCCATCAGTTCGTGGGTAATCCGTCATATCCATCTCGAGGGCGGTTTGCATCCACCTATAATTTGTTTAATATAAGATGTATAATTTGATTTTATGCAGATACTTACGCTTTAAAATCTGCTGGGTTGGGGTTCTGTGACGAGTATCTAAACAATTGCTTGTCAACATGAGCCCAGAAGTCATCCTTTTCCGAATGTCGTTGGTGATATGAATAACAGATGAAGCGCTAGCAAAATTTGAAGGAATTAGGTATTATTCGGATTGTGTATATGGTGGCATACCAAAACCGCCAAACGCCGTAACAACTCAACTGTAATTGCGATCGAGCATTTTGAAGAAAGAGTTCGCGCAAGCGTTGTAATGTGCATCTTTGGTCCGCTACTAATCGTTTTGTTCTCTTTATTAAAACCGATGGAAACTGCCAGCTGAAGAATTTTTGAGGAAATTGGGGAATTAAAAAATTATTTGGAAATGTAAACAGACCGTGTCTTGGAGGTAATGTCTGAATTTGGTTGCAATATCATTCACCTTTGACGAAATAGTTGCGTTTTGTCCTTCATCTGTAGTCGGTGGAAGCTGGGCTACTCGAGCTTCTCGCATGGCAGCCTAATTTAAATAAGTACTGAAACGGACTGGAACATGAAATTTAGTAATACGATGACTATGGAAGCCCAAGAAGCTTGATATTCCTTGAGATGAGGAGAAAGTCCAAGTTTCCACGTATAGGCTTGAAGGTTGGCAATCAAGTCGTGTGGAATAACGTAAACTTGGGCATGAGAGAACAGGGTCTCGTGAAGAGTGTGTTGAAGGAGAGAAAAACGCGTGTAAAGTAATCCGGCACGTTCAAACGCATCAGCCTGAAAAAAAAACGCTAATAAATGGGAGAGTGTAGTCGAAGTTGATATACATACCTCGGCCCATGCTTGAACATCAGCTTCCACTTCAGCGGGGATGGACATTTTGTCTTTTACAATGCTGAGGCAGTGCTGAATCTTGGCACGGCGATGAGGAATAGGAATTTCGTCGTCGTCCCGTAAACCACCATCACTACTACACTTCCCGAATTTGCGTTTGAGCGAACGAGGTGACGGCATATCGATGTTTACATCAGGCGGAAGAGAATCGTCTGAATGAGACTGTTCGAAGCCTAGTATGTTCCGTGTCTTGGTACTGAGGCCTAGATCCACATTAACAGTTTGTGGCCTGTCACGAGATAGGGTGGTAGGGTTGGGAGTTGATGGTACTGATTCTCCGGGTTGTGAGACAGCATTGGTGTCTCCGTTTGGACTGGGAACTTTTGAGCCTGGAGAAAAACCGAATGCAGGATTTGCGTACCATCCATCCTTTAAAAAGAATAACTTAGATTAATACATAGAGTAGCGGATGCATAAGACTTACTGAACTGGATTCATTGATGACTCGGTTGGACGAAGCGTTATCCACCTGCAGGTCTGTTTGGCAGATAGCGTCGACCTTTGCTGGCGTCTGTGATGTACTGACAGATACATTTCTATTGAGTTGGTATGTCAAGCTTTTTTTTTTTTTAGAAAATCAGTTCAACTTACAAAGAACCTGGCGACGTTATTGTGATGTTATTGTTGGAGAAACAAACTAAAATATCCGGGCGAAGCGGTAAAGGTTGGTTGTTTGACATAAATGCTATGAGGAAGCTTTGAAAGGAAGTACTAACCTAGTAAAGACCTGTTTTAAGTACATATATACTCGAACCCGTCCACTTGGACGGGTTCGTAAAGGAGTCCTATGGAAAAAAATTTGGGGAATGCGGACCGTGACAAGGCTGGACGTGCGGAGGGGGCTTATCGGGAGTTCAATTTTGTGTTTTTGCCAAGGGTCCGGGAAATATCGAGCGGACAGGTTCTTTAAAATTCAAGCCCCTCCAAGGCCGAGATGTACATTAAAGTTTAGTATGTGATCTCTCACGACTAAAAAGGACTTTCGTACGCGCAGCTGAAGTTCAACTTTTTCCTCTTGAACTTCAGGTGCGCTTTACTTCGTAATATATTATATTATATACACTAATAATAGTTAAAACCTTTTAGATTGACTGTTGCCTTCTCTCGCACTGAACAATTCTCGTTAGTTCGAATGTGTGGAGGAATGTGCTTCGTTGCTCTATTCACTGGCTAGCTCACTTTCTCTGTCGTTGGCCACAATTTCAAATTTACCTCAATGATCTTGAATTTCAGATGAACACACGTCCGACTCTTCGTTTCGACGTCTGCGCTATCCTCAACGAATTTCCATCTCTTTCGACTATTGTTTTGAACACTTGGCAGGTCTATCGTCGACTCTTCTTTTTCATTCGCTAAAAACATACTTTTTTTCAAGCACAAGTTACTTTGGCAACCATGAACGCTTGTTTCAACAACCGCCGACGTTCTCAGAATATCGGAACCGTACATCGCGTTCAAAATTTTAACTTAGAAAAACGGCTGTTTATTCGATGAAATGAAATAAAGACGGGTACAGGTGTATGAATGTTTAGCTGCGATAGTGAGGTTTACATAACTCAACAAAAAGTATTGGACGACCTAGAACGAGATTGGGTTTCAGCTCTTGAATGGGACCTCAGTTTCATCTTCAACTCCTTGGGCTTCTTCTTCAGCTTAGACTTGGCTTCGGTAAAGTGGGCGACGTCACGGACACTGCGAAGGCATTGGCCGGCCGCGTCGATAACCAGCGGAATGTCGATTCGACCTTTCTTATACGCACTAATTTCTCCTGATACATATGAAAATGAGCTGTTTCCTCACACACGAGCGAGCAAAACTTTTATTAAACTTACTTGGAGACCAATCCCTTATTCCCACTGCCAATAACCGTTTGCATTGCCTCATAGACAGCTTTTGAACTGGCAAACCATCTCTGTATGCGAATTGTTCCGGCCAATTTATTAAACACCTCTGAGTCGACAAAAGCAACCTCGAAAGTGTGGCCCATGGAACCATTTTATACTGTTTCATAGGAACTTGTGATTGAAGAAGGGCGATGAAATGCTGTCTGAGATCAACGCGTGAGTCACCTATCAAGTGAATGGTATTTGGTGGAATAGGAATTGCATGGTCCTGTTCATCACCTCATCGTCTCCTAGTTCGAGGAGGCATAGTAGATGTACCAAGGTCAATAGACGGAGATTCAGAGGTTTTAGTTTTACTAGAAAAGATATATATTTGAGTATCACAATACCAACATTAATATATGAACGACAAATACAAACATTGCAAGCTCTGCAATTTCGGGTTCATTTTTTATGAGGACTGGGCGTCGTGAAGGACTCATAATGTAGCTGTGTCGTCGGTGGCACGTCATCGAATATCCTGGTTTATATATACTGCAAAAATCGAATGTAATCAAGACAAACAGTGACTTATCAATCGATATCAAACCATTAATAAACCATTTTCAGTATAATGAGGGGGCTTTGAAGCGTGATAAATCAATTTCAATTTTTGTGACATTTTACGTTTTCGAAGCAAATTTGAGAATACGCATGTTCTTGAATGTGGTTAGACTTCCAGCTTCGAGAATACCTGACATGCATGAAAAGGTGAGACGTAATGAGGTTGTGGCCCAACGTAAATGGGTCGATATCGATATCGATGACATGACTCACACTGATTGAGGCGCCTCAAGTCCCGGGAATGTGCATTCATCAGTTTTTGTTGAATGTACACATATTGAATTTGGGGATGAGGTTGAATTCAATGCAATCCTATTGTCTTCTCCGATGCATTTGCTAATAGGGGCAAAGAGAAAATCACCATCTAGATCACTTTGGTCCTCACTTTCCTGGCTTAACACGTCCGCTAGAGCTCGTTGTTGTTATTCAAGAAGACTTTGGACCTTGTGCCATCAATGATCACGCGTAAAGCACCCTTGAAGAGGCAGCTGCGACTAAGTATAAATTGTCGGAGTCGGGCCTCGAAGAAGAACAGGTTTCAATGCACAAAATACTTATTTCAAACTCCAGGGATCGTCGACGAAATTTTCTCGTATTTATCTGAAAATTCAAACACCGTCGTTGCACGGGTCTGTCAGGATATGATTCCGGCGCGATCCATAATACCGTTTATATGGAATAAGGCTAAGGTTAACATTTGAGTGTACTTTCACATTTCACGGCGGATGTAAGTTGAAACACAAATAATAAATAATCTTTTATACGAGATAATCATAATTACGATAACGGTTTCCGGCAACCTTTATCTCCTCATGCCTGGGAGTGTTTCTTTTTATATTCAAAAAATGAAAATGTTGGCTTTCTTGAATGTCTCAATATAAAATATAATATGCTGCTCTTACACAGGCAGCACTATATCGCCCATCTATCACAGATCTATTCTCCTCAAAATTAAGCATCCTCACTTGGGAAGAAGTGTGAAAACATGTCGATTATTTATTCCCTTTTTGTTGATCTCCTTGAATGGCGTTATGACAAGCACAGATGTGATAGATACCTTATGCAAGACACACTCACATCTCGCGTGTGCATTTGAATTAACTGTACCACACTTAGCCAGCTGATGCCATTTCTACTAGACCTCATCTCTGTTGCCTTCCCATGATCCCTGAATTGTTTAAAATTCTTTCGTGCCTTCCTAGACTTGAAGATATTGATATTCTCTTATTGGCCACGTTAAATGCTGATTATGCGGAAAGCCTTCCTAGACATAAAGCAACCATTGTTGAAGACTCTGGGGAGGAGTCTTTACCATTTCATTCTCTTCAATATTTCCATCATGATGTCTACGACCATTCGGACAATTCAACTGTCACAGCCGCCACAGTTTTCTCACAAGGGATTCAATTCTTCGCTCTGACTTATTTGTCTTGTAGTCAGTCCCTTGTGCGGCAGTCCTGACTCGGACCACATCACTTTTGTAGAATCGAGCAAGGTCATCTGTCTGAATCCTCAAACCAATATCAAGCGAGAATTGATCATTCTATCATATACTTTTACAGGTAATTCAAGCACTGCCACAATGTAAAGAGCTTGACAATTTGAAAGTCTCCCATTTTGACATTCTGGAGCCGGGGGATATTGACATTATAGCAAGTAATCGAACCTCTTGGAAACATCTTTCAGTACTTATGAGCCCTTTATTGTTTTCTCCCTGAATTTTTCACAATCAGTTGAACCCAAACTTGACATTGGAAAATGACTTGGAACCAGATGTTTCGTTCTCGTTGGCCTCGGGCTATTT
Organism: Clathrus columnatus; assembly: GCA_020884735.1. NCBI lineage: Eukaryota > Fungi > Basidiomycota > Agaricomycetes > Phallales > Clathraceae > Clathrus > Clathrus columnatus. Next base: position 3,063,936 of record BPWL01000002.1, read on the forward strand.
TTTTGCGGAAAGCCCCTTGTAATTGAGGCTAGCGGTCCACATGCATCATGGCGGCTATGGAAGGATGTTGAAAAATGGATTAATTCCGTCAGTAAGTCAACTCGAGTTCGAATGTTGGAAACAGAGATAGTGGCCCGGGTTCGGGAAACAATCGTCTTATAATTATTCAAGTCTCGGGATACATTGAAGGTGAGAATTTAGCCTAAAGTGGGATTAATATCGACCCAAACCGCTGAGATCATAAGTAGAGGAGCCTTGAGATTGCAATCTTTAGAGCCCAGAGGTATTTTTGAATACGAATCAAGTTAAGAGTTGAAGGGATCTGAGGCTAATGAACAGTGCCTCGGGGTTTGAGGTGGAACCGTGGAAGCATGACAATGAGAATATATAAACTTTTAAACATGCGACAGGCTGGATCTTGCATGTGAATCTGTTCAGATTAAGTGATATTCAAGCATCTCAAGCCATCGATTCACACTCTACCCAAAGGAATTGAAAGGATTGCATCAATAGACTGAGCTGATTACATGGTATAACACTGACAGGAAAAAAATGTGAGAAATACAGGATCAAGACTCAACACAGGAATACTATGGGATATAACACGAGGAAAGAAAGGATCAAGAAATTTGAGAAAATACATGTCTAAGGCTGGACACAAGGTATATAAACAGAGAGAAGAAAAAGACCGAGAAAATAGAGACCATACGTGATTACGATGAGAACACGGGGTATAATGTAATAGAAAGAAAGAAAAAAGTAGGACGAGAAATTTTTTTTAGGAATGTTCTAACACAATAATAAGAATAATAATAAGCCGCGAGACGATGATGATAATCACGAGTTTGAACACTTTGTGAAATGAATGTAAGACGAGTTGGGCGTTCAGCAGTGAAGGAGGATTAAAGAATGTGAAAACGAGTTGGACGGGTCGGTGGACCGGGTATATACCAGAAAAGATAGCATAGCGTTCAAGCAAATAAAAAAACATGAGCAACGAAAGAGGCAGAAAATCGTTTTATGATCAACGATGTTTGACTTGACATTTTAACATAAGCCGATTCCAGCTTGTATCCGTCTCGAAAACATTCCTCGAAAAAACTGATCACGAAGAGGATGTCACGAAGGATCCGTGATTAATACGAGTGACGGGGATCTTAAGAGTTGGGACGCTGAAATAACTTTGAAATGAACGGTCAATACTAATGCAAGAAGATAGATGATAATGGTCACCTTTGTCGAAATATTAACATTGACCAGATGTGAAATGAATATGACGGAAAAAACCACAATGAAGGTCGGGTATCTTTATTGTCATTCCTTCTGCGCACTCAAGAAAGGAAGCCACATTTCCGGTAAACAAAGTTGCGTGGGGGTGAAGATGACGGTGAGGGTTGCGGGGAGAAAAAGCGCATCGCGATGGCTAGGAGTTGGATTATTTGAAGGAACATGAAAACTTTAGAATCGAAATGAAGAATGTACATTCCCATCACCTCAAAAACAACATCATCACCAGAGCCATCCTTGCACAAGCGTGAAACAGTATCTTGTGAATCATTGCTTGCCGATCCTGTTTGTAGATCCCCTCGCTGGTATCAAAACAATCAGTCTCCATAGCGGACGCTAGTAGTCGCGAGCACAAATGTCTTCAAGCGGACTACAAGACGAACGCGAGCCTCATCATCAGATCTCCAGATTCGATGGACCTCATGAGGATGGAAAAGCAGTGATTACCTTTCAGCTCCGATCAACGTTCCCAATCTAGTTTGTGTATCTTCTCTTCTGTATAACAGAAACAATGCTCCATAAAGAACACAAAAATCCAGACGTGAGACAGATGTCTCCATAACGACCGAAAAAATGTGAACATGAGCTAGAAGAAACGTCATCAGGATCCCATAGCGTTTACGAGCAGACGTGAGCGCAATGACTCTAAAACGACCGCGAGCAACGAACATGGACCCATCATGACTTCCTAAACCCAGAAAGGACTCGTTACATCATGACGAAATCACCCGTCATTCAATTTGAAGCGTGAAAGACTGTTCCAACGATAGTGCGGCAGAGACTCGGTTAGATATGTTCATCAGCAGCACGTGTGTACGAACACTTCAACACAAAACAAAAATTCCATGTTGACAGAAATAATCCAATCCCGGGATGAAGACGTGCGGCAACCACTGCGCCGGTAGAGTGTGGCTTGACCCGAGACCTGAGAAGTAGAAGTGTGATTGGCGAAAGCGAAAACGAAAACGATGCGATAGAAAGCACAAGGAAAAGCGATCAAGACTGTCTAAATAATGAATAGACAGGTCGTCTTATACGGGAACAGAACTTACCATCCCGCCGTCAGAGGCGGTGTGATCAAGATATACGTCTACGTTTATTTTCATGTACGATAAACCTCCCTGCTTCTTCCATCCCCAAGCGCCGAGCGTGAAACCTAACGTATCATTAAGAAAGAGCAGTCCACCACAGGTCAAAACGCACGAAGGACATACCGTAGTTGCAACTGAACCCCCGATACTTCAACAAGCCGACACCCCTAAGAATGACACCTTGACTTTCCAACTCTCGTAACGTGAGGAACTCGTCGATGGTAACGGTTTTCGGCAGAGTTGTGACAGAAAAGAGATGGGTTATAGGGCCATCTAGAGATCCATTAATTGGCAGAAAAATTGATTGATTACTATATATATTTTGATAGTGAAGTCAAGTTCAGCAGCAAGGATTAAACCATACCGCATCGGAGTCGATGGAGCGGAAGGAGTGGGGCTAATAGACATGGGCATGGTGTATTCTCCGTCCGCAAACAAGCCATGTCCCGGAGATCCTTCTTCCATCGTTGAATGGGATGACAGAGATCTAAGCATTTATTTATGAATGATATTAACACGATTCAGCCGCAGAGATTGATACATACGGAGTGAGAGAAGAGCGAGTACAGAAGACAGTGGTGAGTTCCATTGGTATTGTGTACTCGCCACCTAGAGAAAACGATGTCTCAGATCCAGTTCTTATCGACAAGTTTTCTTCATCTTCTGTAACCCAAAGATCTGCTGGTGTAAGAGGGGATGGTTCGGGGAATTGAACTGCGATATGAGACCTTTCAGTCCTTTCCGCAGTAGACATCCATATTGCCCCTACGTATACACCAAGTCCAAAGAGAATGGCAACGAGAATGAGTAACACCGGAATTTTCACTTCTACCGTCCACATCGACAAAGTATTTATGATAAAAGCAGGTATTTTATGGTCGCCGATAGGCTGTTGTCTTTGAGTGGGTAGAACTGAGACATGACGTAAATAGAATGAAAATCGTTAAGTTAAAAATAATTTAGGGAGTAAGTAAGTAAGTAATAACGCGAAATAAAAGTGTCTTACGAGTGAGAATATCGGTAGCCTCGGGTATAATCGCAAGGTGACGAAGCGCGTGGGTGGGGCCTGAACTAGGCAGTGTATATTGAATGATTGGTGCGGATAAAGCGAGCGATGCAGGAAGGAGGTCCTGCAACCTTAAGGGGATTAACAAGAAGGGTATAATAGCAGAAATGAGATAGATAAGGATCGGCAACATGGTCGTAGTTGTCAAAGGGGATATTGCTGAGTTTCAAAAGAGGTGCTTACGTTCTACGCGTCGTCACCGTCACCATGTCACAGTCTATTCATTTCCTTCCGATGCATAAAATATTTTGTGTCCCCGAAATCCTGGATGAAATTTTTGCGTATACATCCAAACATACAAATACCGTTGCTGCGCGTGTATGTCAGATATGGTTCACACGATCTATACCGTTTATATGGGCTAGGGTCGAACTTAATGATGCTCTAAATGTGTTATCACCTTTTCTTTCCTATGTAAGTTCTCGAAATTGCAATGAATGCACTTTAGATATAGATCGTTTTAATATAGGATAAAGGTTTCAAACAGCCTTTGTTTCCACATTCATGGCAACGCTTTTTACTGTATTCAGATCATGTTCGCTATCTCAAGTGTTCCAACATTGAATATACCGCTTTTTATCAGGCGGCCCTCTGGCGACCACCCTGTGCAGGTCTTTTTTCTTCGAAGTTGGTGATTCTCCAATGGCAAGGAGAAGCGGATCATTTTAATTTCTTAGTTCCTCTTTTATTGCCAACGTTACGAGTTTTGTGTATCTCCCTGGGCAAAATAAATGATTCGGATATAATGGGTGGCTTATGCCAAACAATAGCCTCTCGCTCCCTCTTCTGCGTTCTCTTGAAATAGATGTTCCGTGGTATGAAGATGACAACCTTCAAGTTGCTCGTTCACTCTGTGAATTGGTGTTGCTTCTCCGAGATCTCATCTCAATTTCTATCCCAACTCATTTCGTGACTCTCGAAACATTTATCATTCTGTCACGCCTTCCTAGGCTTGAAGATGTTCTATTATCGCATGAATTAAATATGGACTACGTGGAAAACCACCTTCACAAGAAAATCATTACCGCCGACGAAGATTCAGAAAATACTTTACCCTTCCCTTCTCTATTCTTTCTCTCAGTCAATGATAGCTTAAATTATCAAGGCTTTACAATTACCAAGGCCTTTGGACAGAGTATTCAATTATCTGCACTGAATACCTTGTCTTGCTCTCCCTACTGTGAAAGTTCTGATGAAATTGTAGCTTTCATGGAATCGGTACACATCATTTGTCCGAATCTTCAATCAATATCGATATCAGGCAAGGACTGCCCTTTGGCCCGTTTACCTTGGCAAGCGATTGAAGTATTGTTACAATGTCCAAAACTCGACGCTTTGAAAGTGTCTGAATGTACCATCGATATGGAGCTGGATAATACACTCACCGTGGCGACTAATCGGTCTCTCTGGATTAGTATCGTTTTACCTCCCAAAAAACCTTTCAATTATCAAGCACTGGTCGCTTTCGCAGAAAATTGTCCGCATTTAAACGAACTTGGTTTAACGTTGGACAGCTCTTCAGAATTCCTGTCCTCAAATCGGACGTTTGGTTCTCGTCGTTAAATACTTTAGACGTAGGGGACTCAGTAGTCACCTCTTGCATCGACATCGGAATCTTCCTGACTGCTATTTGTGAGAAGCCTCTGAAGATCGAAGCTACAGGAAACCATGCATCATCATGGGCAGATGTAGAAAAATTAGTTAATTCCATTGTCGGGACGGCTCAGGTCCGAATGTTGAACAAGGAAATAGCCTCTCTACGAAAGTCGCAAGCTTCGGAGGTAAGAGTCAGGAAAATACCATTTTACAAATGAGCTGGGAATTAAGATTTGTTTTAATAGCGCACTTTTCATTCTATCTCAACACAAACCGTTTGAAAGGGAAGCAGGAACTTCAAACCTGCTAGCGATAAAGTGCGGAATTGCAGATTCAACTTGGAGAGGTCTGGACGTCATCGATCAATTGACGGCCAGTCTTTTCCTTTTTCGAGGGCGAGGCGCAAGATACCACATATTTTGATGTTATCTTGTAAGGTCCACACAAACAAAAGATTCATTTTCCTCTGTTCTTTCTTAAGACATGCAAAAAATAGTATAATTCTAGTCTAAACCAATTGCAACAGCTAGTATCGCTCTATTTATACACTTTTAATACCAATATTACGGACTCTATATTATCTTATCCTGAACTAAAAGATTCCGTGTCTTCCACAGAACTATCATCATCATATGATCCGAGTTCACCTGCGGCTTCGGCAATGATGGTATCATGGACATATCGTACCCCTTGTCGTACACCCTGGAAAGACCAAGTAAGTGTCGGAAGGACAACTTCATCGATCTGTATCTCATATCGTTCTCGAAGCTCTAACGTTAATCGACACACTAGCATCGGTGAAACACTGGAATGTTGTTACAAAAAAATAAACTTGTGAGAGAAATATGCCCACATACGCTTGTTGAATGAGGCTGGTCACTTCTGTAAGGACGAGCTTGTAGAAAAATGAACACAACTTTATGGGGGGAAATGTTTGGGTGATGATTTGACTCACAGTAACAGTGGTCTATATTAGGTTAGAAAAACCGACGATGAGGGTTTGAAATAAGTGAATCACGTACTTGACGTAGTATCACACCACCAAGTGTAAGAAGCACAACGTAACTGTAAAATGCAAATTCTCAACACGGTGTTATTATGACAACGTCGTACAACCATAAATACCTATAGCGAATGACACCTATGTATAATCCTTTTAATTCACACACACGGTGATGCAAATTGGAAGCTGGATTTCATACCTTGTCGAACAATTATGTCGGTGATGCTTCGGTCACTTGATCCTACTTCTCGTTGGAGTTTCCATATCCCGTAGGTCTTATAAGCCGTTCCAAGGAAAACGAAGGTATCAAAAACCAAGACAGAAAGAGATTGTGTAATGGTAATAGCTAGACGGCACCACATGACATCTCCGATTCTGATTTATTTATTTATGACACACACCTCTAGAGAAAAACGGTCAGTTACAATCTTTGACAGTTTTACTATGTATTGATTCACCTGAAGAATAGCGGAGCGGACCCATTTAATGACGGGACCTGAATAGCATATACTACATAGTAATCTCAGAATTATGTAATGAGATAAAAGATGAATGACAAACAAGATATAGTTGTTCCAATTCCAACAACGGAGATGAATAACAGAATCCATAATATATACTTATTCCCGCCATAAATCGCATACAACCGGATGCCTAACAACCCTTGAAGGAATTTAAACAAAGATCTTGGTAAATGAATGGAGGCTTGACACACCTTGTAAACATACGTAATTAATCATGTCGAAAACATCGCTGATAATATTGATCGGTGAAGCCAGACCGTCAACATCGTTGAGACTATAAAGAAAAAAGTTGAGATACTCGTCATTCAAAAATTGACTCGTTCTTAGTACAAACGTTGAGTATTGCTGGAATCAACAATTTAAGAAGAAAAGGAGGGTAAAGTCTCAAGTAAACGTACTTCAAGAAACGAACTAATGAAATTGAGGGACAAATAGATCGTAGTACTGTATCGCGTGAGGCAGTACATAATACTGGTAAGTGTGACCTTCTTTCTCCAAACAAATTCCACTTCTTTATCGAGACACAAGAATAAGTCGTATAGTACTAAAACTAAAAAAAGGTAGGAGAGAAATCATGCATCACGCCGAGTTTGGAACTAGACATGAAAGTACGATTTACATACCTGTAATAGAAGCTGTGGTAAACAAAAATATGTATCTAGACACATTTTAGTCAACAAATCTTCTCCACGAAGAGAGTTTCGAGTAATAAATACTCCTCGTTGAGAATCTGCGCCCATTGTTCTACTTCAAGAGCTTCAAGCTGAGCTTGACTAGCATTCTGTATAGACATGATGGATTCTAAAGACCTAAATAAAACGGGAGGTGGTAGATGATGGTTGAATTAAAAGGGGGAGGGAGGTTTTACCACATATCACCGTAGAAAGGTGGTTTTGTCCTTTTTCTTGCATCCCGCGTTGTCGTCTCAGTAGCCTGAATTAGTATCAAGTAGTTCCAAGGTGATTAGACTTACTCAATGGGTTGTCCTATAACTACGGATCGACATCAAAAAAAGGAAGAGGGATTACCTCTGGGATCATAGTCTGGGGTATCAAGCGGTCGGAGAGATCCTTCTCAGAGTCGGTAAAAAAAAGAACCAACCATCAGATTTTCAAACTTTCGCTCCAATAAACTGCCATCATTTTTTTGATCAAATTTGGGGTTTGTAAATTAGTTGTTCCCGGAATCATCGGTAAATTACGTACGCATTTATAACATTAGAAAGGAGTATGTGAGAAATAGCACATCGACCATCATATTTCCTGCGAGTTGCATCCATTTTGTATTTGGAGATGGTTGTATGATGTTGAGTGTTGATTTGATTATATGTACGTGGCGATCCAAGCAGCGACACAACCCACGATGGGGCCACGACTACGAGATCCATCGTACTCAGCAATGGCGAACAGTGCCCCTGAAAATTATCAGAAAGACTTAAATAATAATACTCTCATTAGGGGAGCACTCACCGTCGACGAGAAGGGATAGATGTTAAATATGTGAACCACCTAGAGCAACATGTACACCAAATAGCCAAAAGGGTAGATTCGATGTCGAATAATAAGACGTGGTATTTATAAGTTGACCATCAACAGATGCAGAATTTTCGTTTTCGGGACATGTGAATCCTATAAAGTTCTTGAGAAATCACTGCCGGGTAGGGCCCTAAAATTTCCCCCATCATATATGTTCTCATATCGATAGCCTGAACCGGCCGTTGTATTTGATATGGATATAAACTCGGAAAACCGGCGATTTTGTAATGCAATCATAACAACTAAGAAATGGAGAATTGGTCAGAGACTGTTCCTGATTAGTAAGTTTTCAAAACATCACCCTTGGCTCCTTAGGTCATTGCTTACCTTACGCAAATAGCGACGCGCACCAGTAAGGCCCCATCTTATCATAATTATTTAATAGGTTAGACCCCTGAGGCCAGAAATGTCGAACCCTGAAGCCAAACCGCAGTGATATTTTGAAATCATCAAGTTACGGATGGCGCAAGGAGGGCACTGGTGTACACTGATTCGTGGTAGGAAAGCGTGAGCGAGACTGGAGCGTCAGCCAGCTGAGTCTTACAAGTGTTCAAAAATCTCACCTTTTCGGCTCAAACCTTGCACCGACTGTTATTAGTATTCTTGCATGAAATCATCATCATCCAATTTAAATTTCACTACAACCTCCGCAATGATCGTGTCGTGGAAGTATTGTGTACCTGTGTCAACGTCCCAAGTACGCCCCACCGCCTTATATTTCATTTGTTAAACAAGAATCGTGTACAATTTCGGGTTGCATGAGCACTAAATGTTGATCCATGATTTTGAGAATAATGGGGGTCTTCAACGCCACATAAAGATCATGGATATGCAAATAACTCTGAAATGGTGTCGCACGCGGTCACTAAAGGCAAGAAAAAGGGAGCTCCAATTCCAACTATCGCGAATACATAGTTAGAAAACGCAATTTTATACAGATATAAAAGAATCCTGAAAGCAGATGCTAAAGAGTTGTGCTCGAATCCCGTGAAACAATTGAGGAATGTCTGCCTCATAGTGGGATCAAATTCCCTAGATGATGCACCTGATGTGGGACAGTGTGACAACCGTGACGCTGTCACTTGATTTCCAACCCTTCCGTCATTGTTTTATCATGTTTCTCCGATCAAGTTCAAAGATCCCTTATACTCATGTTAGACCTCTACAACAATTATATAGGGTTTACTCAACTTTGCATAATAATTCATACCCACAACCAAAAGCAATTGCATTCTCTTCACCCGGTGTTCCGTCTCAAGTCTTGCGATGCGTCACTCTCCCACTCATCAAACCTCCTTCCCCAGGAGCATTAACAGTCAAAATAATATGTGCACCTATTAACCCATCAGATATTAACGTTGTTGAAGGAGTTTATCCCTCAAAACCTTCATTACTTTTACCAGAACAAACAGGTTTGGAAGAGGGTGTTTATATTGGTGGAAATGAGGGTTTAGCCCAAGTTCTCGATGTGGGTGAAGGTGTTACGGACATGGAAGTCGGAGATTGGGTTATTATGACTAAACCTCAATCGGGTACATGGTTATGGGGAAAGAATGTTCGTCAAGAGGATGTTTTGAAAATTCCGAAAGTAGATGGATTGACTGAAGTTCATGCAGCAACCATAACGGTCAGTTTTTCTTTCAACGTTTCTCTGTTACTTGATCTTTTAAAGATTGAAACATTTATAGGTTAATCCGCCTACAGCGTATAATATGTTAACAAGTTTCATAACGTTAAAACATGGTGAATATGTCGTTCAAAATGGGGCAAACAGCGCTGTGAGCACTCTTCTTCCCAGTTAAGCGTTTCAATTTAATGAATGGAACCGTTGAAGGTAGGACAAGCTGTCATCCAGATCGCTAAACACCTCAATCTCAAAACCATCAACTTCATTCGATCAAGGCATGCCAATCCCCCCTATTCTAACTCGTTCAAACCCAACTTATATATAGATTTTGAAACAGACCTGAAAAAGAACTAGAAGGCCTAAAAGAATATCTCACCTCCCTAGGGGCAACACATGTTTTCACTTATGACGATCTAGCCGATAAAACCTTAAACCTTCGTGGAAAAGTTCGAGATTGGACTGGTTCAACAGGTGTACGACTAGGGTTGAATTGTGTGGGTGGCAAAGAAACAAGCATGATGGCGAATTTACTAGGGTTCGTCCCCTCGGTTCCTTTCAATTCTGTTTTTTTTTTAAAAAAAAAAACTACTCACAGACAAAATTCCCATCTGATCTCGTACGGAGCAATGTCTAAACAACCTTTATCATTATCCACTTCCCTTTTCATATTCAAAAACCTCACAGCACACGGATTTTGGCAAACACGCTGGTATTCTGAAAGGTCAAGAGAAGAACGTGAAAACGTGATGAAAGTATTAGTTGATTTAATGACCTCCGGAAAGGTACCGTCGTCCTTGTATATACATAATCATAAATGCTGACTTTTTTCTCCATAGTTAAAAGCACCGGAAGCTGAGATCATACCCTTGAACGGTTCTCCTACAGAAATAGAAAACAAAGTGAGAAATACAATGAAACGGCTGGCAGAAGGTGGTGTCGGAAAGAAATTATTGCTGCAATTTACAGATTAAAAAAAAACAAGTATTTTTCTTTTTGTTGTATTACATGTTGTACAACAGTAAACCTTTGAATATCAATAAGCGAAGAGACTTGACTCTGAAGAAAGCAACTCTACCTCCTAATCTACTTCATCTTGTGTATGAACTGGTGAATCTTCACCATGAGATGTCTCTGAGCCCTCAACGTCAACTTCATTGCTGTCGTTGTTCGATCCCCAAAACCTCGCAGTTAAATTTCGAATAATTCTCACGGGGAAGAACTAAAGAGAGGAGCGTGTGTAAGGGGAAGGAGGAGAACATACGAAAGCGTGCTACACACCATTTCTGCTTCCTCAGGCTCCTCAGGCTCGTCGTATTCCGTCCAGGGAACGTTCAAATCCCCCGGCATCGGATGAACACCACCATCGTCGTCGTCGTCATTATTGACAACAACATCATCAGCTATCCCAGCAAGACCCATGGCGTTGAGAACGTCATTCGGGAATTCTCGAACCATCTCTGCAAGTTGTTCTAAACCACCCGGGAATCGTTCTGCAAATTGTGGATGGGCTTGCAGCATTTCCTAAAAAAAGAGGTAGGTTAAATTCTGAATACAACGAAACACAACAATCTAACCTGTAATCGTCTCCCTTGTTCGGGATTAGCAATAGCCCCTTGAATGTTCTGAATCAACCGTTCAACGACATTTCCATTTCCATTTCTGTTATCACCCCTACCCCTACTCCCTCCACTCCTCGAATGCGAATCAACAGGAAGATCCAAAAAATACGCATCGTTATACATAGAAACAACTGTCAAAGGCGGAAGAGGATCTCCTTCAATAGTCTCCTGCATCCGTTTTTTAACACTCTGAGGGGAAAATGAAAAAAGTCTCCGGAAATCAGCTATCAAAGGTGCAACGACGATAACATGACGATAGATAGAATCTGTTAAACTTGATTCGATGGAGAATGTATCTTTGAAACGTGTTTGTGTGATGAGTGACGTGGATGAGAATGAAGAAAGTGGTATTGAGGCGAGGGTTTTTGAGAACCAGTCTATACGGGCTGGGATTTTCCAAACTGAGGAAGATCGGAGAAGGTATATGTGTGATAAAAGGTGTAGGAGCGATGTTGATAGATCGTCACGGTATGTGCTATGTTTAATGAGTTTATGACGGTTGAAGGTATTAAAGACACCAACTTGTATTCTGTCACAATTCTAAAACAGTCCAATTGCCGTAATTCATCTTTGATAGGAACATCTAATTTATCCGCCAAAAGAGGGGCAATAGAAGGGAACGTGAGAATTGCCGTTTTGAGAGCCTCTGTACTACGAACATGAGCCTGAAAAAAAGAGAGGTAAAGACGAAAACAATCCTCTGAAAGTATATTTACATTATCTCTTTCCCCTTCTTGTTCAAATAGCGCTAAAGCTCTCGACCAATGCCAACCAGGTAATAACGTAACATTGAACCGTCTTTTCTTATTTTCACTCGAATTTTGTTGAACATTCATAATATCCTCATGTGTGTTCCATAATTTCAATAACCAATCGTGTTGTTTAGCTTTAATCGCGAATGAATCCAGATAAAGTAAAGCTCCTTGAGGATCAGTATGCGGATCTAGTCCTAACAATAGACGGGCAAATTCGAACGCTGTTTGAGGTGTTCCTCTTCGATTAAGATCTCTAAAATAATATTAATCAATGTGTAATGTGAAGAAGAAGAAAAATCTAACGTGATATGTCGTGCGAGAGCAAGATAAAGGACTCGATTTTCAACACGGTCAAAATCTAAGCGATGAATTCCTGTTGTGAAATTGAAGGCGGAAGAGAAGGAGCGTTCATAAGCAAATAGTGCGCGAGAAGTGAAATCTGAGGCGGTAGAATGCTCTAAAGGTACAAGAATGATTAAATTCCAAACGTCATAGGGGCAACGCTGCTCACCTTCACGATGTCGAAACACTTCTGCCACTTGGAGTAATGTATCGACATGCCATGGTGTTTCATATAATAGATTAAAAAACAACTGTGGGTCTTTCCAAGGAATCAATATATATTAAACGCCAAAGTAGGGGGGAAAAAAAGTACCTCCTCCCATAACGCCCTGCAAATATTCATAGGTAACAGCTTTATACCGAGGACTGGCCTCAATAGTCCACCATCTCTCAGATTTAGCTTCAAAATCCAAACGAGTTTTATTTTTCTCTTCATGTTCCTCAGGGGTTAACTCTCTCATGGAGAGACCTGCACGATATTGTGGAGGAGGCCATGTTGTTTGGTGTTTTGCCAAGTTTGAGCGAATACGGGAGGAATGTGATGTTGATGGACCTGCGTTGCCGCTTGTGGATATCTACGAGAATGGGGTTGATATGAATATGGCTTAATTATAAGGAAACTGGAGGGGTACGAACTACTTTTGAACCAAAGAATCGTCGTAATTCAGCTTCTGGATCAAGGTTCTTGATATTGACGGAGAGTAGTGAACTAGTTAAAAAAACAGTGTAAATTTATGATATTGCCTTTATGATGTTACTCACTAAAGTGCTCGTGCCTGGTTTGAATCTCCCCGCGATCTAGTCTGAGATGATAAACCAGCTGTTGAGAATCTAAGAAGAAAATAATTTTTTCAAAAGAGTAGATAACTTGAAACAAAGCGTAACGTACTTTCCAGATAATTCCGCTAGCGCTTTATCAAATTCATCATCCTGCTTCGCCTTAGATGACTTATTATTATTGCCAGATTTGGACGACGTCCCTCCACCCTTCGATTTCGGTAGTTTAGCAGGCGCAGATTGTGTATTAGTGTCTAGCTGAGCAACAGCTATCTGTTTCTTCTTCTTCTTCTTCTTTGACTATTATCAATCAGATTAAATGGAAAGATAAGATAAGCTAAAACCCTACATACCTTGCTTTTCTTAGATTTAGCTGTAATATTCGCTTCTCCCTCAGAACTGCTTGTTTCATTTTCTTTCTCATCTTCACTCCCAATAAGCTAAATTAAAATGCAATGTAAATGATTTAAGTTAGCGCATGGCAAGATAAGCAATGAACTCACAGCTGCGAATCCGATGGCAGTGCTAGATGAAGCAACTTGTTCAATCTGATTTGAATCATCATCATCATCTTCCTCTTCTTCTTCTTGTTTCACCACATTGACTACCCTGAGAGCTTCTAGTTCTTCTTGTTCGCGTTGTAAACGTTTACTGAGACGAGGTGGCATTGGGAGGCGGTGACAAAAAGTTTGAGCGCCCCAGCTCTTACGTAATTGATCAACGCGTCATCATCCGTTCCGGTGTTCAACTTCCTCTCCAGCGCGTTGCAATGAACGGGATATAATCCAATTTCGCTGGCTTCCAAGTCATCAACAGCCGTCCATCAACGTCAGGAGTTATTCAGGATGCCTGTAAGATATGTATACGGGTTGAAACTGTTGACCCTCTCTGGCTTTCTTATCAACCACAAATTCTCCCCACACAGCGTCTTCAAATCACTTGGTTAAATTATCCAAAATTAACAGGCAACATTAAACACGAGTCGACTTTAGGGAAGGCCGGCACAGAAAACGTGTACGCTTTTGAGTAAGTCTTCACCATTGCTAGTGTCCGACCGGCATGTTTCTACTAAAATCCAAGTATAGCTCAAAACACACCGAAAGCTCACATCAATTGCTCAGCAGAATCGAACACGGATCCGGATCCGGCGGTTGTATACCAAACCGGCTTGATTCGTATGCTACATTCCCCTGTCAAATGCATTTATCATTAGAGAAGACGTATAGACAGATTTCTACTGATTGTTACTTAGCTTGGGGGATGAGATCGCTTAGCGATTATTCAGTCATTAGTCATCGTCCTTACTATCGAGCATCGGGAGTCTACTGCAAACTTCTCGTGGTTGGTCCATTTTTTATGATCCAAGCTGAAAAAACATACCCTGCTCTCGTATAATCTTTATTGGGCGATTCGCTTATTCAATACAGATGGGTTTTGCTTTTTTTGGTATAACGGACCAGAGCTCTTGTTTGCTTTATCCATGTTACTCCATTTGGAGAAACACGGATTCTGAAGAATCAAATTGACTTTACGGCACTTGGCTATTTTCATTCCAATCAATTGACCACCTCATCTCCGGATCAAACAAAAACTTAACCCACGCGCTTAGCTTATGGCGCACCCCTTAAGGGTATGTATTATTTATACATACACTGCAGGGCTAAAGGCGTTAAAGGCAGAGGAAGATTGAAAGTGTCCTGATGGTTCTGACTGACTCGGTGCTTTTCTCCTTCACCCCCTGATAGGTTTAACTGACTATGTTCCCTGCATAGTTATCGAAAGGCATGACGTGGACGATCTCAAAATTGGGGGAATGAATATATAAACGGATGGTAGTATCGATGAAATGGAATGGGAGAGTCAAGACGGTCATTGGCGATCTCAGCACTGACGAACGAGCAAGATGACAGCTCAGGTAAACATATCAAAAATCTATTCTATTGTTTGATGAAAGCCGGGAATTAGTTCATCTGGACGCCAACGCCGAAAGAGCTTTCTCAAGCTACATTTTTGGCATCCAGCTACACACGGAACACAGGTGGAAGATGAGATGGATTTAATCACAAACGAAAAGTTCGCAACTAAGCCATAAATACCATTTGTCCAGATGTCTGTGAATACGTAATGAGATCAGATCTAATGGGCCCAAAATTCGATACTAACATCATACATAAGCCAAGGGATTAATATCATTGACAGCTGAGCTCTAACAGCAACTCAAGGATGTTGGATTATTATTGCCGTGCGACCAGTTGAACTTTACTCCGTACGCCGTCTCGATATCTTGTTATATCCTGATCTTTCTTCAGTGTTTGTAAGCTACAACCACGAAAATTTACTCGTTTTCGTTCCAATATTGAAAAATCCCACAGCTGAAATGATATTAAGGGAATCATCTTAGTGGAACACTTATGAGATGCTGTCTCGACTCTCATCGGCTTCACGGGGGTGCCGTTGACATGATTATAATCCATCATGACCATCATTTCTTTCTTAAAGCATTTTTGATGTGCCTAGCCTTCTGTAAGACCCTATATATATTAATCGAGGGGAAGGGAATACAAGTCGAAAGCCAAGTCGGCCGAGACGCGATTAACAACAGTCAAAATGAACAATGAAACTGATTCAAGCCTTGCAAGTCAGATAATATTTGACTCAAATATTGCGTGAGTAATTAAGACTCTTTACTTATTGCTCTAAAGAACTTCACGGAACCACACAGTTGTACACATATTTCGGGTCTCTCAGTAAGTAATACTTTTAGTACTCAAGTTTAATGGTGTAGGTGCTAATTTAACTTTCTCGTACAGCAATTCTGTTTTATGCCTCCCTGCTACACTTCCCAGCCGAAGTGGAGTACATATGGAGACGGAAGTTTACCTTACCAACCTATCTTTATATTTTATCAAAATATCCTCTTTTTGTCTTTTTCGTCTTGTTTATAATCTCTGATCTCTTGTCAGCTGTGTCCTCGGTATGTAACTCCAAAGAAATTTTTCACTGTCCGTTTCTTATTGCTTTATAGTCTTTACGGTACTAGTAGATGCTTACTGATAGTCTGAAACTCCAAGCTTGACATTTTTGGCATTCCAGCCTATGCAACATTCTAGGAATTTTGGGATCAGTTGCAGCATTTATCCCTTTTATTGGAATTCAAGGTATCCCATTTCTTTGCGTCTTTTCTCAGCAGGGAATATTAACATGTACTTAATAGGGTTGATCTCAGTCCGAACTTATTCCTTATGTCAAGGATATCGACCAATGACAATCGTTCTTTCTATAACATTTCTAATTGCTACGGTTACCCAAATTTATGGTTCAAGTCTCTAATGGGCATTAGTTGATACGTTCTGACTATTTTTTCGGCAGAATTTACCCTACCTGTTTGCCTCACAGGAGAACCGTAAGTAATTTCATCTCGTCTATCCACTCATCTGAATCGTTGCTTACAAGTTTTCTTCTGTTTCAGTGGTGAAGAAAATTTTATTGCTGTTAATTCTTTAAAAAAAAATTTATCTCAACACATTGATCTTCTAGGGAAACTTATGATTTCCCTGGATCTTGCCACTAATATAGCCATAATTGTTTTGGACATACTGGCCTTCGTTGCAGTCATTCATCAAGTTCGGGGCTTGTGGAAGCTAAAACGAAGTTTGGGTTTACAGAACAATCAAGGTTTCGCTACATTGCTTCTTCAACAAGGTACATTTATTATGAACATGAAGTGTTCAGAGTAAATATTTCAGATTGTCAGGTATTCTAAGATTCTGGTGTGTAACATTTATCAATCAGTTTATTTCAATGCTATTGATGTCCTCTAAAGCTTTGTAATTTTCATTACAATCACTGTAACACTGCTAATAATTGTGAGTAGCCACGCTTCATGTATGTAGTTGACCTCAATCCAGCGAAATCCTACAGTTTTCACCGGCAAGTGCCAAAAACATTTTACTCAAGTACCTGTTCATTGACACCTAAAGCACACTGTTTCTGACCACAGATTGTCGGGAACTATCTCACATTGCCTCAAAATGCGTAAGGAGTCATTTATCTGATTAAATTTTATCTAATATATAGCTTGTTTGCATTTGCTCACTCTCAGACTCTCAACAATACTCATATGCGAGTTCACGATAGACCTCCGTCAACGAAATGCACAAAGATCGATTTCCAATCAGTCGGTCATGAATTTACCAACTTTGTCATTCCAATCATTCCAAGAGAACCCTGTAAAGTCAGTAAGATCTGTTTTTGGACGACTGCGTGAGATTGTTATAGCTGAAATGGGGGAATCTAACGATCGAGTAACTGCCAATATTGACCGTCTGAGCGACGTCTCAGAAGAACTAGATGGCTTGCAGGATGATTCACATGGCTCAAATTTAGGTACCGCTACAAGTCCTGTCATATATTCTTCCTCAATAACTAACATGAACGTGGATTCATCTTAAAGATTCAAATTCGGAGGAAAATCAAGCTGAAGTTGCTTAGTGAAGAATTCATTGATACCTCGAGTCGTATAGTCGAAGGTGAGGAAACCATCTGAACTCTTATCAAAAATATTATTTACGCAACCATTAGTCCTGATCCTGATTCAAACCATATATTACTTTGGTGTTTTTTTCTATGGGTGTATGGGTAAAAGGGTCAGAAAGACTGAATAGATGCTTATACTAGACAAGCGTTTTTCCTTGAAAATGGCATGAATGATCCAACTGTGCGGAAAGAAAGGTGCCGGTGGTTCTATGTAAATCTGAAAACTGTAACGGCCTCTCTTCTGACTTCATCTCTACACCCATCTTCGTCTCATTCTTTTTGAATTCGTACTTCCATCGCTGGCTTTACTGACTGTGGACTGTCTATTTAGGGAGCTTTTAGGGTTCGATAGTGCATAAAGAGTAAGGACAACATAAATTTCTTCAATATATGCTTCTGACGACGGGATCGGTGCCGTGAATAACATTGCTCATGTATTTTAACGCGATCAGTCGTGCATCTGAAGCTATTATGAAAACAAAGCCACCCGTATGGGTTTACAATGCAGAATCAAGCATAAGAATACTTCTGTGAAAACAGATTTTTGTTAGAAGACATACGTATGCTCAAAACGCTTTAGCTCAGGCTCCCAGTGGTTCATTTCAATTAGCGTTTGGAGATCAAAATGATTAGAATGGTGTAAAAACTCCTTCTCTAGTATATGTTTCTTTAGATATATAATTACTATTGGTTCAGCGGCGCAACCACCTAGCGAGCGCATTAGGCCTGTCATAATTAAACGTGCTTTTAGATAGCTTTTGTCGTACAATGAACGTCCTCCAAAGAAGAAATGACAGTGGATTCGCCTTGATTGATTCTCAGAACCATAGTCATCCTGTTTCCCAATGGCGAAAACTACACCGCGCTGGCTTCCGACTGCTCAAAATGGCACACGCAGATCGAAAACAACTCGTCGTCCTGGGGATATTGGTTTGTATAGGGTGGGAATTAACAGAAAAACATTGACGATTCGACGTACGGCTCCTATCCATCCATCACTATGGTTCGTATTATACCGCAAATACATATACTAAACCCATAAGATGCGTATTTGGGTATGCATGAGTCATGTTAGACTGGGTCACCGATGTTTAGTAGCCCATTTATACGCACATTGATTGAGAATCATTAGAAATCTAGGAAAGAGAATGTAAAGCAGATTATTATTTTCCTTAAGGCAATCATTTTTTAGGAATCTTTTTGATTCCCGATTGGTTCATACAAACTTTTGTTGGCTTCTGAAAGCATAGAACAATTAGAAGCTTCCAGCAAGAAAGAAGGATGATGGTGGTGAAAAGTGAAAAGCGTATGGAGACTACAGAAGTCAGGGAGCTTCAAGTTCAATGCGGCCATTTCCACCACAAACACGACGTGTAAAAATACAGACGCCCATTGACTAATCACTCTGTTGATCTCAACTTTCAACCAGTACCCTCAAAGGGAGCCTAGCTGAGTTTCCTGAATCCCGGCCTGTCCTTGTACACAAAGGTGTAACTATGCTTGTCATCAAGCTTTCTAGCGAAGTCACGTTGTGGAACAAAGGTACTTACTCCGCCTTTGTTCTCCACGAGTATAAATAAATGTCTCTTCTGGATACATCTCATTTTAAAGAAGATAGCCTTTTTTTCCTTCGTTCCCCATCTCTCAACAATTGTGGCAAAGTCGGGTCGGGGTCGAGGACATGAAGGTGGTAAGATGTTTTATTCATATACCAATCAAAAAATACATGATACACAATAGACATTGGGGTGATGGTAATCCGATTACGATCCCTCGTCCGGGTCATGGTACTCAGCTTTGTGACTATCCATTACCGGCTCCCATCTCTCCAAAGTCATTACCTTCCATATTGTTCCCGTCTCCCGATAAACCGACATTTTCCTCTATCAGCCTCCTTTTTGAAGGGACAGCTGACCTCAAGATATAACGATTCTCCCGGGACGCCATTGCACGCCACCCTTTCTTCTTGGGGTATGTTCATCTTTTTTTCCTTCCGCGCGTGGTTTCGGAGGTGACGGCAAAGATTACGAACATCTGCCGTTTTCACCGAGCAGCCTTCTGGACGTGCCGGGCCTTTGTATTGGCAAATGTATTTACCGTTTTGCCTTGTGTACAATGTGTCGGACGGAAGTGGCTTCTTTGCATACCTCCTCTTCGTCTGGGCGGGGGAAGTTGTTGGTGTGACAGGTATATTTTCATCGGGGGCAATAGTGCGGTTTGTAGTCGGAGAAGGTGTGAACTTTTGGGGGGTTGGGAGGGTTGGGTCGACATATGTCCCCATTGAGATACCGTCGTACCTCTCCCCCATTTGGTTAAGTGGACGGTTCCACTCGGCGTACGGCGCATTTGATGTCGAAGGCGCTTGCACGCGAGCATTGGGTATGGCTTCTTCCCTATACCCAGCCGTCGATATAAGTTGTTCAGATGCGCTTGAACGTTGACCGAAGCCAGCGTCCAAAATCGCGTTATCTAATCCATAATTAATTAATACCACGTTTACTGCGTCGGTCGTTGCTACTTACTATCGGTCCTCAAACCCAAAGTACTAGAATCCGATGTGACGGGTGCAAAGTCAACTGAAACTAAAAAGAATCCGTCAATATGATGGAGTATTCTCCATTAACATTAAGTTCAAAGACTTACCATTGGTTTGGACTACCGCTTTCCCCTTGAGAGCGGATTGATATTCAGTCGTGTTTGAGGGGTCCAAGAGATTGCTGGTAAACATGTTAACGTTAACGTCCGCTGAAGTTTGGGATGTGGAAGGAGCAGACGATAACCCATTCGCTTGATCAAAGACTATCACAAACATGTCAATGTTCAGGAAATAATATATCATAAACGACAACGAGACATACCACATGAAATGTAACCAGTAGAAGTATTCTCGGAACCGAAATCAAAGTTGGGTACGTATTGGTTCCCCAAAAACATGTCATTGTTTGGATAACTAAAAGTTTGGATACCGTCTGTTGCGCACCGTAAGTAAAGAAATAACATGTTTTGACGCGTCGACTACGACCAGGGAAAACGCGTCAACAGGCATAAATGACGTACCATGATAGCCGTTGTCGTCAATAAAAGGTAAATCAGAATCAAAACCATGGAAACTTGGAGTTGAGTTCGCTTTGGATAAATATGCGGGGTTCTCGGCACTGAAAGATTGTTGTAGGTCGAGTGAAACAGCTGAACCCGAACTTGCGGCATTTTCAGTTGAATTATTGATCCTACCAGAGCCCATTGCTGTGTTATAATTCTGAGACGACGACGAAGACGACAAGAATGAATGTTGAGTTGTTTGGAATAATTCAGCTTCCCTGTTATTGGTTAAGAAGTCGTTAAAGTAGTACTGTGTGACACCATTGAAGGCGTTTGAAGCTGAGGCACTAATAGGAAGAGAAGAGGTCTGATTCTGGGAATCGGAAGTTTTGGAGGATGAAGACATGATGAGTAAACGATGGGGATTGCGAAAGATGTACTGAGGGCCACAATTAGCGAAACAAATTTTGACCTGGCTTTTTATAACAGTTTGAAGTTTGGCCGAGATTCAACGATCTTCAGAAAGTGGACGCCCTCCCGCGGACAAACCGATTTCGGTGTTTCCCATGAACAAACAATCATAAGAACAAACCATATTAGTCCCTATGTCCGACTAACATCAAAACCCGGACACAACATGGCCCGCAAAACCTTGTCCGGGATTTGTGTGCATGTGGACCGTTATTAGTCTCGATATAACCATTAGAATACAATAAGTTCATTTGCTTTAGCATTTCCGATTTACAAATCCTGTCTTCCCCTTGGTTTCCAAGTCTTTGTTACATTGCGAGCTCTGCCAATAGCGGTTGTCAACAGCTTTGTTTAGAACGAAAGATGAGAATGTTATTCAACTCACAGAGAAACCTAGGCAAGCACCACGCGATTGATAGGATCATTACCCATACTCTGATTTGACGTGTTTCTAGGAAATTTGTGTAACAGAGTTGAACAACTGAAAAGTCATAGCCGTTGCAACCTATAAATACGTTTATGAAATAAATACCAATCGTCGCAGCAAATCGAATCCGCAAAAGGGACCAAGCGTCATACTAGTAGCTTGAAGGTTCAAGTCAATAGATTTGTTTCAGTGTGTTCGAGTTTTCTTCGGTCATAAGGTAGAATGTTTTTCTAACAAGATGAAAATATTTTTGTACGAGAATATCTTTCGGTTGATTAAGATTTGTACGGTGTGATGTTTGGTTTTCGTTCTGTCAGGACGCGTCTTCATTTCCAAGTTCCAACTCCGATCTCTACCTGTCTACTAGTACTCCCATTATTAGTCCCATAGGGGCAATAAGTGTTGTTGTAATACCGGTGTAGACATATTAGTAGTGGATAAAAAGTTATTATATTATATGAAATATAGCTAAATTATTTATACTCCGAGTTGCAGCTGTATAGTTGCTAAATGTATGCTAATAAAGAAAACTACACTAGTACTATTTTATTATGGTGTCGACGCTCGGCGTTTAGCGTTTACATAGTGTAACAACAATAAGGACGTCCGAAGACCGTATCTTGACGTGCTAACATCTGAAACGAAGAAAAAATGTTTGCTCTGCTACCCTCAACAATGAT
Organism: Clathrus columnatus; assembly: GCA_020884735.1. Lineage (NCBI taxonomy): Eukaryota > Fungi > Basidiomycota > Agaricomycetes > Phallales > Clathraceae > Clathrus > Clathrus columnatus. Next base: position 3,086,311 of record BPWL01000002.1, read on the forward strand.
CTTTTTTTATTATCAAGAATTGTGAGGAAATAAGTGCCGTAGACTTTTCCCATCATTGCTACCCGGCAGAGGTTTTACTTTGGTATGGTTTGTTTAAACTGACAACCACATAGCTTATATATTTTAAAGGTTACCACAATGGTATCCGTTAATGTGAGTCAACGGCCTGAACCTTGCAACCTTCGGTCGTAATGCCCCGTCATCCTGCGCCGATGTGGTATATTCATCTAGATTTGGGGTTGGCAGTGCAGACTAAAACTAATAAATTCATATGATTTACTTAACATGTTAGATATCATAGGTGGAGAAACCAACAATAAATTCAAAATCGGAAGACATGTAACCTAGTGTTGGGTAGATCTCCTTCCATCTAATACGATATCATTATAAGTCAGAAGTGTAGAGTAAAGTAGAAGAAGAAAAACTTACATAGACAATGTCATCGCCCATCAGAATTGAACACGGGCCTGCCGATTGCAACTCGGATTCAGTTTGTAAAGAAGGCATGCGAATTTCGCGATAAGGAAGGGAGGATGTTATTTTAATTCCATCACAACTTAACAGCTCCGATTGATCCCGTATAATGCCTTGCATAGAAGATTGCCACCCATTAATATTGAAATCCAAAATCAAGCCCCCATTCCATAGTCGAGAGTCATAGGTGAGAACACGATAACCACGAATGCATCGATTTGGATTCCATTCCCCACTATTATATTCGCTCGTCAATACGCGGGTGATAGCTGGACCCCACTTCTCCCATGGAACTTGAAAAGTGTTATCGGATAATAATGTTCTTGAGTCGTTTAACGAAAATTTGTTCTTTAGTTTCCGGAGTGAGTTAAGGTGAATAAACATGTCAAAGGCATGGGACAAATGGGTTTGATTATCAATGTCACCCATGAATGACATGACGTCGTTATTTTGGAATTTAATGCCAATGATCTGAGGGTTAGGATGATATACGAAATTCGAAGTTTTGAGAAAGGGAGAAAACGGTTTTGGTGTATAAGAAGCCTCCTCGAGAATCAGTTCGGCCTCCCATGTTTTTAGTATGTCTGAACCTGAGTGATATTTGAAAGGTAAATGGAATATAACCTCATTTAGACATTTGGGTGGATATTGGAGAGGAGACTCGTTCTCATCCGCTGTGGATGAGTTGGAATTGAAGTCGTTTATAGTACAATATTTGAGTAAGGGAACATTATTTTCTCCACAACCGACCAGGAGAAGTTCCGTCTCCGAGATCATGGTACAGAGGAAAGCACGAATCCCGGAACATATCGTCTAATAAGAGATTAAGTAAGACTGCACGAGAGATTAAAAGGGAGTTCTGACAAGGAATTGGGAAGTTTTCCAATTGACTACATTCACATGACTTGACGCGGAAGCTGTGTGTTGCACAAAAAGGAGATAATCGCCGACTATTTGAACCGCTGACCGATAGAACATCCAATATCCCTGGGTATTAAAAACTTGAAGAGATAGAGTGGATTGCTTTACCTCCGTATGTTTATACTCAAGGCCCGTTGAAAGACTCCGAAGATGCAACTTGCAGAAAAGGCTAAGAACATGAACATTCGGTAAGCACGACGCACTCGGGCCAGTTCGCAAATAAGCAACGTACTCTGTGGGAACACATTTTCCTACAAGAACCAATAAATCCTGCCCTGCAGCGTCAATCGCATAGCCTGAATACATTGCATCGAAAGACAAAGTTGTCACAGGTTCATTATTCTTGATATTACGGAAATCAAATATGTCAATCGTGTTGACCCCTCTTTCTTCGGTAAAACGAGTATATCCTCCAGTAAAGACGGAACCGCAAACTTCTATATTGGTGTATTCCTTCCCCCGGACTGGTGTTCGTTACAAGTAAATGTCGACCATCCACATTCTCTCTTACGGAGTTCTGCAAGGAGTTCGGATGGGTTACATTCAGAGTTTTCGAATCGATCAAAGGAGAGAGAAAACGTCTCTTCTAAACCGGCCTTCCCCAACTCTAAAGCGTAAGTGAGGATGGAAGATGACCTAATGATGTTGAGAAATTGCTTCGATAGCCGAGCACATGAGGCGAGGTCCTTAAGCGGCAAAAAGCTCAACAGACGTATAATTACTTCTGTAGGAAGACACGAAAGAGTAGACATGATGTCTAGGCCCTCTAGGTCAAGATATTTATATATGGTGTAATCCTAATTTTATATGCTTCCGCGCGGTAAGGTCAACGGAATGCCGACGCCAGACGAGTTGGGAGGGATTCAATTACGGGTGAACACAGAAGTTGATGATTATTGTTATTCTGACAACCCGTCAAAGTTAGTTAATAGTCAACTCGCAACGAGGAAGAGGAAATAGGTAAACTTGCGGTTGTGTTTGCTACTGAGAAGTGTAAGGAACAAACACGTGGTACTAATACAGGCAGGGGTGGTGTGACGTACTGAAGCTGCATTCAGATGTTAACTGCGGCGGCGCCTGATATTTTGGTCCGGTACAGCGGTCTAGTTATCCATGAAACAAGGCTTCTCAGAAGCAAACCCTATTATTAGATCTAGGGTAACCAGAATAGTTTCCGAAAAGTCCAATTATACTGTTAGTTTTTATTGTTCCAGGAGTATCTTCTTTCAAGTTGGAACTGGGTCAACAGCTCGACTGCAGAGAAGCAGTTTGACCTTTCATTCATTAATATCATACACATTAAGGTGAAAGGAATACTCAAAGTTTCAAACTTGCACTCTGCCCATAACTTGTATTTGAAATTGGGCACTTTAGCGTAGTTTGAGGGTACTACAAGTCGGCCGGTATGTTGCCATCTTTGGAAAGTACTTGGTTACAAGTAACGAACCATTTTTGGAAGTACTATATTTGGAGGCCTACGACAGCATCATTGGCGGGGGGGAAAATATGATCAAGTATGTTGGACTGGGCCGGAAAAAATTTAGCAAGTACATCTTGTACCTCATGCCAGTAGGACATAATCAAAATTGATATCCCATCTTAACAGTCTAGATAAACATCGTCTACAGCGATACGTATAGCACCCAAATCCACTTCAAACCATAGCAATGCTCTGTAACCTACCCTTTGTCGCAATAACAGGGAATTCACCAATTCTTCAGTAAACTCCAGTAGTGTTTAGACACTATGATGCCGGTCACTGTGGGGGGTCCTGGATCCGATCGTGTCCAAATTCGACAATGAAGGGCGAGTATTGAAAAAGTCAAATATCAATTGGAGTACATTGACATTCCTTTCTGCTTCTCCGATACCAAGCCATTGCTGTTTAATCTTTAAGGAAACGAGATTATCAAAGATAATGTTCAAAAACAACTCCAGTGATTTAAAAGTTGATTTGTAAAAACGTGGAACATAATCCAGAAGTTGAAGGCTGTTATATAACCTTTCAAGATTCTGGAGTTTAGAGAGAATCTTTGAGAGCGCCTTTCTGAGAACTGCTCTTGGCAATTTACCAGGAAGATCCTCCACTAGATACAATAGCCCTCGGTTTGTAGTAAATTAACATTCTAATTATTTGTTTAATTTGACATAATCAAGTTGCAGATTTCTGTAAATGTTGATACGACCATCGTAGTCAAATAACGAAAAGACGAATAGTTTTCGTGATTCGTGACCCCGAACGAGTGATTGACTTCCGTATAAATCGTTCTCCTTTCCAGGGAGAGAAATAAATTACAATCAAGAATTCTCCATAGCCATCGATAACTCTTCTCCAATATCGACAAACAGATGAAAGACGGAGATGTGGATGTCTGTCTTGGGGGGATGGTGCTTCAACGAGCAAAAATTTTTGGGCTAGTAATTCGGAAGGTAGTTGATCTTATTTATAAGGTGCATGGTCAACATCTTCATATCTTTGGGAACCATCAAACAGCAGGACTGGGAGTTGATGTAGAAACCTAGATAGTAGAGGAGGCTAGGTCAATAACTTTTAAAGTCCCAATGAAAAGGGGTCGTTCAGCGTAATCATGTGGTAATAATCGATAGTGGAGAGCATTGAGTTAGAAATTAAGTTTGCTTGTTCATAGTCAGTCCGAAGAAAAGGAGAAAGTTATAACCTACGATAACGTGAGAATGGCAGGAACAAACACGTGGCTGTGACGTCACGCGTGCCATTAGCATTCTCACGTGGCAGGTGTTGAGTATGACTGACGCAATTTACTAATTTGTACGCTCCTGCAAGCAACGATCGGTTCAGAATCAAATCCATTCACAATTAATTATTATCTGGGTATAAACAGAGAAAACTCTTGGCATATTCGGATTTGAACCCTCAAAGAACCAGTCTAGATCCTGACCTGATCAACGTCGTCCGATTATGTCGTAAAGTATCTTCTCAAATTCATCTCGTGTCTTTAATATCGGTCCATCCATGAATGGGAATAGTTGTGTACCAATGACTCCTCCGAACCCGCGCTCGTAATCGATGAACCAGTACATGTTGGTAGCACCTGCCCAGCCGATGGTGCCTTTTGACATACCGGAAATGGTCTTTCAAAAGAAGAGTACATGTGTAAAGTGAATGAAAAAGAAGTATGTGAACGGGTACTTACAGGCGATAAGGTTACTTTAGCTTGGAGGAGATTAACACCGACATTGTTCGGGATCACAGTTCGGAAAAAGGAAACAACACTTTAAAAGTGAAAGATTGTGAGAGATTGTGATTATTGTATATGATATACACACTTACTCTAATGAAAAACGTGGATCTGGTGTTATCCATTCCGGAACTGGTAATTTCAAACCACGAGGACCTAAATCATCCACAATAGCCCTATTCCAAGTCTCTTTTTGTAATAATCGGATGTCCTTTTTTAGAACAGCCCGAAGGACTCTCAAGTAAGCCGGTAAGTTACCGTACATACAAGCACTGGCATAACAACCATGTCCAGGTGGCGGGGCGTGCTCAGTAGAATAAGGTTTGAAAGGTGATTGCATGTACGTCTTTTCTCCTAACCGTATATGAAATTGCGAAAAATTAGATTCAAGAGTTGGGGAAAGCCAAGTATCCATTTCCGTTAATGGAATATCGAGCGGCTGGAGTATGTTTTCGATAAATAATTGACGGAATGTCTTTCCGGTTGCACGAACGAGGAATTGACCGATCCAATCAGGCGAAGTACCATAACTTGTAGTGATTTGAGTACAAGTAATATTAAATAGGGCATTAAACTCACTAATACCCCTTTCCGGGTTCGAATAAAAGCGGTAATTCGAAATCTTCAAGCTTTCCGGTTATGAAAGGCATTTGTTTGTGAGGTGTGCTGCCATCTTTCGGATTACACTGCCACATCGTTTATCATATGTAAGTGCACAAGGAGAAAACAACGTACTAATTCAGACAACAAAGGGTGATTCCATTCATAACCCATCCCAGACGTATGTGTCAACAACATCCGAAGAGTGATCTTCTCTTTAGCAGGTCGTAGTTTTAGAACCTTTTTCTTATCAGGACCGAGTTTATCTTCAAAACCATCAATAATTTGAGTTAAAAGTGACCCAGATTTGCGAGATATCTCCGGCAAAACCGTAGCCAATTTATCATGATCGTCCAAATGCTCTAAACCGAATCCCACCGTAGTCTGTTTCCGTTCCAGAACCCGAAGCGTGATAATCGAGAGAGGTAGTTTGGAACAACTTGCAAGAGTCAAAATGGTATCTTTCTCCAACGATTTGCCGTGCGGAGGAACCTCGACGGAGGTGGATGATAATCCAGATACACCGTGGAAGAATACATTCTCTTCGTCAAAGACAGCGCATTGTAATCCAGGTGCAACATCTTGTACAACTGCCTTATCAATAAGCTTTTGTAGGGTAGAAGATAAAGTCTCCTTTTGTGCAGATGTTAGGTTAAGCATGACGAGGAGGAAAAGTGATGAGAGATGGGTGAGAAAGGTTGGCAACCGTGATACGAGGCTACATATACTAATTGGCGCTAATACGTCCCTAATTTACGCCCCCTACTACACGCTCATCGGTGGCCGTCGGAGAGGAGGAACGTTACTCAAAGAGGATTTTTCATGTTGACGGAACTCAATAATCGGAATTGCCAAACGGAGATCTCCGGATGACGGAACGCAATCAGACCCTTCTACTTACGAACTCGAGGTTATATTAAAAATGTCCAGAATCACAACCCCTGATTTTTCTGGATTTTCTTTCACACACGTGTGGAGTGTACATATTTTATTTTCTCAATAAATGCAGATGCCCTGGCTCTCCGAAGAGTTAGATACGTTTTATCATAAATTAAATGATAACGGTAATTTTTTGATACCAACAAGTCTAATCAAGTACTCTAAATCGGGGAGCTTGCAGATCCGAAAGTTACTTCTATTCAAAATGTTGTCATATGAAGTGGAAGTGGAAATGAAAATGTACCAAGGAATACGGAACTAGGGATTGCGTTTTTTTGTTTTATGGGTACAGTGATTGAATAGCCTGTTCTCCGCCATTCTTTGTCCTCAAATTCACAACTTGACATGATATCATTGAAGAGAGTTTGGAGATGAACTGCCAACTCATCACCGCCGAGCGCCGATGGAAGATGATTGAGTTGATTTACTTTGTATTAGTCGACGGGCTTTAAGGATATTATTTTGCTCACCTTGATATCTAATCTGGATCTTTGCCTCGTGTCAGGGAGGCTTCTTTTTTTTTGTGAGAAAGTTTGCAAGCAGCATTGTTATGTAAAAAATGTGCCTCGGTATATAAAACTAATCGCTTTAGATTAGACGTACAATACATGTGTTTGTGTCGCCTGCATACTTTAAATGCCAGTATGTTCAAAAAATAAAAACATGTGAAAGATTTTCATCACGTTGTTCGGAGCCGTAGTTGACAATACATATCTTTGTGAACCAGATATTGAAATTCCCCCAACTAACCTGAGATTGGATTAATTGCCGGAGATATATTGGGTGGCGGGGAGAAATAGAACGCTCATGGGGAAGTGTCGTCCTCCGCTAAAATATTGAAATGTAGAACGACAATGTTTTTCACTCAAGCCTCGGTTACCAAAAGCAATATTGGTTAGTCAAATCGGGAGGACTAGTAAGAGTGCAAAAGTGTGAAACTACCTGGAACGATAACGACATCTCCGAAACGACGTTATTTACTGTAAGCACAAGATCAGAAATTTCACTCAATTTTTTAAAACAAAAATACTCATAATTCCACATAACAGAAGGGTTGAGAGCCGGAGCTCGGAGCTGTTGCTTCGGTATTATTACTGGCAAGTCTAGTTGCCGTACAAGTCACTTGAAAGGAAGACATAATGACTGACGGCGGGAACCGTCATAACATCTTTAAATTGAAGCAGCAGTTTTCAGCACCACTACTATCCTACACTAGTAACTCAGCAAGAAGCAGAACAATCGTTTTAAAACACATGACTGGGATCAATACCATAGAAAACAGATCCTTACAGCCTGCAATACACCTCTCAACAAAGATAAGTTTTGCGTCAGAGAATAAAAATATAAAATAATTTGCAACTCATGAAAGCTACCACCGTGCTATTAGCGGATGCCTCTTGAGAAGAAGCAAAACTAACTGTTTTATTTTGGTGTTTGTCCCGGATCCTCAAATATGATATGCGCAAGATGCAAACCCAATCCAACCGAGCGTCAATGACATTGGCAGTAGCCGCCAAATATGAGCCTTTTGATCCCTCAATGATATTTCAGGAGGATGCTTGGTGGCCCGTATACGTCCCGGTTAAATATAAGGGATATACGACAGAGATAAATATCTCTCCCTACTAACCGCAGTCGTCCAAACAAATCCCGGTTCCATATTTGGGGAAAACAAAAAATCGCGAAATCATCCTTTCTGTTAGCACAACCCATGCAAATGTATTTCCGGGTACATTTTCCGGTGGTGATGTGATTAGAAGCCCCTATTAAAGACAACAATTCTCGAACACTGCCCGTTAGTACACTAAATGGATTCAATAAATAAAATGCCGGTGCCACAGCTTTGCCCACCATCGACTGTTGTGGCAGTGGACAAAAATCCCCCTCAGTCGTTTGAGCTCGTACTTGGTTCCTACCAGGTGAGAAACGTTTGGACGGAATGGTGCGATTGTCAGCGAAAGACGGGAGTATTGCTCAAAGCTAGCCAGCATCAGAGTCTGATGGTAATAACCCACGAACCATGAAAAACGATATAGAAAATCCAATCGTAACATTCAAGTGGTTCCTTATGTCCCAATACATAGGCACCTTATAACGAGTGAGAGAAAAAACCACAGCTCATAAAAATAGAAAATCGGCAGAAACAGGTAAGCTGGATGAGTGGATGAGTCGGAAGGAGTTTGCTCGGGTGGTGGCGCTTATTTTTTACAGTTGCTTGTTCTCCCAGGCCGAACAGCCAATGGGACGAGAAACGAGATGTCGTTCATTTTTATAACGCAGGATAGATTCAAGTTTATAACACATGAACAACTAAGTACTAAAACTATGAAGCTGAAGCTCCAGGCGCAGTATTTACAAAAATTTCAATATTACAAGCCCGACTGGTTAAATCAAATTGGGATGGCAAACGGGCATACAGTATCATTGCCAGATATCGCAAAAGTAAACGTATTCGGGACAAAAACAACATTTCCAAATCCTCCCTATAATGAAAAAAAAAATAGAATCAGTAAAAATCATAATCATCAAAACTCCCTTCTTCACTTACCGTGGATACACACAACTGGTCAAGAACATCGTAGGCCAACTCGCACCACTCTGAAGATGGTGTTTCCGTAGTACTGGCATAATTTGTTGCAGTAAAGTCGCCTGAAAGTGAAGTATGAATATTGCGTTGGGGTTAGGAATAGAGTATGATACTAACATCGGGTACCATCGCCTACGTTGAAGCAACGGCTTGCGGCATCACCAGCGTCGTACTATTCAAAAAAGTAGGTCATATTAATATTATTGTCCCCCCCGTAGGTGGTTTTTGAATATACCGAAAGGGTAGCGGCTGTATTGCAGAAGGTGGAAACGAACGACGCGCATGATGTGATACTGGAACCACTATCGAAACATTCGAAATCAACTTGCTGAGCCAAAACCGAAACGACGGGCAACAAAAATTGAAGGAGCTATTAAATCAAAAGTTATGGTAAAATAAATTGTCTGTCCAAATGATATGGAGTATACCTGAATGGAACGCATTTTTGTTGTTGAATGAAGTAGATGTAGATGTAGCGAGTTCTTGGGGTTTTCCTGAGAGATTGACTACAAAGCTCATAGAGAATTAGCCTCATATTTGTACCCTTTCTCGTACCACTATACGATAGGTTTTATTCAACCCACACGCAACTTCGGAAATAAGCAATCGTGCCCCCAAGATTTCTTCTAATGTGCCCGGAGTGTGCCCCTGCAAATTCCTGTCAGGAACCGGACGTTCTGAGGACAGGCTATTCCAGACATGTCTTTCCTATGACAGCGCTATAATCTCAGTTGTTTCACAACCCGGATCAGCACTATTCATAGTTGTAGAGAGAGAAACACCGGTGCACTTTTTGAGGGGGGGCAGACTTGAAGCCTGGACGTGCCTAGCGGCATCTCCCGGCAGGTTCAGTTACAGGTCATACAGAAGGTTTGACAGACAAAAAAGGGAACGCTTGAGGTTTTTCGACTCTCCTCATCGCGGATGATTGTTATTTCCTCAACGCGTTATGATACTTGGGAATTTTGCTAGTGTTTGTTTGTGTCTTTTACCGCCGGCTCCAAGCTGAAAGCACCAACAGCGGAATTCTTCAAAGTTGAAAGAGAGAAATGCTACTATTGAGAATGGAGGAATGACAACGTGATACTTGATGGCAATATTTCAATGTGATATTGATATAAATAGGCATGGACACCTGATACGGTACTCAATGATTCAGATCATTATAGTGATCCCCCCCGAAACGGTGTTACCTATTCGAAATTAAAAAACGTCAATTTTAAGTGAGATATTATTTCTTACAGTATCGTGAACCGGCTATTTTAGACAGAGCGAACTATTATGAAATGTAAGGTGTCGTCTTACAGAGATGAGGATGCAGAGTAACAAGTATAGATTCAAGTTTAAAGTTCGACTTTGTGGCGCCGATTGGGACGTCAAGTCTGAGTCTGGGGTAACAATACCTGAAAAACGTATTAAAGAGTCTGCAGAAGCAGTAAATTCAATCATTGACTTACAAGATTGTGAACTGGCTGCACCCTCAGGCTCTCCGTCTTCAATATTATTGCCTAAAATCTTTTTTCAAGAGTCTGAAACAAGGATAAAAGGGAAAGTGAACTAACAAGATTGTGACAACAGATAAGAAAGGCGGCAACTCCGTGATCGCTGGCTTGGTATGAATACATATTATTCAACGACCCTTGGTTGAGATTAGGCCTACTGATCCTGAATAGCTCGAATCACCAAAACATCTAAAGCAATTAGATGCTCATTAGAAATCGATTGTTGAGCAACAAGTAGATGAATTTACCAATTGGTGCTCCACCAATTCTTGGAAGAGTGAACGAAGCAAAAAAAAGACAAAATAGCGGATGGTGGAAGTGATGAAGCGCATGATTGTGATTTTTAAGAGTTCTTTAGAAAGGAAGTTGTAAGAGCATCGCTGCAAGAATGCTCCCTGTTCCTATGGATCCGTCGTGAAATTTCTTTTTGCTTTCATAGACGAACAATTCTTCATCTAAACCCTTGGCTCTGTTGTAGTCGGAAATTCGCACTGAAGGATGGTTTTCCTATGCCTATGGGAAGACAAGGAGGGAAGCGGCTGAAAGGTGATTTTTTGTAAGGACGTGTGTAGTCGGCCACTGAAAGATTAACATACAACGTGCTATCGGGACGATAAAAAGCTCATGTGTCCTAAATAGCGACGTCAGCGAATGCTACTAATAAATTTTCCCAATGAGAATTTGTCCTATACCACTAACCTACCCGCAACCGTCGGTCGAGGGACAACGGTTACGAAATGCGAGCATGCATTCTTCGTACCCTTGTTGCTTTAACCAACGGACGATATATCATCTGAGATTGTTCTCGAGGTATCCTCGGGGTATCATATCGTATGCAGGTAATCAAGATCAAGCCCCTGTGAATAAGACGTTTGAGGGCAAGATGTTCTCCGTCGACAACCTAGTACGAAAGAATCCCATTAAATAAAGACATTGGGGGAGGTATGGGAGAGATCTGAGACGAGATGAACATATGGGAAGGTAAATTGTCGTTGCATGGTTGGCCGGACTAAAACTTAGTTATCCATGTTTCTGATCATGGGCTCAAGCATTGTACTTTATAATTGCGGTTTGATTAAAAAAATCGCTGTGCTAGAGTGGAGGGAAAGGTTCTTCGGACGTCAATTCGTGATAATACCGCCAAGCGTTCCTAATTTCTCGTTGTTCACTGATACGCATTTTTTCCAGAGAGAATCATAGCTTCTAGAAAAATCAGGAATTTTATGGAGGAAACTGCACCAGATCCTAGCGGCAAGAACGGTGATCAAAGCTAATTGAAGGGTTAAGGTTCACCGAGCTAGACATTTTTAATTCAATAATTTGGATCACCTTCGGAAATTTCTTTAAAATGTTTGTTTCAAGAGTCTTTTGACGTTTTTTGAACTGCGCAGTTGTAGCGTGTTTTACCAATACGAGCCATTGCAGGACAGAACACCACTCAACATGAGAGTTTCAGTTAGCAATTTCTTCAGCATCCGCTCATGTGGGTGATTTTGAGTCGCTGACACACTAAATTATCCTGGTGTCCTAAAGCAGCTCTGGCGTATGATAGTCACGATATCGTCCCTTCGATAAATGAGATTCCATTTTCTCTCTTCGTAGTATTTCGAGTTATTTAAATAAATTGACAGAGAAAAGTTCAGAAAATTAAAAAGTTTGAAGAGTCCCGGAATTGTTAAAAAACGTTGTCGAGGTCGGAGATGGTAGTTGTTTGGGGATGCGGCCGATGCGGGCCCTGCTATGAGAATTTATATTTAGCACTTTAGTGTGCGAGCTAATAGTAACGCGCTCCGAACAAACTAACTTTTTCTTTTTTTTTCATCTAATAACTGTTATCACTCGTATTTTAAACAACAAATATTTTTGTATTTTTTTTGGTTAGCGTTGAGCATTCAAATATTCAAAAATCAAAGTATAAGTTATTAATAATAATAAATAACAATGCATTATAATGAACTTATAAGAGCACTGCTGTCAACGAAGTATTTTTATTTTGATACTGCAGGGAGGTAAACAACGAACTCACAAGAGTTTTTGTTCACAAATCAAGACAATCATTTTACAATATAGCTATTATTACACACGGGTAGAATGCTTCTCGTTCTGAGACACATTGTTTACAAATCTAAAGCTGATCATGGAATCCTGTCCGCTCTCTTCGTAAGCTCTATATATGGTTTGAAAGTCTCTTTGTTGGACTGGTGGAAGTGTTTCTCGGGTGTCTATTTATGGTAATACCACGAAGCATTCTTAATTTTTCCCTTGATAGCTGATACGCATTTCTCCCGGAAAGAACTGTGGGAAAATTGCTTGCGAGAATGGCTTCTTCGTATTCTGGTGAGTTATTTGTAGTTCACCTGAAAAATAAAAAAATTTGAAGGCAATCATGCACCAGACCCCAGGCCTCAGGGACGAGATTCCGTAACTTGAGAAATCAGTGGGTTTGTGACACGACAGTGGGGAGCATGAATATGAAATCCAATGATTTCGGGAGGAATTGAATGCAAAAATAGGCAAAGTAAGTTGATGTTTTTGTGAAATGGACCGGTTTAGTCACAAACGACAAACGCCGGTGAGGTGATTGGTCCTTCTTTGCCAGTGCCCACGATAATCATCCTCCTGCTACAAAATATAATTGATGTTTTTATTCGAATATTGTCGACAACTCAACTGAGCTCGGAACGAGAGAAAATAATCCACGGCCTGCTTCCCAATGGAAAGAGTTTTGGAAATGCAACAACTCTTGAGACGATAACCGTTCAAGATGACCGACATATATTTTTTGGAAGGTAAATGTACTTTTTTCGTAATTCCTGAATTTTCTTTGTTCCTATTGAAATAAGACCTGCTTTCAACAAGTCGCTCTCTGAGTCGCCTTTAATCATTCTCCCAATATACCTGACTGATGATCGAAATCAAATATTATCCGTCCTCGGTTGCCGTTTTTTCAGACTCGCTTTTCCGTATCCAACAATAACTGGAAACAATTGAGACTGATTGTCCTACTGAATAAATATTTCCCGCCGTCGAGAAATAGATGTATTGTTCAGCAATCTACTCTTTCACTCTCCACTGACTGTTATAATAGTGCCTGTCCTTCAATAATGACTTCCGAAAATCGACAAATTATCGTTGAGAGCAACGATCCAAGAGTAACTTACGTTGGCGAGTGGACAACCGTTCAAAGGAACAGTAACAATGAGATTGATCCGCTACGTTTCATCTCTTTTCCAACGATACAAAGTACCAAAACAAACAGTAGCTTTTCTTTCTCGTTTGAAGGTCAGATTTTATTTTATTTATCAGCGAGGTTTTAATATTTACCTTATGGTATGGATAATTTTAATAGGCTCAGCAATATTCGTTTTTGGGATCCTGAATGGTACTTCGAACACCGGAATACATGAATGTATAATCGACGGTGTCAGTTTTGGTTTCAGTGCGCCCGCATCCGCATCCAAGCCTATATTAAAGAGCGGGTCGTTGTGTGGTGGGGCCGGTATTCCAGATGGCACTCATGAGCTGGCTGTAAACATAGTATCTGATGGAGTGGCAACATTTTACATGGAATACCTTACTTACTCACCATCTCTGGACGTTTCTCGAGAGAACTCTTTCATAGCAATAGACGGTACCGATCCGGCGATCAATTATATCTCAGGATGGACTGGTTCCACGGGCGCAACACCATACAACCAGACGACGGATCCCAACGGACTTGTGAATGTAACTTTTGTCGGTGCGGAGTGGCTGTCAAAAAAATCTATTTTTTAATTTTAACCATCTCTCAGGGGTTCAGCTATCTTGGTATAGATATATTGGCGCTGCGGAGCCGAATGCTACTGTATCTTCGGGAGAATATTCTGTCGATGGAAAACCGTTTGCATCATTCCAAATACCGACCAGTGAAACGGCCGGGAATCAGGACCTATTTCCACTTTTGTTCGACACTCCATCCCTCGAAATGGGACTCATGTCCTATCAGTTCGATATACGGGAACGAAGGGGCAAGCTCCTTTAATATTACACCATCTTATTGTGATGAACGGTTCTTTTTCATCAACGTCGCCTATTTCTGATGGAGGTGCGAATAAAACCGGAACATTGCCAAATGATGGTTCTAAGCAAAGTTCATCAAAAACAGGCTTTATCGTCGGGGAAACCCTAGGTCCTATCCTGGGAGTGACAATTGCCATCATTATTCTATTCATATATGTGAAATACCATCACAAGCGAAGACAAGGACACCCTCCATCTAATGTTATACCTTTTTATACGGAGGACCGTCGTTTCCAGGAAATAAGAGAACTCCCAACGAATCACACTCATTCACCACCAAACATTGATATCAGCCATATAGTATTAGCTGAACCTTCCGACTCTGATTCTATCGTTACGGATCCGTTCCACACACCCATTCGCACTTCTTTTCAAGACAACCTACCTCCTGCAATGAACGACCTATCCAATGGGACTGTTTCTCAACAACCGCTCCCTGCAGTTTTCCCTGATCCAACAAGTCATACTGTTGCCACAGATTTACAGTACGATAGGAGGCGTCTATCATCGCCCATCGTGTCGTGGAGAGTAAATGATAGTCCTAGTCCTCCAAGTTATACCACTGAGCCGTAATCGTATGCAATCCCCAGTAGATTTTTCATTCATTCATTCGTGCACTCATCGGATCCAGCATCAGTTGATTTTACAATAAATTTATAATTGTATTATTCTAGGATGCTTATTTATGTAAATACCAATGAGGCTAATTAATAAATTTCTTTAAACAGTATGTCGCAAAAATTGAAAACGGTTAATTTAGCCTTTTTAACCGATCAAAGCCCTGATTTTGCAAAAGACGGGTTATTAACTCTTAATATTCTCAAAATTTGGCATAAAATGGTAAATTATCGGTTAATAAACCGATTTCGATTTTTGCGACATATCATTAGACTCAAGATTGCTCGAAAATTTGTTCTTATCAAAGTTGCTAAAAGTTGCTGATAATGCGCGCGCCGCTAGCTCAGTTGCTTGGTTTCTAGCGACAATGCCATGCCATGCGAAAGTTGAAATCGGCCTTTTTAGTAAGTTTTTTAGTCGATGAAAAGTTGTGTGGTAGTTTTTGACCATCAAGAGCCCAATTTTGATTTTTGAAACATGCAGACGTTGCTCTTTTATCACCAGCGATATTCCAGATTAGTCCACTTCTTGAGAAATGAAATGTCTTTAACAATTGGGTAATTATTCCTTTACACAATTATACAAACGATTTTATGAAACAGTGTTAGTGGACTTGTGTAACCGACTTTCTGTTTAGGTCCTTGATATCGATATCGAGACGGGGACTCACTGTGTTTTGTCAGCTAGGAACGTCATATCTGCAGGGGCCATAGGTTCCATCATCGTTCCTCAAATATCATTGACAGCTCAACTGAACTCGAACGGAGAGAGAAAAAAACTATGGCCTGCTTCAAACTTCCGAATGAAAAGAGCTTAGAGCTTGAAACGATTATGACCAACATTATGTTTTCTAATAGGTAAGCATCCTTCCTTATTGCTAATTCATGAACGTTGAGATAAGACCTGCTTTCAACAAGTTGTTTTCCAAGTCGCCTTTATGTAATTCCCCCAATAAACCTGACTGATGATCAGAATCAAATATCATTGATCCTCCGCTTTGGCCTTTTCTCCTTTGTTTTAAAACCAAAAAAAAACAACAACTGTCACCGCTGCTCGTTGGCCTCAGGATAGTATCCCCCTCGAGAGAGTGATGTACAGCTCGTAATATCTTTTATTCTCAAATCCTCGTTATATTCCCCTTCAGGAATGGCTTCTGAAAATCGCATTATTGTTGTTGAAAACAATGATCCAAGCATAACTTATGTTGGCCAGTGGACGACGGTTCAAACGAATACTATCAATAATTTTGATATTCCCGGTTTAATCTTTTCTCCAACGTTACAAAGCACCGAGAAAAATGGTAGCTTCACTTTTAGGTTTGAAGGCAAACTTTAATTCTTAATGGAGTTGATTGGCACTTTTTCTAACAATTTATGTATGACCTTGACAGGCTCATCAATATTTGTTTTGGGTACTTTTAATACTACTTTGGGCGCTGGAAATAATGATTTGCCTTCATGGGAATGCTTAATCGACGGTATCAGTCTAAGCCTTGGTTCAATGAGCGCGCCTCAATCGATCCCCATCATAGGGCCCGGGTGGTCGTGTGGTCGGAACGATATTCCAGATGGTCCCCATGAGCTAACCGTTAACTCGATATCTGACGGGGTGACCCCGTTTTATGTGGAATACCTTACTTACTCACCATCTCCCAACGTTTCCAGAGAGAACTCTCTCATAGCAATAGATAGTACTGATCCAGCGATCGATTATATCTCAGGATGGAATAATCTCGCGGGATATAACCAGACGACAGATCCCAACGGACTTGTGAATGTGACTTTTGTCGGTATGGGGCTATTAGTTTCAGATTATTTTATTCTTATATACAATCATTTACAGGCATTCAGCTATCTTGGTATGGATATCTTTCCGAGGGACCTAATGCTACTGTATCATCTGGAGAATATTCTATTGATGGAAAACCGTTCACATCCTTTCAAATACCAGTTCGGGGGACTGCTTTCCCACTTTTATTCATCACTCAGTCCCTCGAAATGGGGACTCATGTCCTGTCAGTCCGGTACACAGGCACGGAGGGGCAACTTGGGACCCCCTTAATATTATTATATCTTATCGTGATGAACGGTTCTTTTTCATCAACGCTGCCTATGATTTCCGGTGGAGATTCAAATAAGACCGGGACAATGCCGGACGATGGTCCTCAGAAAGGTCCCTCAAAAGCAAGGTCTATTATCGGAGAAGCCTTAGGTCCCATCCTGGGAGTGACAATTGCTATCGCTATTCTACTCATATATTCAAAATATCATCGCAAGCAAAAACAGAGACAGCCCCCATCCAATATTATGCCCTTTTATATGGAGGATTCTCATTCTACTCTACCGGTTGAGGAAATAAGGGAAATCCCAAAGAATCTTACTCATCTGCCATCAAACTTGAATATTGACACCAACAATATAGAAGTAATTGAACATTCCGACTCTGATTCCATCGTTACGAACCCCTTCCACACGCCCATTCGTACTTCTTTTCAAAGCAACAACTTACCTTCCGCAACGAACGTCCGGTCCAATAGGAACCCATCTCAACAAATGCTTCCTGAAATCCTCGTCGATCCAACAAGTCCTATTGTTGCTACAGGTGTGCAGCACAATAGGAGACGTCCATCATTGTCCAACATGTCATGGAGAGTAAATGATAGTCCTGGTCCTCCAAGTTATACCACTGAGCCATAATCGTGCGTCCATGGTTTAGCGTCGGTTCATTTTAGTAAATTCGTGATTGTAATATCTTAAGATCTTTATTTATGTAAGATATCAATAAGGCTAGTTGATGAAATGTTCTAAGTGATATCATTCGATTATTTTTGTTTTGTTTGACAGTTCGTTCCTATCCAAATTGCTGATGGTGTGCTAGCTCAGTTGCTCAGTTAATCAGGTAATGCTATGTGCGAAAGTTGTCATTGGCCTTCTAAATGGGTGTTTAGTGGGTTTAACCATTAAATCTATCAAAATTTAACCACCCAGAGAGTTCGAGAGCCCTCAGTCGTTATTAACGGACATGCGTTTCAATAATTGTTGGTATCTGACTGTCTATCACTGTCACTGCTCCCATATCGGTAGGTAACGTCAGACTCACATCCCGGGAGCTGCGGACATCATCCAAGAAACTTTACATCGTCCTCTTTAACAAAATTATCTTCATCCAAAACACTAGATTCGGTTGCGACAGTAGGAATCAATGTCCAATAGAGAGGGTCACTATTCGTAATATACCCTCCCCGAGAATTCATCAAGCCTGAAAAACCGGCCTGCTAATTCATTATAATCCGGCATTTGGTGATAGCTGAGTTTACAACTATAGTTAAATAAGTGAAATCAGAAATTCATGACTATCTGAGAGCCTGAAACAGCCGCCCTTGATTTGTAAATTCGAGATGTCAGCTGGTTATACAAGATTGCCGGGACGAGCCATTTCTAAAGCTCCATTTGTCGGAGTGACGATTGCTATCTCGAACTGTTGCCGTAGATGGAGATGAAAAACCTCTTTATTCACTTCGACGTTTCCGCAAACTAACCGCCAACCCCAAGGAGCTTTTTTACTCAACATTCGTGACACAACCCAACGTAAACTCTAGTGATATCGTATTCTTGTTATCACCATTTCACTGTTCACGTCCATCATAATCTGGTATTTTAGCGAAAATTCGCAAGTATCAGTGTCCCATGGTCGTATTCAAGAATATCTTCTGCCAGTGGTCCTCGGGATGATATTCATTATCCAAGTATGAGTATGTCCGTGGGTGATTGGACAATCGTTCAAATGGGTTCTGTCAATAATAGTGGGACTTTTGCCCAGTCCTTTCTCCGACGTTGGACATTACAAAATACTACGACTAATAATAGTCTCTCTCTTGCATTTGAAGGTTAGCTACATAACTTGTATCATATCAACAGGTTTAAGAAATCGAAATCCACGATCGGATTCATCAGTAACCATTTTCGGTACAACAAATGGAACTTCAAGATTAAAACTTTGAAAAGAATCTTACAAAGTTAATAGCTGGTCCATAGGTGCGTGTGGTGGTATGAACATGTCACGATTCACCTTGCCAATAAGCTCACATTAGGAACAAAAGATGCGCATATTTCCAAAACAACAGTGTCCGTGTCGTGTCCACTGCGATAAAGTCCTGATACCGGCTTTGGTTCAATATGGGTCCCGAAAAAAAAAAGAAATAACATCCATCATGGGACTGCTCCCAGGCCACTTTATAAGGCCCCACGATAAATGTCAGAAACGTTTTCTTTGGGCGCCTTATTTCTTTCCTTTCCATCCAGTTTTCAAAACAACTTCTATAAATCTTCAATGCATAAAATATTCGGTACCCCCGAACTTCTCAACGAAATTTTTTCGTATTTACCTCGACACACCCATACCGTTGCTGCCCAAGTGTGCAGAGTATGGTTCACCTATTCCATAGAGTACTTATGGAAAACCGTCAACCTTGACGACATCCTGGGAGTGCTTGCACCTTTTGACGAAGTAAGAAACAATTAAATTGTACAACAAGAAGGATGCTGAAACCATTTTAATAGGATGGGTTCCAGCAACCCTTGTCGTCAAAGTTATGGCATCGTTTCCTTCTTTATTCAAAAAACATTCGCATGCTTGAATGTTGCGGAACCCAATATGTCAATGCTGCCCTTAGACAGGCGCTACTCTGGAAGCCGGGTGGCGACCTCCTTTCTTCTTCTAAATTAACTGCCATCTATTGGGATGGACTGCTGGAGTATATCGAATATCTACCTCCTCTTTTAACATCAACCTTACAAATATTGCAAGTCCAGCTGGATATTATCGAGAATCCCAGAACACTGTGCATTATTTACAAAACAATTTCTCTCCATTCCCCTTCCTTGCGTTCTTTCGAATTAAGCTTTCCCCCCGCTAATGAGGTTAACCAAGCTATCTCCCAGTCACTAGGTGAACTGTTCACGCTCCTCACGAAACTTGCTTTGATCCGTCTCCCTTCTCATTGTATGACTGGGGAGTTATTCACTGTCCTTTCGGATCTATCTCGACTCCAGGATCTTTCATTACCCCCATATCCTCGTGTCTTGTATATGGATGAGAACATCCTGGAAAGGCTGAGAAAACTGAAAACCAACGATGATCAAGAAGCAAGAAAAGATATACCTTTCCGTTCTCTTGACAAGCTAGACATATCCGGCTCTGATTTTATGATGGCTGAAATCCTCCGACGTGATATTCAGCTGCTTAAGCTAGTTGATTTGACTTATCGGGGTTCTTCTCGCAATCGCACCATTGCATTCATGGAGTCAGTACCTAGGGTCTGCCCAAATCTTGAGAAGATATCAATTTTTGCGAACAACAGTTTACCTTTCGAACCATTTCGATCGCTGTTAAAGTGTCCGGCTCTTGTCAAGATAGTTTCAGACGGGACCATTGATATGGACTTAGAAGATATAGTCATCGTTGCATCCGATCGGTCTACCTGGCAAGTTATTGTCCTTCCCTCTGTAAAACCTCTCGGTTATCAAGCACTGATCCCTTTCGCCCAAAATTGTCCCGATCTATACCAGCTCGGGTTAAAGCTGACTTCAACTTTGGGATTTCCCGATATCAACTCATTCCCAATGGATGTCAAGTTTTCATCATTGACCTCATTAGATGTCGGGTTGTCAGTGCTCACCTCGGACTTTGCACTTGCCTCGTTCCTCTCTCGAATCTGCTCAAAACCCATTGAAATCAACAGTGACGGAAGTCAAGAAAACTGTCGCTTGTGGAAAAACGCCGAGGAATTGGTTAATTTCGTTATAAAAATCCAACACCACAATCAAACATTAAAGGACACTGTTACACTCTTAAGAGGTAATTAAGAGTGTAATAACCATTTTCAATTAGAAAATGCAATTCAGTTGAACTTTTAATGTTCGATGTTAGACATTATAACGAACCCAAATATGCTAATAGATGTGTTCTCCAAAACAATTCCCCTCCGATCGTCTTCCCAGCGTGCCTTCTAAATAAGCTTTCCGTCTGCCAATGATGAGACCCAAGCTGTTTCTCAATCACTGGTCAGGCTAGCCCTAATAGCAGCGCCTTCATGTATGGATACCAAATATGCAAATAGAGTAAGAGTGAAAAATATTAAATTTAAAATTCAATATCTCCGTAGTTTGGGTAAGACGAGAGTTTCAGAATATTCTGTATGGATAAAACTTTTTGTGTAAATTTCTTCATATTTCCGTAAATAATCACAATAATTTTATATTTTTCGTTGCACAAAGAAATGTGGAACGAGTTTTCCAATAGATTTTGTTACATAAACAAAAGAAGGATGGTATCAACGAGTCATACAAAAGAAATGTGCTGCGAAATTAATGAAATAAAGGAAGGAGTAATAAAGAAAGACGAATAAAGGAACGGGATTAAGAAAATGTGATGGAATCAAAATACCATTCTAATTCTGCGTGTAAGATGGTTCCCACTCCACTCCTTGGGACTTGAACATCCCCGGCAGTGGTCAACCTGTACACGATAATTATTCTTCGAGAAATAAATGGCTGGAATGAAAGTGCGAGTCCGGGAACGACACGGAAGCCAGTAAATTGCGCTTGATGAACTCGGCTCCATCAATTTTGGACTTAACAGATTTAAAATGGAACGAGTCCTCGATTTTGTTTTGGAACTCGGTATCTGAAGAAGCGAAGCTACCGGAACTGAAGCTGTAGTCAATGCTGAAATTAGCGTGATCTGTTCGAGTTGAGAAATAGAGGTGCATCGGGCTTTTGAGAAGCATTTTTTTTTGGATTTATGGAAATTGGAGATGTAGCTTCGATGAGGTTGGACTTGAAGGTAAGGATGGGGTCCAATTGAATAAACCAGGTAGAATGGCGAAAAACCTATATAACGCCAGAGAGGGAGTACAATGGTACATGATGTCTTGTTCCGTACATTCGGCCAATTTTTGAATTATCGATTGACAGATTACTGATATCTATTGGAGCCTTAGAAGAACGCCAACGTCGTCGTAACCCGGGGCAAGTATTACTTATGTACTAGTAGTATGTAACAGCCAGTTTGTGGGTGCTTTATGTATGGCAGGTAATTTGGGACAAAAATAAAGCATAAACCGAATAATGCGAAAGTATTGAAGTTCAAAACAGACTAATTGTAAGTTACTGCATGGATCCCGCAGGATATCGCGGGATACTGCTGAAATTGTAGTGATTGCCGATGTAACTTCTCCTAATGGCAGAAAACTTCAGAATACCTCTGGAATACACTGTTTTACCTCTTGATACCATCAAATACTAGCAAATACCTGACTGTACCGAGATTACAGTCGTTTGCACCAAAGTTTGCACTCCGACAACCGTGCAATCACATTTTGGAGGGAAAACAAAGACCGGGTTTTTTTTACTCAATGGCTGATTATAAACTAGGACAGTATTAGTAGAAAAATTTTATATAATATGGTTTAATTTTATGCAACTTAAAAATCAATATAAAGTTAAGTTTTATATGCAATCTACTCCAAGCTATGTCTAAGAATTCATTCTCATAATAACACGATATTTGAGAACCCTCTCATATGTTTTGTGTGACTTAGTGGTAAGTGTCTAGTTGATGTGTTAGCTTTCTTTTGAAATACCTTGGGTTCAAATTCAAATCCTGCCTGTGCCCTTTTTTTATTATACCTCTGAGTCATTTATTTACTCAAGTACTTTTTTAACTCTAAAGAAATACTTTTAAATGGTTAATAATCTATCAAAACTTTTACTTATTATAATCAATAACATTTTATCCCCTTGGAAAAAAAATACAGAAAAAAAAATGCCTCAAGCTAAGAAGCTGAGGAGTGCTGTCTCTGCCAAAGTGGCATTAAACAAGTAGACAGATTAGAATACATGTGAAAACTTCACTTTGACTTGATTTCTGAGTTGTATAAAATTGAAATATATTATACAAACTTATTTTACTAATATTGTCCCAATTTACAATCAGCTGTTGGGTCAAAAAAACCCGGTCTCCATTTTCCCTCCAAAATGCATGATTGTCGGAGTGCACACTCTGGTGCAAATGACTGTAACCTCTGAGAATTATAGAGGTTATCTGAAAAAATTGGAAGTAGATACAAGTAAGTATTGGAAGTGATTTAGAGGTTTCCTGAGGTAAAGCAAAGTATATATTCCAATCACCAAAGGAAGAATAGGTACTGGTTTTCTCACTTGTGATACTCAAGAGTCCTATGAGTAATTAGAGGTATCTCAGAGTTATATTAGTAGTACCTAAGTTTTCCTCAATTTCATCTCACATGATTACCTTTAAAAATTTAAGGTAGTCAAGGGGAATAATTGGTATTACCAAACGTTGCTTCAGTACCCTTCAATGTCCCCGGGTTTTCATGCAGGATACTCTTATGTACTTTACTGAACTTTGCAATCCTCTGGGAATTCACTGCTTACCTTGGCATACTCAAACAATACCTGGCATTCCTTCAAATATTGAAGGGGTACTGAGACTTTGTAAGAAATAATCAGGTAAATTATGCAAGACCATGCCCAAGTTTACACTTTGACAGAATTGGTCTTTATTTTTGTCCCAAACACCTGGCATAGTGCTTGTGGTGGTGACACCAAACTGAAAACTCTTTCTTCATCCAATCTAAATGAACAACTTCAATAACTTCTCTATGCATAAGATATCCAACATTCACAAGCTTCTTTTATATTTGACTCAACACATGCGTACTATTACTGCCTGAGTGTGCAAACTATGGTTCATCCATTCCATACAATTTATATGGGACACTGTCAATGTTAATGACATTTTGGAAGTGCTTTCACCTTTTGACGAGGTGAGGAAATTCAAATTATACAACATGAGGGATGCTAAAATCCTGTTATGTAAATGATAGGATGGCTTCCAGCAGCCCTTATTGTCTGAGTCTTGGAGCTGTTTCTTTTTGTATTCAAAGAATATTCACAATCTTGAATGTTTCCAAATTCAATATGCAGCTCTTAAACAAACACTTCTTTGGAGATCTGATGTAAATCTCTTTTCTTCAAAACTGACTGTGATTCAATGGGATGGATTGCCAGAACATATCAAATATCTACCCTCTCTTATAACCTCAACATTACAAACCTTGCAAATTTGTCTCAAAACCATAGATCACCCAAATATGTTAGATGTTTTCACAGAACAATCCCGCTCCATTCACCTTCCTTGTGTGCTTTCATATTAACCTTTCCACCTGAAAATGATTACACCCAAACTATCTCTCAATCCCTAATCAAATTGTTCTCACATCTCCCAGAGCTTACTTCAATTATTTTTCCATCTTGTTGTATAACTGGAGAGTTGTTGATCACCCTTTCACGACTACCTCAACTTCAATATCTTTCATTACCCCAGTATTCTGATTATGGAGAGAAAGTTGTGGAAGAGCTATCAAAACAAAAAGTTAATAGTGATGGGGAGACAAGGAAGGATACACCTTTCCATTCCCTTGAAAAATTAGATGTATCTGACTCTGATTTTATGATAACTGAGATTCTTCAACACAGAATTCAGCTGCTTAGGCTGGTTGATTTCACTTATTTGGGTTCTTGGACTCCTAATCATATAATTACTCTTACTTGGTCTCTGCATAGAATCTGTCCAAATCTCAAGAAGATAATGATTTTCACAATTAACCATTTATGTCATAAACTGACACACGATCATCCATACATAACATATAATCATTCATTATCAGATATATTGAAGTTTCCCCCATACTCATCTTCACTCATTATATTACATTACTACACTTCAACACCCTCGATCCACCTCGACACCTTCGATTCACTGACTCAACACCGATTCAATTGCCTCAGACTCCTCAGTATTTCTCACAGGAAATACTTTCACTCTGGTAACCCCTTGGGTTACCTTCTCCATACATTCGTTTCACCGATTACTAATGATTGTAATGACATTCATGTATCACAGGTTTTCCCTGAGTCTCACATGTATCTAAACCCTCTTGTAAATACAATGTAGACTCAGTTTTGATATCAACCTTGGTCGATATCTAATAAACAAACTATTATCAGTTCTTCTTCGTCACTCATTAATCTTTCTCTGACTTCAGCTGTCGACGGCTCGACCTTGACAGTCTTGCTCGTCGTCGACACTAAGCTACATCTCTCAATATTACTCCCACTGTAGTCGTTGACCTCGACTTTGTCTGATTCTATTGTTGACTACTATAGTCGGCATTGTCACCATTAAATTGGGGACATACACTCGGGGTCTAGGAAGAGGGCACAGCATATAAGCTGAGGCCATGTTCCCGACTCAGTCGAACTTCCAATCAATAATCTCAAAAGAGTTATCGATTGCAAGATTGACTACAAACCTAAGGTATCAGACCTTGACAATTTACCTTTTCAAGCAATTCAGTTGCTGTTAAAATGTCCAGCTCTCATAAAGATAGTGTTGCAAGGAACTGTCAATATGAATTTGGAAGATCTAATCACCATTGCAACCAATCATTCCACCTGGCAAGTGGTTACCCTACCCTCTTCAAAACCTCTTAGTTATCAGGCACTGGTACCCTTTGCCCAAAATTGTCCAAATTTATACTGTCTCGGCTTAATGCTCGACCCCAAGTGGACAATTCTTGATCTTTACTCAGTCGCAACAGATGTCAAGTTTTCATCATTGACTGTGCTAGCAGTTGGACTTTCAGAACCCATTTCTAACTTTGAACTTGCATTGTTCTTGTCCCAAATTTGCCCCAAACCCATTGAAATCTGATCTTACAGGCCCCTAGAACATTGCCTTTTATGGAAAACTGTCAAGAAATCAGTCAATTCAATCATTACAATCTGACTTGAAGGACTCAAAAACAATCAAATATTGGAGGTTGAGTTGAATGCCATATGTAAACACTCAAAAGTGTAATCACAATTTCTGATTAAAAAAAAAAAAAGCAATCCCAGCTTTCTGTTATCCCACTCATGTCCTGTCTGAATTTTTCAATGCCTCAGCCTCCAATATCTGGCAGCTTCTGAACTGTCCCAAAATACAATTAGTGTATGGGTCACCAGTCACTGGCACAATGTTACAAAGCTTTGGGCCAGATGATTGGGCTCAGCTATCATGATGTGCCACCTTCCATTTCTTTTTCATCTCTTTCATTTCAATATTATGTTCCACCATTTTTACCTTTATTTCTGACATTCTCTACTCCTGATGTATGCATTCTACGATATCATGTCTACTAGTACCCAAGTTCTGTATCAAATGCTATGCACACATGAGCTCCCATTCCTCACACTCCCTCCTTGTCTGTACTTTCTCCATGATTTATGTAAATGGCACCATGACCCTTGTCAACTGTTACTAATAAACATAAACCTATACACATAGCAACCCAAAGCCTTGGAGGAGTAGGATCCGATGTCATCAGAGCACACATTCAAGTTCAGTATCTGAGCTGGGAGCTCTTGAAGTTGAGTCAATGGCCCAGATGTGTAAGAAGGTTCATCATCTATTTTTGTACAAATGACAATCAAGGGGTAGATGTAGCACAGTCCCAACAAATTCACATATTTATATTTCTGTAAATGGAATATGGAACATAAAAGTTGTCAGGGTTCGTTTCCACTTTTTCCATATTTCCTTATTCTACCCCCTATATGCCCCTATTCCTTTGCTTCTGTTCCTTTAATCCTTATTATCCCATGCTCGCTACCACCGACTATCCATTCTTTTCATATTCAATTTCATAGTTGATGTTTCTTATTTTTATATTTCCCTTCTTTCCTATTTATTCTGTCGTCGATAGGATCGACTGTGTTGATCCACCTCGACACTGGCACTAAGCCTTCGGCTTCGCTTGGTCTTTATCCCCACGGGATATCGGTGATAACAACGATGCATATATAGTCAGGTAGCTGCCTAGCAGAAGTCCCCTAAGCTTGACCTCTTAGGTTATCTTCCTGCTAGGTGAGTATTGTATTGTCATTCATTCCAATATATACTTAGGTTATCTTCCTGCTAGTATCTACGTTGTGCAGTTGCCCTAACAGAAAACATATGATACATGAGTGTGGTTACAATCATTAGAAATCAGTGAAACAAATGAATGGAGAAGGTAACCCAAGAGGTTACCAGAGTGAAAGTATTTCCTGTGAGAAATACTGAGGAGTCCGAGGCAATCAAATCGGTGTTGAGTCAGTGAATCAAAGGTGTCGAGGTGGATCGAGGGTGTCAAAGCATGGTAATGCAATATAACAAGCGAAGACGAGTATGGGGAATGTTCAATATATTCAATAATGAATGATTATGTGTTATGTACGAATGATTGTGTGTCAGTTCATGACAGTGTCGCAAAAATGCTACCATCATGCGTCTGGTAGCAGCCACAACACAACCTGCACTAACACCAGCCCATTGTGCAACTGCATCAACTGAAGCTGCATTCCCAAAATGGCCAAACCAAAAGAGTGCTATGGCAAGTTGAAATTGGAGGGGAAGCTGAGGCTGTGGGCCTGTTGATATAAAAATGGGATCTTCTTCTATCCAAAGAATGAGCTTGTCAAATGTAGTTGGGGAGACACAGAGATTTATATGGAAGCATTTACTATCATTGACCTTGAACTGATCCAATACCAAATATAGCTGTGAAACCTTGTGTACCATGTTAGGAAAGAGTACTCTTGTTTGTAATAAATAATTCTTCAGCCCCATTAATGTGTGAACTTGAATGAATGCTCGAGTGTCTTCATCTTCAGTGAAATCTGAGTCAGTGCATGCTTCGGAATCAGTATTTTCAGCAATTGGTTTGGAAAGAGACAAACAAGACGAAAGACTTTGAAAAGATGAGAGAGATGAACAAGATGAATAAGAGCTTGTACTCATGTTGTCGGAGTCATCGATAACATCTGGATCTTGAGCAGACATCTTTTGTCACATGTGTTGTAGCTCAATTATCCTCAGTTTAGTTGTTTCTATCAGCTGTTGTCATATGGAGGGACCATTAGGCATGATATCAAAGTCAACGTATGAACTTGTAACATGACAAAAAGTTTGAAAACATTAGTTTAGTCATAACTACAGTTATAAAATCTTTATCTTATCGTGAGAAATGATGCTGTGAGTTTCAGATGGAATTGCCGAAGGGGGGTTTCACGTTGGCCAAACTCGGTCTGAACTCAGTCTGAACTCACTGGTTAACTCCAAGAATTCAGGAAGGAGTTAATGATGGAATCTGATGCGAATTTAGGGTGAATTCACCAACGTGAAACCCCCTAATGTCATTTACCAATATGTATACAACCCTCTAACAAACGAGAAACATTCAAATGATACTAATCCAATTTATTAATACCATTCTCCTCTGACATATCCTCATTTGACCTTTAAGACTTGGGAAGACGAGGGGAAACGAGACGACTCACGGGAGGGGAGGAGATTCGAGGACCTATTGAACGGCGAATGCCAGTGAATTGCCATCCGGATTGGTCAATTGATACCCGCGTCCGGTGACGCTGAGTTTGTCACACAATCGCCTGGCCAACGCCACGTCAAAAAGGTATAGAGACGTTTAATTTCCCTCTTTTTCACCTGTTTCGTCCGAAATTTTGCATCTCGTCAAATCTCCATGATCCTACTAGAAAGATGGCACAACCGACAGAGAAATCATCTTCGGGCTGAATCTTCAAGCTTCGAGGCTATAGTTGGCGACAGTGTTGTTTTATCTGCATTAATTGTACTTTTCTTTCTATCTCATTTTTGCTGGACTGTTCACTATTCCTTTCACTCTGCACATAATGGCGCCGGCTTGTTTGTGTTAATGTGTTAGGACTTAAGGGTACGTTGAAAAGATGGCCAGTCCTTATTGAGAATATCATAATCATGAAGCTTTCTTTCTTATCCAGCTTTAACAATTGTACCCTTCAATACGTCGATGCATCATTCTACCAGGTCGCAAGAGGATTGGTCTTACCTTTCACCGTCTCACTCTCCTACCTCTTCCTCTATTAACGCCCATCGTCACAAGTATCGCTATCCTGCGGTATTGTAACCCTAGGCTTCTTCATCGGCGTTTTCCTAGACAACGACAACAACGATAACATCAACTCTAAATACACTTGGAATCCTTTTCCCTCTTTGATCGCGGCTTCGTCTGCAATTATCATGTAGACGATGTCTTGTGGCATCCGTTGTTGAGGGGTAGTACCGTAGCTTTGGCTTGGTAACTCTAGTCTTCTTAGTGCTTTTGTGCTTCTTCCCCTTGTTTGGGTTGTTGATGAATTCGAGGCTGTTTCGGATCTCATTTTCGGTACAGGTGAAGAAGCAAAGAGGAAGGTTTTTGTATGGTGCTGCTATTACCGTGCGTGGAGTAGCGAGTAGGTTACTAGGTGTATGGTTGTTCAATTAAGTCATTACACGGTACGCATGCAGCTAAATCCCACTCTTCATTCATAACACATTCTTTTTACTTGTAGAGGTCGTGGGAACGTCAATAACAACCATCCTACTCGGATCCATATATTGTACATGGGTTAAGAATGCTGAAACTCCAATACATATCACCACTCCACTAATGATTCTTCCTAAGACCATGCGTTTGCCCTTGCGCCTTCGACCGATTAAACTTGATAGGATCGTTTTCTCGTTCAGGTACAGGTGTAAGTTCGGAGGTCGATTTGTTGTGGGGATTGGGGTAAACTATCTCCTGATGTACATGTGGTCGATAGCAGATTTAGATGGACCACGACCGGCTCTTTAAGTCGTTCATCTTCTAGTTCATATGCGGGTCTATAACGACACGTTTTATTGGATGAGATAGGTGTTGATGTTGTACCTTTGTCGGGCGTATCAAGAATAACAGGAGGGCGAGTGGGAAATGATGCCGTGTCCGCGTCAAATGTCAGTCAGTAATGGTTTACATACCGTATCTTTGTCAGGTGTATCAAGGACTGATTGGACATTGTTTAACACTGCACATCATGTATCCTGTCTCTCCCGCTTCCGTTGTAGAACACACCTCCATGAGGACAAGAAACTTATGTTTATATACCTAAAGCGCATGTACATTTCATACTGGATATATCACTTTGGCAGAATAAAAGAGAGGTTACATTTCGTTTCTGACTCGGAGATAAATGATTCAAGGTCCGGAAATAGAGATGGTGGTGCTATGTAGAGTGATGATATTCTGTGTAGGATAGCGTGTTCTTGTTAAGAGCGGTGGCAAAGAGGTGTAGTAGAATAATGCCTAGTAAAAAAAAGTTGAGGTGGGGGGTTGGAATGAAATGTTTTAAGATGAGATAACGTACAATCTTTTCCACATCATTAAAACTTAAGATATCTTTCAAAAAAACATCAGCTAACATGTAAAAAGCCTGACCCACCCATACTGTTCCAATGCAAGATATAATATATAATATCCAAAGCTGCTCTCACCTATCTTGGTGCTCTGCCACAGCTAAACAAGCATCTTATTGCTGATACCGAATTTGATGTCGACGAGGTCGCGAGGAGTTCCGTTTTCAAGGAACGGTTACAGTACGTAAGCAGGAATGTAATCAGTGGTACGTTCTCTCCAGTGGGTGACATCATCGAGTTCATTCTCAGCCGTCTTTTTCTTTTCCAACAACAACCATGGCTTCACTTGCCATTCCTCAATCGCTCGTGCAAAGATTTACGGACTCTATCTTTAAGATATCTCGAGAAAGGCCTATTCTTTTTATCCTAAGTTTAGCTGGCGTTTTCAGTAGTGTTTCATGGATGGTCTATGATGTGAGAGCTTTTCTTATACTTCAGCTTCAAATTATGACATCTACTGATACTCATTCAGTATCGTAGTTTCAAATCAATTGGAAAAGGAGGTGTCCCTTATAATGTCTTTGGCTGGCTGGCTGTGACTCTTTTACGACCCATCTCAAGAAGCCAGAAAAGCCTTACGAACACATCTGATTTGGACCGATTAGTAAAACAAATCGCGAATGAAGAAGGAGAGAAAGCCGTTTTCAAACGATTAACACTTTCTCAAAGAAGAGGAGAACGTCCAACGGTACGCGGAATCATACCTCAAAGACAGGTGGACAAATTTGGCTCTCCCGAGCTTACAGGAGTACGTCCTTAACATTGGCACCTTGTTGCAAATACCAACATCCTTTTTTTTCTTCTTTCTATAGAATCTTAACAAATTTGTGTCTTATTTGTCGTCCACTTATCCCACCATCCTTCGAATAGCCCCATCTGCCTGGGAAGGACATAATGACGCCCTATTCCTTGTTCGCGAGCACCCAGCATCACTGAAAAGCGACCTACTTTCTGAAAGAGTGCTGGCAAAAGCCTACAGTCGGTTGGAAATTCTTCATGTACATCCGTCAGATGGTTCTTTGCATGCAAGTCTTTCACCCGCGGACGCTTCCGAAGTTATTCGTCAAGGATGGGGCACTTTCCATACACTCTCGGGTCGATACAAAGACTTGCCTGTGACATATGTCATGCTATACGCTCCTAGGGATAATGAGGAAGTTCAGGTTGTTAAGAAGATCATCGCTGCTGCTGTTGAGTATGCTAGCGGATTGGATGTTACGGAATGAGATTAGTCACGAATAATAACCACCGTTTGACATTAAAAGACTTTTTGATCATGTACCATGACTGTTTCAATGACTATCAAAGACCAGGGAATGTTTTTTAAATTATTTCTGAGTACCATAGCTCATTTTTTTTGTATGTATAGTTCGTAAATCCCAGATTTGAAATTTTAAAAGTAAAGACTTGGAGCAGAGCAAACGAAAGCGGCAACAAATGGCAGCCATGTGTAATGCGCGCTTATTGTTATCATGGTACCTCCAAGCGACGCCGATCTCAAAGCATTCTTTGCTAGACAATTCAATCTTCTGGATAAAGAAAAGGATGCCGAATTAGAAAGAACTTCATTACTCATATCGAAATGCAGTCAGACACTTCTTGAACAACGAGGATTAGCTCTTGGTGGTCTCGGCATCGTAAACATATCAATCGGTCTGGGTGGCAAAAGGTAAGTCTTCAAGTCAAAAA
This sequence comes from Clathrus columnatus, assembly GCA_020884735.1. Classification (NCBI taxonomy): domain Eukaryota; kingdom Fungi; phylum Basidiomycota; class Agaricomycetes; order Phallales; family Clathraceae; genus Clathrus; species Clathrus columnatus. The sequence goes on from BPWL01000002.1 coordinate 3,118,296, forward strand.
GAGTATAACTTGTGCATCTGCATAATTATTTAAAATTCTCAGTCTTGTTGAATTTGAGCAACCCAGCGCATACCACACGAGTCCGGTGTTCCCGCCTCATACCTTCAGGTTATTTGAAATCCAACTCTTATAATCCTTTTTAAATTTTACTAAAAAAGATGTTTGGATGATGATCAGACCAGGCGATCTCGCCCGAATAGATGAACATGCGTCCGGTAAGAGCGGGTCAAAGTCCAAGTCGTCCGATGAAACTGCGAAACCAGTAGAAGGTGTCATTTATAAAGTAACACTATTTCTCATTCGATGGGGGTTACAAATTTCAAATGAAACGATTTCCAGGTTTCCGATACAAAAATTGTCTTAGCTGTCTCGAGGTCCGATAATTCCCAAGAGGATGAACTAGATCTCCCGGAGAGATGTGCCTTGTATGTTATATGTTATTTGCCAAAAGAGCGTGTTTTCCTGATGATTTGATAATCTCAGAATCAAGCTCGCCAACACCGCAACTCACGACCGGTACTTATTTCCATGCATGATTCTATGATATCTTTTTTTTAGGAAAAACTTAGGATGCGACGGGCAGTGGAAGATCTTGAAAGAATCACCTTACCTGGAGAATCATCGACATCACAAAACACGACGACTAAATCTCCTGGATTAAATTCCTTACATCGGGTCCTTCTTGGCCTATCCCCTCCGGGAACACCCACTAAACATCCATATAACCTGTTTTTCGACGACGCTTTGAACGTGTCTCAAATCAAGGCCGTTAATTTTGCTCTGAACGCTTCCGAAGTTGCATGTATTCATGGCCCGCCTGGTACTGGGAAAAACTCGGGTGCTTGTTGAAATCATACGACAGTTGGTTTATAATCCGAATAAAGACTCAGACTCAGACGCTAAAGAATCCATTCCAAAAAAAATTTAAGAATCCTCGTATGCGGTGCCTCTAATCTAGCCGTAGATAACCTGCTGGAGAGACTGGCTGTATCACCCACTCCTCCGGTTTTTTACTCATCAGACGCTGTTGTCGATCCGACCAAACAATCGGATCAGAAAACCAAACCTTTATCCCCAATTTTACTCACGCGTCTGGGACATCCCGCAAGAGTTCTATCATCTTTGTATAATCAGACATTAGAGTGAGTCTTCCTGAGTACTTTCTCGCGCTCAGACGAATGGATCACAATCGTGTGTGTATTCTCAGTTTCCAGGTTCAAAGCAGTGATGAGGCAGCATTGGCGAAGGATGTGAAAGGAGAAATCGAACAATTGCTCGCGGCTTTGAGTGGTAAAGGTACCAAAAAGGTGTCAAAAGCGGGCTTATCGAGTAAAGCCTGGAAAAAAGATATTCCTAATGCTAAGAAAGGGCAAAGACTAAAAGGAGAAGCTCGAAAAGAGGCCTGGAAAGATGTAAGAGAATTACGAAAAGAGTACGTCTTGCGCAAGTTGGATGTATCTTTAATTTATTTATTTGCTCAAGATATCGTAAACGAGAAGGTGGTGTAGTGAAGAGCGTTTTATCTAAATCGCAGGTATGGTATTTTCTTCTCTTTCCGATCTTGATACCTGATTCCCCAAATCTTTTTTCAAAGGTCGTACTCTCAACCTGTCATGGTGCAGGATCGCGGCAATTGCTAAATACCGAATTTGATGTCGTGCTTATAGACGAAGCGACGCAGGCTATGGAAGCGGTTTGTCCAGAATTACTCAGACCGCGCCGCATGAAAAAAGGTGTTTATTAATTTAACAGGTCTGCTGGGTCCCCGTGTCCAAAGCCAAGAAGCTAATCCTAGCTGGTGACCCTATGCAACTTGGACCAACTATAATTTCGGAAGGAAATTTACGACACAAAAAATTGGCACTGGATTCAGGAAAAAAGATTTTTGTACAAACGGGCAAGGATAGAATTTCCAAAGATAAAACTGAAACTACAAGCACAAGCACGTCAGAAACAGACCAATCTGCCTCGATTATGACTGAGGACGAAAGCATAAACCCTGAAAACACGACAACTCAAAATATAAAAACCGAGAAAACCAAACAGAAGAAAGAACAGTGTATTCTTTCCCTGCCCAAGTCTTTAAACAAGACCATGTTTGATCGCCTTGAAGATATGTATGGCTCAAAAATTAAACATATGTTGGATGTACAATATCGGTCAGTTTTTTTTTCACACTCTTCCGCGTTAAGAGAGAGTTACTACTTACCTTATCGCATGGCAGCATGAATGCTAAAATCGCTTCATTCCCATCAAAAACACTGTATCATTCCCGTTTAAAGTCCGATAAATCTAATTCTTCATACATCCTACGTGATCTGCCAGATGTGAGTCAAGGTGAAGAATTTGAGGATGTTGTGGGACAAGGAACCGAAGTTATCTTTTACGATACAGCTGGTGCCGAGTTTTGGGAGCGGAGTGGAAATCAAGAAGATACGAAATTGGTGGGAGATGACGGGGGAAGCCTGTGTAACGAAAATGAAGCCGAAGTAGTGAAACGTTGGGTATACAAGCTGGTCTGTTGTGTACTCTCTTTGAACTCTATGCAGAGCATTTATTTGACATATCCGTAGCTCAGTGCAGGTGTAAAACCTTCACAAATTAGTATTATAACCCCGTAAGCATTATGTTTTGTTTTGTTAGATCATTGTTTTTAATTGTTTTAGATATCAAGCTCAGTCGCAACTCCTTTCACGGTTAATACCGGAACCGGGGCTCGAGATTGGCACTGCAGATGGTATGCAAGGTCGTGAAAATGAAGCTATTATATTAAGCCTTGTACGAAGCAATGCAGAAGTAAGTCTGTGTCTAAAATGTATTTTTCAATTTGCTGAAGCCCGTTAAGGGAGAAGTGGGCTTTTTGAAGGAAAGACGACGATTAAACGGTCCGTTATTCTCATTTCTGTTACTTCCAAGATAACTTATACACTCATAACATAGTCGCTATGACGCGTGCCAAAAGGCATCTTGTGAGTAGTGATTGTAACAAAATATGCTAATTTATTCTAACCCCCCTGAGTAGTGTGTCGTAGGAGATTCAGATACGATTTCCAGAGGTGGTGGTAAATACCTCAAGAGATGGATGAAATGGTTGGAGAAAGAGGCCGAAGTACGATTTGCTGGTGATATATTGAGCTAGATAGAACTTCCCATATCATTTGTATGTAGGGTAATGTTATACATCCAACCCTGGCCTTTTTCTATTGATGATCCGCCAGGAAAAATTCTATACAACGGTCACGTTAGTTTCCGATTTTTTTCGGCGGTACCGTACCCCTCGGCCGAGGAAGACATATTACAAAAGGATAATGAAGCATTATCATTTTCCGAACCACAACCCTTGTCAACTGTTACTAATAGACGTAAACCTGTACAGGTAAATCTAATGTTTTATGTAGGAGATAACAAGACTTGTTTATTGTTGGGTCATTTAATAATAAATTATCGATACTTATGGGTATGACAACGACAAAGAAAGAGTATACAAGCCATGGAAAAAAAAGGCTACGTAGAAAAGGAGACTCCAGATCACTATGGTAATTGGGAGACGATATTGCCTATTTACGGTTTCAGCATCTAGGACAACGGTCGTAGAACGTTTTTTCTTACAAGATTGTGAACCCGCCACTCCGCAAAGTGCAATATCTTGAACAATATTACCTAAAAAATCCTTTCTAAACAAGCATGGATGAAGAAATTATAAAAGCAACTTACACGATTGTGAACCGGCTACTCCACACAAGGTCTAAACGGGGTATTAAGTATTAGATTTCAAATAGTGAATGATACCCACAGTATCTTCGTGCATCTGCACTGATTGAGTTTCTTCACTTTCAATGATGATATTACCTGATAAGTTGGTTGGACTTAAGACTCGGTACTTAAAGCTTTAAAAAAAACACAGGACGGAACTTACAAGACTGAGAACCGGCGACTCCGCAGGGCACGCGGGGTTCGATAACAATGTTACCTGAAATGTTTTAGAAATGGAATATAGAAACGAGATAAGTTTATTCCAACTTACAAGATTGGCTTCCGGCAACTCCGCAATCAGTTCCCTACAAATTGAATAATCGTAAATGAGTGCTGACAGATAAGGATAAGCCTATGAAAAACTGAACTGGTGCCGGAGAAGGTTCCCGAATGAACAAAGTATCTAAAATGAAATCTTTCCTTAAAAATTTGCGCGGTAAATGGTTTAGTGTACACATACCAATTGGCGTTGCACTGACGATAGGGAGGGTTAAGAGCATAAAGCAAAGTAGGGCAGCGAAGACGGAGATGACGTTGGAATGCATTATTATTTTTGAAGTGAGTCCTTTTAAGGAAGTTTGAGAGAGATTGGAGTTGTTGAATGGGTTAGTGTCCTGATGGATCGTTTTCAATTTCGCTTGTCTTTATAAATTTTTACATGAACGAATGCCGTCTTAAACCCTTGGTTCAGTTGCATTCGGAACTTTACGTCGCGGTGAAGTCAAATGCTTTTCCTATGAAGGCAGTATACGGTTTGATTGAAGCAACTTTTCAGGGATATCGTCGGGGAAACGGATTACAGGAATGGCAGTTTGAGGGTCTCGTTCGGTCCCAAACATCCCGGTAATCATAGTCTCCATCCTGATATGATTTAAAAAGCCGATTGTTCAACGTTCTAAGAATTGTCGTTTGGTATCACATTATTCTTTTAAGGCAATCTTAACATTATCTCCACCGGACAATGGTAATACTTACATACTTGTCTGTCAATATAGCCAGTAGAATACCTGATAGACATCTTTTGTTCGGAAGACAACGGGGCAGGGTAATCATACCGGAAACCCTTCAGACTCATTGTCCGCGAACGCGCGCGTCGCGTTAAACCTCCGGAATCAACGACAGATCGCCAGATATCGGCATAGAATGATGATGGGTGATTTTCCGGCATATTATGCCTTCCAGGTGACTAGAGCTTCTGATAATAGGGTAGGAAGAGAGCTAAGTTGGATGGCAATATTTTAAGATACTACGTTACTATTGAACACTGACCTGAGCCGGTAACCGGACAGGAATCTTTTAAACTGCGTGATTTTGGGGTCTATAAAGATATTTAGAACAGATGTCGATGGTCGAGAAGTGGTTGGAGGTTGACCACGAATATTCCACTCTGGACGTAAAGACCATGGACTTTCAATCTATGTCCTGATTCAAAGTAAAGAAAGTATCCAAGACCCGGAAGAGCTGTGCACGGAAGCCGCATAATGTGTGATCTAATTGCTGCTATCCAGGACGTACTTTCGGTAATCATAGAGGGTAGATGTTACCTTTGTCCGAGTCGTTATGGGAGATTCAAAGATCCAGGCAATCATAGTTACGGCGAGTAAATATCTTTTGACGGAAATCAAAGATTCGGAGACGGCGACTGCGGGATGAGCTGACGGCGATCAAACGATCTGATGGACGGATACAGAGCTTGGAAACCTAATTTTCTGACCAGATTATGAGCAATGCTCCTCGTTTCCTAATGAGTAATCCCTTTACAAAATAAAATACGGCTATATAGCATTGCTCACTTGTTCAACTTCCTGCTACAAATGAGAGCTACGTGACACGTCTGTAAAACTCAAAGTAAACTGTAAGGATAGATGAGAAGTATTATACCCTTAAAGCAAAATCATGTAATTTTAATAAAATCTAATCCGGTTAAACGCAATGGTGATAACCGCAATATTAGATACGACATTCCGTGTCGAATGACGTCCAGTCTTATGAAGGCGATGTGACGCATGCGTAACGTTATGGATCACACGCACCCATAACTTGAAGATGCCACCCTTACCACAATTCACTACATACAGGCCTGAAATTAATCTGAAACAAGAGCTTTTAAATATTTCTGAATTCTGGGTACCGCATTGACACATCTCGCTATGAAGATTGTTCGATTTGTTTACAGGCGCACCCACTGCGATGCATGGAATATGATAACAGATATTAAAACTTAATTATCGATTCGTTTTCATATGTGGGCAATACCAACATAGTCCACTTTTGAAGTCACTGGTTCTAGAGAGGAATACCGGATACACAGCAAGTATTGACCTTGTAATCAATCGGATTGCATCATGAATGAAAAGGAGAGGAACGAACGTAGGGTATGTTCTGGTAGTGCCTGGTTTGAGATCGTAACTTAATCTATTGCTATAAGATGACATAGCTGCTTCTCGTTTGGCTGTTTCACGCCTTGCCTCTCGAAAGTATGCGACGCATGCTCAACATAGAACGTTTCTCCTATCTCCAACCAACCATTGGTGGCAACAACCCAGATTGATGAAGGCAGAGTCATCGGCGGTAATGCCCATCGACAGAAATGGCTAATATTGTGAGTCACAACATATTGTAACAGCTCAAAGAAGTTGATACGATGAGTATTGGGTATCTATCGTATATATCAAATGTGTGTATGAAATTAATGGTAAATGATTCCTGCTCGTCCAACTGAGTTGACTACTGAGGTGGAACGACATCTCTTCCAATCTTAATCCGGTTTGGCGGTCCCGTATTAGGTTCTATTGACTCATTTGCCGTAGTTTTCAAAAGCTCCGAAACTTTTTCATGATCCTTTTACAAACGTCACCTTTCCTAGAGATTCTCGAACCTTCTCCTTTTCTTTTTCTTCAAAGTGAACCTTGAGTATAAATACAGCTAAAGCGACCATAAGTTTTCATCGTCTCAGAGCTCTAAGACATCTAGTTGTGCTCTATTAACATGTCACTCCATTCTCACTTTTACCCGGTGAACTATGATATTTCAGAAGGTGACTCCGACCTTTCTTTGACAATATCGGAGGCACCACCGCCCGTTCCACCCCCACTCCCTAATCCATTTCAAAGCAATGGAGTCGATGGTATCGTTCCGAACGATTCCATACTAATGCCTGGGTTATTAGACCCTGTTTTATCTAATACTCGCAGAAAAAAGTTAGACATTGTCAACCGATTACACAGTTTAGGGTAAGCTCCTTTATTGGACTTTTTGTTCTTCCAAGTTGGCATTTGGAATGACCTGAGTTATTGATTTGTCGTAGGACCCAACGCGATATCGACATTCCGACAATCGTGGTCATTGGTTCTCAAAGTGCCGGAAAATCTTCTCTCATTGAATCGATCTCAGGGATCAACCTCCCTCGCTCTGCTGGCACTTGCACTCGGTATGTTGTTCGTTTTAGCCCTTGTTTAATGAAATAACAATCCTTCCCGTCGTTAACAGTTGCCCGACTGAATGTCGTCTCATCAGGGCACCCAGTTCAGAAGAATGGGAATGCACTGTTTCATTGCGATTCCTTACTGATCAAGACGGAACCCTCTTAGATGCGGCCCGGAACGTTAAATTTGGGAATATAATCAAAAATCCACGAGATGTTGAGGAAAGACTACGACGGGCTCAACTTGCCATTCTTAACCCTTCTGTTCCTTTTGAGGTGTTTTTGGAGGGAAATGGCCAACTCACAAAATCATCTCTCAACTTTTCAAATAATATCGTATGTCTTGAGATAAAAGGTCCAGATGTTACCGATCTTTCTTTTTGCGATCTTCCAGGTGAGGTTATCGTGCTAGCAGCTTCTCTTTGTTCTAATATCTTGTTATATTATTCTAGGGCTTATTGCTAGCGTTGCTGATGGGGGTAGGGACGAAGATGTTGACGAAGTTCAGGAATTGGTGGCGTCTTATATTCAAAAAGAAAGCTGTATTATTCTGTTAACGGTTACATGCGAAGGTACTTTCACTTCCTTTCTATTTCTTTCAAAATTAAGCTCTTTTCTAGTGGATTTTGAAACACAGGGCGCGTACCGTCTTGCCAGAAAATATGATCCCGAGGGTGTAAGAACCATTGGTACGTTGGTTGTTGTCATTGTCTCAAATAGGGTGATTGATAAAAAAAATTAGGCGTTCTGACAAAACCCGATCGTATCCCCGAGGGGAAGTTGGACCATGCTCGGTGGCTTCGACTCATTGGAAATGAAAATTCACCCCTTGTAAATGGATGGTATTGCGTAAAGCAGCTCAGCTCCGTCCAACTAGACGGAAGGTATACATTTGAAGAATCACGACGTATTTGTGAAAACTTTTTCAAAGAAACTCATCCATGGAACACTTTGGATGCGTTCTCACAGAAACGTCTCGGCACCAAGGCGGTGACTCTTAAGCTTAATGAATTTCTTATGGATGTGATCACCAAAAGGTACATTCACAATATTGCTCACTCTTCTTTAAAATTCTGAAGTCGAGGCTTCAAGGATCCCCGAAATAATGGAAGAGATAGAAGAACTCGTTCAAAAGACCAGGAATGAGATACGAGCACTTCCTACAACTCCTTCCGCGGACCCAGTTTTTGAGATTATGCATCTCATTAGCCAATTTTGCGATACCTTATATAGTCATTGTAAAGGATTCTACATAGCTGGAGGTGACGATAGCGGGAACCTTGTTTTGGGAAACCAATTCGAAGGTATAAGGGAGGCGCAAAAGAAATTCCGAAAGGCCATAGGTGATACAGCCCTAATGTTTTGGCCTTATGCTCGTGATGTGGATGAGTACGTAATATCATTCCTCTCTATTTTCTCTCACTAAAAAACCTGCAATAGAAGGAACTGTCCGGATCCCAATAACCGCTTCTCCTCTCCATCTTGATGATGAAGAGATGTCAGCGTCAGAGGGTTCATCGCCAGAAAAAACCATGTATCTGGATGAGATCTCTTCCATGGCCTCCAGGTACTATCGTCTCAGCTAAATGACCGACATATGCTTATAATACTTTTCAGAGCGGTTACCCGAGAACTCCCTGGATTTTATCCATTCCATGTCGTGCAGGATTTAATTACCCGCAGTACAGAGCAATGGAAAATACCGGCAATGATCTTTATAAATGACATGTTTAAGGTCGTTTTTGGCCATCAAGCGAGGGTCATAAGTAGCTTTTTTGCGAAGTACAGGTCGGGTGGATTATATCATACGGTACGGTTAGTAATCCATCTCCAATGCTCTTACTCTCATTTTGAGCGGACTGACCTTAACTGAACAGAAAATTGGTGAATGAGTATACGCAAGCGAGGAAAGAAAAGCTGGAAGACCAAGTCAAATGGCTTTTGCAACTGGAATCCACTGCGTTTACATTGAATGAATCGTCATTTTTAAGCTATAAAAACAAAAGTTCAAAACAGCACGACGATATTCGAAAGAATCATCCACACTATCCGAGCACCGACGAAAAAGACTCTGCTTTGGCAATTATAACTACTGTAGAAGCATATTTTCAAGGTATCTATATAATCATGAATTTTCAAAACCATCTCCCCCACTTAATTATATTGCTCTTCAGTTGCCCACAAGCGGTTTGTGGACAACGTTCCTTTAGCCATTGACCACGGCCTAATTCGGATCGAAAAAAGAGATATGCAGGAGGCCCTTTGTAAAGGATTAAAAGTTACCGGCCCCAATGCATCTGAAAGATGTTCGAGGTTCCTGGCGGAGAGCACGGAGGTATCGGACCTTCGCAGGGAACTTAGGAAACGTCTAGAACGATTGACCGCTGCCCAAGCGGAATTACTGGATATATAAAAGATGAGGCAATATACATAGAATTTCATGATGATTATGACGATTGTTGGAAATACTACTCAGTGGTCTGGAATAGCTTTCCAGATTTATGAGTAGTAGTTGATAATTGTATGTTCAAATAAACTTTTTGTTTCATTCTAAACACTGTACGCACAAGACAATTAATTTTACAAAATAAAAATCTTCGTTTGAATCCTCCAACGTTAGATTTTCCGAGAAGGTTTTGAGTACCCGCGTTCTTTGATTAACACTAAATCTCCTCCCATTTTGCGAGTTGTGAGAATTGAAATAGTAGCTTCAATGATGTCGAACTCAAAGGCAAGGATCGGTTCCACGCCATAACTCCGTGCAGAATGGCGAAAGATTATCAACAGAGGCGACTGAGTACGTTTCGAAGACATCGGCATTACTGAAACTTTTGAAGAAGCCCAGAGGACGTGTTGAGGAGACTAACTAACAGCGCGACTCTTGAGTCTTCTAAGCGTCGCATCTGAAGTTCAATCTTTTTCTCTTGAACTTCAGGTGCGCAAGTATTTATTCGTTTATAGTAAACAACTAATTAATACACAAAATCTTTTTCTCTTGAACTTCAGCTTATCTCGTTGAAACTCCGTTGTTATAATCTGAACATTGTTAGGACGCGCACATGGTTTATTGTTCCATAAATTTTTGCATTGACTATTAATACGCATCAAGAAATGTACATGTTATACAAATGTCGTGTTAGTAATGGTTAATAGACGATTAGTAAGTTCCTTACTAACGACTTAATATTCCGGTCTATACTAGACCGGAATATCCATTGCGCGCACAGCTTCGCTGTGTGCTGAACACTAGAATATTATTCCGTAGTTAGTATATAAACTGTACTATTTTCTTTACTAAAATATAAGTTGTTTTCTCTAATTAAATAGCGCAAGTTGCAACAGGTTATGGGCCCCGAGCTCAACTAAAAATTATACACTCACTTTTATCTACCTCGAAACTCTTATCTTCACCTTAAAATAAAATTATGTCAAGCGCGAATGATAGTAACGCTTACCGGATTGAACTCCTGAAAGGAGATTCCAATTACCTAGTCTGGAAGGTCGAAATGGAGGATATTCTCACTGACTTTAATTTAATTGACTATGTCGATGGTCGGAATGTTAAACCGGAAAAAGACTTTAGTACTTGGGAGACGAATGATCGTCGAGCCCTTTCAGCCATACGGCTACGAGTATCTGACATAATAATAACGTATATACGAATGGCGAAAACCTCGAGGGAAGCATGGACCACACATTAAGCAACCGGTTCGAGCCTAAAGGCATCACTGTTATAATTACTGCGCGACGCCGTTTATTATTATCTTGATGGGAGGAAGGAACCGATATAACAGACTTCATTAATATGATGCTGGGACACAAAGAGCAATTAACAATTTTGGGACGGCCATTAAACGAGGACAAATTTTCTTTATTAATCCTTACTGCATTAGGCGACTCATGGGATCCATTTATTAGTACTATTAAAGACTCTGAATTAATGGATTCAAGGGCAATTGTCAATAGAATTATTGCTCAAAAGGAACGAAAGGATGCTTCTTTGCCCAATGAAATTGCATTAGCAGTGAAATCTGGATGACCTGTCAAGATCGGCTTCTAATATTACCAATCAACGAATGTCTGGAATGATCAGTGTTCAGTGTAGGACTTGGCTTCAACTTATGCGTTGCACCTACTCCCGAGACTTAATGGATGTCCTACTATTTGTATTGATCAGTCAGAACAATAGCAACAACACGAACAACGAGAATGACGTGATGAGGAGGTAGACTCAGTCGATTGGTTGACTCGATGTAGAATGTCAAGTCTAATGACAATGAGTCAAGTTAGAGTGGAGAGGAGAGACATAGCAATAGATATAAGTAAATAGAACAAGGTATGTATATAAAAGGTAACTATTAATATTGAATCTTATTTGATATCGAAACTGAGTCTATCTAATGGTTACATTGGGTTTATATAGATGTTCGGTTAATCCAGACGTGCAGGGTTATGTTAAGCTAAGGACACTTTCTGATAAAGAAATATAAACTTCAGTTATTGGGAAATAACTAAACTACTGTAGTATGTACCTGATAAAGAAATATAACTACGGTACATTAATATAAGAAATAAGGGAATATGGGATGGGGACTCACACTTTAGTTATTGGGAAATAACTGGAGTGTGTACATACAAATACAATGACTATATATAAAAATTTAAATGTGAGAAAATATAATATTCCAGTTCTCTGAATGGCAATTAGGGGAATGGACACATGTGGGTGCCAGGTAAATGACACATTGTACTGACTACTTCAACAGGTTAGATAGATATTGGCTAAAGGCCGATGCTATGTGCAGGGTCATAATGGTCATGGGAAGATACATGAGGGAAACATGAGGCAACATGATTATACAGTATTATACACAGATCAACATCCATGAGAGTCGTGAAGATAAGGATAAACTATTTAGAAGGTCTAGACTCACATCTGAACCTTTGAAGAATGATTAAGTGAATGTTCGGTATGATCATAGTGGAAAGGAAATGAAAGGTATGGATGGCAGTGAAACAGATCTGATGGAATTGTGATGAGGATGATTGGTCACAATCATGTTCTGATCATGACACAACCAGATAAAAAGAAGAAACCTAAATTTAATCCTCATGTCACATACCATCATTAGGCATTATTTGCCATAAGCCATGGCACTGTTCCTGAGTTGATACTTAGCTGAAAGAGTGTTGATGAAAACGAATATGCCAGTAGAACCAGACACAGTGATATGTGACATGTGACATTTGACTGATATCAATAGTGTTGCCCATGGCTGGCTATGGCTGGCTAGCCAGCTGTTTGAGTGGCTATCAGAATTATTGGCTTGGCTTGGCTAGTAGCTGGCTAGAGGTGTCCTAGGGTGTCCTGTGTGATTTTTTGTAATGGTTATATGCACTACACATGTATAGAATACTGTAATATAGAATAGTAGTTAATGTGAACACATTAGTGTCCACAATGTATTCCCTTGCACTCCATTGCAAGGTATCAAGATTAGATCTTGATTGGTAGAGATCAGTTCCTAATATCACCAATTGACGAATGTCCAGGACGATCAGTGTTTAATGTAGGACATGGCTTCAACTTATATGTTCTGCCTACTCCCGAGACTTAATGGATGTCCTACTATTTGTGTCTATCAGTTGGAAACAATAGCAACAACACAAATAATGAGAACAATGTTGACAAAGAGGTAGACTCAGTCAATCAGTTGACTCAACATAGAATGTCGAGTCTAATGACAATGAGTCAAGTTAGAGTAGAAATAAGGGACATAGCAATAGATATAAATGAATAGAACATAATATATAGAAGATAGCTATTAATATCGAATCTTATTTGATATTGAAACTGAGTCTATCTAATTGTTACATTGGGTTTATATAGACATTCAGCTAGTCTGAACATGCAGGGTTAGATAGATATCGGCTGAAGGCAGATACTATGTGCAGGGTCATAATGGTCATGGGAAGATACATGAGGGAAACATGAGGCAACATGATTATACAGTATCATACACAAATCAACATCTGTGAGAGTCATAAAGATAAGAATAAACTATTAAGAAGGTCTAGACTCATGTCCGAACCTTTAAGGAATGAATAAGTGAATGTTCAGTACAATTGTAGTGGAAAGGAAAACAAAAGGGTACGGATGGCAGTGAAAAGGATCAGATCTAATTGTGATGAGTATGATTGGTCATGATCGTGTTCAGATTGTGATACAGCTTTGGAGTGTCAATATTCAGTAATTAAGAATGATGAAGGATCAGCAAGAATGATGAAGGAGCAAGAAATGACATACTTTTTGTTCTCTCGAAAGAATAGAGATATCTAACCCCAATTTCATGAAGACTGAAGCCATTTGACAAGGAATCTGTTATGTATCCACTTCTTCCACTAGCTGGAAACATCCATTATTCTTTTTAAACTCTTGCATCCCTCATTTTCATCTCTCATTTTATTTTATTTTAATCATTTCTCTCTTTCACTGGTGTTTTTCAGTTTATTACTTCATTTGCTTCCTTCTCTCTAAATTAGTTTAGCCCTGAAATGTGTATAAGTATGGGCTTGCTTGTTGTATGTAATCATCTCAATCTTAACTTAATACATTTTTGTGTCTTCACACAATGGTTGCCCCTAGGCTAAATTTCTTAGCTTTTCTCAGTTTTCTCTTCTTCTCAACACTAAAACTCCAACACTCGACTTGTGCTGCAAAGCATTAAGTCTAAAACTTGTTATTATTTAGTTAAATCCTCGAATCTTTCAACTTTGACAACAAGCCTTTGATTCTCCCACTTTTGCATCTCGTTTTGTCATATTCTTGTGCTCTGGCATTCACACAATTAATTCCAATCAATTTTATTAATTATTGACAAGCATACATCGAGCACAATCTCAGGAAACATTACAATTTCTCACAGGACAATTTCACAAAACAGTAATCTGTTCTAAGAAAATAAACATACATGTATAACATGTCATGAGTATCACTCAGGGGAAAGAAGGCTCTACATACTGGTTCATTTTCAGATACTATTTTCTGACAGAGACTCTTATGACTCCAAATATGGTGCAATATCTCCTAGAAAATCATTAATGAATTTAAAAGAGATACACGAATAATGTAACTTACATGATTGTGAACTGGCTACTCCACAAGGTGCAGTTGTCTTGGGTACAATGGTATTACCTGAAGGGGTTCACTATTAATGTAGATGGGTGTAAATCAATTGTAGAGCTTACAAGGTTGACTTCTGGCTACTCTGCAATTGGTAGCTTGCTATAAACCCTGGTTATGAATAAATGTTGTCAAATAACTCTGGCTTAAACATATCGGTACTGGAGAAGGTTGCCAGATTACCAGAGTGTCTAGAACAAAGTCTTGATTGGTACTAGCAGCATACGACAGATTAAGATTTTGATATCTCATCAATTGGTGAGGCACTGATTATAGGAATAATCAACAAGGTGAGATAGGATAATAGAGAATATTGTAGCAAAGATAATAGAGGTTTTAATTTGGGTTTCTTGTGATAGAACTCTGGAACAATTGTTTTCCACCTGTCAGGGTTTGTTTCCACTTTTTCCTATTTATCCCCTATATGCCCCTATTCCCCCTATTCCTTTACTTCCATTACTTCCATTTCTTCAATTCTTATTATCCTATGCTTGTTACCACCAACTATCCATTCATTCTGTATTTAATCCCATAGTCGGTGTTTCTTATTTTCATACTTCACTCTCCTTCTCATTTATTCCATTGTCGATCTGTTTGACACTGGTGCTAAGCCTTTGGCTTAGCTCAGTCTTTATTCCCACAGGATATCAGTGATAACACCAATGCATATATAGTTGTGTAACTACCTAGCAGAGGTTCCCTAAGCTTGATCTCTTAGGTTATCCTCCTGCTAGTATCTACATTGCACAGTCACCCTAACACCACCCTGATAGATTGGAAAACTGCTTCAGCTTCTATACAACAATGAATAGATCTTTTCCATGCACCCTTAGTTTCGTTTTGTTTGGAACCTTATATTACCGAAGCAGAATCAATTCAGGTTTTACTCTGATATGACAATGAGGCGAGAAATGGTTTGGTGTGAATAAAAGTGTGTGTGAATGCTTTTTCAAAGTTTTCAGGGAGGTCAGTAACTTACCACTGATTCCCAAGGATGTTGAGGAAATTCCCAAAGGTTCTGGCAATCATAGTGTATCCTGTTATAACGAATTATTAGAATGCCGGCTTGCTTGTGTCGATAGATAAAGATTATTATAGAGGATAGTTATGAGTATGTGATGAATATAGTTTTCCAGTGGAGTAAATGAATAATATCAAATCCCATCCATCCAATACAATACACCATACTATAATTTTACACTTTGCAACATTCCACTTTCGAGAAATCTTTCAGTAGCACCCTGATGGGAAAAAAAAACATCTCAGAAAACAATGGTGAGGTAATTTTGTTAGGAACCAATCTGAGTTACTGTGATATGAGGTAGTATGCATCTCTAGGA
Source organism: Clathrus columnatus (assembly GCA_020884735.1). NCBI lineage: Eukaryota > Fungi > Basidiomycota > Agaricomycetes > Phallales > Clathraceae > Clathrus > Clathrus columnatus. Next base: position 3,133,996 of record BPWL01000002.1, read on the forward strand.
TTGACAATCACAATATATCCTGCTAGCACTAGAATGGATGATTTTCTGGTATATCATACTCCAGCATACTCCCAATAATCAAACTGGACTGATGATTATAGGACAAAAATGGCGAGCCCGAGATGCTGAGATATTACCTATGCATTTTACTAAATATCGTGTAAGTCATGGTTTCCAATAAGTTCAATATAAATATAAATATGTCATGGCAAGGAGAGCACTTTATGACAGTCTATGATCTAATAAACAACAGCTGAGATGGTTGAGGTGCTGAGACTTTGTCCCATGTGTTCAAAGATGGACTCTTGCTTGGCCTCCATTTTTCAAAAAGCACAAAAAAATAGGTCCCGGAAGAGTCATATATAGCACCTGTAGTGATATGCAAGTATCATTATGAAGGATTATTCTGGTATTCATCAATGGTACCATCCAAAGCATTCCTATCTTTCCCCTACCCTGAGTAATGGGAGAATGAAAATTTAAGGAAATCAAAAGCTTTTACTTCTCCCAGCAAGTTAGTTACCATTCTGAAGAATGAGAAAGAGCTTTAAGGAACCCGTGAGTATGAGCACATATGCATGTGGCACAGCTGGAAGACAAACATGTCACAAAAATCTAAATCAGTTTATCAACCAAAATCAACCATCATTGAAAAGTCAGATGCCAACCTAGTTGATCAGTCTGACCTATTGGTGAAGCTCTGACTTGTATGATCAAGGTGACACAAGCTTGACCAAGGTTTATCAACCTAAATCAACATGGCTAAAATTTACTGGCTGGTGTTTTATTTCTTCAACTCAAGCAATACTTAGAGCACACAATGTAAATAATACTGAAAAGTAAAATTTTCTATTCAAAACAATTATTACAGTTTTAAGCATATGTTCCTTCCAACAGTAACATATCTAACTAAGCCTAAGTACCACCACAGTAGACAGTATTTTGAGCATTTGATGTCTCCGTCCTTTGTCATTTGGCATATGAAGGTTGGCAGCATTGAAGTGTCGATATTCATCTGTGGATAAAACTAAACCTCATAAAAATTTCTGGTTTTAAAGAAGTTTAAATTCATTCACATACCAGCATTTCTCTCAGGTTTGGTCATTGTCACTTCTGTAGGTACAATGAAGGAAGTCGAGTTGCAGAAGTCTCAGACAGAAAGGATTGTATTCTAACAAAAACAGCATCCTACATGACGGAACTTCTCAGCCTGAGTAGTAATCAAGAACAGCTTATTGAATGTACCAAATTGGTTTAATTGTGCAATCTAGAGCACATGTTCAATAGCAGTGGATTTAAAAAAAATATGGCCATTTACTGGTGATACATTGTCATCATATCTATTGCATTTGTAAGTTATTTTTTGACATGATAAGAACTCAACTGACATTACTGAACATTTGCACCCCAAACAAGAGAAAATCAGTTCCAGCATGAAAATTGTTTTGATTATTTAAACAAGGAAGAAGGGAGCATTCTTGGTGGAACTGTGAACATGAATAGTTGCACCAATGTAGTTTGTGTCCCAAAAATGAATATTGTTAGCAGATAAAAATTTCCAATGGAAATGACATACCAAAGAAAGACACCTCAAGTGGAGAATTAAACTTAACATTATATATCAGATCCCAAAATACTAATATGCCACACTGATGAAGTTGAAACAATAATGGGTGTCAAAGTCTGATACCTTAGGTTTGTAGTTGATCTTGCCATTGATAACTCTTTCAAGATTATTGATTGGAAGTTTGACTGAGTCGGGGACATGGCCTCAGCTTATATGCTGTGCCCTCTTCCTAGACCCCGAGTGTATGTCCCCAATTTAATGGTGACAATGCCGACTATAGTAGTCAACAATAGAATCAGACGGAGTTGAGGTCAATGACTTCAGTAGGAGTAATATTGAGAGATGTAACTTAGTGTTGACAACGAACAAGACCGTCAAGGTCAAGTTGACGACAGCTGAAGTCAGAGATAAATTAATGAGAGACAAAGGAGAACTGATAATAGTTTGTTTATTAGATATCAACCAAGGTCGATATCAAAACTGAGTCTACATCATATTTACAAGAGGGTTTATATACATGTGAGACTCAGGAAAACCTGTGATACATGAATGTCATTACAATCATTAGTAATTGGTGAAATGAATGTATGGAGAAGGTAACCCAAGGGGTTACTGGAGTGAAAGTATTTCCTGTGGAAATACCAAGGAGTCCGAGGCAATCAAATTGGTGTCAAGTCGGTGAATCGAAGGTGTCGAGGTGGATCGAGGGTGTCGAAGTGTAGTAATGTAATATAATGAGTGAAGATGAGTATGGGGAAACTTCGATATATCTGATAATGAATGATTATATGTTACATACAGATAATCGTGTGTCTGTTCATGACAATGGGTGAACTTGAAGGTTGAAGAAGGTAGAAAAGATGTACGATTTTTAGTGCCAAGGAAAATGCAATTTAATATGGAGAATTGTATTGAAACCACATGGTTAATAGGTGGAGTTCATGTTTATGAAGTCGGCAAAAGACTTAGTCACAATCAGTTTTAAATCCTGTTAATGTTGAGTGGCAGTCACCACCTCTGAAAGTGTTGTGGGAGATGTTGAACAAATGAAACTTCAGGTGTGTGGAAATAATTAAACTACGATATTTGGAGCTGTTCAATGAAATAAATCATGGTGCATGTGCATTAGTTTGAAAATTAGGCAAGGACTTATGTTTTCACTGTTTTTCCACAACTGACCAAGAACTAGTAGATGAAAATAAGGTATGGGAAATAAAATGACTCGGTTGGTCCCATTAATGTCTGTGGATACTGTTGAGGATACAGACGAAGTCCATATCACAATTCAGAGTCATGGCGTTAATAAATCGCCGCACAGCATTTCTCAGCATCCGAACATTATAGTATATTGTAGATAGTTCTAAATTAAATTAGAAAATGTATTTAAGCTTGAGGAAACAACACCCAAGAATAATAAGAACTAACTTTTAAAATAATCCTTCGACAATAGGTTATGGGCCCCGGCCATAACTAAAAAGCAAACCGATGTAACACCTTCCCAAAATTTTTCGATTATTTCCACCATTTTTCCTCATATTTTCTAAAAATCTAAAAACATATAAAAAATGTAATTGGATTTTCATTCTTCCATCCCCTTTACCCTTTTCCTTCTTCCCTCATGTTCTGGGAATGTGACCCCTATGATAGAGATGATATCATTGATCGAGAGTTTCACCCTGACCACCTTCTCCCTTCACCCTCCCCTACATACTCGTCGGAGGACGAAACAAAATATGACTCCCCTTATCCCATTCCCAAAGACTCTGACTTCCCTCCCATCCTATATCCGACTCAACCCAGCTATCATCCATTCCAAACGGAACTCCGATTATACATCGATCTCGGAGAAAAGCTTGATATTAGGATAAGTCTCACTACCACATGGCCAGCCCCAACTCCCACAAAGACTTACCATAAGGATCTAGAAGACTTGGAGATAATAGAAACCCTGCACTACACCAGACCTATCGTAATCCAAGGATTTCAAGGAACCTTCGTTATCGGAAATAGTTACAGCCTAAAGAAACGTTGCCCTACACCCCTGTTGGAATCACTAGGGTGATCGTGCACCAAAAATATGGACCTCAATTCATTCACGTTGCCTTTAATGTTCCCTCTACGGCATTTTGGACCTTTAGTGACATGGAAGACTACCCCAAAAACAAATCCGGCTGTCAGAGCTCTAAGGGACTCATATATTTAACAACCTCCAGAAACCTACATCACCCATCAAAACCTCACACTGCCATCTCACCTCAACCTCCTGAAACTCAGACAATGTTCTCTTTTAACGTAACCACCCAAAACATTTCAACTAATTCCAGATCCTCTTCTTCCTATACCTCCCGATTCCACTACCAACCTCCGTCTGATTCAGAAACAGATGATCAAGTTCCCACTACTTGCCCTACTACTCCTCTCCCTTCTCCTATTGAAGACCTTGAAATGGAAGTTCGTGTATATCGAAGCTCGAGTAGTCAACTCCCAATCAATCCTGACACCCTATGGCCTCAGTACCCTCTCATGTCCAAGGACGTATCAACTAGAAGTAAGATTTCGGATCTTGGTCTCCCGAAACCATTAAGTATGGAGATGCCATCTCAATAAAAGGTTTTGAGGGGCAATATCACATTAACCATTACTTTACTGTTTCATGCTGCGCTCCTCCTTACCAAATTATTTGAATCATTTCAACCGCCAGTCTAGGAATCGCCTTTGAGCACATTGGGTTTGATGTGCCCTATGAATGCGTACTACCATACTCCTCCCTTCCCTATCATTCTCATTACATCTTCATCCCCTTTGAAGAAGTTTTCTTCACGCCACCCTGTCTATATCCAGAAGACCATTTCTACTCTTCCTTCCCTGCACCAACCCCACTACCCACGCCACCAATAAACAAGGTACTCTGAAAAATCAGATCCTACACCATCGGAGTGCTCAAGGGAAAGAATCAGAGTCTGGCTGAAGAAAAGCGTCTAGAAGAAGGGCTGAAAGTTCCAGAATCACTCAGTAGTTGAGTGGTAACATCGTGAGAGTATTTCCTTAATTGAACATTCTTTTGTCCTCCATCTATGAGTCCTTCCACTTGCCTCTCTCTATTGTACAACAGTTACCTGTTTTCACCCCTTTCACCTATCACCCCTTTCACCATATTTCTCCTTTCGTAAAAATTTGACAACCTCTAAAAATATTTTCCTCATTTAAATAAATAATAATTACTAAACTTTGTATAAAAACTCTCATAGTAGTTAAAATAACAACAAGTTTTACCAATCCCTCTAAAGTGCAGGATAAGCTTAAGTCTCTAAAGTGTTTCTAACGTCTAAATCTTTTCCACTATTAGCGAAGTGCTGATAGTTGGTCTGTTCCTAACAGTTTCTAACGTCAAGTGGTTTCTAACGTCTGAACTATTCTCTTTCTACCCCCTTACATCTATTACAATTAAAACATACTAAATCTCCCCTCTAACACCTTCCACCCTTCTCTGTATTTCTGCGGCAAAGCTCAACTTATTTAGAACCAAGGCCTCTATAATCAAATATCGATTGTATATACTGAACAGGATCCTAGTTTAGTATATGACACCAGATGAAGAAGAAACTACAAGTACTGTGCTCCTGCCACTTGAGGGGGAGATACAAATTCAGGAGGAGGAAACACAAAATCAAACTGCCAGCAAGCAGCAGGATCCCAGCACACCTGAAACATTGATTGAAGAAGAAGATCCAGAAACTCCCCAAATTTGAAAGAGTAGCAGATTAGCCTCAAAAGGTTCTGGTCCAGACTATGGACTAATGCAAAATCCCAATGCGCGCAAAACATCAAACTGGTTGGCTGATTTAGAAAAAACCCTACTCACATATGATCTGGAATATTCAAACACATCCCCAGATAATTTTAGCCAAGCCCAGACCCGAGAAGATTTCCCAATTTGGATGGAAGCTATGTCAATTGAAATTGAACAGCATAACCAGCTGGGTACTTGGACAATGGTAGACTTACCAAAAGGGAGAGATGCAATAGGATGCAGATGGGTATATGCCAATAAAATAGATGAAAATGGCACTTTTGTCAAGGCAAAAGCAAGACTGGTTGCTCAAGGTTTCACTCAACAACCAGGAATGGACTATTTTGACATCACATCACCAGTGGCAAGGTTTGACTCACTAAGAACTTTGCTTGCACTAGGAAATCAACTAGATTGGGAAATAGAAACAATGGATGTCAAAGGTGCATATCTAAATGCACAGATAGAAGAAGAAATTTACATGAAACAACCACCCGGCTTCAAGGATGGCACTCAAAGAGTATTAAAATTAAATCATGCACTCTATGGACTCAAACAGTCAGGCCGGCAATGGAATATCAAACTCAAAAATGATTTATTATCTGTTGGATATAAACAGAGTCAATCCGATGAATGTATCTTTACCAAAATAACTGGAAACACTATCCAGATCATCCTAGTCTATGTGGATGACATGGTCCTCTTTTCTAACAACAGAAACTTGATGGGACAAATGAAAAACGACTTGAGATGTTTATTTGATGTCTCAGATCTTGGACCTATCAAGAAAATAGTTGGAATAAAAGTTGACAGAGACTGGGAGAAAGGTTCACTCAAGATATCACAAGGACCATATATCCAAACAAAACTCAAGCAATTCCAAATGGAAGAATCACATGGCACAACATCTCCTATGTCCAAAAACATCAAATTAAAAGTACCAGACGAAGAATTACTAACCTCAGTTCCATATGCACAAGCAATCAGCTCACTCATGTATGCAGCACTTGGGACTCGACTGGATATCACATTCGCACTCCAACATTTAAGCCAATTCACTACAAAGCACTCGTCAGAACATTGGACAGCAATAAAACGAGTATTTAGATACTTAAAACATACCCAAGATGATGGAATAATTTTTCAAAGAAGCCCAAATGGCTTAAACTTCGAAATATATGCTGATGCAGATTTTGCAAATGGTCCAGACATGAAATCAATTTCGGGATATTGTTGTATCTTGGGAAATGGTTGTATAGCCTGGAGTTCAAAGAAACAAGGAATTGTTACCCTTTCTACAGCAGAAGCAGAATACGTTGCACTCACCCATGCGTCAAAACAATTAATTTGGCTTCGACGACTGTTGAATGAACTCAGATTGAACACAGACGAACCAACAGAACTATTTACCGATAATTTAGCAGCCCTAACAATTGCACATGACCCGAGTTATCATTCACGAACAAAACATATTAATATTGCTTACCATTTTACTCACCAAACACTAGCTTCTAATGAAGCATTGCTAACACATGTCGTGTCGAAGGAAAATCCTGCAGATCTATTTACAAAAGGATTAGAAACTGCGCAACATAATTACCTTAGATCAAAACTTGGATTTGCAACTCCTCATTGAGGGGGAGTGTTGAGGATATGGTGTCATATACTAAACTAGGATCCTGTTCAGTATATACAATCGATATTTGATTATAGAGGCCTTGGTTCTAAATAAGTTGAGCTTTGCCGCAGAAATACAGAGAAGGGGTGGAAGGTGTTAGAGGGGAGATTTAGTATGTTTTAATTGTAATAGATGTAAGGGGGTAGAAAGAGAATAGTTCAGACGTTAGAAACCACTTGACGTTAGAAACTGTTAGGAACAGACCAACTATCAGCACTTCGCTAATAGTGGAAAAGATTTAGACGTTAGAAACACTTTAGAGACTTAAGCTTATCCTGCACTTTAGAGGGATTGGTAAAACTTGTTGTTATTTTAACTACTATGAGAGTTTTTATACAAAGTTTAGTAATTATTATTTATTTAAATGAGGAAAATATTTTTAGAGGTTGTCAAATTTTTACGAAAGGAGAAATATGGTGAAAGGGGTGATAGGTGAAAGGGGTGAAAACAGGTAACTGTTGTACAATAGAGAGAGGCAAGTGGAAGGACTCATAGATGGAGGACAAAAGAATGTTCAATTAAGGAAATACTCTCACGATGTTACCACTCAACTACTGAGTGATTCTGGAACTTTCTCAGCCCTTCTTCTAGACGCTTTTCTTCAGCCAGACTCTGATTCTTTCCCTTGAGCACTCCGATGGTGTAGGATCTGATTTTTCAGAGTACCTTGTTTATTGGTGGCGTGGGTAGTGGGGTTGGTGCAGGGAAGGAAGAGTAGAAATGGTCTTCTGGATATAGACAGGGTGGCGTGAAGAAAACTTCTTCAAAGGGGATGAAGATGTAATGAGAATGATAGGGAAGGGAGGAGTATGGTAGTACGCATTCATAGGGCACATCAAACCCAATGTGCTCAAAGGCGATTCCTAGACTGGCGGTTGAAATGATTCAAATAATTTGGTAAGGAGGAGCGCAGCATGAAACAGTAAAGTAATGGTTAATGTGATATTGCCCCTCAAAACCTTTTATTGAGATGGCATCTCCATACTTAATGGTTTCGGGAGACCAAGATCCGAAATCTTACTTCTAGTTGATACGTCCTTGGACATGAGAGGGTACTGAGGCCATAGGGTGTCAGGATTGATTGGGAGTTGACTACTCGAGCTTCGATATACACGAACTTCCATTTCAAGGTCTTCAATAGGAGAAGGGAGAGGAGTAGTAGGGCAAGTAGTGGGAACTTGATCATCTGTTTCTGAATCAGACGGAGGTTGGTAGTGGAATCGGGAGGTATAGGAAGAAGAGGATCTGGAATTAGTTGAAATGTTTTGGGTGGTTACGTTAAAAGAGAACATTGTCTGAGTTTCAGGAGGTTGAGGTGAGATGGCAGTGTGAGGTTTTGATGGGTGATGTAGGTTTCTGGAGGTTGTTAAATATATGAGTCCCTTAGAGCTCTGACAGCCGGATTTGTTTTTGGGGGTAGTCTTCCATGTCACTAAAGGTCCAAAATGCCGTAGAGGGAACATTAAAGGCAACGTGAATGAATTGAGGTCCATATTTTTGGTGCACGATCACCCTAGTGATTCCAACAGGGGTGTAAGGGCAACGTTTCTTTAGGCTGTAACTATTTCCGATAACGAAGGTTCCTTGAAATCCTTGGATTACGATAGGTCTGGTGTAGTGCAGGGTTTCTATTATCTCCAAGTCTTCTAGATCCTTATGGTAAGTCTTTGTGGGAGTTGGGGCTGGCCATGTGGTAGTGAGACTTATCCTAATATCAAGCTTTTCTCCGAGATCGATGTATAATCGGAGTTCCGTTTGGAATGGATGATAGCTGGGTTGAGTCGGATATAGGATGGGAGGGAAGTCAGAGTCTTTGGGAATGGGATAAGGGGAGTCATATTTTTGTTTCGTCCTCCGACGAGTATGTAGGGGAGGGTGAAGGGAGAAGGTGGTCAGGGTGAAACTCTCGATCAATGATATCATCTCTATCATAGGGGTCACATTCCCAGAACATGAGGGAAGAAGGAAAAGGGTAAAGGGGATGGAAGAATGAAAATCCAATTACATTTTTTATATGTTTTTAGATTTTAGAAAATATGAGGAAAAATGGTGGAAATAATTGAAAATTTTGGGAAGGTGTTACAACGGACGAAGTCTGTATCACAATTCGGAGTCACGGTGTTAATAAATCGCCACACAGCATTTCTCAGCATCCGAACATTATAGTATATTGTAGATAGTTCCAAATTAAATTAGAAAATGTATTTAAGCTTGAGGAAACAACACCCAAGAATAATAAGAACTAACTTTTAAAATAATCCTTCGACAATAGACACTTGTAAAATTGTGTTTGAGGGTCTGAGACTCGCACTTTGCAGCTCACTGTTCGCCAGTGTGTGTTCAGACCTAAATTCCTCAGCAGTAAGTCAGCGGTGATAGAATCACATTGCGAAGCGTCAACTTACATTTGTTATTTTTTTTCCGCCATTCATTTACCTCGATTTATGTTAATCAGCTTATTCTAGCATTAGTAAATGTTTTTCAACCCATCATCAGAGTTGGTCAGACCATAGTTAGACGCCCGGCTCCATTAACATAGCCGTCAGGCATGATAAACTACTTTAGGTTTTTGCGACACAGAGACGAACAGTCCCCGTGATCAAATAATATTTGATGGGATTTCTAGACTTGTGCAAAACCTTGAATCAATTTAATTGGTCTTTGTTTTGCTTATAAGATGGATCTGAGGAAAACATCTTGCCCACTAACGATGAAAAAAGGGCTATAACGTACTTAATCCATTTTCTATCTACCGCATAGAAAATATCGACTGCCTATATTGCTATCGACAATTATTATCCAGATCTGTCAACTTATGTGCCAGCTTTTCCCTAACAACAATTCACAAGTCACGACTGTGTTGTCATCTGGATCTCTTCGTACTAGTTCGACACACTGTTGCTGCACGGGTATGTCGACTGTAGTTCATATTGTTTTTATGGAATACTGTTTATGTGCAATGCCTGAGAGCTTGGAACCTACCGATATCGCTATCTCAATTGATTTCATCACCCCTACACTACTCATTAGATTAAAGGTTGCCACGCCTCTTCAGACTTGAGAAACTGAAGCCTTCGCTATTTATATACGTTCAAAGAGCCGGTACCTGTGGACATCTTACTGGAACCGAAACGTCTACACCACGAAGGCTAAGGGAAATTTTATCCTTGACGTCTCTAATGCTCAACTTCGCAAGGTGATCGATATCCTCACATAACGTTTCGCTTCCTGATGGCCATTTCGGCCAACTCATTACTCCTATGAAAATAATACACACATCCCGCCCAAAATTTTGGGAGATAAATCTAATCCGATGGACTTTTACTCTGACACGGGCCCTATAAAAATATCCACATCTCATCCCGCCGAGTTGAAGAGTCTTGCCATTTTTTCAAGGTTGATATAAAACTGGAGAACATGATCATCTTGGTTTTCCGACTAATCTTCCTGGAGAGCTGTTGTTCTACCTTCGTCAAATCCCCTCAGTTGTCAAAGCGCTAATTAAATATCTTCGCCCAGAACTGTCCTGATTTCCTGATCTCAAAACATTCAGAGGAACAACAGAGGCGTTATATATTCTCTCTTGGTTTATAGTTGTAATTTTTCACCGCACTTCCTCGAGGTCCAATTCTTGATTTTTTGTCTTCCGACTATCCATATTTCCATTTCCTGCTACGCTTACCGCGACGGCTAGTGCTTCGTTTTATAAACTCATATTGTGTTTGGACAATTTAACAACGAGTTTTGGATATAAACGACGGATATCATCTCTATCGTATTCAATATGGATGTCATAGTACGACGTCAAGACTTTATGACCAGTTTGACGGCTGTTGTTTGTCATTCCATTTTTGTTTCTGAGAAACGGGTGTTACATGGCTGGGATTCTTGATGGGTGAAAGTTAAGATAAAAGACTTCCGCCGTTTAGGATGGACAATCTCGTCTCAACTCTCTGGCAGGCATCTACTTCCGCCCGATTCTTGGTTCTGTTTTGATCCTGCTTGTGAAATCCACGAATAGGTATTCCGGTAATCTACCAAATTCTCCTGCATAAGAACTTTCGGATCTCTAGACCTGAGCGGTGAAAAGTGATAGTTTCTTTAACATCTCATGTAGGTAATTCCGCCTAAGTACTAATACACACTCCTTGCGTTTAAAGAGTATCTTATCATCCCTCGATTACTGGTATTTCCTTTTTTTTTCTTTAGTCGCACTTTGGCGTAGTTTATGTGAGCTATCAAAGACATTGACATTGGTGAAACGTTTGAAGAGGAACTAGTATGGGTGCGATCGATGTATTGGTCAGTTTGTGGGTGCGTGTGGTGCCAAATGCCACTAAGCCTGAAAGTGAGACAAACTTTTTTCTTTTCCCCTAAACGAAAACTCTCTTGAAAATCTTGATGCATAAAATACTTTGCACTCCAGAACTTCTGGGCGAAATTTCATCATATTTATCTCGACACACACATGCCGTTGCCGCTCGAGTGTGCAGACTATGGTTCACACAATTCATAGAATACATATGGAAGGCTGTTAGCCTTAATGATATTCTGGCAGTGCTTTCACCATTTGACGAGGTCAGAAAAATCCAAAATTTACAACAAAAAGAATGTTGAAACCTTTTTTATGTAATAGGATGGCTTCACGCAGCCATTGTTGTCAGAGTCCTGGGACCGTTTCTTTGTATATTCGAAAAATATTCGCCAGCTTGAATGTTGCGGAATTGAATATGCCGCTCTTAAACATACGCTATTTTGGAGACCTAATGGCGATCTTTTTTCTTCAAAATTGGTTGTTCTACATTGGGGTGGACCGTCACGTTATATCGACTACTTACCCTCTCTGGTAACATCAACATTACAAGTATTGCAACTTGAGCTGGATTTCATACAGAATCCGAATATGTTAGATGTTTTTTGCAGAACAATTCCGCCCCGTTCGCCTTCCTTGCGTGCTTTAAAATTAACATTTCAGTCTGAAAATGACGATACCCAAGCTGTCTCTCGATCACTGGGTGAATTATTCTCGCTTCTACCAGAACTTGTGTTGATCCTTCTCCCATCTCATTGTATGACCGGAGAGTTATTCACCACTCTTTCACGACTACCCCAACTCCAAGATCTTTCATTACTTACGAAGCCCAGTTCTTTGTATATGGATGACGATGTACTGGGAATGCTGCCAAAAAGAAAAATTGAAGATGACGAAGAAGCAAGGAAAGATGTTCCTTTCCGTTCCCTTAGAAAAATAGAGATATGTGACTCCGATTTCATGATGGCTGAAGTCCTTCGACGTGACATTCAGCTACTTAAGCTGATTGATTTGATTTATCTGGGCTCTTCCCCTCATCACATTATAACTCTTACGGAGTCGTTGCATAAAACTTGTCCAAATATTGAGAAGATATCGATTTTCGCATCTAACAGTTTACCTTTCCCAGCAATTCGGTCGCTGCTAAAATGTCCAGCTCTCGTAGAGATATTTTCGGATAAGACTGTTGATATGAGGTTCGAAGATTTACTTACCGTCGCAACCAATCGTTCCTCTTGGAAAAATATCGCTCTGCGACCTGTAGAACCTTTCAGTTATCAAGCACTGGTCTCTTTTGCCCAAAACTGTCCACATTTATACGAGCTCGGCTTGACGCTAGATCCCAGGTTGGGAATTCCAGATGTCAATGCATCTACAACTGTTGTTCAGTTTTCATCATTGACTTCATTAATCGTTGGGGTTTCGGAGCTCACTCCCAACTTTGAACTTGCTTCGTTCCTCTCCAAGATTTGCTCGAAACCCATAAAAATTAGTGCTTATGGAACCGAAGAAAACACTCGCCTATGGAAAACTGTTGAGAAACTGGTCAATTCCATCATAGCATCCCAACTTGAACTTAAAACATTGAAATTGAAGGACGAGAACACGGAATTAAACACTCAAAGGTGTAATAACAATTTCTGACCAGAAAAGCGATCTCAGTTTGCCTGCGTCATATTTGTGATCAGAAGTAGTACCACACGTTTTTATTTATCCGAAATATGCGTTAATAAATTCCTTAGCAAGAATGCTACTGTCAACGAAGAAGAATTTACAGGCCCCAAACCCGCTTCCTGATCCCCGAACACTGTCCGAAATGAAACCTAATTGAAACCGCTCCGCAGAATTTGTATTTTCACGAGATTTTGTTATTTTCCAAATCCATAATCCATAATCCACGATCGTGATCGTCGGTAAATATTGACAATGAGCGTTGAAATCAAATTGAGCGAAAATTAAATAATCTAATCAAAGTAAAATGTTAATCATTGGCATCGGTACACAATCGGCCTACCAAACTAAGAAACCAGCACATGCATAGAATAGTTGAGGTAGCACAGATACAATATATGTATTTCTGACTCTTTCCGAAGGCAACCCCTCTGGAGTAATGGGGCCATTGAAAACGCTCGTTTTTTTAGGAGACGGAGCAGGCAAATTTTGGGAAACGTCGGTTTTCACGTCAATGAGTATTACTAGTATCATATGCATATGACATCAAACACAAGCTTGTCAAATCAGAATAGGTGAATGTACATTGAGCTGACCACTTTTATTTATTTATTAAAAGCTATAGTAGCCAAAAATGAATGAGGCATATTCTTGAATCTCCCAATTCGCAGCCTCCAAATTCAAACTAAGCTGCCATTCGCTTCCACTGGTTACATGTATTATCGAAACAACAACTTGTTGCTGTACTCGGTCTGAACGTTAAGCCTGTAGACATTCCGAAGCGCTACCTCTCTTCAGAGTCGTATAAGGACAACGAGCCGATTCGGACAGACGTAGATTAATCGTTCATTTCTGCGTCTCCATCCGAAGCCTCCGGGACTTGAGACCTCAAAACACTCTGTGGCAGGTATAAGTCAATACCATAGTACCACTTTGACAAAGAAACGAAACTCTCACTTCAAAGCCTTTCGCAGTGATGACCTTCGTCCCTAACGATTGTAATTCCTTGAGCCAAGCGTCTGATAGAGGCGGACACTGTTCGATAGCGATATGCTTCAGTCTCTCACCGTATATTTCATGGCGTGATCGAAGGCATTCGGTCAATGTTCTCCCAATTTCTTCTGCATGGTATTCGGCTTCTTCCCATGATACAAAAACATTCGGATAAGGTGGAACATATGATAAATTGTTCAGCCGAGGGCATAGAGAAGTGTTGCCTAGCGGAAGAATGAAGTCCGTCAACGTCGTCCCGTACCGAACGATCAATTTTTCAACAGACGGAGTTAGGAGAAGGATTTCGTTAAGGTTCCCCTCAGACTGGTAATATGCTGGAAGAGCATCACTTAACAAGTATAGCTCTGCAAGGTTTTCCATCCGAGATAAAAGTGGGCATAAGACTAGTCCCAGCGTCTTGACGAAAGTATTTAAAGTATAGAATTCGAAGCGGAAACAGTTGCGCGGACAAGGATCGGAAAGGATGTCATCAACAGAGAAAATGCCCTTAATAAAAATAATGTGCTCGATGGAGAAGATATTTTCCGTGCTCTCGACGAAGTCTTTGGTATTTCTTGGAAGTGAAGACACGAAATGTATGGGTTCTTTGAGTCCCAGAATAGAATACGCGGAATCGAGAACATATAGATACCTGGTTCCTGAGAAATCAAAGTTGGGTAATGTTTCCATAACTGATAAGGAATAATAAGGACCGTTTACAGCGAGACTTGAGAGTTTAGGGGCTCGGATATTCTCCGTTAGGGGGAGATTATCAGTTGACAGAAATTGTAGTTCTGGTAAGACAATCTGATCAGTGAAATTAATCTCGTCTGAGTGGTGTATAGTAAGCCGCAGATTCTGTAGATTGGCGCTGTTATGAAGCAAATTGAGCAGTGATCCAATGTTTGGGCGACCATAGAAGGTGAGATTCATGTTCCGAATACGACAGAATACCGGTGCTAGTTGATCGATCGCAAACACTGGGGTCTCGCAAGACAAGCTGCACTGAACTGTCTCGAGACGGTCCGAAGCGAAAAGGATGGGTAGTATACTATAGAAATCATGGCTTCCATAAATACTAGAAATTCCTCGTAATGATGGGAATTGTTTGCCAGAAACAAAAGGGGCCATGTGTGTATCCTTGACTCGAAGCCATAGTTTGCCAATACGGTTACTCTCCTTGGCGAAAAGTTCTTCAAGAGTTGATGGAAATTGGGTAGAATTTGAGTGTATCACAAAATCCAATTTAAGAGGATCGGACCGTCGAAGAAGTTCATGAACAAATGGATATATATTGTCGTAAAGTTGGATTGATGTCCAAAAGGTCGGATTTTGAATGAGAACAGATCGCCAATGGCTGCAAACCCACGAGTATAGTATATAAGGATGTGTGACTTGTCTTTTTGGCTCAGCAACGAGGAGAATGAGAGTTCTACAGGAAGTCGGTTTATGGTCACCAGGTTGTTCAAACGCTTCTTCAGCTTGATGAGATGGTTTGCAGTAACTTCGACATAGTTACTTATAGTTTGTTCAAATAATTTATGATCTTCGACGATTTTGAAGCTAACCAGGATGTTGGTAGGAGAGAGAGAGTAATAAGGAAGGGACTTACGTGAAATCATCCTCCACCCCGGACGCAGTTTCAACTCTTATTTGGGTCTCAAAAGCATCATCAATAGTTGTCAGTATTTCCAAGTAAAATGTTAAACCAACTGTTATCCTTGATACTTTGGAGACGACGGTTGAAAACAAAGGTTCATAAATGAAATAAATCAAAGGGTCGCTTTGTCACGTACAAGGCTTGCCGATTTCGCTTCATGTAACGTGCTAGTCACGACTGTGTTTCAAGCTTCATAGGTTTTTCTGCTAACAAGCGATGGGATGATAATAACACCGTACTATCTTATATTCTAGATTTCATAGGGACTTGCAGGGTGCGTGCGTTGGAGAAACTTGTCTTTTAGGGGCAAGATGGGCGCTAATGTTCAGTTGATTTGATTCCGCTCGAACCTTGTCAAAAGACGACTGGTCCTGTTTCTTTGCCTGTTCTCGTCACAGCGAGACGTGTAGGCATTTTCTATCTTTCCATTATTCTTTCTTTCTTTCTTTAATATTCATTACCCACGATTGAACGCGGTAACAATATCTTCGTCTGCCACCATTGACGAACGGTAACCAGCAAGCTCCCCATGTCTTCAATATCTCAGTCACATACATTTTCTTCTTCGCCTGAACACACATCGTCAACAACCTCCAGTTCCGCCGCTTTAGTCTCCATTTTAGCCTCTGCACTCGCCGATGTTGACCGCTTAAAGCTCGAAGTTCAAGCACTAACGAACCGCGCTATTTTCGCCGAAAATCTACTTCGTTCGCTCGGTTTTGGAGATCTTGCGTCTGTAACCATCAATTCTGCATCAAATACCAACGTTCCTAGTAATGATGATACTTCAACTCCTCAAATCGCGTCCCCTTCCCCTATTCTTGCTGACCTCACCAAATCGATGTCTGTTGAGGCACGTGCTAAGGTCATTGAACGCCGATTGGGGTCCATTCTAGATTCCTCGCCTGAATACTCGTATGTGAAAGTTGAAAAGGCCCAAAAAAACCAAGACGATGGCACTAATGAACTTCGGAAAGTCTTTGATTCCACGGAAGATGGAAGAACAAGTAAATCTCCAAGGCTTTCTCCTCCTCTTCTCTGCCCAAAATCTGCTCCATTATCTTTTGCGACAACATTTTCATCGCCATCTAAATCAACTTCACTTGTTTCCTCTCCTTCTCACAAACAAACATACCCACTATATATAATGCCGTTTTCTGTTCAAGTCGGTGGGGGAGCCAATACTTCCTCTGAGACAGGTATGCATCTTCTGCTTTTCATCCTTCCTTTGGAACACAAACAGTCTCCTAATGCGATGCTTTTGTGGTTCTTTTTGAAGCTGATGATACGCCATTTACTCATAATCTCTCAAACTCTCGCGTTAGACCTCGTACCATGTCGGATGCCAATGGATCATCACAGCGACCTTCTAAAAGACTTCGAGAAGATGACGCTGATTCGTCTCAAGCAAGTCTTATGTCATTCATATTCTTACATTTATACTAATATATTGTAGGTGCAACTTATCCCCGCATCCTCTGAAGGACCTATACATCCCAACTCCACGCCGAGTACTATAACACACCGATACCAACCAGCGGTTACGCAAGATACTTCTGACCCGTATCAGGCTCAATGCCCGTCTTCGTTACAAAATAAACCTCAGCCGACTTCAGGACAACGGTTCACTCCAACTTCGCCTATCAATGTCAACTCCGTTAGCGTATCAGCAGCATCCGAGCACCAACGAGATCAGCAACATCATTCTCAAAATAGTGATAAGGAAAACAATTGTTCTGCTGTTGCTGAAGATGGATCATCGTCTTCCAAAGCACGAATCTCGCGGACTTCACCTACTAGGGCATCTACATCTCACCCACATTCACAGCAGCAAGACCAGCAACAGCATTCTCAAAAGGCAACTCCTAATAACGACGTCGTCAGCCGCAATCATAACGCTGCTGAAGACGAGGACGGTGACGCTAGTATGGTTGTTGATGTTGATGAGAACGGACGGGATATTACCAAGGAGGGAGGGACGACCGTTCATGTTCATCATCATCGCACTGGACATTCGCAATTACCCCATAACCCCCATGTATTAGCCGGCTTAGAAACGGAGCTGGACGATATAATTGATAACCCGACATCAAGTCACCACCATCGACACAGACGTTCAATCAGATACGATGATCTCGAGATGGAGCAAGATCCCTCCGCCGCCCTTATTAATGAGCTGCTGGGTACATTGTCTCCTCGTTCACATTCACGGACGTTACAGTTTGAGGATTTGCAAATCAATGCCGAGGGGAAGAGGGTGGGTTAGGGAATGATTTGATGGAAGGATCGTCTTTGGAAGTTACTAATGAAGATGTGGTGGGTGTGGTAGGGAATGAGAACCAAACGAGACGCAGTGGGTCTGACCGAGGAGGTCCTGGTTCTGTTGTCGGTATGGTGGAAGGAGGGGTTGATAGCGTGACGACGATGGTTAACGCAAATGGAAAAGCGTCTGAGGGATCAGGTGAAAAACAAGACCAAGTTCGCCCTCATTTACATCCGAAACTTTTGGTTGGTCTGTCGAGAATGATTAAAACGCATCGGCCCAACCCAACACAAAAACCCGCCCAGCCTCAATCTCAATCTCAGCCGCCACCCCAAGACCTCGCGAAACGGCCGAAACAACATTCAATTGCTTCTATACAAGAACACACCCATGCACACAAACAACATTCATCTACTCCTACGCAAAATTGCTCTCAATCCCAATCTCAACCACCATCTCAGAATCTTCGATCAAGACGACAACGTTTATCTACTTCTGCGATACCAGACCCCAACAACCCCAACAATAATATCAGAGCATCTGATTCGAATTCTTCTTCCAAGGATTCAGAACCACGACCCCTACCTTCACCATTATCTATAGGTGGAGGAGAAAGTGTTGCTGTGAAGTTAAAATTTTCGCTCCCCGATCTGTATAAACTGGCGGGATTACCTGGTGGATTCCCTATTACCACTGAACAAGGGCTGAGGGGATGTCGGCAGTGTGGAAAACCTGGTCGATATAAAGATGGGAAATGTACTGAGAAATGGGGTCCTGGGCCCCATGGTCCTGGAACGACGTGTGATAGGTGAGACCGATTCTTGTGGTTTGAAAGAAATTATTAAAACAGGCCCCTCTTTTTTTTAATAGCTGCCGTAGAACAGTGAAACGGCTTGAGAAAAAATTACTTGCTCAGTCTCTTTCCCCAACATCCCATAAGTTCTCGATGTAGTCTTCGGAGAGAGAACGATGGTAATAAGTCAATGGTCGATTCTCGTTCTCAGCGTGAAACCTGTTCTTGGGAGTAGTTAGGAGAAGGATAGGGGAGGGTGGGTAATGGGGAAGGCATTGGGTCGGCACAACAAGTGGTACTAGATCCTTTCAAGGTGACTTGTCTTAAGTGGATGACGTCGTTGTGTTGTTATGTTAACTGTATATAAGAAAGAAAGCTAATGTAAAGAAAATCAAAATCTTGAATTCAAACAATTGCTAAGAAGCGTTTGCAAGGCGCCTCGACAGTAGGAAATTTTACATTAAGATATTATTTGACCTAAATCCTGCAAATCCACAGGCTCGGCACGAGTCCGAACGGTTTTTGGAGGGTACTTAGCGTTTTTCTGCCTCCAAATCTCCGTGCGCCTTTTGGATCCTTTCGAGTTCGTTTCTAGTCTGATGAAGCTCCTCGCACAAATCTGATAGCTTTTTAAGATCTATTGGATTTGAACCCTCCCTAACAGTGTTCTCGTCCTTCTCGAGAGCAAAAGCAGCCTCAACTTTGGCTTTCTGGGCGTAAAATTTGGACGTAATATGCAAGTATTTAGCGTAATACATGCCATACTGATATTGAAGGCCTTCCTTGTTATTTGGTAAGGCGACAGGACTGGGCATTGACTTGCGTTCTTCTTTGGGAGTGGTTGTGTTCATGAAAGTGGATTGAAAGGTCGGGGTTGCAGCACGTTTTGGCCCGGGGGGCTGTGTTTCATCTTTTTCGTCATCCGAGGAAAATGAAGGAATTACTCTTCGCTTGCGTTTGACACGTGCTGGTCCTTTGTTGTCTTTAATACGATCAACGCTTTCCTTTGTGCCATCGATCTCGGTGCGAAAGGATGCTTTTCTTTTTCGTAATCCAGTCTAGCTTTGGCCATCCCTCCCTTCTCTCTTTCCCTACCACTCTCTTTATCCATGACTCTTTCCTTCTCCTTCTCTCTATCTCGATGGTCACTCTCCTTTCCTCGTTCGCGAACTTTACTATTAGTTCGATGAGACGCCGTTGTCATAACCTTGGTTCCCTGGAACTCTGGATTATGTTTTGAGGTCGATAGACCGACAACATCTTTTTCGGTTGCGGGTGCTTTCTTTGTGATTTTAGTGGTGTCATGCTTAGATGCTTCTGAAAGACCAATGATTTTGCGCCTTTTAGGTTTTTTCGATGGGAGCTCGCCTGCTATATCAGAGGTAGGTTCCAATTCACGGTCAGCTAACTTTCGCTTTCGTGTAGAATCATCCGCAGGAAGGGAAGGTCGCTGAGAAGGTTCCTTCTTATCTTCTAGCCTTATTTTTGAGGCAGATTTTATCTTGGGCATGCTGGGTCTCGCCATAGCCTTTTTACTTTTGACACTGCTACCGTCTCGTACCCCTGCAGCCGCTATAGCTTTCGCTGAAGCCAAGGCAGTTGAATCTACTTTAATCGTAAAATGCTCCCATACAGGATTCCGGGGTGATATTCGCGAGTAAATGCGGGCTCTGCGAGAGGCTTGTGTACGTTGATCTGCAGTGTAATCAGGAAATCCGAATGGTCTAACTTCTAACCATGAATCGGACTTCAAGTCCCATTTCCAATAAGCAGGGTTAGATTTTTTAGGCCCTGGGATCTCTTGTGCTATTTGGTCGAATATTTTCCGAACATCGGCTTCACTATCAGTGATTCCACCAGCGTTCATAAAGTCTGATATTGCGACTTCTCTTGGACGTGCGACGGTAGCGATGAAATGTAGTATGCGAGACCTCAATGAGTTGAAGTCGGGGTCTTTGATAGTTGAATTAGAAATTATAGTAGTCGATGAGGAAGGGGTTGGATGGGATGGTTCGGAAGGTTTGGATGGTTTATTAGACACAGAGCTAGTAGTTGGATGTGGCGTCGTGGAATTAATTTGAGAAGAGACAACGCTGCTGGTTATCGCTTGCTTCGTCAGAGAAACGATACCAGAAACCCTGGGTTTCCTGCCATTAGGCCCGGTGGCAATCAGAATATTCTTCGTCTTCTCGGACTCAGGGGCGTTCCGCAAATCTGAAGCAACATCATCTAGCCCCCGACGTATAGTAAGCTTTCCAATAATTGGCGCAGATAGAAATGAGCCAGCCGGGGGTTCAACGGATGTTGGTTGAGTTTCGCTGGACATTTTACAAACGCCAGTTTCTTCACCCGAGTCGAACGATGTAACAGTGTTATTTCCGATGTACATTTTCTGCATATATATATAGTCAACTCTAAGTAAATGGAGGGAGAACCCTTTACTGGTGTACTAACCTCACTCTTAAAGTCAATTTCAGAAGGAAACTGAGTTGATGCTGATTGTGGAATAAGCTTCTTGGTCGGCACTAGTCTGGCACACATGGCTTCCACTTGATTCAGTGTTAATGTCAAGGATAAAGCTGTAGTAGCGTTATAGCCAAGCAACGGAATGCCACGAGCTACAGTTGCGTCTGTTATCTGGGGAGGCATGAAGAATAATGATAATGAAAGAGACAAAGAAGTGATGATACCCAGTGACAAACTTGACACCATTTATTCTGAGCAGTGTTGTCCGGAAGTGGACCACCACGGACAAAGAATAGCGACCCGTAAGCTCACAACAAAGCTTCACCGGGAAACCTTGTTGTATACGTAATAGGATACAGTGTATTAAACCCGTTTCCCTCCACCTGATTCTCTGATTTGCTCCTATACTACTATATTACTGCTGCCTAACTTTATTCACGGCAACACTTTCTCCCTCACCTATCGGTGATGAAGGTCGCGACTCTGAACTCTTGATTGAAAGAAGAATTCGAATCAGATGCTCTGATATTATTGTTGGGGTTGTTGGGGTCTGGTAACGTTGTCGTCTTGATCGAATATCTCCTAGTCTAGGAATCAACCTTTCCTTGGGGTTTCGTAGGTTCTTGATGTAGTCTTTGGAGAGAGAACGATGGTAATAAGTCAATGGTCGATCCTCATTCTCACCGTGAAACCTGTTCTTGGGGGCAGTTAGGAGAATGATAAAGGAGGATGGGTAATGGGAAAGGCATTGGGTCGAGCACAACAAGTGGTACGAGATCCTTTCAAGGTAACTTGTCTTAATATATGACGTTGTTGTGTTGTTAACTGTATATAGAGAAAGAACAATTGCCACGAAGCGCCTTGACATTACATAATAGGATTTTTTTTAATTTGAAGAACTGAGGCTCGGATTCATTTTGACTTTGAAAAGGTATGTATAGGATACACTAGAGAATCCGGGCATGGCTTCTTGGGTAAGACTTGGCCTCTTTCCATTATACACACTGAGCATTTTCAGGGTTCAGGACAGGGTTCAAAAGGGGAAAACCCCATTACGATATGGCTTCAGGTCTCAGCATTGACTTGGACGTTGATAATACGCAAGTCTTTTTAATTATATTACGGATCTTACATTTGGCATTCAACTTAGGAATGTGGGCTGGATGATTATAAAAAGAACCACAGTTTCTCCAAGGTAATATGCAGTGACTCACATATGTCAGATATCAAGGACATTAACTCTTTTCTCGACCATTTATCCGGCGTCTTCCCTCAGGGATCCTATGAAATCAATCCGTGGTCATGGCTTGCTGCTATAACTTTCAGTGTCCTAAATCGTCAGGAAGTGGTTCCCGTCATTTTTCAATATGCGTTGAATAAATTGTCAACACATGAAGACAAATTACTGCTTGCTAGGAAATTCAGAGAGTCAATTTTATCATCTGTGGTATCTGGAATCCCACAGGTATGGTGCTTATAAAGAATAAATCTTTCTCCTGATTAACGTCCGTATATAGGTGATAAATTCTCTTTCTCTACTAAACGATGTTATGCCGGAGGAACTTAAGGAGAAATCGACATTGCGTCGGTGAGTTATTTTTTTTATAATTTCATTGGTAATGTGAAATGACGTGTAGAGATATCTCAGCAATGACATTCCGTTGTCTGAACTACTTCAAATTGGTCGAACATACTTCAACCGGATGTACGGTTCGACAGCGGAATCCATTAGTGGTAAACTTAGAAATGCGTATCCCGATCTAGGTAACTTGATTGTTCATCGATGATCCCACGAGGACCTCTAACGTCTATTAATCCAGAAACCATCATATACGGCTATTATGCTAATATTCCTATCAACATACCCATACTGAACATGAACGAAACCTCGTATGCTTTAATAGCTTCTCTCACTGCCATTCAAGTACCTCTACAAGTTGGGTGGCATTTAAATAATGCGCTCAGGAACGGGGCACCGACTGAAGAGGTTAAAGCAGCCCGGGAGATTGCGTTGAAAGTTGCTGAATTTTGTAGTGTTGATAGGACGATCGGATTGCCTGATGTAAATGTGCCTGATAAATAACTGGATTACCATACTGCTTATAATTAAACTTGCATGTCAGATAATTAATTCATGCCACCGATTGTGAAACACCCAGTTAAGATGACAAGTCTCGCAACCCTAGGAAAATTGACTGATTAAAATAATAATTCAAATACCTCACCACCTATAATTAGTTACTTGATCCATGTTTCAATCAAGGGTGCCCCGAAAATTGATTCTGTTAAACGGACTACCCGGGGGAGGTGGTCCCAGCAGACCTTATTACTATTTTTTCTGTCCAATTTAGTCTTCCCCGAAGCCTGTTTTGGGCGACGTATCCTGCTCGGACGATATGGACAACATTTCAATAAACAATTTTGTGTCATTACCTACATTCATAACCGCTCTTGGAAAGCATGCCCAACCTCGAAAAAGAAACCAAATCTTCTTACTAGTGTTAATTTATTTTTAGGATGCCACGAATACGATGACGTGTTGTAAAAGTCGGAGCTGGTGGTGAAACCAATTTGATGTTCCACTGGAACGGCCATTCGAATGCAATGTGGAAATCACTCTCGGATAAAAGTGTGGACATCTCGAATTTACAAGAGCATGAATCGCAAGACCACCGAATGTCCTTGAGATAATGAATAATCATTTAGCTCTTGACAATTATGTAACATTTTAATCTTGGTATAATACAGCTCATATTTACATCTTCATTATGCATAATTTTGCATAATTTTTTAGGGGGGAGAGGTCTTGAGACCCCTTATTACGATTTTGGGGGTTAGTATCAAGTTGAATCAACTATTTTTTTTTCGGGGCACCCATGGTTTCAATTTTATTCGGTATGGGTATAACGATATATAATTATATATGTATTGTACTACCACCCCAATTTTCATGGTACTGATGTAAAGACTTGAGCGTTATTCGTAACTATAAGCCCAAGAGTTTGCGTTGGCAACATTTAAAATGATTTAATTGAAAGTGCTGTGAACAATGCCGAAGATGCCGAACGTCGTTTGTAGTCACAACTCTGTCACAGTGTTCAGCACAAGTCGGAAATGACTACGACATACGCACCCCCTCCTGGACCTCCACCAACACGGTACAATCCACCATTAGGACCTGCTCCTTCAGTTTATTACCCTCCCCCGCTCAAAGTGCCAGAATTCCACTTGCTGACTCCTCAGAATATACATTCTCTTAGCACTCAGGGATTCACAACTTTTCCGATCCAAGAGCGAGTAGAGTTGTACAGGGCGGCGACTTCGTTGTTTGATTTATCGAAACAATTCTTTTCTCAGCCCCAACCTGATAAAGAACGATTTATTAATCGAGATGCTAATATGCAAGGTTCGGAAGAGGGTTGGTCGCGTGTGGCAGGTGAAAAGGAGCTCCTTACACTACGAAGAAGTGGCGCGACATGTCCCGATTTGTTAGAACATTCGGCGAGATCACTATGGTTGGAATGTGGTCAACTGATGACCGATGTCATTCGTGGCATTGAACAGAGTCTTGATTTGATTCCCCATTCCCTCGATTCTGTTTTTATCCCGGAATGTACCATGCCTCTAGCCGGAGAGAATCGATTTGAAACACTCCTTAGGATGTTTAGATACGAGCGCCGCTCAGAAAGCATCGATAATACTGAACCTCGTCAGGAGGAGATAGGCAAAGGGCGTCTTGTCGCTGAACCACATCGTGATCTGGGTCTGTTATCTCTCGTCATCGGGTCATCTCCCGGGTTAGAAGTCTGGGATACAACAGTTGGTCATTGGATTCCCATCGAACAACCACCATATGCATATTCTTCCAGCGGGCTTACTGCGACATTATTGGTTGGTGAAACACTAACATACCTAACAAACGGTCGATATCTTCCCGGTCGCCATCGCGTTTTTGTCCCTTCTCTATCATCCACGCAGTCGACTGATGATCATCAACAGTACCGATATAGTCTCGTATTCGCGCTGAGACCACATTCCTCTGCCATCATATCAACAGGGGTTCTAACGTCACCAATTACCGGTCCCTTTAGACACCCACTGGAGGGTGTTAAAGCTGGCGATCTCTTTTCAAAGATTGCACGATCTCATTGGAATATCAACACTGGGAAACGGGAACGTGAAGCTCAAAGAATGCGATTACAAAACGGGTCACCGCTAATAGTCACAGGGCAGTCAACATCAAATCAGGAGTCGGATCATTCCACGAAGTAGGTTGTTGTATACTAATGTGTTTAAACTAAAGCAAATAGATTACAAAGTTAGCATCCAACGTTCGAACAAACCTGATGCGACTGTTTAAGACTTGTTTAGTTGAGTAATGATGTACTACCATTGCACGATGTAGTTGAATAATATTTATCTGTATGTGTTATTTATTTATTTAAAGTTAATGTGGAAACACTGTATGGCGCGGACAACAAAAGTTCGTTTCTTTGATGAATCGATGACAACCGACCTCGGGCGAATGGAACTGACCACCGCTTAAGTTTATCTCCGAGTCGCCACTGGCTTTTCTTGTTCAGGTTATGTTTATGTCCACTGCTCATTCAATTTGTTAAACAATTAATATCATCTCAGTGCCCACAGGAAGCTCGTTTAATGGGCGCTTTAGTTCTGTATTATTCCAATCCCTGCCATTGTCCAAGTCCGCAGTCTAACGTATTTCATCTCGTCAAGCATTATGTTCATTTTTTCTCTAGTTAGGTAGGACGATGGCCGCTTCTTGTGAGAAAAGGCATAGTCTGACTGACGCGAAAAAGTGAACCATGTGAGTTCATTTTGTCACAATTGGTAAACCAAAATTAATCTTTCACATGCAGTTGTTTTCCTTCCTTCTAATTGTAAATTACAATTAATTATTCACATATACTCCACATATGACATACATACTCGCATCTACACTTCTCACATCAAATGCTTCCCTCTATAAAAAGAATATTGGGAGCCTGGACCTTCTTCCACCTTCTGGCTACTTGCTAACATGCCTGCTGAGATACTACTTCCAATCGCTGTCGCATTTCTATGGGCGGAATATCTCCGAAGGAGGAAGTACAAACCTCCTAAAGGTAAGTCTAAATCATTTATCTACTTGAGCGTTTGGGTTTCCTTTGACGAACCAATAGGTTTGGAGTTGCCTCCCGGTCCCCCTGGGAAGCCCTTCGTCGGTAACTTTTTCGAATATCATAAAGTTTTTCAACCAGCCTCTATGAAGAAATGGAAAGATCAATATGGTCTCATTTTTCAAAACCAACAAAAAAAAACATTTTCTGACTACATTTATTTTTACAGGTGATATCGTATCGATTAATCTCTTTGGAATACCCGTCATATTTGTATATTCTGATGAAATTGTTCGAGAACTTTTCGAAAAGCGAGGCGCTTTGTATAGTGACAGATACCCATCATCCATGGCCTGGCTGTGAGTCATTAACCGTTATACACCAATACAATTGCAAATGGTGTTTACCTTCCTTGTTTAGTTCGGGTTTAAAATGGAATATCGGTCTCATCCATTACGGAGACTGGTGGAGACGGCATGCTAGAGCGTTCCATCAATGTTTTAATTCCAGAGCAGTGTTATCATATGAAGGGATAAAAACAAAAGAATCTCGGTGAGTATGAGGAGTTTTGTATACGATTTACTGCCGGTCATTTAGACCTCTTACAGGCAATTACTTCGAAATTTGCTAGAATCTCCCGATGACTTCTCCGAACATCTAAAATTTTCTGTTGGTCGCATTATAATGGATGTACGCTCATTTTCTTCAGTCATTTTTTATGATATAGATTTTAGCTTAAATTGTGACCTTCAGGTTGTATACGCCATTGATATAAAGGAGGAAGGTGGTTCTTTTATGAACTCAGTTCATACCGCCATTGAAGGATTCGGCTTCACTCTTGTTCCCGGTTTATGGCTTGTTGACGTCTTCCCGATTTGTAAGTACACAAAGTGGTGAGCAGTCTCTGAGACTAAGTGTTCCTAGTTAAACATATTCCTGATTGGATTCCGGGCATACCGTTCAAAAAGTTTGTGAAGAAATATAAAAAACCGACTGAAGACACTGCCAATGTTCCTTTCGATATTGTAAAGGTGAGAAATCCTTTTTTTTTGATGCGTATATGATAAGTTTCACAGTTGGACAGAACAGAACAAGTCCTGACCATTCGATTGTGTCCACCTCTTTACAGAGGTTAAGACGACTCGAAAATCCCTTGCCTAATGAGGAAGTGGTCATTAAGAACGTGGCCGGTACTGCGTATATAGCTGGTGCAAGTACCGTATGCATTTATTTTTTATCATTCTCACTAGACAGAGAGTAATTAATTTTGCCATGAAAACAGACCTATGCCTCAGGTCTCCAGGCGATTCTTGCATCAGTTTTGTATCCCGAAACACAAAAAAAACTTCACGACGAACTTGATGAAGTGTTGGGTGACCGGTTGCCTACTTTGGCGGATCGTAAAAACTTGCCCTATGTTGATGCCTTCCTTTGTGAAGTCATGCGGTGGCGACCCAGCGTACCTTTTGGAGTTCCGCGTGGCCTCCCAGAAAATGATGTATATGGAAACTATTTCTTACCGAAAGGATGTATGATCGTCGCCGATTCATGGTAGTGCTATCTATTTATTTATTTCCCAGCCGGTTAATCAAGTCCTTTTATTGCTTAACAGGCACATTTTACGCGACAAGAAATATGGTCCTAACCCGGAAGATTTTAATCCAGAGAGGTTTTTCGAACCTGGTGTCCGTCATCCAACAGAGCACTTCGGATTTGGAAGAAGGTTAATATCTTTCTTTCTTTGGTCCTTTTGAGGTTATTGCTATTGCTAAACGAACGGCCCTTATAGGACTTGTCCTGGTCGGTTTTTCGCTGATAATACCTTATTCCTCTTTGTAGCTTCCATTTTCAAAGTATTCAACATCGTTCCCAAGAAGGATGAAAATGGGAATGATATACCAATCTCGGGTCGGTATGCAGAGTCGTTTTTACCGTGAGTCACTTTAAAACGATATGCGGAGTATTTATTGTTCTAACAAAAGATTGTAGTGTGCCTGACCCTTTTCAGTGTTCCTTTAAGCCGCGTTCTCCTAGCGCGAAAGAGCTGATCATTGTGGATTATACTAGCGACAGTTTGTCACTCTAACGGATATTGACCCCGTCCTTAGTTCCAAGATCCAAATCCATTTATTGACTTATCATTTTGAACATAAAAATCAAAGAAACAAAGTT
This sequence comes from Clathrus columnatus, assembly GCA_020884735.1. NCBI lineage: Eukaryota > Fungi > Basidiomycota > Agaricomycetes > Phallales > Clathraceae > Clathrus > Clathrus columnatus. The sequence continues at coordinate 3,162,481 of BPWL01000002.1, forward strand.
TAATTTCACTTAATGTGTGCTGTAGTGGACTTTACAGCTCTTTCTAAAATGTAAGGCATTTGCTAATCCAGAAGCAAAAAAAGAGAACTGCTGCCATTCCCTCAAATCTCATTCAAATAACTTGAAATTTTGAATATAGACTTATGTGTCATATATCTAGTGCAGGCAATAAAATTTATAAAAAAATGTTTTGTTTTTTATTTTTTTATTTTTTTGACAAAAATATTTTTGAAAGATTTTTTTAAAAATTTTATTGTGTGCACTAGATACATAATAGATAAGTCTGCATTCAAAATTTCAAGTCACTTGAATAAAATTTGAGGGAATGGCAGCAGTTTTCCTTTTTGCTTCTGGATTAGCAAATGCCTTACATTTTAGAAAGAGCTGTAATGTTGTTCTGAGAAGCTGTGAATACTGATCTATCAATATGCGTAAAGAAGCATTTTTCATCAAAGTCTACTCATGAGTATTACCAAGTTGATCCAGAAATTTGAGAGAGCGGGGATTGCGGAAACCTGACCGGCCCTTTCCTTAGGACGTTGGAATGAAAAGACGCGTTGCGTGTTTGGAACAAATCCGTAATGCACTCATAGCTCGGGACGAGTTCAACAATTAGACGAATATTTTCAGTTTATTTACACAATATACTCCGTTATTTTGCTCAATATGCCATTTCTGATACTTGATCTTCGTCACGACCTTTAAATATAGCTTATGTCAGAAATTTAAAGGAATGAACATAGTCGCACCTGACATCGTATCATACGAATCATCCTGAAAAGCATCCGAACCCCCAGAGATTGGATTACCAAGGTCCACAGAATCATTTATTTCCCCCATTTCTATTATAATGTTCTCATGTATACGACCTAATACAGACTTCACGGTATTCACGGTATATGCAGAACTCCCTCGAAAGAGCAACGTTGGTGAATTTGAGGCTGATTGGTTTTGAATCGATTTTTGTGCATTCCTTCGACGGAGTTCGAGAGTGAATTCGCAAATGAGAAGGGATGAAAATCTGGAAGGTAGTGGATGTAAATAGATTGGAAAAGGTGTGATGAAGTTTTCATACACGTTTTGAAAGGCGCTCAGAATATCTCCAACGACCACCTGTGATTAAAAAAGGTTTACGAGATAGACGGGAAATCAGGTAAAAATAGTTCTTGCCTGCGCAAACTATGAACACAAGTTAGGAAGTCTTAGTAGTCAATATAGGTGGTAGGCGGCTTATGATCATCAATAGGAGTTGAGTGAGTGTAAAAAGAAGTACAAAGCTTTGAAGGAGGTCAATGTCGTTGGAATCAGGGTGATACATGTTACACACGAAAATCTTAAAATACCTAACAACACAAGTTGTTCAATCTGAAATGTTGTATACATATGAACCATGTAACTTACCCTGCCTCAAAATTGATGTAACAATGTCTTCATTGCTCTGTAAAGTCAAACTTTGTTTCAACTTCCAAATCCCCCAAACTTGACGCAGGACTACAATGAAGGCAAGTATGTCCGAAAGGATTGTTGTAACGGCATTAATGAGAGCGAGGAGGTTAAGAAAATCTGTTGTTAGGAGTAAGGTAAGACACTGTAATTCTTCGTTCTAGTTTTTTTACCTCTAAAAAAAAGAAAGGACCGAGTCAACAAACAAAGAACAGAATGATAGGAAACCCGTTACGTTGTTGGTGCGCAAAATGGTATGACCACCTCTGCATGGGTGTAGTCAGGATAAATTAAACAGTGTTGGTTTATATCTACGAACCATAAATTTGAACGGCTAAAGCAGTCAAAAATGTGATAGCCAGAGCTATCGTTATCGGTAGATATCCTTGGCATAAGGCATATGTTCTAATCGATATCAACCCTGCAGACGTCTTAGAATTATACCTCTCACAGGCTTAAAAGAGAACTGGGTTACCCTGAACTCCAATAAAGAAAGAATTCCCATAACCAATCCGAAAATGCCCAGGTCATTGCATAGGCTGGGTTTGCTAAAGTGTCAAAAATTTTTGCCTTGAAACAATCAGGTACAAATACCGTAAAGACTATATAAGCATTTAGAAAGACAGTGAATTTTTTTTTGGAGCCACATACTGATGCGGTCTCTGGCCAAAGATCACCAAGTACCACCGAAGAGAAATAAAAAAAGACTGGGTATTTGGAAAGAAGATAGAGAAAGGTTGGTAATGTAAACTTTGATTTCCATATGTATTTAACTTCATCCGGGAGATGAAGCAGAGATGCATAAAATAGAAGCGCTGTGGTGAGAAAATTTTGAACTTGTATTTTCTGTATTTATCACTTGAATACTGCTCACCGAAAGAACAAATAAATGTGTTCGCTTGTACAATTCTGGAGATTGTTTGAATGGATTATATAAAGCGGAAGACTTTTTTTAATTACTTACGTCGCGTCTGCTTCAGAAATCATCTGACTTGAAAAGCTTGAAATAGTTTGATTATCCATATAAATTACTGAGTAGGGGTGGTTGTTCCGTCTTAACAGATCTCCTTTGCTTTGTTGTACAAATCTATATACCCTCTTCTTGAGATAGATGCGCGTATGAGCTCTTATAAGAATCATGTAGCCCATAAAAAAAACAGAAATGATGATGAGTAACAGCGGGGTATATGGCGTTGCAACGAAAATCAATAAAATTGCTCATCCGACGTCATTTGAGCTGTCAACTCTGTGGTGTCCAACTTCCAACAACCACGACTTCTGCGTTGGACCGGTCAACCAGCTTTCTTGGGGACTTCCCGTGTTAGCTTCTTCCAGCTTTGAACCTGCAGCTCAAACTCTGTCAATGTGTTGATTTCAGTGTTGTATGTTACAGCATGTAACAGCCCTAGTACGGACAAACATGTCCAATTTGTGAGGCTGGCCGGCAATCACCCTAGTAAACCAACGATCAATTTTGATTGTGGTACCTCATGGTAAACCCAGTAACAACCAAGACGGTCCGCCTGTAAATTCCATAGTCAGATATGTTTGCGACGAGATATCAGATACAATTAAAAATGATATGCATATGTACTTACGCTAGATGTGTATCATAGATAAGAATAAGAATAAGCTTCGTCGAAGGCCTGACTTAGTTTCATTGTCCGTAATACGGACCACGGGTCGTCGGGATGAGTCGTCGTGTTTTAATTAGTTTTTGAAACGCAATAAATCAAAATCAAAATCGATCAATTGATCGTTATTACATGTCAGCGGTTCAACTAAGCTCCGAATCCTGGCCCGGTGACGTCCACTGATCCAAATTCAGATGCTCCAATCTTCAACCCTTTAGTGTTTGAACTTCTAGCGCAAGGTCATTCTGTAGCCGTAGAATCTGCAAAAGTTTGTTAATGATGAGAATAGAAATCATCCCAAAAATCATTTGATTGTGATCGCGAGTGGTGTGACTCAACTGAGGTCGTCTACCTGCCAAAGATCAAAAACTTTAGACTGTTAGTATACTGTCAAGAATTTCTTTGTCTTTGCGTGAGATTTCACCTGAAAAGTCCTTCAACTTTGAACTTGCGTAATGTCCGGGATCTGTCAGTAATGGGTTCTGTTCCCAAAACTCAAGACACAACCTCACTGTGAGAAGCTTGAGCAATATCGATCCTATCTCATATTGTGTACGGAATGTGGTTTTATACATAGAGTGTCATGGGAATTACCTTCGCTGAGTAAGACCATAAACTTCCGTGGCGGTAACTCGACGGAAAGCTAACGTGGAAATGAGCCAGGGGCCAGCGCTTACACTACTTTTACCAGTTTAGCGCCCGAGATGCGTCTTCGTCCGCCCCGTATCCCGTACCGTCAGCTTGCCGTTCAAGACAGAAGCGCATGTTAAATTTTTTTTCTTGGTGGTAGAGAAATTTACAGTTAACCTTTAATAACTAAAAAGTGGCTGAATGAGGGTCGTTTCAATACCGTCTGAGGAGGTGTAGTCAGGTGATAGTGAGCCCAGTTTCGATTTGTTTGGATTAAAACATAATAAGTACACGAACATTCCGTACTGAAATCTGTCACTTTTGTTCTGCTATTCTGTATTCGACAAGTTTCTCTCTTTTTTTCAGGTCAGGTGTACATGGTACAATGTACAATGTACTGCTAATACTTTGCGAGGGTCCCTGCAACGTGTGGTTGATCGATGGGAACGCCTGACACCGTTTAACAATTGAATTTCTATTGACATGTATAGACGTCGATGTCGCAAGTCATTACGGGATACTACTATTTATAGAAAGTGGGTTCCCCATTCCACCTGTATTATATTAATTGAATGCTAGGAATAATTCGGAAGGGGAGTAATAATATACACTGTGACATCATTCACATTGCTTACTAGTAGTATTTACCTATTTCGTCTTTTGGGTGTGATCACAGGTGTGTACTGTTTGAAAACAGTCTAAATGTATGTTGGCTTACCCTTGAGAAGATTATCTTTATCTCCAGATAGAAATTAAAAGTGTGTGATGGTGACACTCGGGCGAATACAGACAATATCTGTGTGACCTTTTTTTCCCTCCAAAAAACAGCATGGACGCTTGTGGACCCTCACGCGGATGAATCTGATATCGATCCCCATTGTTCCCCCAGGCCATAAAACCCGAGGTTTTCAAGAGTCAAAAAGTGTCTATTAGGTTTCGCGTTGGTTCTTTGATTTATCTTCTTAGAGCTATTCTACCACCATTCTTTCTCCTCCTTTTCACCTTTTCCTCTCCATCTTTTCCACAAACATTTTTACCACAAGAATGATATTTCTCTATATGTAATCCTTTCCGACGATCGATCCTATAATCTTCAACAATGAACCTATTACCTGTCTCCAGAAAGTACCCGCAGTTAGGTATGTTACATTCATAAATCATTACTTTTCGCCAAGGAATGGCAATAGCATCCTCCGGGCGAAGGAGCCCTGCTGCAATTTGTCGATCTTCCCATTTTGCATGTTTACCGATATGACGCGTCCGATCACGTCTGTAGTGTGTGATCTTGGTGCATTCACCGAATGTACATTTCCACAACCCGCTACCAATTTTTTGGTATAGACCAGGGATGTTGTCAGGAGTTTCTTCGGGGTTCGCTTCAGGTGTTGCAGATGGTAAGGAGGGGGATGGAGCGGATGTTGAGGACTGTGAAAGGGGGTAGGTGTGGGGGTAGAATAATGTGTTGGTGAGACTAGTTGCCGATGAGTATTCTGATGGAAATGCTTGCTCAGATGGGTTTTGCAAGCTCGAGAAAAACAACTCTGGGGATGCTGTTGTCGGGTAGGAGGTATTGGGAAAAGATGAAGGTGGGGCACCCGCTGAGAGGGCAGATGCCATGTTCAGGTTGGTTTCTTTATGCGTAGTTTGCATATTGGGACCGATTTCAACTAGGATATGTCCTTTAGACTGATGTCTCATAAATTTACATCGGGTAACAAACACTTACAGTTTTTTTCTAACGGAGGTGCATTATAACCTAAGGGTGCGCATACAATTAGCATTTGCGAGTGGCGAAGATAACAAGGGGCGTACCAAACGATGATTGAGTACCGTTCAAATTCTGATAAAAAGAAGCCGGTATATCGTTGAATTGATTTTGAACGGGGTACTGATAAGGATCTGCAAACGAGACGGGAGGTAGGGCATCTAGGGCGGAGAACGGCTTGAACTTTGAATCAGCACTACGACCAGCGTAAGAAATATTCAGCAACCCACTGGGAGTTCAAATCCTGATCCAGAATGCAATTGGTGACCAGCATAGTATTGAGACTTTAGACATCTCAGTAAGACGTTACATATCCATATCTTTGAAAGGGCTTACCTGTCCATTAGACCAGTTCTGAGCCGAACCCCAACCAGTGTTGTTGGCTATGTGCACGGGGTTTACATCAGTGGCGTTAGAACCATGGCTATTATATGGCGATCCGTTCGGAGGTTGATATATCCTGTATAATTGCGAATTAATCTGGCTTGCATTTGATGCATTACCGATAGTAGGTGGCATTCCATTATTGAAGAACTAATATCAACCGCCAGAGGTCAATCAACACACATATTTCTAAAGGATAAGTGGATTCACATACTGAAGGAGAGTATTCGCTCAATGGGTGAAGAAGAACAAGACTTTGTCCATTGGAGCTAAGGGTGGCTGCATGTTGATTATACTGATTGAGAAGGCTCAAGTGGTTGTTGTTGTAGGTGTTGGGGTTATTGGTGTTGTTGTTGAATGCCATTTCAGATAAGTGGTAGATATATATGAATAGCACGAAGAAAAAGTGATGTTGAATGGTCAATGGCGAGCGAGATATTGAATCAAGAAAAAATATGGACTTCGACGGGGAATTTTATACATTTTCCCTTTCAAAAGTTGGATATATGTCCTGAAACTTGCCGAACAACGAAAAACGCAACATTTTGACCGTCAACAAACGAGATTTGATGGAATTTTAATTCATCTTCTTTCTATATCTGGCCTTGGCTGGCTTTCGCGAGGGAACTATTTCCTATTTAGTCAATGATGAGGATTAACATAATATACCAAGTTGTCCATCTCATTCCAAACAAGATTACACAGGAACCGCTTCCCTTTCATATATTTGCTCTTATTTGTTAAAGTGGTTTTTTGTTGTCGTTCGAAACTCTTGGGGGCCTGCCTTGTTCTCCCAAATGCGAGGAGAACAAGACTACCGACGCTTAGCGATGTCACTTGCACTATCTTTATCTTTATTAAACCTTGTTAACTAATAAACTACACATTATAATCCACGCAAAGTAGCATTTAACTCGGACAAGACACGGTCTCCGACGAGTTCCAAGGTGGACATCACAGGCATAAAGGGGGTACAGAAAAGCACTAGACGGACTTCTGAAGCTTCTAGCGGTAGCTCATAAACAAACTCGTGTTTTTTTTTCAATTTTAGATTTCCGACCTTTGCATACCTAGTAAATCCCATGCTCTATACTCTACGTAAACCTTCATCCTTCATGTTCAAGTTGTAACTCTGACGATGTTGTCCTGCAATTTGCAATACGTCGTTTGAAAAGCTCTCTCATCGTCGTGTAAAACAACAACATATCCATATTACCTTCACTATACTGCACAAGAGAAACAAGAGAATACGCCACAGTCTGTATCCCGATATAGTTAAAGAAAGGGTCAAGCGAATGGTCACCATCACATCTTCCCTGCAATACAATATATACATACATCTACGATCGTAATCGAGCAAAGATTTAACAACTCAGTCCAAGAAGGAAATAAATCACTTTAAATGTTAATTCAACATGTGCCTTGTCCACGGAACGTTGAGCGGGGGGAGTGGGAAGCAGCAGCAGCAGCACTAAAGTTCTGATCAGAATGGACAATAACCTCGAGTCGCCGATGTATATCCGTCTGCTTCAAATTGATAATATATTAGAGTACAACAACAAAGCGAGCTACATACAGAACCAAAAAAAAGACACATCTGAAAAGGATAATTTCTGTTATAATCCCTCATCATATAATTTCCTACATAAAGCAACATAAAACTGTTCTAAATCAAATCGACGCTCATCGGAGAAACCATTAGCGGTTGTCCACCATGTCGTATCAGTCCCAGATCTAACTAATGCACTTGAAGGTATTGACAATTCTTTATTAACGTTTTCAATCCAAGCTCTCGTCTCATTATCACATCAACATATCCGCAACAATCACATGTCTGGGTAAACCTTGAGAGTGCGTAACAGATGTGTCTTAAAGAAGCTCCTTCAAAGTTACATAATTGACATCTGAGAGCTATCACCTGGTATCTCAATGACATAGCGTGAAGGGACCTCCAAGATCCACTGATTCTGTGGAGCGATCACCTGTTATTCCGTCTAGTCTAAGACTGCGTGACGGTCTAGACGCTGGAAGACGGCGTACTCGATTAAGTAGTACCGTCTTATGTCGTATCAGCTTATGCTATCTAGTGATGGCTTCTCACTTTATCCCAGGTTTTCTTGAGGTCGCGAACCATGCGATTCGCCATGGGTTTGTAATCTTCACTGTTCTCTGTCAGCCTCGACCAATTTGATATGATATTATTCACATCCCTAGGATCTATCGTGATATCTCAGACAGCTATTGGAGCAACCAACCAGTGACCACGAACCCTGGCTCAATTCCTAACAGTTGAACGAATATTAGACGATAAGTTACTTCTCGTGGAAAATTTAATCTGTGACAAAGCCACTTCTTTTCGTCGACTTTTTTTTTTTTTTTTTTTCGCAAGGTTTAGAGTTCTATTCTCACGTCAAAGCTCTTCCATCTGAAATTCGTTATAAGAGATCTACACAAAGTTTCCTTTTTCACTCTCCCCACCATGTTTACTGGGATACTATTGCCCGTCGTTTTAGCACTGTTATGCGTAGACTATCTCCGAAGAAGAAAGTACAAACCACCGAAAGGGGAGTCTTGGTCGCTTTTCCATGTCTAAATGAGCTTATCTTTTGATGATCAACAGGTTTAAGGTTACCTCCCGGTCCCCCTGGGAAGCCATTTGTTGGGAACTTTTTTGAATATCATAAAGTCTTTCAACCCTCAGCTATGAAAGAATGGAAAAATAAATATGGTCTTTGCTTTTCAATGCTTCAACTTTTATACTCAAGTCTTACTATTTTCGTTGTAGGCGATATCATATCACTTAATATTTTTGGAATACCCGTAATTATTGTATACACCGATGAAATTGCTAAAGAGCTTTTCGAAAAGCGTGGTGCTTTGTATGCCGAAAGATACCCAGCTTATATGGCGTGGTTGTGAGTCATTTTAATTGGCCTTGGTGGTGGTATTACACCTCAACTCTTTGTATAGTTCCGGTTGGCAGTTTAACATTGCTCTCATTCAATACGGGGAATGGTGGAGACGTCATATTAGATCGTTCCACCAATTTTTCAATTCCAGAGTGGCATTATCGTATGAAGGACTCAAAATCAAAGAATGTCGGTGAGTGTGAGGATTCTAAATCACTTTATTTTCTACCTTAGACTTTTCCATAGGCAATTACTTCAAAATTTACTAGATACGCCCGATGATTTCTCTGAGCATCTGAAATTCTCCATTGGTCGGGTTATAATGGATGTATGTTTTATCTTTCACTTGATTGGCTCTCTGGTTGTAGCTTGACTGGTTTCATTGAAACCAGGTGGTTTATGCCATTGATATTAAACGTGACAACGATCCTTTTATGAACGTAGTTCATACCGCTCTTGAAGGGTTTGGGTATACTCTCATTCCTGGTCTATGGCTTGTAGATGCCTTCCCGGTTTGTAAGTGCACACGATAAGTAGCGGGATCAATTTAGCGGATTAATTTTGTCCTTTTCAGTCAAATATCTCCCTGATTGGATTCCTGGCATACCTTTCAAACAGTTCTTGCAAAAATATAGGCAAGCGACTGTAGACACTCTCAATGTCCCTTTCGATATTGTCAAGGTGAACACCGTTTTTTATCCACACCATCTGATCACGGTTTCATAGTTGATTAGAACAGAGCCAATCCTGATTATTCACTTGTCTCCACTGCTTTGGAGAGATTAAGCCGTTTAGAAGAACCCTTGCCTAATGAAGAATTGGTGATTAAAAATGTCGCTGGTACTGCGTATATAGCTGGTGCAAGTACGGTACGTGATGATGTTTATTTTTGAAAACAGGAACTGGCTGACGGTGGGGAAAAAACAGACCTATGCTGCAGCGCTCCATGCTGTCACGGCAGCGGTATTGTATCCAGAAATACAGAAAAGAATTCAGGATGAACTTGATACCGTGCTTGGCGATCGCTTACCTACATTGACAGATCGTAAAGACTTGCGTTACTTTAACGCTTTCTGCTGGGAAATTTTGCGTTGGCGACCCAGCGCGCCTATTGGAGTTCCGCGTGCTGTTCAAGAACACGATGTATATGGCGACTATTTCATACCGAAGGGCGGTATGGTCATTGGCGATTCGTGGTACGCATTGAGCCTCGTTATATTGATTATTTCGATTCTTATTTTCTTTGAAATAGGCATGTCTTGCGTGACAAGAAGTATGGTCCCAATCCGGAAGATTTCAACCCAGAGAGATTCTTCAAGCCAGGTGTCCCACCGCCAACTGAGCATTTTGGATTCGGAAGAAGGTTGATACCCCCCCTTTTTTTTTTCTTCTCCTTTCCACTAATTATCTGCATAGAGCTTGTCCTGGCCGGTTTTTCGCCGATAATACCATTTTCCTTTTCATGGGGTGTATTCTCAAAGTATTCAACATCAAGCCTAAGAAAGATGAAAATGGGAATGAAATACCAGTCTCAAGTCAGATCATAGAGTCAGCGCTGCCGTAAGTGTGTTTACTTTCAATTCAAGAAGTTAATTGGGATCTAACATGAATTCAGAATGCCTGAACCTTTTGAATGTACTTTCGAATTACGCTCTCCTCTCGCAAAGGAGCTTATCGTGAATAGGGACGATGATTAGTAGAAGTCCTCCGTATGGCATTCTTTTTCAAATCCGGATTTTACATCCCGTTGAACTGAGAACTTTATGTTCAAAAGCATAGAATCAAAAGAAGAAAGGAAGATCGTTTGCTTAAACCGCAGTCGAATCGATTAGTGAAATGTGACTGCGATAGAATCTGTCAAACCCTGAATAGTAATTTCAAAGTGTTCGTGTCCAATCATACGAATCGTTCAATGGCAATTCAACTTGACTTGACTCCGTTCACGACAAAATTCAAATGCAAATGCTTCGGTTCCAGATCGCGATCTCGTGGTTGGTGCGCTTAGCATTGAACTTTCACAGCCCTCTTTCATTCATCGCTTTTCAATGTAAGGTTTGTTCTTCGTGATAAATTGAAATTAGAAGCATTCTGTACTTATCTAAATGTGGCTTCCACGTGCAAGATCTCGATCTCCTAGTGATCTATGGATTTTTTAACGAGAGTCATGACTTCTAGAATCCTTGGTGCGTTGAAGGTTTTGGAAGAATTAGGGCTTCCCTGTCCCTGCTAGTAAATAGGCTGTAAAAAAGCCGCCTCGCGTACCCGAAACAGCTGTAACCGTCAATCTGACAATTTCTGGAGGCAATCCCCCCCCCGTAGAACTGCAGACAGGCGACACCGCTACAGAGGAGAAAGGAGATATCACAAACACGTTGTTTACTGCAGCCGGTGTACGCCACCCTCACTGGTTTCTAGGATCTCAGGTTGGAACAAATCGACAAAGGGATAGTTATGGATCAAAAAAAAATAGTTCGTAAAAGCGAGGTTCTCAAGGTTTTTGTTCATAATAGGAGGTCTTCACTATAAGTGACAATATCAAAATCAATCCTTGGGATCGGCTTTTGTTCAAACCAGATATTAACGGGGAGACATCATCTATGAGAAGATCTTCCTCATAGCAGATGGCTCCGGTTTATACCACATGTTGTAGATGGCGAGAGTGACATGAAGAGACGAAATAGGTGTATTTAGGATCATGACTGAAATCTTGGCCTGTAAATGGTGAGGGGAAGAGTCAAGAATTCATGTAACACTTCTTATCGGTCCAATGACAAAAGCTATCAATCTGGCTCTCCGAACCAACTTCAAACGGCAATTAGTTGATGAACGTGTACGTCGGAGTAGACAATTGGTGAGAGAATTGCCATTCAGACCTTAGACTTGGACTTGACCATAAGAGGAATTACAATAGAATCTGGGGGTATTTTATCAGGTTGTCAACTTGGTTTTTCAAAAAATTATGGAAGTATAACATATGAATGGTACTCTAGGAGATGGGCGGAAGTATATTGCTACAAACGTCAAAGATAGGTCAGATGACATAAATTTAAAAGCAGTGCAGTATCATAGCGCCATCAAATTCGGAAATCGTCGGGTGCGGGGTGTCCAAACGTCATAAAAATTATGTGAAGAAAACAAAATAAAAACTGATATGCGATTTATAGGCATTCTTTCAAAAAAAATCCGATCCAATTAGTTTGTGTTTAGGCTCAGCCACGTCCAATATCGCCCAAAAGTTGTCTTGATTGAATGAAATGGTTCCTGACGTGAAAACATATAAAAGTGGCATCAAACTCAAAGATCGCTCAGTATACCCCTTTTAATTGTCATGAGTGCGACCTGCGAGACCTCCGTTTGTCGTACATGTCTCACCCGACAAGACATCGTCGGATTAGCAGTCAGTAATTCAATTTGATTTTTTGAAACAAAAAAATCATTCACTTTGTTTCTCTTTATATTTAGATTGCAACAGTTCCTGGGTTCATTTCAAGTTCGGCTGTTTTAGTTTTATTATCTATCATAATTGTAGGTCTTCTTCTACAGCCCGAGCATTTGCTGTACAAAGTGCCTTGACTGGGTTCGTTCTTATTAGTGTAACTTTATCCACTTTTACAGGAATGTCCCTCGAAACAAGTGGCGTTTGTTTAAATCACCACTCGATGTCTATATGGTGAGTTAGTTGTGTTCTATTGCTTCTCTCAGACACTACGCAAAAAGATTCAAATAATGCTAGTTATCCCTGCTCGTGTCAGACTTCTTGCAAGGTTCCGGAAAAATGCTAAATTTACGCTGGCTACATCTTCGTGCCGTTCAGTGCGGCCGTTATTGCATAACCCAAGGCGTTTTTCAGCAAGTCGGAGAGGCAGGTGTTGCACAAGCGACTTTGGTATGTAAAACCTTTGATTCCCATCAAGTCTTTTTCGAATATCTCGTTCAGGCGATTACCATACACACTTTTATCATTATCTTTTTCCGTAAGGGATCAACAGCATTGCGAACGTCCATCTTTGTGGTGATTTGCATTTGGTGCTACGTTCTTCTTTTTTCAGTCCTGGGAGCTAGCTTTATTCCTCAGTATATAACACCTACTCCGTGAGTGCCTTTTTATCTCAATGACATGGGTCTGACTTTACAGCAGTTATTGTAAGTTATGGTGCTGGTCTATTATGTGTTCCTCACACGAGAATTTCTAGGGTGTTGGATCAGCGAAAAAGAATATGGCCCGAGATTGGCTGGTGAATACGCATGGTTATGGTTTACCGCCGCAACCTCATTTGCCCTAAATGTTCTACTATATTTTCAATTGAGGGGCTACATTTATACATCTAGCCTTGGCGATAGATGGTACCACATTCGCGTCAAAACCAACTTTTTTAAGAAACACGAAGAATCAGTCTCTCCAATGTCCTTCAGGGAGTCATATGTTTTGCTATTGTAAATTTTCTCTCGCAGACTCTTTTTCAAATGATTAACACGGAATATAGATATCCCGCTTCGTATTTCTTCTTGGTTTTGCCTGACTCTGTTATCCGATGGATGGAATTCAATGGTTATGAGATTCCTGCCGCCGCAACCTTTTTCGCCACCTCCGTGTTTGGGCTTAGTGGAATAGTAAATGTCTGTCTTTTATGGTTTACTCGGCCCAGTAAGCTTTGTTTGGCTCTTAGGATCTATATAATACAACTCAAGCTAATAGGATTATTACTTCTGGATGGCGTGCCACGGTCGGATCTAATCATGGAAAGCAGAACTCTTCCCACCCCTTGGACCTTTGAACTCATTAGCGAAACCAGAAAAGGTCAAGCAACGGATCCGACCCACCAATGAGATTGATATAAGTATAACGAAACTTTTGTGAAAAAAAGCTTGTTTGTATGTACATTAGGAATACGTTGTTTGAAGTTATTATGTGAGAGTCAATGGGAATAAACGATTGTAAAAACTCGTGAAAAATTTTATTTTTCTGGAGATGTTGAGAGGAGCCGATTTGGAATCAGGTGCAGCTTCCCATTTATAACGCTAGCTGGGGTGCTGTATAGTAATGAAAAAAAAAGGTACTGAGAATTGAAAAATATGAGTAGAGCAAGTTGTTTTAGCAACTAAAGCAATGTCAGTATTTGCCATTTGGTGAGCTCGGAGAAAACCGAGCGTTTGTATTTATGTAAGTAGTCTGAGTTTGTATTTAGAACGCTTACGCGTTTACGTACTGCTAACTGTCATCTGCAAAATATTCGCGCTATTTTCTGAAACCCTAAAAAGACCCACAGCTCGTAAAGTTCGTCAAGCAATAATACTCAGCATTTGCGCAGATAGAAGCCAAACGGCTGAGGTGAGTCGATCAGGAACAAGATATTGGAAGTATTAATAAAATGAACGAGGCCGTATGGTCGCTATGAGCTATGGTCGAGAGAGAAGGTTAAAAATAATGATGGAGAAATTGTACCTGATCTAGTCCAGCCTGTTCAGGGACCACAGTCCATTTCCGGAATTAAATACACTGCGCTGTAACCTGTTGATACAAATGATAGTTAGTCATTAAAATTAAAAGATAAATCAAGTCAGTTCTTGGGATGAACTTTTAAGATCTTTCCGACTCATCTTACCATTGACCGAACACGTCGCACGTCACAACAGGCAACGAAACCAATTCTTTTGGGTAAGTACTACTAAGCCTGTCTGATAATATTTCTGTTCCCCAAACAATTTGAAGACATCCAGCTCATTTATGTTTTAAAAGATTATCTTACTTGAGCTATCACCGAATTAACCATTCCAGTATTTGTCCGACATCAATCCGATATCCACAGTGCACACTGATTACAATGAAAAAGCTTATCGGGCCATTGAAAAGCTCCAGCTGCCGAAGCTATATTTGAATTACTGGACATCATCATCGACAGAGCTACAGATAATATATCAAATGTTATTGATATTCTTTGCAATTCCATGCCACCTAACATCACAAACCATTGTTACCCATAAGTACGTTTGTGTTTGTTATCTCTGATGCACCTCACCTCACTCTCATAGGAGCTTATACATGTATTTATCTCTAAGAGCCACAAATTAACACCCGTCGGGAACGGATAACCCAACAACCAACATTCGAGATGAACAACTCAAGCATTTCGAGTCAGCTAATCTCTGACACGTATGGGGCGTAAGTAACCGAAAAAACTTTCCACTTATATAGATCTGAACACTTTTCAGAAGCATACAAACAAACACATTAATTTGTTCCTGTGGTAAGAAGTATTCAAGTTGACACACGACATGAATCCAGCTTCTCCTCATAGCACTTTTGACTTATGCCTCTCTGCTTCATCTCCCGGATGAGATCGAATACATATGGAAAAAAAAGTTTACACTACCAACGATCTTCTACTTCCTTTCCAAATACCCGATTTTTTTCTACTTTGCCTTGGTGTTACTTGACGACTTTTGGCCGGAAACATCGGTATCAGTATGTAGTTCTAGAGTCTTTTAATCGTGCCTTCCCAATCACTCCACAATTTAGGTATCCAACTGTTACTTCAAGCTAAACAACTTGACATTTTAGTAATTTAGTCTATGCAATGACCTGAGTATTTTGGTGTTTGCCATAGGATTTCTTCCTTTTATTGGAGTCCAGGGTAATCCACTTATCTCTTTATCTTGTTGGAAATGTATTTCTAAAACACCTGTCTTCGTAGGTATTATCTCAATTAGGACATATGCCATATGTCAAGGATATCGGCCAATGACGATAGCTCTGGTTCTAACATTTTTGACTGCTCTCGTTGTTCAAATATACGGTTTGTGATTGTGGCCATCATTTGTTATGTGTGTGTATTATGTTTATATTTATGTAGAGGTGGCCATACCGGTGCCAGCTTGTGGCGTCACAACGTAACTGGTTTTTTCATAATTCTGTCCTTCATTATTTCACATCGATTCCTTCCTTCTCCTTCTCTAGTGGTAAAGATTCCGCTCCTGTGATTCCAGTGTCCCCTGATTATTTAATTTTACAACAGATCTTATCGTTCTCCTCTCTATCATTAATGGTGTTTCAACAATTCTTACGGACGTACTTGCCTTCATTGCAGTCCTACGTCAAGTTTTGGGAATTTGGAAGCTTAAGCAGAGTTTGAGTTTACAGAGTAATGAAGACCTTGTGACCTTGCTCCTACGACAGGGTACGTTACTTGATCAAGATCTATATATAGCATTTTAAACGAGCATTTTATGATCAGGTATTTTAAGATTTTCGTATGTAACATTTATCATTTTTTTTTCAGAAGCTGACCTTTTTCGAAGCTTCGTGCTTTTGATTTCAATTACGCAGCTCTTTTTAACATTTGTGAGTTACCGACCACTTGGATTTGACAAAACTCGCTGAACCTATGGTCCTCAGTTCCCTCAGGCAAGAGCATCTATCTACCTGGTTTTTGATCCGTACAGAGTAATCGAATCTAACCACAGAAAACGGTCATTGCAGCCGTCTTAACCCCCTTTCATTAAACCCCCTGAGAGCTTACGTCTCTTTTCCAGAATCTCAACATTACTCATTTGCGAATTCACATTGGATCTCCGTCGACGAAATGCAAAAAGTCCGGCTTCAAACCAATCAGCCTCACCTTTACCGGCGTTGTTATTCCGAGCCAATCCCACACAAGGTGTAAGGTCCGTATTGGGACGTATGCATGAGAGCATTATTTTAGAAATGGGGGAGAGCAAAGATTTTGTGGATGTTCCAGTTGATGGTCCAATTTCAGTACAAACCCAGGGCCACGATTCACAGATCTCGCCGGTTTTAGGTGCGACTACAGAATCAACTCCCAATTTCTGTAATAGTAATGACTGACTCGTATTCTATCAAAATATTGTGACGAAGGCCATGCTTCAGAAGTGATCCATTGAATAAGGCTGCTATTAAGGCATAATTTCAAATAAAAACCATAAATAAGAATAAGTCAGCTTCCCGGGTGCCTTAGTCTACTCCGAATTTTTTATTGTAAACCAGTAGGCCTGTACGGGATCCCGTATTATAGAACTTAGTTTTTTTACAACTCAAAGAATTCGGTTCCTCTTTGCAGATTAGTAGAGAACTCAGAAAACATTTTTCGGCCCGTGCGTTTCGAACAGCGACCGTGACATGTGACATGTGACGTGGCACATTAGTCACCACAACATCCGTTGATCTTGCCCCTGTCGTGCACCGAGTATTAAAAGTCAAAATCAGTATGTTTGATATTAATTACTTCTTTCATTTAAACGAAAAGCATAATTATTCATTCTCCGTCTCATATCTTTAGGGCAACTGAATGTCATCAACAATATCAACGTTTCATATCTAAATTACACTCGTTCTGCCTCTGAAAATGGAGACCCCGAACCCCAAATATCGCCCTGTTTTCTTTCGGTTACTGAGAGCAAGGTTCTTTCGGACAGTCTTTATAAGTCTTGTATTACTGCTTATCATGCTGCTTGCTCTGACGAGGACATCATACCCCGGTGTCAAACGGCTTCCTTGGCTCTCCCAACAAGGAACGCTGTTACCTTTTACTCCGAATTATCAACTAAGTCCAAAGTTCTATCTCGATGAACCCAAACCACCTAATTGGTCCTACCGTCAACAGGCCGTTAAGGAAGCCTTCATACATGCTTACAGAGCTTATGAGGAGCATGCTTTCCCGGCAGATGAATACTACCCGATAGCAGGAACTGGACGTCAAAAGTGAGGGATTTTTTTCGGTTTTATCCTGTCATTGTTATTTAATTGTCATAGCTTCAACGGATGGGGCGTTACTATTGTTGATTCAATGGATACCATGCATTTGATGGGCCTTGATGAAGAATTCGACCGCGCTGTTCAGTATGTTTCTACAATGACATTTGATCTTGCGGAGGTACAAACCCAATATTCTTTTTACATTTTATATCATGATTCTATGAGTTATCTAGGAAAGTTATGCCCACTTTTTTGAAACGGTGATCCGATACCTCGGCGGTCTATTATCGGCGTACGCGTTATCGAAAGATCCTATATTACTGAAAAAGGCTGATGAACTAGGCACGAAACTGCTTCCTGCTTTTAATACTAAGACTGGACTTCCGGCACGAGTTGTCAATACCAGAACGTAAGATTCATGATGTCATGTGGTTACTCCCATCGTTGACCACAGTTCTTCAGAGGCAGATCGGGTGAATCTCCTGTATTATTGGCGGAGATTGGCTCATGTCAACTTGAATATCGATATCTTGCGCATCTTACTGGCAAAGCCATTTACTACGAAGTTGTTGAGAGAGTAAACATCATACTGCGAGATACTCAAGGACTGAACAATAATTCTCTGTGGGCAAGTCATTGGGAGACTGCCAATGCGCGTCAAACAACTAGTAAAGCCAAATCTGATTGGTCAATATTAAACGTATTTTAATGTTCTTGCAGCACATTTCTCGGTTGGCGCATGGGCTGATAGTACAGTAAGATATTCGTTGGTGTCCTAAAAAATCATGTGACCGAGTATTTGAAGTATGAATACCTTCTTAAGCAATACTTGCAAACAAGACAAACGGAATCAAGGTTCAAGAAAATGTGTACGTAGTCTCCCTGATCTCCATCGATAAATATTCCAATCCAAGTAACCTTTACAGATCTGGACGCGATGCAAGGCGCCATCAAGAACCTCGTCTACCTTTCACCTACTCGCAACCTTCTTTATGTTACTGACATCCAAAACAATATGCCTTCACGGAAATTTGAACACTTGTCATGCTTCTTTCCCGGTCTTCTAACCTTAGGCTCGGCGTTTTTCGAAAAGGACATTACAGTCTCTGAGTCCAATACACAACTGCATAGGTGGGTGGCAGAAGGAATAGCATATTCATGCTGGGTTATGTATGGAGAATCTGCTACTGGCATGGGCCCGGACGAAGCGCAGTTTATTGGTCCAACATCCGTGTCTGTTCCTACAGGCAGATTGCCTAATGATTTGTGGATTAATCATCTTGAAGACTGGGAAGCCAAAGGAGCCAACGGAAAACCGCCAGGGGTATCACCGTTATCACCTCTAATTCTTCCTGGTTTATTTGGAAAGCAAAGGGATTATTTTAGTCGTTCTTCCAGAAACTTTATGAGACCAGAAGTGAGCATTTCTTATCATGAAATAACACTCTTTCAACACTCCTTTTGTCTGATAGACTGTCGAATCCATGTATCTTATGTGGAAGACTACCGGCGACGAAATCTGGCGTGAAAGAGGATGGGAGATATTTAAAGCTTTAGAACGTAATTGCAGATTACACGCAGGTTATGCCAGTGTCGTTAATGTAGATATGCCGAATTCAGTTGTTAATAATTTAGACGACATGCCCAGGTATGTGTATTTTTTTTTCTTTGTTTTTAATTCTCTGAATATTTAAATCAACAGCTTCTCGTTAGCGGAAACGTGGAAATACCTTTATCTATTATTCTCACCGGAAGATACCATTTCACTCGATAATTGGGTGTTTAATACTGAAGCTCACCCACTTCCTGTCTTTGATTGGACCGAGGAGGAAATTACGAAATATCGTATTCTCTCTTGATTGTCAACCTACATCGTTTAGACTCATTTTTTTTGTAACTTAAATGCATTTTTATGGATTTTTATTTTTATTCTCAGGTTTAAAGTCGACACCAACTTCCGGACATTTCATGGATCATGCTCGTTGTACCATTACCGAGCTAAACAAAAACAAATATATTGACAGACAAAAACACATGCTACACTTGAGGCTTTAGCTTTTAAAACGGTAGCGTTGTCAGATCATATACGGAGTCGTCCTTTTAATGCTGTTAAAGATTAAACCTACCCATGAGTTTCTTGATCTTCACTACTTAATCAAGCGTTGACAATGCGAACGCCAGTGCAGTCGTCGGGGGTTGCTTCAAGGACCTGGGTAGAATAAAGTCACATAACCCCTTCATTAACAAGAAAGGAGAGACTCACGGGCTCTGGTTCTGGAACTGGGGACGCAGCACCAAGTGCGGCAAGAGTGAAGATGACACTGAGGATAGAGATGAATTTCATGGTGTTTCAAGAGTAAGACTGAAAGTGCAGAAGACTTTGACTGTTGCTTCTCACAAAGCCTTGATGCACGGTTTATATACCCCAGCTAACATGCAGTTTTTTCCCTTACCACCGGAAAAACATTCTCCTAAGTATCTTCCACGAAATACAAGACCGAGGGAAAAAAGTTGTCTTGTATTTTCCATCGAGGATCTGTCATATCATTACGTTTAATTTGTTCTCCCTTCAGATAATCAAAATTCCTATCACATTATATTCAGTAATATCGTATAATACTCAATGTATATAATACTTTGATACAATTGTTTGTTCTTTATGCCGCATTCGGTAGCAGTGATAGAATTATCTTGCAGTTGGTCCGATCCTAACACGGGATTTCATGACACGTCTGAATAAAGTGTCTTCGCTAATCATTCACGCATATCATCTAACAGTCAGTCAACGATACTGACAATTTATTATTTATCGCTCAACTTATTAGAAGCCGTACGATTCCAATTGAATTCGTCCTTCAGTTAAGCATTCTTTATCGTAAATATATGCAGTGAGTCCCTGGAATCAACTTTTAATTTGTAGTTTTTATTTGTCGCAGACCCTTTCATGTAGAAGATCCTTTGACGGAGTGCATACTTAAATTTCACACAAAACGTCACTATACGGAGATCAAAGGCGGTAAGATAATTCCGGCTTCTCTTCGTGCTTGGCGTTCTATTTATGTGAATAGGTCGTTCTCCCAATCTTTTTTCTTGGGAAACATTTTCCCTACATTTTTTACAGAATATGATTTGCGGGATAGATTAAAATAGACTTACTGAAATACGTTCAGTCAACGATGACTCAACCACCTCACATTTACATTTATTTGATCTTTCCCAATGTAGAGGATATCATGATATTCTTTGTGCAGTTGAACCGGCTGAACATTCGCATTGAAAAGGAAACCCCGCCAAATGGAAATGGGCGAAAGTGTCAATATGACTGATGATTCAGAATTTCTGCGTACATAGATCTTTTCAAAGTCACCCAATCTGATAGACATTATTTCAATTTTGACTGGGGCGTTCCTAACTCAGGGGAGGACGGGATTGAGGTCGATCATTTGGGACCTGGGGGGGCTAGGTGACAGATCAATGCGCTTAATCGGATATGTATTTCAGAATCATACTTGGGAAAACGTAATACAGGTTCTCAAAAGAGAACAACTATTTCTCATGTAAAAATGTACAAACCCTAAATGGAGGATTAGAGAGTACAGTTATGAAGTATAAAGGCTGACGAACTTTAGGAGCCTTGCGAGTGACAGTTAGCAATAGGTAACTTACGCGTAAGCGTTCTAACTACAAACTTCCGACTACGAAAGATAAAACAGCGATGGTGGAAGTGATGAAGCGCATGATTCTGTTTTTGAGAGTCCTTGAAAAAAGGAAGTTGTAAGAGTAGAACCTTTTTTTTCTGCTTTTATAGATGAATCAGCTCTTCAGTCTAAACCCTTGGTTCTGTCATAAGTAGTTAGACCTTTTCGCTGGAAGATTGTATTTCTCTATAGGATATTAGGTAGGAAGACGGAGGAAACAGTAACAGTAATACGGTGGACTCGGAAAGGTGATTTTGTGCAGAGACGCGGGCGGTCGGCTACCGGAATATCACAGCAATGATAAACGTCGTCAATGGAACTTTGGGGCGATAAAAAGGCAACGTGTCTGAAATAACAGGCGGACGTTATTAGGAAATCTGCCCACTGAAAATTTGTCTATACGATTAACCTGTCCGCAACTTACCGGGATGTTTGTACGTTGCTTGATTTCAGTAAACTCTGAATGAATGTAAAAGCCCCTCCGATAGAACCCCTTTCAAGAAACCTTCATTCGGAGGACAGCGGTTACGGAACGCCAGCATGCACTCTTCACACCCTTGTTGCTTTAGCCAACGAACGATACATCACTGGAATGTAGGGGAAAATAATGGACCATCTGCAACCAATGGTAAGCCTGTGCAGTGAACGTTCAGCTGATGTTTTATTGATTATTCTCGGGCTATCATACTTACCGGTGATCAAACTAAAGCTTGTAATAAGGGGGAGTTATTATAGGTTGTTATACGTCGGCGGATGTAGTACCAAGGGGTCTTGCTAAACAAACGATTGGTCAAGGAGTAAGTATAAAAGAATTTTTTAAACCGATAGGAAAAATATGAGAAGTGAAGTGTAAATGGTCGTTAGTTGACCGAATTAGTACTTAGTTAACTCGCCCGCCGTTTCTGATCTTGGACCCCAATTTGCTCTCTGGGGGTGGGTATCCGATTGCGAACTGAATCGTTGTATATGGTCATTGTGTTTTGATGGAAAAATTGACATGCTAAAACTGGGAAAAGGACTCATCGGACGTCTTTTCATGGTAATACCACGGCCGCCAATTGCAAGCCCTCCCTGGTCCATTGGTGCGCGATTTCTCCGAGAAAAGATCGTGCAAGGGGTTGCTTGTAAGGTTGCCAGTCCTATGTATTCCGGTGATCTATTTAATTCTCCTTCAAAATCAAGAATTCTGAAGAAGGAAACTAACTATGTAGTGGGATCCTAGTATACCTAAGTGGAAACGGTGACAGTGTTTTCAACATCTCCTTATGTAGAGTCGCCGACACAGCGTTTTAAGTAAGTTTTTTTGCGTTTAGGGAATTATCGTATCTTCGATAATTGGTGTCTCTTTTTCTCTTTAGTCGTACCCTGGCCGTAGTCATAAGTCGACGTCGTGAACCAAACCAATAGAGCACGTTTCAAATACACTGGCATTAGTAACATTTGACAAGGCCATGAAAACGCGCGCGCATAGTGTCTTGTTCCAGTAAATTTCCATCGAGTACGGTAACGGCTATCGATATCCATTAAGAAGTATTATACAAATGTCGTGGAGATGGCCCGGGTGCACGCTTTGTAGGCGTGTGTGGTGGCGGCGCTACCTTGTTAACTTGTTGATTGATCTCGACGACAATCTTCCGCCTTTTTTTAAACGAACAACTTCTCTTGAAAATCTCAATGCATAAAATATTTTATACTCCAGAACTTCTCGATGAAGTTTTCTCGTATTTATCTCAACACACACACACCGTTGCTGCCCGAGTATACAGGCTATGGTTCACTCATTCTATACAATTCCTATGGGATTTGGTCACTCTTGACGACATTTTGGCGGTGCTTTCACCTTTCGATGAGGTAAGAACCATCAATGTACGACAAACAAAAAAGGATGCTGAGACAGTTTCAATAGGATGGCTTCATGCAGCCATTGCTCTCAGAGTCCTGGCGCCGTTTCTTTCTATACTCAAAAAATATTCGTCAGCTTGAATGTTATGGATTCCAACATGCTGCTCTTAGGCAGGCGCTAGTTTTGAGACCTACTGTGGTTCTCTTTTCTTCGAAATTGACCGCTATTCAATGGACTGGACCGTCAGAGTATCTCGAATATTTACTCTCTCTGGTAATATCGAAATTACAAATATTGATACTGCAAGTTGAGTTGGGCACAATGAAGGACCTGAATACGCTAGATATTTTTTTCAAAACAATTCCTCTCCGTTCGCCTTACTTGCGTGCTTTTAAATTCAGCTTTGCATCTGCAAATAATGATACCCAAGCTATCTCTCAATTACTGGGCGAATTATGCTCACTTCTCTCGGAACTTGTTTTAATCCTTTTCCCATCTCATTGTATGACGGAAGAGCTATTTACAACCCTTTCACGACTACCTCAACTTCAAGATCTTTCATTAATCAACTGGTTTCCTGAGTTTTTGTCCGACGATGAAGATGTGGGCAATTTACCAAAACGAGAAATTGACGATGACGAAAAAGATATACCTTTCTGTTCCCTTCAAAAAGCAAAGATATCTGACTCTGATTTCATGATAACCGAAGTCCTTCGACGCGACATTCAGCTGCTTAAGCTGGTTGATTTGACTTATTCGGCCCCTTCTCCTGCTCATACCATTGGTTCTCCTTTTTTCGAGTCTTTGCATAGAACCTGTCCAAATCTCAAGAGGATATCGATTTTCTCATATCATGATTTACCCTTCCAAGCGATTCGGTCACTGTTAAAATGTCCGGCTCTCATAGAGATAGTTTCGGACGGGGATGTCGATATGAAGTTAAAAGATATAGTCACCATTGCAACTAATCGATCCTCCTGGCGAGTTATTAATCTACCATCTGTAAAAGCTCTCAATTATCAAGCACTGGTTCACTTCGCCCAAAATTGTCCAAATTTACACAAGCTCGGCTTAACGCTAGATTCCACGCTGGGAATTCCTGATCTTAACACAGATGTCAAGTTTTCATCCTTGACTTCATTGGTGGACATGCCCTCAAAGAGCGCCCCCGACATTGAAATCGCTTGGTTCCTGTCCAAGATTTGCTCAAAACCCATTAGAATTCTAGGTTATGATGATCTATGGGCAACCGTCGAAAAATTGGTCAATTCCATCATAACATTCCAACTCAACATTCGAACCTTGGAGGGCGAGAGCATGCTATCACGCACTCAAAGCGCAATAACGATTCCTAACCAACAAACGCGATCTAATTCCCTTTATCAGTGATTAGAATTACCACTTGTGTCTTATTCAAATTTTGTATCTTTGTTCAATAAACTCCTTGAGATGAACTGAACTCATCATATTACGCAAACAGAAGGTGATATGCGTATCATACCTCGATCCGAATGTCCTGGCAAATGCAATCCATCTTCTTTGAGACAATTCTAACATTATGTCCCATAATATAAATTATTCAGTGTGTCATATGCTGGTGAGTCGGATTGGAGCTTATATCAAAACAATCAAGAAACCTATGCATGCAAGGTGTTATAATTCCGTCGGCGTGTAGTACGAAGATTTTGGAAGGATTAGTCAGTGGATGCATTGAAGAGTATAAAAATGTTCTAAAATGATATGAACATGTGAGAAGGCAAATGGTCGCTTATTTGTCCGAACTAAAACTTGGCTACCTGTGTTTCTGATCATGGACTCCGGTTCACTCGCCGAGAAAGCACCCGATTGTGAATATAAGCATCATATATGATAGTTGTGGTTGGATTAAAAAACCGTTGCGCTGGAACCCGCTAGAACGGGGAAAGGGCCCTTCAGACATCCATGCATTCAAAATAATAGCGCCAAACGTTCTCAGTTTATCCCCGACTCCCTGTTCTGATACGCATTTCCTCTGAGAAAGGAATTTGCTTGTGAGAGTCACAGTTTATATGTATTCCCCGCCACAGTTGGTTCGGCGTGAAAAGTATGGGCAGATCCAGAACGGTGATCTAGGGATTGGATCGAAGGGTTAGAGTGCGGAAAACCAAACTAAATAATGTAGAACAGTCACATTAATGATTTTAGATCGTTTACCTTCTGTCCGAACCTTCTGACGTCCTTGAACTGTGTGGGTGTAGCCTGTAGCGTGTTTTACCAAGGGTCCATTACGAGCCACCGTTCCAGGACATCATCTACTAAAGACACCTAAACACCCGATGTTGATGAGGATAGTTCCAGGTCGTTTAATTATAAGTAATGCTCCTTGCGTTCACGAAATGCCTTGGTGTATCGTCTCTTCAAGAGGCGATATTTCCTTGTCTTCTCTTTCCTAGTGAAATAAAACCACAGAGTGCGGTTCAAATAGTTGACATTAGTAAGCTTAAGAGACCCGGAAGTGTGAGTGTCATGAAAACATCATCCGCCGAGATGCTTCCTTTGTGGGTGCGTGTGGTGTCAAACGCGTGACGGAAAGGGGCCAGGGCCTATTTATGTAACTACTACTAGTATTTTCACCCAGATCAAACGAACAAGATTCTATAACATCCCTTGTCTTTTTAAATCTCAATGCATAAAATATTCATCACTCCCGAAATTCTCGACGAGATTCTTTCATATTTGTCTCGGCACACACATACTGTTGCCGCCCGAGTATGTAGACAATGGTTCACCCATTCCGTAGAATTCATGTGGGATTTTGTCAGTCTTACCAGGCTCCTAGAAGTTCTTTCACCTTTTGACGAGGTAAGGAAAAATTAAATTGTACAACAAAAATGATGCTGAAACAATTTTAATAGGATGGCTTCAAGCAGCCATTGCTGTCAGGGTCCTGGCGCCGTTTCTTTTTGTATTCGAAAAACATTCGTGAACTACAATGTCGCCGAAACCAGTACGCTGCTCTTAGACAGGCGGTGCTTTGGAGTCCCAGCATGGATATTTTTTCTTCAAAATTGACTATCCTTGAGTGGGATGGAGCATCGAAGGACATCGAATATTTGCCTTCTCTAGTAACATCAACATTACAAACCCTGAAGGTTCGGCTGGATACCATAAATCACCCGAATACGCTAGATGCCCTTCACCAAACAATCCCCCCAGTTCGCCTCCCTTGCATGCTTTCGAATTTGGCTTTCCGCCCACAAACAATCATACCCAAGTTGTCGCTAAATCACTAAGGAGCCTATCCTCGCTTCTTCCAGAAGTCGTTTTAGTCAATATCCCGTCTCATTGTATGACTGGAGAACTATTCATTGCCCTTTCACGACTACCTCAACTCCAAGATCTTTCGTTGACCTTTTGGTCTCCCGGGTTTTCGTTTGTTGATAGAGATCTCAGAGATCTACCAAAAAAAAAAATCAAGCATCACGATGAACCGAGCAAAGATATACCTTTCCGTTCCCTTGAGCGAATAGATATGAGTAACTCTGATTTTATGATGACCGAAACCCTTCGATGTGGTCTTCAGCTGCTTAAGCTGGTTGGTTTGACTTATTGGTATTCTTCTCCTGACCTTACCATTGCATTTATGGGGTCATTGCATAAAATCTGTCCAAATCTCGAGGAAATATCAATTTCCACACATGTCAATTTACCTTTCCAAGCAATTCGGTCGCTGTTAAAATGTCCAGCTCTCGTAAAGATTGTCTCAGATAACATCGTTGATATGGACCTAGAGGCTATAGCGATCATCGCAACTAACCACTCCTCCTGGCAAGTTATTGACCTACCATCTGCAAAAGCTCTCAGTTATCAAGCACTGATTCCCTTCGCCCGAAATTGTCCAGACTTATACAAGCTCAGTTTAACACTAGATTCCAAGTTGGGAATTCCCGATCCTAACACATTTCCAATGGGTGTCAAGTTTTCATCATTGACTTTGTTAATCGTCGGGGTTTCAGAGCTCACTCCCAACCCTGAACTTGCATTGTTCTTGTCTAAAATTTGTACAAGACCCATTGAAATTACGAGTTATAGTGTTACATGGAAAAGCATTGAAAAATTGGTTAATGTCCTTATAACAACCCAACTTGAAATTCAAACATTGAAGGATGAAAATACGCTGTTATATGCTCAAAAGTGTAATAGCGATTCCTAACTTCTTATCAAAAAACGCAATATCTGTTTTCTCTTTATTAGGTAAGTGATTAAAATCACCACTCATATTGTATCTGAAGCTCATGTGCTTGTTCAATGCCTCAGTACCGTGTAATTTCACCAATATCACCAAAACACAATCAGTGTTATGGGTCTACACCGATGCAACGAAACGTTTAAACTATACCTTTGGTTGGGCGAATTTAGTTCGACGGAATCATTAACAAAGTATCTAGAAGGGAATATTCATTTGAAAATTTGCGTCATTGATAATGTATACTTACTGATTGGCATTGCATTAGTCATAGAGAGAGGGTTAACAACGTAAAGCACGGTAAGGCAGCGGCGAAGGAGACGTTGAAGTTGGATCGCATTTTTAAGGTGAGTTCTTGAGTGAAGCTTGGGCGGGAGATTTGAGTAGGTTGATATATTGATAGATCATCTTCGAGTTTCACTAGGCTTGTTTTTATACATGAATGAATGTCGTCTTGAACCCTTGGTTCAGTCTGCAGTCGGAACTTTACGTTGGAGTGGGGTCGACGCTTATTTCTTCACAAGACCATCCAAAAAAGAAAGAATACGATTAAAGTGAAGAAATTATTTTCCAGGGATGTCGATGGACACGGATTACAATAATGTAATTTTAAAAGGGTCTCGTTCGATCTCAAACGACCCGGTAACCATAATTTTCATCCTTATATTATTTAAAGGGCCAATTGTTCAAGGATTGTCGCATGGGATCACATTACTCCTGTAAGACAAACGACATCAAGGAAGTCCTTCGTTCGGAAGACAACGGGGTAGGGTTACCAGGTCGAGAGCCCTTCAGAATCATTTCACTCGAACATGTCGTGCATCAGATCGCCAAATATTGGCCTTAGAACGATTATGAGTAACATTTTGACATATAGGACCTTCCCGGTGACCAAACTAGAGCTTTCTGATAGGGTAGGAAGAAAGCTTGAATGACGGTGTTTGGGGATACTATGCCGTTGGGCAATGGACGAAGTTGGTAACATACACAGGAATATTTTTAATTGCATGATATTGAAGTCTATAAAGACATTTAGGACGTATGTCGGTGTTGACACGTAACTTGGGGTTTGACCACGGATATTCCACCTGGACGTAAAAACCATGGAATTTCTCTATGACTTGATTCAAAATAAACAGAGTATCTGAGATCTGGAAGAGCCGTATACCGGAGTTGTACCATGTGTAAAATAATTATGTATTTTCGGTGATCATTGATGGTGGGGGTAGATGTTACCATTGAAGTGCTTTTCATTATTTATCCGAGTCACCCGGAAACTCCAGGCAACTGTGGTTCCGGCGAGTAAATATCTTTCCAAAGGCTTCGAATAGGTTTATATTTTCGTAGCGGATGAAGATTGCAGGATGAGCTGACGGTGATCAAACGATCTGATGATAGCTCGTCCACGTAGTAAGGTTTCTATGTAATCCGAAGCGCAGGATTCAACCAACCCACCCGCGACGAATACCATGAACGCGCCGAAGTCGTCATCCTAATTATCATACCTTGTCTCTTCCATGGTCGTACCCCGAAATTGTTTGCGGACGAGTAAGACGACTAGCCTGAGGCCACCGTCATCCTTTGGTGATTACTACATAACTGTATTTCAAGAGCGCTCGTGACTCGATGAGTACCATATCCATATTCGATGTTTCACTTGAACATTACTCGAAGCCCGACGACAATGTATACCCACGATCTGCATAACAATCTCGAATAATTGGAGATGTTCTTCTGATTAAGGAGCCTAAACTGGCTTAGCATTCCTTTTCGTCAGTAGTAATTTCCTCCTATTCCTATTAATCTGAGCTTGTCCAGTCCCGTCTTTTAAAGCTGGACTAACAGGGCTCCTTACGTCCGGTACTAAGTGCATACTCACCTGTCCACAACTGCATTTGTTCTCTGCCCAGTCGTGTAAATGTTAGACAGACGGTTTAGATTCCGATCTTCTATTGTTCATCAAAGAGTTTTTGAACACGTGCAGGTATTACACAAGAACGAAGTTATTTATCCATGGAGTTCTTTTTACTTACAGGACTTACGTTATACCTTACATTCGCAGTATGGTACGTTGATAAACCAAACTGGGACAAGACTAGTCCGTCTTGTTTTGCAGTCTTGACAAGGTAAGTATTTGAACAAATCAATACATGCACTAGCCTATTGAATGGTGAGCGTAAATAACGGTCCGTCTCTGGCCATACCTGATTTATGAATCCACACCATTCTCCAACCGATCACCTGCATCAATCTCCACCAGAGGGTCATTCCTTTCCCCCATTTCGGTCACGATACTCTCATGCAACCGTCCCAATACAGACCTTATTGATTGTACAGGATTCTCTTGAAATGACAATGTTGGTAACGTTAAAGCAGATTGGTTGGGAACTGATTGTCGCGTATTCCGTCGACGGAGATCTAAAGTGAGTTCGCAAATGAGTAGTACCGAGAGTCTGAGGAAAAAGAAAAGTTTGTCAATACTTTGCTTCTCGAAATAAAAAGAGTTATTCATACGTGCTTTGAAATGCGGAAGAATCGTTTGAAGCGTTCTATGATTAAGATTTATTTATTTATTTGATTAGAGATGGAAATGAATGCCTTGCCAATGCAAACTGCGGGGATTTATGAGCTTAAAGTCAAATACACATGACAATGACTTACAATCGATACCAAAACCTGTGTGGCTGAGATGAAAAGCACGAAACTTCAGAGAATGTAAATATCAAACTGGAAAGAATCAAAATGATAAGCAGTGTTACATACGAAAATCTTAAAATACCTGCCAACAGATGCAAAAATAATCATCCTGATAATTCAGATACAGTGACCGAAACTTACCCTGCTTGAGAAGTATTGTGACAAGCTCACCATTGCTATGTAAACGCAACTGCCTTTTTAGTTTCCATAACCCCCAAACTTGATGAGTGCTCGCAATGAAAGCAAGTACATCCGTAAGTATTACCGAGGTAAGGGAAATTGCGTTGATGACTCCGTAAAAGTCTATGGAAAACATATTCAGAAGACATTATTATCATCAGGGTATGATTTTTCCTACCGCTAGAAAGAGAGGGAATGTTGTACATAAGTAAACAATAAAATATGGATAGGCAACGGAACATCGATTTACGGTAATGAGCCGCTGCAAGCTGGTATGGACAACACTTGCATAAACATAGTCGGTATATATCGAATGACATTAAATCATATAAATTTCAAACCATAAGTTTTAATAGTCAAGGGAATTAAAAAGGTTATTGACAGACAGACAGACAGAGTGATCGCCAGTGCTCGATGTCCTTGGCATAAAGAACAAGTCCTTATTGAGATCAGTCCTAATACACCATGTCAGAGTTGAGCTGTTACTTAGCACACTTCTGTGATAAACGAAAGGTAAATACCCTGAACTCCAATGAAAGCAAAGATTCCTGAAAGTAGTCCTATCAAATCTAGGTCGTTGCATAGGCTGAGATGACGAAATTGTCAGATTTTTGAGGGTTTGGAGGTCGGTTGGATAAAAATACCGTAAAGACTATAGTAAGATGGAAGAATGGTAGTGAGCATTTTGAGAGTTAAGATACATACAGTTTCCGGCAAGAAATCACCAGCTATCGACAGAGAAAAA
Organism: Clathrus columnatus; assembly: GCA_020884735.1. Classification (NCBI taxonomy): domain Eukaryota; kingdom Fungi; phylum Basidiomycota; class Agaricomycetes; order Phallales; family Clathraceae; genus Clathrus; species Clathrus columnatus. Next base: position 3,193,344 of record BPWL01000002.1, read on the forward strand.
AGGAGAAACAAGGGGTATTTAGTCATTACGTTTCCATATGTGTTCTACTTCTTCCGGAGATTGTAGGAGGGAGCCGTAAAATAAAAGCACTGCAACATAAAAATTCAGACTTGCATTCGCATCAACTGGAACCATTTACCACAAGCGGACAAGGATGTGTAAGACTGTATTCTGCGGACTTTATTTAAGTTAATAGGTAAAAAGGCGACTCTTGACTACTCACGTTTCGCCTAATACTGTTTCGGCTATCTGATTGAGTGTGTCGTTGTTGATATTGACTTGAAGCTGTTAGGAGAGATTCTGAACAAATATCTGGGGAATTTCGACATACTTATATATGTGTGAATGGGGGTGCAATAGTACGGTGATGTGAACACCAGTCCCTCATGTCACGACAAAATGTTGATCGTATGGCAGCTGGAGGTGGACTACGGGTCTTAAGGGTGTCCGAAATAATACAATGGCTGCAACGAGAACAAGTGAGAATATGTTGGCGAATAAGAATTGAATTGCAGACTCAGCTTGATATCGATATCAAATAGTTGTTTATATTTAGCCGCCCTTGATGGTTTAACGGGAACCAAAGAACCATACTTCGCAACTGTCAGATGTGTCCGATATAACAATTCAAGTCACCTCCACAATAATGCTTCGTCTTCTTGAGATGAGAATCTCCGCCTAGTTAACCTAACCTTGAAAGGAAGGTAATCACCAAAGAGAAAATACCAGGTTTAAGTTCTGATAGGAAAACATATAGCTCGGCCACGTCGCATAGTATACCGATTAGTCTCTTCCTCAATGGGCATATGCAATATATTGAAGACCAAAAAAACGAGTATTGTGACTGACTAGAGCAATGAGAAAAATAGAGCCGGGCACGGAACGCAAGCTTAAGTTCGCGGAGGCAAATCAAGGTTGCCCGTTAAGCAAGTAATAATCCCATGAATGATCCTTTTGCAAGTCACCAGTGGATGACACCATAGCTTCGTAATTCCCAGGATCTCAGATCTCGAAAGCAGCAAAAAACCTACATCCATTGTTGCTTTTTACCTATTTTGACGACCCAAGTCATAGATCTGATATATTTACCTGAGCTGCCATCTTTGCTTATATCGAGGTTGAAGGACGATCTCGACTCTCTGGTTCCATTTCGTTGATGTTGCACAAAATACTTACTGTAACGCGTCTTGAATGCTTTCGTACGGTCGCAAAAGAACAATTCTAGATTACCCAATTAGTTTTTTTTAGTGCATGTCTATTGTAAAGCAGCATCAAGCCGCCTAGGATATTATAAACCATTAATGATACGGAGTTCAATACCTGGTTAAAACAGTCAGACAAACAACCTTGGAACAATATTAATCAAAAATACCAATAAAATCCGAATCCTCGCGGCCCGGTCAAGCAGAAACATCATCCGGATGCAAATTATCATTAATTCCAATTTCAATATTCACCGCTGATTCATTCCTCTCCCCCATCTCAGCGACAATACTCCCATGCAAGCGTCTTAGCACAGACCCTACTATAGGATTTTCGTGAAATGACAAAGTCCGTAAATTCAATGCAGACTGGTTGAGGACAAATGACGATGATTTCGAATTACGTTTACGAAGGTCCAAAGTGAATTCGCATAAAAATAGTGCCGAAAGCCTGGAATGAAAGATAACTCCATCGGAAGCAATCGAGTTGGATAGAAAATAACGTACACGTTTTGGAGTGGGGTCAGATCACCTCCGATATTTGTCTATGATTGAAAAAAACAAGTTACTTAGAGATGACACAAAAGTAAATGAAGTTTCTTGCCAGTCCAAACTAGAGAATACTTTAGCTGATTTCAAAAGGACCTTGGGGTGACTCACAGTCGTCAATAAAGTTCCGACAGTTGTAATAAAAAGGACAAAGCTTCAATGAGATATTAATGTCATCGCTCCAAAAGATAACGAATTATGACATACGAAAACCGCAGAATACCTAGCAATGTGAGGTTAATCCAAGTATACAGAGATTGAGAATGGAATTTCACCTTGATGGAAAAGCGTAGTAACAACACTTTCACTACCCACACCACCTGTAGATTTCAAGCCCTTTCTCAATTTCCATACCCCCCGAACCTGATAAGCAACCACGATGAAAGCAACCGCATCCGAAATAATGATCGCCGTATTTTGGATGAGGGTAATTGTAAAAAAGTTGGCTATAAAGCATAAAGTGTTCAAAATAATACTAATTGCGAGATTAGGGGAAATTTCCTTACAACTGAAATTAAGAAGGAAGACAATGGTTCAAACAGGTCAATGACAAGACAACAAAAATCTCACGGAAGCGGGATACAGGCTGGCACGGCTGATTCTGTACGAACACAGTTTAAGAGGTCTTTGAAGCGATAAATTACACATCCATACCATAAAGTTCCAAAGATAAGGCAGTCAAGAACGTTATAAGCAATATAATCACCACCGGTCGATAACCTTGACATAATGCATATGTTCGAATGGAAATCAATCCTATACAGTTTCAGAATCATGCAAGATGCCACCAGGATAGATATGACATGACACCTTGTACGCCAATCAAAGGAAGAGCTGATACAAATCCCGTTATAATGCCGAAATCATTGCATAGACTGTATCGCGGAATGTCATAACATAGAAAAAGAACTTTGAAAATTAAATATATATAAGTACCGTAGGGACTGTAAAAGCAGTTTAAAAACACAGAAACAGCGAAGATTGTGCGGCACATACTGATGTCGCCTGTGGTAAAATAATATCAAGGATTATCAGGATGAGTGCCGGAAATATGGGATATTTGGATAACACGTAAAGCACAGTCGGTAATGTTATCTTGGGTCGCCATATGTACTCGATTTCATCCGCAAAGTGAAGGAACGAAGCATAAGTTAGAATCGCTGCATGAGAGATGGAGTTTTTAACTTTGAACAATTATAATATTATTTGTGATGCTAAGTAACGTACCAAGGGAACAAAAGTAAATTCGTAACTCTAAGATGCTGCGAATGGCTTAAAGTTCAACCAAGTCAAAAAAGCACCAAGTGCATAGAAACTTACTTCGCAGATGTCTGAGCGGTAATGCTTTCACCGTCCATGTGGACACAATGTTAGATGCAATCCATATTATTTGCAGTTGACTTGCAGTATAAGAAACGAATATTACATTTGAAGTGGCGTCGCAACTGAGATGGTGAGCGTTGCTAAAAGGTCCCAACGAAAAAGAAGCTGAAAAGATGGTTGATCAACGTCATGATATGAGTGTGACTGAAGGAGTTCTGCAATAGGTTTACCTTGCTCCTTTTGTTAGTCAAATTCCCAAGGTGTCTAGCAAAATTTAACAATAACGGGAATAATCAACCAGCGTGATGAACAAAAGATTTAAAGCAACGAAGATCTCAGGGCAATCAATAGTTCAATATTTTAAAAAGCCACAGCCCAACTATTAGTCAATAATTCCTTAGGAAGATCTCGGGACAGCAAGTCGTGCCAGGAGGAAAAGACAACCGCGAACTAGCAGCCACGTAACGCTGGTTCGGCATTAGCGCTCAATAGGCATCTTCCGGACTACGTCATCTTCAAGTTACGTCTGCTTTTCATTTCACATTTTTATTGGTATCAACACATTTTTCTTGTTTATGAATTGTATTCCTGCATACGTTTTAAACTTTGCTTTACCATAGCTTCAACAGGCCGTTCCTTCAGTGGTTTTAATGATGCTCCCAAATCTAGTTTCTGGACTCAAGACTGTATTTTATCCTTGGAATACAATTATTCCTATTTACTCAATGTAATAAAACCCGACTTCTGATCTCTTCACCTAAATTCCTGCCATACGATTCATCCTCCAAAGGCGAACCATCATTAAGTCCGGAAGAATCATCTACTGAATCGTTTCTTTCCCCCATCTCTGCCATAATACTTTCATGGAATCGTCCTAATACAGTTCTAGTGGATTGCACGAAATCGTCGCGGAATGAAAGGGTTGGTAACTCTAAAGCGGACTGATTGGAGATTAGATTTCTTGTATTCCGTCGACGGAGGTCCAGAGTGAATTCACAAATGAGTACCGATGAGATCCTGATGAAGAAGAAGAGGAAGAAAGGATAAATAAACGAATTATATTGAAACGAGGAAGATCTCGTACACATCTTGGAAGGGTCCAAGAACACCCGATGCAACCTGTGATATTTTTGAAAAGGTTTAGTTGTTAAATAAATTAAAGAAATTTTTTTACACTAGAAACATTCTTACAGGGGAAAACTGAAAAAAAAAAAATTGTAAAATTTTTAGTCAAAAGCAACTCGGTGTGAAAAGTAAGACCCACTAGGTCTAGAATGAGTTGAACAGTTGTGATGAAAAGCGTGAAGCTTCAAAGGAGTGTCAGCGATACTGAAAGTGAAAAAGATGGATGAAACTGTTACACACCAAAATCTTATTGTGCCTGACGAAAGAAAAATTGTGAGATGTCTTAAAGTTCATGGCATCGATTTAAGCCCAATTAAACTTACCCTGATGGAGGAGCACTGTAACGATATCTTCGTTACCATTTAAACCAAAAGTTCGCTTTAACTTCCAAAGTCCCCAAAGATGGTATATAACTGCAACGAAGGCAAGTACATCCGCAAGAATTATTCCAATATTGTGGATAAGAATGACGATAGAATCTACACGACTATCTATGGTGGAACATATTCAGCAAGATATAATAATAGTCACCAGACGCTTGATTCTTACTGTTAGAGCTGTTGTAAAAATATGAAAAGGTACAGTTAGCCACCGAATAGTGGGTTAGACAATGTGGAATCACTTACGGTCCTGCACTGCAAAACGGGATAGTAAGCTCTGTATAGATAATCAGAACGTGCGTGCATCAAACAAGTGATTGAAATTTCAAACCATAAAACGCCGAGACAAAAGCAGTTAAATTGGATATAATGAGAGCGACGGTCATAGGTCTATATCCTTGGCATAAGGTATAAGTTCGAACTGCAATCAACCCTTAATACAAACATAAATGTTTGAGGAATCCTGAGGTTGAACGAAGAAATTAAATACCCTGCGCTCCAATAATAAAAAGAATTATCATAATCTCTGTCAGGAAACCCAGCTGATTGCATTGACTGTATTCAAAGTCAAGTTGTTATTCAATCGTCTTAGGCGTGTAATCGGGTAACAAAATACCGTTGAGGCTATAATATGGAATATTTAATGAGGAACAGCGAGTAGATTCTACGTCTAGATGGCTACGTACCAGAAATTCATTGACTATGGACAAGGAGAAGAAGAAAATAACACCATATCTGCAGAGCAGATAAAGAACTTTTGGTAGTGTAAACCTTTGCTTCCATATGTACTCCACTTCATCCGGGAATTGGAAAAGAAAATTATGAGTTAGGATCGCTGCGAATAAAAATAAATAAACAATATAATCTCAATACAACATATTGATATCGCTACTCACAGAGAACACTAAGTATTATGTAAAATTGTATTGTTCTGCAAATCTGTTTCAGACTTTTGCAAACGTTACGAAAAGATCACAACCACCCACCCTTCGTATACGTCATGTATTATCTGACTTGAAAAACTTGAAGCTGTTTCATTGTTCATCCTGCCAGTTGTCGATGTTAGAAGTGGATGTGTCGTTGCGGGAGATCTGCTTTGGAGTATATATTTATACTGGGCAAAGTCCAGGAATACAAGCGCATGTGATATATCAGAAATGAAAATCATCAGGCTAACCAGAAGAGTCAACATCTGACGCTCATTGAAAGACATGAATGAACATACGTAGAAGTTCGTTAAGGCGTGTGGCAACAAAGATTGATGGAAGAAGTGGATTGGGTGATATAATTGATTCGTGCCGTAAGTTTAGCAATGATTGGATTGACCCTACTTCACCTCACCCCACCACGTGGAATGGGGAAGCATAGATAAAGTCGAAGCATTGTACCCCATCATAAACCAGCATGATGAGACGAGAGTCCAGCTCAACATTGGATTTCGGAAAATTTGCAACAGATGATTGAGAGGACGACCGCCGGCCCGGGGTAAACAATAATCACTGATTGATTTAACAGAGGTCTCCATATATATCTCGTCTTCGACGATGAATGTATTTCAAATCAGGATTGTAGCCACTCTAGCAGTTGAGATGACAAGGCGAAGTCATCTTGAGGCCGTCAACACTGATGTCACCCTTTCTCTTGGACCAGGTCCCTCCAGGCATCCGTCTCAATCCTCGTGCCACAATTCCCATTTCTCATTCTTCAATATGTATCCACGAAAGAAGCTTATCAAAACCAAATCTCAATCAGTTAATTTTCACAGAGCGCTTTTGACATCCCCAGTCCAGTCTGGTCAATAATCGATTCCCTTTTGACGACACGGCGTGTACATGTTGAGCCAGGATAAAATTAACGAAAGCGAATTTTTGTTCTAGTTCAAAACACCAGGCTGAAAGACGCTTGTAGTCTCTAATTCCAACATCTCGTCAAATATTTCACGATCAGTTCAAGATAGCTAGACTTGATCTTCATTGTTCTCTTTTTAAAATTTATATCAGTTAATCAACGAAACTCGCCTTATAAGCTCACCCAGATTTGCTAAGCACGCCTCATCTTGTAAACCATCTGGTTCAGGAGCCCGACCATTGACATCTTCTGGATCATCTTTTCCCCATTATGTAACTAGATCATTGCATACTCCGAGTTGCGAATATATCAATTTCTAAAGTTCCAAGCAGATTCGATACAAAATGAACCTTAAAATCTATATATTACAAAGTGATTAGAGAAGAGTAGTGTATTCCTTTACAGTCACTCACTACCACGTTCCAAGGCAAAAAGTATCAATTATCGTCACAGCGAAGTAAAGATACGTTGAAAAATAAACCTCGGCTTCCATATATGTTTCACCTCATCCAGAAAGCGAAGAAGGAATGCATAAAATAGAGTTACTACATGACAGTTAAAGTTGGATTTGGACTTCATTGTAGTGCTTACCGGAACATGCGAGAATTATGTAAATCTCAACCATTCCACGGGTTGTTTTAGCCAATAACGCAAAAAAAATCTCTGATCGTGTACCCTAAGTATGCTTCAGAAATCATTTGGCGTATACCCCATTGCGAATGGAATTGTCCAATTATCAATTAAAAAATTGGTGCTCTGAAATGGGGGAAGGGTTCTTCGGATGATCATTCATGGTGATACCACTGAGCGTTCCTAATTTTTCCCCGGCGGCTGAGGCACACTTTCTCCTATTGACAGAAAGGATTGCGGGGAGTAGTTTCTTCAACATCCCCCCCAAATGCGGGTGATTCCGAGCCGCCGACAGACCAGCCCAGTGTTTCCTAACATTTTTGAATTTAGGGAGATGATCGATGATCTATTTGATCATTACCCGTCGACCTAAACTAAACCAACAGAGCTTCGTTTCAAAGACATGAAAAAAGTGAAACATTCGAAGCCAAAGAAACTCAGAGGACGTGCAGATTTTGTATTATTCCAGAAAATTTGCATTGAGTTGTTGGAATTTAGTTTAGATAAACGAGCACTGCACAAGCATATGGTAGTGGTTCCTATTTCTCCTTTCTTTGTTCCTAACTAAAAACTTTCCCCCATTTGGCTAGTGGAATGGTAGTCTATGATGTATTTAAACCTAGACTACAATAATATGTAACCCTATGTCGCAAAAATCGAAATTGGTTAATTAACCTCCAAAGCTTTATAAACCTTCCGATGCTCTAGTTTTGCTTCAATAATTACCTTAATCACCTTATTTTGATCTACTGATGGGCGGTAATGAGTTCTACTTGCCATTTGCTCGAGAGTCAATTCATCGGTTAACTGCCAGTTTTTGATCATTCAAGTGATTACCACAAAGAGGAAAAGGTCTGTGCGCGCTGTTCATTTTCTATATAAACTCAAGAGTCGGTTGCTCTTTGTGGGCGAGGGCCCCAATTTGTAAGTGTGTACTTGAGTGCTAAAGTTGAAGTTGAGTGACAACAAGTTAGATTTACTTATTCCTAAGTCCATTTCCATAAGTACAAATTTATACTAGATAATTAGTTAAAAATATTTACTTTTAAAAGTACCATAATTCATGTAAATACTTGATATTAATCACAAAAATATAATTATGTTCTTTAAAACTACTTTTATCGTTCTGTGAAAAAATTGAAATGTTTGAAATTCTAAAAAAAGAGAAGAAAAGTAATGAGGTAGACCTTTTATAAATATACAAACTGGTTAATAAACCCATGTCGGAAATTATCCAGACTCTGAACAGTTAATAAACTGTGTTTGCGCTTACTAATGTTTTTTGGTTTATTAAGGGTTAATAAACCGATTTTGATTTTTGTGACATATGCAATTGCAAGGGCCACTGCTGGTATCCAGGTGAAGGCTGAAGACCCCTTCCTCTTAACATGAGTATGATAATAACTATTGATATCCATCAAGAAGAAATGTTATAAACCCCGTTGTCATCAGTCAAGATGGTAGTTGGTTTATGGACACATGTGGTGGCAGCGCCAACTTGTCAACTTGGATTTCCTGTGACCTGGTGCCAATCAGTGGCTGTCCGATCGACCTGAGTCTGGCCATCTCTCTTTCATAATCTTACAGCTGTTTGCACCAGAGTTCCAACTCCACCAATGCGCAACAGAGAGGGGGGGGGTAATATTATTTACTACAAAGTGAACAGTTAAATAAAAAATTATACTCCCATAATAAAAAATGCTCCTTATTTTTGGATTGAATTTATGAGCTCAAAAAATTAATTTTTTATCAGTATCTTTCAACAGTAAATTTCTCTGGTTGTTTCTCAAAGCTGGAAGCATCAAAAGCAGATGATAAAAATTATAGAAACTTAGTGATAGTAATTCCTAGTAATCCCTGATTTTATTCTCAAATTTTCAATATTTTTCTTCTCCCAAATACTATTATCTTCTTCACTCTCATTGCATGGTTCACAATGGTGAGTCTATGTTACATGTGACAAGTTACTGTGACATTTGTTTCAAGTGTTCCGACTAGGGGTCGGCACCGTACCTGTATAAACTGTATGTATGGTGCCATACACGTATTGTCAAGGGTTTTGACTGGTTGTTATATGGTACGTGAATGGTACGGAATGTACCATATAAATCTGTATAATTACAGCCGTAATACGGCTAATACAGCCATATGAATAGTCATAGGCTGTCACAGAGTCACATTACTTCGGTGCCCACATGCTTGACCCAATCGTTGTCCTCCACACCTCGAAGAATCACTTAAAATGTCATTCTTTTGCTTTGTTGCAACGGATGGTACCTATCAAAGCAGGATTTGGGTATTGATTAGATGTCTTGGGAGGTTAAAGAAGTTGAAACATGGATTTTCGAGTTTCAAGGTTTGCTTCTACATCCTCTAACAACTTGTGTACTTCTCATTTTTTGGCAGACTTTATTTCAGTTTCCAAATTATTTACATCATTTCCTTTCTTATCTACAATGGTTTCTATGCCGATGACTTGGTGCAATTTTTTTTTCACAGGTTGGGTGAGTTTTTTGTCCAGTCCCATCTTCTACCTTCTCTAAATCCCTTTCAATGTTACTTCAAGCCAAATATGATCCTTTGACAATATCATTCTCCTCCATCCCATCATTACTTCCTGAACAACCACTCAGGTCTAAACTTCCACCTATAATCGATGTGCAGTTTGTGCAAGAAGAAGGAGTATGGCCAGCATTCAACAAGGCCATGCATTTGTCATTTGGTCACAGAGACACAGGTATCAAGATTGAAGAGCATGGGTTTGGATTGATGGAAACCCTCAAAGTAATCCAATGGTGCTTAAAGGCACTTGAACAGATGAAGGATAAAAAATCAGTATCACTTGTTAAAAGTTGGATGGAAGATCTAAAAAAGGTGGCAGATGTTTATGCTATAAACCCAACAGGTAAGTTATTCTTCTTGTTTATAAACTGCTATATTTATTGAAATGGTTACCATTGTTAGTTCGATCATGAAGAGAAATCAAGCCAAGCCAAGGCCTCCAACTGTGTGAGTCTGTTACAGATGTGAATGCTCGAGTGAAGGCTGCACAAACTGGAAAAAAGAAAACTGGTAAAGGATACTACTACATCAACAGTGATGGTGAAGAGATTGTGGAAGGAGTTACTGCAGCTGTGCAATCTGGTGATGAAGACTTTATTGACAATGAAGACAATGTAAAATCCTCTGACTCAGGAGATTCTGGAATTGATGATCTTAAGGTGAGATGTTACAAATGATTCTATATCTGTAAACCAATCATTTGCATAGAACATGCATATTCTTCCACACAAAACTGAGCCTGAGACAAGAAGGGGTAGAACTCACAAGGGAAATCCTGTTCATTCTCAGCCACAGAAGAGATGAAGAAAAGGCTTGCTGATGGAAATGGAATCTGTTGAACAAAGTGGTGTCATAAGAGAAACATGGGTTGATGAGTTATCGCTGGTGGTGCCACTTTCCACAAATGGTGTAGAAGATCAAAACATATGTTCTTTATTCTTCAAGATTCCTTAACTCATCCTCATTAGGATACTATGCAAGTGTTGAAACAACAAACATCTACTGATGGCTCAGTACCTACAAGATCATCCTCTTTAATTGAGCTGAAGGTGGGTACTTTATATGGCAAGTGTTCTCACAACTCATTCTTTCTAGATGAGGCCCCCTATCTATCACTTTTTTGAGATTGTTCCACATGATGCCAGAGGTCAACTGGGTAAAGAGGGTGACAAATTCTATCGGTGCTATCATGGTTTGGAGTGCAAGATTTTGACAGTTACAAAGGAAATGAAGTCAAGTCAGACAGGTAATCTCCATACTTCTCACCTGCACTCACGCTTATCCCTTATGTAGGTTTAATCAATTACCTTCGTACATACTTTCCCAGCATGTATCACTTATGGGAAGAACTCAAGCAGTGTGATAGACCACCAACTACTTTTGAACTACAAATTGCGGCAAACCAAATTCCTTCTGATTCCAAACAAGTTATTAAGCATATCAAAAAATTAAAATACCATCAAGGATCAATTCAACAGGCATTCCAACACCAGCTAGAGGTTAGTATTGTTTCAATTTGATGTAATCAACTGAAAGAATTTACCAGACACCTTGGGATCAAGTGACATTTGAAAGACTCCTAGTGGAATGGATAGTTGCATGCAATCAACTATTTGATGTGGTTGAACAACCTGAGTTCAAGAGCCTATACACTTACCATCACTCAAATGAACTCAAAATCTCTGGAGCTACAACTATTAAGCAGTGCATGATTAAATTGGGTGAAATGACTGTTGATGATTTAAAGAAGTCTATTGCAGTAAGTCCTATCTTTTTCTATCTATGCTTTCATAAAACTAAACACTCGTTTATAGAGTCTTAATTGCAAAGTCAGTTTGTCACTTGATGCATGGTTGTCAAGTAATGGATATGTGTTTATGGCCATTGTCATGCATTATATATCAAATGATTGGTTGCTTGGTAAGTCCAATCTAATATTTAAATTCTATTCTGAACATACCTTCTATAGAAGAAATCCTTATTGATTTTTGCAAGCTGATTGGACAGCACTCAGGAGCCAATATGGCTGCTGCTGTCTTTCAGACAATCGAAACACTAGGCCTTAAGGGCCATGTAAGTAGTATTGTTACTTCATACTTCATATACTGATTTTTTATGTATGTAGATTCAAGCAATTGTATCTGATAATGCTTCTAACAATGATACAATGATGGAGGAGCTAGAGAGATGTTTTATTGCTCAAGGGATTCAGTTCAAAGCAACAGATGCTCGTAGACAGTGCCTTCCACATACAGTACACTTAGCAGCATTGAAGGTATGTAAAGTCTTTCTTTATTTTGATATACTAATTGTTTATGCTTATTTAGCTTATGGAAGGAATAAATAGTTTAATGGTAGACAATATTGAGAAATGGGGTGATCCTGAAGAGTGTGGTGATTCTGAAGAGTGTAGTGATTCCGATGTAACACCTTTCGGAAATTTTTTGATTATTTTCACTGTTTTCCTCATATTCTCTAAAACTAAAAACATTTAAAAACATCTGTCTTGCTCCTCTCTTGTACAAGAATTATTCACTTCATCTCTTTCACCCATTTTCCCCTCACCATATTTCTCTTTTCTTGGAAAAACCCAAAAACCCCTTTTAAAAATTAATAATTATCAAACTTTGTATAAAACTCTCATGGTAGTTTTAAAATGAAAACAAGTTTTACTAATCCTTCTAAAGTGTGGGATAAGCTATAGTCTCTAAAGTGTTTTCCTAACATCTAAGTCTTTTCCACTATTAGCAAAGTGCTGATAGTTGGTCTGTTCCTAACGGTTTCTAATGTCAATTGGTTCCTAACATCCTCCTCATATTATTCTCTCTCTCTACCCCCTTTTATATCTGTTATGATCAACATACAAATTTCCCCTTTTAACCCCCTTCCATTCCTCCTCTATATTTCTGTGGCAAAGCTCAACTTATTTAGAACCAAGGCCTCTTTAAACAAAATATTGATTGTATATACTGAACAGGTTTTAGTTTAGTATATGACACTGAGAGATGTGGTGATCCCTATCAAGATGTTATCACCTCAACCGAAATACCAGAGGAGGACATTACTCAGGATATAAATATTGAAGAATCCAAGGATTCTGAAATAGAAGAAAATCAAGGAATGGTGCCATTGTCGATGAGTGCACTCAAAAAGGTATGTTTTTGCATTCAACTTCTGGTACTAGTACTTATTATAATTTAGCTGCACAAAATTGTTTGTGGTATTCAGTCTAGTCCTCAACACCACAAACTATGGACTGAGGAGGTAAAAAGAGCATACTGGGACAATACTGGAAAGTCAGAAGAAGTCATCAAGATGGTAATCCTAGATGTGGAGACCCAATGGGCTTCAACATATCAGATGTGTGGTATGTTCTTATACTCATGCCTTGACCACTCTTACTGTTTATAGAACATGCTCTTCACTATCAAAATGTTATCAAGATGAAACTTCTGTGAGTGTACAAGATGACGATGAATGATTGGCAAACTATTCGGCTCATCAATAAATATTCAAAAACCTTTCATGATGCAACAACACACATGTCAATAACAAAGAAGCCAATGTTATCAACAACGCATGCTATTTTCAAGGGCTTACAAAATGATCTGGTGACATTTATTGCAGAACTTCCCCGAAACATGCCACCACAGCTTTATTTAGCCTTGAGAAGTTCTCATTGCAAACTTAGTGATTATTTTACAAAATTTGATCATTCTCCATATTATATATGGTCTATTTGTAAGTGCATAAATCATTGTGTGGGGTATGCTAACATAACTTTCAGTGCTTGATCCCCGCATCAGGTATAAAGGCCTTCAACTTGACCATGAGAAAGAACCTCACCTCCTTGCTCTGATTAATCGACATAAAGAAGAACTACAAGCACATTATGATACTTTCTATGGGAAAGCTACTTTGCCATCATTTGCCACACCTGTGCCTGGTTCATTGGAGGAGGCTGGCCTTAGCCATTTTACTGCTTGCTATGCTCATTGTCCCACAGATAATCAAAATGAGCTTCAAGACTTCTTCTCCATCTTACCTGAGAACTTTTCTACATGTGATCCAGTGAAATGGTGGAGTACACGAATAACTCTTTTCCCAAATCTTAGCCACCTTGCCTGTGATATTCTTACAATTCCAGGTAGTTTTAATATTATTTTCAAATCATATAGATTGACTATTGTCTGCAGGATCTGCAGTTGCATTTGAACAGATATTCTCAGGAGGAAGAGATACAATTTTCTTATGCTGTGCAAGCTTGAAACCTGAAACAATTAGAACTTTAATGCTCACCAAACAAATAATTCATTCACACTGAAAAGAATAATAATAAAATTACTATAGAAATATCTTGCTGTCAAAACTAAATCAAATAAAATATGTATTTGCAGTTCTGTATGCTGTATATGTCCATATATGGCTGTGCCGTACACATATCTGTACTGTTGAGGGCTTTGAAGGACCAATGTACAGTATGGATACAGTACGGAATATGCCATATAGTGCCATAAAATATATGGCCGTATCCGTATATGGTATGGTGCCAAGCCCTAGTTCCAACACTCAAACCACACATAATGATGCCTCGAGGAGTCCAAACACTATGGAATTTACAGCAAGTTATTATTTGGATGCTTGGTCTTTTCCCTTTGGAACAAATCTTGGCTTGTACTGGCATTGGAATCTGGAAAATCAAGGCTATTGAATCTCAGTTCCATTCAACTGGCCAAATCCCTCAAACTCTTACTGTCCACTATTGTCATCATTGTCTTAGCATAGGGGAACTCAATGTATTTCCCATCCGTTATATATCTATATTATTCTTACTGTTTTTATCATAGTATTTGATAGGCTCTTTGGCTCAAAGTTGTGATAAAAGTCTTGAGGAACTCCGTCATGGTCTCTAGAAAATTCATGACACTACAGTCTCAATTTCAACTATTTGGTGTAGTTTGAAAGCCCAGGGAATGTCAATGAAGAAGGTTTGTTTCACTCATGTTACTTTTCCCATGCTAACACAACCTTTAGACAACAAATATAGCTGCTGAGCGAAGTGCTATCAAACGAGCAGATTATATTGCCAAAGTTGGAAAATACAGTGCAGAACAGCTGGTATTTGTAGACGAGAGTTCTGTAGACCGTCAAACAACATACAGAGGGAAAGGATGGTCACTCTGTAATCACAAGACATTTCGAAAGACTCACTTTGTGCATGGAAAAAGGTATGCATCTGTTATCTTTTCATCACCATATCTCAATTGCAATAGATATTCTTTACTTCCAGGACTATCTCTAGATGGAATTTTAGCTATAAAAATTGTTGAAGGATCATTTACTTCGCAAACATTTGATATTTTCATCAATCACCTTCTTGACTTCATGAATCCTTTTCCAGCTCACAATTCAGTGATAGTGATGGACGATTGTAATATTCATAAAAATCCAGAAGTATTGCAGGAGATACTCTGTTGGTAAGCACATTGTGTTTGTTTAGGAGAGTTTTTAAAGCTTTATAATTCATTGTTAGGGGCATGTGCTATGAGTTCCTGCCACCTTATTCACCCAATTACAACCCAATTGAAGAAGCCTTTTCAGTGATAAAATCTTATATTAGAAAAAATAGTGATACTATGAGATTGGCAATGAATGACAAAGATGATATTCAAGTCTATGCTGAATTGTACCATGCTGTCTGGTCAATTACATCTACACAGGCAGCTGGGTTTTTTAGACATGTCAGATATATTTTATAGGTTTTAATTATCTTTTTTGAAATGAACTTGTTTTTCTTTTCTTTTTGCCAATTTGTGCAACTTTTCAGTGGACCTGTTGAAGAAGATATTGGGCAGTACCTTCAAACATGCCAGGACACAAGCGAACTAGTTCCTCATGAGTGCTGAGATCAGCTAGCTGTGATATCCATATGTATTTCTTGTCAACAAGGGGCAAAATATATGGAACAAGCTGATGGCCATCTTAAAGATAATTATTATCTGTTACATAGAGTAAGTAAAATAGAAACTGGTAAACGAATGTAGTGGTTCATACCTCACTTGTAAGAATAAACAAGTGAGGAAACAAGCATGCAATGCACACTGGTTTTGCATCTGATGATGGGTGCTTAGGAGCAACTGTCCTTGTACCATCCAGTACACCCCAATTTCCTACACTCCCCCTCAGTCGATGCTAGTGTTGTTGTTGGCTCTTCAGTAGGGATGATACTCTGTGAATGAGTTACTACCTATCTGGAGCTTGATCTGTAATAGGAATGCTACTCTGTGAATGAGTTACAATCTGTTTCAGACATCATCTTGTTGTGGGATTTAGGATTTATTGTTTTTTTTCACATTGTGAATTCCCAGTGCATCCGCTAGTTTCCAGTGCTGTTCCGCTGCCAGTCCTTTCATGAACAAGTCTGATATGTTTTCCTCAGTAGGTATGTATCTTGGGGCGATGTTGCCATTTGCAACTGCGTCTCGGATCCAATGGTGAGAAAGATGAATGTGTTTTGTTCTGGTTGTAACTTCGTTGGCATTTTCAATCATCCGGATCAAGGAAGTATTGTTGATGTTGAGTGGTATTGGCCCTTTGTTGTCTAGTTGGAGTTCATCTACTAACTGCTTCAGCTAGCAGATTGTTCATCCAGCATGTACTGCAGCATAGTACTCTGCTTCTCCAGTGGACAGTGCTGTTGCAGTTTGTTTTTTTGATGACCAGGTGAAGCATCCTTCTGTTCCAGAGGTGATTGCATACCCTGAGACTGATCTTCCATGGTCCAATGAGTTTGCAAAGTCAGCATCTGAGAAGGTGACTATTTGGAGAGAAGATGATGGTCCTCCTAATGTGAGTATATGGTCTTTTGTTCCTTTCAGATACCGAAAGATCCTTTTAACAGCTTCCCAGTGTTTCATTCCAGGGTTTTGTGAAAATTAGGCAACTCTTTGGATGGTGAAAGCTATATCAGGTCAGGTCATCACTGCACAGTGGTTAAGTGCACTGACTGGATTCTGGTATGGAATGTTGTACATAGCTTGGTGTTCTTCTGGTGTTTTGAGGCAATTGGCAATGCTGATGTTGGTTCCAGCTGCTATCAGTGTGTTGACAGGTTTTGCATTAGTCAGTCCATAT
Source organism: Clathrus columnatus (assembly GCA_020884735.1). Lineage (NCBI taxonomy): Eukaryota > Fungi > Basidiomycota > Agaricomycetes > Phallales > Clathraceae > Clathrus > Clathrus columnatus. Next base: position 3,210,097 of record BPWL01000002.1, read on the forward strand.
TCTTTTAACATTTTGTCAATGTAGATGTGATGTGAGAAGGAGATAGTGTGTTTTTCACGGTTTCAGGTTACTGTTATTCCAAGAAGTTTTGAGATTGGTCCAAGGTCCTTGATGCTGAGGTGTTCTTGGATCTGATCCTTTACGCATTTGACTTCTTTGACTGATGAACAGTATAGTCCTAGATCGTCAACATACAAAGAAATGATGGATTTGGATGATGATGAAAATCAATAGAAGACACATGGGTCTGCCTTGGAGACTTCAAAACCAATTTGGACAAGAATTGAACATAGCTTATGGTACCATAGTCTTCCAGCTTGTTTGAGTCTGTAGAGGGCTTTCAAGAGTTTCCAACACCAATTTTCTTTTCCTTGGATGACAAACCCTTCGGGTTGTTTGATGTAAACAGTTTGGTCATCTGGTAGCTCACTGTTAAGGTAAGCTGAGTTCATGTCTACAACATGGATTTCCCAGTCTAATGTTGCTGAATAGGAACATAGTAACCTGATGGAGTCAATTTTGGCAACTGGTGCAGATGTGTCAGTAAAGTCAACACCTGGTTTCTGTTTGCACCCCAAGGCAATGATTCGTGCTTTGTATTTGGCAATGTTGCCTTTCAGGTCTTGTTTTGTGCTATATACCCATTTAGTGCTGATGACGGTTCTGTCAGAGGGAGGGATCACAAGTTTGTAGGTTCTGAGTGTTTGGACTGCTTGAAGCTCATCTTCCATAGTACTTTGCCATTCCATACTTGATGTTGAGCACACGGCCTGTGTATATATTGCTGGGACATCTGCAGAAGTCATGTAAGTAGCCTCAAAGAAGTTTATTTGTTCATTGTCATCCTCAAGGTCTGCTTCCAGTTCTGGCATCTGTTCATAGGTTGCTGCTGACCACTTCTGCAGATTCCAAGTTGCAGTCTGGATCTTTGTGTTTGCATGAGCTTTGGCTCGATGGGTCGATCCCTCTGGCAAGATGTTGTTTTTATCTACATTTGCCAAAGCTTCACTAGGCCTAGGTTGTTGTTGTGGTTTGTCTGGGACAACTTCCTCTGGTGGTTCTGAGTCTGGGAGTGATAGGTGATTGTTAGCAATGGGAGTTGATGAGACAATGGGGTGTTGTCTGGTAGTTGTTGGGTGGTTAGGCAGGTTGCTGAGTATCATGATTTCTTCAACTGGATCTGGTTTTAATTGTTGATAGTTGTACTCCCCCTCAGCTGCCAGCCTGTCTGGCCAACATGCATTGTCATCAAAGTTGACATTGTTTGTAATTTGGACTTTTCTTTTTTGTGGGTTGTAGATTCTCCATGCTTTCTGTGTTGAGGAGTAACCTACAAATATTCCTTTTTTCCCTTTAGGCTGTAGTTTTGACCTGTGGGGGTTGTCATCTAATGCATAGGTGATGCAGCCAAACTGGTGTAGTCTAGATAGGTCAGGCTTCTTCTCCTTATACATTTCATATGGTGTTTTATATTCTCTTGTTGATTGGGTATAGTTACAGTTCTTTGTATATGCAACATATGATGCTGCTTCACCCCATAGTGATAAGGGTAGTTGGGCATCAATTAGGATTGTCTGCACTCATTCCATTATTGTTTGGTTCAAGTGTTCTGCAGCCCCATTTTGTTCAGGTGTGTGTGGTGCTGTTTTTTCATGTACAAACAATCCTGTGTTTTTTCCAGGCTTCGCTCACATATTCTCCACCATTGTCAGTATGTATGCACTTTAGCTTCTTTCCAGTTTGGAGTTCAACCTTTGTTTTCCATTGGATATAGGTCTCAAATATGTCCTTCTTGGCTTTCAGGAAGTAAACCCATATGTATCTGGTGTAGTCGTCAGTGAATGTAAGCATGTACCTTGATCTGTTTGGGGTTTGAACTGGTGCAGGTCCCCATAGATCAGAGAATACATGTCCCAGTGGCTGTTCGGCACATTTATGTGATGGTGGATACATTGCTTGTAAGATTTTTCCTACTGCACAGCTTTGGCATATTGGTGGTTGAGCTTTTAGGTCCTCGCTTCTCAGTTTGACTCCTGTTATCATTCCTTTTGCCACCATTCAACAGATATATGCATAGTTTAGGTGGCCAAGTCTGTAATGTAGGGTTTCTAATTCTGAGATTTGTGTGGCATGGAAAGAGGTTTCAGGGTGGTTTTCATTGAGGTAGTATAACCTGTCAGGTTCTTTTGACACAGTAAATATCATGTTTTGCTGACTTGTTATATTTTGTATTAGTTTGCCATTGTCTTGGTGTCATATACTAAACTAAATAAAGTTGTAGTCCAGTATTTACAATAAGATATTTAATTGTAGAGATCTTGATTCCAAAATAAGTTGAGCTTTGCTGCAGAAAATTCTAGTTGAAAAGGGTTATGTGGTGAAGGAGAAAGTTTGTGGAAACAAAGGGTGATAAGATTGAACACGAAGAGTGTGATGAAACATCAAGCTGAAAATGTTGGGTGTAACTTGACAAGCAGTCAGGGTTTTGTATACTTGCTTAGTGCGTCCATCAACAAGAAGATGTTGTAAGAGATGTCTTGGGACAAGACAATGTAGGGGTTAATTAGGAGTAAATCAGGAGGTTTATGCTACAACTGATCACAGTGAATGAGGAGGCTTTGATGTCGAAATTGTCAAAGGACTTGTTAGAGTCGAGGAAGAAAGAAACTGGCAATGTTAAACCAATTAACGCTGTAGAAGAAAGACCAACTGCAAGCACTTTGCTATACAGTGGAAAAAGACTTTAGATGTGAGGACTTGACTTGAACTCTTCAGAGCACCAAACTCTTTAGAGAAACTTAACTTGGGGACTTAAACTTCAAGATGTAACTTGTTTTTTTTTTTTATTCCTTGCCATGGGGGGTTTATATACATGAAAGATGAGTCATACATTGTCCATCAAAGGGATGGGGAACATGATGGAACATGGTGGAATATTATAGAATGTGAGAGAAACAGATAGAAAGTGTGAGAAATATGGTGAAGGGAATGGTGATATAAAAGGAAATAATGTCCATAAGAGGAAATAAAATAAATATAATTACTACTGAAGCTTCCAGAGCTTTCTATGGTGTTCCACTTCCATGTAGACACTTCCATCTCCAGAATCTTCTATTCCACAAACTTCTGATGCACTCCTTTTCTTCCAGGCTTTCCTCTTCTGTGGGAGAGGGTGGAGGATCATGGGGAGGAGAATTGGGAAGTTTGGGAACATACAGCCATTCAGGTCGGATATCAAATAGAGCATGGCTGTAGATTGTTCCTATCTTTGTTGAAGCGATGATACATACTACTGGCCTTATATCAGGCATGTGGTAACCAGAGTGTCTGATGGAAAAGAATATATTGATCTTGTACGCATAAGGGTGACAGGGAATCGTGATTTCTTGTCCATATTCAAGTAGTAACTTTGCTTCGAACTGTGGCATGTTTACAAGGTGAAGGACATGTGGGGCAGGGTATTCGAGCCATAAGGTTTTCTTATCAATTGGTGGGGCTTTTGTGGAGCTATAATAAACCTTGAGTAGCATAGTATTATCCATAAGATAGGGAGTGTCGGAGGAAGGGAGGTCAATGTCATCAGGAAGGGGACTGTCGGTAGTAGTATCGTTGTCATTGTCATAAATATTATACATTTCATCATCAGATAGAATTGGGGAGTTAGACGAATTCTTGAGCTGAGGAGTGTCTTTACAGTGCATGATAGGGATTAATGTGGTGTGTTATAGGATTCTGATTCTCTGACACTAATCCCATACATATCCTTTATAGATGTCTTCTAGAGTCCAGAATGTGGATGACAGAACATCAAATATCACATGAATGTCTTCTAATCCACTACATTGATAACCTATAACTTGTATGACTCCTATTGGCACATATGGGCAGCTGATGAGGAGAGTGTGAGTTCTATCAATCCAAAAAGTGCCTCGAAATCCTTTAAGCTGGAATTGTTTTCCTTGTTGTAATCTGGCTGGGACTTTGATGTCAGAAAGAGTAACTGAATATTTCTGAGCAAAAGGGGAGGTAGGCCATAATGTAGTTTCATCAATTGGTAGTCTAGCTCCTTGATTGAGGTACAATTGTAACTTGGTTCTGAAGGGATGAAACATGGGAAAAGATGGGGAGGGGATTATCAGGATAAGGGAAAAGGGGGTGGGAATCAGATAAGTTAACTCATAATCTTCTTCTATCACCCAATATTCTTCATCATAGAAAGGGGTGGGTTTGTCGTCTGTGGCATGTGGAGACATTGAATGGATGGGAGTGTGAATGAGTAGATAATACATCCAATATCCAACATTATATGTTGCCAGATGGAGCACGGAATTATTTGGGATGCCTTGATGTTTTCGTATCAGATGACAATGTGCTTTTGGATGAAGTTGATGGAGTGTGAGATAAGAAATTGAGATAAAGTGGTTCTGATAGGTGGGGGGTCAGCTGGGTGTGTTTGTTGGATCTGACACTGTGGGGGTAAAGAAGTTGAAGGAGGTAATAGGGATGAATGTATTCGCATGGGATGTTGAAGAGATAATGGTGAAAGTAGTATTGGCTGTTTGATGTAACCCATACTTGCACCACCATCTCTTGTTGAGTTCCTTGATATACTGATATGAATCATTGAACCTTGTGTGCTTCTTGAAATCCTGTGAACCATAATCATTGTCCTAGGTAGAATGGTTCTTCTGGTAGTAGTCGAATAGTGGCTACAGAGAAAACCTGTCCAGGATAATTGGGCCAGTTGAGTGTGTAGTCAAATGGTAAACTTTGATTGGAACTGTAATATGATCGTACTTCAGTTAGGAAGTAGATTGGATCAGGATTGTTGAATTGTTGGGACATAAGAGAGTTGGACGTAGGTGATGAGGTGATAGTGTAGTAGGGGATATTCAAAGTCTGACAGCATGGTGTTAGCTTTTAGTATGAAAATAGCACAATAAAAATTAAAATTTTTCAAAGGCGTTATATTGGACTTCAAATGCTATTGCCTTGCCACAACCAAATAACATATAGCAGTTTGCTTCATCAAGTTTGGATACCGAAACAAGACCGATTCACATTTCAGGTGCATGGCATGCATTTTGGAGCTGTAACTTTGTTGATTTGCCATCTGGCAACTTAACACTTATTCAAGATTCACCCCACCCATGTACTTTTACTTTGCCATTTCCAATGCCATTTATGGCATGGTTAGTGGAGATCAAGTAGGTCTTAAATCAGGCTTTCTGTGGTACAATGTGTGTAGATGATCCAGAATCTATGATCATCCTCACATTCAAAGCATGAAATGTAGAATTACACTTAGTCAGATCAGACGAAGATGGGGCTTTACCACTATCACATGAAGAAGAATCTTCAACTGTATTGTGAGACATGTAACAATTCTAATAGATTGCATTGCTCTCTTCATCACTGCTTGACACTTCATTACCACTTGCCTTGTTTGCCTTCTCTTTTCCTTTCTTTTTTCTCTTTGGCCCTTGACCTTCTTTTGCACCACCTTTGGCCCAGCAGTCAGCGAATTCATGTCCAGATCATTCGCAATTATGGCAGAACTTCTTTCTGCTTGCTCGTGCCTTCTTCTCCTTAGCCAACATGGCATTCTCATTTTGTAGTGATGGGTCTGTCGCTTTTTGTGATCAGACCTCATTGTGTATCAAGGATGCCATGGAGGAGAAAGTGGTAGTTGTTGTGACTTTGGTGGCTGATCTGAAGCTTGTCCAACTGTCTCCAGGGAGAGAGGTGAGGAGCATTGCTGCTTGTGTGTGTTCAGGGAAGGGGACACCTGCATTTTCAAGGTATCTCATTGCAGTTTCATATTGCTTAATGTGTTCATAAATGTCTTCAGCTCCTGCTGCGATCTTGAATAACTGATGGAACTAGTAGACAATGGAGCCTGTTCCTGATTGTTTAAATTCATTTTCCATGAGATCCCAGGCCTGTTTTTCATCAAGTCCAGCCAATTTAGGTATGATTTCTTGTTTGACGCATTGCGAGTAGGCAATTCTGATATAGCTATCTTTAGCCTTCCAGATTTCAAATTCAGGACTCTTGGGTGATGGTTTTGGTTCCTCGCCCATTATGATCTTCCATAGGCTGATGTTTTCCAACAGATCCTTCATGGTTTGTGCCCATGGCAGCCAGTTTTGCTCTCCTTTTAATCGATTATTATCTGCTCTGGGAAACATGCTTTGGATCCACATTGGAGGTTCAAATTTTTGTAGGATGGCTCAAGCTGAAGGGCTTGTACCTGATGTCATAGATCCACTCATCTTTGAAGACAGGTGTTGTTGTTGGAGTTATTACTTATAGGGGGTAAGTTGATCAATGGGTTCGATTTGGTACGAAATAAGGTTGTTATTCTAGTACTTAGGACTGGGGCTCATAACCTAAAGATAATTATTATCTCACTTGTAAGAATAAACAAGTGTATTATTATTATCTGTTACATAGAGTAAGTAAAATAGAAACTGGTAAACGAATGTAGTGGTTCATACCTCACTTGTAAGAATAAACAAGTGAGGAAACAAGCATGCAATGTACACTGGTTTTGTGTCTGACAATGGGTGCTTAGGAGTGACTGTCCTTGTACCATCCAGTACACCCCCATTTCCTACACATCTTTGATATTAGCAAAGCATATATCATGCTCCATAAACCAGGTTTGAACATCAGGAAAGTCACGTGGGTCCTCAAAGTCAAAGTCATCGGAAGTTGGATTGTTACTTGGTGATGTAGGGTTGGATTGGTTTCCTGTTTGGGCTGGGGCAGGAACTTTTGGAAGATTGTATAAGGATGTTGGTGGAAAATAGGGAACTGGCATCATGGGATATGGTGTTCCAAATGGCATTCCAGAAAATGGATAGCCAGAGGGAGGTATCATATGGGGTACTGCTTGAGGAAACATTAGAGGATTGGGTGGAGGTGGAAGAACATTCCTGGTAGTAGTTGGATTTTTTTCATTCTTCTTTTTATATGCTGACCAGGGAACAAGCTGACCAAGGGCTGTTGGTGGTTCATCTATATTAGCTCTGTTATGTTTCTTATGGAAATGTAAGTGTTATGAAAACTAATAATATAAATAAACTCACAATCATTGTTGCCCACAAGCTCAAATCAGGTTTCGGCAATACAAAATGTACTCCAATTGTCCCAACAAAGCAACAATCAGCATTATCATGAGTCTGACATTTGTATTTGACTTGTAGCTCTCATACCCAATTCTTTGTCAGTATGCATACTTCCAACATCTCTGGTAACTTTTCAGTTTTCTTTCCACCCTTTCCACCTTTGTCTGCAGGTTCGCACTTCCCTTTCTCCTTTGTCTTTTTTCCATGTTTTGTGTTTTCTCAATTATCAATAAGGAATATTTCAAGCACCTTTCCAATAAGTATTCTGCCTTTCTCTTTAGCAAATATTTTACGTTGTTTGTCATAAACTGACAAATGACTATATGTATGTATCACGTAATCATTCATGATTGGATATATCGAAGTATCCCCATACTCGTCTTCACTCATAAAACTCCGTTTCGATCCTCGACACCCTTGATCCACCTTGATACCTTCGATTCACCGACTTGACACCGATCCGATTGCCTCGGACTCCTCGGTATTTCCCACAGGGAATACTCTTACTCTGGTAACCCCTTGGGTTACCTTCTCCATTCATTCTTTTCACCGATTATTAATGATTGTAACAATGTTAACATATCACATGTATAGCCTGAGTCCAGATGTATATAAACCTTCATGTAATTACATTGTAGACTCAGTTTTGATATTGACCTTGGTCGATATCTAATAAACAAACCTTTATCTGTTCTTTGTCATTGCTTCATATCTTTCTTCTGACTTTAGTTGTCGTTGTCTTGACCTCGACGGTCTTGACTGTTGATGACACTAAGTCACCTTTCTCTTTATCCATAACCTTTACTTTGGTTGATAATCTCGACTTATGTTGTTTGTGTTGTGGACTACTATAGTCGACATTGTCACCACTAAATTGGGGACATCCACGAAGTCTAGATAGAGGGCACAGCATATAAGCTGAGGCCGCGTCCCCAACTAGTCGAACTTCGATTTGATAATCTCTTTTGAGATTATCAAAGACAAGTAAGACAAACAACCCAAGGTATCTGACCTTGACATTGTTCTTGTTCATAGCATTCTGTCTGCATCTTCTTCACTAGGTCACTCCAATGTACTAACATCTTTAGTATATGTGGCTTTGTGGTATTAGCTTGTGTTCCCAATTTGTATGACAGGGAAAGTTCCTCAAGCTTGATTCCTGTCATTTCTGTAACCCGCAGTCGAAAAGCTATAAATGTAGAATTGGAACGAATAAGAAGCTTTTCAAGCAATGTCCCATCTTCAACTGGAACTTGAAATACAAGGTCATAAACTAAATAATGTAAGTCTGTAATAGTTCAATCAAACATAAATAAGTACCTTCATCAGGCCTATCACTGCTATTTGAACTACTCTCAGATTCATAGTCATCAATACTAATACTATCCTCAGATATTCTGACATCTTCATCATCAGGTCCACCAGCATCCACTTCTTCTTCATCAATTTGTGTCAAACTACTAGGTTCTGCTGTGTCAACGATGCTTGCCTCAACTGTACCACCCATATCAGTTGGGGTGTTTTGCAAAGGAGATGATAATGGTTTTATAGACTTTGGTTTTGCTCATGTTCATCGAGGACTGATACTCTTATTAGTTTTAGCCTTTTTACTAGAACCACATGGTTGACCAGGCTTTCTTTTTTTGCTCTCCATGAAGAAGTCAGAAGGCAGAAACTGTGCAATGAAAAAGTGTTTTCAAACTCAGCACTAGGGTCATGAAACTTTCAATTTTGCAAGTAGAAAAATGTATTATTTTAGTCCAAAATTTTTTCAGATGGTAATGTGAGGTACTAAGTAGTATAGCCTAGAATATACTATTTAATACGCAAAATAGATTAAGAGCAGAAATGTTAAATAATTAATTTAATATTCCTGTAGTTCAAAGTAGAAAGGAGGATTTTAGACAATATAAGATGGATAAAACTTTTTTGTATTAAGTTCTTCATTTTATTGTAATTAATTACAGATGTTTTTATATCTTCGTTTCACAAGGAATGTGGAATGAAGTATAATTGTAGATTATGTTAATCAAAATAAAAGAAGGATGACGCTACATGTCATACAAAGGAAGGCTTATAACATAAAGGAAGACTAAATAAAGAAAGATATTATAACGAGTCAAATAAAGGAATGGGATCAAAGTGTTATGCTTCGTGTAGGGTGGGAACCACCCTTACATACTCCTTGGGACTTGAAATGTTGACTGTCCCTGGTTAACCTATACATGATAATTATTCTTCCACAGGAATGGGTGACTGTTCGACAATTGAAGTGACTGGTATTATGGTACAAGATCGCGGATAATATGGAATGACACGGAAGCCTGTGAATGGTGTTTTGTGAATGGCTCCATCAAGTTTGGCAAGAATATATGCTTTATTTCTTGTTTTGTGCAAGACGACGTATAGTCCAATGAAGTGAGGTTTTGATTTTTTGTTAAGATCTGTATCTATCGCAGAGTTTCTGACTAGAATGAGGCTACTGGGACTGAAGTCATAGTTGATGATTTGGTTGGCATTGTCTTTTTTGAACTGGGAAATGGATGTGTATCTTGCTTTCAACACTCACTCTTTGATTAGTGCTAAATCTTCTTCGCGTTTCTCCAGTTGTTGGGCCCTAATTGCTATAAGGTCTTCTGTGAATAGGGGTTTGTCGAGTTTGGGAGTTAGAAATGTAGCTTCAGTAACATCAAAGGGAAGAATGGGCTCAACACCATGAACCATATAGAATGGGGAATAACCGATATCACGACGAACAGTAACCTGATCTGCCCAAAAAATATGTGGAGTGACTTCTGGCCAGCAAGACATGTTTCCACCACAAGTTTTGACTATAGCTTGGCGAATGGTATGATGGCTGCATTCAACAATGCTGTTGGCTTGTTTGTTGCAAAGCAAAATGTGAATATGCTTCATGTGGTACTTGTCTGAGAGCCATTTCAATGCAGCGATGATGGGGGTTCCATTGTCAGTGATGATTTCTTCAATAGTGCCCCAGTGGCAGATGATGTCTCTGAAAATGAACCTTCCAATCGTTTGTGCTGTTTCTGACATTAAGATGGTGAATTCAGGATAGCCTGTTAAAGAGCAACAGGCCTGGACAATGTATTGGTATCCAGATACTTTCGGCATGTGCATTGTGTCAAGATGAACTTGTTTGAAGAGCAGTGCAGGTGTAGGAACTGTTGGTGGGATAAATATTTGTTGCGAGGAGTATAATTGACATTCATGGCAAGTTTTGACATACCAGGTGATGTTTCGTTCCATTCCTGGGCACCAGAACCTATCAATAAGATTACGTCTAGTCGAAAATGCTTGCTTATGGCCCAACTGATCGTGTGCTTGCTTGGTTAAGTTGAGTCTCTTTGCGATGTCAAGGATTACAAGTTGATGCCTGCCAGTTTGTTGTTGTTGCCATAGTTTACCATCTAATGCAAAGAATCGCGTAGTGTATTTTATGAATCGTTTTAACTCTTTGTCATCCATATCCAGTTTCGTTGTCATTGTAAGGAATGATAAGATTTTTGGCAGTAAGTTATTGATGCGTTCGTCTTCGTCCGTTAACAGTAGTGTGAGATCAGCTGTGTTAGAGTTGGGATTAGGTTCATTGTTCATTTTAGTAAGAGAAAAAGAATTAGAAGAAGATAAGTTTTTAATAGAGAAGAGGGAAGTTTTTTTTTTATTGTTGAGAGAAGAAAAAATAGGATTAGGAATGCAATGAGATGGAAGGCATGTTTTTGTTTTGTTATTTTCAGAGAGAGAGATGATTGGAATTTCAAAATAGATAAAAGGAGAAAAGGAAATCGGAATGCATGTATCTAAAGAAGTCGTTGAAAAAAGAGAGGTAAAGGGGAGAATCATTGTCAATGGTGCTCATAATGTTGGGTGCCTGCTTTGCCTGTTCAGTGTACATCCATGTGTTTACCCATATGCCTAGTCCTAGTACTTCGTTGACCCACGTATCATCCTCTACTTCATCACCTTCCGTAAACCTTCGTCTGGAGAGACCATTGGGTCCTAAATGTTCTTTTCCTGGCACATGTACAAGTTTGAATGAAAACAATAAAATCACAGCAATCCATCTGTTCATTGTATTGTTAGGTTGAATGTCGGGGTTGTTAAGCATTCCTTTAATATATTTTGCATCGACTTTGAGATTGAAAGATTGTAATCCAATCAAGTGAATCCGTAAGGTTTGTAGTGCTCGATAAACACCATATAATTCTAGTTTCACTTGAGAATATCATGCTTCTCGGTCATTCCATGCAATGGAACCATATCTTGAAGGTCGCCGCCTGCCTCTATCATCATCCTGGAACAAAATCCATCCCACTGCTATTATTGACGAATCTACTGCAACTGTGACAAGTCTGTTTGAGGTGTAGTCGACAGGCATTAATATTGGTGCCATTGTTATTTTCATCTTGAGTATGTCCATCGCACTCTGATGTTCTTCTTTCCAGATGAATGGTTCATCTTTCTTCGTAAGGTTAACTAGGGGTCTCAATATTTTGGCAAATTGTCCAATGAAGTTTCTGACAACACCACATATTCCCAAAAATCCTCATACTTCTGAAACATCTCAACAGATTGGCCAGTTTAAAATTTTGTCAACTTTCATTTGATCTGGGGTTCGTCCTTCATATGTGCAAATGTGCACGAGGATTTTTAACTGCAGAACACCAATATACAACTTCTTTCCAGCAAATGTTGCTCCTGCATGTTTGATACAATGTAAAATTCGGTTAAGATCTTGTAAGTGCTCCCATACAAATCGTCAGATGTCATTATTTTGTGGGATGGTTTCAAAGGTTCCATCTTCTCGTTTGTATCGTGTTCATGGTCCCAGGATAGGTACATCATCGATATATGGTGTTGCCATGTCTACTTCATCTTGTAGTATGAATTGTACATGGCCCTGGAAGATACCTACAGCATTCATCCAGCCCATCAGCATGCAGCGTAGTCAGTAGGTGCCAATTGGTGTTTGGAATGTGGTAAGGTCTCTTGATTGCTCTGCAATTAAAGCATGATCATAACCCACATATAGGTCTCCCAATGAATATATTGCTCATCCTGCACAATGTTCGACAAATGGTTCTATATTTGGTGGTAAGGCTGCATCACAAATCATGACCCCATTTAGTGGTTGTAAATTGTGAAGAATATGAAGACTGGTGTCTGGTTTTGGAACACAAAACCACTTGGACTGGTATGAGGAGCTTGATGGTTCGTAGACACCACTGTTAATCTTCCTTTTAACAGTATTAATAACTTTTTGTTGTAGTCCTGGTGGGATTGGGAAGTTCTTTTCCACCCATGGTATATGTTCAATTGTTGGAATCATGATTGGCCCAAAATAATCTTCTCGAAAGGTTCCTCACTTATCGTCTTCCCAGGCTAAGGCTTCTTTGTTATTCCTTAAGATGAAAAATACTAATTTCAACTCTTCTTCTGTCAGGAAGTCTCGTCCAATTTTTAGGTTGTTCCATTGTTCCATTGTCAATCACGTGGAGAAATCCGAGATAGGAGGTGGGTTTGGTATTATTGGTATCAGTGAAAGTAGTGGGTCCTCCAGAAATTGTCATTTTGATACTGCATCTGCTGGCATTGTTGTTAGTACTGGTCTAACCTTTTTTGCCACAGGTTTATATTTGAGACCTGATGCTGAGAGTTCATAAATGTTTTGGAGAAAGTAAGTACTATAAGATCCTCATGAAATAATTTCTGGGGATGTCGGGTTGGTGGTATCTGAGATGACAACAAGGTTATTCAAAGGATTGTGGTGTGAAGGTGTCGAAATATGTGGCCTAGTTGGGATTCTGATTTTATGGTTTGTATTCTGGGGATCTTGCATCACGAGTACTTCACCAACTTCCTCTGTGTCAATCTGACCCACAATTTGGAATGGTTGACCTAGTAATAATCAATATGGGGCATTGCGAACAATCCAGGCTTGAACAAATAAGGATTTTCCTGAAATCATAAGTTCCAAATTTTCAATAATGCCAAATGTGTCTTTGATACCGCCATTTGCATCCTTCATAGACAATTGATAATCTGTGCTGAAGGCAAGTCCTAATTCCTTTGCTGCTTGCTCACTGATACAAACTAGTTCTGCACCTGGGTCATATATGCCACTCTCAAGGTGTTTTCCTTGGACATATAAGTCAAATTCTCGTATGGGTGCTGTTCGCAGTGCTACTGATGTCACTATTGAGTGTGCTGTAGCTATTGCTGAAGATTTTGTAGGTGTAGAAAATACTGGGATTTTATTGACCCTACAAGTATCAATGAAGAGTTTCTGCAAGTCTGGTGAGATTGTGATTAATTCACATGTTGGTAATGTGATTGGATTGTCCATAATTTTGTCAAAGACTGTCTGTGCCATAGTTGAGTCTTCCATCTTTGAGTGGTACTGATATTGTGGTGCCTTCTTATCGTAGGATGTAATTGGGGGGTTTGGTGGTAAGGATGGTATTGTTTGGGAATTTTTTGCTGCAAGATTGTCAACAACTGATGGGGTTACTTCTTTGATAAATGCCAATCCCGTTCCTGGTTTACTATCACAATCCTCTATGGTTTCCACTGTGAAAATATAACTACTCTTCATTGTTGTGGGCTCGTTTTTCTGCATGCTGCAAAATTCATCAACACTATGTTTCAATCCTTGAGGATGTCCAGGTATGTGTCCTCCATTTGGTAATCTCCAATAATATCCACCTGTCGTGCTAATCGTTACTTTTCCTAACTTTAAATATTCTATTGCAACTGGGCAGTTCTTCATCCAATGAAGATTCTTCAAGTCTTTGCAAAAATTACATGGTCCTGATGGTGAGCAGGACATTGTTGATGCTTTTGCTGCTTCCAGTGGTTGCATTGTTGTTGTTATATTCATATTGAGAGATCGTAATTTTGACTCAACTTGTGAGTATGTTGCTGCATATTCTTGGTCTCCAACCTTAAGTCCTTGTAATCATCCAATTAGGTTTTTGAGGGAATCAGACGTTGGTACATTTACTGGAGTTGAAGGTAACTGCACAATTCAGGTGAATGTTTCTCCTTGGGGCTTAGATACTGACTCTTTCTCGGATGTAGCCAATTCAGGTGGGGGGTTGCTATCAAAGGCATTTGTAGCAAATACACATAAACTAATGGACAAGACATCAGCACTAGCATAAGGTTTATCTGTTGGGTTGCTGGGATGGGTAACACATAGTTCTGATTTGATAAGGGCTCTTGTTGTTTCATGCAGGCCAAACCAAAAACAGGTATCTTTGTCCTCTGTGGTAAGACTATTCTTCTTGAAATATTTGGTTATAGTCTCAGAGTTCACTAGCTGTTTGGATAGGATTTTTCGATGCAGTTTTTACGAAGGTGAGTAATGAATTTCTTGTAGCAACCTTCAGTTTAAATGCTTCTGCATATTCTGTCTTTATAGCTGTGATAAATGTTGTCCAGTCCTTCTCCTCACAACCATCATATGTTTTGAAGATCTCCTTCCGTTCCTTCGTCAAAAAACGCAATAGCCAGGTCACTTTCTCACTTTCTGGTAACTGAGATTCATTTGCACAAAGTTCAAAATGCTCGAGGAAGTCTGCAATTTTGTCTTTATTTCCTGCGAATGTTTTGGGTGCTTGAGGAGAACCAGGTAATGGCATATGGGTTCGGATAATGGAAACAGAACTTGGTGGGGGTGATGCACTCATCGATGGCTGGAAAATTGGGATAGATGGTGTGATAAAGGTGGATTTGGGTGATGGGGGAGAGATATATGTTGTTCGCTCTAAGAATTCTTCTGTTTCTTTCACAATCCTGTCAAGTTCCGAGTCAGCTATGGAAGACTGAGCTGATCCTGATGGTGTTGATAGTGGGAATGAGTCTGAGCCAGTTGTTTCACCTTTGTCCTGGTTGTCTAAGCTGAGATCTGTCAATATTGAATCGTCCAGGGGGTCGTCCTGCCTTTCACTCTTTAGGGTGAGTTTTGAGGTAGAAGTGATTGGGGTAGA
This sequence comes from Clathrus columnatus, assembly GCA_020884735.1. Classification (NCBI taxonomy): domain Eukaryota; kingdom Fungi; phylum Basidiomycota; class Agaricomycetes; order Phallales; family Clathraceae; genus Clathrus; species Clathrus columnatus. The sequence goes on from BPWL01000002.1 coordinate 3,225,239, forward strand.
TGTAGTGGATGGGGCTGTGGTAGGTGTGGTGGGATATGATCCAGGTGGTGATGGCTGCTTTGTTTGTTTCTTGTATGGTCGTGTATTTGGGATTGGGAGGTGGGTTGGTTGCCTTCCTTGTAACCTATCTGATTGCCGTCGTGTTGGGGCTGGTATTTTTGGTGCCGTGGCTTTATTAAATGTGTCGACTGTCAACTTGATGATAAATGGGGGGTGGGAAATGTTTGCGTATCGTGGGAACCAACCACAAAATTTGATCATAAAAGCAATACAAGGAAACAGTAATTAATTAACAGAAATGGTCTGAGATGTTCTTGCTTGTCGGTACAAAGAGACAGCTGATCTCAAAAGTTCAACGAAGCGTGAGGCTCCAATATGTGAGGTACTAAGTAGTATAGCCTAGAATATACTATTTAATATGCAAAATAGATTAAGAGCAGAAATGTTAAATAATTAATTTAATATTCCTGTAGTTCGAAGTAGAAAGGAGGATTTTAGACAATATAAGATGGATAAAACTTTTTTGTATTAAGTTCTTCATTTTATCATAATTAATTACAGATGTTTTTATATCTTCGTTTCACAAGGAATGTGGAACGAAGTATAATTGTAGATTATGTTAATCAAAATAAAAGAAGGATGACACTACATGTCATACAAAGGAAGGCTTATAACATAAAGGAAGACTAAATAAAGAAAGATATTATAACAAGTCAAATAAAGGAATGAGATCAAAGTGTTATGCTTCGTGTAGGGTGGGAACCACCCTTACAGTAATCACTCCCATTCTAGAATCTGTGGTCATTGTTTTTTATGCCTTCCAGAAACACAGGAGAAATTTACCATTGAAAGATGCTGATAAAAAAATTAATTTTTTGAGCTCATAAATTCAATTCAAAAATAAGGAGCATTTTTTATTATGGGAGTATAATTTTTTATTTAACTGTTCACTTTGTAGTAAATAATATTACCCCCCCTCTCTGTTGCATATTGGTGGAGTTGGAACTCTGGTGCAAACAGCTGTAATGCATAAAGTACTCTCTACTCCAGAACTTCTCCATGAGATTCTTTCATATCTGTCTTGATACACGTGTACTGTTGCTGCCTGACTGTGCAGGCTATGGTTTGCCCATTCCATAGAATTCATATGGAATACTGCCACCCTTAAAGACATTTTGGGAATGCTTTCACCTTTTAACAAGGTAAAACCCATTAAAAGTATGGCAGGTAGTTTGGGACAAAAATAAAGTATAAACCAAATAATGTGAAAATATTGAAGTTCAAAACAGACTAATTGTAAGTTACCGCATAGATCCCACAGGATACTGCCGAAATTGTAGTGATTGCCGACATAACTTCTCCTAACTTCAGAATACCTCCGGAATACACTATTTTACCTCTTGATACCATCAAATACCAGCAAATACCTGACTGTACCAAGATTAACCCCTGAGAATTATAGAGGTTATCTGAAAAAACTGGAAGTAGATACAAGTAACTATTGGATGTGATTTAGAGGTTTCCTGAGGTAAAGCAAAGTATATATTCCAATCACCAAAGGAAGAATAGATACCAGTTTCTCACTTGTAATACTTAAGAGTCCTATGAGTGATTAGAGGTATTTCAGAGTTATACTAGTGGTACCCAAGTTTTCTTCAATTTCATCTCACATGATTACCTTTAAAAACTTTAGGTAGTTGAGGGGAATATTTGGTATTACCAAATGTTGCTTCGGTACCCTTTAATGTCCCCGGGTTTTCACGCGGTCCCCGGCGGGGTACCGCGGGATACTCTTACTTACTTTACTGAACTTCGCAATCCTCTGGGAATTCACTGCTTACTGTTGTTATATTACGTAAACGTTCAGCGCCAACTATAATAAAAGAGCACTAGTGTAGTTTTCTCTATTAGCATATAATTAGGAACTGTACAGCTAGTCCTGGAGTATAAAATATTTTAGCCACTTTTCTATAATATAATAACTTTTATCCACAACTAATATGTCTACTCCGGTATTACAACAACAGGTTATGGGCCCCCGGCCCCAGAACCATGACGAATGACAACTTCGCCTCCTCCCTATCACAAGTCGCTCCTCCCCAAAGCTGGAAGCAGACGGATGAAACTGGGTATTATACAAGGCAAGAATGATGTCAATGTTCACATGGCGTTGCCTGATCCAGTATATTGACGGACGAGCTTCTAAACCCAAGGAACCTGATGAAAAGGCAACTGAAGCCCAGACCAAAGACTATAACAATAAACTGGATGAGTGGATGATCCTAAATGAACATGCGAGATCACTCATCATGAGTACAATACCGGAAACACTACAAATCGAAGTCATCACCACAGAATTGGCATCAGAAGCCTGGAAAATTGTTACCTCAAAATTCGACAACCAATCTGAAATGGTACAAGCCGATTTGCTAGTACAGATGTACCAGACTCGATGTCCTGAAGATGGAGACCCGTGGGAAACCATCCAAACCCTACAAACCCTTCATGCCCGATATGCGTCAGCCAGAGGAAAGCTCAACTCGGCACAATTTATCGCCATCATCCTCAGTGCAATGCCCGAATCCTATCGACCGATGTTACACTCACTCGTAGTAGCAAATAAGGCAATAGACAAGAAACTTACCCCCACTGAAATCATAAACCACATCTCCGAAACAGCCCAACACAATGTCATCCTAAATGAACAGAAAACTGGCGACTCGGCACTATATGTGAAGTCGAGAGGTGGATCAGCAAAAGGTCCCGACAAGTCAAAATCCGAATGCCACAATTGTGGAAAGACCGGCCACTGGAAAGAGGATTGTTGGAGTAAAGGTGGAGGAAAAGAAGGACAACGACCTATGAGACGAAAAGGCAAAAATAAAGAAAAGGCTAACACAGCATCAGAAAATCAAACTTTGGATGACCACGCTTTCCCTGCAATGGAATACTCACTGGCTGCGAAGACAAACCCTGAACTGAAAATTAATCGGGTCCTTGACTCAGGAGCTAGAAGCCATTTCGAACCAAGACGAGAAAATTTCAAGAACTTCCGAGAAATTATCCCACGACCTATTAAAATGGCAGAAGGTTGAACGATTTATGCGACCAGTCAGGGTGATGTCAAATTCACTGTCCCAAAGAAAAATAACAGTCAGGTCAGACTCACATTAAAAGACACTTTATATGCCCCCAAGATGCCAGTATCACTAGTATCAGTTAGCCGAATGACGAAAGCAGGATATAAAGCAATATTTACGAACGGTTTAGTCCAGTTAATGGATCCTAGAGGAAATGAAGTTTTCAGTATCCCTGAAACCAACGGCCTTTACCTCGTCCCCACAACACTCACAACATCAACTGAACATGCGAAATTAGCCCTAACGATCAGCCAGCTACATGAACACCTGGGACATATTTCACCTATCAGTGCGAAATGAGTAGTCGAAAAGGGATACATCACTGGAATTGAATTAATTCCCGGAGATGACGACGACTCATTTTGTGAAGCTTGTGCAAAAGTGAAACAGACATGGCTCCCTTTCCCAAAAGAGAGACAAGGAGAACAAGTGAAGGAGTTCAGTGAACTTGTCTACACAGACGTTTGGGGACTGGCTAAAGTAAATACCCGGAGCGGAAAGAAATATTTTATTTCATTCACTGATGATGCAACAAGAGAAACTCACATTTTTCTGATGGCAGAAAAGTCTGAAGCATTGGAGAAAATGAAGGCATTTGTCGAGTGGAGCCAGCAGCAAGCTGGAAAAGAAATTAAATGTTTTCAGTCTGACAATGGTGGCGAGTATACAAGCGAAGCAACGAAGAAATACTTACAAGGTCGTGGAATAAAACACCGACTAACAGTCCATGATTCACCCCAGCAAAACGGATCTGAAGAACAACAGCACCGAACATTAGTAGAACATGCCCAGGCTATGATCTTTGCTGCGAAATTACCGGGATCATTATGGGGAGAAGCTGTTAGCCATGCAACATGGCTCAAGAATCGACTGTCAACTCGCGCATTAGAAAATAAAACCCCACATGAAGCAAGAACCGGGAAGAAACCAGACTTCTCTGACATACATACCTTCAGTGAGAATGTTCATGTCCGAATTGACCTGAACTCCAAATTAGATCCAAAATCAATTGTATGTTGCTGGATTGGTTTTGAGAGTAATGGGAATGGCCACTGAATTTATTGGCCAGAATCGGGACGTATCAGTGTCGAACGGAATGTCATCTTTGAGCCGAAGAAGAGAGTTCCGAATGAGGGGGAGTTGGAGAGTGTGCCAACAGCACCACCAGTCAGCACACAAATCATCCAGAACAACCCCGAAACTCACCAGAAAACAACAACAGAGATTGCTGAACCCGAACGAAACAAAGAGTTGCCCGATCCCATGTTAGGACTTGAAACTCCCACAAACCAACTCGAACCGACTGGACTAAGACAAAGCCAGCGAAATATAAAACCCTCGAATTACGTCCAAGATATAATATCTGGAAAAGGTTCAGCAACCAGACAAACGAATAAACCAACTTTACCTACCGGAATACAAAACAACAATAGTCTGGAGAGCGAAAGCAGCAAACTAGCCGAAGAGATCACCATAACAGAATACACACTAACAGCAGCAATATTCGAACTGGAAACTGTCGAAGAAGCACTACATGGTCCAAATAAAGAAGCTTGGTCAACAGCAATGGCAGAAGAACTTGAACAAATGCATGCGAGAGGTATCTTTGAGCTGATAAAACCACCACCGGACGCTAATATTGTCGGAAGTAAATGGACATTCAAACTGAAGCTAAATGATGAGAACATACCAGTAAAAGCAAAGGCAAGACTCGTTGCACAAGGATTCTCCCAAGAGCCTGGAGTAGACTTCAACGAAACGTACGCCCCGACAGCGAACCTGGAATCAATTCGTCTTATCCTGGCAATAGCAAATAAGAATGAATGGGAAATACACCAAGCCGATTTCAAGAGTGCTTACCTCAACAGCAAAATAGATGAGACGATCTTCATGTGACAACCACCCAGATTTGAAGAAGCCGGCAAAGAAGATTTCGTTTGGCACTTATTAAAAGGAATTTACAGCCTAAAACAGAGTGGTTGTTTATGGTACTTAACCCTAAAGAAAATGTTTACTGACCTTGGTTATTCTTGCTCAAGAATAGACCCAGGTATCTTCTTCAAATGAGAAAACGGAACGATAAAGATAGTTGCTGTTCATGTCGACGATCTGACAATGGTTGGAAACAAAGACGATGTTATTGCTGAAATGAAGACCGAACTAGGGAAAACATTCGATTTAGTCGACCTAGGAAGAATTCATTGGCTACTCGCAACGAAAATCGAAAGAAACTGAGAAGAACGAACCTTATCAATATCCCAATCAGCGTACATCGAAACACTCCTTGAATGATTCCAAATGAAGAACACAGCACCCGTTTCAACACCACTTGAACCGGGACTAATCCTCTTGAAGTCGCAATGTCCTACAACAGACGAAGAAAGAAGAGAAATGAATAAAATCCCCTACAAGCAGTTAATCAGCAGATTACTCTACCTCACAAGAATGACTCGACCCAACATTCAATTTGCTATCACCTTATTGGTGCATTTTATGTTGAACCCCGGACACATTCACTGGGAAGCTGCAAAACGAGTTTTAAAATACGTAAAAGGGATGAAGGACTTAAAACTCACCTACGGTATGGAGAAGACAGCCATCTTCGGTTATACTGATGCTGATTGGGCATCCCAAGAAGATCGACATTCGATTTCCGGATACGCATTCTTCCTCAATGGGGGAGCTTTTGCCTGGAGCTCGAAGAAACAGTCATTGGTTGCCCTATCAACAACAGAAGCCAAGTTCATCACGATAACCCAAGCTGGAAAAGAACTCAAGTACATCCGGAACCTCCTCGGCGAGTTATTTAAACCGTTCTCAACACCAATGATCCTCTATTGCGATAATCAAAGCACGATCGCTTTCCTGAACAAAGGAGGATACAGCATGCGCAATAAACACCTCGACATCCGGTACATCTGGATACAGGAGTTAATTGACAATGGCGAGGCAGTCTTAAAATACTGCAACACGAACCTAATGATCGCGGACATCTTTACGAAGGCTCTTGCACGCCCGAAAATCGAAGGATTCGCAACGTCGTTGGGTTTACATGCTTGCGCGTGAGGGGGAGTGTTGTTATATTACGTAAATGTTCAGCGCCGACTATAATAAAAGAGCACTAGCGTAGTTTTCTCTATTAGCATATAATTAGGAACTGTACAGCTAGTCCCGGAGTATAAAATATTTTAGCCACTTTTCTATAATATAATAACTTTTATCCACAACTAATATGTCCACTCCGGTATTACAACAACACTTACCTTGGCATACTCAAACAATACCCGGCATTCCTCCAAATATTGAAGGGGTACTGAGACTTTGTAAGAAATAATCAGGTAAACTGCGTCAGACCGTGCCCAAGTTTACACTTTGACAGAATTTGTCTTTATTTTTGTCCCAAAACGCCCGTCATACAAAAGTATAACAAACAAAAAAGATGTTGAAATATTTTTAATAGAATGGCTTCAAACAGCCATTGCTCTCAGAGTCCTGGCATCGTTTCTTTCTATATTCAAAAAATATTCGTCAGCTTGAATGTTCGCAATTCCCATGTGCCGCTATTGGACAGGCGCGAGTTTCGAGACCCGATGTAGATCTCTTTTCTTCGAAATTGACCGTCATTCAATGGATTGGACCGTCAGAGTGTCTCGAATATTTACCCTTTCTGATAACATCGACATTACAAATATTTATATTGCAAGTTCAGTCGGTCACGATGAATAACCTGAATTCGCTGGATGTTTTTTTCAAAACAATTCCTCTACGTTCCCCTTTCTTGCGTGGCTTCAAATTCAGCCTTCCACCTGCGGATAGTTATGCCCAAGCTATCTCTCGATCACTGGGCGAATTATTCTCGCTTCTCCCGGAACTTGTTTCAATCCTTTTCTCATCTCATTATATGACCAAAGAGTTATTCACAACCCTTTCACAACTACCTCAACTCCAAGATCTTTCATTAATATACTGGGCTGAGTTTTGGTCCGATGATAAAGACGTGGGAAATTTACCAAAACGTGAAATTGACGATGACGAAGAAGCAGGGAACGATATACCTTTCCGTTCCCTTAGAAAAGCAAAGATATCGATATCTGACTTCAATTTTATGATAACCGAAGTTCTTCGGCGCGACATTCAGCTACTTAAGCTGATTGATTTGACTTATTCGGTTGTTTCTCCTGATCGTAACTTTGATTCTTTTTTCGAGCCTTTGCATAGAATCTGTCCAAATCTTAAGAAGATATCAATTCCAGATGTCAGTTTACCCTTTCGAACGATTCGGTCGCTGTTAAAATGTCCAGCCCTCGTAGAGATAGTTTCGGATGGGGATGTTGATATGGAGCTAGAAGATATAGTCACCATCGCAATGGATCGATCTTCCTGGAAAGTTATCATTCTACAACCTATGAAACCTCTCAGTTACCAAGCACTGGCCCATTTCACACAAAATTGTCCAGATTTATACGAACTCGGCTTAACACTAGATCCGAAGTTGAGGATTCCTGATCGTAACACATTCCCCACGGATATCAAGTTTTCATCATTGACTTCGTTACTCGTTGGGTTTTCGGAGCTCGCTCCCGACTTTGAACTTGCATTTTTCCTGTCTAGAATTTTCTCAAAACCTATTAAAGTCAGGGCTCGCGGAAGTGAAACAAACTGTCGCTTATGGAAAACTCTTGAGGAATTGGTTAATTTCATCGTAACATCCCAACTCAAAATTCGAGCCTTGGAGGACGAAAACATGCTCTTACGCACTCAACAGTGTAATAACGATACCTAATCAAAAGACGCGATCTCAAAATTACCATTGTATTTTTATCCAAATTTCTATCCTGGGTGCGAAGTATTCAAAAGTATGTATCTGAAAAGACTTGACTCAACACTGAAGAAATATACAAAAACCTTAAATTTCACTGTACATTACATATTATAACAATCTCTGTCGACGATGAATGAATCTGAAATGCCAGGGCGAGATGATCAACTAACTATCATCGATGATATACATCTTGTTCCGACGGGAGTGTTAATATTATTTTTTCCGAATCTATACTGTTCCTAGACATAAACAACGGCGATACGACTTACATAATAAATTATTGGCATCTATGTGTATGAGTATGACACAAGACAAAAAAGAGGATATAAGCCAGAATATGAACCACGAGAAAAAATACAACGTTGCGTAGGAAGAGAGACTCCAGCTCGCCTGGTGATTGGGAGACATTATTTTTCAGTGAAAATAAAGATTGTAGAATATTTTTTCTTACAGGATTGTGAATCGGCTACTCCGCATAGGGTCTAGCTTATGTGTCAGTATTAGAGTTCGGATGCTGACCGTCTTTGAATCGTGAACGACACCCACAGTATCTTCACACATCTGCACCGATTGAATTTCTTCGATTTCAGTAACGATATTACCTGACAAGTTGGGTCGGATTCGAGACCTGGTAGTTAAAAAATCCAGAATGTAACTTATAGGACTGAGAACCGGCGACTCCACATGGCGCGTGGGTTTCAATGAGAATATTACCTGAGAGTTTTAGTATGGATGGAATACAGAAACAAGGTTGAAAGCTTATAATAATGACTTCCATCAACTCCGCAATCAGTACCCTACAAGGTAGATAAATCATAAATAAGTGCTGATAGATAAGCCGGTGAAACATGGTACTGGGACTGGGGAAGGTTCCCGAATCAATAGAGTGTCTAGAATAGAATATTCGTTTAAAAATTGACATCACTGTACACTTACCGATCGGAATTGCATTAGTCATGGGGAGGGTTAACAACGTAATTAAAAGCACGACAAGGCAGCGAAGGAGGAGACGTTGAAGTTGAATTGCATTTCCCGAGGTGCATTCTTTAGTGAAGCTTGAGCGGGAGATTTCTCTAAGAAATTGAGTAGGTTGATGTATTGATAGATCATCTTCGAGTTTCACTTGTTTCCAGTTGGAACGGATGTCGTCTTAAAACCCTTGCTTCAGCCTGCAGTTGGAGCCTTACGTTGAAATGAGGTCGACGATCCTCTAATATTTCTGGAAAAAAAGGGAGAATATGAACTGATTGAAACAATTTTTAGGCATGTCAGCGGACACGGATTACAGTAATGGCATTCTACAAGGGTCTCGTTCCGATTCGGTCTCCGACGTCCCAGTAATCATAATCTTCATCCTGATATGATTTAAAAAGCTGATTGTTCCTGTAAGGTTGAGGTGAACGACATCAAGGAGATCTTTCGTTCGGAAGACAACGGAGTAGGATAACTATAGGAAGCCTTCAAAGTCATTGTACGCGAACGCGTCGTGTTGAGCTTCCAGAATCAACATCAGATCGCCAAATATCGGCCTTAGAATGATGATGACTGATTTTCCGGTGTATCATGCCTTCCCGGTGACCAAACTACAGCTTTTTTTGATAGGGTAAGAAAGCTTGAATGATGGTGTTTGAGGGTCCTATGCTGTTGAACAATAGCCGAGGTGGGCGATAAAGGCGGAAATCATTCCAATTGCATGGTTGGGTCTATGGGGGCGTTTGGAACGGATGTCGATATCGAGACATACTTGGAGCTTGACCTATTCCACAAAGGATCCTAAATCCGGCGCTATGTACGGAAGCTGTACGGTGTGTGAAACAACTATGTACTTTTGGTAGCCATTGTCGGTGAGGGTAGATGTTACCAGCGAAGTGTTTCTCATTATTTATCCCAGTCACTATGTATCCCGGAGATCAGCAGGCAGTCGTGGTTCCGGCGAGTAAATCTCTTTCCAAAGGGTTCAGATAGGTTTATATTTGTGTAGCAGATGGATGAGCTGACTTTGATCAAACGATCTGATGCGAAGGTGTGAAGCCTGCTCAGGGTCAACCTACTCACCGACTCAATCACGGACACTGTTCCTTGTCCAAAATAAGAGCATGTTCGCGGCTATTGTTGTTCACTGTTTCCCCAAAAAAATGAGAACTATGTCTATAAAACTCAAAATAGAGACAGATGACAAGTACCTTCAGACCAAAATCACGTAATTTATAATCAATGTCCTTGGGGAAATCGCGATGCAATGTGAGATTCAACATATGACGTCTGAGCTGTTATTGAGTCGTCATTCCACCTACTTATAAAGAACGGATGTTGATTTGTGTTAAAAAGACTGGTATTAATAAAAATAAAATGCTTACGCCTTTAGATAACCCCGCCGCAATCGTTTTTTTACGTCCCTGGCAAGCTTTCTTCTTGCAATAAGTATTGGCATGATCAAGATGAAACACCAATTTCAAAAATGGCGATAAAAGTGCGTCCAGAAGGTAGACACACTCTATTAAAAGACAGTTGGGGATTATATTGAAGGCATTTTGATTTTGTAACAGGCTTGGCGCACCCCTACGAAGAGGAAAATGGATAAAGTCAGCGATACGGTAAATTTATCCACGTAGTAAGTACCCTCCATCCCCAGTAATCCAAAGCAAGGGATTCAACTAAGACGTACCATCAGCGCATTAAGGAAACCTTTCGTTCGGAAGACAACGGGGTAGGATAAAGAACCCTTCGGAGTCAATGTTGTGCCCGAACACGTTGTTCTGAGCCTCCAGATTCAGGAATCAACGATAAATCACCAAATATAGGCCTTGGAATGATGATGAGTGAGTTTTGGATGTTGGTGATGAAATAGGGTAGGAAGAGAAGTTTTGGGATACTGCGTCACTGTTCACGTTCAGTGTTGAGCGGGGGACGCCTTTACGTATCATCTCTTTAAATAATGAATGTGTTAAATAAATAAATGAAAAGCATGATTTGAAGACATTGAACATTAGTAGAATGTCCAGGGTGTTATGAAGATACCGTCGTCTCATTGCCAGGTCCCAGTCCGTGATTGGTTTGTGGGTGCGCGTGGTGGCGACACCAAACACCACGGAAACAAACTTTTTCTTCTTTAGACTTTTTTCATCCAATCTAAACGAACAACTTCAATAACTTCTCTATGCATAAAATATCAACGATATTCTGAGAGTGCTTTCACCTTTTGACGAGGTAAGAAAAGCCGGATTGTGCAATAAAAAAAGACGCTGAAACTGTGTTTATAGGGTGATTTTCAGCGGCCCTTGTTGTCAGAATCCTGGAGCCGTTTCTTTCTATATTCAAAAAATATTCGCATACTTGAATGTGACCTAATTCAACGTGTTGCTCTTAGACAGGCAGTACTCTGGAGACCTGGTGTAGATCTTCTTTCTTCAAAATTGACTGTTCTTCAATGGGATAGACCACCAGAATATATTGACTATTTATCCCCTCTGGTAACATCAACATTACAAATCTTGAAGGTTTACCTCGGCACCATAGAACATCCGAAAACGCTGGATGTTTTTAGCAAAATACTTCCCTTCCGTTGGCCTTCCTTGCGTGCTTTCGAGCTAGACTTTCCGCCTAGTGATTATATCCAGGCTATCTCTCAATCACTGAGTGAATTATTCTCGTTTCTCCCGGAGCTTGTTTTCATCATGTTCCCGTCTCATTGTATGACCAGAGACTTATTCATCACCCTTTCACGACTACCCCGACTCTAAGTTCTTTCCTTACTTCAGGATCCCTATTTCTTGCATCTGGAAGCGCTACCAAAAAGAAAAACTGGCGATGACGAAGAAGCAGGAGAAGATATACCTTTCCGTTCCCTCAGAAAAATGGCCATATATGATTTCGATCTCCTGACGACAGAAATACTTCAACATGGCACTCAGCTTCTTAAGCTGGTCGATTTGACTTACGTGGATTATTCTCATAGCCAAACCATTACTTTAATGGAGTCGTTGCATAGAATCTGTCCGAACCTTGCGAAGATATCGATTTGTACAGCTGACCATTTACCTTTCGAAGCAATTCAGGCGCTATTAAAATGTCCAGCTCTCGTAGAAATAATTTCGGAGGGGTGTATTTTTATGGGGCTAGAAGATATAGTCACCGTGGCAACTAACCGACCCTCTTGGCAAGTTATTAATCTGACATCTACAGGACCTCTGAGCTATCAAGCACTAATCCCCTTCGCACAAAATTGTCCAGATTTATACAGGCTCGGCTTAAAACTAGATTCCAAGCTGGGAATTCCCGATCCTACCACATTTACAACGGATGTCAAGTTTTCATCATTAACCTCATTAGGCGTCGGGGGTTCGGAACCCACTCCTGACTTCGAACTTACATTGTTCCTGTCTAAAATTTGCTCGAAACCCATTAAAATTATAGATCATTATAGTCGCGAATGGAGAACTTTCGAGAAATTGGTTAATTTCCATATAACAACCCAGCTCGAAATTCGAACATTGAAGGAAGAGATCATGCTATTACGCACTCAAAAATGCAATAATGATTCCTAATTAAAAAACGCGCCTCTCAGTTTCCCTTTTATCAGAATTGCCTCTCGTGTTCTATCCGAACTCTATGTATTTATTCAATACCTCAGTCCCGCGTAATCGTGTAATCTCTTCAATATCCGGCAACTTCAAAACACAATCAGCGTTATTGGGTTACATCAATCCGATGAAACATTTAAATCATACCTTTGATTCGACAAACTTAGTTCGACGAAATCATCAATAGCTTGACTGGCCAACCGAACAGATGATTGAGCTCATCTTTCACGATGTAATACCTTACCTTCTATTTCGCCTTCATCAATCTCATCCTGACAATGATATGTTCCACATCCCGGGCGTACATAAATCCCTCTTGCTCACATTTTCTGTTTGTAATTTCTAAAAAATGTATGTAAAAACCTACATTGGCCTTTCACAAAAAAAATCTTGTGAGGAAAAAATTATGTGGTATGCGTAATTCCTGTCAACTGTTGCTAGATTGCTAGAAGTAATTATAATTCGCAGATATAGTCTAAGAATTTACACAACAGGTGAAATGTCTTATTCATGGTTGTGTCAGTAAAAAATAAATTATCGGTATTTATGACAATGTCAAGCTATTATACAAGCCAGCTATGAACCAGAAAAAAATCACAAGGTGTAATAAGGAAAGAAACACTCCAAATCACTATGGTGATGGAGAGACGATATTGCCTATAAGTTTATTTTATTATTTTCAGATTTTGAAATTATGATTGTAGAACCATTTCCACTTACAAGATTGTGAACCGGCTACTCCACAAAGTGTAACATCTCCAACATTTTGAACAATATTACCTGAAAGATCCCCTTTTAAGTAGGTAGGGAGAAGGAAATAATAAAAGCAACTTACAGGATTGTGAACCGGCTACTCCGCACAGGGCCTAAAACGGGTGTGGGTATTAGATTTCAGATAGACGATTTTGAATAATACCCACAGTATCTTCGTGCATCTGCACTGATTGAGTTTCTTCACTTTCAATAACGATATTACCTGAAAGGTTGGTCGGAGTTGAGATCCGGTAGTAAATGCCCAAGAATGGAACTTACAGGACTGAGAACCGGCGACTCCACATGGCGCGCGGGTGTCGATGACAATATTACCTGAGATTTTAGTAGGCATAGAATATAGAAATAAGGTAGCGTTGTTCAAACTTACAAGATTGGCTTCCGGCAACTCCACAATCGGTACCCTACGAAATAAATAGTCATAAATGAGTGTTGATAGACATGAATAAGCCAAATGTAAAACTGTACTGGTACTGGGGAGGGTTCCCGAATCAACAGAATATCTAATTTTTGTTTCAAAAACTTGCGTGATGAATAATTAGTGTAATAAACATACCGATTGGTGTTGCAGTAGTCATGGGGAGGGTTAAGAATGTAAAGCAAAATAAAGCAGCAAGAAAAGAGATATTGAATTGCATCTTTTTATTTAATAACGAGGTTTGAGAGTGGTTTAGAAGTAGTTGAGTATGTTGGTGTACTGATCCTTTGAGTTTAACTTGAGCCGCTTTTATAGATTAACGAACATCGTTTTAAACCCTTGGTTCAGTTGCATTCGGAACTTTACGTTAAAGCGAGGCCGATTTTTGTTTCCCTATGAGATTGTAGGAAGGGAGAATACGGTTTAATTGCCGGCGGACACGGATTACAATACTAGTAGTGGCAGTCTAAAGGGTCTCGTTCGGTATTAAATATCCCGGTGATCAGAATCTCTATCTTAATGCGATTCAAAAAGCCGATTGTTCAAGGACGCCGCATGGGATCACATTACTCCTTTAAGACAATTTTTACATATCTCCCGTAAACAAAACCGTAGCACTCACATACTCGTCATATAAAGTTCACTTCGTCATTATAGCAACTAGTAACTTCGTACGGGTCAAAAGGTTACTTTGTAGAACACATCAACGAAATTTTTTTTAATTTTCTTTCGGAAAACAACGGGGCAGGGTAACCATATCGGGAACCCTTCAGAGTCGTTGTACGCGAACGCGTCGTGTTGAACCTCCGGAATCAACGACAGATCGCCAAATATCGGCCTTAGAATGATGATGAGTGATTTTCCGGCATTATCATGCATCATACCTTTCCGCTGACCAAACTAGAGCTTTTTTAATAGGGTAGAAAGAGAGCCCGAATGTCAATGTTTTAGGATATTATACCGTTGAATGATGGCCGAAATCGGCGAGACAATTTTGTTTTTTTTGGTAATCGCCATGTTGAAATCCATAAAGGACAGATGTCGATGAATGAGAGGTGGGTGGAAGGGAATTGATCACGAGTATTCCATCATAGACGTAAAGTATCCTAAAAGACATCTTGGAACATATGTCGATGGTCGAGATGTGATTGGAGGTTGACCATGAATATTCCACTCCAGACCTAAAGCTAATAGACCATGGACTTTTGGTTGATGTCTTGATTCAAAATAAAGTATCCAAAAGCCGGAAGAGCTGTATACGGAAGCCGTAGGATGTGTAAACTATCGTTGCTGATATCCGGGACGTACATACTTCCGGTAATTGATTGATTCAAGATGTCCGAGTCGTCATGAGAAGTGCAGAGCTCCAGGGTATCCTGTGAGTAATTTTTTTTTCAACGGAGATCAAGGATTCGGATGCTCTCATATTTGTGGACCACTACGGGTTGAGCTGATTTAGACGGTGATCAAACATTTTGATGGGAGGATGCAAGGCTTAAATAGGGTCAGCCTGATTCCCAGACTCATTTATAGAAACGTCCCTTGTTTCCAAATGAGTAATAATTTTCGGAAAGAAAAACATATTTGTAAACTCGCGATAATGTAGGTGAAGTTGACGTGCACAAGACGCTCCCTAGAATCGTGTGACATTTTGCGTCTCCATTCACCTTACCTTCAAGAACCCTTTGTGTTGCATCTGTTTCTGTTTTTGATCTTCTTTTATTTCCTATGCAGCGGTGCTTGGATGCGGTGCGAGAAGACAAGAAGAGCGGAAGAAATATGAATCAAAACAGGTAGTCTGGGAAATTGGACACCCGTTATAAGAAGAGAAGAAAATGAGCGGACGTACGAAAGATGTCCATCAACGTTGGAAAAGGGGGTGAATTCCATACGTTCACGAGTCTAGTATCTGAAAGATTAAACGTCCAGAATGTTGCATGCGGTAAGGGATCGAACATACCCATACCTTGAGATCACGCCTTTGTTCAGTCGGTTTAGAGGCAGCAAATTTTACGTACACTACTGTAGTTACCGATCCTGATCCCAAGAAAAAAGTGTGAGTTGAATTTTTCAGTACAGCTGATGATTGAACAACATTCACATTCGAACAGCAACGCGTACACGACGAGTGCTAGTGAGCAGTTAAACGTAAACTAGAGATTCAGAAAGGCATCGTGTGACCGTGCGGAAGCAAACCTTAACCTACCTGCAGTGTGGCCAACGACAAACACCACACGTAACTCAGATTTAATGCGAATTCGTCGATGTTAATGCTTTTGACAGACCAAAAAAGACCAGAAGCCGCCGATGATCAATCGTGAGTCCCATACATATCATATCATCAACCCTCAAAGAAGTCGATTAATAATAGCAAATAACTCGTGCTCATCCAGGAAAGTATTATTGGCATTCATTAGATTGAGTGGTGGAACGACATATTTTCTAATATTAAGCCATGCCACATAGGTTCTATTGACTCATTTGGGCCATAGTCTATGTGAACTTCAGAACTTCTTTTATGACTCTTCAAAACTGGGTATTCTTCGTTGAACCTTGATTTTTTTTGCCCTTTTCAAGCTCAAATTTGAGAATAAATACTACTAAGGTGGTTTTATCCTCTCATCTTTCCCCCGTCACAACTCTAAGCCAGCTAGAAGTTGCCCTTTGATTCACATGTCAATCCATTCTCTTTCGGACGACCTTTCTTTGACAACCTTGGAGCCACCGTCCACTTTACCCACCGACCCTGATACATCTCAACACAATAGAAACAAAACGAATGGCCCGACTAGTTCCGTACAAATGGCTGGACTATTGGATCCTATTTTCTCTGATCTTCGTAGAAAAAGGTTGGACATCGTCAATAGGTTGCATAGTCTAGGGTAAGATCCCTTATGAACTTTATTCGTCCAACTTGGAATGACCGGTACGTCCAGGACTCAACGTGATATTGACCTACCAACAATCGTGGTTATCGGTTCCCAAAGTGCCGGCAAATCTTCTCTCATTGAGTCGATTTCAGGTATCAACTTGCCTCGCTCTGCTGGCACATGCACCCGGTATGTTGTCCTTTTTAAATGAAATAGAAATCCTACTCACCCGTCGTTAACAGTTGCCCGACCGAATGTCGCCTCATCAGGGTATCCGATTCTGAACCATGGGAATGTACGGTTTCTTTACGCTTCCTTACTGATCAGTACGGAACCCTCTTGGATGCGGCTCGAAACATCAAATTCGGTAATATAATAAAAAATCCACAAGACGTTGAGGAACAATTACGACGGGCTCAACTTGCCATCCTTAACCCCTCCGTGCCCTTTGCCGTGTTTCTAGAGGGCAATGGTCAACTCACAAACTCAGAATCCGGATCGCTCAACTTTTCAAGTAATATAGTATGTGTTGAGATAAAAAGCCCCGATGTTACGGATCTTTCTTTTTGCGACCTTCCAGGTGAAGTTATCATACTAACAACTTATGCTTCACTCTATTATTATTATTATAGGTCTTATTGCTAGCGTCGCTGATGGTGGTAGGGATGAAGACGTTGACGAAGTTCGTGAATTGGTCTCATCTTATATTCAAAAAGAGAGTTGCATTATACTGTTAACGGTTACCTGCGAGGGTATTTTTTCCCCCATTTCTTCCCATTCGTCCCAGAATTGAGCTCTCTTCCAGTCGACTTTGAAACACAAGGCGCATACCGCCTCGCAAAGAAATATGATCCCCAAGGTATCAGAACCATTGGTACGCTTGTTGTTGTTCCTGTCTCAAACATAGTGTAAATGATATAAATCAGGCGTTCTCACCAAACCCGATCGTGTCCCGGAGGGAAACATGGACCACTCCCGATGGCTGAGACTCATACAGAATAAAAGCTCCCCCCTCGTAAATGGATGGTTTTGCGTCAAACAGTTAAGCTCCGTTCAGCTACAAAAAGGCTACACTTTCGAAGAATCACGTCGTATCTGTGAAGTCTTTTTCAAGGAGACTCATCCGTGGAATACGTTAGATGCGTTTTGCCAGAAACGTCTTGGAACCAAAGCCGTGACCGCTAAACTTAATGAATTTCTCATGTCTGTAATCGCCAAAAGGTATGTTCACACCTTATTTCTTCTTCTTCTTAATTCTGAGTCCTACGCTTCAAGGATCCCCGAAATAATGCAAGAAATAGAAGAACTCATCCAAAAGACTAAAAATGAGTTACAAGCACTTCCCGAACCTCCTTCCGCGGACCCGTTTTTTGAGATTATGCATCTCATTAATCAATTTTGCGATACGTTATACAGTCATTGCAGGGGCTTTTACATAGCCGGAGATGATAATGATGATAGCCGTAACCTTGTTTTGGAGAACCAATTTGAAGGTATACGAGAGGTGCAAAATAAATTTCGACAGGTCATTCGTGGTACAACCCCAGTATTCCGGCCTTACGCTCGCGGTTCGGTCCCAATACCCCAATGCACTGAGATGTATGAGTATGTAACATCATGACCGCGTCTCAATTCTCTCTCAACATCTGCTATAGGGCGGTGGAATGTGTCCCCTCCACTCCATATCGTGAACAGACGCCAGCACCAGAACCTTTACCAACAAAAGAAATCATGTATCTCGATGACATCATCGCTATGGTTTCACGGTATTATGATCTCGGCTTAATGATCAATATGTGCTCATATTTCTCTTTTTTTTTTCAGAACGGTGACAAGAGAACTTCATGGTTTTTTTCCATTCCACGTCGTTCAGGATCTCATCACTCGCAGTACTGAGCAATGGAAGACACCTGCAACCACTTTTATAAACGACATGTTTAAAGTCGTTTTTGACTATCAAGCCAGGGTCATAAGTAACTATTTTGAGAAGTACACATCAGGCGGGTTATATCATACTGTTCGGTTCGTGATTCATCTCTACTCCTCGTTCCCGTTCAGGTAGACTGACCTTACTTGGATAGGAAATTGGTCAACGAGTACATGCAAACGAGAAAAGAAAAGGTGGAAGATCATATTAAATGGCTTTTGAAACTCGAATCGAGTGCATTTACATTGAACGATACGTCGTTCTTACACTATAAAAACAGCATTTCGCAGCAACACGAGAACGTGGCAGAAAAATATCATCAGTTCTACCGAGATGTCAACGAGAAAAACTCTGCTTTGACGATTATAACCACCGTCGAAGCGTATTTCCAGGGTATCTATGAATTCTCAAAATCATTTTTCCTACTTGATTATATTCACCTTTAGTTGCTCACATGCGGTTCGCGGACAACGTTCCGTTAGCTGTTGACCACGGTCTAGTTCGGATCGAGAAGAAAACTCTACAAGAGGTCCTTTGTAAAGGATTGAAGCTTAGTGAGCCTAATGCATCCGAGAGATGTGCCAGGTTCCTCGCGGAGAGCGCGGAAATATCAGATCTTCGTATGGAGCTTGAGAAACGACTGGAACGATTGATGGCTGCCCAAGCGAGGTTACTCGAGATATGAAATAGGAGAAAAATAATGATTTTGACGATTTTGGGGGGTTTGATTATATGTATGTTCTTCTAAGTAAATGCAAACTTCCGTCAACAGAACTGTTTTTTTTATTTATTTATTTCAATTCTAACCAAACAAGATGCTATTTTTCTCTTTTTGACAAAATTTTTTTTTTGTTTGAAGAGTCCGTATCAATACACCGGTTTTTTTCTTCCACGCACGAATTTCCTTCTCATTGCAATTTATTGCATGACTCCGGAGATACTCAAAATCCCATCTCAGTTTTGCAATCGTCCGACGCGTCCTAGTTTTGTAATCATTGACAATTAAAAACCTTGATCAGGTTTATTAACACTTTACATAAAATATTACTCGAAATATTAACAAAGAATGACCTATAGTTAGGGCTTGAACGTGTGATTAATTGATTTCGATTGTTGTAAGGTTAATTAATACAGTTTGACGTTTTTGAGAATACGCACGTTTTTTAATGTGGTTAGACTTCCAGCTTCTAGAATACCTGACATCCATAAAACTGTGAGACGTAATAAGATCGCCGCTCAACCTAAACGGGCATGAAATATCAAGACATGGTTCACATTTAGTCCACGCTCTGCCGAAGAATAAAAGAAATACATGAATAGACTGAACTGAATACATGGGTATGACACTGACAAGAGGAAAACGTGAAAAATACATGACTAAGGCTCAATACAGGATATAACACGAGAAAAGAGAAGGATCAAGAAAATTGAGAGGATACATGTCTGAGAGTGAACACAAGGTGTATACAAAACGAGGAGAGAAGAAAAAGACCGAGAAAATAGAGATCATGAATCAATAAGAGGGAACACGGGGTATGAACGTAAAACAAGGGAAGGAAAATTGAGACAAGGAGACCTTTTTTTAGGAACGTTCTAACACAATGATAAGAATAAGAATAAGAATAAGAATAAGAATAAGCCACGAGACGATGATGATAATCATGAGGTAAACACTTTGAAATGAATGTAAGACGAGTTGGACGAGTCGGTGGACCAAATATGTACCAGAAAAGATAGCATGGCGTTTAATCAGAGATTTTGAAAACATATGAGCAACGAAAGAGGCTGGAAATCGTTTTATGATCAACGATGTTAAACTTGAACTGCCCTTGAGTCGATGAATTAATCCTTCTGCGCACTCGAGAAAGGAAGCCACATCTCCGGTAAACAAAGGTTACGGGGTGAAGACGACGACGAGGGTTACGGAGGAAAACGCATCGCGATGGCCAAGAGTTGGTTTATTTAAAGGAACATGAAAACGTTAAAATCAAAATGAGGAACGTACATTCGTATCATCTCAGAAGCAATATCATCACCAGAGCCATCCTTGCACGAGCGTGAAACAGCATCTTGTGAACCATTGCTTGCCGATCCTGTTCGTAGATCCCCTCTCTAGTATCATAACAATCAGTCTCCATAACGGACGCCAGTAGTCGCGAGCACAAATGTCTCTAAGCAGACCACAAAACGAACGCGAGTCTCATCATCGGATCTCCAGATTGGATGGACCCTGTGAGGATGAAAAGGCAATGATTACCTTTCAGCTCCAATTAACGTTTCCAATCTAGTTTATGGATCTTCTCTTCTGTATAACAGAAACAAGGCTCCATAATGAACACAAAAATCCAGACGTGAGACAGATGTCTCTATAACAACCGAAAGAATGTGAACATGAGCTGAGAAGAGACGCCGTCAAGGTCCCATAACGTTTACGAGCAGACGTGAGCACAATGACTCAAACGACTGCGAGCAAGGAACATAGGCCCATCAAGACTTCCTAAAGCTAGAAAGGACTCGTTGCATCATGACGGAATCGCCCGTCATTCGATTTGGAGCGCGAAAGACTGTTCCAACAATAGTGTGGCGGAGACCCGGTTAGACATGTTCATCAACAACACGTGTGTACGAACACTTCAATCCAAAATAAAGAGTTCATGTTGATAGAAATAACCCAATCCTAGGATGAAGACGCGCGGCAACCACTGCGCCGGTAGAGTGTGGCTTGATCCGAGGCCCGAGAAGTAGAAGTGTGATTGGCGAAAGCAAAAACGACAACAATGTGATAGAAAGCACAAGGAAAGCGATCAAGACTGTCTAAATAATTAATAGACAGGTGATCGTATACAGGAGCAGGACTTACCAATCCGTCGTCAGAGGCCGTGTGATCAAGATATACGTCTACGTTTATTTCGGTGTACGATAAACCTCCCTGCTCCTTCCATCCCTAAGCGCCGAGCGTAAAACCTAAAGTATCAGTAAGAAAAAGCAGTCCATTACAGGTCAAAGCACATGAAGGACATACCGTAGTCGCCACTGGACCGCTCGATACTTCAACAAGCCGACTCCCTTAAGGACAACATTTTGACTTTCCAGCTCTTGCAACGTGAAGAATTCGTCGATGGTAACGGTTATCGGCAGATTTGTGGCAGTAAAGAGATGCGTAATAGGGCCATCTAGAGGTCCGTTGTTTGGTAAAAAAATTGATTTCCTACTATACATGTTTTGATAGTGAGATCAACTTCAGAAGCGATGATTACAACATACCGCGCCTGCGTCGATGGAGCAGAAGAGGTAGGGCTAAGGTCCATTGGCTTTTCTCCATCCGCGAACGAGCCACGACCCGGAGATTCTTCTTCCATCGTTGAATAGGTTGATCGCGATCTAAGCGTTTATTTATTGATGATATTAATACGATTCAGTAGCAGAGATTGATACATACGGAGTGGGAGAAGAGGGAGCACAGAAAATAGTGGTAAGCTCCATTGGTATCGTGTGCTCGCCATCTAGGGAAAACGATGTCTCAGATCCAGTTCTTATCAATAAATTTTCTTCTTTTTCTGTAACCCAAAGATCTGCTGGTGTGGGAGAGGGTGATTCAGGGAATTGAACTGTGATGTGAGACCTTTCGGTCCCATCTGCAGTAGACATCCATATTGTCCATACGTATACACCAAGACCAAAAAGAATAGCAATAAGAATGAGTAACACCGGAATTTTCACTTCTACTGTCCACATCCACAAAGTATTTATGATAAAAGCAGGTATTTTATGGTTGCCGATAGGCTGTTGTTTTTGGGTGGGTAGGACTGAGACATAGAGTAAAGCGAATGAAGATAGTTGAGTTTGAGTTAAAAATGATGCAGGGAGTAAAAAGTAAATAACTAATAACGCGAAATAAAAGTGTCTTACGAGTGAGAATATCCGTTGCTTCTGGTATAATCGCAAGGTGGCGAAGCGCGTGGGTGGGGCCTGAACTAGGCAGTGTATATTGAATGATTGGTGCGGATAAAAAGAGTGGTCCAGGAAGAAGGTCATGCAGTTTTAGCGGGATTAACAAAAAGGGTATAATAGCAGAAATGAGATAGATAAGAATAGGCAACATCGCGGTAGTTGTCAAAAGGGGATATTGCTGAGTTTTAAAAGGCGTGCTTACGTCTACGCGTCGTCACTTGTCACAGTGTCACATATCGCCAGACGGTCTGGTCATTCTTTACTGTTTCTTATCCTTTCGATTTTTTTCATTTTCTATGCGCAAAATAGCTAACCGAGATTTCTCTTATACATATGCGCATGCATATCGGATATGGTTCATGTAACTTACATTATTTATATGAGTTAGGATCGAATTTACATAATAATGCTCTGAGTGTGCTGTCACTTTTCTTCCTAATGTAAGCTGCTATAATTAATGCTTCTTAGATATGGATTATTTTAATATAAGAAAAAGGTCTCGAACAGCCTTGTTTCCGATTTCCTGTCAATGCTTTTCTCTATATTAAAATCATGTTCCCTGATACAAACGTTCTTTCCCCCTGACTCTTACATCTGGAGCTGAAAATCAACAACGTGAGGGCATTTCTGAACACCTTTTAGCAGCCGGAGACTCTGGTCAGTCCCTGTCCTTCCCATCTGCAACGTCATGCTATACACTCTAATTATGTTCATGTAGAGTTGACGATACCAGCTTGCAGCGAAACCCCGTGACTGATTTCATATTGTCTATCCATTCATCTGTTGTTTACTTTGTTCAATCCCTTTCAAGTTTCTCCGCCAGTGGTAAAAAATCAAAAGTCCGGTAGTTATAATATTTTCTGAATATGTTTTTTTTACAACAGAAGCTGATGCGGTCAATGAGGCTACAACTGTCCTTTCGGACGTACTCACCTCTCTTGGAGTCCTTTATCAAACTTGGGGAGTGTTGGTTTACGGAATAATGAAGACCTTGTCACAACGCTCATCAGACAGGGTAAGTTTCTTGCATTATGCCCAACACCCCCAAAAAAATTTTTATTCCCGTTTGTTGTTCTAAGATTTTGGTACGCAAGCTTAATAACAGTACGATTGTCTACACACAGATACTGACTTCTCCTGAAGTTTTACTCTTTTCATTACAGTCTCACTTGTCTTATTAACGATTGTAAGTCAGTACCATTTATACTGTTTGACCTGAACCACAAAACCCCTATAGTTTTCACCGGCAAGAACTGTGATTCATTTCCTTGTTCATCTCATTCCTAATTTCTAATCACAGGTCGTCGGATCTATCTTCACTCCCTTTCAAAATGTGTATGAAATTTTGTATCTGGTTCCATGGGACCAATCATACTTACAATCATACTTACAGTTACCCTCATCTAGACTCTCGGTAGTGCTCATTTGTGAATTCACGTTAGACCTTCGTCGGCGAAATACCAAAACATCTGTTCCCAACCAGTCTTATTTGGAGTTACCGAGGTTGTCATTCTCGGACAATCTTACATAGCCCATACGCAATATATTGGGTCGTTTACACGGTTTACATGAGAGTATTAGCGAGAGGGATCCGGAGTTGAGAGGGTAAGGGAAATCGGTGTGTCTGGATCGGAGCATGCTTTTTGGTGGAATTGATAGGTGGCTCAGCCTACTTTTGAATAAGTTAAGTTTTAAGGAGGACAGACGGACCGAGATAGAGCAGGTCGTCGTGTCGGGTGCACGACCCTTCGTAGGGGAGGACGCAGTTGACAATGCCCCCGTGGATCCACTGAATCAAAATCAGTTCTAGAGGTATTTTTAGGGGAAGACGATCATACTCCCACTCGGAACATAAGACAGAATACAATGGGAAACCAGGCTTGGAACAAACCAAAACTTGTTGGCCGAGTAACGTTCTCAGTTCCGAGTCCTCAACTCAGTAAGTATTAGTTCCAAGTGGTTCTCAGGCTGGTTTCACCCTTGTTGTCTGCCCTGATTATATGTGTTTGACAGATCATCAACAGGTGCTAAACGAATGAAAAGTCCGAGTCAGATATCCATGCAAAAAATTCGTTCTTAAAAAAACAGATGACTTCGTATTTTATGTAAGGTAACACTTTGTTTACTTATTTCGTTGTTGTCGTTCACAGTTCAAGATCTTCAAATTTCATGATGAACCGGCTCGGAAAATGTACTATTCACCGGCGAATGCCGGGTCGGGTGCTATATACATTTAACACTCAAGTATCTAAGTAATGACAGAGATTCTGTCTCACAGTGCTGCGGAATCTTTACAAGCAAGCCTGCCGAAAAAATCAAAGCCAGTTTTTTATAACACTGTCAGTGACAGTTCTGACATCCACTGTATGTATATTGTTGATACTTCCCTCAACAGGTACCTGGTCACCAAGAAATCAAGATGAATCATCTGTCTCACAATGTTGCCCGGCTTGGTCACAAGGTGGAACTGAAAACAATTACGCCCTCAGGCCCAGTCAGGCGGCCAGGTCTGACTACTGGGATATCCTCTTAGGTTCTGAAGCCCCTATTCAAATCCAAAGGTAAGGTATGTCGCAAAAATCGAAAACGGTTAATTTAGGTTTTTTAACCGATAAAAGCCCTAATTTTTCAAAAGACGGTTTATTAACCCTTAATATATTCAAAATCTGGCATAAAATGGTTAATCATCGGTTAATAAACCGATTTCGATTTTTGCGACATAAGGATTGCTCCAATCAGTGATAAGCTATTATTATGCTAATTCAATTTGTATATCAACAACCTTTCTTCATCAATCTTTGTTGCAGAGAGCTTTTATACATATCCGGTCGGCGTGCTTGTGAAAAGTTATGAGTGAACCTCATTTCCGGTAAGAACTCAACCGAGCAGTTATCTCTGCATTGTAGGTATATAACGACTTCAAGAGACTTTGGAGAATTTAATAAGGGTGAATTACTGTTCGTAAGCTCGTCAGTGAAGATGAACAACCAAACTATTACAAGTCTTACAAGCCAGATAATTCAGGAGGCATCCGATACGTAGGTACTTACAAACTTTGATTCATTCAATGGACTAAAGAAGAAAAAACTTGCAGAACTGTACAAGTGTACGCATCTTTTGCATCTATTGGTAAGTGGGTATCAAATCAATAACACACCCTGCGGATTCAATATTATCCTCTGTGTAGCCGTTTTAATTTATGCATCTCTCCTTCATTTCCCGGACGAACTCGAATACATTTGGAGAGCAAAATATACACCACCAAGTTACCTCTACTTACTTTCCAAATATCCCATTTTTCTCTTTCTTTCTCTGGCGATAGTTGGCGATCTCTTGCCAACAGTAACGCCAGCGGTATGTATATGTAAACATTTCTTTTACTCCTCCTTGCTAATTTTTTCATAGTCTTTACGGTATTTAACGCCCAATTAAATGAAGTTCATAAACTTGAACCTGACATTCCTGCAGCGTGTGTGACGACCTTGACATTTTGGCGCAAGTTATGGTAACTCTTACTTATATTGGAGTTCAGGGTAATGCATTTCTCCTATTTGCCCTTTAAATGGGGGAAATTCTAAAGGATCATATAATAGGGTTGATCTCAGTTCGAACGTATTCCCTATGCCAAGGATATCGGCCAATGACAGTTGCTTTGTCTATTACATTTTTGGCTGCCTTAGTTTCCGAGATTTACGGTTTGGACA
Source organism: Clathrus columnatus (assembly GCA_020884735.1). Lineage (NCBI taxonomy): Eukaryota > Fungi > Basidiomycota > Agaricomycetes > Phallales > Clathraceae > Clathrus > Clathrus columnatus. The sequence continues at coordinate 3,251,422 of BPWL01000002.1, forward strand.
ATGTGATTGATTTCATTCTACAGATTCTGACTGATTAAACAGCGTTGACCATTCCAGTGTGTACCGCTGACTCGTAAGTGATCTCGTATCATATTTATTCCTCGTTTCAAATTGAAATTGTTTACTGGGGCCTCAATCCAGAGTCGGTAAGAATCAACTTGAAACACAGATGGTTAGAACTTTTTCCTGAATAAATTAATCTTCCAGAGGCTTCTTTGGTTGTCCGTTTAGGTTTTGTTCATAATATTGCAATCATTCTTTCGGACATACTCGCTTTTATTGCAGTCGTTCGTCAAGTTTGGGGATTATGGAAGTTGCGACTAAGTTTGGGTTTACGCAGTAATCAAGATCTTGTAAAGTCGCTCTTTCAACAAGGTATGTTCACCGTTATTATGATCTATAACATGTAACAATAAAAATTGTGTGTTGATTTTGATAGGTATTTTAAGATTCTGGTATGTAATGTCTATCTTTTTAGGTCAAGATCAAGGCAACTAGCTACCTCTGAAGCTTTGTACTTTTTATTACAACCACACAACTTTTATTATCGTTTGTGAGTTGCACATACTATACAATTGACTAATTTTTCTTGAGCTGAAGTATTACAGTTTTCACCGGCAAGAGCATTCATCCAGATCTCCGTTCATTTCTAACCACTCTTGTTCTAATAAGCACAGATTGCATCAGACCTCCTCGGCCCCATTCAAGATGTGTATGGTCCTTCCCTATCAATTAAACGTTCTACTGATTGTTATTGCTCACCTTTAATTTCCTCCAGACTCTCATCACTACTCATCTGTGAATTCACATTGGACCTTCGTCGAAGAAACGCAAGCTCAGCTCCGTTGAACCAGTCTGCTGCTTTGGATTTACCGACCCTGTCATTTCAAGAAAATCCAGCACAATCAATCAGAACTGTATTGGGACAACTTCATCAGAGTATCGTGGCCGAAATGGGGGAAAGGAATGATCTAGAAGATAGTATTATGGATGGTCCAATTTCTGGAGAACTATTAGATGACTCGGAGTTGCAGGACACACCGGGTGGTAATACAGATTTGGATGCGATCTCAAATTGAATTGAGCTAGGTAAATGGCAGATACTCAATTTATATAATTGGTGCCAGAGAAAGAGAGCAATAGAATAGAATGACATTTATGCTCCAATTAAATAATTCACAAAGCGAAAACGAATTTGGAAAACAAAAATTAGTAGAAAAACAGTTGTTCACTCGAGCTGGAAACCGACTGGAAAACAAAAATTGAAAAAGTAGATTGTGATTTGTAAGTAACGGGTTGATACTAACGAGACATGCGCGAAAGCTACATAAATAGTTTAGACCAGTCCGCAAATACAACCCCCCTTCAAGGCATCCAGTACTAGTAACACTCTGCGAACTTTGAACGAAACAAATTACTATTCAACGCGTCACCTCAACTTGGTCGTCATTGGAATTTTGGGTCAGACATTACAAAGATGAAATTAATATTAATTTGATTTATATTCGCACCTAAATTCGTGCCATGGGAATCATCCTGCAAACCATTTAAGCTCAATTCCCTTGTACCTGTATTACTGACAGCGAGTTCAGGTAAGTTGTCGTCATTTCATCTCCTGTCATGTTTCATACCTACAGGAATAGTTATATCAGCAAATAATTCTTATGACATATTCCTGGTTGAGGCCAAAGAGGTTTTGGCTGACGTACATATGATTTTCTCAAAATGAATGTTTCTCCTCTCATATATATTTTTTTCTCCAGATAAGAAATAATTTAGGAAATCCTTGCCAGGATCTCTCCCTGATTGAGGCCAAAGGGCTTTTGGCTGATGCTGATGTATGTACAGTTTTCTTCTTTTGTCCCCTCCTGATAAATTACTCCTGGATAAGAAACATGTTGCCGAACACCAATGCTGCTGATAGTACTCTTCCTCCGACACACAAGAGACAGCGCGGGGATTCCTACTTGGAGTTCGCCCAAACATCTCTCTAAGTAATAAGGAATCTAAACAAATTGATGGACGACATCAGGGTAGTGTGCAATAGTTTAATACTCTTGCATGAAGAACGGGTTAGGGGAGAGAGTCTAAGGGCGAGATGGAAACTTACCCGTACCCTTGTTAATCTTTCGACACCTTAATTTCTTGTTATCATTATAGCGTTCTAAAATTAGTATAGATTAACTAGTAGTTGGAATATCAAAACTAATTACTAGAAAGCGGCATATACTTTTTTACCCGCTCAAGTTTAATCTAAGTTGTGCAATGTACAAGGACAGATTAACAAGACATTAGGCTGACAACCTCGACGGGAATAAGGTTAATTGTAATATTAGGGCTTTGCTTCGGTCAACAGACATCACCAGTTCTAATCTTAGCACGAGAGTAGCGTCGAAGTCTGGCTGTGAGAAACTTAAGTTGAGTTTCTCATTCTCTAATTTGCTCAATTAAAGTCAATTTCTCTTATAGCATTATTTGGTACCTACTGAGGGTTAATTGGGTTAACGGTGTTTATATACCCCCTGTGAATTTCGCAACCAATAGGAAGGTCCTTCGTTTCTGCGTCGCCGCTTTGGTAAGCATACTTAAAATTATTAAATATATCTATTTATGGCATGTTGTGGTACCAATTGAGGGTTGATGGGGTTAATTTACCTCCTGTGAATTTTGCGACATGTTCCTTAAGCTTAAACGGTATTTTGAGAGATCTTGGTAGTGAGTTAATGAAAGATTATTCGTTGACGCTTTAGATTCAAAATAAATGTATTGGTATCTAATGAGAATGAGGATGATTAGAGTTCAAGACTCTAAGGCTCTAGTTTTTGTTGCGTCATAACGGAAAAGATGGATAGGAAAGGGAGAGAAAGGTATCAAAAGATCTTCAGGACGTTCTTCCTGAGGGGGATCACTATAAAAACTTAAAAAAATGCCAAAGGTGTCATTTGAGAAGAAGTCATACATAGTGGTTCAGTTTCAGATACTATTTTCCGAAGACTCTCATGACTCCGAGTTTGGTGTAATATTGCCTAAGGAACTGTCGATATATTTGAAAAAAGGTAGACGAAGAATGTAGCTTACATGATTGTGAACCTGCTACTCCGCAAAGCGTAGCATCGTCTGAATCTGGGACAAGATTGCCTTAAATTAATCGCATCAATGATCCTGAAAGATGGGTAAAAAACGCGCGTTGACTTACATGATTGTGAACCGGCTACCCCGCAAGGTGCAGTTGTCTCGGGTACGATGATGTTACCTGAAGGTTCGTTGTAAATGAAATGGTAAAGGGTTGCAAGTCAATTTTATAGAACTCACAAGATTGACTTCCGGCGACTCCACAATCGCTAGCTTGCTATAAACCCCGGTTATAAATAATGTTGTCAAAATGGCCCTGGTTAATGAACATACCGGTACTGGAGAAGGTTGCCGAATCATCAGTGTATCTAGAACAAGGCCTTTATCAATACTAGCAGTATATGACAGATTAAAATGTACTTACCAATTGGTGCGGCATCGATAATAGGAATAATCCGAGTCAACAAGGCAAAATAAGATAAAACAGTAATGAAGGAGACAATGAACTGCATGGTTTAGAAAGATTCTGTAGTGAAATTGAGAGGTTTCTTGTGACAGAACTTTAGAAGACTGTTTTCTGTCCTGATAGATTAGTCGTAAAAGTCCTTCAGTTTTTATATTTTAACGAACAGATCTTTCCCGCATACCCTTAGTTTCGTTTCATTCGGAACTTTACGTTGAAGTACAATCGATTCAGGTTTTCCCTTTGACTGAGAGAAGGAGAGAAACGGCTCGGTGTGTAAGTGTGTGAATGCCTTTCAAAGTTTGCAGAGAGGTCGGCGACCACTGACCGCTGGATTCCCAAAGGTTCCGGCAATCACACTTGTGCATCCCGTTATGGCCAAATAGTAGAACGGCGACTTGCTTACATCAACGATAAAACCCATAGATATTAAATTCTCTGTGAGGACAGTTGTAGGTTTATTCAGTAGACTAATGTTCAAACGTACCGGTACGGTAGCACGACAGAAAACCGGGCCCGGAAGGTTATATATAGTATTCGGGGTTATTTGCGGTTATTTTCAAGTATCATTTACTAGCATCCTGAAGGATGACGGCGATGATTCCGGTATTCATCGATGGTAGCATCCCAAGCGTTCCTACTTTTCTCCGACCTTAGGCAATAGGCAATTATAAGGGAATCAAAAGCCATTTACTCTTCCGGTGAGGTATTGCCATTCCGAAGGACGATCAGGAACTCGTCAGTACGAGTACGAGGGTGGCGTACCCCGAAAATGAGATGGGATTACGGTAATCAAACATTCGACGGAATTTTAGACGTGTGTCTTAGAAACAATTTTCATTGTCTGATTATGAGATGGATTTAATATATTGAGAAAAACATTTTACTCACTAAGCTTTTATGTAAGAATGTGTCATTTTCCTGACCTGAACCTCCTCCCATTTTCGTACCACGAGCAGTTGAATCTTGCTTTCCATCAGTTAGAGTTGAAATCTTCACAGGTACCATGAATCGTGATATAGTTGAGTAATTACACCTCCTGATATGAACTTGCATAGACTTTAATCCCGAGTCTTGATATCAATTCGATATCACCAAGTCCGAACTTAAGAGAAAACGATGTTTAATTGCGAATGAATGTCAAAACTCATGATTAAATTCAATAAATTAAGTACTGTTTCTGAAGAAAGATAGTAGTGAAAAGACTGTTAATTCGGAACGGAGTCAACGTTCGTCCACGTGGCCGAGTTCTTATTATCACGGCGTCAGGCGTCACGCCTGTATTGGCAGGTAAGAAAGCGACACGCAATCCCTTTTTCTATCCTTTACCGCGTCGAAAATGACTATCGAGCATGCCAGCTCTACGCATGTCCATGTTTCCCACAACGGTTCACAATTCACAACCGTGTTCCAACCTCAACCTTCCTAGCAGGCTGTTGTTCTACCAGTGGCGACAACAACATGTACCGCATTCCTCTCGAAAATGTCAAGTTATCGAGACACAACTTTGGTTTGTCAGGTGACGCAGTCGTATTATTAAAACAAATGGGGGTATCGAAATCCCAAGTGTGGGGTTGTGTGCGATGACGTCGACTTGGCCATGACTACATTTTACACCTATACGATCCTTTTCTGTTCGTCTCCGAATCACAAATACTCCTATTGAATTGATAGACATACCATGTAGGAAAATATCTGTGGGTTCGGTTTCCCTAATTTACATATACTAAGGTTGTGCCTCACTGGACTCGTCTTATTGATCGTCTCAGTTCATTAGCTATCCGTTATTCTATAGCAACTTCGTAGACTTGAAGAAGACTCATATCTCGTTATTTTCCCCCGATCGTATTTCAGAGTTGGTTATGCTCCGGGACTTACCCGATGACGAGGAAATACAGGAATTTTACCTTTCCGCCCTCTTGAAAGAATGCGTATCCTTGATGGTGGACAGAGTTTACGACGACCAGGGCCTTTCGACATAGATATTGGATTCAGCTTCTCCAATAATGCTATAAAGCCTGTTTTCATATCGTCAAAATATTTTGATACTCACCAAGTACACTTTCCCTTGGCAGCCATTGACACTCGGTCGTGCTATAAGCGTCGAATTGGAAGCCTTAATTGACGAGTGCGGCCCCGCGATAGCAACCACCAGATCAAGCCTGGTACAATCGACTTCAACTCTCCTCGCGAAAAATGGTCCAGGTTAACTAAACAGAGCTCGCCATATCGTTGTTGAAAGAATCTGAACTTTTGATCTTTGAACACTTACATGTCTCGTTCATTAACCGCTCGTATCTCGTTGGTCACATCCCAAATGGGAAGCCATCAAGGGAATAGTCAATACCCTCATAATGGCTCTACTCGGAAAATCTGACGTTGAGGGAGGAAATAGCCAAATTGCGATCTTCCGAAATGATGAACTGTATTTCATGAGAAAAATTGACAACCTTTGCTGTATTGCAATATGAATATGTTTTGATGTTAAAAGGGGTTGAGCTTTCTGCAACATTTTTGGTGGTGAATATTTTAAGTAAGACATCCCCGCGAAATTCATGCAAGGGGAGAATATGTATAATGTACAATCATGGAAAGTTGTTGAGATAATGGTTAATTCTACCACACTTGAAATTCAAATGATAATCAAGAATTTAAATTAAAAGAAGATACTTTTATTCTGTAAAATGAAATAGTGTTTTATGCGGACAGTGGTTGGAATGGGAATGAAACAAGAAGTCTACTTGAACGTACAATTGATCATCAATTACTAATCAGCAATCTGGAAAGTTATTCTAGATTACTGAGTAGTAATTTAACCCGGAATCGTCATAATCATCATAATCATCATGAAATTTCTACGTACCCCGCCTCATCTTTTACATATCGAGTAGTAGTTCCTCTTGAGCAGCGGTCAACCGTTTCAGCCGTTTCTTAAGCTCCTTGCGAAGATCTGATATCTCCGTGCTCTCCGCGAGAAACTTGGCACACCTCTCAAATGCATCAGGGCCACTAAGTTTTAATCCTGTACAAAGGGCCTCTTGTATAGCCCTTTTCTCAATGCGAACTAGGCCGTGGTCGACGGCTAAAGGAACATTGTCCACAAACCGCTTGTGGGAAACTAAAGATAAATATAATTAATTGGGGAAAATTGAGACATCATAGTTGTATAAATACCTTGGAAATATGCTTCTACAGTGGTGATGATCGTAAGAGCAGAATTTTTTTCTTCGATTCTTGGATAGGATCGATTCCGTAGAGTGTTGTTGTGCTGCTCTAAACTGTCGACTTTATAGCTTAGAAACAGCGATTCGTTCAATGTGAATGCAGTGGATTCTAACTGCAATAGCCATTTAATTTGGTCTTCCAGCTTTTCTTTCCTCGCTTGCATATACTCGTTTACCGATTTTCTGTTTAAATAAGGTCAGTCCGCTCAAAACAAGAACAAGAGTAGAGACGGATTACTAACCGAATTATATGACATAGCCCACCGGACGTGTACTTCGCAAAATAGCCACTTATGACCTGAGCTTGATGGTCACAAACGACCTTAAACATGTCGCTTATGAGAATCATTGCCGGTATCTTCCATTGTTCAGTACTGCGAGTGATTAAATCTTGAACAACGTGGAATGGATAAAATCCAGGGAGTTCTCTTGTGACCGCCCTGAAAAATATTATGAGCACATGTCGATTATTCAGCATACAGGCGGAGACAGTAATACCGGGAGGCCATGGCAGAAATCTCGTTGAGATACATGATTTTTTCTGTTGATATAATCGGAAGCGCTCCAATTGGAGTAGGGGAGCGGGAAATATAATCCTCTTCCCTGGAACATATTTTAGTGCTTATTGAGAGAGAATTGGGATAACGGGAGGATACTACATACACGTACGCACGATCATAAGGCTGAAATACTGGGGCTGTATCACGAATCGCCTCTCGGAATTTATTCTGTGCCTCTCTTATACCTTCAAACTGGTTTCCCAAAACAAAGTTCCCGTTGTCATCATCTCCGGGTACGTAAAATCCTTTGCAATGACTATATAGCGTATCGCAAAATTGATTAATGAGATGCATGATCTCAAAAAATGGGTCCGCGGAAGGAGCCGGAGGAAGTGCTCCTATCTCAGTTTTAGTCTTTTGAAGGAGTTCTTCTATCTCTTCGATTATTTCGGGGATCCTTAAAGGCTTGAATTCAGAATTTTTAAAAAAGAGTAAAGAAGTGATTGTGAATGTACCGTTGGTCAATCACATCCATGAGAAATTCATTAAGTTTAATCGTCACCGCTTTCGTACCGAGACGTCTCTGGGAGGACGCTTCTAAAGTTTTCCACGGATGAGTCTCCTTGAAAAATCTTTCACAGATACGACGCGACTCTTCAAAAGTATAGCCTTGTTGTAGTTGAACCGAGCTCAGCTGTTTTACGCAATACCATCCATTTACGAGTGGTGAACTTTCATTCCGTATTAGTCTGAGCCATCGGGCGTGGTCCAACTTCCCCTCCGGAATCCGATCGGGCTTAGTAAGTACGCCTAATTTATTTCAATCTCACTATGCTTGAGACAATGACAACAACCAACGTACCGATGGTTCTTTTACCCTTGGGATCGTATTTCCTGGCAAGACGGTATGCCCCTTGTGTCTCAAAATCGACTAGAAGAGAGTTTAATCTTGACAAAAAAAGAAAGAAAGTAAAAGTGTACCTTCGCATGTAACCGTCAATAAAATAATACAGCTTTCCTTTCGGATATAGGATGCGACTAGTTCGCGCACTTCCTCAACGTCTTCATCTCTACCCCCATCAGCGACGCTGGCAATAAGCCCTAGAATAATATAATAAGATATTAGAACAAAGAAAAATTGCTAGCACGATAACCTCACCTGGAAGATCGCAAAAAGAAAGATCGGTAACATCCGGTCCTTTTATCTCGAGACAAACTATATTATTTGAAAAGTTAAGGGATGGTTTTGTGAATTGGCCATGGCCTTCTAAAAAAAACTCAAAAGGAACGGAAGGGTTAAGAATGGCAAGTTGAGCCCGTCGTAATCTTTCCTCAACATCTCGTGGATTTTTTATTATGTCCCCAAATTGAACGTTACGGGCCGCATCCAAGAGGGATCCGTCTTGATCAGTAAGAAAACGCAATGAAACAGCGCATTCCCATTCTTCGGAGCTGGGTACCCTGATTAAACGACATTCGGTTGGGCAGCTGTTAAGGATGGTCGGCACTAGAAAAATCTCAAGGGCTTATCAAACGAACATACCGGGTGCAGGTACCGGCGGAGCGAGGAAGGTTGATTCCTGAAATCGATTCAATGAGTGAGGATTTCCCGGCACTTTGGGAACCAATGACCACGATTGTTGGGATGTCGATATCATGTTGGATCCTACGACAAACCAATAATACAGTCATTCCAAATCTCAAATTGGAAGAACAAAAAGTTCAACAAAGGGGCTTACCCTAGACTATGCAATCGGTTAATGATGTCCAATTTTTTTCTGCGAATATTCGATAAAATAGGATCTGATAATCCAACCATTAGTATGGAATCATCCGGGCTACTATCCTCGACTCCATTGCTTTGAGTTGCGTTAGGGTTTGGGGGTGGGATAGGTGGTGGTGTCATTGGTGACTCTGATATTATCGATGTCGAAGAAAAATCGGAGTCTTCTTCTGAAATGATATCATTCATTGGGTAGGGGCGAGAATGGAGTGACATGCTAATAAAGAACTGGGTATCTTACTAGTGCTCTGAGGGATAATGAAAGCTTATGGTCGCCTTAGCTGTATTTATCCTCAAAGTTCACTTTGAAGAAGATGAAAAGGATAAGGCTCGACGAAGAATCTCCAGAAACGGTGACGTTTGTGAAAGGATCAGAAAAGAGGTTTCGAAGCCTTTGGAAATTACGGCAGACGGCTGGGGTGAGTCATTAGAACCTACGGGACCGCCACACTGGATTAAGATTGGAAGAGATGTCGTTCCATCTCAGTAGTCAACTCAGTTTAAAGAATGTAAGCACGTTTCTGTGAGTATGAGTCATTTTAGGAGTCATTTACTATTAATGTCATATACATATTTGGTATTTACGATACCTGATGTTCATCGTATTAACTTCTTTGAGAATCGATACGATATGGATGTGACTCACAATATAAGCGATTTCTGTCGATAGGGATTACCGCCGATGACTCTGCTTTAATCAATCTGGGTTGTTCCAACCAATGTGGTGTTGGTTGATTGGCGGTGCGAGGTAGGTTTTATGTGAAGCATATGTCGCATACTTTTGAGAAACTTTTAGCAGGTGTGGGTGTGAAACAGCCAAACGAAAAGAAAAGCCTCCTTAGTAATACAAGAATGAATGTCATCTTATAGCTATAGATTAAGTTACGATCTCAAATCAGACACTACCAGAACGCACCCTAACATCCTTTCCTTTCCTCCGCATTCAAAATGAGATAATATGGATTACAAGTTAAAGCTAGGTGTATCCGATCCTGGTATTTTCCTAGAGTCGGTAATTTCCAAAGTTGGACTATGTTGGTATTACCTTTAAATCGACGAAAGCGTTGTTGACAGGAAAGTATCATCACGTTCTCCTTTGAGCACGCGATGAGTTCAACAACAAAATTGTTTGAGAATGAACCGATAATCATACTTCAATACACGTCGCAGCGCGTGCACCTGTAAGCAGATCGATTCACCAACAACGTTCATTACGATGTGGCACTTAGGATTCAGAAACTCTTTCAATATTCGAAGACTCTCATTATGGATTAGTTTCAAGCCTGTATGTAATGGATGGTAGTATGGATGGCGGTGGCGAAGGTGAAAGCAACACATTTTATGGGTGCATGTGGTACAATACGTTACTGCGGCCATGCGGCATGCGTCACATCACGTTTGTAAGACTGGACGACCCATACGAGTCGAGGCGAAACGTTGTTAAAGGAATTAGGTGGATTGCGTTCAGCGGCGGACACTCATAATGACGACTACTCGAAAGAAGTGGTACTATTCGTTCTAATTATCTAAGCTAACTGTATTACTGTAGGCGCTACTATACCGGGATTTCCTACAGTTGTATCCAAGTTGTATCTTATACTGCGGTCGTTTGTATCACGACTTGTACTGGACCCTTACGGTTGAGCGTTGCATTTTCCCCGAAGGTACTTATCGTCTATCTCTACTTTTGAGCTTTACAGACAATTAGTTCTCATGCGTTATCGGGAACAGTGACCAGTACGCAGTAATGGATATGCTTTTATTTTGGAAAACGATTGCTCATCAGAAAATGAGAAAAATTGCTCATAATTGAGTCGGGAAATTAGGCTGACCCTAGGCTCTGCATCTGCCCATCAAATCGTTTGATCACCGTCAGCTCATCCCGCAATTGCCATTCTCAACACAAATATGAGCGCATCCGAATCCTTGGTTTCCGTTAGAAAAAGAATAACTCGCCGGAATATGATTGCCTGGAGTTTCGGCTTCCCCATGATGACGCGGACAAGGGCAACATCCATCGTTTATGTATGATTACAGAAGGTACGTCCTGGATAGCAGCAATTAGTTCACACATCGTACACCTTCCGTCCACAGTTCTTCCAGGGTTTGGATACTTTTCCCCCTTGAGTCAAGAACACCGATTGAAACCCCATGGTCTTTACGCAGGGTGAAATATTCGTGGTCAACATCCAACCACGTCTCAACCGTCAACATATGCATATGTTCTTAATTGTCTGTGTAGACATCAACATCACACAATTGAAAAGTTTTCTGTCTGCGTCGCCGACCTCGGCCATCGGCCAACAGCATAGTATCCTATTACATTGACATTCAACCCCCTTATCCTCAGGGACTCTAGTCACCGGGGAGGCATGATATGCCGGAAAATCACTCATCATCATTCTAAGCCGATATTTGGCGATCTGTCGTTGATTCCGGAGGTTTAACACCACGCGTTCGCGTGCAATGACTCTGAAGGGTTTCCGAGATGGTTACCCCACCCCGTTGTCTTCCGAACTAAAGATGTCGTTCAAGTGTTCTACCGAAGGACCGACCTGAGACTTATACGAAGTTACTGGCTGTTTAATTTATGTGACGAATATGTGAGTATTAGGTTGTGGTTTACGTATTGTCCACGGGAGATAATATTAGAATTGCCTTAAAGGAGTAATGTGATCCCATGCGACAATCCCCTAAACGATCGGCTTTTTAAATCAATTAGGACGGAACTCATGATTACCGCGATGTTTGGGACCGAACGAAACCCTTAGACTGCCCCGGCATCTTTTGGGAAATTTGCGTCAATCATACCGTATTCTCCCTTCCCACAATCTTTTAGGAAAATAAGACTCGACCTCACTTCAACGTAAAGTTCCGAATACGGCTGAACCAAGGGTTCAGAACGACATTCTTTCATGTATAAAAACAAGTGAAACTCAAAGATGATCTATCAGTACACCAACCTACTCAACGACATTAAAAAAACCACCCTCTCAAGTTTCTTTACTAAAAAACTCATATCAAAATAAAATGCAATTCACCATCTCTTTTTTCGCTGCCTTATCCTGCTTTACGTTGTTAACGTTCTCCATGGTCAATGCCACACCAATTGGTAGGTATACAGTGATCGCTCATAACCCTGATTTTTAAACAAATATTTTATTCTAGATGTTTTGTTGATTCGGGAACCTTCTCCAGTCCGTACAGTGTTTCACCGGGTTATCAATGATCATTTATTTATGATTTATTTACTTTGTAGGGTGCTGATTGCGGAGTTGCCGGAAGTCAATCTTGTAAGTTTCAACAACCCTATATTTTGTCTATATTCCATCCCTACCGAGATTCTCAGGTAATATTGTCATCGAACCGCGCGCGCCCTGCGGAGTCGCCGGTTCTCAGTCCTGTAAGTCCCATCTTGGACTCTTATAAGTACCGGGACTCAAGTCCGATCAACTTATCAGGTAATATCGTCATTGAAAATGAAGAAACTCAATCAGTGCAGATGCACGAAGATACTGTGGGTATTATTCAAAATCGTCTATCTGAAATTTAAATGCTTACATTAATTCGTTTAGACCTTGTGCGGAGTAGCCGGTTCACAATCATGTAAGAAGAAACATTTGACAGCCATTGCTTATACTAAATAAACTTATATAGGCAATATCGTCTTTCCATCATCATAGTAGGGTGGTCTCTTTTTCTATGCCTTCCAGTTTATTTTTCCTGGTTCATAGTTGGCTTGTATACTATTTTGTCTTTGACACTCCCATAGATACCGATAATAATTTATTTTTGAATGATCCAACCATGTCGTATCACCCGTTGCGCGAAATGTCAGGTTACATCGCCAGCCTGTTTCTGTTTACTCGAGTAGCAACGGTTGACAGGGATTAAGTGCATGCCACGTGTGTATTTTGAAATCAACATATCCATATCTTTGGGGAATGTCCCACGGGTTTTATTGAGAAACTACAAACAAGGAAGTGAAGTGTGCGCAAAAAAAAAGAATTCATATCCGCGTAACTTTGACCCAGAACGGGTGAGCGCAACTCCATAGAGTGCATACGTCAGAAAGGAATGTTTAAAAGAAATATTCGCCAAGTCAAAGATATGATTCAAATGCATCGTCGCCTCGATGTAAATCCACAATGATCGTGTTTTGAAGCAGTTTATGAATTGCCGGATGTCGGTGGGATTACGCGGTGCTGAGCATTGAACAAACACAGAAGTGGCAAGCCACAACTTTGATTACTGATAAAGGAAAATTGCGTTGATCAGAAATCGTAATTACACGTTTTGAGTGCGTAATAGCATGTTCTCGTTCTTCAACGTTTGGTTTTCAAGTCGGGTTGTTATGATGACATTAACTAGTTTCTCGACGGCCTCTCATGAACCGCCATAAGATATATTTTTAATGGGGTTTGGGCAAATTTTGGACAGAAACAATGCAAGTTTGAAGTCGGGAGTGAGCTCCCAACTCTTTATGATGTGTAACGAAGCCAATGATAAAAACCTAATATTCGTTGTAAATGCATCGAGATCGGGAACTCCCAGCCTGGAATCTAGCGTTAACTGAAGCTCGTATAAATCTGGACAATTCTGGGCGAAGGGGATCAGTGCATGATAACTGACAGGTTTTACAGACGGTAGGGTAATAGATTTCCAGGAGGATCGGTTAGTTGCGATAGTGACTATATCTTCCAAGTTCATGTCGAAGGACCCGGCTGAAACTATTTTTACGAGAGCCGGACATTTTAATAGCGACCGAATTGCTTGGAAAGGTAGACCGTCATTTACGAAAATCGATATCTCCTCAAGGTTAGGACAGGTCCTATGCAACGACTCCATGAAAGTAATGGTATGACCATCAAAAGAACCCCAAGTCAAATCTATCAGCTTGAGCAGTGGAATGCCACGTCGAAGGGTTTCAGCCATCATGAAATCAGAGTCAGGGATGTCTATTTTTCTAAGGGAACGAAAAGGTAGATCTCTACTTGCTTCTTCATCATTCTCAATTTTCCCTTTTGGTAGTGTTTCCATTATATCGCCGCCATCTGTACACAAATAATAGGGATGCTGGGACGATGAAAGATCTTGGAGTTGAGGTAGTCGCGAAAGGGTGGTGAATAACTCTCCGGTCATACAATGAGATGGGAGACGAATTAAAACAAGTTCAGAGACAGCTTGGGTATCATTATCTGCAGGCGGAAAGCTAAATTCGAGAGCACGCAAGGAAGGTGAACGGAGTGGAATTGTTTTGCAGAAAACGTCTAACATATTTGGATTATCCATGAGGTCCAGCTCAAGTTGCAATACTTGTAATGTCGATGTTACCAGAGAGGGTAAATATTCGATACCCTTCAACGGTCCAGTCCAATAAAGAACAGTCAATTTTGAAGAAAAAAGAGCTCCATTAGATCTCCAAAATAACGCCTGTTTAAGAGCAGCATATTGAATTTCGTAACATTCAAGCATACGAATATTTTTTGAGTATAGAAAGAAACGGTGCCAGGACTCTGACAGCAAGGGCTGCTTGAAGCCATCCTATTAAAACTGTCTCAGCATCCTTTGTGTTGTACAATTTCAAGTTGAACTATTCTCACTTCGTCAAATGATGAAAGCACTCCCAGAATGTCGTTAAGGCTGACAATGTCCCATATCAAACGTATAGAATTGGTGAACCATAGTCTGCATACTCGGGCAGAAATAGTGAGTGTGTGTCGATGCGAATATGAGAAAATTTCGTCAAGAAGTTCTGGAGTGCAGAATACTTTATGCATGAGAAGTTATAGAAAACTGTTCGTTGAGAAAAAAAAAAACGGAAGAAAAAGTTTACATGTCACATGTCACATCAGATTGGCGTGGCGCCGTCGCCACCACACGCACCCACAAACCAATCACCATCCCGACGACGACAACACTTTTATAGCACTTCCTAGTACAGTCTGTGGTTCTATTACGACAATAAAAATCCGCTTTTTCTTTTCAAACGTTTTACTAATATCAACGTCCTTGAAATGTTCCCCATTGTAAATTACGCCAAAGTACAACTAACGAGATAAAAAGGATATATCAATATGTCAATAATCAAGACATTCCATAAACCTACGGAGTGTTGCGTATGACACCAGGTAGTGTGTCGTCTACATGAGGGCTACTGAAGAAACTATCACCGTTCTTGCTCCAGTCTAGGATCCGCCAAGTTAATAGTTGGCTTACACTCTTCAGGCTCCTAACATTACTGTAAGAAATTCTTCCGCCGTTATTATTTAAATTGGGGCTAAAACCTTTGAAAGGTAACAAACCCCCCTCCCCCAGGAAGATCAATATAATGATCCGGAGTGTACCATATATACGGGGGAACGCTATGTGATATGACGTCGATATAAATAAGCAATGGAAACCAGCTTGAACTGAGGAAACTAAAAAAAAAACACGTTTTTTCTTTGTCTGTCCTTTACACAACATGCCGGAAGTTGTCGTTTGGCAGACGCCTTCAAAGTGTTTCTTTTTCCATAGCTGTGAATAGTGCTGAATCGGGTCGCGTAACCACAAATAAGACTTGACCTGCAATGTAGTGTCGTCGTCGTCGAGACATATCTCAAATAACTTGCTTCCAAAACGTATAGTTTCTGACACGTTCGGGGACACTAGTGCAAAAGGGGGATTGAATAAAGTTCCGGTATCGTGGTACAAAACATCATGATGGTAAGTAGATTTTATCAAGATAGTTCTTTCATGAACCTTTCCGACGATCATCTCGCCTTCAACCGACGTTTCTCTTCCAAAGGTCTATTATGATGATGATGATAATCGTGTGGTTATCATGGACGATTGTAAAGAATTACCTGAAACTTCACCCAATCCCTTTAGAGGTATTGGCAAGACGAGTCGGTAATTCATTGGGATGCTTTGTAGGGGAACTACATATAACCATCGACCGGCCGATTCCCAAGCACAAATTCAACGGTAATAGTCAAATTGTCTGGTATTTATTTTCGTCTTGATCACTTATGGCACTAGGGGGGGTCTCCCTTGGACAACTGAACGATACGACGTGTGCCTTCTCTTTGCATGTAACGGTTGACGTTGTTCAACCGTGGAATCTTGGTTCTCTTAATATCGCACCTTGCACGAACAGTTCCAATTACTGTATTCGTGCACTAAGCAATAAAGGAAAAAGACTTGCGTAAGCGACTAATGTACAGTTATTTACATAAGCGAGTATACAGGTAAAGTAATTATCCGGCCGTTACATTCAGATCTACTGTTATGTAATGAATTAGTTTCGTGATAATGTTTATCGCTTTTCATCATTGGTTTTTCCTACTGGAAAACTATGTCTTCAACGTTTGGAGTACATTTGATCGCCATGGCATGTACACCAATGGTGAACCAGAATGGGGATCTGATGAGGAGGTTAGGTTGAGATTGACAGGAATCGGCTTGAAGGTGTAAACTTTTGGTAGGCAGGTCTTATACTGACGTAAATTATCAACGTTTTACTTTTACTTTTATAGTTTTAAACTATTTAATATCAACTTAACCTGACTTCAACACCCAATGTCAGTGTTCAATTACACGGGTTTATCCTTCAGGTTTAATGTGAGGTCACGACGGGTCTATAAGCACAGATCACATATAATATAATATCATGGATTCGGAAAATGATAATGTCTCTTGGAACGTGAAGCATAGTACGTGTGAAAAAGATTGTTTTGGTTCGATGCGAACGAAGGCTCCTGTGTGGCTCTATGTTCATCTTCTTGCATCGTGACTCAAAATTGAAAAAAAATACTTCGTTGACAGTGGGATTATCAAGTTTGTCAATGTTATAGTGAAATAAAAGTCTCGACATGCTCAGTCTCTCATCAAGTCTTTCCTTCAGGTGGATACTTTAATTTTTTTTTGAATACTTAGCACCGAAAATATACACTTCTTGTTTGGGTCAAACCTTGATCCATTTAATAAATTCATTGAACAGACACATAATTCGAAAAAAAGCATGAATTGTACTACTTATGATTACAATGGGGAAGGAAAACTGAGATCGTTTTTTTAATTAGAAGTCGTGATTACATTTTCGAGCATGTAATATCGTGTTCTCGTCTTTCAATCTTCGGTTTTCAAGTTGGGCTGTGATGATGGTATTAACCAATTTCTCGACAGTTTTCCATAACTTGTGATAACCTGTAATTTTAATGGGTTTTGAGCAAATTTTTGACAGGAACAATGCAAGTTCAAAGTCGGGAGTGGGCTCCGACGAATCCCCGATGATGTGTAACGAGGTCAATGATGAAAACCTAACGTCCGTATTATCAAGCTCGGGGATTCCCAACTTTGAATCTAGCGTTAAGCTAAGTTCGTATAAATTTGGACAATTTTTGGCGAAAGGGACTAGTGCTTGATAGTTGAGAGGTTTTGCGGATGGTAGCCTAATAACTTGCCAGGAGGATCGATCAGTTGCCATGGTGACTACATCTTCTAACCTCATATTAACATTCCTGTCTGAAACTATCTCCACGAGAGCTGGACATTTTAACAGCGACCGAATCGCTTGAAAGGGTAAGCCGTGATATGAGGAAATCGATATCTTCTTGAGATTAGGACAGGTTCTCTGCAAAGACTCGAAAAAGGGAGAACTAATGGTATAGTCAGGAGAAGGATCCGAATAAGTCAAATCTACCAGCTTGGGCAGCTGAATATCACGTCGAAGGACTTCAGCCATCATAAAATTGGATTTAGATATATGTATTTTTTCAAGGGAACGAAAAGGTATATCTTTCCCTTTTTCCTCATCATTGTCAACTTTTCTTTTTGGTAGCATTTCCACTGCATCGTCACGTGACATAAGCAAAAAACAGAAACCAGGTAATGAAAGATCTTGGAGTTGGGATAGTCGTGAAAGGGCTGTGAATAACTCTCCGGTAATACAATGATATGGAAGCTGGATTGAAAAAAGGTCCGAGAGAAGCAAGAATAATTGAGCCAGTGATCGAGAGACAGCTTGAGTGTTATCATTGGCAGCCGGAAAGCCGAATTGGAAAGAACGCAAGGAAGGCGAACGGAGGGGAATTGTTTTGCAAAAAACATCAAGCATATCCGGACTCTCGATTTTGTCCAGCTGAACTTTCAATACTTGTAATGTCGATGTTACCAGAGGGGATAAATATTCGATATGCTTCGACAGTCCATCCCAATAAAGAACAGTTAGTTTTGAAGAAAAGAGATCTACTTTAGGTCTCAAAAATAGCGCTTGTCTAAGAGCAGCATATTCAATTCTGCGACATTGAAGCTGGCGAATATTTTTTGAGTATAGAAAGAAACGGCTCCAGGACTCTGACAACAAGGGCTGCTGAAAGCCATCCTATTAACACAGTTTCAGCATCTCTTTGGTTGCACTTATGATGTTTCTTACCTTGTTAAAAGGTGAAATAATCTCCAAAATGTCGTTAACACTTGCAGAATCCCATAAGAATTGTATGGAATGAGTGAACCATAATTTGCATACTCGAGCAGTAACAGTACGTGTGTGTCGAGACAAATATAAAAAGATTTCGTTAAGGAGATCTGAGGTGTAGAATATTTGATGCATTGAGGTTTCAAAAGATTTTTCGTTCAGAATCATTCAGAAAAAAAATGGAAGATCGTTGGAAGAATCAAGAATTTGCCACCCGAGATCAGCGAGTTAACAAGACCACATGCACCCACAAACGAACTATGTGACATTTTTAGGACGCTTCCCTCCTAATTTCAGGGTCTCTTCACTTATTTGAACTGTGCTTTGATTTAGCTCACTACAAACTACAGAAAAGGAAAGCTCAATTATCGAAGAGACGATACGCCAAAGCATTTGTCAGAAACTGGTGAGCTCAGATAATAAAACCGAGCAGTCGAAGCTTGTATTTAGAACACTTGCGCGTTTACCTACTGCTAACCGTCATCTACAAGAATACTCGCGCTATTTCAGAAATCCCGTGAAAGACCCACGGCTCGTAAAGTTTGTCAGCATTTTGTGGATACGAGGAGTGTGATGAATAGTAATCGCGGAAGCAATATTCCGTCGTAAATGTATTTACCAAGATCAGCGTCAAACGCTAAGTGTTTGAACGGGGTATCTATAATACTCGAAGTTCCAGTCTCAGAATTTCGACAGTGTTACTTAGGACACATAAGGTGTGAGGAAACTGCTACCTGAAATTCCCATGAATATTATTAGGCGCTTAGGTATTTCTGAAAACACCAATTAAGATTTTTTAGTTTGGCTTTTGTCTTCAATCAAATATCACCGTTCTCACTGCTCGGACCTAGGGACGCTGTCATCCTCCATTCTACTGACAAGACTCGCCCCAAGAGATCCATTCCGTATTACTAGCATTCTCTCATACAACGATTTGTTCGTCATAGGTATAACTACACGACTGAAGAGATATTCTTCTGGGGGCAGAAGACTAGTACCCAAATGCCCGGGACGATGGAACCGAGAGTTCGTCTTCTCCCCCCTCTCTTTGTCTCGAGTAGAAGTCGTTGGTTTGCGCTTCGTCCTCGATATTGTCTGATCTTCAAATTTGTTTTTATTGACAAAGATCACTGAGGATTTGGGGTACACCCAGCATGCATGTGTGCCATGTGGTTATATCTTTACGGCAATCAAACAAGCTGGTGATGGCCGTCGGCCTTGGAGTCGCTCCAGACCAATTCAATACAATCCATACAATGCGTATTCACTTAGTGTCGTTTAAAGAGCATTGTGAATGAAATCCAAAGGGGGGGTGAACAAGCAGATGTCCATATATCTATATCGTGTTGATGGCCCCGGTCTAAGTCTGGGAGATTGAGCGGAAGGTTGAGGTCAGAAAACGGCTTGAAGAACCGCCATTGTGTAAACCCTTGGTAAGTCAAACTTATACAGATACAAACTATGCATTAACATTCATCTACCATGCTCAATCACGAGGTTTATTTCCCAGGTTATAAGGTCGACCATGTCACAAAAATCGAAATCGGTTTATTAACCAATCAAAGTCCTTACTTTGATATTCGTCTTTTGCAAAATTAGGGCTTTGATCGGTTAAAAAGGCTAAATTAACCGTTTTCGATTTTTGCGACACACGACGGTTGTGTAAATGATGTGGATCGTATCATTGACACCCACTGCCTCAGATATTAATGTTTTCATGGAATGGGAAGCATAATACCACATACGTGTATTACATGTAATGTTTTGATTCACGAACAGAGACTCTTATGGGTTCATCATTCAGCTTTTTGCATCAAAATAAAGAAACTCTTCTTCATTGACAGTAGCATTCTCGAGTTTGTTCTAATGTAGCGACGTATTCTCATCAGGTACCGCGTCCGAGCCGTATCAGGTCTATTTTCAAAACGAAATCGGAAAGTGAATGACACATGTAACGCTGCGTGACAATTTTCAACTTCTGCCAAAATCTTCTTCTTTTTCTATTCTCGCCGACGTCGTCTATCATGGCTGAGCCAAACGAAAGTTCCGAATCATCATGTATCAGACGTTGAAACAGAGGACGTGGGTCCTACTCAATCTCACAATCGGAATCCAACCGGCCATAATCCAAAACTGCTGTATGTGAACAAGTAATTAATAAGGATTAGGGTTGTGCTAAAATTTAATTTTTTTAATAGCATCTCGCGACGATCTGGCTGTTTTGAATTACCTTGTTGAATATCACAGACATAAACTTACAAACCGGAAGACGCTCTGTCCGAATCAGCTACTTAAGGTAGACTATGGAATACCAATGAGGTGTGTTCACGCTTCGGTTTTAATGGATTTAAAAACAGAAGTAACTGTTGCACATCGATATCAACGACTCAATCTTTACCCAACTAGTCACACAACACAGTTTTTTCAGGAACAACAACCCAATGACAACTGGTGCTTGATCAGTTGGTGGCAGATCCTACAGGCTACAAGTACTGGAAGTCGTCAGAGAAGCGATTGCTAACACTGAACAGTACCCGTATACATCTCACAAGGTGATTTGTTGGCTTTTTCTTTATTTTGTTTTGCTGATTATATTTGTAGAGATTCCATCACTGAGGAAACAGATAAACCCGGTCATCTAGCAAGCACACCATATGTCGCTGCATTGGCCTCCATCTCTGACACCCCCAGCTTGTGCCATGGCCTCGACAGGGCTATCGTGGGGGCACACATCAGTCTATCAGTGCCAGACCCTCTGTCATGTCTCACCCATATCAGTTATATTATATGTATTTGTTTCTGTTCTCTTCATTATTCTTTGTTTCATGCGCTAGGGTCATTACTTTGTATTTTTCCCTTATTTGTTTTTTTGCTACACCTCGCTACTTATACTTGTAATCACATTAATTTACTGCTGCTTGTCAATTATCACACTCTTGGGGGTTGGGTGCTCATCCCAACCTCGTTTTGCTCCTATGATCTAGTGACTCAACGAGGCAAATTAGACTGCTACTTAGAGATTCAGATGCATAATCTATGTGCAACCATGTCTCATCATGCATTGTGCATGTGATATGGTTGCGCATAGATTAATGATAAGCATCTAAATCTCTAAATCACAGTCACATCTGCAAAACAGTCCTAAACGTCTATCAGTATCCAAGGACCAAGCCAAAAATTCCATCGACATTCCGAATCAAGTTTCCAATACTTTCTAAAGCTTTCGCGAACAATGTGGGGGGGGGGTGTTTATATAAAAGGAGGATGAAAACAAGTAAATGTAAATTATACAAGCAAGCAATGGGGTATTGCCTTGGTTGTTCTAAGAAATTCAACTTCCTCGAGAATCTTTTGTGTTCAAAATGTAAAAAAATTAATGATGCATCATCTGAAACAGAAAAAGGTGTTGTCCAGGTGTGTAATATTCTCAGTTGATCACAATTAAAAGAACTGTTTAAATTAGCTTATAGAAAATGCCACAGTGTAGTGGTTGCAGCTGTGTCTACCCTCATTTGACACAGTTATTTTGTGGAAGTTGTGAAGAGCTTCAGGGAGGGCATGGTTAGTTTCTGTTAATTCTAATCTAACCAGTGCCATTTGTTGACATTTTCATTGTTTTCATATGACAGGACCACAGTCTACTCAAACGGATAGTTGTAAGTCAACTAGGTTCATAAATTAAAATTTTGAATTACTTATTTCTCACATAGTATCACTTGTAGGTTCATTGACACAATGCACACTAGCATTGGAACAGAATGCTACCCAAGTTCAGTTGAGCACCCCATTGCCTTTAAATAATGGACTCATCAAAGGTCACCACATCAATCAGAAAGTTAATGTGTTGAAGAAAATACAAAAAAGTGATACTATTAGAATTCAGGCTTCTCTCATTCTCCATGCAGTTACAAAAGGTGGAAAATGGAAGAGCCAGGCTGTAAGTCTTGAAAATTAATTCGTTTTCATTCATAATAATTTAAACATTGTGTAGAGTCATCTTCCCACAGTAAACCTGACAATCTCCCCAGCAGAGCCAATGAATACTGTTATTGACACACTTCTTGCTTACTGTGAAAGCAGCTATAATGATTTCCTTCTAAAACTCAATGTAACAAAAAAGAAGCCCTCTTTTGCAAGGTATGGGTCACTTTGTTATAAGTATTTCTGCAGTCAAAATATTTCTTAGATCTGATGTAACATTTGGTGTCTCAACTGGAAAAGGAAAACCTGACAGTAATTTCTCAACTGATATTACTTCTTTGCAAAACCGTAGTCTTGGTCAAGTATATGGAGAAGAAAAACGGAGACAAACAATCTGTGAAACAGATACTCGAAACAATATCTTTCATTTCCACATACACATTTATGAATCCACATCAGAAGTATGTACATGATTTTTTTACTCGTACCCTTGTTTACATCTGATTTTAGGAACTTCTGGAAGAGGAACCAGAATATATTAGTCGAGTCTCCAGCAGGATTACTCATTCAAGTTCACACATGTTATCTACCAAACGCAAGCTCTCTGATATTGAAAAGACAGGTATTTGATTTACTATCAATTGTATTTGAGCTTTCCTCACACACTACTGCTAGGAAATGACAGTGGTGAATATACAAGTAGATATTGTCCACGTGCCAAGAAACACAAACTGAAATATGAAGCATATTCTTTTATGCGCAAGACAGTGTGGCTTGAAAGTGGAAAGAGTATATGCAATATCAGTTCAGTTTCCGAAATAATTCTAGTGTCAAAGGAGTGGCATCAGCCTTCCAAAGAAGGAAATAACGGGTTTATTGGATCCGGTTTGAATAAAAATGTTTTTCAGGTGTATAAATCTGATACTTATCATGCCAATCAAGTTTTCTAATTTTGTCAATCATAGGGACACATTGGAATAATTGACTATGCTTTGGCTGAATATAAAACAGTTGCTACATATAGCATCTCCAATGAAGAGAATTCAAAAAACCTCTATGACCAAATGGTTCTCCTAACCTGGGGTGACTTCTTTCTTGATGGCTTTTATAACTTAGCAAAATCAGTCAATTATCAGGGTCTCCCACATATGGAAATTATTATTATTATTACTGACACACTAATATATATTCATAGAAATGACCTGGAACTCGAAAAAATCTTTCCTCAGGACATGCATAACCATTATAGACTCGGAAGGGGGAAATATCAACAAATCTGATTCAGATAAGCTTCAAGCAATCCGATATAGTGATTTTTTGGCTACTCCGCTAATTACTTCATATGGTAATGAAGTAAGATTTTCGGGAACAGATGCACCTGGGGCTTCAAAGGACCACATTGGACATTGTGTCGATGCTTTTGCTCATCACACCATCATTGACTCACTTGGAGAAATGCTCTTTGTAGATTTGCAAGGTATGTTTTTATGTCATGTTGCAGGCATATTTGGTACAATATCTAAAAATGGTTTTCTGTTTGAAGGGTTTGTGTCTGAAAACAGCATTATCTTCATCGACCCTCAGGCACATATGTAAGTTTTCAAATTTATAATATGCCATGTAATTGTGTTTACAATCTTATGCTAGCTTTGACTCTTGTTCCGGCCATTGGGACAAGGGTGGTAAATTAATCCAAGACTTTTTAGACCAACACAAGTGCAATCCAATATGCAAGCGATTGAGTTTAAATACAAAACAAATTATCGTTCCTAAGGCCCCAATTCCTACATAACTCAGTAGATTACATGCGATGTAAGAGGAAATATTATAAGTGTTGTCTCCCAAGGGCAACCACAGTTGACGATAAAAATTTTTCATTTTTAAAATAAAAGTAGTTTCATATTCAATATTATATCAAAGGCAGCATTGCTCGAAAGATTTCCCAAACATTATGAAAACTTAGTTTTGAAATCCCAAGTCCTGAATAGACTACTTCCGCTCTTTCAGCATATCCCACACTAACAAAGTGAACAAGATCAGCACCTCCCAATTCTTCCATAAGGTCTTGTACAACATTGCAATCAACATGTTGAAGCATCCACTCCGCATTATACTCTTTATAAAGTGAAAGTGCGATATGAGGGGTCGTTCCAGAAGGACTGATCTTTGTTCTGTCTTTGCATACTCTATGGTTATTCAAGCGATCTCGAAGTTCATCTAATTCTTGATTAATAAGCTTTGGCCAAAGCCACTGAACTAGTTCACTAAATGTTATAAGAAAATTTATTATTCCCAATCTAAAGGTAGTTTCAATGTACAAGTGTTTCGGATCCTGTGGATGGTATATTCCTTCCCCGGCCTCCCAGTAAATTTTGACGTTATCACCCCATTGAAGCCGAAGTTGGAGCCAGCCTTGTTCAATAGTGATATTATTAACTGAACGAAGGAATCGATGTGCAGGTGGTGCATCCTCTCCTAAATGCGGAGCAAATGTTTCCCTAATGTTGTATCAAACACCTGCCTTCAAGACACAGAACATGTTTTGCATACCAGAGAGTGTTAACAAGGCCAAAAATCCTCCCGGTCTCACTTCCACAATTGGTTGTCATCTGAACAGGCATACCTAACAATTGTAACACATGTTAATGCTGAGTTAAAAAACAACTGCCATAACTTACCTTCGAGTTGCTCAACAAGACTCAGAAATATATAAGCAATTGCTGCCTTGAGTCGATTGTTTGGAACAACCCAAAGACCCAACCAAGCACCAGACCATACATCACAGACACCCCAGAGAGGGAAACCAATGGCAGAGAGCTTGTCATGTCCGTCACCACTCCATTCATGATGAGGTCCAAGAACAGCGATGGGTGAACATTTGGCTTTCTTGCTAGATGATTGTCATAGTTCGAAACCTCCGGGTTCATGTTTACGCATTTCTTCGGTGATGTAATCTCTACAAATATAATAAGCAAAACAAAATCTTAAAGAAAAAGTCAACAATTACCCTGTAAGATGTATACCGGTACTGTTAGCAATCGCTTCTCTGATAATTTTCGGTCCTTGTCGGTTGGTAGGATCCGCTGCTAATTGATCAAGCACTAGTTGTCGTTTGGTTGTTCCTGATAAAAATTGTGTTGTGCGACCACTTGCATAAGGGTTGGGTTGTTTACGACGACGTGCAACAGTCACTTCACTGTTTAAACCCATTAGAAACCGAAGCGGTCAAGGAATGACTCAGACACACCTCATTGTAATCCCATGATCTGCGTTAAGTAGCTGACTGATCGTCTTTCGGTTCGTAATTCCACGTCTATGGTATTCAATGAGGTAACTAGAAACAGCCGGATCATCACGAGGGGCTATTAAAAATTTCAGCACAATCCTAATCCTTATTAGTTGTCCACATACGGCAGTTTTGGTATTGATTACGACCTGTTGGATTCCGGTTGTGAGATTTAGTAGGACAGGCATCTTCTGTTTCAACGTCTGATGATTCAGAACTTTCGTTTGGCTCAGCCATGATAAACGACGTCGGCGAAGGAAGAAGGGAAGAAGAGTATGGCAGAAGTTGAAAGCTGTCACGCAACGTTACATGTGTCATTCACTTTGTGATTTCATTTTGAAAATAGACCTGATACGGCTCGGACGCGGTAATCAGGTCTTTTGAAAAGCATAATTTAGTTCTTTTGAGTACTTATCACTAAAAATAAATATAAAAACACTTCTTGTTTTGATTCAAACCTCGGTGCATCTAAGGAATTTATCGAACAAACACATAATGTGAATATAAAAACATGAATGATACTAGTTCTGATCAGAAAGGAAAACCGAGATGGCGTTTCGTTTTTGATCAGAAATCGTTTATACTTATGAGTGTAGCTGAGTGGAAAGCCACAATTCTGATCACGGAAAACTGGGATCACGTTTGTTGTCAGAAATTGTGATTACACTTTTGACTGCGTTACTATACCCATTTACATAACTCTCCTTGTTGGAAATATCTATACCTTCATGCATATAGCTACCAAAATGAGATCCCACCGCTCTCACCCCAAAAGGGTTAATATTAGCAAACTTGAGAAGGAGAAGATCCTCAGGGTTATATGACCTCCGTGACAGATGTCCATTCTACTGGGACTTTATTCGTGAAAACAAACTAAACTGGCCCAAAGTGGTTTATTAATCTCAATATTCAGAATTAGGGCCTTGATCAGTTAATAAACCGATTTCGGCTTTTGCAGCAGTCGTTATATGACAATGTCTCGATTTATTTACCTGGAAATGGGACAATTTGTCACTCGTAAAACATAACAATGTACATTCTTTTTTTTTGTTATTTTCTTATACATTTTTTCATACATATATCATATCCACACCTATGTAAAATTTGATCAAAGAAGTTGGTTGCAATTTTACAGCATATCTGAATGTTTGAATTTACTCCCATACTTTGGAAGTTATGAAAGAGAGACCAGAAATCCCACCTATTTGAACAAATACTCAGATCAGCTTTGTACTTTGAAGAAAACGCAGAACATACCCTCGATGGCAGTATTATCTGCAAAACCAGCAAAGGCGAGGGTGCCAGCATTATGGAACAGATCACCTATGTTAGCATTGTCGCCGTTTCCGATAGGCTGGTAAAGTAAAAAAAAAAAGTATATGTATATGTAAAACCTCCGAGGTTAGTGGTTGATGCCTACTCACCCCAAATACACGAACTGCAGCCGTTTTTGTGTTCAGAATAACAAATGAGATTTGACAGACTAAAAATTTATCATAATAGAAATGATAACCAGTTTTCCCATACACGTCGACGAGGACTTCGTCCGCTAAAACGCCCAAATCAAAACGTGAACCATGAAAAGGAAAATTGGATTATACCGCCTAGGTGGACTACAGCAGTGTCTCCCCCACTTTGGGCACCGTGTTTGATCAGCTTGGTAGTGCCATCCGCGAGTTGGTAAGTGATGTTCAGAGCATCGACCTATGTATGTATGTATTGTGTATTATATGGGATATTCTCATAGAGAATCCAACTGTTAAGTGACATACCACATAACCATAGAGGACCTCACTGTAAATGGAATTGGTTAACAAATTATTTTAGATGGCGAACTTGAGTTAGAAGCATACATAGTGGTAATCGGGTGGTTAATATCCAAAGGGCTTGTAGCGGGCCATCCGACTAAAGATAAAGTAAGATTTATATTTTGAAAGATTATTTGTACCAGAGAGACTAACGTGCTTCAAGGTCATTGAATGGTGTATCTTTATTGCCCCCAACGACGAGGGTTTGAACAAAAGCAGAGTTAGCTGATTGCAACATGGTTGTTGTCAGTGTGAGAGCTGTTTTGAAAATGAAAGGTGAATGTGAAGTTTGGACGACGACTGAGAAAGCCTGATGGTTTGAAAGGTAATTCTTAAGGGTTTATATACTAATCTGAATGTGGTGTCCCAACAGGGCGCTGAAATTGAAGCTTCAAATAAAGAGCAAACCTGAACTTGTTTCACTTACCGGAATTTCATTCCCAAAAATTTGCAAGTACTTTGGAGTTTATTCGCCACAGGATGAATTCACAGGCTGCCAGCCATTGACATAATTGGCAGACGGCGAGAACAATAAGCTGGTGTGCCTCCAGTGACACAACTAACACGGCCACACATTCATTGTCATTTTGGAGTACATATGTGTTACAGGATTCAGCAGCAAAAACTAATGCTAATGAACTGTGAGCAATATTAGAGTGTTCTTGAAAATACGTAAATATCTATCTATCTATAATTCGCTAGCACGTTGAGCCCCGCTTTTGACAAGATTGACAGTTTGGTATGGACGGAGGTTTTGCCAGTGTCAATGAACAAACACCTGGCAGGTATACGAATGAAAAAATAAGTAAGGAATCAGTGGTTCAGGTGTCGAAGAGTCGATTTATTTATGGTAAGACACTCTAGATCTCATGTCTTACAGTTTAAGAATCCGAAAATTGTCGCGGTTATGCTGTCTCCGTGGCAGATGGTGTGTCTAGAGACTCAAGTTCAATTTAAAAAATAAAGATCATCACTGAAGAATGACAGGCTCTGACGAATTTTCTTTTCATTGCAACTTTATTTTTCTATTATATAACCACCGACATGAGATCCCAGCGCTCCCACCCCGAAACGGTTAATATTATTAGCAAACTTGAGAATGAGAAGATCATCGGGAGTATATCACCTCCGTGACAGATGTCCGTCCCACTGGGAATTTACTCACGAAACCAAAAGCTTAGTATGTATGCTCATAGAGAATCCAACTGTCCTGAAAGTTTATAAAGGAAAGCTTATTCCGTTTCTTCACCTTTCTCCATAATTATGTCTTTCAACGGAACGTACAACATAACCCTTAGCCGCGGCGGTGGAAAAGCTGATTCCGTTTCTGTTTCACCCAAGTCCGGTATCATTCTTGTCGACTTTAATGCAGCCGACCCCAAACAACAAGTTCGTATTGTTATTATCGTACAAAGAAAATACTTATATAAGTAATAATAGTGGAATATTATACCTGTTGGTGGTTCAGTAGCCGATGGCTATGTTATCCAAAGTGTACGCACGAAACAGTACATTATCGTCAATAGTGATGAAGCTCTCAGCATTAATTTTGATTCCTCTTATCTCTGGGTCATTCCCAATATTACCGGCTTGTATGAAATTGTTTTTTTCTTCATGCTGTAGCATGGATATCTAACTGACGATACACTCGTACATTAGGATCAGCACCACCTCCTCCAAGAACTGGCTTCCAAGTGAAAGTGGGGATGTAAATTAACTGTTTTTTTTTTATCTGTTGGGCAGTCGTCACTGACGAATTCAAATTTGTTGCAGTTTGTTATAGTCACTGGTAATAGCCAATGGAAGTGGACGCTCAAGGCCGTCACGGTACCGATTCCAGCTGATGGAGAATAAGTCTGATGATGATAATCCTGGTCCTTTATGTATTACCGGGTGCCCTGTCTGTTGGGGCATTCTGTCAGTATTTAGTCTCTCGATATGATATATCCATATCTTTCGTCAACTTTTGAGGGAAGGAATTTGAGAGATTTATCCATAAGTGCAAGGACATTGACCGTCAATAATAGAGGCTGTGACGCACAGTTCCGAAAGCATTCAATACCCCCTATTTTATCCCGATTTAGGTAAATGTCTTATTTCGATGTCTGGATGAACATATCCTGAATTGCGCTCCAGTGTCAGACAAAATAATTACCTAGGTCGATGTTCTCATATTGACAACGTTCTGGGTTTGTAATAACTTTGTATCAAAAAGAGGAAGTATGTAAAGCAGGCGACGCGCAACAAATATTGAAGAATTCGTGTCGAAAGGCCTTTGTCATCATGAACTCTGGAATTCCTCTGTTTCATCGCCATCAGGTACTATGATTCGTTTCGATAACTCGTCAGGCATAACTTCTGTTTTGTTGACATTAAATCGACAAACATGAGTGGTGATTCTAATCAGTGGTTTTATTGGGATTACAATAAGTATGTATATTTAACAAACACATGCGGTTTGGATGAGAAGCATGAGTCTGAGAAAGGAAAACTGAGACTGCGTCTTTTAATCAAAAATCGTTATTACACTTTTGATAAAATAACATGTTCTCGTCTTTCAGTCTTTGGTTTTCAAGTTGGGTTGTTAGGATAAAATTGACCAATTTCTCGACAGTTTTCCACAAGCGATGATTTTCTGGGATGAGTGAGTAAGGGGTGATTTCAATGGGTTTTGAGCAAATCTTGGACAGGAACAATGCAAGTTGAAAGTCAGAAGTAGGCTCCGAAAACCCAACGATTAACGAGGCCAACGATGAAAACTTGACATCCAGTACATTGGGATCGGGAATTCCCAACTTGGAATCTAGCGCCAGGCGGAGCTTGTATAAATGTGGACAATTTCGTGCGAAGGGGACCATTGCTTGATAACTGAGAGGTTTTACAGATGGTAGATGAATGACTTGCCAGGAGGATCGATTGGTTGTGATGGTGACCATATCTTCTAACTCTATATCAACGTCCTCCTGCGAAATCATCTCTACGAGAGTCAGACATTTTAATAGTGGCCGGATTGCTCGGAAAGGTAAATCTTCACTAGCGACAATCGATATCTTCCTAAGATTTGGACAGATTCTATGCAATGAGTCCATAACAGTAATGGTATTTATTAGGAGAGGAATCCGAATAATAGGTCAGGTCAACCAGCTTAAGTAGCTGAATTCCACGTCGAGAGGCTTCGGCCGTCATGAGATCGGAACCATATATCTCTATTGTTTTAAGGGAACGAAAGGTATGTCTTTGCTTGCTTCTTTGTCATTGTCAATTTTTTGCTTCAATAGCTCCTTCACCTCTCTGAATCCACCCAAGAAGTCGTTAGAAGATTGGGTGAACGAAAGATATTGGAGTTGAGGTAGTTGTGAAAGGGCAGTGAATAATTCTCCGGTCATACAATGGTGTGGAATAATGGCTAAAACGAGTTCCGGGAGAAGTGAGAAGAATTTGGCCAGTGAGTGAGAGATAACTTGGATATGATTGTTTTCAGGCGGAAAGTTGAATTCAAAAGCACGCAAAGATGGCGAATGGAGGGGGATTGTTTTGCAAAAAACATCCAACGTATTCGGAAAATTTATGCTGTCCAGCCGAACCTGCAGGATTTCTAACGTTGATGTTACTAGAGAGGGTAAACATTCAATATGAATATGCTCCAGCAGTCCATCCCATTCAAGAACCGTCAATTTTGAAGAAAGAAGATCCACATTAGGTCTCAAGAGTAGTGCCTGTCTAAGAGCAGCATATTCAATGCGACGACATTGAAGCTGGCGAATATTTTTTGAGTATAGAAAGAAACGGCTCCAGGACTCTGACAACAAGGGCTGCTTGAACCCATCCTATTATGTAACTCCGAATTTACATTAGGTGACGTTGAAGAAACTGCTACCTGAAACTCTCATGAATATTAGGTGTTTAGATATTGTCTTGCAGCGATGACTCATGTTGGTAAAACAGGAAACGAATCAAAAGTCTTTAGCTCAGGATCTACGACACAAATTCCTTCAAAAAAATTCTCACATTTATTTGATACATCACCAGAATCATTGTCTATCCGTGGGTTTCACAAGCAATTATTATCGCAACTCAGACTGGCCAGGAATTGAACCTGGGCCCTTCCCCGCTCTAGCAGGAGGTGCTACCATTGCACCACCAGCCCTGTTGAGTGCTTGGCTTGTTAATTGCAATAATTATCCCTGCTATTCATTCTCTATGGACCACGCATATCAGCCAACAGGGAAGGATTTGAACACTGAAAACTCCTTCCTCCACTAACTCTAGCGCAGTGATTTTTTAATCAAACCACAATTACTGGTGTACAAAGCTTCCGAATCCGGATACCTATCTTTAGAAAGCGAACTGGAGTCCATGATCAGCTTTAGGTTCGTAAACTAAATTCTAGTCCGGTCAACTAACGACCATTTACATTTTCATAGTTTTTCATACTTCTCAATGCATCTGTTCGTCAATCCTTCATTTAACGCTATCGCTTCATACTACACCGCCAACTGGCTTATAACACCATGCCCTCAAACGGTATTCACGGGGTACCTTTTCATTATTGTAATTGTATTACAAGCTCTAGTTTGATCGTCAGCATACCGTATAATATGCCGAGAATAACCTCAGATGATGTATTGTCCTTTGGTAAAAGTAACAAAGGTGCGAAGAATGCATGCTCGCGTTCCGTAACTGTTGTTCTTCGAATGAAGGTTTCCTCAAAGGGGCTCTACCGAAGGGACTTCACATTCATGAAGAGTTTAGTAAGATCACCCAGCGTAAAAAAATATCAAGGTACAGATAGGTTAGTGGTATAGGATAAATCAATGGGTAGGTTGACTGGTGGCATCCGCTGAAGTTCTATTTAAAACACATAATCTTTTCATCTGAATCCTTCCATTATCACATCGATGAGAATGCCGTTACAGTGATCATTACTGGAATCTTTCAATCGCCAACAGCCCGCGTCCCAGCCAAAGAAAAAACGCCTTCAACCGTACCATTTCCTCTCTTTCTATAGGAAAATCATACTTCAGCGAAAGGTTCGGTACGGTGGGAAGATTGTTGCCGATAACAGACGTAAACGATTGTTGGAACTACCACACACACCCACAAACAATGTCGCAAAAATCTGGAGGGGTTTATTTAGACCCAAAGCTCTGATTTTGCCTGATTTATGTTTATCAACCCATGATCATTAATTGTCAATCGTTGATAAACATAAGTCAAGTAAAACCAGAGCTTTGGGTCTAAACAAACCCCTCCAGATTTTTGCGACAAAGCTGCGACTGACAACGTTTTCATTTTTTATGACACTTTTACTTATGATAAATGTACGCCTTCCGAGTCCCTTCAAACGACGTTTTATTACTGTCTATTCGGTTTACTGCAAAGTACTTCAAAAGGAAAAAAAAGAAATTTCAATTATCAAAGATTTACAGGAGACGATACGCCAAGGCATTTTGAATGCAAGGATTGTTACTTATGCTTTATGACATTGAAGATTTAAACCGACATAGACATTCCAAAGACAATTTCAACTTACGAACGATCCAGAAGCTTTGTTCACCGTTCTCATCGCTCGGGCTTAACACGGTTTCCTTCAAAGTTCCTAATTTTGCAGGCCAATTAACAGATCACTGGAATACCTATCCGTGGTTTTCACAAGCGATTATCTCTGCCCTTTATGGAACACGCATATCGCCCAATAGGGAAGGATTAGGAACACTTGACAGCATTACTATCGATGGGTATCCCTTAGCTCCAGGACACTAATTTTCTAATCAAACTACAACTGCCATATACGACACTTCTGAATCGGGTGCTTTCTTAGAGAGTGTACTGGAATTCATGATGAACGTAAGGCTCATGATATATATCTTGGTCAACTAACGATATGTTTATATCATTCTAGAACCTCAGTCTTATACTCCCTAATGCATCTGTTGACTAATCCTCTATTAGACGGGATGCCTTGGTATGTACATATAACACCTTGCCCTCAAACGGCATTCACAGGCTTTTGATTGTTTTACAAGCTCTAGTATGCTCACCCGTATATATATCCAGGAATAACCTCAGATGATGTATCGTCCGTTAGTTAAAGAGAAACATACTGGTAAGTTGCGGCTAGGTTAGTGATATATGACAAGACTACTAAATCCTCAACGGGAAGATTTAACACTCGATGCCGATATTACTGTTTGGGAATTAAAGTATTTAGCATTACAGTAATCTTCCAGTGGGCGACCACCCGCGTCCCAGTAGAAAATCACCTTCAACCGCACTGTTTCCTCCGTCCCTTCCTGTCTTCACATAGGAAACCATCCTTCAGCGACCACAACAAAACCAAGGGTTTAAGTGAAGAATCTATTCGTCTATAAAAGCAAATAGAGATCCAGAACAATCCATCAAAACGGAAGACATTCTTCGAAGTTTATTTATAGCCACCCCGAACACCCCAAAAGCGCAATCATACGCGTCATCACTTCCACCATCGTTATTTTGCCTTCGGTTTCTAAAGAGTATCTGATTGCTTTAAATGTTTTGGCAATTCGAACGCATTATTCAGTTCTGGTATGCTTTCATCGAAGATCACTGGATAACATATATATTCATAACTATGTATATACAGCATGCAAGCGATTGTGCAGTTGCCAGAAGTTAATCTTGTAGATTTTAATTTATCTTTTCTTTTCTTGTTCGTCATGTAAACCAGAGTAAAAAGCCCCGAAGACAATGTACCTTGCAGAGTAGCCGGTTCATAATCATGTAAAAAAATATTCCACAATCGTCCTCTGCAAAGGCCGATACAGGAGACGAACTCATTATAGGTAATATCGTCTCCTGTCACTTTGCCTTGAGTAAAGGTCATTGGTTTACATCCTCGATATTGTCCGATCTTCAATTTGTGTTTATTGTCAAAGATCAATGGGGACTCTGGTTGCTCTTGGTACGCATGTGTGGTTATATCTTTATGGCAATCAAACAAACCGATGATAGTTGCTGACCTTGGAGTCGTTCCGGACTAATCCAATACAATCCAATGCGTATTTGGACACTTAGTGTCACTTACAGAGCATTGTGAGTGAGAGTAGAGAAAGGGATGAACAAATGTGGGTTCTTGCCTACCCCCCGCCATCAAATTCTTCGTTGAAGGGAGAGTTCCTGAGTTTGTTATGATGTATCGTTTGATGAAATCGAAGCTTTGACAATCTCTCATCAAGTCTTTTGAAAAGCATAATTTAGTTTTTGAATACTTGTCACCAAAAAATAAATACGGAAACACTTGGTGCATCTAAGGAATTTATTGAACAAACACATAATGCGGATAAAAGACATTAGTGATACTACTTCTGATCACAATGAGAAAAGGAAAACGAGATCGCGTTTTTTTGATCAGAGATCGCTCGGCAATCCACAATTCTGTCAATGATCACAGACAAAGGAAAATTGGGATCATGTTTGTTGATCAGAAATTGTGATTACACTTTTGAGTGCGTAATAGCATGTTCTCGTCCTCCAATGTTCGATTTTTTATTTCGGTTGTTATGATGAAATTAACCAATTTCTCGAGGGTTTTCCATGAACTGCGGTAGCCTATAATTTCAATGGGTTTCGAGAAAATTTTTGACAAGAAAAATGCAAGCTCAAAGTCAGGAGATTCCAAACCCCCTTCTAATGAAGTTAAGGATGAAAACTTGACATCCAATGCACTGGGATCGGGAATTCCCAACGTGGAATCTAGCGTTAGGTTGAGCTTGTATAAATGTGGACAATTTCGTGCAAAGGGAATCAGCGCGTGATAACTGACAGGTTTGACAGATGGTAGGGTAATAGATTTCCAAGAGGATCTATTAGTTGCAATGGTGACTATATCTTCCAGGTCCGCATCGACTATGCTATTTAAAACTATCTCTACAAGAGCTGGACATTTTAACAGTGATCGAATTGCTTGGAAGGGTAAACTGTCTGCGAAAATTGATATCTTCTCAATATTCGGACAGGTTCTATGTAACGACTCAATTGAAGTAATAGTATGATCGGGAGTACCCAAATAAGTCAAATCAGCTAGCTTAAGCAGCTGGAGGCCACGTCGTAAGGCTTCGACCATCATGAAATCGGAGTCAAATATGTCTAATTTTTCAAGGGAATGGAAAGGTATACCTTTCCCTGATTCTTTGTCATCGTCAAATCTTCTTTTTGATAGCATTTCCATTATATTTTCATCCATATACAGAGAATAGGAATACTGGGACAATGAGAGAGCTTGGAGTTGATGTAGTCGTGAAAGGGTGGTGAATAACTCTCCCGTCATACAATGAGGTGGTAGACGAATTAAGACAAGTTCCGAAAGAAGTGAGAATAATTCACCCAGTGACCGAGAGATAGCTTGAGTATCATTATCTGCAGGCGGAAAGCTGACTTCGAGAGCACGCAAGGAAGGTGAATGGAGGGGAATTGTTTTGCAAAAAATATCCAGTGTATTCGTGTTCTTTATCGTATCCAGCTCAAGTTGCAATATTTGTAACGTCAATGTTACCAGAGAGGGTAAATATTCGATATACTCCGACGGTGCATCCCATTTAAGAAGAGTCAATTTTGAAGAAAGAAGATCTACATTGGGTCTCCAAAGTAGCGCCTGTCTAAGAGCAGCGTGTTGAATTTCGTGACATTTAAGCTGGCGGATATTCTTTGAATATAGAAAGAAACGGTGCCAGGACTCTGGCAACAGCGGCTGCTTGAAGCCGTCCTATTGAAACGATTTCAGCATCCTTTTTGTTGTACAATTTAATTTTTTTCTTACATCGTCAAAAGGTGAAAGCACCCTCAACGTGTCATTAACACTGACAGTATCCCATATGGATTGTATGGAATGGGTGAACCATAATCTGCACACTCGGGCAGCAACAGTACACGTGTGTCGAGACAAATATGAAAAGATTTCGTTGAGATGGTCTGAAGTGCAGAGTATCTGATGCATTATGATTTCAAGAGAAGTTATAGGAGACTTTTCGTTCAGAATTGTTTAAAAAGAAAACGAAAGATGTTGGAAGGTTGCTTGAACTGATTGCCGCCGAGATCAACATTGACGCCACCACCACATGCCCATCGTGATCCACGTGCAAAACCAACTGCGACGACATTTTGTGACACTTCTACTTTTTACAATAATGCGCGTCTTCTATGTCTCTTTGAATGTTTTACCACTGTTGATTATCGAAATGACGACACCAAGGCATTTGGTGAATGCAAGGGGTGTTACCTATGACACTAAGAGCCCGTTCGGCAACCGCGTGATTTGATGAATCACCCTATTAGCTTGAGTGAAATCATGATTCCGCATGATTTGCGAAAAAATGGCCTATTCGGTTGCTCACAACTCCATGGAATCGCGATGCATGATTCCACGAAATCATGGCCATTTTGCAAAACTGGTCAGACCAGTTTTGCAAATTTTCAAAAACCAACGCGCTCAACTCCAATTTTCGGCAGCTTCGGCATCAACTACAATAGCGCACTTTGTCTGGAACTCTTTGTTTTATTCTCCTCATAGTTCGATATAACATGTATTTAATTTATTGCCATTTCAACTATTTTTTGTCCTCTCATTAATTTTACAATGGAAAATAAATCCACTTTTCTTATTCTGTTTTATTTTATTTTATTTCCAATCAAAATCTGACTTCGGGACTGTACTCAAGTAAAAGAATTGTGTGAACAAATGTGAGATGCCTATCTAGCAGTAAACCCTATTATACTATTTTGTTTATATCTGGCATGATTTTCGTAGGCAAATCTTTTTTATTTTTAGTAAAACTACTAGTTACCCTATGAGCCGGTACAGCGGAATTGGTTCCATCTTTTGAGAAATGCAAGTTGAAAAATCTGCGTTCGGTAACAGAAAAATCTAAAATCACACCAAAAAATGAATCATGATTGCGGAGGTCCGAAATCATGATTTGGTTTGCATCCGGTTGCCGAACGGGCTCTAAAGATTCAAACAATCATTCCAAACACAATTCGGAAGGTGAATGATCCAAAATCATCAATATCTCTGCTCGATCTTGCAGGTGAATTAATAGATCCAATAAGTTACCAGAATATATAGAAGTCGTAATCCTCACAAATAAATTTCCCCACGACTTTCTCCAGAAAAAAATACGTATTGGCGACTAGGGAACACCTAGCAGTATTATCATAGATGGACGTCCTCTTACTATATTGATGAATTAATCAGAACTGGGTGAACAAGTCAACAAATATTGGAGAAGCTGAATTCATGTCAAAAGCATTGTCGTGAGCTCTGTCCATCGTCAAGGAGTTACGGTTCCACTGATCTATCATCGAGGAAGGATCCGCATTTTTCAAAAGCATGTTCCGTTTCGATAACTCGTCAGACATAACCAAGCCTGAGACAACCAGAATGAGATCTTCTTCCAGTCTACAAAGTTGTAATAGCATGACGGATAGCTCGCTGGTCATGTAAGAAGTTGGAACGTTCGATGAAATAATCCTTGTGAGGAATTCGCTTAGCAACCGAGGCACGACCTTGGTATATCCATTCAGGGGCTTGACATCCAAAATAAGGATACATAGGGAGGACAAACGTACAGGTATCGTTATACGCCGATCGTTTCCGAGTTCCAATAGAAATAGTGTTCAAGAGAAAAACAGAAAAGGGTCACATCGAAAACATTCATGTATCGTTGTCAACTGGTTGTGGCCAAGTCGGTGTAATCACACGCAAACATACACTCAATATTTTGGAGACAACATCTAATGCAGAGATAGCTTTTGATTCTCCCCGGCCCCTAATATTAAGACGCCATCCTTATCCGATTTTAAACTAACTGCACGACCAACCAACAAGCCAACTATGTAGACTAAGTGAGTTACAGCCGACACGCTTGTACGGCATTAACGTTCGTGTGTTGAACTACTATGAAAATGTTCCAGGAATGTAAAATCCTGATATTCTATACCTTGAAAAAGCACTCGAAGGGGCAGAGTTCGATGACAAAAACTTGAATAGCAGCCGTGATTCATGAATTGACGATATGAGAGACCAGGTATATAGGTTGAGAGATTTGGATAATAATGGTCGATAGGAGGAAAGAAAAAGGATTGCGTCGTATCCTCCTATTTTTTCATCGTCGTCGGGTGAGAAAAACGATTCCGGCGTGACGTTACGCCATGCTCGGAAACTCGGCGGCCACGTGGACGAACCTTGAATCAAGTCTTTTCGCTACTATCGTTCTCTAGAAACAATATTTTAAACAATATTTTAATTATCTTAATCACATTTTTTCATACCCCGCAACCATACCTCGTATTTTCAAGTTCGCTTCGAACCGATTCAAATTTCAAATTTCATGCAAGTCCATCTTGGTTTGTTTGATTACTCGACGAACACGATTCATACCTTGAGATGGTTATCGCTACATGAGAAAGAACGTTTTAGCTTGAACTAATTTAAAGGAAGTTTCATTCAGCTGACGGTTGGATGGTTGTGCCAAAACGGTAGGAGGTTCAGGTAGAAAAGTCGTACGCTCCTAAGGCCTAAACGTTAGTGAGCAGAATGTCCCTCTCAATATATCTGATAATTAAACAAAGACCAATTAAATTGACACTTCTAGCCATTAATCCCAACCCATCCCCTAGGTGCGCCACATCCGCACTCATACTGACAGGTACTTGATTATCCTTCTGAAATGGCAACTCATTTTCCAGAAAAAGTAAATAGCCTCGATTCTCTTAAATTTGATTCACCTCTTATCCAAGATCGGGGGGAAATAGGAGCTATATCAATGAATCCCGGACTCCCCCTCAGGAGAACTAGACGATACTCATATAGGCCATATATGGCCCTTATAGCCCTGGTGACGCGTTTAGTAAAACACGTACGTAACATGATACATCTTGATACATCCCAGAACTTCAGGCTGGCGGCTTTTGTTCTATATCCATCAGTCCGGTTTGATTACCGGGAGTGTGCTGGAGCGGGAAAATCACCCATTGTAGTGCTAGCGGATATATCACGACTATCAATCCGGGAGATGCATACCACCTCGTATACGGTACTTCAGATTGGTTCCTAACAAGAATACCTTATTGTTGTTTTCCGAGAGATGTTTCTTTAACCAAGTTCCTCGAAAATCATTACAGGGTGCAAGGCAATAGTATGGTGCAGTTTAATACCGACTGGTACGTTTGAACGTTATTCCTATATTATCACATGCAAGCAAGTCGGTGTTCTACTAATTCGTTACAACAGGATGCACAAATATGATCGCCAGAACCTTTGAGAATTTCTTCAACACCAGTAGTTGCCGACCTCACTGCAAACTTTGAGAAAGCATTCACACACTTACATACACACCGAACCGTTTCTCGCCTTCTCACCATCTCAAGGGGGGAAAACGAATTGATTATATCTCAACATAAAGTTCCGAATGAAAAGACACTAAGGGTGTATGGAAAAGATCTGTCCGTTGTATAAAACTGAGGGAGTTTTACGACTAATCTATATTTCTCCAAAGTTCTATCACAAGAAACACCTCTCATCTTTACTACAGAATTTTCTTGAAATTCATTATCTTCACTGTTTTATCTTGCCTTGCCGATTATTCCCGTGATCGATGCCGCACCAATTAGTAAGTACATCTCATTCTGCTATATACTGCTAGTACTGATAAAGGCCTTGTTCTAAATACTCTGGTGATCCGGCAACCTTCTCCAGTACCGGTATGTTTTAATCAGGGTCATTTCGACAACATTCATTCATGAGTGTTTGTAGCAAGCTACCGATTGCGGGGTCGCCGGAAGCCAATCTTGTAAGTTCTATAATTGACTTGCAACCCTTTATCATTCCATTCACGACAAACCTTCAGGTAACATCGTCATACCCGATACAACCGCACCTTGTGGAGTAGCCGGTTCATAATCATGTAAGTCAATTCACTTCCTTTACGGTCCCTCAGGATTATTGATATATTTTCAGGTAATCTTGTGCCGGTCTCGGATGATACTACACCCTGTGGAGTAGCAGTTTCACAATCGTGTAGGTTACATTATTCTTCTACCCTTCTTTCAAACTTATTGATAACTTCCTAGGCAATATTACATCAGACTTAAAGTCATGAGAGTCGCCGAAAAATAATATTTGAAACTGAATCGGCATTAATATAACCTTCTGCCCTCAAATCACACTCCTGACATACGTTCCACATTTTATTTTATTTTTTGACAATAGAATACTTTTTTGCGAAATAGCTGGGTTCACATTTCTCCAAGATATAATCTAACTCGGAAGAGACTAACGAATGGTTATGCAATATCATCTCAGGAAGATTATCCTGGTTTTTTGATACCCTTCTCTTCCTTTCCTAATTTATCTTTTCATCCTTGATGCGCAGCCGGGGCGAGTCTTAGAGACTTGAACTGTAATCATCACCATCTTTATTAGATACCAATATATATTTCATCAAGTCTTTTCAGACGTATATTTTGGGTTTGTTGGCCCCATTAGGACATGGTAGTTACATAAACATTCGGCTTCCCTTGAAAGCCGGAGAAAGTGTATATGCGCACAGGCAACGACACTGGAAAGTATTCTTAGACTTCAACAAAAATCTTCAGCCAAGAAGTAATTCTCAGAAGCTAGAACGGGTTTATATTCTATTCAAAACACGGGTTGCAATGGGTTCTTAAATAACACCAGCACCACAAATAACACAGAAACACATTGTTTTGATAAAAACATTTTGAAAATTCGGTCCAGCTGAAAGAGGTTGTGTTATATGATTGAACAAACACATTAAATTCGGATAAAGAACATGATACTGCTTCAGATCATAATGAGAAAGGAAAATTAAGATCATATTGTTTGATCATAAATTGTAATTACACTTTTGAGTACGTAATAGCATGTTCTCGTCTTTTAATGTTTGAATTTCGAGTTGGGTTGCTATAATGAGATTAGTCAATTTCTCGATGTTTTTCCATGGACCATGAGAATCTGGAATTGCAATAGGTTTCGAGCAAATTTTGGACAGAAACACTACAAGTTCAAAGTTGGGAAGGAGCTCCGAACCCCCGACATCTAATAAAGTCAATGATGAAAACCTAATGTCTGTTGTAAATGTGTTAAAATCGGGAATTCCCAACTTGGAATCTAGCGTTAAGCGGAGCTTGTATAAGTCTGGACAGTTTTGGGCGAAGGGGACCAGTGCGTGATAACTGAGAGGTTCTTCAGATGGTAGGGTAATTGCTTTCCAGGAGGATCGGTTAGTTGTGATGGTGACTATATCTTCTAGGTCCATATCAACGGTCCCTACCGAACATATCTTTACAAGAACTGGACATTTTAGCAGTGACCGAATTG
This sequence comes from Clathrus columnatus, assembly GCA_020884735.1. Taxonomy (NCBI): domain Eukaryota; kingdom Fungi; phylum Basidiomycota; class Agaricomycetes; order Phallales; family Clathraceae; genus Clathrus; species Clathrus columnatus. The sequence continues at coordinate 3,293,313 of BPWL01000002.1, forward strand.
CTTGGAAAGGCAAACAGTCATCTGTAATAACCACCATCTTTACAAGGTTCGGACAGATTCTATGCAACGACTCCATAAAAGTAATGGTATGGTTAAGAGGAAAACCCGAATAAGTCAAATGAACCAGGTTAAGCAGCTGAATGCCACGTCGAAGGACTTCAGTCATCATGAAATCGGAGTCAGGTATGGATGATATGTCTATGTGTATTCTTCCAAGGGAACAAAAAGGTATATCTTGTCCTGCTTCTTCATCGGCGTCAAACTTTCTTTTCGGTAGCGTTTCTATTAGATCACCCTCCATAGAAACAAAATAGGAATGCTGGAGTAATGAAAAGGTTTGGAGTTGAGGTAGTCGTGAAAGGGTGGTGAATAACTCTTCGGCCATACAATGAGGTGGAAGACGCAGAAAAATGATTTCTGAAAGAAGCGAAAATAATTCGGCCAGTGATCGAGAAATAGTTTGGGTATCTTTATTTGCAGGTGGAAAGATGAATTCGAGAGCACGTAAGGAAGGCGAACGGAAGGGGATTGTTTTGCAGAAAACATCCATCATATTCAGATTCTTTATGGTGTCCAACCGAACCTGCAATGTTTGTAATGTCAAGGGTACCAGAGAGGGTAAATATTCGATATACTTCGACGGTGCATCCCATTGAAGAATAGTCAATTTTGGAGAGAAAAGATTTATGCTGGGTTTCCAAATTAGCGCCTGTCTAAGAGCAGCATATTGAATTCCGTGACATTTAAGCATGCGAATATTTTTTGAATATGGAAAGAAACGGCACCAGGACGCTGGCAACAATGGCTGTTTAAAGCCATCCTATTAAAATGGGTTTTGGCCTCCTTTATGCCATACAAATTGGCTTTTCGTACCTTATCAAAAGGTGAAAGCCACTCCCAAAATGTCGTTGATGTTGACAATATCCCATATGAATTGTATGGAATGGGTAAACCATAGTTTGCATACTAGGGCAGCAACAGTATGTGTGTGCTGAGGTAAATATGAAAAGATTTCGTTGAGAAGTTCTGGAGTGCAAAATACGTTATGCATTGGTAGAGGATTGTTCGTTTGGACTGAAAAAAGAACAAAAAAAAGTTTGTTTCCGTCGCCACCACACGCACCCATAAACTACCAATGCTTGATGACGACGACTATCTTTATCATACTTCCGGGTCCCTTCAAACGTTTTACTTATTTGAATGGTGCCCCGTCGAACCAAAGTTCCACTAAAAAATGAAGAAGAAAAGGAAATCCCGATTATCAAAGAGACGATACGTTAAAGGGCATTCCGTGAATACGAGGGTGATGTATCGGCGCCGGGAATTATCTACATGCTAACCTGAAATCCTCGTGAATATTAGGTGATTGGGAATCTCGGAAGATATATCTTGGAATGGTGGCTCATATTGGTAAAACACGAATTAAAAGTATTTTGCCTAGGATCTGCCACACAATTTCCTTTAAAAAGTTCTGGACTTTCCAGGCGAATTAATAGATACCCGAAATATTTATTTGTGGTGTTCACGAGGGATTGTTTCTACAATTCTTTACGGAACACGCGTTTCAGCCAACAGAGAAGGATATGCTTGGCGGTATTACCATGAATGGACGTCTGAAGAACCCTTCCTCCGTTAACTCCAGCACAGCGATTTTTTAATCAAATCACAATTACCCATAGACAACGCTTCCAGATCTGGGTACTTTTTTAGAAGGCGAACTGGAGTCTATGATCGGCTTTAGGTTCATAAACAGGGGTAACTAGTACTAACAACTATCTACCCCCTCATGTTTATCTCGTTTTAGAACATTTTCAAAACATTGGTTAACCAATTCTCTATCTAACGGGAACCCATGGTACTACGCCGCCAACGTATAACACCTCGCCCTCAAACGGTATTCACGGGGTTTTGATTGGTTTTGATTATTCTATTATAAGCTGTAATTCGATCATCGGCATACGATACCCCAAAAATATTCAGGTGATATATGGTCCATGGTTAAAGCAATAAGGGCGAAGGATGCATGCTTGCGATCCGTTACGGTAACTCGAAAGCCCCCTTCATAAACCGCGTTACCGTCCCGTCGCCCTTCGAATGAAGGTTCCCTCGAAAGGTAACGGATCACACCCACCAGGAGTTTACTGGGATCACCCAGCGTAGAAACATACTGGTAAGTTGCGAATAGGTTAGTGGTACATAACAAATTCTTTGAATCAATGGGCAGATTTACTGGTGGCATCCACTGAGATTTCTATTTGGGACACATTGTTTTTTCATCCTTCCGATATTCCGACGGCCCGCGTTTCTGCCAAAACAAAAATCCCGTACCGTTTCCTTCCTTGTCTTCCCATAGGAAAACCATACTTTAGTACAAGGTTTAAGAAATAATTAATCTGTAAAAGCAAAGGCAAACTGGCAATCTATCGGAACAGAAGACATTCTTACAACAACCCTCCTACAACCCCTTCTCCAAAAGAACTCTCAATGATGGATGCACTTCATCACTTTCGCTAATTGCTTTGTACACTCTTCCAAGGATTGGTGCAGCACCAATTGGTAGGTTCTCGTTACGTAAACAATCGATTTCTAATAAGTATCCGATTGCTTTAGCTGTTCTGTCGATTCGAGAACCTTATCCAGTATCGGTATGCTTTTATTCATAACTATTTATAGCAAGCAAGCAATTGCGGAGTTGCCAGAAGTCAATCCTGTAGGGTTTAATTTATTCTTTCTCACTTGTCGTATAAACCAGATTTTGCAGGTAATATTGTAGAAGGCCCCGAAGACGGTACACTTTGCGGAGTAGCCGGTTCGCAATCTTGTAAGAAGAAATGTTCCACAATTGTTTTTTTGCAGAGGCTAAACTATAGGCAATACCATCTCCATCTGTTGGATGTACAAAATGGTCACCCTCTCACCCTGACATTCTCCCCAAGTTGCCAGTTCGTTATTCGCAAAGCAAACAATGCGAACATGGAGTGAAAGCATAGAGGAGAGATCTGATCCGGAGTAAATGATAATCAACCATCTATATTTTACATAAGCAGCTGTACATACCCTGAGGCGCCGGTCAGAAGACCTCACGTCTTCTGACCGAAGCCTCAGCCATATTCTACACCATCACCATAGTGATCTTTCTCTCTCCCTAGGTCTTGTGTTTTTTCTCTGGCCTGTATACCGTTTCGTCTTATTATCATAGATATCCAATAATTTATTTTTATAGAACGCAAATCATAAATATAAACAAGTGCTTCAACCTAATAGGTTGCACGTCTGGTTATACGAACAGAGAGATCCCCTTTCGGAGGCAGAAGGCCGGTACCTAGATGTCCCCAATCCAGTTGCGGCCGTTCAGAACATGATGGATCCGCAAGTTCAACGCCCACAAGAGATAAGAATAAGGCAATGAATATCTTTAATTCCCCTGTCGCGAAATGTCTACAGAACAATGGGATAAACTCAATACTCTTCCTGTTTCTAAAAAAACAATATACCTTCCCTCGCACATTGACACACCTCCACCAAAAGGCATTGTATGATTCGGCACAATACGTCCATTTTTCATAAATTTTGCGGTTCCAAGGTATCTTTCTGGAATGAACTCTGTAGGATTCTTATGAATCTCGTCATCCATGTGTACACAACGCGTATTGCATATGACATAGTCTCCTTCTCGAATACGATATCCTCCGAGTGTAGTTTCTTTCCTGACAATGCGAATTGAAAATGAGGCAGAAGCGTATCTTAAGGATTCTTGAATGGTTGAGGTGAGAAGTGGAAACGATCCTTCAAGGATCCATCGACAACGCGTTTCATCTTGTATACGCGGGTTATTCCTAATCCAGGTATCTCTTTCTGCATCTATTTCTTCAATTATTTTTGTCAGACCTTCAGGTTTTTGAAGTTGAAGAGCTATAATCCAATATACGCCCTGCATTGTGTTTGATTGAAAAGCCCAGATATCACCTGTGAAAAAATTGGCTATATCTCTCGACGACTAACAAGATGAGTGATATCGACTTAGTTCGGGGATAAGATTCCAATACATACCCATTTTGCCTCGTTAGCAAGTCTTTCAACTTCCTGAATAAACTCTGAACAATCATCATGAGGTTTTGCGATATAACCTTCAGTTAATTTGATAAGTCTCTCTCTTGCGTTAATATACTTTCGTAACAAAAATCGAGGTATGCTCGTTTGTAGCATCAAAAAACCTTGATCAAACGTTCGGAAGAGTTCGTATGATTCTCGTGTGGGATAGGTCTTTCCGAAAAATGTGTATTGCATAGCATCGTAGGCGGGGGACCTGGTGACAGATAAGAGTTTGGTGATTTTATTATCGCCACAAAAATCATCCAAGGTCTTTTGAATGCATTCGTATGCAAACATGCCAAAGCGCTCGTGAAGTTTATGCACATTTTGAGGAGAAAGATTGTCGTATTGAAATTTGAAGAGGGGCCCGAGATGTATAGGATCACTAAGGTGTTTCGGCATCCCCATTATAACCTCGGCCATTTCGTATCTGATGGGACTATATTCAAAAGTCTGTAATTATTTGTTAAGGAGAGTTAAGTCCTGATAGAGGATACTACAAACCTTCGCATCACGGTATACAGCACTTATCGTGTCTGGGGAAGTGATGTAAGTGTATTCCTGTCCTGCTGCTTTGATTCTGAATACTGGACCGAACGCCTTTCTAAGAGAGCAATTAAACATAACCGATATTGATATGAAACGACGAAACTTGCATAGCTTTTTGAAAAACAGCATCAGGATCTTTCCCCAATTCAATCGCAGAGCCTAACCATGGAATCCTATATTTTACAAGAGGTGGTCTTCCAGATTCATCGTCGTCCTTGTTGAGTATTTTGTAAATTGAGAATGTGATAAGACCGATGATAGCTAGGATAACTTTATCTCTGTCCATTAGAGTCGTGAAGAGCATGTTAAAGGACATCTGTATTTACATCAAAGAGCATTATGAAACATCGTTCCTTTTTACGGCATGTTATGACCTGCATGTCACCTAGTGGGTAGATTTGAATCTAGATAGATCTTATGTTTATGGCCCGACTTGAGAAGAACTGTATGATCAGTAATTCGGCGGTCAAATCAAATCACTCTTCGATAAAAACAAGTATCGATGTTCACAGATGCTCACATCGTTGGTGTCGTCTGCAAACAATCTCCGGATGGCTGGGGAACAGTGGAAGGGACGAGGTACGAGATGACCTAGCCGTGTGGTACGTCGTAGGTGAATGTGGGTGTCAGTTGTTTGTGCTAAGTACGTCATCACGGTAACGACTACTAGACAAATATACACTACTGACTTTACCTATTAAGTATTCTCTTTATAGGAGCATGCAGGACGACGACAAACTTGTTACAAAATCAAATATACCTTCAATACGAACCTTCTAATAGAGCGTACATAGCCTTGGACTGAACGCACGCCGTATTGAAAGTGATGTTCATCCCGATCTCAGAATCGTGTTAGTACGCATCCCAAGAAGAAAGAAGTTACGTACATTATTCAACAATACTCTAATGCCCTACAAGATGCAAGACGAAACACAGCAATGATTCTGAGGAAAGCACCAGGGTCTGGCAGGGACTTAGACAAACTGATCTGGGTTATCTAAACTGCGTAGGTACGCAGTGTTCTATTCGCCCATATACAAAATATGGGGATGCTGCTGGCAGTGATTAACATTTTACTAACTTGAATGTCAATGACAAATGTCCTTGAAAATGTGCTCTGTTGATTTATTAGTTCACGTAAACTATGCCAAAGTACTACGAGAAAAGGATGTATTCCCATTCGTTGAAAGAGATGGTGCACCAAGGCATATTGCCTGAACCAAGGAGTGTTGCTTAACAGGGTGGTATCTCAGCGACCCGGAATTATCTACACGAGGGAGTTTGAAGAAACCGCCACCTGGCTCTCTCATGAATATTGGTTACTCAGGTATTTCGAAGGATATTCCTTGTAACGATGGCTTGTATGAATACAACAAGCTACAACTGCGCAGCTCGGAGATGTCAGATGACTGAACAAACGTTCCAGAGACAATTCAATTTCCGAAGGTGAACGATCCAAAATCATCAAGGTTTGGATTAAATTAAAAGTATTTATTGTAGGTTGGTTTCTTGGACTCTACCCCTTTCAATTCTTTTGATCACCATTCTCGCCGCTCAGGTCTACATGTTAAGATCCGCCACACAGTTTCATTCAAAGTTCTACATTTTCCAGGTGAATTAAGAGGTCCATAGGAATCAGGATAGTCGGGATACATAAAAGTCATGATTCTCCCAGACGAATCTCCCTGCGATAATTTCTAGGAGAAAAATAGGTATCAGTGACCAGGAGGAACGCTTAGTGGTATCACATCAATGGACGTCCGAAAACCCCTCCCCATGCTCCGGCACAGTAATTTTTAATCAATTCAGCTTTAGGTTCGTAAATATGGGTAGGTAAGTTTTGGTCATCTAATGATCTAACGTCTTCAAAGTTTTCATATATGTTTATATCGTTTTAGAACACTTTTAATAACCGGTTGACCAATCATTTATTTAACGGGGTACTTGTGCACCAATGTAATTCGTGGGGTTTTGATCATCTTGTTGCAGGATCTTCAATGTACGGTTCCTAACACGACATCCGCCACCTTGATAAGGATAACTACACAGTTATCGCAATCTTCGTAGTACTGCCTGAACGCGTGTCACATTACAAAAGATTACCTGAAACTTCACCCAGTCTCTTTGGAGGTAGCAAGACGGATCGGTAATTTATTGCGATGTTTTGTAGGAGAACTACATACTAATTCCACATGTCAACTGTCGGCCTGTCGATTTGCGAACACGAATTCAATGGCGATACTCCCCATTTGCGGCTAACGAATTAGTTTCGACATCGCTTTTCATAAATCAGTGGTTGTCTATGAGATAAACACTGGCGAACATTTATGATTTCAGTATTGGAGTATACTTGATCGCCATGACATTACATAATGGTAAAACCAGAATGTGAACTCGATGAGGTTAGATTAAGATTACGAAATAGCTTGAGGAACCAGTGTGTAAACTTTTGGTGACGGTAGCTCGTATACCTCGAATGAAAAGTATGTCACGTGTTGACAATAGTGAAAAGGTTATTTCAAATCGCAAACGAAGGCGCATTGTTTTGCGTCATCAAAGTAAATAAAAATGACCATTCTCAAAGTTCGGTATAACGTAATGTTAACTGAAATCAAATTTTTGACCCACACTTCAATCTCTCGTCAAGTCAAACACAATTAATCCAACGGAAGCTATGTAATTGAAGAAACGCTTCATAAAACATGAGTGGTAATTCTAATCACTGAGAAAGCAAAACCGAAATCGCATTTTTTGATTAGAAATCGTGATTACATTTTTGAGCGAGTAATAGCGTGTTTTCGTCTTTCAATGTTCGAATTTCGAGTTGGGTTGATATGATAAAATTAAGCAATTTCTCGAGGGTTTTCCATAAGCGATGTCTTTCTTGGAAGAATAAGGAGGGTTTGATCTCAATGGGATTTGAGAAAAGTTTGGACAAGAACAATACAACTCCGAAGTCAGAAGTGGGCTCTGAAAACCCGACGGTTAATAAGGTCAATGATGAAAACTTGACATCATCCCTTGTAAATGCGTGAAGATCAGGAATCCCTAATTTAGAATTAAATGTTAAGCCAAGCTCGTATAAATCGGGACAATTTTGTGCGAAGGGGACTAATGCTTGAAAACTGAGAGGTTTTACAGATGGTAGGGTAATAACTTGCCAGGAGGATCGATTGGTTGCGATGGTGACTGAATCTTCAAACTTCATATCAACATCACCCCCAGAAACTATCTTCACAAGAGCTGGACATTTTAACAGCGACCGGAAAGGTAAACCGTCAGGTGCGAAAATCGTTATCTTCTTAAGGTTCGGACAGATTTTATGCAACGACTCCATAAAAGCCATCGTATGATCAGAATGACCTGAATAAGTCAAATCAACCAGCTCCAGCAGTCGAATACCACGTTGAAGGACCTCGGTCATCATGAAATCGGAGTCAGATAAGTCTATGTCTATTTTTCCAAGGGAACAGAAAGGTATATCTTTTCTTGCCTTTTGGTCGTCATCAATTTTCTTTTTTGGCAGCGTTTTCATTAGATTATCATCCGGAGACAGAGAATGAAGATAGGATAATGAAAGATGTTGGAGTTGAGGTAGTCGTGACAGGGCGGTGAATAACTTTTCAGTCATACAATGACATGGGAGATGGATGAAAACAAGCTCCGAGAGAAGCGAGAATAACCCGGCCAACGATCGAGAGACACCCTCGGTACCACCACCCACAGGTGGAAAGCTTAATTCAAAAGAATGCAAGGGAGGCAAACGGAGGAGGATTGTTTGGTGAAGAACATCTAGCGTATTCGGCCTCTCGATGATGTCCAGCTGAACTTTCAATATCTGTAATGTCGATGTTACCAGAGGGGGTAAATATTCGATATACTCTGACCGTCCGTTCCAATAAAGAACAGTCAGTTTTGAAGAAAAGAGATCTACATTAGGACTCCAAAGTAGCGCCTGTCTAAGAGCAGAATATTGAATTCCCCAGCATCCAAGCGTGCGAATATGTCTTGAATATAGAAGGAAACGGCGCCAGGACTCTGACAACAAGGGCTGCTTGAAGCCATCCTATTAAAACTATTTTAACATCCTTTCTGCTGTACAATTTTTTTTCTTACATCGTCAAAGGGTGAAAGCACTGCCAAAATGTTGTTAACGCCGACAGTACTCCATATAAATTGTATGGAGTGGGTGAACCATAATCTGCACACTCGGGCAGCAATCGTATGTGTGTGTCGAGACAAATATAAAAAGATTTCGTTGAGAACGTCTGGAGTGGAGATTACTTTATGCATAAGAAGTTATAGAAATTTGTTCGTTTAGACTGGGTGAAAATAGAGCATTGAAAAAGTTTGTTTCCGTGGCATTTGCCGTAAACATCATAATCACCCACAAAGCATCTCGTACGACGACGACATTTCATTTCTTGAGGCACGTCTTCCGGGTTTCTTTCCTTCTTTGAGCCATGCTTCGTCATTTAACTTTAAAAGTACTACGAAAGAAAGAAAAAGGAAATCTCAATTATCGAAAAAAGACGACACACTAAGGCATGTGGTAAACGCAAGGAGTGTTATGTAACCTTATAACACTAAAGAATCAAACAAATGCTATCTATTATAGCTTGGTTTTTTCGGACCTGAGCCCTCGACCAATTTCTTTGATCACCGTTCCCGTCTCTCATTGACAAGCTTACTACTAGGATCCGCCACACAGTTTCCTTCAAAGTTCTTAATTTTGCAGGTGAACTAATTGATCACCGGAATCCATAGAAGCTCTAATTCCCACAAACAAATCTCTCCGTGATTCTTTTCGGGAGAAAATGCGTATCAGCCACCAGGGAAGGATTAGGAACACTTGACGGTATTTCCACAAATGGATGTCCGAAGAACCCTTTTCTCGTTCCAGCACAGTGAATTTTGAATCAAACCACAATTACCATATACAACGCTTCCGAGTCCGAAGTCGGGTACTTGCCTTGAGAGAGCGAACCGGAATCCTTTAGGTTCGTAAACATGGGTAACTATGAGTCCGGCCAACTAACAACTATTTTATTTTCAATATGCTTATACAATTTCCGAACCTTTTTCAACGCATTTGTTGACCAACCCTCTATTCAACGGGAGCCTTCCCTTTGTACTTGTACCACACTAGCCGAATTACATCACCTCCCCCTCAAACGGCATTCACGGGGTCTGATTATTTAATCTTATAATAAGCCTCAAATTTGATCACCGGTATATGATACCCCGAAGATAATCAGGTGATCTATAGTCCATTGGTCAAAGCAACAAGGGTAATAAAGAATGCTCGCGTTCCGTAGCTCAGAAGCCCTTTTAAACCGTGGTACCGTGCAGTCGCCCTCCAAATAAAGATTTCCTTATGGGACTCAACGTATTATATGCACGAAGAGTTTACTGAGACCATGATCACTCAGTGCAGAAAACGTACTGGTTACTACAGTAAGTCGCGGATAGGTTAGTGGTATAGGACAAATTCTCAGTGGGCAGATTTACCTGCCCTCCTAACATTATTATTTAGAACACGTGTCTTTCATTATCCCGGTATCACATTGATGACGTACTTTATCATTACGGTAATCTTTCAGTGGCCGACCGCCCGCGTCCCTGCAAAAAATCACCTTCAACCGTACCGTTTCCCTCTTTCCCGTCTTCCCATAGGAAAACCATCCTTCAGCGAAAAGGTCCGACCACAAGAATCAAGGATTTAAACGAAGATTTTTATTTGTTTCAAAGGACACAAAAATAAAATTTAAAACGATCCATCGGAACAAAGGGTATTATTCCAAAAATCTTACAACTTCTTAACTAAAAGAACGCAAACCATGCGCTTCATCACTTCCATCATCGTTGTTTTGTCTTTTTTTGCTTTGTTCATTATTCCAAGGATCGGTGCATCACCAATTGGTAAATTCATCCACTTGTTGCGTAAACAACCGATTCCTAACACGTGGCACCCATGTTGCTTTAGATGTTTTGGCAATTCGAGAACCTTACCCACTAATACCGGTATGCTTCCTTAACCAAGAATCACTCAATAATATGTATTCATGACTATTTACAGCAATCCAGCGATTGCGGAATTGCTGGAAGTCAATCTTGTAAGTTCTAAACTTATCCTTTATTACTTGTCGTGTAAACCAAAATTTGCAGGTAATATTGTAGAAAGCCGCGAAGATGGTGCACCTTGCGGAGTAGCCGGTTGGCAATCATGTAAGAAGACATTCTTTGCAGAGGCTGAAAACATTAAACAAACTCGTTATAGGCAATGTCGTCTCACCATCATCATAGTCTCCTTCCTCCCTACATCTTGTGTTTTTTTTTGTCTCCTGGTTTATAGCTGGCTTGTATACTATTTTGTCTCTGTCACTATCATAGATACTAATAATTTACTTTTACATAATTGGCCTGATAGCTTGCACGTGGCATTATACGAACGAAGAGATCACCTTTTTGAGGCAAAAGACCTGTACTTACATAAATGCCCCCAATTGAGTTGCTGCCGTTCAGGACACGATGGATCCGCGAGTTCATTGGTCACAAGTAATAAAAATGAAACATTTTTCCAAACGTGATACTGATTTTGGGCACTCTTGCCAGACGCCTTTGTGAATCCGACCTAATATAAACTCAGTCAAGTAGATACGAGACTATGTATTTGTTATGTACCTAATATAAACTATAATACAATGTTTAATGTTTAATTGGAGAGGAAGAAATAAATAAAAAATGCTCACCTCAGTCAAGTAGATACGAGACTGAGGTTCAAGCATGTTCAGCGCTGATATATATATTACAGCGCGAACAAAGAATAAAGTGGAGATGGACGCACAATCGTTGATACGATTGTGTGTTTAAACAAAGAGAACGTTACGTAAAAGGGAAGAAAACATCGCAGTATCACGTGCATCTGCGGCGCTTGTCTAACACTTTGGAAATGTTTCGAGATCAGCGAATTGAAATCAATTAATATTCAATGTGAAGAAGAGGGTATGTTTTGGCAACTGATGTTTCTAAGAAGATTGGTTACCAAGGGGAATAGATATGTTCTCTAGTTCTATATCAATCTCGCAAAACGGCGAAACTCCCAACTCGGCGAGGTGTGAGTATTACATTTTTATGGGGCCCGATTCGCGGGTCAATGTAAGGTCAATCGAATTGAATGCGTTTTCTAGGGATTATATGTATCGGTTCTATAAAAGAAGTTAGCCAAAATTGTCATCAGAGAGAGAAGAGAACGCTTGAAGTCCAGGTTGTGAAGATATTGACCTTTTTGGGGGAAGTCCCAAAATTTATAGTTGTTCAAATCTGAAAAGTAGTGAAAGAATTATGGGTATGATGGCAAATTTAGAATTCATTGCGATAGAGAAATCTCGACATCGGTAAGTTTTAAACTAGGTACTCGTTATGCCAATGTAAGCCTGACCGAACCCCATGAGAACGATATGAAGCGGGAGAGTCACAGTCGACATACTCTTGCGGCAACGGTGTGTTGAATTAGTACAAAAAGATATCATGAACTGAAATTATTCATATTCTATGCATTGAAAAAAGGATTCGATGACAGAAAGCTTGAAATACAGTCGTGGCTCATGAATTGGCGATATGGGAGACCTAGTACATAGATTGTGAAACTCAAATAATAATCATCGATAATGGAAACAGGAACAGTTCAGACGGGGTAAAGGATAGAAAAAGGATTGTGTCGTATTTCTTTTCATCGCCGTCAAGTGTCAAAACGTACGCCCGCGAGACCGGCGTGACGTCACGCCTTACTAAGAAACTCGGCCACGTGGACGAACCTCGAAACTTGAACAATGAAAGTCTTTTCACTAGTACTATCGTTCTCCAGAAACAATGCCATTATCCAATTCGACTTTTATCCAACTGCATCTCGGGTTGTGTAATTTTACTCGATTATACCACTCACACGATCCATATCTTAAAACGATTTTTGCTACATGAGAACTGAGATTTCGACTCTTGAGCTAACTGGAAACAAACTTCAACTGCTGGTGGTGCCAAAACGGTAGGAGGTTCGGGTATAAATCGTACAATTCTCAAAGGTTAGTACGCAAAATGGGAATGTTTTCTCAATAGATATATCCATCTTATAATCAAATAGAAACCAATTAGATTGGTTCTCAGTTTTTGCACACGTCTTGAAATTCCATCAAATCGTTTGATCACCGTAATCCCACTTCATCTTCCGCATGTACTCGTACTGACGGGTTCCTGATCATCCTTGGGAATGGGAACTAACTCAACGGGAGAAGTCAAAGCTTTTGATTCCCTTAAATTTTCATTTTACTATACTCAAGGTCAGGGGGAAATAGGAACGCCAGGGACGGTACCCATTAATGAATACCGGAATCATCCTTCAGGGATAAGTAGAAGATAAAGATACTTGCACATCATCCACAACTATCATATATGATTCTTCCGGGACCGGTTTTCTTTTGTGCTTTTTGGAGGGCGGAGGCCGAGCAAGAGTTCGTCTTCAAATACATGGGACAAAGTGAGAAGTGAGTGCCTTGACCGTCGTTTTTTGATTCCCAGACTGTCGTATATAGCGAAGGGTTTTCCCCTCTCTGGCATATTGCGAGAGATTAGAATCCACGACTTATAAACCACTGACAACATGTGTTTAGTACTATCCTCAAACAAGTACGTAACATCCCAGCACCTCAGGCTGGAGACTTTTGTTCTATGTTCATCAGTCCGGTTTGATGACCGGTTTGAAGTAAAGATATACCGGAAAATCACCCATTATAGTGCTAGCGGAATATTTCGCGGTATACGGCAACTCAGATTGGTTCATAACAACCTTACTTTACCGTTGTTTTCCGAGAGATATTTCTTTAAACAAGGTTCTGCCGAAAGGTTCCCGAAATTGGGGAAGTTACGAACCGCAATCGTATAGGGCAACGAATACCGACCGGTTAGTTTGAACAATACTCCTGTGACAGTATTATCAATTTACAGCTGTCCTCATAGTGAATCTAGTTTTATCATTGACACAAGCAATTGGGCGTTTTAGTAATCCGTTATAACGGGATGCACGAGTATGATTACCGGAACCTTTGGAAATTCCCTCGACACTCTTGGTTGCCGACCTCCCTGCAAATTTCGAAAGACATTCACACACTTACATACACACCGAACCGTTTTTCGCCTTCTCTCCGTCTCAAAGGAAAAAAACCTGAATCGATTCTACTTCAGCGTAAAGTTCCGAATGAAACGAAACTAAGGGTGTACTACGGAGAAAATCTACTCGTTATTGTATATAAAACTAAAGGACTTTACGACCAATCTATCAGGACAGAAAACATTCTTCCAAAGTTAAAGTTCTATCACAAGAATCCCCTCTCTCATCTTCACTACAGCGTTTTATAAACCATGCAATTCTCTATCTCCTTCATCGCCGTTTTATCTTACTTTGGCTTATTGGTTATTCCAATGATCGATGCCGCACCAATTGGTACGTACATCTCAATTGTTATTTACTGCCAGTACTGATCAAGGCCTCGTTTTAGATACCCTGGTGATCCGGCAACCTTCCCCAGTACCGGTATGTTTAACCAGGGTTATTTAACAACATTCATTCATAACCGTTTTATAGCAAGCTACAGATTGCGGAGTCGCCGGAAGCCAATCTTGTAAGTTTTATATAATTGACTTGCAACCCTTTACCGTTTCATTTACGACGAACCTTCAGGTAACATCATTGTACCCGAGACAACCGCACCTTGTGGAGTAGCCGGTTCACAATCATGTAAGTTAAATATCTTCCTTTAGCGTTTTTTCAGCATCATTAATGCGTTTTTAGGCAATCTTGTCCCAGACTTGGATGAGACCGCACCCTGCGGAGTAGCAGGCTCACAATCATGTAAGTTCAAATTACTGTTCTACCCTTCTTTCAAACTTATGCATAGCGTCTTAGGCAATATTACACCGGACTTGGAGTCATGAAAGTCGCCGGAAAATGGTAGTTGAAACCGAACCGGTATGTATAATTTTTTTCCCTTTAAATGACACCCTTGACGTTCTATGTTTGTGCTTATAATAGACAAGTTACTCTTTGCGAAATAGGCAGTCAACAATTTCGCAAGATATAATTCCACAGTGATTAAATCCGAAGAGACTGACGTGTCGACGTTTACGCAACACCCTCTTTGGGAAGATCATCCTGATGATCTTTTGATACCCTTCTCTCTCCCTTCCTTCATTCTCGGTGTACTGTGACAAAACCAAAACTAGAGTCTTGAACTGTACCATCCTTACTAGATACCGATATCATCGACATATTTATTTTGAAGTCTGAAACATCAATAGATAATTTCCATCAACTCTCTTCAAATACTGCGAAACATTGAAGGAACAGTCTTAAGCTTGGAAGTCCTTGACAGATTAGTCAAACAAATTACGTAAATATGGTTTACTAAACACAAGCCTTTCATCAACCCTTGTCCTTACGGGCCTGCCTTCATCGTTGTTTCCGGTGTTTTTCCAGAGCGACGATGACTCGGAAGGCTTCGTGCATCGTGAAAAAGACCTTGGATACACTTGAAAAGTATTTTGAAAATAAAGAACATGTAACATCTTTTCACCACGGATTCCTTGTTTTAACCCTGAATTCAGGTCCAAAACCCTAATCCACGGATTCCGAGGATGAATTTTGCAATGAAATAATCCGAAAATAATTTCATCTGTTGATCCCCCCCAAAAAATGTCCTTCGACCTGTCCAAAACCTATCCGATTCTAATAGAGAGAAATAAAGCTCTAATAGCCATCATCGGTTTCCTTGCGTTTACTACCTACAAAATAATTGATAGACGTAATCAATATGGAAGACCGCCTCTTCTTAAATATACGATTCCATGGTTAGGCTCTGCGATTGAATTGGGTAGAGATCCAGATGGTGTGTTCAAGAAAGCTACGTAAGTTTCTTCTAAATCGATAAAACAATTGGATAGGTTTTGATGAAAATGTGCGTTTTTTAGGGCGATTTTTGGCCCAGTTTTTAGAATTAAAGCAGCCGGAAAAGAATTTACTTATATCACTGCTGCAGATATAATTAGTAACATTTATCGCGATGCAAAGGTTCGTAGTAGACCCATAGCCATTATCTATACCCGACTAACCATTGATTGCATCCAGACATTCGAATACACTTCAATCAGAATTGAAATGGCTCATATCATATTCGGGATGTCGAAACACCTTTGTGACGATATGTCGAGTATGGAGCATATCTTCAAAGCTCATCATGACGCTCTCAATCCAGCTGGCGCACTGAAAATTCATCATCGATATGGGGCATTCGCATACGAATGTATTCAAAACACGCTAGACAACCTTCCTAGCACTACTAAACTAAGTTATTTAATCAAGTCACCTGCCTACGACGCTGCCCTATACGCATTTTTCGGAAAAACATATCCTGCACAGGAATCATATGACCCGTTCAAAATATTCGATGAAGGTTTCATAATGCTTCAAATGAACTTACCCCGGTTTATGTTGAGAAAGTATCTCAATGCGAGAGAGAAACTTATTGATCTAACGGAGAATTATTTTGCAAATCCTCATGAAGATTGTTCAGAGTTTACTCATGACGTTGAGGAAGTTGGAAGGGACGCAAAATGGGTATTCTTTTCTCCCAATTTTCAGCGAATTCTTTTAAATTACTCTTTTAAAATAGTCGTTGAGGGATATAGCAAATTTCTTCATCGGCGATATTTGGGCTCTACAATCAAATGCGATTCAGGCTGCGTATTGGATCATAGCTCTACAACTCCAAAAACCAGAGGGTCTCGGAAAAATAATCGAAGAAATCGACATGCAAAGGAACAATTGGATTAAGGACAATAACCCAATCACCCAAGACGAAACGTGTTGTCAATGGATCCTCGATGGGTCATTTCCCCTCCTTACATCAGTCATCCAAGAAGCACTAAGGTATTGTGCTGTTGTATTTTCCATTCGCCTCGTCGCCAAAGAGACGACACTCGGCGGATACCGTCTACGAAAAGGAGAGTACGTGATATGTAATACACGCTCTGTACATATGGACGGTGATATTCATAACAACCCTACCGAGTTCATCCCAGAACGATATTTGCCAGGAACTGGGAAATATACCAAAAATGGACGTACGGTTCCAAATCATTCGATGCCTTTTGGTGGGGGTATATCAATGTGTGAAGGAAGGTACGTTGGTAACAAAAACTGGATTTTTCATTCTTTTTTCTGGAGATAACATCTTCTCATTTAATAGACATTTCGCAATGGGAGAATTGAAGATCTTTATTGCGTTATTATTATCAATCGCGAATATTGAGCTGGACCCAACGTCTTCTGAGCGGCCGCAGTTTAATTGGGCACATATGGGTACTGGACTTTTACCTCCAATAGGAGATCTTTCAGTCTGCGTCACTAGACGTTCAACTGGGACATTGTAGATACCAATTGAAGTGATAAACGTTGTCATTATTGTCTTGGTGGGATAGTTGATGAAAAGATTAATTCTTTGACTGTTCCGGAAGTTGCGTGGAGGAAAACCAGGTGAGAAAAAAACGTAATTTTTATATATTTACTTCCTCTCTGTTTAGAGTCGCTGACATACACTCATTTCCTCCTAGATCTTTATTTTTGACCCATCAACCAATTCTATAATTACAGAGATTCTTAGAATAGTTTTTTTATAATACAACCTGTACAGGAAATATTTCTCAAGAGAGGATTTTATCATATATACCATACCATTGTCACAGGGCTCGATGTTGTTTTTCTTTTTAATATCAAATATAATGCCTACTGAAATCTAGTAAAAGCTATAACCCGAACCAAACTTTTCCGTTTTATTTAGATGCCATTTTGTATTCATCGGTCGGTCGATTGGACGTTTTACATAATTACTAATATTAATATTTTGGACTTTAACCTCGACACACTTGCTAAAAAGAGAGACAGACACAGGAGATGATTCATGGATTTGGACAACCCTTCGTCTCCCTATTGCCTCCCTATTGCCCTTATCACGTGGGTTTCTTTGGTAAAGTACGAAAGAAGTCAGCAATGCTGGTCATTTGACCATTCGTCCTCCACAGTCCCTGCTCTCGGAAGCCAGTTTCTTTTGTACTTCCCGAGTGAAGTATATACGTGGGAGTAAGAGAAATCCAAAGCGGACAAGTTGAATGCATTTGCGACCAACCGTCACCACCATAAACGAAACAGCAGGAAACGCGTCGGCGACAGTACAAGAGAACACAGACAAATCACCTGCATTAATTTCATGGGTTTTGTTGATATACCTGTATCTGTCATTGTCAGACCTATCGACAATTTGGCATTGAACGTGTACTGACGAAACCCATAAACAATGTAGTCACACTAATACATCTCTTCTTCACATTCCAGCATAGTATTCTTTGCCCGAGGTCTCCCACCTCAACTGCTGACCAACAGACTGTCGGTTCTTATTTCCGGTTGATGCAGGATAAGAAATCCAGTCCGACACTTTTTCCATGGCTCACCATTCTTTTAAAAAATCACTGGGCTTTTTATGCTTTTTCAAAAACATACCAAAGTTCTCATATATGCGAGAGTTAAATAGACCTCTCGATCACTGAAAGTTAGATGAATTCATAAAGCCAAACGGGGAAATTATGGGCCGTGGAAAGATGGATTTTAGGTATCTTCATCAAAAACACTTATGATAGATGGCATTCGAGATTTAGAAATATAGGTAATTTATTGATAATTTATCAAATCCATTTTACATAGATTTGATTGAGATACACTATATATATATGGGATATATTCTGACCTCAACGTGTTGTGTCAAGTCAATGGGCACAGTATCAGCAATATCAGCTAACATTCCATCTCTTTAAAACTATTTCATCAAGCCATGCCAGAGGACATCGAAAAGAGAAATCCTTTCTTCCCACATCTATTGAGTTTTCATTGATTCAAACGAAAGAAGGGATGGAGTCCACCCTACACCCAACAAGACCTCGCCATTACAGGAGTGCCAGTCTGTACTGTCCTTTACTGCACTAAAAATGTGGGTACACGGTGAGTACTGACCACTCAATGTGCACACACCATTCTCAAAAACTTAAGGATGAACCTCAAGGGGGTCTCTTAAACCAATGCTCGTCAAGCCCAAAACATTTTTTTTCATATCAATACACAATACAATACTCAATGGCAACGCACCATCGAGCCATTACCCCCAATCTAGCCAACATGACTCCTTTTCAGCTCTTTTTTGAAGCTCAAAATCATAATTCCCGGCCAAACTCGACCATTTGGACACAAGAGAGAGAGATGCCCCGTCCCTGGCTTCAACTTGTAGGCTTAGACTGCCACAGCCTCTTCAAGGCTATTACAATGCCCAAACAGTTAATCGGTTTCTTGAACAGATGGAACACACCGGGAATCTCTATGCAAACCTGTCAGCGGGGATGTTCTATTTTTCTTAAACAAATCATTAGTGTATTGGATGACACCTTAATACTAAATACTTCAAATCACCCCGTCGTACCCAGGATCAATTTCCCCCACAGCTCAAAAAGTTACTACTTGCGCTTCAGCCTACCCACTTGTCAAAATTCATATTCCAAGTATTTACCGTGTGCATATACACACTACATGGTCTTTCCTTTATATAGATCCCAAGAATACCGCAAATCCACATTGTAATTCGGCTTTTTTTTAAAAAAAAAAACATAAAAAACAAAATTGGTTTATGTTTATGTTTAACGATTTGGTATTATGTAAATACATGTCTACCGACTAACTGGATTTCTTGTCGTGCATCAGGAGGGTCAACAAATAAGAAAGAAAAACCGACTCGAACGAACTGGGAACAGAAATCGACGTCGGAGACTCGATCTGTTATCTAGTAAAATTATACTCTAAGACCGTCGCCCATTATCTGATAGCCTCTTTTTTTTCCATGGCCCGCCATTTTTTTTGTAGTTCATCGCCCGTTATCATCGTCGTCCTCTTGATCCTTGCTGGATATATATTATGCGATAATCTAATGTGTGTTTTTTTTTTCAACAACATGATGAACTTTTGTCTCACATAGTCGAGTAAGGACTCTCGATTACTGAAAGTCAGATGAATTTTAGCTATCCTCAATATACATTTAGCAGTCATTTTCTTATGATAAAAAAAGGATTCCTAATCATAATCATAATTATCAACAATGTGTATCATATCGCACAAAAAGCATAGTTGATGAAAGAACGTGCAAGTAGAATGGACAACAAAAATAATGAAAATGGAAATGAAGGTATTGATATTGTGCGTGAGGGGTAAAACGTTTGTATAAAAGAAGAGATAATAATACACACCAAAAAAAAAAAAAACCATAATAGCAAAAGATGGGTATAAAAAAAAAAAAGTCCAGTATACTCTGTTTATCCTCTCGCCTTGACAACTTTCAAAAACCGTTTCAAAACATTCTGTTCACCATATTTAACACTTAATTTCTCCAGTTGAGATTTTCCCAAGAGAGAATTAGCGAGCATCTCCTCGTCTGATAATGTCCAGTTCGTATCGTTGTTTCGACTACTATTGCTTTTCATCGTTGATGAAGCCGGGTTTTCAGTTTGAATATTTTTGTTATTCGTATTAGCGCTAAGGGGAGTTGTTGTTTGCTTTCCTCTGGATGAAATTTGGTCATCGTCGTCGTCATGTTGGTGTATAGGTGTATGTTGGATTATGGGTTCGCGTGTGATGGACGGATTAGGAGATTTGGTGCTGCTACCGATAAGTCTACCAATTGTAGGCGTCGTTTCCGTTGGACTAAGTGGTGGTGATGCGGTGACGGTGGTTGGCCTATCTGCGACTTTTCCGTATGCCTTCTTAGTTGGTGATGAGAATGATGACGATGACGGGTCGTTTTGAATGGGTCTTGTTTCTCTAGTCGTAGTCGTATCTTCTACCACTTTCCCCGAAACTATCTTGCGGGATGATGATGATGGTGTAGTCGTTTCGTGTTTTTTCAAAGAAATACGTCCACCGCTAAGCGATTCATTGACCGCCTTTTCAACAACACCCTTCCGCACCGGTGTAGGATTAGAACTAATACTCTTTCTCGACGATGACGACTTTATGATCAAAATCTTCCTAGCATCTTCATGTCTTCCTTGATCAGTTAATCGTCTAAACATCTCCGCTTTCGTTCCAACAGGTGGTGTATACTCCTCTTCTTCCTCCTTTTCCATAGGATATATAGTAAATTCACGATCGGATGATAAATGAGGAGCATAACGCGAATCAATAGATTCAATGGATCGTACGGTAATAGGAGAAGAATAGGATGAAATATGTGGTTCACTCCATCTCGGTCTTTTTACATTCCTCTTTTTTTCTTCTTCTTCATCCTCAGATTCTGATTCTTCTTCGGCAACGAGATATTCATCACCTAAAAAAGAAGCTTCAGCTTTCTCAGCTGCTTTACGCATTGTAAGAAGTAAATGATCCGTCGCTTCTATATCACCATTACACCTGAACCAAGCTCGTTTAACGGTATCGTTTGAAAAACCATGATTGACTTCTAATTTTTTGAATACGAGTATTAGACCGTTTTCAATTAATAATTCGAGACTTCGAGCTGATAGTTCGGTTATTGATATACCAGGAGCGTCGTTTGCTGTGGTGGTGATAGGTCCTCCGCCTAGAGTTTTGTTCGGGAGAGTTTGGGATATGGAATGTAATAAAGATGAACGACGTGAAGGTGAATGACCAAAGGAAGATGATTCTTCCACTCCACGTCTTTTACGCGATAATCGATGTAATACGAGTGTTTTTGATATGTTATCTTTTGAAGAAGAAACAGTAACAGATTTTCTCTTTTGAAAAGCCACCCCGGGTGCAGGTGCGGGTACGGGTGCACGTATTAATGCTGGTGAAGCAGATGACGATCTTGGAAGTTTTGATACAAGATCAATATGGGGTAAATTCTTCTGCTGAGCCTCGGTCATCGTATGGGTATAACCCGCGAACGTACGACGACGGTGTAGTTTCTCTCCTCTGGGTTTGGAAAGATCTCTTCTTCCAGTTGTTGTTGGTGAACTTGGAATCATTGTTCTTCCTACACTGGCTGATTCCATTTGTTGAGCCGTTTTAAGTGCGTATCGCGATAACGTCTCGGTATTAACAAGCTCACTATCGTCATCTTGCTTTTTCTTCTTCCTCCTCCTTTCCTCCTCATCCTCCTCATCTTCCCACATTTGTATCCTAGATGGTACAGTCGACGCAGAAATATGAGCCGATTCAGTTACAGAACCCGAACCACCAGAAGACCTCAACGACGCGTTCATCATAGTACTAGTACTTTTACCCTTGAACTTTCGTTTTATACCACCAGCACCATTATTCATATTTTCATCCTCATCCTGTTGGTGATGATGATGATGATGATGAAATCCTTTACTAGTTTTAAATCGTTGTCGTACACGATCAACATTTCGAAATGAATGTCTTTCTTTCGGAAACCCATGTATAACCGTTGCAGCGGCGCTGGCGCTTGGGCCTACGCCAAGTGCGGATGGCGGTGCTGTGGTAAAAGGATCGCTTTCGGATGATGAGAGCATGATTGTTGTGATTACCAAAAAGATATCAGAGATGTGTTATTGTTTTAGGGGGGGCGGTTAATGGGGGTATCGATGATTTCGTGATTGCAGTGGTGTGTGGGGATGGATGGTTTTTTGGGATGACGAATGACGTTACGAAGGTTTCGTCACACACGTTTGTAGGGTCTTGTTGACGCGACAGCCTGAGTCACGGGTCGACTCCACTCTATTCATCCCAAACTAAACCATGGCGAGAATATATATTATCTGGTTGTGAGATCTGAGTAAGTGACTCAACTACTTTCAAAAAGTTGTTCCTTTTTCTCCGTCTTTGTACCCTTCTTAAAATATTTGAAAAAAAAAAACCATGGCTTGGCTTGGTGTTCGGATTTTGGGAATCTGATGGAAGTTTGATTTCGATGACTTTTTAAACCTTATTGGAGAGATCGTTGAAAAACAAGAAAAAGGGGGGGTGCCGGACATCGCCCATGGATTCGGAAATACATATCTCAGTCGCGTTCCTATTAATCTACTTATTTCAAAACACTGGCGCATTGCTGAAATTCAAAAATTAGATCACGAAAAAAAGCCCTGGAGTATTTAATATCTAAAACTAGTGCACAGTTCCTAATAATAATACCTGGCTGCAACAGGCTCCGGGGGTGGTTTGGCTCTCCGCTGAAACTCCTCCGTCTCCCGCTTATTATATATACCCGTACTGGCGCCGAGCTCATCCTGTGTTTATATTGACTAGTTTTTTTTTTTGGGCACCGTCACAGTTTTGATCGAGCCAGATATTAGTTGCACAGGTATGGCGGATACTCTCCTTTTACTGTAAGGCGATCGTTATGAGGTAAATCAGAAGCTGTGCCATAGTAAAGCTGTTCAAGGTTCGTCTAATCTTGACTCGGAGGGAGTATCAGATGGATAATGGCTTCTGCCACTGTTAGATCTGGTTTTAATCCGTACGATCCTTCAAACAAAGGGGCGCGCCATGTCTTTTTTTATTATACTTTCGAAAAGAGTTTAGATCTAGCTTGGTTGTTTAATGATGGTTTCCAATGAGAGTGCCTTCGCATAACAGTTACAAGTCTTTTTTATTTTTATTTCAAACAATACAGGTACAAGAGAATCATTGGGAGCGGGGGGTATCAAGTTATAATTTAAAACGCAAAGACTCAGGTGAGATACATGGCTATCCCTCCACCCAAGACGGTTGCTGTCAATGAACTAGCGATATTGAGGACGTCCAATTGTGAAGTTTGTAGCTAAGATGATTTTATCAGTATTTTGATCCCAGGAAGTTTTATCAGAACGTACCAATGCATCTGGAATTGAAACAGATTGTTTAAGTTGATCGAGTAAGACGTTGACAAAGGGTGTTTGATCAATGGTGCCTAGGAATGCTCCGTCCATCATGATAGGATGGGCTGTGAATGATGGTATACAAATCAATATGTGTAGGGGTCGACGAAATGAATATATACCATTCGCAACGACTAGTAATCCCAATAAGAGGAAAATAACGTATACGAAGTGTGTAGTCATTATTATCGTTGTGTGAGATGAGATGCCAGTGGGATGTCAACCTGGTGTGATGTTGCACGTGGAGGGGGGTGACCTTTTTTTATGTTACACTAGGAAAGGCGCGCAAAGCGTAGACAACAAAGGAGGGCAGTGAAACCTGAGGCAAAAACACTAGAGAAGCGGTTCTGTCTCTTTATATATCCAAAATTCTTGAGAGTATTTTTTGCTATTTGTTATTTTACTTTTTTATACTAGTCCGAGTCTAGTAAGTCTGATGCGCGTCTATTTGAGTGGGTGCTGCGTCCATCCGTATTCGCATCATTTGAAAAAAAAAAATGATGTCGGCATTATACACACTGGGCAGGAGATAGACTTCCCCGAGGACGGTATCAAAAGGTATCAAAAAAACACTCTTAAAATTTTACTTTTTCTTGTGTCCTATGGGAACATAGCGTACGTGTAATGGTTTACGTAAGGCATAGCACGGTACGCACACAGACGCACACAGATCTCTTCTCGGCATTGGCCGTTCTTTTTAATTCATTTTCAGCCATTATCCACGCCAGCCCTGGGGGGGGGCAACGTCGACACAACGCAGTGACTATCTTCCTTCCTTCCTTTCTCCTTCTCCCTCTTTCGCTTTCTTCACATCCATCAACCTTCTTTCTCGCCAGAACAAACCAGAAAAAGTCGGGTGTTTTTAACCAATCATGATAAGCGAAGAAGAAAGGGAGATCAAGTGTCCCATTCATGGATACAGTAAGTATCTCGAGCTCCATCTTTGTTTGTTCTTCTCGCCACTTTTAACGCGCACACTTTTCTTAGTTCCATTATCGAAGTTTATCACAAGTATAATCGATACGTGAGAAACCTTCTCTCTCGTCATCATCCCTATTTTCGCGAGTTCTGATTTTCTTCCCTGATTGGCTTCTCTCTTTGACACCTTTCGTTCTCACACAAAATTCAAAAAAAAAAAACCAGACCACAATTTCAACGACTACGGTGCAGTTATATTCCCGATCAGATGACAGTTCTTCTTATACAAAATGATTCTAGTTACCTCAAACAGCTAGGAACGTCTTACTATGTATGGCCCGGTGCCACCCATAACCGCTTTGAACACGCGCTCGGTTCGTCTGTCTTTCTTTTGATCAAAATCCAACCCGAAACCTAATTTTTACCCCATAGGTGTCTATCATTTGTCGAGTCTCATGGTTCGCCGTCTTCAACGTTCACAACCCGATTTGGATATCACTGAACGTGATGTACGGTGTGTTGAAGTAGCCGGACTTTGTCATGATTTGGGACACGGTCCTTTCTCTCATGTTTGGGACGGCGTATATATTCCAACAGCCATGTAAGAGGATACCTCACTCTTTTTTTTCAAAACTCAGTGCTCCTTTTTTTATAAAGTCCTGGATGTACCTGGAAACATGAGGACGCATCAGAAATGATGTTGGACTATTTGGTCAAAGATAACAACATCGATCTCAAACCTGATGAAGTTCGGTTTATAAAAGATTTGATATACGGAACAAAGCGGTATTCCGTCAAGCAGTACGTATTCATATCATAATCATAATCTCCTTCCCTTATCATCATTAAACCTTGGCATGTTGCACATTTGTTTTTTTTCAGTGATCCTCCAGAAAAAGGTTTCTTTTTGAAATAGTCGCAAATAAGAGAAATGGAATCGACGTTGACAAGTAAGAATTTTCATATTCTTTCTTATCTTATCTTGACAGGCGCGACACTAATATGACCTTTTCATTTTATTTTTTTAGGTTTGATTATATAGCTCGTGATAGACGAGCGGTCACTGACGGTTCAAGCACGGACCTCAAAAGGTTCGTATTTGAAATATTAAATCTTTTCATCTTTTGAAAAAAAAAAAAAGGCTTGTCAATACTGCACGTGTTATTCATGGAGAAATATGTTATTCGGAAAAGAACGCGTTCATCGTTTATAGTTTGTTCCAAGACCGGTTTAATCTTCATAAGATGATTTACAATCATAAGACTGGTACGAGATATCTCTTTTCTTCTTTGGGGAGTTTATATATACCCTTTTAAATAGCCAAATCAATCGAGTATATGATCGTAGATGCTTTATTAAAAGCAGACCCTTTTATGAAAATATCAGAACGCATACATGATCCTAAGAAATTCATGTTCTTAACAGATGATATACTTTTAGAAGTCGAACGTTCCGAAGCTCCTGTACGTTTCCCCCCTCCTCCCCCCCTCCTCTCTCTTTCTTTCTAAATCCTCTCCCCATTATAAGGAACTATCTGAATCCCGACAAATCGTCCGTCGACTACGTAATCGCGATCTCTACAAACTAGTCGATAAAATGTTTTTACCATGGGAATTCAAGAAAACCTGGGCTTCACAATATACACCCGCTCGAATTCTCGAAACGGCGAAATCAATGTGTGATACGGTTGATCATGAAATTCAAGAGTTGATTAGAGATTTGAGAGAGGAACATATTATTGTTAATGTGACGGTATTGCATCATGGAATGGGTGATAAATTTCCGTTGGATAATTGCAAGTTTTATGGAAAGTATGATCCGGATAGTACGTTGTTTGTTTGTTTTCTGCTATTGTATTTTTCTCTTGATGGAGTTCCTTTTTTTTTTTCTGATAGATGCGTATCCACCTCGTCGGGAAGCTGATATTTCACATCTGTTACCTGACAACTTTGGTGAACTTTTGATCCGTGTATTTGCCCGAGATTCAAGGTAGACAAACATTTTTTCTCTCCTTTCCCACCTCTCTAACGGGTTTGATATCAGATTTTATGGAGTCATCCAACACGCCGCAAGATCCCTCCAACTCCTAATGGATCAACCTCCACCAACAACAACAACAACAACAACAACACCAGCAACAACCAATCCGTCACCGTTCATCCACTCCCGAAGTACCTAGTACACCACCTCAACAATTAACAAGTCAACTCTCTGAAGGATCAATTTTCGAAATGACCACTAGTGTCGAACAAGAAGGAGAACGAGTTGTCGTTGGGGTAGCACCTAAAACCCCTAATCGCCTTCCTACCTTAAGCACCTCTCGCAACCTTTCTCAATCACTCACGATGACACCAACACCAACACCGTCACTTAATCAGTATATGACGGTTCCTATGAATTTTACACCTAAAACTCCGAATTTGAGTCGGGGTAGTGGTGGTGGTGGTAGTGGACCTACTACTGGGCACGAACCGGAAGATGAGGACATGACACCTCGGAAATCAGGATTAGGTGCTGCTGCTACTATTAATTCATCGTCATTGTTGAAGAATAAAAAGAACTTGAAGAAGAAGAGGGATGATGTTGATGATGATGATGATATTCAGGGAGACAAGGCTCCGCTTTTTAAGAAGCAGAAAGCGTAGTCTTGTCCCCCCGTATCAATTGGTTGGGTTTCATTTTCCTAATTTTCTTACATTACTTGTTTTACGACAATTTTTCCCTAGTTAAATAATGAAATCGGAAAGGAAAATGTTGAAAGGATTCCGGGAAAACTTTTTTTTTCTTATAGTTCACATTTTTTTTCAAAAGAATTAACATAACATAATTATACATTTGATTCTCTCATTTAATGCCTTGCTCTGTGCACGTTTGATTATCTTCCAAATTAAAAAGAGAAGAGAAGAGAAGAGAAGAAACGTCGAACGTGGGTTTGAGGGACGAAGAATGGTATCAAAAAAACGTGATCATAGGAATGTCCGTTTTCAGTTACTGTTTACAGGAATTACCTTTCCTAAAGGTGTCTTTGTCATAACTGTCAACACTTCAAATAAGACCTGTAAAAAGAAAGAGCGGTGAGATTGAGATTTAGAAAACCCGTGATTTTTTTATAAATAAAAAAAATAAAAAAAACACATACATCAGCAGCAGCCATAGTCGTCAGTTCAGCATTAGTATCATAAGCGGGTGCAACTTCTACCAAATCGGCGGAAACGATACGTAAACCATCTAATCCTCTTATAATAGCACGAAGTTCACGGGTTGTCCATCCACCTGTTTCTGGTGTTCCTGTAGCTGGTGCGAATGCTGGATCTATTGAGTCGATCTACGGGGGTGAGACATGGAGAGACGAGAGAAAAAGAAAGAGGGAACATACATCTATGGAGAGATACACGGGTTCATCGCCTACGGTATCTTTGATTTTCTTGATGATACCATCCACTCCAAGTGTATCTATCTCACGTGCTTCGATACGGTGGAACCCTGCGTTATCATCATTATCGTAATCGCCCATGTTAGCGAGAGTTGTTCGAATCGCCCCGTGCTGTTTTTTTTTTTTTAAAAAATTATTAAGGATAAAATATTAAGGGAAAAAAGGTCTCGCCAGCTTACGATTGAAGATCCATTCTTTATCAAACCTTCTTGAGATGCCCAATAAAAATATGTCCCGTGATTTATAGCCGCTTGATCTGAAGGCGCACCACCGAAAACGCTAATCATAAATAAAAATAAAAAAAAGTAGGGTTTAAAAAACAATAGTCCCCCGTTGATAACAAAGGAAAGAAAAAACTTACACAGGTTTCCAAGTATCCAAATGTGAATCAAAATGAATAACACTTATTTTACCATAAGCGCTATATATAGACCGTAAAATAGGAAGAACAATAGTATGATCTCCGCCAAGCGTAATAACACGTGGATGTTCTTTACCATCTTTCGATATCGGAACATGAGTAACGTTTTCAAATGATGCTAAATAGTCTGCATTATCTTCTTTTGAAAATTCAAATTCGGGATCTTGTTTACGACGAAGACGGAGTTCTTCTAAACGTTCTGAATCGCGGAGGTTTCTGTATTGATCTTTGAGAGATGTTGCTGGAGTGCGGTGTAATAGTTCTTGATGACCTTCTCGGATTTGTTTGATGGCTAATGCGTTATCGTATGGTGTTACGGAGATATCACCACAATCAACGATCCTAGCCCATAATATTTATAAATTTACCTTGGACTCTTTCAAAAAGAGATGACTATTACCTTAATCCACTTCGTAAAGGATTATGACCCATAGGAACATTATAACTCCCATATAAAAACGTTCTCCTAGATCCGGAACGAATTCCATTAGGACCAAATCGTGCACCTGGACGAT
The DNA here is from genome assembly GCA_020884735.1 of Clathrus columnatus. Lineage (NCBI taxonomy): Eukaryota > Fungi > Basidiomycota > Agaricomycetes > Phallales > Clathraceae > Clathrus > Clathrus columnatus. Next base: position 3,322,219 of record BPWL01000002.1, read on the forward strand.
ATGATGTTCCAGTATCAAAAGGTGCACCGATAAAAACGACATCCGCTGGAGCTTTGGCTGAAGCAGCTGTAGGGGATAAACAATCTTGCCATGGTAATCGAGCAAACGTTGTTATTCCACTAAAGATGGAATCCGCAGTAACTAAAAATGGTTTTATTGATCATCATTCCATTCTGTACGAGTAATGGATCATATTATTATTTTACCATCATCATCGCCGGGGTAGGTTGTATGTGAGTTAGGTGAAAGCCATGGATATTTCACATAACCTAGAGGAACTTGAGCACCGTGAGTATGAGTATGTCCATCTTCATCATGATAGTCAGACAAGGATAATTCGTCGTGGTGGGTAATACCCTCAGCAGCATAGACAAGAGCGAAAACGATCAAAGTATAGAATAGCTTGAATGAGGCCCTCATGCTTTAAGACGGATGGGAGGGGAGGGGATGCAACAACCTGAGAGGGATAAATCTCTTGAGAATGAGCAGTTCCAGAACCACCAGATAAATAGGGTAAATAGACAGAAGCGAAACTCTCATTACGTTGTCTTTGTTTTCCATATGTTAGAATGCGAGTTCTTAGCCAGACTCCCCGAAGGAACACATTTTTTACGGAATGGTTTTTTTACGGGCCCTGAGATCCTGTGGGACAAAAGAAAAAAAAGGTCCAATAACGAGAAGGTATTAACCTGGATTAACCGTGAAAGTCCATTTTTTCCTTTTCGCAGGGTTATTTAATCGCCCTGAAGATAAGCGGATACCCAATTGTGGTAAAAAGAAAAGAAGGGAAGGAGAATCCGGATATTAGTCCCAAAAAGCACCCAGTACCCTCATCGATAACGAAATAAAAATCGGTGATAAATCTAGTGCCAATGGCGCATTATACTCCTCTAATGCAAGATAATGAATAGCGCAGTAATAAAATAGGAAAAAAAACAAGGATATCAAGAATAAGGCGGTCCAAAGTGTAATAAAAGAACCCCACTGCATGGAATGACGGCATATCTGGTGAACACCTTTACGAGAGGATGCCAGGACATGATACATCATAAAACACGAGGCTTTGCCATGAAAAAAAAAAAGGCATATTCATGTGAAAGTTGTACTTTTTTTTGTTCCTTTTTTTTTTTTGAAGCGACGACCTTCCAAGCGAACCCCCCGTCATCCAAAAACGCGATTTATGGAAAAAGGACCCGAACCGATGTATTATGTATATGAACTGTTTTGAAATTGGAAAAAAGTGTTGATTCAAAGGAACCTATAAACGCGAATGATGAATCGTGAGAATTGTATTTAAAGGAAGTGATCGGTTAGCTGATCTTTTTTTTTACCTATTACAGACCCAGACCTTGATTTTTTGAACCCGCTTTTCTATTTTATTTTCTTTTTGAACCAAACCTTCGCTGTGTAACGTGGAATATCTACTTGCCTACCCCCCTTTGGAAATATCAATGATGAAACATTATGTGGTGTTTACGGCATCCCAAGATTATCTTGGAGTTAATTTTCCTTTTTCAAAGGGCGATGTAGGGTTGCCGTAAATGTTGTCGTAACCCCACCTTAACGGAGAGCTCGTAATCAAAAAAAAAAAAGATACGGTATCAGAGCCAAGGTATACAACGGGGGTGAGACGCAAATTAAACTCGTACTTACGCAATTTTTTTTTTTGAATGAGGTAATAGAAAGCAGGATCGCGAGTAACCGAAAAAAGATGTGACAGCGAACGAGGAAGGAAATTCAGAATTAGACACCCTCATACGTATTCTAGGGCGGCTTCCATTACACCAGGGACAAAGAAACACGACATCTTTCCATGGGTGGCCGCAGTGGGGTTTACCCACCCCCCTAAAACAAAGACCGTTTAAGTGGAAAAAAAAAAAAAATCAAGAATTTTTCTTCTAAATCATTTACTTACTTACAATGTCGAGAACGTCGGAGAGCACACCTTTGCTCAACGAGATATACTACAACAACCAACATACCCGTACGAGTTATTATGGATACGCCATCGATTGGAGACGAGGTAATTTCAGCAAAGAATTGTATTTACTGTTCAAAACCACGATTCCTGTGATGGCTGGTCAGTAGTTCTTCTTCTTTCTGTTTGACACGCCCCTCTCTCCCCGCATGATGTGTGGCTGAGAAACCCCTTCTAGCGTATATGTTGCAGAATTCTATACAGACAGCGACGATTGTTATTACCGGTCGTTTGGGACCTGATGAATTATCTGCTGCGGCCTTCGCTATGATGTTGGCGACTGTGACAGGTCAGCCATTTACACATCCTTCTGCCCACGAAACTAACCTCAGGCGGCTGTTGTATATGTATAGGATGGTGCATCGCTCTAGGCGGTACCACAGCATTGGATACCCTCGGGTCTCAAGCGTACACATTTTCAAATAGAAATCCTACAGTGATTATTCCACATCTTTTGAGATGTATATTTGTTCTTTGGATATTACTTGTACCGGTTTCGTTTCTTTGGTTTTTCATCTCTCCCGTGTTGTTATTCCTTGGACAAAATGAACGTCTCAGTAATGACGTACAAACTTTTCTTCGTATTTTGATTCTTGGAGCTCCGGCTTATATAGGTTTTGAAAGTGTGAAGAAGTATCTACAATGTCAGGGTAAGTAGGAGGTTTTGATGGACGACGCTTCAAAACTCAACGGTGACAATTTTATGTAGGCATAATGCATGCATCAACTTTTGTACTCCTGGTTACTTCTCCATCAAACGCCATTTTATCGTATTTTCTGGTCAACAAGACCTCTCTCGGTTTCCGCGGTGCACCTATTTCAATTTCCACAACATATCACTTTTCATTCCTGTTGATCGTCCTTTATGCACGTTACGGACCTGGTCCTCCATCCGAATCTGATCCCGAACTTGAAGCTGAAGTCACTGATGATGACGACGAAAACCCAACAATGTCGGGAGACTCGGACGCATCTATAACTAATTCTCCAGCATGCAGTGCCGTGTCTTCAACAACAACAACAATTATCTCCGACGTGCCGTTTTCAGATCTAAACGACAGTACTAAACTGAACGGAAGCTGTCCTTCGTCTTCATCCAGTACTTTATCACGTTCTTCAATACTTTCTCCAAAAGCTTTATGGGGATTCACTCGTCTGGCATTACCGGGGATATTAATGGTTGCTACAGAATGGTGGGCATTTGAAATCGTTGCGTTGGCAGCGGGAAGATTGGGTAGACTTCCTTTAGCTGCACAAGGTGTCGTGATGACTGCGGATCAAAGTAAGTGGGGTTTCTCAAAAAAAAAAGTGTTTTGCGTGTTATTGAAAATACCCACTTATAGTTTTGAATACCCTTCCTTTTGGACTTTCGGTATCTGCATCGGCACGGATAGGTAATTTGATAGGGGCGAGAAAACCACTCCATGCCAAGCTTTCAGCGCACACTGCTGCTTTGCTTAGTGTATGTTTTGGTTCCGTTGTGATGATTGTACTTTTAGTTGAAAAAGATGTAAGTTAAAACCTGTTTCTCTTTTTAAAAAGGGGCTGATTACCTGACAAAAATTGAATGTTTCAGCGATTTGGTTATCTTTTTAGTGACGATCAAGATGTTGTACGGTTGGTTGCAAGTATAATGCCTCTTGTTGCCTCATTCCAGGTAAGCGGGAGAGAATAGATTTTAAGGGTATGTCATTGATTGAAGTCTTGTTTAAGGTAGCAGACGGATTAGCCAACTCATGCGGTGGAGTACTCCGTGGACAAGGAAGACAACACCTTGGAGCAGCGTTTAACTTGATAGCTTATTATGTTTTGGCTTTACCGTTTGGATTGACACTTGCATTCCACTTTGAGAAAGGTAAATAAAAAAAAGAAAATTCTGGGGGGAGAAATTATACTTACATCGATTACGCAGGACTTCATGGGTTATGGATAGGTCAGGTGATCGCCCTCTTCATAGTCGGTTTTGGGGAATACATCGCAGTATGGAGGTTTACTGATTGGGCCGAGGAAGTACGAAAGGGGATTGAAAGGATCAGATTATAAGTGATAGGGGAGAAGAGTCAGATATTACGATCATCACAGGGAAAGGGGCACAAACGGGATATGGATATGTAATTGTTATTATAAATCATGAGAGGTTCGGAAATGAAGAGGAAGCAACAAAGGGGAGAGTCAGATATATAGGAAACGGGGCGGGGGTGTGAACAGACGAGGTATGGATATGTCATTCTTATTATAAGTCATGGATGGGCGTTCGGGAATGAGGAGGAAGCGAGGGTAAAATAAAGGAAATGCAGAATAATACATACATCATGTGTTGTCCGACAGCCAATCTTATATTAAAACTTGAGGCATGGCATGTAGTAATCCCATATCGCGAGGCAAAATAGAAGCCCCCCATTAGGTGAATTGGAATAAAGGGAGATGTCATTTTGCCACAGCACGAAGGCTGTCATCAAATTGATTTTTTGAATCAGGTCAGCCGTTGCCACTAGCTCAGGGATCATAGCCGCGGACGTGATGACCATGACTCACGTTTTTTTAGTATGTTAAAAAAGACCAATGTCCAAAGGGTTGGCTTCCGGATGCTTGTTTGAGAGACATAAGATGTGATGTATAAAGTTCTTTTTTTTTTTTTTGAACATGTGGGATTTTCGAAGTTTGACGAGCGGGCTGCAGGCAGTCCACAGAGAAGAAGCCTGAGTCTGCGCCAACCGTGGCTGGCTCATCACAAGCGAAAGTGGGAAGGAAGAGAGAATTCCAATATTCAAAACTCTTTATACAGCAGCCTTCAGAAGGGAGCCGCCTTTTTAAAAAAAACAAAAATAGCCATGCCGGAACCGAGGTCAGGATATTTGAAGTTAAAAGAAGAAGAATGTCGGCAACCCATGTCAGACGAAAAATGGACTCTTCCGATGTCTTGATAAAATCTTTATTGGTTTTAGCCGAGTATACTGCTTGTTGCTATACGGTGTTGGGGCTATATAAAATGACATCAAAGCAAAGGGGCTTCTGAGTTCCGTACTGTATTTGGCAGTGATGTGCTGCCCAGAAAGGGTGCCTTGATAAGATGATCTTGTATATAACTGCGCTTTTTGATATAATATAATAATATAATGTTCATATCTTCTAATATAGGTACGGGTGCGTTAGGATTCTTCCCATCGTGTCGTGGATCCATTAAATAGGGTGTTTAGAGTTTTCCATGTCGCGGAGACTTGGCACTTCTTGTAAAGGTTAGCCTGGGTTTTTTGAAGGAGAAAATACATTAAAAAGATGTTTCTTATGACGTTCCTATATATAAAGGGTTGGGACGACAGTGCTAGTTTTAAAGTCTGAATTGAGACTATTACATAAGCAGTATGACAACCAACACGTCGGAGTTCAAACGTTTCCCTCAACCCTCCCTTCAACCTATCAAGTGGAGTATATATCTGGTTCTTATCTCTCTTATCTTTTCGACACATAGAAACAAATGCTAACCCATAGGAAAAGCTCCCATCTCTCTCCCACCCACCTTAGCAGATACATAATGGATAATACCGAAAATAGATCTGAGTTACTGACGATGCCAATACTATTTTTGGTTCCTGGAGATTTTTATTTATTTTACCGAGAAGGATAACACCAATTAGAGCATTTTTTCCGTTTTTCTTAAAGCCAGAGTCTCTTAAGACTTCACACGTCTCACGGAATATAATTCGCGCTTCATTTGTCTCTTCTAACACCACCACCACCTCCCCCGCCACCAACTAACACTGTCCCGGCGCCCGCTATGAATTCCAAGGAGAAGAATGAATCTGTCAGGACGGCTGGGTTCTCCACTACTTCAGATGATGATCGTCTTCTTGCAAAGCTTGGTTATAAAAGTGAATTCAGACGAGAATTTTCCGTGAGTCCAACGTCTCACTCCTCAAATACTTCAACAAACAGAAGATTGATGATACTCCAGCTTATCGAGACTGTTTCCTTTGCGTTCAGTATAATGGGAGTCATTGCCTCTGTCACATCTACATTCTCGTTTGGATTACTATCAGGTAACGTTTATGATCCTTTCGCTAGGTATCATTCTGAAAATTTCCTTTTTCCGCAGGTGGACATGTGGGGATGATCTGGGGCTGGTTAATTCCATCTCTATTCGTCATGACCATCGCGAGCTGTGTAGCAGAATTAACTTCTTCAATGCCGTACGTGCCACCCTTAAAAACCTTTTTTTTTTTTTGAAACCCATTTTCTCCTTCTTTCTCTTAGAACCAGTGCAGGCTTGTATTACTTCTCCGCAAAAATGGCACCAGACGAATGGGCGCCTTTAGCAAGCTGGTTTACTGGTTGGGCCAATATTACAGGCCAAGTGACACTCGTGTGTTCCATTGATTTCACATGGTAAGTTGTATGAGTATCTCTTGTCTTTATTAGAAAAAAACTGATTGATCATGATGCTCGGCAAAATAAAAAGTGCTCAAATGATAACGACTGCGATTGCTGTTGGTTCAGACGGTGCGATATCATTAGGTTCAGGTCCCACATTCGGTATTCTCCTTGCCATCCTTTTTTTCCATGGTATCGTGTGCAGTGCTGCGACTAAAATCTTGGCTCGGTTGAATTTGTTTTATGTTATTGTGAACGGTTCGTTCTCAAAATTGGTGGTTTGTTTACTAATAATCAAATTTTACTTTTTTTAAAAAAAAAAAATACAGTCGGTACTACGGTTGCGGCTATTGTAGCCCTGTTAGTCGCGTCTGGCGATAATAAAGTTTCGACTAAAGACGCGTGGACCTTATTTGAAAATAATACTGGCTGGGCGAATAGTACGTTTCGTCTCTTAGACCGTAGACCGCCCATGTTAATGATGGCACCTAAGACGGTTGGGCATTCTTGCTTTCGTTTTATGCACCAATGTGGACTCTAACAGGATGTACGTCCCCCCCCTAAAATATTCCTCAAAAACAAACATCTCAAAATCTCCCCTTAGATGACTCCGCCGCCCATATATCTGAAGAAACGGCAGGAGCCGCAAGAGCGGCGCCGATTGCTATCTTAATTGGAGTAGCGGGAACCATCTCATTAGGTAAAGTCCTAGTCCTTTATCTCCTTGATGAGCGATCCCCTCTGATATGCGAGGACGCTAAAAAAATTTTTTTAGGCTGGTTGGTCTTGATTGCTGCGTCTTATGCAACAGCCTCAGTCAGCAATCTTATTCAAACGGATCTACCACTACAAATGGGTCAACTATTTTTGGACGTGTTAGGGAAAAGGGGGATGTTGGCGATTTGGAGTTTTATTATCGTTGTACAAGTAGGGTGTTTTTTTTTTTTAAATTGGCATTGTTTTTTTTTTTAATTGACCTGTCTAGTTTGTAACTGGCGCAGCTCAAGGAGTTGATGCATCTCGCGTAGTATACGCTTTTGCGCGGGATAATGCTTTACCAGGATCCAAATACTGGCGTAAAGTTAATCCATACACGCAAACACCCGTAAATGCCGTATGGTTTGTAATGGTAAGAATATATAAAAAAGACTCTTTTAATTAATTAAACTCGTTTATCTCATAGGTATGCTCTGCGGTTTGCGGTGTACTCGGGTTTTCATCAGCGGCTCTTACATCCTTGGCAGGGTTAGTACCTAAACCCTGAAACTCCGAGATAAATACTATAACTTACCCTTTGGACCATCCCAGATCAGCCGTTATCGGTTTATACCTCTCCTATATCGCACCAGTATTCCTACGCATTACATCCGGTCGTAATAAATTCAAACCAGGTCCATTTTCGTTAGGAAGATGGGCAATACCGATTGGTACAATCGCTTGCGCTTGGGTTACATTTATAACGGTGTTATTGGTATTTCCACCTGAGAATAATCCAACCGCTCCGGAAATGAGTAAGTTGTTGTTGCTTTTATATTAATTATATTCAGTAAGTTAACTCCTTTTTTTATGAGACTACGCTATCGTTATTATTGGAGGTATTTTCATTTTCGCTGGAGGATGGTGGATTGTAAGCGCACATAAATGGTTTAAAGGTCCTGTTAGAACTGTGGAAGGACCGGGACCCGATGATGATAGTTCGGATTCTCAGGGAGGAAGTATAAATGAAAAATCGTAATTTCTTATTAGTTATTGTAATAAATTAAATGTGTACACAAATTCATGTCCGTATCTATTACAGTATATAAATAATTTATACGGTAACAAATACTTCAGAAGAGGACTGGTATTAGATCCCGGAAGGATCCGTTTTGGCGCTCGTGATTACATCAACCCGCAGTCCTTGCTTCAACATGTCAGTTAACCGTTTAAGTGGACCATTGGCTCTAAAAGGAAACCCTGATGCTCAACTTGTATTGCAACTTTTTGTAAATTTAACCACTGAAAAAGAAACCTGACTGGAATTAGTTCGACTAGAGCTTCTTCCATGCTCTTATTTATTTTTTAATAGCACCGATAGTATGTAGATTACTCGTTCAATACTCTTGATAGACAACAAGTTTCCCCCTCGACTCGTTGATTTGGTGCGTGAAGGGCGGGCTGGACGTTTAGTAGCCATATCCCGGAACATTCAGTATGTACTGCTATTCTTTTTTTTTGGAATCATCGTTTTGAGTTTTATTTCAGAAATATTTGAACCCGACCCCACCACGGTCTGCACTAATCCATATCCCAGATTGTGGAGTCAATGAGATAGCAATACATCCTGTTATTTCATGCATTCTTGATGTTATCCGACATGCTGGCACTTTTATGATGTTCTACAAAGTACTTTCCCATGTTCATTTCATTCGTCTGACGTTATTTCAGCCCCCCCTTGAGCACCGAGGCTCTAAAGTATGAAGAGTATGGTCTTTGCTCTCATGTTTTTTTTTAATAAGCTCGCATTGCACCCCAACTGGGAAATACCGTTGTTAAAGACTATTCTGATGACTGGTTAGAAGTATGTTCTACAAAAGTTATTGGTCTCACGAAGCGAAGAAGTTTCTATCAAGGAATGGCTAATAATTGGTCGTGCTGGAACGTATTTGATGAAACCATCAGCCGTATCATCATTCTTCGCAGTTGTCATTTATTTTAATAGCTGATTTAAGATGTTGCATTATTAAACCAGAAAACGCAGAGGAGAAAGCGAAAGTGAAGGCGCGGGTCCTTTTCACTCCCAACTTTACTGTAACTCACTGTATCAGTATTCCCCCAAATCACGAAAGTGCCTTACTATCTCCATCTAATAGACTACTGGACCGGCCAGATAGGTTACGAAAACAGAATAGCATCGATGGATCATTTAGTGAAAATTTACCTGTCGATAGTAAAGAAGAAGAAAAAATGACATCGTAAGGATCGACTGAATCAGATTATTAGCAAGATAAAACCATGTATAATTGTATTATCAAACCATTTCTCTAATAAAATTGCCCTATTTTGTGCCAGATTTGTATTCATTAAATTACACGAATTCATTCATTTATCGGATCAAAGTGGAGCCACATTTATACGAGCCTCACGTGTTACTTCTAAGTCCTGGATCCAGTATATAAACCACGCCAGGATTAAAGAGAGAATCTAAACACGTTCCGAATGCTGATGATATCGGAGAAGTAAACGGTCTCATACTGTCTTGATTCATATTGATTCTCATCATCATACTATGAGTCCCTTGGAATACAAACATCATCGCAATCATACACATCCCCGAGTTGCTCTTGTTCATCTGGTTGAATGACAACCAAAACATAATAGGTCTGGACATTTGTTCACTATTGTGAGAAACTGGATTTTTAAACACTTTTAGCAGTAAACTTACAACAATTTGCTGAGCTCTACAGGCGAATGACATTCACTCAATTCCTGTCGAGGAAAATGTAGTTGGTTTAAACACATTGACTTCTACTTGTTCTATTGAATTTTCTTCTGGGCTAGTTACGATTCTGGAGGTAATCGCAGGACAAGCAAGGACAGATTAAGGTTTTTGACCATGAAAAGGCTGTTATAGACCTGACTGGTGAGTATGCAAAAAAGCTTTGAGCAATGGCTAAGCAAGTAGTGTTTTCGGGCAGGTGATGAAGCAGCTAAAAATTGTATGGGACCAATAGACACAAACAGATCTTAGTATAAACCCCACTTCCTTCCCTTCAGTGATGAGGTTCCCAGAAAATCATACATCGACTTACCCTAAATCAGAAAATGAACTGCCGCATATAACCCTCTACACTCTACAACCATAATAAGTCTGGAAGGGAAAACTCTATAAATGGTAAGCTGCAGCTGTCAACTCTCTTTAATTGTTTCCACAAGATATTTACGTAAGACCTTCCATCCATTGCCAGAACATAAATGAAATGTCCAAATATATATTATTGCTAGCACATCGGCCAACAGAAAAGACGATCCATGAGCACTCGAAGAAGGATAGGATTAAGACAGGAGTTTATCTAAAAGATCATTGATCAGCTCATAGCCACACTTCTCAGACTGCAATATTCCGACTCTTTGCATCAAGACGTCGATGCCGACAACGTGGGCAACCATGTTCGATCTCATTGAACATCGATCCTCCTGGACACAATTACCTCGGGAGACCGACACCTCATGGACTAGTGGAGCATATAGCCGGTCTTCTCAATCCACCACATCGGGATGTTGACAGCAGTCATGACACTGGGACTCAAGAATTGTAGTCATAAGTCTTGTTTACAGGAAGACCAATATTACAGCGGTTTGCACCAAAGTTCGGATTTTGGTGGTGCGTGAGAGAGGAGGGCACACGATAAAAATATTTATTTGAGAAGAAACTTAATAAAATTCAGCTGTTCTAATGCGTTATGTTTATTATCTATGCTTGGTATTTATGAGACAAAAAAAAAGCAATTTTCTTTAAAAGTATGTGATCTCGGGATGGTTATTCCAAAGCTCAAAAAAGGCAACGATAAAAATTATTTTGGTTTACCGCTTCTATCTCGCGTGTCTTCAGTACCCGAACGGAACAGGAATAGGACCATTCATATAGTTGCTGTATCATTTCTTACTCCCCCCTCTACATCCCTGCCATCGCCTTTGGAATAATTTACGATGTCAACGCTAGAAATGTGAATATGGAAGTTGACCCTCCGCATGGTTAGAATCATCACAAAGGATAGCGTAACATATTAATACGTCTTAGTTTCTTTTTGACAAGCTTGTTATCCCAAAAAATAATGATCACAATCAGCCCGTCCCGATGCTCTTATAACCACTCCCAATATTTTGATTACCCTCAAGTTAACCTCAACAACCGATACTGTGATTACTTCAAGTTGATGGTTCATGGTGAACTTAACGAGTATGCATCCGGTCGGGAAATGGAAATGACTATTCAGGGGTTAAAAATGTGTACTATGAAGCCTCCCCACGTTCATTCTTCTGGGGGGGGAGGGGTGAATAGTGAATACGCCAGCGTTTTGCCTTCCACCTGCCAAACCATATTTGAGTTTCCCTTGTGGGTTTTTTTTCGTTACCTGGCAAATGAATCTAAATCAATGTTTGATTTGATTCAAATCATTCAAAGAGAGCTGTTCGCGGTGATTTTGAAGAAGACGGTATACGGGTTTACCCACAAAAAATAACTTTGAATAAAACGTTTTTTACGTAAGAACGACGAAATGAGACAATTGTTCGCTTCACTTTTCCCGGTGGCTGACGTTTTCTTAAAAACTTTGGTCTTTTTTACACAACCAATGCGGAGAACTTAGTTGTCACTATCGACGATATTCTCACACAGACTGTTATGTGTCGGCTAGTTAGTGCATTTCGATACGATTATGTCGAAGAAGCCAAAAATCGAATTTATAATAATACACCAGGTTAGCTCGTTATTTCAAAACGTCATAAAGGGGGATTTATCATTTACAGCCATTTCTATTTTGCTTAAAAATGCAATATCTGAAAAGATGCTGTTTTGAAAAGTATGAATATATCAATAAGATATATATGATTTTTAAGTAATACATTTCTTACTGTCGTTCATCAACTGCCAACGATCGAATACTAAGCACTGAGTGGTCGCTTATTTATCTGGTGTGAGTGCGGGACGATCAAATGAATTCTGCCAGGAATTTATTTTCTTGTGATGATTTCATTAATTTTTCAAAAAATAACGTACATTACATGTCCTATGCTCGGAGTATCGGTATGGGCTTTCTACGTGTCATTGCAGCCCTGAAGATAACACTGTCAAATCAACGTTTAAACGTTTGAAAGAAAAAAACCGAGTTACCTTACTCTAACTTTTACAATTTATTTTCAACAATTATGCGACCCACCAAAGGTCAATATATCATCCACCCCGTTGTGGACGGTCATCCACTGGAACCAGTGGGGCTCTTTATGGGACCAGTTCCACCCACGTATCCCCCAATAGATATACCGGTTTATGTGGGAGGTATTCTCGTATGAAAAACTCTTTTCTATTGAGTCGAGTTCTCTGCTGAAATAAAATTTGACAAAGCGAGTCTGGTTCCTTGATAATGGCCCAGGAGACACAATAACAATTTCAGAAGGACCAGGTCTTGACCGACTCGAATATAATTGGATCATGAAGGTATCGCACTCCTTCTGACATTTAGATATTAATAACAAACTCGATACAGAATGGGGCATTATACTTGTCTGTGGAAACGACCAGTTACTTTCATCTCTTACCTACCGGAGACAATCAGTGGATGTAGGTTTAGGTTGTCTAGATATTAGAAAATTCAGGTCTTTGACTGAAAGTAGAATAAAAATTCCGCACCATAACAAAGTGCTTACCTACATGGAAGGTGGCGTACCCTTGGTATTAATAACTCTCTATGCTCTCGTTCAGGTTTCGTTTCTCACTAACAGAGTTATACACATTAGTTGACTTTTCAGCCTGCTAATGGGACGGCTTCACAGAGATTTACTTTTAGCCCGGTTAATCGTCATTAGTGAAAGATTGAAGACGGATATGCCTGAGTATTCTCGGTCATCGTCGTGTTCGCTTGGGCTTTATGGTATCTTAGTTGTGATTTTGATTTTAGGTATTAATTGAATGTACAGTGGGGAGTATTGTTAATGTGCGTTATACTGTCAGCAGTCTCAAACATCGGTCATCTAAAATTTTGAAAAGTTTAGTTTTCCATGTAGATGCAAATACAGATTCCTCACATGAAGCGTGCGTACGTATTTGGACATCATCGATGGTTTCAAGGAAGACCTTAATCTTAGCCACTTAGAGGAGACACATACATAAGCAACTAATGCGCTTCCTTCGGAAAACCGGGCTTCTTTTCTTCTGAGAACATATAATTTCAAAAACGAAGTCAGTTTCCAAGACGTGCCTGTCTGTCCTAAGGTGCCGAGCTTGACATTGAGATTGAAGTATTTCTTGTGTAAACTTCGTGGGGGGCGATGGTGTTTAGGACAAATATCTCGTTCAATAATCTGTGGTTCAGATTTGTAGTTTTACAAAACAGTGATTCAGCGGCAATAGCTCTCACCGTGGGATTGTATATAAACTTATATGAGTCGTCACTAGGAATGGAGTATCATTAGTTCTGAAAGATACATGGCGTCTATAAAATTCGGTTCTTAGAAAGGTCCGACATTCTCTGTGCCGTTCCTAAAGGTCGCATCTAGTCATGTGGACATGTGCGATGCGACAGGTGTTCCATTGAGCCTATATCCATATATATTGCATTAAGAAGCCAATATATAACTAATCGGAACAATCAGTCAGCTGCGATTCTAGAAGATATCGGTTAGTGGCGAATTTTAGTCTTTGAATTGAGGCCTGTGGTTCAATACCTTGTGTTTACCCTCAAACTAAATGTTTTTATAGGGTGAATCCATCTGAATCTCCAGATCCTAGTGATATGTTTGTTTCCGAACTCGAATATGACAAAGATAAATGTGTTTCATGTCGGTGAAGATTCAAAGTTCGAACATCTTATTTACTTCTTAAACATGTCTTACCGTGTACGTTCCTTCTATTTTTTTTTCCATCATGTTTTCTGTTTTCACAACATATTCATATACTCTTCCATTTTTCTGGATCCAATAAAGTTAGATCCGACCTCGCTCGGGAGGGTGTTGTACACATTGGCGGCAATGGACAAGCATTCAAACTCCGCGAATAAAGGAACAGCGCTCGGCCTTCTCCGAGTTCGTCCTCTTACACAATCATCTCCCCTCTCATCGAGATTCCAACTACTTACCAGTCATTATATCAGACCTTAAAATATACTAATTTTCAACTCAAATCCGCGGATGTAAATGTTCACTAGCTTACTTGATATCGATCGGCGTCCTCGGTGACATATATATGGCTTGGGCTTCTTGATTCGCTAGGCATCTTCCTACCATTTGAATGAAGATGTGAAATATATATCAGTGAATGTCAGGGTAAATCAATTTTCCATATTATCATCTTAGACTATCTTCATTCCCCGTCCTTCTAACATGACAGGTGTTAATGTGAACGCGTCGGGATGTCTCATCGATGGTGACTGCTGTTATAGATGCTTCTACGATTGTTCCTTGATAATAACGCCATATGGATGTGCGTGGTTTTTCTCGTTCTTGGTACGTACACATTACGAGGATTCTATTGAGAAAGTGCACATGATCTTGGCTTCGGTGCAGATGATTCTTCTTCTTCTTCTTCTCAGTATAGTTGTGTAATCCCCTTTCAAAATCAGGAATATTATTATAAAACCCTCTAGAATCACCACTTAAAATCTCAGACTTTCTCAGTCGTTCACATTTTCCACAGCTCTCAAACCAACCATAATCATGTTGCAAACACCTGACTCTGCTTTTGTTTCAACCCTCGTCGCCGGAGGCAGCGAAGGCACATATTTCAATGACCTTATTACTCGTCAGTCTCTATGGTATAAATATTTTCCACTAAATTATTCTTATTGTATCTTTAGTCGGATGGCCCGGTATCAGCCCTCTCGATGTTAAGCATCCGATTACCGTCATGTAAGTTTTTGACCTGAATTCGTTGTCAAAAACAGCTTTCTAGCTTACTCTGTTCACACAGTGAGGTCCGTCACGGTTGGGTGGTACGTCAACTAACAATTTGGATTCTTTACGCGCGTGCTTATCTCCCATACATACATAGGTCGATGCCCTAAACATCACTTACAAACTCAAAGACGGCACCACCAAACAGATCAAACACGGTGCAGAATCAGGAGGAAACTCTACCGTAATCCAACTATCAGGTATGATTTTATTTTTCCCTGTCAGCATTCACTCTTTCATATATGGAGAATTTCAGAGGACGAAGTACTAGCCGACATAAGTGGGAAGGCTGGTTATCACTCCTATTACAAGAAAGCTTTAGTCTGTCAACTCTCCCTCGTCATTTTTAACGAGAAAACATCTACATTCCGTACAGTCGGGGTAAGTGGGCACTGAGCATTAATCATTAACTTCTGAGTTTTCACATTCTTTGTTTCTTTCTTTTACTTTACAAGCCCTTGGGAAACGGCGATAATACTAACCAAGGTGCTGTCTTCCATGACGCTGGTACCCTCGCTTTTGCTGGTTATGAGACAAGTGGTGCTCAGAGTAAGATATCCCGCGTTCCTTCTTTCAAGTACAAAGTTGATCAAGATACCTGTTCAAATAGCCGGAATTTCTGGTCTCTCTTTCATAACCTCCAAAGCATGGGAGTAAATTTCAAACCGTTCAGATCCGTTGTAAGAATGGCGAACAACCTTTCGGGATCAAATTCAAGTTTGGATATGTAAACCATATGTATAATAAAACGAAAAAAAAGAATGTACGTTGTTTTCTTTCATGAGCAACAGATTGGTCCGTTTCCAAGTAAATCGGATATCGAATATGACGCAAGATTCCGAAAGGTGGCATTTCAGTTTTGTTCATACTCTCGTTGGATGAGCCAACATTTAGGGCTGACAGTATTCATCGCATACGACCTAAGTTACTGTTATACAACTTTTTGATGACACTCAAGCTCAAGCTCAACATCTCCGAGTCATCTCTTATCTCGTAGTTCTGAATGAATCAACAACACTCTATTTATTACAGAAACTGCTGAATTACTTGGTTGTGGCTGATTTTCCCATTAAGAAGACAATCCTTCTAGAATTGGTACTAAATTATCAAGTTTAGACGTAGATTATCGCCGTTAGGTCACTTCAAATAATCCAAATCTCATCATAGGTACCGTCACTTTAAGTTGCACATCATGAATCGAAACCGATGCAAATGTAATGATGGGTATGTTATTCGGAAACATCCACAAATGATGCTAAATTTGTACTTTTGATACGAACCAAAACGTCGTGAGAACATTGACCTTGGTAATTAAGTATTCTCTCCGTCGAGCATCAAGCGCAATTTAGTTCAGTTCAATGAATATAGTCATGCTGACATCGAAAGAAGGCATTTCAATCGGGATAAAATTGAGACTAATGCTTTCGGAACTGTTGGGCAGCGTAACAGCCCCTATCGTACATTGACGGTGTCCTTTGATGCATATATTTCTCAAATTCCTTCCCTTCAAATGTCCTACTAGTATCACACAATTGACTTCATCTTAGCCACCATATTTTCAGCATATATCGCTAATATCCTGTTTATATCGCTCTTTATTAGTTGCTGAGACGGGGTCCTGGCATGAGGATAGAAAACTCATACAACAAAACTAATTGAAACATAGCATGAGTTTATTTATTCAAGAAAAAGGGATCATTATCAGATCGATTCTCCATCAGGCGGAGTCGTTGACGGCCTTGAGTGTCCACTTCCATTGCTTATTAACAGTGAGTATAACAAACTACAACGAAATGTAATTTGTCAGTGATAACTACTAGATAGATAAGGAAATAGTTGAATTACCTCTCCGTTATCACTGGGAAGCCAGTTCTTGGAAGACGTAGTGCTGATCCTAATATATAAGCGTATCGTCAGTTATCCGTGCTACGGCTGAAAGACAAAAAGGTTTCATACAAGCCGGTCACACCGGTAATGACCCAGAGATGAGAGGAATTGAAAGCAAGGCTGAGAGCATCAGCACTATTGGGGATACTAGTGATGTACTGTTTTGTGTGTGCATTTTGGATAATATAGCCGTTGGCCACTGAACCGCCAACAGGTATGATATTTCACTATCATTACTTTCACTAAGTCTCTCCTTGATACGATGAATAATAACAAACCTATTGATTAGGGTCGCTTGCATTAAAGTCGACAAGAACGACACTGGATTCAGGTGAAATAGAAACAGAGTCGGCTCTTCCACCACCACGGTAAAGGGTGATGAAATATGTTCCGCTGAAAAACATGGTTGTGAAGAAAGGTCAAGAAACTGGATGAGAGTTTGATGTAGATTTACTCTGAGATAATCTCCCTTTTATGGGATTTCGGGACAGTTGAATCCTCTATGAGCATACCTATGCTTAGTTTGATTTCGTGAGGAAAGTTTCCAGTGGGACGGACATCTGTCGCGGAGGTCATATAACCCCGATAATCTTCTCATTCTCATGTTTGTTTTTTAATATTAATATGAACCATTTCGAGGTAGAAGCGGTAGGATCTCATGTCGGTAGCTATATGCATGACGGTATAGATATTATGAATAAAGACAGTTATAACCAAAAAAAAACAAAATTCGCCAGAGCGCGTCATTCTTCATTGATAATATTTATTTTCTAAATTGAATTTGAGTTTCTAATCACCAATCTGCCACGGAAGTAACATAACCGCGACCATGTTTTGATTTTTACATTGAAAGACATGAAATCTGGGGTGTCAAACCATAAATAATCGGATCCTTCGACACCTTGAGCACTGATTCCTTATTATACTTATACTTATACTTATTTAGTCATTGTGTAGCTGTTGTTGACACTGGTAAAACTTCCGTCTATACCAAACTGTCAATCCTGTCAAGCGGACGTTCCATAGAATGATAGATATATTTATATTCATATATTTACAAGGGAAAAAAGAAAGTTAGGTTAGTATAATCCATTACATGTCAAATCCTAGACACTCTAATATTGGTCACGGTTCACAAAAGTGTTGCTGCTAGATTCGGTATGGCAGGGCATGCTACGACGATGTGAATACATATGTACCCCCAAATGGCAATGAATGTGTGTGGCTGTGTTAGATGTGATGCATGTGATGTGTCACTGGAGGCCAGTCCATTGTTCCCGCCATCTGCCATTTGTGGCTGGGTGGCACACTGGCAGCCTGTGAATTCACCCGGTGACGAAAAACCGCAAAGTACTCGTCAATATTCAGGGAACGGAATTTCGATACGAGAGAATTTTTAAGTCAGTTCCCATTCAAAGCTTTGACCTTAACGCTCTATGATTGGAACCCCAAAGACATCTAGGAAAACTAAACTACTAAACATGCTTACAAAAATTGTTTTGAGCTTACGAGAAATGAAGCCTACTCCGCATTTAGCGTACCACACTGTGGAATGATGTTTTGGATCTCTGTGTTATCGGATCTCGATCTAGTGAGAATGTTTTCAAAAAAGCCCCTCATTTCCCGAAGATCAAACGCAATTGAGAACTTGCCTGGTTCATTTCTCTACCTACATCAGTAAACGTAAATCAGAATCCGTTCAAAAGTGTCAAACTAGTAGAGGGCTAGATCCTAAAGATGAAGCGGCTAATACTTTACTAATAACGAACATGGTTTGGGGAAAGCAATCAAAGTGCCATAGCAATTACAATTACTTCGCATTGGAACTGCGTGTAACGACTTGAAAAATTAGATATAGATATAGGTTTTCAGTCTCGATCGTGATTTCACCGTTAATTTTTCAATGCTCCTCCATCGGGGATCATGAACGGGTTGATCTTGAGAAAAAAGCTCAGAGGAATTGTGTCTCGGAGCACTGATATAGATCTTTATCTAAGGGAAAACGAGACGTTTTTGAAGCAGTCTATTTATTGTCTCTAAAAATTATATACAATTCGAGCCTGCCTGACTAATCTCTTTATTCACTGATACCAAACCAGAATCCGTCCAAACGTATCGAACGAGAAAGCTGAATACTAAAGATGCCGGACTCAGTTGAAAGAAAAACGACAATTCATCAACACATACGTGTGAAAATCTAAATATTCCCTATTGACATCATCAAACCAAGCTAATATAATCCAACAATCCGGCATAATAACATTCTCTTAACCTTTGAAAGTGGCAAGAACCATTGCGCTGGAGCATGGTTCAAGCTCGTGGCCTTCTGGAGGATACTTTGTGCCAAAAATAAATGGACATATTAGCAAGTCGCGGATTCGACAAAACCCCGTCGTTTCCAAGTCTCATTCAAGGAGTGCAACAGGTCACAAGAAGAATAACAACTCATATTTGAGGCAGAAAATCTCCAAGAAAGCTAATGTACAGGAAAAACTACTTTTTTTTGGTTTTATTTCAGGTTTTGATTATTTTTTTTTTTGAGAAAACACGTGGGTTTAGAAGTCTCCAAGCCAAATTTCGAATAGTACTGTGTCTTCCGTGGCTGTCACATATAAATATTCACAACCCTTCCCTTATAGGAACAGGGAGTGGGTCAATCTTGAAGAGAAGGTTTGGATCCGGAGGAACGCCGTTTTCGAAAAGCACGTTCTTAATTTCGATCTATGATGAAAATATTTAGAAATATTCATTATCTGTAATATTACTTACCTGGCTCTTTTCTCTTTCATGAGCGAACCAAAATCTATCCAAGAATATTGATGGTAAGCTAGCGAGCTGTATACTGTGAATCCATTATAGAAAGGATTGAGTTAAAAAATGCTAGAATGAATAAACGAAAACACACATACGTGTACACATCTTCCCCATGAATGAAGCGGGGTATAATGCTCCAGTCAGGTCCTACAAATTTGGGCTCCACGACTGCAAAGACGAAAAAAGGACCCTGTTGTTCTTCGGGTCGGACTTCAGCGTCAACGGGATCATATCCTCGGAACTTTTCGTTTGTATAATCGAGGGATACCACATCGAAACCTTGAGAAGCCGAAAGTTTGTATCTATTAGGACCGACGTTTTGGATGAACCACTTGTGTGAAAAATAAAAAGTGAGTTTAAATGATAACTGAAATAAAAGCAACATCAACTGACCGTAGCATCGGGATTGTCAGTTTTATTCAGGATTCGCTTCGGACGCAGAGATTTGTCTTCAATAGATGCACGGCCGACAAGACCATCATGGTGACGAATTTTGTAAAACCCAGATCGGAGCACAAAAGGCACGATTCTGAAAAGGGCACTTGGGAAAAACAAGGGAGGAATGCTCTTCGTGGACTCCAATGGGCCAACTTTAACCTACGCATTCTCAAACTCAATTGGACTGTTATCCGAATTCATTACCCGTACCTGAGAAAACTTGTCGGAAGTTGTAAACCATCCATGATGGCTAGACTTCGTGACCCTAAAGAAAATCTCAAGTTTGTGAAAATGGACAGCCATGAAACAACGACTGACGTGTATAAAAATCTTCCTTGATAAAACCGTGGTTCAATAGTCCACTCAAACTTTGGGTCGTTTGGATCCAAGTCAGGGTCAATGAAAGCGAAAAGTTCATCCTCTTGGGGAGCGACAGGAGCCCCAAGATTCAAAAGTTTGTACTTGCCATTTTTCTCAGCCTGTATGTACCACTTTGAATGAATGTTTATGAGATTCCAAAATTCATGTCATGTAGTAAAAAAGAATAACTTACAAGAGAACGTGCTGCATCAGTGGCGTTATAAACTGGTTTGGGGTTCGGAGAAAAATCCTCGAATAAAGCACGTCCCACAGGACTGAACTCATTATGGATGGTATAAATCCCAGATTTTAAAGTTACTGGCTCGAATCTGAAAAGAGCATTCTTTTCAAATTGAGGAGGATCGCTCAGATAAGCATCTACTGGCCCAACAGCAATCTAGAAACCGAATAATCAGGGACTGGAACCGATTTACGTACTAACTTTATCTGCCTACCGGAGAAAAAGTGTCAGAGGTTGTGTGCCAGAAACACTCGCCATTTAAACTCGCTATACTGGATATATTATTCAGCATCAGTGGGTTATAGCAAAACAATAGTAATATGCATACGTGTATAGCTTTTCCCCCTTGTGATGTTGCAAAGTAATATGCCATTCAAATATTTTGAGAGTTTCGTCAACGTTGGGGTAGATGACAGCCTTAACATGACCGCCCCTGGCAGTGACGGGAGCTTCAAAGTTTTTAAGGATATACCTCCCCTCAGGAAGCCTCTCAACTTGCCACTTTTCAATATTAAAGAGCATTAGCGGGTGTTTTTGAAAAAGTTATAAACTTTCACTAACGATAGATTCAGTGTCAAGAGTTGCATTGAAGACGGTTTTAGCGCGTAAAGAACCGTCTTCAGCCGCGGCACGGCCGACAAGGTTATCACCGTTGTGAATAGTGAAGTATCCAGATTCTCAATGCATTGTAGAGACTAGAGAGAGGTTGTGAAATTGATTGTAAAGTCAATGCTTTTGATTTTTCTCTCTCTCATTCCTGCGTTATCCCTTTTATACGCAAGCTCAGTGACCGTACCCAAAAACTTATATCTAGGTTTTATTTTTATTTTGTGATTATAATTCCCAGGAAGACGGACATACGGACATCTATCACGGTAGTGATATAACCCCGATAGCCTTCTCATCCTCAAGTTCGCTGCTAACCATTTCGGGGTGAGAGCCGTGGGATTCCATGTTGATCCTAGGTGTATACACATGACGGAACGGATTAAGACAAAGACAGTAACATAAGGAGAAAATCCAGAACACTTGTCCAGAGTCCGTCTGATAATGATGGCTTTTTTTATGTAAGGTCCAGACCCTTTTTTAGGGTTACATCCGAGTTTCTAGTCACACAATCTGCCACGGAGGCAACATAACTGCGATAAGGGCCTGATTCTTGAATACAAAAGACATGAAAGTTGGAGTGTCTTAATATAAATAAATCCATCCCTCGACACCTTAGGTATTCCTTATTGCACTTACGTAGCCGTAAGTCGTTGTTTATTAGTTGATACTGGTAGAACTTCCGTTCATGCCAAACTGTCAAGCATGTCAAAGGCGGGGCTCAACTTGCGAGAAGGATGATAGATATGTACTTACGAAAAGAATTTGGGTTCATTCCATTACACAAAGAATCCAAATTGGACACTCTAATGGTTGGTCACAGTTCACGAAAGTTGGTATTCTAAGCTATGGGGGGATAATAGCAGAGCATGCCTCGAAATGTAAATGCTTATAATACATATGTTCTCATGAATGGCAATGAATATGTGGCCGTGTTAAATGTGTGTCGCTGGACGGACACGCTAGTGTCTTGTCCTAGGCTCCTAGCCCTCTGCCATTTGTGGCTATGTAGCCGTGGATTCACCCGGTGACGAAGAGACCCCGGAATGCTTTCAGGGAATAGAATTCCGATGAGAAAAAAAAAAACAAATCCCATTCTTACTTGAAACTTCGATTTGCCAAATCCGTACTTGTAATCCAAACCAAGACGTCGTGAGAACATTGACCTTGGTAATTAAGTCGTCGAACATCAGGTGCAATTTAGTTCAGTTCAATGGATATAGTCATCCGGACATCTAAAGAAGGCATTTCAATTGGGGTAAAATTGAGACTTATGCTTTCGGAACTGTGGGGTAGCGTAACAGTCCTTATCCTACGATTTCAACCTTCGTCAACGCAGCAGCACTCGTAGCAACTGAACCAAGAAACAAAAACAATTTTTTATTCGTTTTTTATATGAATGAAGACAAATTTTATTTCTTCGAATATCGAGAAAGTGAAAAAATTGATAATGGGAAAATAGTGCTCAAAGCACTCAAGAAATTCAAAAAGTTCAAGAAATACAGACATTGCGGCTTTGGTAAACTGTACTCGGCGATTTCGAGTATTGAACTCGACATTATTGCTTTAATATTGTTTGACGAATCTCCAGAAGCAAGAGGGATGATACTCTTGCAGCTCCCTCAATTTCTTGGTCAAATCTTTGAGAGAGCCTTTAGAGCCTGCAGCAATGTGGTCACGCAACACCTTGTTGACTGGGAGGTGTTCCATAATATTAACAATTACCTTAATGAAGTGTTAGTGCTGGTACGAACACATAAGTGGTGAGGAAAGCACACATTAGTGCCTGGCTCAGAGCTCAAGAGCTGCCAATGGCATGGCCCCAATTCTTCCTCCCCTCTGCAATTGAAGAAGACCCTAAATAAAGCGAGATTATTTTATATATTTGCAATAGTAAGAATATGCGAAACCAAAATTTACAAGTAAATATTATCAATGAATTGTTGGATATACCATTGATCAGGGCGTGCGCCGTGTTTGATAGTGACTATCCCCTTGTCAGTCGGTTTGAGACCTTCAGCTGTCCATTCCAAATTCGCAGGTTGTCCATTTCTTTGAATATGAACCAGGTAATGCCCATTACAGTCAACTACCACTGTGCCGACAGATTTAACCTCCCACTATATAGTCTTTCATTAGGGGTATGCTGTGTAGGTAGTTGACTGGACGTACAAGGGTAGCTTCAGTAGCTGCAACAACGGGGACGGGCACCCCTGGCAGGGTGGATTTGACATTGATATTACCATGTTCAAAGTTGATGATTTTGTATATGCTGGAAGGGAATGCCTTTGTCATTTTGCTGTAGGATATAGTTCCATCAAGCCAAGCTTGGTACAGGGTATTTTGTTATGTATCCTTCACCCTCGAACGCGAAACAACCAAAAACATTTAATAACTCCAAAACAACAAAAAACATCGTCTCCGTATGCTTTCCATTATTCTTTTCTGTGTTCTTTTCCTTTTTATTTTATTTCTATTTCATTTCTATTATTTTTTTTATTCATTTCTGTTATTTTCTGTCATCGCCTATCGCCTGTGGCTGCTGCCACCCCCTTTTTCATCAATTTTCCCCAGAACTTGTGTTTATGCTAAACACACTCCATATGTCATCATTTATGTGTTGTTTCCCCTATTCTATGACTTAATTAATTGTTCCTTCTGTTTTTCCAAGTTTAAATGGTTGTTCCTGTTCATATATTTAAGTATTAGCTAGATCTGCATGTACTTATCATCATTTTGTCAATTTAATTTGGGTTTCAGACCAATTCGGCGTGTGCCACAACTTGTCTCAGTTTCTTTTCTCTCTCAAATCACTTCACAACTCGTTCAACAACTAAAATTAAGTTCTAACACTGTTATTATCAATTAATCCCTCAAGATCATCTTCTGCAACAAACCTTCAATTTCAACATTCTGTTCTTGACATTTAACATTACTGACCCTCTCGAACATTGGTATTATTTTATTATTGAAACTTCGGACACGCATTTGTTGAGGATTCATATCATATTTATATACAAAAGTGAAGGGCGACTGTTGTACATTGTGTTCTATAGTTGACTCTTGTTTGTTTGTTTCTGAAGAACCCTCTTTCATATCCAGAAAGTACATGAGAATTTTGAAATGGGGTGAGCTACTAAATCAAGTAAACCTAAATTGAAGGGTGTTTTATCAGAGCCAGGAGTGCCACGTAATCAAGTTGTTCTTCCTCTGAATACATAGACTGAACCTTAACCTTCTGAAAGCCTCTCTCACACCTTTTCTTCAGACCTGAATTGAACATTAACCAATGAGCTTTCAGACTCACCTACTGCCTCAAAGATTAGAACTACAAATGGCAATGCTTTTCAATACCTGTTTCCCCAAGGATTCACTGGGTACATGGTAGGATTCCGTCAATGAAAAATGTATCTCTGAGTCTCAATAACCTTGGACTTACAGCCATTTCAGATTGATGATTTCTATGTGGTAAATTAATTAATTTCCTTGTATAAGCTGAACCAGAAGGTGGAAATCATCCTGGGAGCCATGGTGAACTGTTAGGGTGACTGCTCAGAGTAGGTAGTACTAGCAGGAGGTTTTCCTAAGTATATTATCAACAATGTAAATACAATACTCACCTAGCAGGAGGTTTTCCTAAGAGATCAAGCTTAGGGAAACTTTGCTAGGTGCTACAAGGTTATATATGCATCAATAGGCTCATCGCCATATCAAGTCTTATCACTGAAACCCTCAGGGCTTCAGCCCAAGGTTGCCCAAGAGGTTAGCACCTGAGATCAGATGAATTGAGACAATGCATATCAAAATAAGAAGGAATGGGAGGGGGGAACAAGGAAATGAATAGTGATCATATGTAAAATGATGAAAAGGAATTAGAACTGAGGGTAATGAGTGCGAATAAGGAAATAAGTGAAATAGTGACCATGACCAGGTTGACATATACCTGGATCACGCAGAAGGGTGTAGAAAGGAAGGAAATGGGTTTTACGTTCTAAAGGGGAGTGTAGAATAACATAGAAACCGAGGCAAACAAGTGTAAATAATATGGAAAATAAATAAAAGGAAGGATAACCCAGGAGCAAACCCTGACACCATCCCCTCCTCAATTTAAGGTGTCGGCCTGACAACTTGTGATTCTGACTTTGGATGTCATAGGAAGAAGAGACCATTGATCAAACGGGGTGCATCCGGATGTTCTCAATAAAAATGATGAAGTAGATTCAGGGTGATCAGATCCCTTTCAGGCAACCACTGGTCATGTTCCATACCATAACCTTCCCAATGGACCTTATACTCAATTTTTCCTCGGAACACCCAACTGTCGAGGATTTCTTCTACAACATAGTGTTCACTGTCATCTCTAATCTCTGGTGGGGTGGTGGTTTGGTTCAACAGCCCAGGATGAGGTCAATCGGAGCTTCACATAGTTTAGACATGTGGAAGACAGGGTGAAGTCAAGATAGGGATTTTGGCAGTTGAAGACGGTATGCATGAGTTCCGACTTTGGCAGTGATTGCAAATGGACCTAGGAATCGGTGAGATAACTTGGCCAAAGGTCATGTTATACAAATGTCGAATGCATCGAGATAGACCTTGTCATCAATCTGGAAATTTGGGGGTCAACTTGGTGATGATCATAATACTTAGACATCTCATCCTTAGTGTTGATGATAGCTGATCATGCCTCTGTCAGTGATGCAGCCATATGATTCTTAAATTCATCCATGGCCTCGATTTTTGATGGTTGGAATTGAGGTTCGAATCCCATATGTGGAGATCACCCAATATTGAGTTCAAACGGAGTTGCCCGAGTCATGGAGTGTGTATGGTTGTTGTATGCAAACTCTGCCATCAGTAGAAGTGTGTCCCAGTCATCCTGTCATTCTGAGGTGAATAGTCAAAGGTACTGCTCAATCTTGGCATTGACACATTCGGTTTGACCATTGGTTTGAGGATGATATGCTGTTGAGTGAGCAAGTCGGATACCCATTATGTGAGACAGTTCCTTGGTGAACCCTGAGGTGAACTGTGTTCCTTGATCTGATACAACCTTCTCCAGGAGCCCATGAAGCTTCCAGATGTGCTGCAGGTAAAGGTTTGCAGTTCCCACAGCATCAAGAGTTGTGAAAGTTGGGATGAAGTGTGCTCGCTTTGTGAGAGAGTCAATGACAGCAAGGATTGCATTGAAACCATGTGCTTCTGGAAGTTCAACAATAAAGTCAACTGAAATGGCTTCCCAAGGTTTCGTCGGGGTTTCTGTCAGGTGAAGCTTTCCATATGGTGCATGTCGAGCTGGTTTGATTTGTAAGCATAAGTCACAGGCCTGGACATACTGTTGGATGTATTTGGTCATTCCGGGCCACCAGAATGTGTGTGATACTAGTTCAATTGTCTTGAATCAACCAGGGTGACCTGCAATTTTTGAGTCATGATGTTGTTCGACAATTTTCCGGTGCAATTCATCGACATTCAGGACATATATCTTGCTTCGATAGTATAGAATGTCTTGATCTTCTGACCATTCACCTTTGTGCACTTCGTTTCCACCGAATACTCAAAGGAGCTGGACAGCTTTCGATACTGAGTCTTCATGTAATCCATCTTGATTTGCCTTTCATATGGCCTTGAGAAACTCCTCTTCTTCTCCTCTGAGACGAAATGTTTGCAGGACACGGATTGCGAACATTTCGGGTCGAAGTAGGGTGATACCTTGGTTATCATCCTTTCCAGATCCATGATCGGCACGTCATGATAAACCATCTGGTTTTCCCATTGACTTACCAGGTATATGCTGTAAGGTAAAGTCAAATAAAGCAAGATAGACTGACCAACAGGCCTGACAGTGGTTTAAGGTTCAGGATGTCATGAAATACTCGAGATTCTTGTGATCTGTACAAATATCGATGGGATGGTCTGCACCTTCAAGGTAATGTTGCCATTCTTCTAGTGCTCAGATGATTTCAAGCATTTCCTTGTCATGGATCTCGTAATTCCATTCAACAGGACTGAGAGCCTTGGAATAAAATGCTACTGGGTGCCATTTGTCGTCTGTCGGTGATTGTTGAGATAGTACTGCTCCTGTTGCAAAGTCAGAGCTGTCAGCTTTGAGATGGTAAGGTTTTGTCAGATCAGGAATCAGGAGGACTGGGGCTGTTGTCATTGCTGTCTTTAATTGGTTGAATGCATGTTGGCAATCCTCGGTCCATGCAAAAGGTGCATCTTTCTTGGTAAGATCAAACATGGGTTTGTAGATTTTTGTGAAATCTTGTATGAAATGTCTGTAGTAGTTAGCAAAGCCGAGGAAGGATCTGACTTCATTAGCATTGATTGGGACTGGCCAATCCCTAACACCTGATACCTTTGTCAGATCCATCTCAACAGTGTTCTCCGATATGATCATTCCAAGGTATTCGATTTTGGATCTGTCAAACTCACATTTTTTTGCCTTCAGATAAAGACTGTGTTCATGTAATTGAGACAGAACCTGTCGTGTAATTCAGTGGTGCTCTTCGAGATCAGTGGTGTAGATGAGGATATCATCAATATACACAGCAACAACCTCTTTGGTGATCAAGTCCTCGAAGATCTCATTCATCATTGTCTGGAATGTTGCAGGACTATTGGTGAGACCAAAAAACATTACCAAGGGTTCGAACAGCCCTCGGTTTGTCCAGAATGCAGCCTTCCATTCATCCCTTCTTTGATTTGGACATTATTGTATCCCCAGCATACATCGAGTTTTGTGAAGTATTGAGCACCTCGTAATTTGTTGACTAGTTCCGGGATCAGAGGGAGCAGATACCGATTCTTGATTGTCATTGCATTGAGAGCCCGATAGTCCTGTATCAATTGGAGTGTTCCATCTTTCTTCTTGATGAAGAACACTGGGGATGCCATGGGTGACTTTGATGGTCGGATACGTCCCGATTTTAGGTTTTCTTCAAGAAATATGTTGAGTTCAAGCTGATCCTTAGGAGAAAGTGGGTAAATCTTGCAGAATCGAGATTCTGAGCCTGGGAGGAGCTCGATTGCATGATCCCACTTTTTGGGAGGTGGTAATGTGTCAAAGGATTCCTTGGAGAAGATGTCATGGAAGTTGTGGAATGCTTTGGGGACGACCTCTGAGGATTCTCACTTTGGGGCAGGAGTCAAGATTTGTGCAAACCTTTGGGAGATGGTCTCAGTTGCAGCAATATGATGCATCTCCTCATTGTCGAGGACTATCGCCAGTAGTTGATCACCTTCTTCAAGTTCCAAACCTTCGACATCCTCTAGTTCAGTGTTATGCTACGCGAACCATCTGAACTAAGTGAACCTTGGTATCAACCTTGCAAACTGAACTTCATTGTTTCAGTTCCACACGCCTTTCCAAACCCCGAACTTATGAACAAAACCTATGTGAACTATATGCAAACCTTTAGTAATCCATACCTATGAACCATATGACTCCTTCTGCTTATCAACCTCGCGTAACCTCGTTTATGCTTCGTCCCTGTACTTTACCTTATTAGTATAGTTTACACCCACGATGTCAACAGGCTGACTAACTACGTCCACTAGATATATAAACCCACATCATGTACATAGTTCTTCAGTTCTGAAATTGAATCAACTTCTTGACTTCCTTTCTCACATCTGAATTCTTCTCTTGTCCAAACCTATCCCGAACCTCTGTCCAAATTCGGGACAAGCATATCGAGAGGGCGCAACACATAAGTTGAAGCCAAGTCCCGCCTCGTGAACCTTTTTACCCGAACCTTATGACCTCGGAACCTCGGGTTGTAACATTCAGGCACATCTCCTTCAGTTGTGTCAAGAACAGGTCAAAGGCCTTGTTTCCAGGAATTGCACTTCAGCTGCCCGGTGTAACACCTTTCGAAAATTTTTCGATTATTTTTACTGTTTTCCTCATATTCTTTAAAACTAAAAACACTTAAAACCACAATTAGACTTTTCTTTCCCTCATCCCCTTTACCCTTACCCTTCTTCCTCTCATGTTCTGGGAATGTGATTTCTACGATCAAGACGATATTATTGACTGGCAGTTTCACCCTGACCACCTTCTCCCCTCACCCTCCCCTACATACTCGTTGGAGGACAAAACAGAATATGATAACCCTTATCCCATTCCCAAGGATTCCAACTTCATTCCCCCTAACCTATATCCAACTCGACCCAGCTATCATCTGTTCCAAACGGAACTCTGGTTATATGTTGATCTTGGAGAAAAGTTCAATATTAGGATAAGTCCCACTACTGCATGGCCAGCCCCAATACCCACGAAGACTTACCATAAAGAGCTAGAAGACTTGGAAGTAATAGAAACCCTGCACTATGCCAAACCTATCATAATCTGAGGATTTCAAGGAGCCTTTGTTATCGGAAATAGTTACAGCCTAAGGAAACATTGCCCTTACACCCCTGTTGGAATCACAAGGGTGATCGCACACTAAAAGTATGGGTCTCAATTCATTCACATTGCCTTTAATGTTCCCTCTTCAGCATTTTGGACCTTTAGTGACATGCAAGACTACCCCCGAGAACAAATCCGGCTGTCAGAGCCCAAAAAAAAGGGGTTCTGTCAAGGTCTGATACCTTAGGTTTGTAGTCAATCTTGCAATCAATAACTCTTTTGAGATTATTGATTGGAAGTTCGACTGAGTTGGTGTAACACCTTCCCAAAATTTTTTGATTATTTCCACCATTTTTCCTCATATTTTCTAAAAATCTAAAAACATATAAAAAATGTAATTGGACTTTCATTCTTCCATCCCCTTTACCCTTTTCCTTCTTCCCTCATGTTCTGGGAATGTGACCCCTACGATAGAGATGATATCATTGATCGAGAGTTTCACCCTGACCACCTTCTCCCTTCACCCTCCCCTACATACTCGTCGGAGGACGAAACAAAATATGACTCCCCTTATCCCATTCCCAAAGATTCCAACTTCCCTCCCATCCTATATCCAACTCAACCCAGCTATCATCCATTCCAAATGGAACTCCGATTATACATCGATCTCGGAGAAAAGCTTGATATTAGGATAAGTCTCACTACCGCATGGCCAGTCCCGACTCCCACAAAGACTTACCATAAGGATCTAGAAGACTTGGAGATAATAGAAACCCTGCACTACGCCAGACCTATCGTAATCCGAGGATTTCAAGGAACCTTCGTTATCAGAAATAGTTACAGCCTAAAGAAACGTTGCCCTTACACCCCTGTTGGAATCACTAGGGTGATCGCACACCAAAAATATGGACCTCAATTCATTCACATTGCCTTTAATGTTCCCTCTATGGCATTTTGGACCTTTAGTGACATGGAAGACTACCCCTGAAAACAAATCCAGCTGTCAGAGCTCTAAGGGACTCATATATTTAACAACCTCCAGAAACCTACATCACCCATCAAAACCTCACACCGCCATCTCACCTCAACCTCCTGAAACTCAGACAATGTTCTCATTTAACGTAACCACCCAAAACATTTCAACTAATTCCAGATCCTCTTCTTCCTATACCTCCTGATTCCACTACCAACCTCCACCTGATTCGGAAACAGATGATCAAGTTCCCACTACTCGCCCTACTACTCCTCTCCCTTCTCCTATTGAAGACCTTGAAACGGAAGTTCGTGTATATCGAAGCTCGAGTAGTCAACTCCCAATCAATCCTGACACCCTATGGCCTCAGTACCCACTCATGTCCAAGGACGTATCAACTAGAAATAAGATTTCGGATCTTGGTCTCCCTGAAACCATTAAGTATGGAGATACCATCTCGATAGAAGGTTTCGAGGGGCAATATCACATTAACCATTACTTTACTGTTTCATGCTGCGCTCCTCCTTACCAAATTATTCGAATCATTGCAACCGCCAGTCTAGGAATTGCCTTTGAGCACATTGGGTTTGATGTGCCCTATGAATGCATACTACCATACTCCTCCCTTCCCTATCATTCTCGTTACATCTTCATCCCCTTTGAAGAAGTTTTCTTCACACCACCCTGTCTATATCCAGAAGACCATTTCTACTCTTCCTTCCCTGCGCCAACCCCACTACCCACGCCACCAATAAACAAGGTACTCCGAAAAATCAGATCCTATGCCATTGGAGTGCTCAAGGGAAAGAATCAGAGCCTGGCTGAAGAAAAGCATCTAGAAGAAGGGCTGAGAAAGTTCCAGAATCACTTGGTAGTTGAGTGGTAACATCGTGAGAGTATTTCCTTAATTGAACATTCTTTTGTCCTCCATCTATGAGTCCTTCTGCTTGCCTCTCTCTATTGTACAACAGTTACCTGTTTTCACCCCTTTCACCATATTTCTCCTTTCATAAAATTTGACAACCTCTAAAAATATTTTCCTCATTTAAATAAATAATAATTACTAAACTTTGTATAAAAACTCTCGTAGTAGTTAAAATAACAACAAGTTTTACCAATCCCTCTAAAGTGCAGGATAAGCTCAAGTCTCTAAAGTGGTTTCTAACATCTAAATCTTTTCCACTATTAGCGAAGTGCTGATAGTTGGTCTGTTTCTAACGGTTTCTAATGTCAAGTTGTTTTCTAACGCCAAGTTGTTTTCTAACGTCAAGTGGTTTCTAACATCAATTCGGTTTCTAACATCAAGTTGCTTTCTAACACCAATTGTTTCTAATATCAATCAGTTTCTAATGTCAAGCGGTTTTTCTAACGTCAAGTCAGTTTCTAACGTCAAGTCGGTTTCTAATGTCAGAACTATTCTCTTTCTACCCCTTACATCTGTTACGATTAAAACATACCAATTTTCCCTTCTAACACCTTCCACCCCCTTCTCTGTATTTCTGCGGCAAAGCTCGACTTATTTAGAACCAAGGCCTCTATAATCAAATATCGATTGTATATACTGAACAGGATCCTAGTTTAGTATACAACATCGGGGACGTGGCCTCAGCTTATGTGCTGTGCCCTCTATCTAGACTTCGTGGATGTCCCCAATTTAATGGTGACAATGTCGACTATAGTAGTCAACAATGCAAACAATGTAAGTCGAGGTTATCAACCAAAGTAAAGGTTTAAGATAAAGAGAAAGATGACTTAGTGTCGTCGACAATTGAGACTGTTGAGGTCAAGACAACAACAACTAAAGTCAGAAGAAAGATATAAAGCAATGACGAAGAACAGATAAAGGTTTGTTTATTAGATATCAACCGAGGTTGATATCAAAACTGAGTCTACAATGTAATTACATGAAGGTTTATATACATCTGGACTCATGCTATGCATGTGATACGTTAACATCGTTACAATCATTAGTAATTGGTGAATGTAATGAATGGAGAAGGTAACCCAAGGGGTTACCAGAGTGAGAGTATTTCCTGTGGGAAATACTGAGGAGTCCGAGGCAATTGGATCGATGTCGAATCGGTGAATTGAAGGTATCGAGGTGGATCGAGGGTGTTGAGGATTGAAATGGGGTTTTATGAGTGAAGACGAGTATGGGGGAACTTCGATATATCTGATCATGAATGATTACATGATACTTACGTATAGTCGTGTGTCAGTTCATGACAGGTTCATATAACTAACAACCTCCAGAAACCCCATGATCGCTCATCAAACCTCCACACCGCCATCTCGCCTTCACCGCAAAACTCCCAAAAATGTTCTCTTTTAACATAACTACACAAAACACTTTGACTAATTCTAATTCCTCTTCTTCCTATTGTCAGGGTTTGCTCCCAGGTTATCCTTCCTTCTATTTATTTTCCATATTATTTACACTTGTCTGCCTCAGTTTCTATGTTATTCTACACTCCCCTTTAGAACCTAAAACCCATTTCCTTCCTTTCTACACCCTTCCACGTTGTCGTATACTAAACTAGAACCTGTTCAGTATATACAATCGATATTTGTTTAAAGAGGCCTTGGTTCTGAATAAGTCAAGCTTTGCCACAGAAATATGAGAAGGGGTGGAAGGTGTTTAAAAGGGGGAATTTGTATGTGGATTGTAACAGATAGGTGGTGGAGAGAATAGTATGAGGACGTTAGGAACTGACTTGACGATAGAAACCAGTTGACATTAGAAACCAATTGACATTAGAAACTAAATTGACGATAGAAACCACTTGATGTTAGAAACTGTTAGAAACAGACCAACTATCAGCACTTTGCTAATAGTGGAAAAGACTTTAGACGTTAGAGACACTTTAGAGACTATAGCTTATCCTGCACTTTAGAGGGATCGGTAAAACTTGTTTTTATTTTCTACTACCACGAGAGTTTTATACAAAGTTTGATAATTATTAATTTTTAAAATGAGGAAAAATATTTTAAAAAGGGTTTTCCCGGAAAAGAGAAATATGGTGAGGGGGAAAAGGGTGAAAGAGACGAAGTGAATAATTCTTGTACAAGAGAGGAGCAAGACAGAAGGATTCATAGACAGAGAACAAAAGAATGTTTGATTAAGGAAAATACTCTCACGATGTTACCATCCAACCACCAAGTGATTTTGAAACTTTCTCAGCCCTTCTTCTAGACACTTTTCTTCAGCCAGACTCTGATTCTTTCCTTTGAGCATTCCAATGGCGTAGGATCTGATTTTTCGGAGTACTTTGTTTATTGGTGGTGTGGGGAGTGGGGTTGGCGCAGGGAAGAAGGAATAGAAATGGTCTTCTGGATATAGGCAGGGTGGTGTGAGGAAAAGTTCTTCAACAGGGATGAAGACGTAGCGAGAATGATAAGGAAGGGAGGAGTATAGTTGTACACATTCATAAGGCACATCAAAACCAATGTGCTCGAAGGTGAATCCTAAACTAGCTGTTGCAATGACTCAAATAACTTGATAAGGAGGGGCACAGTGTGAGACAGTGAAGAAACAGTTAATGTGATATTGCCCCTCGAAACCTATCATTGTGATGGCATCTCCATACTTGATGGTTTCGGGGAGACCAAGATTCAAAACCTTACTTCTAGTAGATATGTCTTTGGACATGAGCAGGTATTGAGGTCATAGGGTGTCAGGATCGATTGGGAGTTGGCTACTCGAGCTTCGATACACACAAACTTCCGTTTCAAGGTCTTCAATAGGAGAAGGGAGAGGAGTTGTGATGTTTCCTGAGATTTTGCACTCAATATATGCGGGTCTATAATTAATATAATTGGTAGAAATTAATTATGTGTGTGTTGGAACATGAGCTTTGACCAAAACAAGACGCAAAAGTGGGAGATTCGAAGGCTTGTTGTCAAAGTTGAAAGATTCAAGGATTTAACTAAATTAAAATGAGTTTTAGACTTAATGCTTTGCAACACAAGTCGAGTGATGGAGTTTTAGTGTTAAGAAGAACAGAAAACCGAGAAAAGCCAAGAAGTTGAGCCTAGGGGCGACTGTTGTGTGATGACACAAAAATGTATTAAGTTAAGATTTGATTAATTACATAACAACTGAGCCCATTACATATACACAACTGGGGCTAAACTAATTTAGAGAAAAGGAAGCAAATGACATAATAAGATGAAAACACTGGTGAGAGAGAGAAATAAAAGGAAAATGATTAAATAAAAGAGATGAAATGAGTTCAAAAAGAATAAATGATACTTTCGGCTACTGGGGGAAGTGGATACATAACAGGAGTAGTAGGGCAAGTAGGGGCTTGATCATCCGTGTCCGAATCAAATGGAGGTTGGTAGTGAAATTGGGAGATATAGGAAGAAGAGGAATTAGAATTAGTCGAAGTGTTTTGTGTAGTTATGTTAAAAGAGAACATTTCTGGGAGTTTTGCAGTTAAGGCGAGATGGCAGTGTGGAGGTTTGAGGAGCGATCATGGGGTTTCTGGAGGTTGTTAGTTATATGAACCCCCTTTTGGGCTCCAACAGCCAGATTTGTTCTCAGGGGTAGTCTTGCATGTTGCTAAAGGTCCAAAATGCCAAAGAGGGAACATTAAAGGCAATGTGAATGAATTGAGACCCATACTTTTGGTGTGCAATCACCCTTGTGATTCCAACAGGGGTGTAAGGGCAACATTTCCTTAGGCTGTAACTATTTCCGATAACAAAGGCTCCTTGAAATCCTCAGATTATGATAGGTTTGGCGTAGTGCAGGGTTTCTATTACTTCCAAGTCTTTTAGCTCTTTATGGTAAGTCTTTGTGGGTATTGGGGCTGGCCATGCAGTGGTGGGACTTATCATAATATCAAACTGTTCTCCGAGATCAACATATAATCAGAGTTCCATTTGGAACAGATGATAGCTGGGTTGAGTCGGATATAGGATGGGAAGAAAGTCAGAATCCTTGGGAATGGGATAAGGGGTATCATATTCTGTTTTGTCCTCCAATGAGTATGTAGGGGAGGGTGAGGGGAGAAGGTGGTCAGGGTGAAACTGCCAGTCAATAATATTGTCTTGATCGTAGAAATCACATTCCCAGAACATGAGGGGAGAAGGGGAAGGGTAAAGGGGATGAGGGAAAGAAAAGTGTTATTACGTTTTTAAATGTTTTTAGTTTTTAGAGAATATAAGAAAAATGGTGAAAATAATCAAAAAAATTTCCGAAAGGTGTTACATTGGGAAACAGTGTTTTGAGTCAGAACCGGGTTTTGTGTAGTGCAATGGACTGTTCTCCCTTGTGTGGCATTGAATGCGAGGTTCGTGAGGCGATCTTGGTCAAATTTCCTTGCAGCTCGACACCATCCATTGTAATCATCGAGATCAGGTTGATCCTGCATTGTGGCAACTCGATTTTGAATAGTCAGATGTAGCCCTTGTCGGAAGAACGAAGTGACAGCCAATCCATCAGTATGCCCTGCTTGGTAGATGACTTCATTGAAACTGTCGATGTAGTCTTCAACCGATTGTTCTCTCTGAAAGTAACATTGAGAGAAAAGCATGTTGATGGCCTCTTCTTTCTTGGTTAGAGGAAGGAATTCAGCTGCAAAGTTGAGTCAGAAGTTATTCCAGGATACAAATGGGAATCCTCTGGATTCATAAGTGCGCAGTTTCCATTGTGCATAAGTGGCAGAGCAACCACTATTCATGAAGGACAAGACCCACATGATCTTGGCATCTTCATTCTCAAATTCCCACCTGCATACATTCATATATAGGATGACCAAGTTCCAGAAGGACTGACCATTCTTTCTATCACTGTTGAACACCATAGGAAGAGTGGGTTGGACATTTCAACTCAACTGATTGCTTGTACAAGGAGTTGGAGTTGATGGTTGTTGGGGAACGGGAGTGGGATTTTTGGCAGCAGCAGCATTAGCCTGGGTGATTAGGTGTTCAAGTTAGAGTGAAAGATGTTGGATGTGATTGCTCTGATTAGCCAGATTTTGTTCCAGGGAGGTTAATCTGTTGACAGGTGGGGGAGCTGACTGATTTGGATCCATGGTGTCAAGATCAAGCAAATTGGAGAGAGGGATGGGTCAGTTTTCGAAGATAGAAGCAGGGGGACGTGATAGAAGCAGCTACCAAGGTCTTCCTGTGGGTTCTTTTCGATGAAATTGACAGATCCAGGGTTTAGGAAGCTTGATCTACTGTTAGGGTGACTGCTCGGAGTAGGTAGTACTAGCAGGAGGTTTTCCCAAGGGAAAATAAATAAAAGGAAGGATAACCCAGGAGCAAACCCTGACATGAACCTGGAGAGCCATAGTAGTCCATCAGTTTCTCAAAATCATGTGAACTATGTGGTGGGAAATATACTTATATTCATCACTCATGTCTAGTCTATATTTGGTCACACAGGTACCCTCGGCCTATTAAGATTAAAACCTAATCATGAATGTGTCAGGGATTCAGGATATTATGTGTAACAGCCTCATAATTATATTAGATAATACATTTCTAACTGTATATAAGTAGTGTTAGTGCAAAGCACTGACACAAGTCTTTTTTCCCCATCACATAGACAATAACAGTAATTGGAACTGCTAGTGTGTGAGTGCAACACTGGGACATTAAGATATTCCACAGTTGAATCAATTTCAACCATTACATCATGACTCCACAGTGTAATATACTCAAACACCCCAAAATTCCGAGTGGCCTTGCTTGTTGTAGTACTCTGAGGCCACAAAGAAAAGAAAAAATTAAAATATCTACAATATGTATACAGTATCAGGTATGAATCACATTTATGTCTGCTTCCACTATTCTATTTCCAAATCCAACCACGGCATACAATTTCTCCTGAGAACATTTTGAGGTCCATATTAATTGCAGATCTCTCTTGTAGATTAAATGAAGTTCCAGAGATTGTTGGATGAAAGTCAGCTCCATTCTTCTAGTGGACCCACCATAATACCTTAGGTTTGTAGTCGATCTTGCAATTGATAACTCTTTCAAGATTATTGATTGGAAGTTCAACTGAGTCAGGGATATGGCCTCAGCTTATATGCTGTGCCCTCTTCCTAGACCCCAAGTGTATGTCCCCAATTTAATGGTGACAATGCTGACTATAGTAGTCAACAATGGAATCAGACAAAGTCGAGGTCAATGACTACAATAGGAGTAAGATTGAGAAGTGTAACTTAGTATCGATGACAAGCAAGACCGTCAAGGTCGAGTTGACAACAGCTGAAGTCAGAGATAGATTAATGAGAGACAAAGAAGGACAGATAATAATTTGTTTATTAGATATCAACCAAGGTTGATATCAAAAACTGAGTCTACATCGTATTTACAAGAAGGTTTATATACATGTGAGACTCAGGTATAACATGTGATTCGTGATATCATTAATATCATGAGTAATTGGTAAAACAAATGAATGGAGAAGGTAACCCAAGGGGTTACTGGAATGAAAGTATTTCCTGTGGGAAATACTGAGGAGTCCAAGGCAATTGAATTAGTGTTGAGTCAGTGAATTGAAGGTGTTGAGGTGGATCAAGGGTATTGAAGCATAGTAATGTAATATAATGAGTGAAGACAAGTATGGGGAAACTTCAATATATCCGATAATGAATGATTATATGTTACGTACAGATGATCGTGTGTCAGTTCCTGACAGGAAATTTGTATGTTGATCGTAACAGATGTAAAAGGGGGTAGAGACAATAGGACAAGGAGGATGTTAGAAACCAACTTGACATTAGAGACTGACTTGACAATAGAAACCAACTTGATGTTAGAAACTGACTTGACTTGAACTTTGATGTTAGAAACTGACTTGACTTGAACTTTGATGTTAGAAACTGTTAGGAACTGTCATGAACTGACACATGATCATTTGTATGTAACACATAATCATTCATGATCGGATATATTGAAGTTTCCCCATACTTGTCTTCACTCATTATATTACATTACTATGCTTCAATACCCTTGATCCACCTCAACACCTTCAATTCACTGACTCAACACTAATTCAATTGCCTTGGACTCCTCAGTATTTCCCACAGGAAATACTTTCATTCCAGTAACCCCTTGGGTTACCTTCTCCATTCATTTGTTTTACCAATTACTCATGATATTAATGATATCACGAATCACATGTTATACCTGAGTCTCACATGTATATAAACCTTCTTGTAAATACGATGTAGACTCAGTTTTTGATATCAACCTTGGTTGATATCTAATAAACAAACTATTATCTGTCCTTCTTTGTCTCTCATTAATCTATCTCTGACTTCAGCTGTCATCAACTCGACCTTGACGGTCTTGCTCATTGTCGACACTAAGTTACATCTCTCAATCTTACTCCTATTGTAGTCGTTGACCTCGACTTCATCTGATTCCATTGTTGACTACTATAGTCAGCATTGTCACCATTAAATTGGGGACATACACTTGAGGTCTAGGAAGAGGGCACAGCATATAAGCTGAGGCCATATCCCTGACTCAGTTGAACTTCCAATCAATAATCTTGAAAGAGTTATCAATTGCAAGATCGACTACAAACCTAAGGTATCAGACCTTGACAGGAACAGACCAACTATCAGCACTTCACTAATAGCACTGGAGGCATAGCATGATTTTCCTATATGAGAGGACATTAAGTAAACAGTGAGAATATATAAATTTTTCATAGAGTTTTCTAAACTATCTAAATTTCAGGGAAATTTGAAGTTTATCTAATGTTTTCATGGTTTTGCTAAGAAAACAATAAGAAAACTCTAATTTTCCCAAGATTTGAATGAATGAAAAAATTGATTGAAAACTTTATATTATTTTAGTATTTATTCAATGTTTTCTCATATAAGAAAATCATGCTATGCCTGTAGTGTAGTGGAAAAGACTTAGATGTTAGGAGACACTTTAGAAATCGTAGCTTATCCCACACTTTAGAGGGATTGGTAAAACTTGTTTTTATTCTAACTACAACAAGGTTTTTATACAAGTTTGAGAGTTGACTAATTTAAATGGAAAGGAATATTTTTAAAGAGGGTTTTTCAGCTTTTGGGAAACAGAGAGAAATATGATGAGGGGTAACTAGGTGAATGAGACAAAGTAAAATGGTGAACAATCTTAGTACAAGAGGGAAGGGAAAGACGGAAGGACTCATAGGTGGAGAATGAAAGGGAGTTTAATTAAGAGGATATTCTCACAATGTTACCATCCAACTACCAAATGATTCTGAGACTTTCTCAGCCCTTCTTCTAGACTCTTTTCTTCAGCCAGACTCAAATTCTTTCCCTTGAGCACTCCAATGGCATAGGATCAGATTTTTCAGAGTAC
This sequence comes from Clathrus columnatus, assembly GCA_020884735.1. NCBI lineage: Eukaryota > Fungi > Basidiomycota > Agaricomycetes > Phallales > Clathraceae > Clathrus > Clathrus columnatus. The sequence goes on from BPWL01000002.1 coordinate 3,362,213, forward strand.
TTTGTTTATTGGTGGTGTGGGTAGTGGGGTTGGCACAGAGAAGAAGGAATAGAAATGGTCTTCTGGATACTGATGAGGTGGCATAAGGAAAAGTTCTTCAAAGGAGATGAAGACATAATGGGAATAATAAGGAAGGGAGGAGTATGGTAGCACACATTCATAAGGCACATCAAAACCAACATGTTTGAAGGTGAATCCTAGACTTGTTGTTGCAATGATCTGAATGGCTTGATAGGGAGGGGTGCAGCATGATATAGTGAGGAAGTGGTTAATGTGATACTGCCCCTTGAAACCTTTCAACACGATGGTATCTCCATACTTGATTGTTTTGAGGAGACCAAGATTTGAAACCATACTTCTAGTCAATGCATCTTTAGACATGAGTGGGTATTGAGGCCATAGGGTGTCAGGATCAATTGGGAGTTGGCTACTTAAGCTTTGATATACACAAACTTCCATTTCAAAATCTTCAATAGAAGAAGGGAGAGGAGTAGTAGGGTGAGTAGGGGCTTGATCATCTGTGTCCAAATCAAACAGAGGTTGATAGCAAAATCAGGAGGTATAGAAAGAAGAAGAAGTAGAATTAGTAGAAATAGTTTGCAAAGTAATGTTAAAAGAGAACATTTTCTGGGTTTCGGGAGGTTAAGACAAGATGGCGGTGTGGAGTTTTGATGAGTGATGTAGGTTTTCTGGAGGTCGTTAGATATATAAACCCCTTTTTGGGCTCTGAAAACTGGATTTGTCCTCGGGGGTAGTCTTGCATGTCACTAAAGGTCCAGAATGCTGAAGAGGGAACATTAAAGGCTACATGAATAAATTGGGAGCCACACCTTTAGTATGCAATTACTCTTGTGATTCTGACAGGGGTGTAAGGGCAACATTTCCATAGGCTGTAGATATTTCCGATAATGAAGATTCCTTGGAAACCTTGGATTACAATGGGTTTAGCATAGTGCAGGGCTTCTGGTATTCCTAAGTCTTCTAACTCCATAAGGTAAGTTTCCATGGGGGTTGGGACTGGTCATGTGACTGTAGGGCTTATCCTAATTTCATACTTCTCACCAAGATCAATGTATAATCAGAGTTCTGTTTGAAATAGATAGTAGTTGAGGCAAGTCAGATATAGATTAAGGGGAATGCAGTCAGAATCCTTAGGAATAGGGTAAAGGGCATCATATTCTATTTCGTCCCCCATCGAGGATAGGGGGGAGGGTGAGGAAAGAAGGTGGTCAGGGTGAAACTCTCAGTCAATGTCATCTCAATCATAGGAATCACATTCCCAGAACATGAGGGGAAGAGAAAAGGGGATAGGTAGAAGGAATGAGTGAAGGAGGATGATGTTGCATTTTTAAGTATTTTGGTTTTAAGGGAATAAATAAAAAAAAGGTAAAATAATCAAAAAATTTGTGAAAGGTGTTACAACGGATCAACATCTGTGAGAGTCATAAAGATAATGATAAACTATTAAGGAGGTCTAGACTCACATCTAATCCTTTGAGGAATGAATAAGTGAGTGTTCAGTACAATCAGTACAATTGTAGTGGAAAGGAAACAAATGGTACAAATGGCAGTGTAAAGGATCTGGTAGAAACATGATGAGTATGATCAGTCACGATCGTGTTCGGATCGTGACATGTCACAAAAATCGAAATTGGTTAATTAACCTTAAATGCTTAATAAACATTTCGAGGTTCTATTTTTGCTTTAATAATCACCTTAATTACCTTATTTTGATTTACTGGTGGGTGGTAATGAGTGCCACTTGTTATTTGCTCAAAAATCCATTCATTGGCTAATCGCAGTACTTGGTTGTTCAAGTGATCATCAAAAATAGGGCGAGGTCTGTGTGCACTGTCCATTTTCTATATAAACTCGAAGCTTGGTTGCTCTTTGTGGGTGAGGGCCCCAGCTCATAAGTGCCTACTTGAGTGCTAAGACAAAGTTGAGATACCAAAGTTAGATTTACTTATTCTTAAGTCCATTTCCATAAGTACAGATTAATACTAGATAATTAGTTAAGAATATTTACTTTTAAAAGTAGCATAATTCATGTAAATACGTGATATTAATCACAGAAAAAAATATAATTATGTTCTTTAAAATCTTGACAATGTTGAGGCTATGATAACAGAAGTGTGACGAGAAAGCTGAGGTTCAAGAGAAAAGATTTGAGCCTCAGGTTATGTGAACTGCGATTGTATAGTTACGAGTGCTTGTAGCCATCTTATTCGCCATCCCTTTCCGACTGAAACATACTAATATCTCTATGCATATCCTATGTTGCCATTTATCATTTATTTCACCAAAGTGAAATAGGAATAAAAAAACTCAAAAGCTGGGGAAAGATATTGGGAAACTATTGACAGAATGCCTCTAATCCCACAGCCTGAGGTCACACGCAAATACATTGGAAACCATTTATGTAAACCCAGCATGAGTTTATTCATTCAAAAAAATAATTCCAAGAAAATGGACAAGAACTGTCATTATCAAACCCATCTTCTCCATTAAGAGGGGACGAGGGTGAGCCTCCAATGATACTGAGTATTACCAGTGACTATAATAGACTACAACGAATTTGTCAATGATAACAGCTGAATAAATAAGAAGTTTAAAAAAACAGTTAAATTACTGGATCAGTAGCATTGGGAAGCCAGTTTGTGGAAGATGTGGTGCTGATCCTAATGAATAAGCATATCGTCAGTTATCCAGCCACTGCCATGGCATAAAGGAAAGAAGATATCATACAAGCCGCTTGAACACTTAATGATCCAAAGATAAGAAGAATTAAAAGTAGGAATGAGAGTGCTATTAGCACTGAGGTTAATATATTGTTTCATGTCTGCACTTTGAATTATATAGCCGTCCACCACTGAACCACCAACAGGCACGACACTCCACTATATTATTACTTACATTAAGTATTTATATATATACGATGAATAATGACAAACCTGTTGTGCAGCGTCACTTGCATTATAAGGGATAGTACCAATACTGGAGTTAGATCCAGTAATTGCAACGGAAGCAGAGTTGGAACTTGGTGGGTCACTTCCAAGGGTAATATTGTAAACACCGTTGAAAGACATGATAGTAAAGGATGGTGAAGAGTCTGGATGAGAGCTTAATGTAGATTTACATCAATATAATCTTTCTTTTATAAACTCTCAGGACACTCACATGTGACGGAAAATACGAAAGTGTATTGCAATCTCCCTAAAGACCAATAAGCATAAATAAACAGAGACAGTTTGTCACTCTAGCGTTAAATCGCATAAAGAAATTTGAAAAAAATGATGGGAATTGAATTACATAGCCACAGTGGAAACTTCGAGCTTCAATATTCATTCAATAGCATTGTTTGTTTTATCTAATGGCCGAATCATGTATTGATTCTAGTATCCAACTATTTCACATAATCCGGTAATCGTATGATTCAATGAATACAGCGCTTTGACAGATATGAAGGTGATTACACATGAATCTTGACTCAGTGCGACACCTCATGCTGATTGTATGTATGTCAGGAAACGAGTATATCTTCTGTATTAGAATTTCCAACAACAAAATATACTCCTGTGTCGTTTTGATTATTTTGCTAGTTTCCCGTGCATGCTCACCGAGCAATGCGAGCATGCAAACGTACTCATTTCTCCGGTCATCGGCTCATGGCTCTCATACCTTCAAAATAATCTCAAACATTAAACATTTCCATTTTATTAAATCGATCGTCTTATGAGTCAAGATTAAAACTTTAACTTAAAGGAAGAGATTCTTTTCTTCATTTTGATCTCCATCGAGTTCTGATATCGTAATGTGATCAATTCCGCTAAGGACAAGCATAGTAGAAATATATTTCGTTCCTTCACTGAACACCACGGAATTAATTAGAACTATAGATACTTAAAATCACATTTTTTAACCATATTAGGAGTCTACTACGCGATTTTCTCGACACAGCCTAATCGAAGCTTGTCTGTCCAATTCAGTTCGGCTACATGGGTAAATATCAGTTTCTCGCTAGAAGGTATTTATGTAGATTTCATGAACCAGACATTTCATTTGTTTATTCATTCACTGCTTCCATACTTACTGTAAAGGAAGTATTTAGGATCCGTGTATGTCAGGTGAGAGGAAGACTATTTGGTAATAACGGTAATAACACAACACGGGGTATGGAATCACAAATCACTCTTCTTACACCACCTAGGTTCCACCGTAGTACACGTGTCACTACATTGATGAGTCTAATTACTTAATTCTCGGTATGTATATCAGTAATTAAACTCAACCCAAAATGTGTAATATCCCTTAAAGTTGGGAACATTATAGGTATAATCTAACTTTCCTTGTCGTGGGTTTCTTTTATTTGGGGATTTCAACAGAGAAGATACTAGTCAACATATACAGGAAGGCTGAGTATCACTCCTATCACAAGGGAAATACAGTCTGTCGACCCATTTGTCATTCTGAACATACAAACAGCTACAGTTCGTGTAGTAGGCATAATCATTAACCTCTGACATTTGACAATTTTCTTTCACTATACAAGCCCTTTGGAAATGACGACAGTACTAATCTGTTCCATGACGCTGATACGCTCGCCTTTTCTGGTTTCGTAGATAATAAAAATCTGCACAGGTTACACTGCACGTCTCTCAGAAACTAGGGGTTTTCGTTTACTCTGACAGGAATTTCGAAAACTATGTAAATCCCGAAGAAACACCCCAAATCCCGACAGAGGTCGAATACATCGAAAACAGTTTAAACATAGTATGGGTTTATCATTCAAAAAATAATTCCAAGAAAAGGGACCAGTCCATCAGACTAGGAGGAGACGGAGGTGAGCGTCCACTTATACTGAGTATTACCAGTGACTATAATGGACTACAACGAATTTGTCAATGATAACTGCTGAATAGATAAGATATAAAAAATGGTTGAATTACTGGATCAGTAGCATTGGGAAGCCAGTTTGTGGAAGATGTGGTGCTGATCCTAATGTATAAGCATATCGTCAGTTATCCAGCCACTGCCACAGTATAAAGAAAAAGGATATACAAGCCGGTTGAACTCTTAATGATCCAGAGATAAGAAGACTTGAAAGTAGGAATGATAGTGCTGTTACTGAGGTAAATGTATTGTTTCGTGTCTGCACTTTGAATTGTGTAAGCGTCCACCACTGAACCACCAACAGGCACGACACTCCACTATATTATTACTTACATTAAGTATTTATATATATACGATGAATAATGACAAACCTGTTGTGCAGCGTCACTTGCATTATAAGGGATAGTACCAATACTGGAGTTAGATCCAGTAATTGCAACGGAAGCAGAGTTGGAACTTGGTGGGTCACTTCCAAGGGTAATATTGTAAGCACCACTGAAAGACATGATTGTAGAGGACTCGGATGGTGAAGAGTTTGGGTGAGAGCTCAATGTAGATTCATTTCAAGATGATCTTTTATAAATTCTCAGGGCACTCACATGTGACGAAAGTGGACTGCAATCGCCCTCAAGACCATAAGCACAAATAAACGGGGACAGTTCGTCACTTTAGTGTTATATCGCGTAAACAAAATGATGGGAATTGAATTGCATAGCCACAGTGGAAACTTCATGCTTCATTCAATAGCATTGTTTGTCCTAATATAGTTGTTGGAAGGTATTGGTATGTATTGATTCTAGTTCCCTTGTATGTATGCAAGGGCTCAGAAAGCCGTTTAAATATGATGCTATTTCAAGTTCGTCGCCTAAAATAGCTTGTTGATTTATTCCACTCACAACGAAGTCCGCCACGATTGGGTGGTACGTCACATAATAGTTATATTTTCCATGAGTATACTTGGTCCCTCGTACACAGGTCGATAGCCTGAGCATCACTTACCAACTCGTGGATGGTACTATCAAAGAGATTCAACGTGGTGGTACCAACCGGCATAAACGTGCAACATTGTACAAGTGAGGTCACATCAAAGAAGTACGAATATCAAACAAAATACCGACGTTCAACACCCAGCCATAATAGTACTCACTTTGAATGACCACAGGCTGTATGATCCGGCACCGCGCGTCCTATGTCATACTATGCATGTAATCAAAAATTGGTGAAAAGAGAATGTCGCAAAAATCGAATCACCCTGATTTTGCCTGATATGGTTGAAGAACCAGATCAGGACACAAAAAATGCTGTAATTCATTTACATAAATTGTTCTTATACGAAGTCTGAGAAATGGCGAAAAAGACCTGACCCGGCCTAATGAGCATCCTCGGCTGTCAGGTAATTTTGCGACAAACCGGAGCGTATCATCTTCACTTTGCCTTTTTACTTGCGTATAAGGCTCATTAGATGATTTCATCAGATCGTCAATAGGACAGAAATGCCGAGAACCTTAAGAAGTTTATTCATACCTAAAACTTGTAGAGATGATTAATAACACGTTGCTTTGAATTTCCTCCGAAATACCCATTCATAAGCAAGCTGTAGCAGCGAGTCATGGCTGTGATTCTTTGATGTACCCGCATTGTCCAAGATGTACTATAGTATAGACTAATTACAGAAAAAAAGAATAGTCCGAAAAAAAAGTAACCGCCCCACAAATAGTATATAATGGAACCCCGGAGTATTACCACCAAAAAAAAAAAAAACGAATTAAAAGCAGGTAAAAAGCCGTAAAATTTATTTTTCTTTAAAAGGAAAATCCGCCGGATAATCTTCCTTTAAGAGCACTAATGGGAGGAGAGAAGAAATATTCACCACCTCTCGAGATGACGAAATCCATAGGCATGGTGAGAGATTGTGAAGCATTATCTGGGTAGAGACCGGTTACTACACGAGATTGGCCTCCGTTTTCTCCAACGATGGGATCAAAACCGGGTTGAGAGACGTTTTTACCGGGCGGGAATCTGTATGATCCGTAAATACAGGAAATCGTCTTGGTGAGAGAAGGGTACGTACGCAACATTGTTAGCCCAATTTTGTTGTTGGAACACGAAGCCATTGGCAATGGAAGATTGGTAGGAGACTTTGAACAATAACGCCTATTAGAATCATAATGATAAAAAATAGTGATAATCAATCATACTAAACGCAAGTCCGCGATCAACATTTGTTTTGTTTGAATCAGCTTCGTCTGCTGTCACTATAATGCATCATATGGAAATTTAATTTCGGTCATGTGACAAGGTGGCAAGCGGCCTTCTTACCTTCATCGCCATAAGGAATACCAGCTCGGACGATATGATTAATGATATTTTGGGGGTTAATATCCGCACGAGGGTTGGTTTTGCGAATATGAGCAGTGAAGGGACAATGACTCTGGTCTGAAGTGAGATCAAAACCGGGATGGGTGAAGTCAAAGTTGTTGTTTCTTGTGGGATCAGCCGCGAGAACAGGATCATCAGCTAAAGGCGTCAAATCAATAGGCGCTCCCTAAATCGCACAAAAAAAAAAGAACCAAACGGTTAAGAGATATATTCGGTTCGGAAAGAAAAGAGAATAGAGAACATACACTCTTCCAGCGCCCAATCATTCTAGCACCTAAGAGCTCAGCGCCTTGTTCTTGACTCATTCCGGGCATCGAAATGGCGTTATCCGACAGGAATTTGTTGAATTCTGGGACTAGTTGTTGGAGTTTTCTGAAAGCTAGGAATGAACCGCCAACTGTCCATGATGGTCTACCAAATGTGTTGTCGCCAGTTTCTCCAGTGATAATGGTACCGAGAGGAACGGTGGTTTGACCTGGTTGGGCAGCTCCGAAGCCATCAACGTTGGGTTGACCAATACCATCCATATAACCGAAATCTATTAAACGTTCATTTAATGAATCTTCCACTCCGGTGATGGAGATTAATTAATCAGCACGTACGTTCATGACCTTGGTAAGCACCGGGTCTTGCAGAGGCATCCAGACGGTATATAGGCGTAATACAATCACTCAACATTGATTGAACTTCGTTTAGTTCGGAGTTGATGTTATCCGTCGTGTTTGAAATGAACATGAGAACACCATGGACTTGTCCGCTTGTAAATGCTGGATCCCAGTTAGTAGTGTTATCACCCAAAGTACCAGCAGCGCCAAATTGTCCTCCAGAAAAATCTGAATCTCCGATAGGGTCAAAAATCCCCATAGCCGTTAAACCCGCCTGAGAGAATGCAATGTTGAGGGCAGTAGTTGGTTGTTGACTGGGATCAGCAAGGAGTTGAGCAACACTTGTAACGCGACTGTAAATTTGTTTTCCAAGTTTACTTCTGAAGCTGTTTGAATTTGTGATTTGGAAGAATAGGAAGGATTCTTTCGCTTTCTTTATTCCAACCCTAAATAGCGATATTAGCTGATGAATGAAAATGATAGGGTTGGTGGGTTACAAGATATCGCCTTGGATATCCTTGGTGTTGATCTTCTTACTCGCAACTGCGTTGGATGGAAGACCTGCTTGAGCCGGTGGGTCTAAAAAAACGTTCATATTAGTATTTCTGAGATCTGTTAGTGATAGAACTTACGGATCAAGAGAGATCCATGGTGCGGAGGTGATTGCCCGAACGATGTGCTAGGGTTCGACATAGGATTCGACGGTCCCGGGACCTTACTTGCATGGGGAAGGTTTCCAAAGCCTCCAAAGTTTCCAAAACTCCCAAAGCTCCCAGACCTCGGTACAACGGGGAGAATAAAAGAAGAGCCATGCTCTAAAACAAGAAAAAGAACGAGAGAAAGAAATGCAGAACGCATTCTTGTGATGGGCTTTTGAGAGAGAAAAAAAAGAGTGGACGGTCTACGCAGAAATGCGAGTATACAACGTGTGGGGGGGCTGGGCGAAAGAAAAGGGAGAAAAGAGGCCTAACACGTTGAGGCGGGTCAAATTTTTATAAAGAAAAAAAAAATAGCCGAGAAGAGAACTTATGGCCAGATGGCCAGACGACTAGACCAGAACTCCATCAAATTTCTTCACAAATCCGATTCAATTGTTAAGCGAACAATTCAAAATGTCAAAAAGTCGCGTTCAGCATTCAAATTTGTGTTCCTTGGTTACCTCCTCCCGCGTTACAGGTTGCTGCCCAGTCCTGTTTTTTTTTCTTCCTGCAGAAGGACTATAGTTCTCCGAGGATGTTTTCTTCATTATTCGAGTGGTTAGGGTTTGACAAGCGTAAGGGAGGAAGTTGGTGATTCCTGAGTCTAGGCAAGATTGGGACTGACGGGGTTTAAATTTCTTTTCGGCCGAACGAACCCCGTGTCACTGCCGCCACATGTCACGCAAAACAAACGCTCGAGAACATTCTATTGACGCCTTCCGCTAGGATATCCTTCCTTGCTGGGTCGCCTGTCTCCCCATTTAGACCTTTTTTGATATTCTGTGATATGGCATGGTCGTTCTGTTCTATGTATGTCAAGAAGCCAGATTCACGGAAAACATCTTTTGCTTTCAAATCCATCCAAACTTGAAACTATCTCTTTTTTGGACTGTTTCAGAACTTGATGATGGAGTTCCTATCGTGACTTAAAATTGGATTTTATTCAGGGTCTTCCATACCTCGGCCACGCATTTGAGCGACGTCATTTGGTTCAAGTTTATCGAGGAGACTAGGAACCGATATGCGAGGTTCCGTTTTTCGACTTTACTTCCGCTTATTGGACAACAAAGAAACTACCCTTTTGCCGCAGAAGATTTTACATGGATCCCCATCATTATTATCCTGATATTGGGTTACAGTTTAACATCGAACAATGTCCTTTGGGTTCATCATTCATTACTAATACTAACCCTCACGGGCAAGTCCCCAAAATCTATGCGACATCTAATCGGCGCGCCCAGTCTTCTGAAGATGTGTTATTGTATTGATCTTGATCTTGGTTTGATGGTGGCAAAGACTTCGATGCCGAATATGGTGCAAATTGCGGGGAGCATTTCAAAAGCACCTGTGAAGTATTGAATGCAGGAAAGAGGGTTTATTCTTGGGGTCTTCAGGGATGCCGACAGAAATTAATGTGCCCCTTTGAAGGTAAAGAAGAGCCTTACCGGCTGCATCGGAAAAGTAAGATATCATTTTCACTGAACCATGCTCGTGTGACTTGTATTCATCTAGAAATTCGGAAATTAATGAAGCAAGATAATGTATACTGAAGGTTTGCCCTTCCGAAGTACCGTGTCTAACAGGGTCTTGAATTAGTTTTCAACTTCCTCGCTGTTGCCCATATGTCGTGGACTGTCATTCTTTAGAGGATATCGCCCTTAATAGTGATAAAGCCGAGATGAAACCCAGGATATATCGGAGGAGAAGATTAATATTTCTGGAGAATGAGTATACGGATGAATGTATAGCATTGGCAGATGTCTTCGAAGGTGCCTCGATGTCTTTCCTTTTCATCTTTCATCATTCAAATAAAGGGGATTGCCAATTGATTATAATGGTCATGCGAATAAAGAACTGGATCCCCGTTTCATGGAAGTACGTGGTTTAGGCCTTTTTGGTAAATACATATCCATCGTCTTTCTCTAGCAGATTGCTTTTATTCGTTCTTTCTAAGGTCTTTTCCTAATCCTTTGTCCTCTCAGTTTTAGTTACCACATTCCGACACTTTAATAAACTAATGGAGAGACCTTGAATCCTCGAATCCTGGAAGCAAACCGAAGCGTATTTACCCCTTTATATGATTCTCAAACGGCCGTTTCAGTCATCCAACCCAAGGACTGGATATCAGAGTCGACGACACGGAAGTTTCCGAAACGAGCGGAGTCTGAAACTACAAGAGCACGTTCTTTTACTTCTTCCCCTAACCACATACCATTACCTATAATCCTTTCATTCCTTTTTTCTTTTCTTTTTCATCTTTGGATTGACGAACAAATTCTTTCTTTTCTATTTTTCATGAAGCGCGATACCCAATGTCTCAGGTCACAGATGTCTCTTTATCAGAGTCAAGCGCAGGCGACGTATCCGTATCTGCTCATGGGTGTTCTACGATGAGTATCGAAAAAGACATCGTCAATTTCATTCAGGATTGGCATGTAACGTTTAGGAATAACATTCTGGGGGTTGTCACTGGTGATTCAACGGTTTCTCAATCGCCTGGTCATGACTGTACGACAGCAACGTCTGGATGCACTAATACCTCCTTGTTTGGCTCATCTCCTATGATCGCAATGCCCTTTTCCACCCCTTCCATCGATGGATTATCTTCGTACTCCATGAGATACCCCGACTCTATGCAGTCTGTCGACCTTCAGACCACGAACATCCCGGATTTTGTACAACGAACACTTGCATTCATGCTATCGGAGTTATATCACTGGCAAGAACAATTTGAACAACACATTTCAAAAGAAAGAATCAAAATGAAAAAACATTACGCATATCTCGTTCAATGTCGTCTGACAGCGGAGAATGAGAAAAAGGCTGCTCAGAATATGTTGTCCAACGCTATTTCTACTCTTGAGGCTGCTGAACGAGAAAGGAAAAAGACCGAAAATGAACGTATCATTGCATTACAGGATTTAGGACTTGCGATTCGTAGACGTCGTTCAAGTTCCGTTTTGGGACCGTCTGTTTCTGTTTCTACGTCGTTTCCGTCTTCCTGTTCTGGCTTCTCTGATTCTCTGACTGTCTCTCATGATCTTCCACTGGTTCCGGTCTACCATAGACATTGCTTGTTGACTCCACCAAAGACACCTCTTGGTACTGATACCGAACAAGAAGCTGAATCCATCGCATCTATAAAGGAAGACGGCAGGAAGTCGTCTTGTACTGCTCCAGATCCAGACCAAGAATATCCTTCTGCAGGTGACGTTAACTTTACATTTCAGCCGGCTAAAGGCGACACGTTACAAAATCCTATCGGACCTTACATTCGTCCTCCGATGTCAGTTGAAGATATGCAAAGATGTATTCGATGTCTGTTAGGCAAAGACAAGAGTCTTAAAACTGGAAATCGTGCTCGTGCTTTCCTTGGTGTTCCATGGTCTGAGATTGTTTCATGGGATCCTGATGTGTTGTTACATCGTGGTGTATGTGGTATCAAGCCTGGATCTACGGGTATGGCTAGTAGACTTCGGATGATGACGATTATAGAATCCGCGTTGGCTAACCAGGGCAATAAGGTAAAGTTTCTTCTACTTCTCGTTTGTATTGATATATTCCGAGTAATGTACTTTAGGCGATTACTGAAGAAATATGGGAAACTCCGACCTACTTTTGCGAACGATGTCAGCAACGATATCCAATCACCGTTAGATCGGATGAAATCGTACCAACTCTTGAAGAATATGAAGCACAGATACGACAATCTCTTATTCATGCTGAAACATCAAATACAGATACACAGGAAATAAAGACCAAGCATACAAGACGTCGCAAGAAGCCGGCACGTTATTAATTGTTTAGAACTATATTTTTAGAAATTCGGAAATGTTGTTTTTAATCTCGATTTTTGTAGGGTTCATATACCCATGACAGATACCTCATCTTTACAATCTTGTATTAACATAGCTTTGTTGGACTTTGCAGCCAAGTTCCTTACCCAAGCGTGCTGCCGAGTGTGACATGTGACATGTGATTGATTGGAATCTAATCCATCTTTCCACCTTACCCCTCGTATTGAATACTGAAATGTCGACCTACTTCGATACCGTCAAGAGGGTAGAGTTTTCTTTGAGCTATGCTTGAACATAACACATTCTGAGACGAAAATTACAGAGTTTTAAAGATGTTGCTATTACGGATGCGGGTGTCGATACTGTTTCATTCCTAGAGGCTTCTGAGGGTCTGGTAAAGATGTTTGGTACGAATAACCTCCTTACTTTTATTCCTTGTCATTATACACTTATACTTTTTACAAGATCTATTCGGATCTACAGCATTTTCGGTTGTACAAAGCGATTTGAATGGCAACATCACCGTAAGTTTTGATAGTTTCAAACAAACTGGACTTTTCTTAAAGCTTTTGGTTTTAGAAAGTTAGAGCTAGATATGACCAAGCACCAACTCTTTCAGATAAACTTGAGAAACTTGTTCAAAATGAGAAAGCTGAAAAGAAGAATACTGCTACGGAAGGTCTTATGTGGCTTTTGAGGTATGAATAGCGTATACCCCTGAAGTTTCCGTCATCATTTTGATAACACAATATATTAAGAGGTCTAAACTTCACTGCAATCGCACTTCAAAACTCCCAATCCAACTCAACTGAAGAATTGAGCGCTAGTTTCACCAAATCGTACGAGACAACATTGAAAAAGTACCATAACTTTGTCGTCAAACCTCTGTTTGGTGTACGTAACACTACCCGCCTATACTACTTAGACACCTGATTAAAAATATCTTTCTAGCTGGCTATGAAAGCTTGTCCTAAACGAACCGATTTCTATTCCAAATTAGGACCTAAAGAGAAAGTTGACGTCGAATTTGAACCTTGGTTGAGTGCTTTGAATGGGATCTTGACTAGGATGAATACTTTCTATTCTGATGGTACTTACGGTGGAGCTTCCATATAGTTGTTTTACGCTGTTTTAATGTTAACTTTGTAATAGATAGCAAAACGAAAATCTAAATCACAAATGAATTATTTATTACTACTTTTAATACGACCATGTTTCAGATGCATGGCAAGAAACTGGACATCCCTAATAGTCACCCGTTGGGAGGCGGGAAAACTATCACAACTTCCAACATAATCCGTGCTTTTGATATACATCAGAGAGGTCTTGTGTGATTTTATATGAATCCAATCATCCATGTTATCTATAATATTATTCCTCCATTGTTCGTGTGCCCCAATAAACATTTATTAGAACAAGATATAGTTTTATTGCAACGTTTGTCATTCTGATTCGGTTAGAACAACAACCGCTGATGACTGAACAGGCCTTTTGATCATGCGCAAAAGTTAAATCAGACATTTTATTTACTCAGATTTTCGAGTAGTACATTTGGAAGCATACTGTTTCGGTAATTTTAGCTATTAAACCCACATACCGTCTTCAATCATCTCGAGGAATTCTCTCTGAGTGATTTCAAACCAATCAACATTTTCCTCGTAGCAGAGCCTGTAAAACGCCCGGATTTACGTATCGAAATACCTGCCAATTCGAAAGCGGTGTAACCAGTTTCATCATCATCATCTATGACGAAGAATGTTTGGCCGATTTTTTCATATTGCTGCCAATTGCTTGTTGATAGCTTGAAATCAGGCATGGGCTTTGCGCGAATGAAGGGGTTATTAATAGGACGGTCGTCAGGATGTCTTGTAGCAAGGAAATTGTCCGGGACGATAGCATTATTGTTGACTGAACCAGGGTTATTTCTCTCCATCAATTCTTCATTATCCCTCACTTCTTTTAAATCTGCGTCGCTGAACCTAGTGATGAGGAATGAACTTGGATGAGAAAATGAAAGGAACCCTACTTAAGTTTGTATACTTCGGCCTGATACTCCTGTTGGGCTCTTTCCGACCCATCTATGAAAACTAGCCTGTCAACGCACATAGAGCCGCCATTACCAGCAAGAAGTACGGTTACGGCACTTTACAAAATAAATAAGTCGATTGGAGAGGACGGCTTAAAACTCTTACTTATTCGCAGAAGTAATAGGATGACGTTCTATAAGGTCTTTCATATGCTGAACGTAAGCTTCTCTGTCCTGTTGTTTGGGTTCCAAAGAGCTTTGATCGTTTGGGTCTCGTGGTTTACCTTCAACCCCAGTGACGAGTCCAGAATCGAAAACTTCTTTGTAGGCTGCCGTATACAAGTCCTTGGGCACGGTGGCAAGATATCTATCGGCTCGTCGCATCATTTTCATAAAATAAACCGTTGATGGTACCCATTTGTCGACAAGTGCTTGTTCACCGGCAGTTAATTTTCTAGGTGGCATTGTGGCGTGGAAAGGAAAGGGAGACAAAGGGATATCGGGAACACGACGTTTGGCCGATGCAGTGACTCCGCGTGTCACGAATTTTCTTTTGCTCTTACTATACTCACGGACTTGTTGCTCACTTGAACGGTTAAGGGAGAATAAGTATATAGTGCAATTAGGAGTGAGAGTAAGTCGAATTCGAATTACATGTATGCTTTACATTTAATTATTCTTCACTAAAACCAAAAAAAAATAATTCAACAGCCATTGGCCCATGGGAGTCGGGACCGCTTATAGTTTCTGAACATCTAATTCATGACAATCCTCCACTTGAAAATCGCTTAGAGAGTATTCGTTATTTGGATGTCCCAGTTCTGATCAGCACTTCATAGTAACTATTAAAATTTTAAAATGGTTCAACGTCACTGCCGTATGTAAGCGGAACCACTATCGCGATTTTACATAACTAAATACTGGATACTATTCTAGATTTTTTCTTCAACTTTACTATCGAAGTAAATTCTAGTCAGGTTTTTGTGGGGTGAACCGTTCGCCGAATCTTATCGCCAGAGATCCTAATGAAGTCCGTAATGAGTCCTTCGTTCGCTTGAGGCTGCTACCGCAAAATTCCAAGATTATGGTTCCTTTAAGGAATGGAAACAATTTAGCGCGACAAACAGTGAAAGATATTCATATCGTAAGTAATAATGGTATTGTAGATGATGGGGTATGGGGCATGGATCTGAGTAGATCATTGAAACATTAAGTAAGGAGGTAAAAATTAAAATAAATTACTCGTAGAATTCCTTGCTTGGACATTGCGTTTTTTAGGGTGATTCTCTTTTAATGCAATACTTTCTATCTCAAGACAGAAGGCACAGGGTGATTTTACCGAGGCCTCAGGCTTGGGTGAGTTGTGTTATAGAACTGTTGATTTATTCAGAATTCCTTACGGAAATGAAACGTTGAACTTCGGTTGATTCAGAGGCTTGTGGATCTGGTGCTCGGGTGTCAGAAAGTATATCTTCATCTGGTGCAAGATCAAATACTGCTAGCCTCGAATATAATGATATTAGCTCATTTAAAGATACTATGAGCAAAACTATCGGATTCCACGCTCGAATCTTGCGTTGTATTCAACTTGTTTAAAAAAAGGCCAACCTGTCATTCGTCGTAAAACAAAATAATGTACTTTTTTTTTTCTGTCATTTTCTTCTACATGTTACCTCAACATTATTCTCAATTGTGCGACATGGATTCGAATACTGGATTTCACTCCCATGCTTTGGAAGTTAAGAAAGAGAGACCAAACAATCCAGCTAGTTGAGCAAATACCCGGATCAGTTTCGTATTTGAAGAGAACACACAGTATATCATATCTTACTCTCACCAGCAGTAGTATTTTCGTAACCGGCAAAGGCAAGGGTACCAGCGTCATGAAACAAAGCACCTATGTTAGCATTGTCGCCGTTTCCGAAGGGCTTGTAAAAAAAGGTCAAAGGTGAGCGGTTGATGATTATGCCTATTAGTTACCCCGGCTAAACGAACTGTACCCGTTTGCGACAGACCAAATTTGCCTGGTCATAAGGGTGGTAACCAGTGTTCCCGTATACGTCAACTAGCACCTCGTCCTCTGAAACCCTTACATCAGAAGCACAAGTTGGTAGGTAATATCCAGGGAATCGACCTATGTATATAAGAGACAAGCTCATAGAAAATCCAATCGTTGTAAGTGACGCACCACCCAGCCGTGGTAGACGTTACTGTGAGTGGAATTAATTAGCAAGCTGTTTTAGACAGCGGACTCAAACTATTATTACATGCTGGCAATCGGGTTGGTAATGTTCAGAGGGTTGATAGCGGGCCATAATAAGATTTTTTTCCCCTGGGAGATAATTACACCAGAAAGACTGATATGAAACGAGGTCATTGAATTCTGTACCTTCGTTGCCTCCAGCGAGGAGGGTTTGAACAATAGCAGAACCAACATGGCTGTCGTTGGTGTGAGAGCTGCGAAGGTGTGAACATCGTAGAAAGCCTGAGGGTTTGAGAAGCAATTCTTGAGGGTTTGTATAAATTCTGGATGTTATTTTGAAGGGAAATTATCCCCGATTTTGGGGATATTGGATGATTCAGGTTGAATTCGAGGACCGGTATCCGGAAAATTAATTTAATTCGTTGGGGTGAGACACGAGCGGAACTCGGCATAAGGAGAGATAATGTGCAAGAAGGGGAACCCGGCGTAAACCCGAATGGCCAGAACTCGGAACAGTTGCATACGGTCAGTGGACTTCCGTATGTTGTATTATTACCAAAATAATTGTCGCAAAAATCGACAACGCTTTATTTAGGTTTTTCTTTTTACCCAATCGGGGCCTGTGTCTTAATATATTCAGAAAATGGTTTATTATCGGTTGATAAACCTCAATATCAAAAATAGGGTTCTGATCGGTTTCGTTTTTCGCGGGCGCACGCAACAAGCTCGTGACGTAACGCGGAGTCACGACATCGGTTGAAACCCCCCGTCCCCGATCCAAACCTTCATGCCACCACGAAAACTAACTGCTGGTGAACAGGCTCTCGTCGATAAATGGGTACCATTGATGTTTTATTTCATGAAAATGATCCGACGAGCGAATAGATATCTTATCAACATACCCAACGAAACTTATATGGTGGCCTATAAAGAAGTTTGCAACTCTGGATTTGCCGCTGGAGGTGAATGGGATAAACCATGGGATTCAAATGATAAAAAGCTACTGGGAACCTAAACCTCAGGACAAAGAAGCTTATGTCAATTATATGAAAGACGTTATAGAACGTCATCCTATCACATCTCCTTATAAGTAAGAGTTTTAAGCCATCGTGTTAATTTGACTTGTTCACCGTATTGTGTTATGAAGTGCAATAATGGTATTCGTCACAGGGAATGGTGGCTCGACGTATGTCCCAAGGATAATTGTAGGGTATAAGTCGCAGAGAGCCCAAAAGCAGTTTTGGCGTGAAGTACACACACTTAAGTAGGTTTTCCAATTTCTCTTTCAAGTTTGTTTCTCTCATCGGCTTCAGCAATACAGATCGTAAAGAAGTAATGAACAATGAAGCACTGATGAACACTGGTCCTGTCAACAATGATATCCCACCCAGAGCTCCTACTGAGCGCCCAATCAATAGGCCCTTCGTTCGCATTAAACCAACGCCTAGTCATATCAAAATATCAGAAAGTAATTGGTAACAATATGAAAAAATCAGCCAAACATTATTTGTCAAAGATAACGATGATGAGACTGATTATAATGCTCTCGAGTTGACGGGCATTTTGATACTTGAAACGGGGGGTTCTTACGGGATACGGTATGAGGACAATGTTGACTCGGTCGAAATCACTCAAAAAGAGTTGTTCGAGATGATTGAAGATGGTATATGGGTTTAGCTAAGTTATTCAAGTAGTTTTATGCATGTAACTGCAAGGCTGCATTTGTCTAGCCTTGCCGATACTCTCAAGGAACTTTCCTAGTCGCATAATAGAATATTATCGTTTTGGTCCCATCTCGTCTATCTTTAAGCACAATTTCCACCCTCGGCTCTTTTCATTCTCTCATCCTATCATACCTATCATACGTATTCCTCAAGATTGAACAGCATTGGTGCATATCAAACCTGCGGCAGAATACCATATCATAATATTTAGCAGTCCCCTCTCAAACTCTCCTTCCGTTTATGTGTGATTGTGTAGGCCACGTGTTTTAAGTGCTTTCGCCATCAGTCTTGTAAGAAACATGATTTAAAACTGCCATAGTCGTATCCGATGAGAATTCTCCCGGTGCCTTTGGGTTGCACAAACCTGATTATTGACAGGTCAGAAGCGCAGATCAGTTTTAAATATCGTGTGGATGATTATCCACCCTCGGAATAGGTGCTTCACTCGGATCTCTCCACGGGTATGGGCAACAGTGCCTGGCTCAGCTCAATTTCGAGCACAAAATACACGTGCGATAAATGCAGGTTCGCAAAGGCGAATTGTCCAAATACTAAATAAAATAAAAATTGATTTTTGAATTATTAGTATGGCGTACTTGCCTCGTTTTCTTCTGTCAATAGTACTCACCGTTTCCTACCGTTCTATCCACATTCGGTCGCGTAGGTATGGTCTGGAAAGCCCGGTTGAATATTCGGGGACTTTTGTGGGCAAAGCGCTCAGGGAAGAACAATCAGCCAATCAGAAAACAATAATGGTTCCCCGTCAAAACTATCCGGGCTTAAGCTCAATGGTCGTTGATGTTGATGACGGACGTGTTCTTTTATCATGCGCAAAGTCAAACAATAAGTTCATTTGCTCAGAAATTCGAGTAATACAATTACATGCACAAGACTTAAACGTTAAACGTTAAACATCGTTAAATTTAGCTAGATCCATATGCCATCTTTAATCATTGCGAGCATTTCTCCTTCTTCAACTCGAATCGAATCAGCTAAACCTTCGTAACATATCTTGTAATATTTCCCAGATTCAATATACACAATACTAGCCAGTTTGAAAGCCGTAAAACCGGTTGGATCGTCTTCATCTTTGACGAAAAAGGTTTCACCGACCCTTTCAAGTTGCTTCCAATCCTGTGGAGATAGTCGTTTCACAGGGTCTCGGGGCATCTCCCTTGACCTTGGGCGAATGAAGGGATGATCAATAGGAGCTTCATCGGGATCCCTCTGGATGGGGAGGACGAGAGGAATGTCAGCATTATATCGTGGTTTGGGTTTGGTATCCTCAAGAAACTTTTCGCCGAAGTCAATGAGACGAGGAAACCCTGAATGGGGAATGCGAAGAAATTACTAAAGCTTGTGTACTCTATCCCAAAATTCGTATCGGACTCCCTTCGACATATCGGGTATAATTGTTTTCATAATACACATCACGCCACCGTTACCTGCAAAAAGTCTATATACTGCACTGTTCCATTACATCAATAAGCTGAATAAAAAGACGGAAACTCAAAGTAGAAGCATACTTTACGGGGGATGCGAGAGGATAACGATTGATGAGGACTTTCATGTAATTGACATAAGCCTCTCTGTCTTGTCGTTTAGGCTCCCAAGACTCCCAACGGGTTCGACCTTCGGGGAGTGGTTTACCCCATTCACCTCCAGCGACGAGTCCGGAATTTGAAACTTCTTTGTAGGCTGCTGTGTACCTTTCACGGGGTATATCGCGAATATACAAATCGGCTCGTCGTATTGTTTTTTTGAAATACATCATTTGATCTGTCCAATAGTCAACGAAAGCTTGTTCATCCACAGACAATTTGTTGCGTGGCATGATGGAGCAAGGAGAGATGTGGGGACACGTGACCGTGAACCGTCACTTTGTCACTTCTATGATGTATTATAAGCGCTCTAGTTATGTTAGAGGTAAGTATATAAGATGGTGGGTTTTGAGGTCAGCTCTTCTAATTTTATTTTTTCACCCACATCTTCCTATGGAACAACCGTATGTTCATTTTCAACTTCCCCCGCTACCATACCAACTCCGGGGCCTCCCTAACACTGCTTGGGGCATTGCCTATGATATTTACACTCCGGCCACAGAAAACGACCTTCCATATGGATGGAACAGTCACAGAGGTACTCGGCCTTTCTATCTCTGGCAGAGTTGTGCTTGACAATTTCACTTAGCAAATACTTATAAACAACTCATTAGCATACTGGTTCACGCGGGTTATCTCCGTTCTCAGTATTCTGATTACTTGCACTCCGACACTGATGCGCATAATACTTGGCAAGTTATGATGGAACTTATGAGTATAGATCCTGTCGCAAAAATGGAGACCACTGTTAAAGGACTTAAAATGTACACGATGAACCACGTACACGTTCAAGATGTCACTCACCAAGTCCGTCTCGGAGGTCAATTCGCCGCCCGTTTGCGTGGACAAGCACCCCGTCTACTTGTTCGTACAGTGAGACTTCTCCTCGATCATTTACCACAACCTCTCGCCAATCTCATTGGTCTGCCAAGACATACTCGACCTTCACCCGCAGCGAATACTCCTGGGAATTGGGTAGCCTGAGCTGTTGTTCAGAATCAGCTGTAACTTGATGTTTCATTTGTTGATTAATCTCTGCTATAAATTGATAGTCTATAAGAGACTTACTTGTTATGCTTCTTTCATTTGTTTTACAAGTTCATATCCATATTATTTCATTGTTTCTCATAAAAGAATAAAAAATGATCATTTTAAGACACTGCAGTTAAGTTCAAACCAACGAGGATATTATTCATCATTTTTTCATTTGGTTATGATTATGCCAATTGTCCTTGAGCAAGAAAAACAAGTGTGACAGTAAAATAATGTTCAAGTCTTCTCTGACAAATCCAGAAGGGTGGTCACAGATTGCGACACCGGCACTTCAAAAAGTGCCTGCGCTAGCGCGAAGGACATTCCTGACCATTATTTATCTGTATTAAATATCCAGAAAACTCTCCCATTTTGGGATAGAGATCTCGTTATCATTTGTAAAAGCTACTTGAGTAAGATTTGTTCGATAATTTACTTGATTTGAAAAATGAAAACTGAGTTGTTTGACATAATTACAGTAAATGATTTCAAGAATTATTTTTTAAGCATTCATAATGGGACATGAATTCATTTGTGAACCTGCATATTGTCACCAGGTGCTCATCGAAATTAACTCTGTACATTAAAAAATGATAACGACGTCCTACTATGTGAGAACATATAATGGCTAAAGCGGACCGTTTACCCCACATGGCACAGCATGATCGATGTAAAATTCTTCTAGCCTGTAAATGGAAGATCCCTGAATGTCCCTACATATTATCAGGAGTTCCCCCGATACCCGAAACCAGTGCTTTAAGTGAAGCTAATGGTCAGGGTGAGCATCGTGTTCATTCTATTTATTAGGAATTCTTATCCCGTCATGGCGAAAAACGATTCCGATCCATTGCTTATCAGTCCATCGGAAAGGTGTCTGAGAGTATAATTATATGAATTGATAGACGCCTCAAAGTAAGGTGATGATAAACTCACCTAAAACATGCGGGCGTAGCATTGTCCTAGCCGATCCTTTTTGGATGAGGACATCAGAACAGCGGTTAGACAGGGGCTCGAAACAATGCCCTTTCTGTTGTTTACAGCACATCAGGCTCGGGATTATCATGCCATAGTTTCAAAATCTACGAAACGATCAAAATAAAAACAATTAACAGCATTCAAAAAAATACCCAAGGCATGGTTCACACGTTACCCTTTAAGAAGTTTTTTCAAGAATCAGGGTTTTTTTATGTTTGAATCCGGAACCCCATTACGCACCCAACCAGAAAATTTCTCATCAATAGTATTTGGGCTTAAACTCAATGGCCGTTGACAACGGATGTGTTCTTTCATCGTGCGCAAAGTCAGAAAATTTGAACCAGTTCATTTGCTCAGAAATGTTACATACATGAGACAAACCTAAACGTTAAAAATTGGTAAATTTAGCTAGAACCATATGCCATCTTTAAGCAGCGCGAACAATTCTCCTTCTTCAACTCGAATCGAATCCACTAAACCCTCATGAAGTATCTTGTAATACTTTCCAGATTCAATATACACAATACTGGTCAGTTTGAAGGCCGTAACACCGGTTGGATCGTCTTTATCTTTGACGAAGAAGGTTGCACCAATTGTTTCAAGTTCCTTCCAATCATGTGGAGATAGTTGGTTCACGGGGTCTTGGGGCATCTCCCTTGACCTTGGGCGAATGAAAGGCTGATCAATGGGGGCTTCATCAGGATCTCTCTGAATTGGGGGGATGAGATGTGTTGATATCATGTCGTTGATTTTTAGTCTCTTGAAGATCCTTTGCGCTGAAGATAATGAGAAGAAATGAGAAGAAGAAACCCTGAATGAGAAATGCGAAAACATACTCGAGTTTGTGTATTCTTTCCCAAAATTCATCTACAACTCTGTCCGGCTTATCCATGATAATCAAATTCATGATACACATTGCCCCACCATTACCTGCAAAAAGTCTATGAACCGCACTGTTCCGTAAAATCAATAAGTTGATTGAATAAGAGATGGAAACCCGAAGCATAGCATACTTTATGGGAGATGTGAGAGGATGACGTTCTATGACATATCTCATGTGATTGACATAAGCCTCTCTGTCTTGTGGTTTGGGCTCCCAAGACTCCCAACGGGTTTTACCTTTGGGGAGCGGCTCACCCCACTCGCCTCCAGCGACGAGTCCGGAATTTGAAACTTCTTTGTAGGCTGCTGTGTACCTTTCAGTGCCTTCACGGGTATATCGCCAATATATAAATCAGCTCGTCGCATCGTTTTTTTTGAAATACATCATTTGGTCTGTCCAGTTGATAAAAACTTGTTCGTCTCGCGTCAATTTCCTGCATGACATGATGGACGAAGGAGAGGGCGCACTGGGCACACACAAGAATTCAGGCTCGTACAAGTTCGTGACGTAACGTGGAGTCATGGCATTGGTCAGGCGTCAGTGCAACAACCCAATGATATTCCCCCCCGAGATCCCAACGAATGTCCTATTGGTAAGCCCTTAGACTTCGTTCGCGGGAAGTCAGTTATCAGGATACAGAAAGTAATTAGCATCAATATGGAAAAATTGGCCAAACATTTTTCTCTTGAAGATGATAACGAGATGAAAGGTTACACCACTTTTGAACTGGTGGGAATTTTAATACTTACTTAAAACTGGGAGATACTACAGAATACGGTATGAAGACCATAACTCTATTGAAATCACCTGAAACCATTTTTTCGAAATGATCGGAGACGGTTATGGGTTTAATTAAGTTATTCAAGTAGTCATATGCATGTAACTGTCAAGCTGCATATGACATTCCTCATCTCAGATGTGAAGCTTATTCGATCAGAATGGCGTTTTTCATTACAACAAGCTGATTCTGCGTCAGATTCGGCTCGCTCATATACGTTTTAGACGAACATATAAAACAATAAGGTCAATGATGAATCTGCGGATCCAAAAACATGTCCCTTCCTGATAATATCCCGGATATCGTAACTCAAATGAAAACTCAAATGAAAACTCAAGCATCAACGACGCTCGGTTGGGATGTTGTTGTAAACTACAAGTAAAAAAAAAAATCGATTCCACGCTCTCATAACCTGATACCTGATGTGTTTACCAGCGAAGCTGAATTAAACAAGTTACTTGCCATTGCATATAACGAAGATTCTACACTAAAATAGCAGAAGGAGCGTCATGTGCATTATTACAAACAAACTACAACTGCAGCGAGAAGGTAGAACTTTGCATATAACTCTGAGAATTATTTAAGAGACATCCGATTATCTTCGTTTGTCGTCCGAAGTTTTTTTCTCAATTTTTTAAGAATTAAAAGTTGACATAAATGGATATAAAATGATAGCAGGAATAAAGAATGAGTCATGATTACATGTGTTCCTGAACGAGCCATGCGTAACTTGGGATGAGTCGTCGAGTACTTTCGGATGCGAGGACTGAAGTTATGCCTGACCGATACATATTTCTGAATCTTTAACAGGGATTTTTTCTGAACAATTTTAATCGCAAATAAGGAATTAACAGAGAAGGTCGATGTCTGTCAATAGTCTGGAAACTATGGATTACGGTTGAATTCGTTTAATTAATTAAGAATATCAATATCTTCCATTACTCTCAGAGATCTCTCACACAGCTTTAATTTTTTCTTTTTTTGGAAACAACCTTAAATTAAAGGAGTCGAAATCAATCATCTGCATCTGTTGCGTCTCTTCTAGGGCCATCAAATGAATAACCCAAGAATTGTACACTCATTATATCGCGCAATGTTTTTCTTCTCGGACATTTTTTTTCGGGCTCATGAAAAAAGCAGTGTAAGATAGATAACATCATCCAATAAGCTGGCTACACGACAGGAGACTGAGACATATACACTTGCCCGAAAAACTGTACACGCGCTCGTGACTTTTCATATCGGACAGGAATATCATCATCAATAAATTAGTACAAACTTTGAATAAATTCACAATAAGAGATTAATATTTTGTCTAAAATATTTACTATATAAGATAAGAATCGATGTTAACGATGAATAAGATATTTGTGCTTTTTTGATGTGACCTCACTTGTACAGTTTTGCCGGTTGATGCAGGTTGGTACAAAAACACAAACTGGAGCATTTATTTCACGATTCACAGACTACAAATAATTACAGAACCTCTTTTAACATCGTTTATAATTTATTATACCAAAATTATCCTTATCCCTATTCATTAAGATTATCTATAAATTATTTTCGGGGAACATTGCCTGAAATTGTCTTTATCGTGTTAGCACATCAAACAGAGAAAAATAAGATTAATAAATTGTTATTTAATACTTAATAAGGTTATATACCATGCAACAACCAATTGTCGTACCTCCCAATCAGATATTATTGCTGTTTCTCTGTCTATTTCACGCTCACAAAACTGGGTTTTCACATACGTGTCATGCACCTGGAAAGTTGCTTTTAGGGACCACATGCTATTATTTTGAGTTTATCTGCGAGTATTTCTCGGAATGACAACAAGTCCTAGCTCAAGACTATGTAATTTTGGGTGTAAATTGACATATATTATGTATGCTGGCTCAGCTTTGAGCCTAGATAATTTAGAAATAGATAATGTTGACACTATGTAAAAGTGGGACGATCGTGTGTCTAAATGAGTTGTTATTAATCACAATTAAGATATAAATCCGCTCCCAACATCCTGACACCCGTTTCCATACAAAGTGATACAGTGTTGATTTTTTCGGAAAGTGGTCAAAGTAAAGCCTTCCACCCTATCCATTAGCAAATGGAGACAGCCTCAATCTCTATAATTGATATACCAATTTTCGTACAGTTTTGTCAGAGTTCAGAACCTCTGAGGCAAGAGTTGTATTACACTTGCCCTGCATACAAGGAGGAGACCTCTGGCAAATATTATACAGATGTTCTAAAAGCACTGTTTTTGCCATAGACCTTTAATATTATGTTTTATTTATCTTAATAAAGTGAGCTGAAGCTCTTCAGTATGAATTAATAATCTGTTTGTCCCTGAAAAGTGATAGAAATACTATTCCAAGTGACACGGGGCATGCTAGTAAGAAAATTTAGGACATGTTTAGTATGCTAAAGGAACAAATAGTCATTGAATGACAGTATACAGCTAAATTAGAGTTCGCGAGTTGGAATAATCGTGTTGAAGTCTGTGTTTTTGTATCAACCCACACCAACCGGCAAAACTGTACAAGTGAGGTCACATCAAAAAAGCACAAATATCTTATTCATCGTTAACATCGATTCTTATCTTATATAGTGAATATTTTAGACAAAATATTAATCTCTTATTGTGAATTTATTCAAAGTTTGTACTAATTTATTGATGATGATATTCCTGTCCGATGTGAAAAGTTCTGAGCGCGCGTACAGTTTTTCGGGCAAGTGTACACTAATAGTCCCGACATTATAGCCGGATTAGACATATGAATTACGCCGAAGGAGAAATATTTTTTCACTTTAAATAAATTATGAAACTAGAATCTTCCCTAATATAAATTACCAAGGATGGGTTCGCCCGTAACCAGTTCCTGGTATTTATTTTTTTGATCACCGTTTTTTCACTCCAGAGAAGTGTAAGTGCCTTCCACTTGTCACGTCGCCGTCGGTCTTTAATGGATGATTTTTGCCATAGTCCTAACGAAAAGCTGTAGACAGTGACTTATGTAAATATAAAAACAAAATTTTCATTCTTTATGTAAAAGACAGGCGACATTGAATACAAAGCTATGAGTCAAGAAAAAAAAGAAAATCAATACAGGGTAGTCACAGCTACGTTTATTGTTGGGCTACATGCAGCTACATTAACGTCTGAAAATATCTGATACAGAAAAATTGGCCTACAACTAACTTAACCAGTTGTGCCGATTCAAAGCCGCTGGTGAAGGTCGGGTATATCTTGGCGGGAAGAAGGGGAAGGGGGGTTTCCGGTACATATTCCAGCTCATCCTGATCTACTGCCTCAACAAGAACGCGGGGTGTCGGTCCTCGCAAAACTTGAGCAAATTCACCTCCAAGACGGACCCGGGCCGAGACGTCCTGAAGATGGGGACGCTCCATTGTATACATCTTGAGGCCCTTGATAGTCGTTTCCATTTTCCAGGCAGGGAGTAGGTTCATCAGACCCATCATTACTCGCCAGGTAGTGACAGCGTCAGCGTTGGGCCTAAGGTAATCCGAGTATTGCGAGCGATTATAACCGGCAGTTGTTAGCATAGTGACGAGCTGATTATAAGTATTTGCTGGGGTTGGATAAAAGCTGGTCAAGCTGGTCATATCATATCTGCAACAAGTTTAAATGTACTCACATCTGTGACTATTCCAACCATGACCAAGGTCATTTTGCGTCCGTCTGGTGTCTATATCGTATGCGATAGCCCAAGCGGTGGCGGGGGCGCCCATAAGCTGAATAGGTAGGGGAGGGACTTGGAAGTGAACATATCCAGCCATAATTATGAGTAGAGGAAGAAGAAGAAAACATGTCGCATACTTAACATTTATATACCTAGCCTCCTGCCACCACGGGCATAGACCTAAACCGCGGGCGCTTGTGTACATAGAAGGTTTTCAACAAAGTCACACGCCATACGTCACGTCTTTTCACACCTCTCCTTCGTACATAATGGCACCGAGGGAACTAAGGGCCCATGAACAAGCTCTTGTTAACAAATGGGTACCATGGATGTTTTATTTTATGAAAATGATGCGACGAGCGAATAGATATCTTGTACCCATACCTCAAGAAAAATATACAGCAGCTTATAAAGAAGTTTGTAACTCTGGATTCGTCGCTGGAGGTGAATGGGGTAAACGAGATCCAAACGATAAAAGCTACTGGGAACCAAAACCCAAAGACAGAGATGCTTACGTCAAGTATATGAAGGATGTTATAGAACGTCATCCTATCACGTCGGCTTATAAGTAAGTGTTTAAGGCCATCGTGTTGATTGACTGACATGTTGATTGTATTGTATTATGAAGTGCCGTAGTGGTATTCTTTGCAGGGAACGGTGGTTCAACGTGTGTCGACAACATCGTTTGTATGTTTAACTCGCCACCAGCCCAAAGGACGTTTTGGAGGGAAGTACACCGACTTAAGTACGTTCTCATATTTCTCGTTCAATTTCATTTCGCTCATTGGCTTCAGCAACGCAGATTTAGAGGAAGTGATGAATAATGAAGCACTGATGGAGCGCAATAACCCTCGTCCTAATGATATTCCCCCCAGAGATCCCAACGAACGTCCTATTAATATGCCTTTCATTCGCCCCCGGACAATGCATAGTGATATTAAAATATCAGCAAATAATTGGGGTCAATACGAAAAGATCGGTCAAACATTTTTTGTCGAAGATGATGACGAGGCTGGCGGCTACGCCGTTTTCGAATTGGCGGGTGTTTTGCTCCTTGAAACTGGGAAATTTTACAAGATACGGTACGAGCACAACGTTGACTCAATTCAGATCACTGAAAGAGAGCTATTCACTATGATTCGAGATGGTATATGGGTCTAGTTAAATTACTGTTGTGCATGTATGTAACTGTATATCTTGAAACTCCAAGCAAACGAAACGACTATCTATTTTGCACATGTTCAAAAGGGGTATTCCTCATCAGCGGGTATTAAGCCCAAATAACTTCACCTGATTTTTTCGACCTATAAGGGGGATGATCACCCTGGAGTAGTTTTCACTCACCCGCTATGCTTATCTGTTTTAGGGGGTAAATAGCGTGAAAGTATGGTGTGAGATCATTGATATTACATATATGTTTCCAGCTACGATAGTAAAAGGATCCCTTCACGTACGGTTTCCCACTTCTCTGATTCATCAAATTGATTGATCAAGGCAAGGAGATACATATGTACATACAGATTTACCTACTGGACTACCAAGATAAGATCATCGACGGGGACCATTGTTTCCTAATTCGCTCTAGCCCAAGGAGTAAAAATGCCCGAACATTTGGCCCGGGCTTGTCAGACCATACGCTTATATATAGAACTAAAAAAGAACAATGAGTACCATCAAAAGTAAAAAAAACGAGTCAAACTTGAAGAATTCGGAAATTATTTTTCAAGTTTGTAGTATTTGAACATACCCCTTTGTGAACCTGCACTAATCGCACATATGATCACGCAGATCACCGCTCGTCCAAAATACATCCAAATGGAAGCTGTGGCATAAAAAAAAAACAGAAACCGTGGGATGTAAAACTTTTTATCACACGACACACCATGATCGATGTAAAATTTTCTTGTGAATGGAAGATCCTTATTCTTGTCCAGACGTTATTGAGGCATTCTCTTTTGCTTTCAGTCGCGATACCAAAATTGATAGGATGAGCGTCATTACGCAGAACAGATCTAAAAAATGACAATGCTAAGCGATCCTTATCAGATGAGAACTTGAAGGGCAAAATTTAACAAAGGGAAAATCCCACATTTACGGCAGGATTAAGAAAAACAAGGAGCAAGGCCCAGAGATTCATATTGCAGACATTTTTAATAATTTCAAGAATTATTTTTTAAGCATTCGTTTGGGACATAAATTCATTTGTGAACCTGCATTGTCACTAGGTGCTTATTCAAATTAAATTTGTACATTAAAAGGAATAACAACGACGTCTTACTATGTATGTCCGAATCGATTTGCTGAGAACATCGGATAAATATATAATGGCTAAAGCAGACCGTTTACCCCACATGGCACAGCATGATCGATGTAAAATTCTTCTAGCCTGTGAATGGAAGATCCCTGAATGTTTCTGTTCCCCGCCCATGGGATAAATATTATCAGGAGTTACCCCGATACCCGAAACCAGTATTTTAAATGAAGCTAATGGTCAGGGTGAGCATCATGTTCATCCTATTCAAGAATTCTCATCCTGTTATAGCCAAACACGATCCCAGTCCATTGCTTATCAGTCCATCGAAAGATGTCTGAGAATATAATCAAATTAATATTAATATAATAGATGTCTCAAGAGAAAGTGATGAGAAACTCACGTAAAACGTGCTGGAGTAGCATTGTCCTAGCCAATCCTTTTTGGATGGGGACATATCAGAACAACAGTTTGACAATGACTTGAAACAATATCCTTCCTATTGTCTACAGCACGTCAGGCTCGGGCTTATCGTGCCATATTTTTCAAAATCTATGAAACGATAAGAAGGACAATGAGCAGCGCTCAAAAAAAATAAATAAATGATGCATGGTTCACACGTTACTCTAAATTTTTTCAAGAATCAGGTTTTTTTTAATGTTTGGATCTGGAACCCCATTACGTACCTGCGTTGTTGCCCACTGTCATTCCCACTCGTGCGAATCGTTTCCACAGAAAATCTCATTATCTTCTAAAAACAAGTATCTTGAAACGTGTACGGCAAAGCGAGTATAAGGAACCCCTGAACCGGAAGGAGATTAACGGTTCGTACATCACAACAGTACAGCATAATAATTGCAAGATCAATGTTAAATCTTCGTGTGAATTAAGAAATTCCTAATATGTTCTTATTCGTTTCCAAATTCACCAGAGAAGACGTTGTCACTCATACCCTTGGAGACTGGAGGGGAGTTCCGAAAACAGCACTCCAAACGAAGCACCCGTTCCGAGGGTGGGTGATACGCCCAATACTCTAAACCAATCTGCGATAACATCATGCTCCTGATCTGTCAAATTTTCAGGCTTATGCAACCCAAGAATTCTCATCGCATACGACTGGCAGTTTTAAATCATGTATCTCACAAGACTGACGACGAAAGTATTTGAAACACGCGGCCTATACATAAATAGAAGGAGAGTTCAAAAAGAGACTGCTACTTACCATGATATGATATTCTATCAGAGGTTTGATATACATCCGATTTCGCTCAATTTAAGGGATATATGTGATAGGATGAGATATCAAACGAGCTGATGGTGGAGATTATACTTAAAAGGTACACGGGATAAGACCAAAAAGCGATAGTACTTTGTTTTAATAAGATTACAGCAGAAATTCTTTGAGAACGTCAGAGAACATGTCCGAAAGGTTAGGGAGAACAGAGAATGGGTTAAGAACCCGTACCCAGTTATTCAGAGTAGGGATATGAAAAAGTGTTTCCTTTAGTACTGTAGCAGTTTCATTCGGTATGATGGAACAACTTGACGCTGTAAGCTCTTCTTTCGACCTTGTCTTTTAGGTTCAAGTCAAGGTTAAATAAGCGGGAGATAAGTGCTACTCACCTGGTATCGTGTCCCAAATAAAGACCCCAATATGACGATTCACCAATTCAGGTGATGTTCCCGATTCCCGAGACATAACGCAAATAGTCACGAACTTCATAACTGGATTCACATGAACATCTGGCAGCCAACTATTACTTCAGCCTCCTCTGACGAACTTTACGAGCCGTGGGTCTTCAAAGGCTTTCAGAAATAGCGCGAATATCTTGCAGATGACAGTTAGCAGTAGGTAAACGCGTAAGCGTTGTAAATACAAACTCAGTCTACTTAAATACGAACGCTCGGTTTTCTCCGAGCTCACAAAACACTGACATCCTCCGCTTCAAGTTGATCTAGACAGCCCCAGTGGTCAACTATAGATGTTTATTACGAACATGAGCATTTAGAACAAATAAAAACAACCACTTACTTTATCGTTCAGTAAATTTCTCTGGTTCAACACCAATATCATCAACGTCGGCGGGAGCAACGCAGACAAAACCTAAAACCAAAGACTCGGAGCGCAGGTGACAAAAACGATACGTCACACATTCCTTTTTGCTTTTCGCGCCCACGTCGACGTCCTACTCAAACCTCAGTCATGGATCGAGATGCAATACCTATAGCGCAGAGCCGGAGCATTTTACTGATCTTTTCCATAGCTTGTGTTGATCCTCCACCAAACCACTTTGGATAACGTCTGCCCGGAACTGGTCAAAATGCAGCTTAAAAACTGGAAATTGAAGGTGAAGTAAATACATTATCATCAGTATCTTTTGAAAACTGACGTCGTTATTATCCTGATGGTGTTCGTTAGGCATCCTCTCATGATCAAAGTTGTTTTTAAGGAGGACGAATGACGTTGGTTCGTCCTAATCGAAACCATGTTAAAATCCAAGTACGATACCTATCTCATCGTGATGAAGCATTGGGACAGATAATGCTTCTACAGGTGGTCTCACCGCTACCGTCACACTCATGTTGTTTAAGCCATACCATTGAGACTCCAGACGCAACGGCGGTTTACTTCTTCCTCTTCGATAGCAAGTAGAAGGTTAGTGGTAAGGGGAATTTATATCCGCTTTACATATCCTTAAAAAGATAACATTCTCTGAATATCAAGGTTAAAAATTGTGCATATCAAAGGTGTTGGTTATCGTATCATACCACGGTAAGTAGAACGTCTTATTCGAATCCTCCTTTTGTTGATGTGTGACTGTGTAGGCCGCGTGTTTAAAATCCTTTCATCATCTGAGATATACACATTATTCGAAGCTGCCACAACTGTACGTGGTGAGTATTTTCCCATAACTTCGATCCTAATGTTTGACCTTTTCACCTGATAAGGATTATCTACCATAGCCATACTTTAAGTAATGTCGTGATTAATAACTCTTCATAGTAATCGACATGACGCTCATCCTGCCACTTCAGGTATCGCCATTGAAAGCAAGACAAAGAGAGAAGCCCCCATAACGTTGTGTAAACAAAAAGAAAAACATGTTTCGCGTCCCTCAGACCGATTAGTGGCGGTAGCGGCCATGAGTCGAGGTTGTTCTAGGGTAAGCTTGTAGTAATAGAAAATGCCCGTCCAGTCGACATTTAAAGCGAGTAATGATATTTCAAGTACTTTGCTTCTAATATATGAGAAAATGTTTCTTCGAAGCACTTAACTGCAGATGAC
This sequence comes from Clathrus columnatus, assembly GCA_020884735.1. NCBI lineage: Eukaryota > Fungi > Basidiomycota > Agaricomycetes > Phallales > Clathraceae > Clathrus > Clathrus columnatus. The sequence continues at coordinate 3,395,048 of BPWL01000002.1, forward strand.
TTGCGAAGGGATGGTCATTGACTAGATTCAGAGTCAGACCTGGAGAACGCGCTTAGGCCGATGGAAAGTGAGGATTACTATGGCTCTATGTTTTTCATTCTAGGATAATGCCTACCGAATGTTACAGCTAGAGCCACATGCCATCTTCAAGAATCGCCAAGAACTCTTTTTCTGGAATTCGTATCGACACTACCCTCGTAGCGTGTGTCGTAAAATTTGCCCTTTTTGAGATGCAAAAAGCCGGCTAATTCAAGAACGTAGCTGACTCGTTTACATTTTTAATAAAATAAGTTTCACCAATCTTTTCAAATTGGTGCCAGTCACTTCGAGATACTTTGACTGGGGGTTCCTGAGGTTGCGCTCTGTTGCGAAAGAAAGGCTGGTAATTAGGATCTTCATCAGGGTCTCTGTCAATACCGTTATTTTCTTCGTCTTCGTCATCTTCTTACTTTTTGGGAGGAAGGGGAACGCAAGAGCCATAGTTTCGAGCATGCCTACCGCGTTCTTCTTTGGTAGCTTCTAGGTCTTGATCACTAAGAGTCGAATGAGACAACTGAACTTGAATGAAAACATGCGCGGAAGGTCTACTTGAGCTTATGTACTTCTTTCCAAAATCTCTCGAATTATTCGGGAGTTTTCCGTAACAATCAGATTCATGATACATATTACACTGGCGTTACTTGTATGCATAATCATTGCCGCACTGTCCAGTAAGAATAAGTGAGCTGAACGAGCGAGGAATGTAGAAGGCTGACAACTCTGAGGAACTTACTTTCCAGGAGAAGGAGGCATGGCGTAATGACGGTTCATGAGATCTTGGGATTATTGACATAAGCATAAGCTAGTCTATCCTCGGGTTTAGGTTGCCAAGAAGTCTTCGTCTTCTTATCAGAGTTTCGCTTACTCCCAGCGAATAGCCTAGATTCGGCGACCTCTTCTTTGTGGGCTGCCGAATGAACTCCACGAGGTAAAGTGAATATATATAAATTAGTTCGTCGCATTATCTTCATAAAATAAAAAATTCTTCAAGACCAATGATCAACAAAAGCTTGATCATCGACAGTAAGTTTCTTTGTTGGCATGAAAGATGGAGGGAAAAGGTTTGAATCGACTTATATCAATTACATGAAAGTTCTCATAAATCGTCATCCTCTCACATCCCCTGCAAGGTATGCTTCTACTTTGGGTTTCCGTCTTTTTATTAAGCTTATTGATGTAATGAAACAGTGCGGTATGTAGACTTTTTGCAGGTAACGGTGGCGTAGCTTGACGTGCTGTAAATTATAGGAAGGACATTGTTTCTGTTGTTTTGCTATGTCCCCATCTGAAAAAGATCGCCTAGGACAATGCTACGCCTGCATTTTTTGATGGACTGATAGAAAATAGAAATAGATCGGATTATAACGGAATGAGAACTCTTAAATAGAATGAACGCGATGCTCACCCCGACCATTGGCTTCACTAAAGCACTGGTTTCGGATATCAGGTGAACTCCTGATAAGATGTATCCCATGGACATGGAATAGGGACATTCAAGAATCTTCCATTTACAGAACAGAAGGATTTTACATCGATCATGCTGTGCCGTGTGAGTAAACAGACCACCTTGGCCATCGGACAATTTTTTCCGATCTTCTCAGCAAATTGATTTGGACTTTGACACAGATCGTAAGAAGTTGTTGTTATTTTTTTTTTTTTTCATGCACAAAGTTAATTTCGGATAAGCTTCTGGCAGGTTCACAACTGAATTTATGTCCTAATTCGAATGCCTTAAAAAATGCTTCTTGAAATCATTCAAAGGTGTGAATGTGGCCTGTAGAATCTCCGGGCCTTGTTCTTTTTCCTTTCTCATGGCGGATCCTGCCGTAAATGTGAAATCAATGGGCATGAGCCCGGGTGCTGTATACAAAACGGAGGACAATTGCAATTGGTTTTGCTGTCGACATAGGTTAAGGTGTGTCCCCAATCTTTCAAGTTCCCTTTGTTCCATATCGCCAATGGAAGCAAGAGAGAACTCCCCAATAAAGTTTCTATGTCGATCATGCTGTGTCGTGTAATTAAAAAAGGACCCTTCTGACGTTTGGACATTTATCCGAGTCTCTCAATTGAGTCAATTTGGATGATAATAAAGAAGGAAACTTTTGTTCACATGCCGAGCGCTGGCCTTTTTTTTTTCATGCCACAGCTTCCATCTGGATGCATTTTGGACGAGCGGTGATCACACGTGATGATAAGATCTACAAAAGGCATGTGTCCAAATACTATCAATTTAAGAATAATATTTTTTTTCAAAAACACATACTCATTGTTCCCTAGGCAAAGTATGGTCTGACAAGCCCGGGTCAAATGTTCCGGAGTTTCTTCTACTCTTTGGGCCAGGTGCTCACATCTAGAAGCAATTAGGAAGCAAGTCACTGCTAATCGATGTCTTGCTCTTAGATAATCAATTTGATGACCCGGAGGAGTGGGAAACCTGAAGTGAAGGAATTTTTTTACTATCGTAGATGAAGGAGAGACCCTACGATTTTGAAACACATCAATACTATACTTTACTTTCTCACTATGTCACAATTTACTCCTAAAACGGATAGGCATAACAGGTGAGAGTGAAAATTCCTCCGGGGTGAGCCTATTCCATCCACATCATGGAGTTCAGGTAAGGTTACGATATGAATCCGGGCTTGGGCTTATGACCTTAATGTGCCATTCTAGTCAAATAGTTGAAATGAATGAATGATATAGGCCGCTTGTGATCAGGGCGAACATTGTGTGCATTTTATCTAAGATTTATCTTGTTTAATTATGGTGAAACACGATTCTGATCTGTTCCTTATCAGTCAATCAGAAGGTATCGAAAAAAATTATAATTACTCTCAATAGCATTATCTTAGGCAATCCTTCACTGATGGGGCATCAATATGCTCGAAACGATGTCCTTTCTATTGTCTACAGCACATCAGGCCCGGGGTTTTCGTCCCAGATATGAGACGATAACAACAATAAACAGCATCCAAAAATACACCAGGCACAGTCCATACCATCTCTGAAGAGTTTCAAGAATCATGTTTTTTCTGGTTCACGCCCGGGGTGACTTTAATTACACAACTGTATTGTTGTCAGGTGCCATCACTGTTCATTACCATGCATAAAGTCATACAACTATATCATTTACTCAAAAATTTAGATTATGAAGTTACATGTGCATAAGCCAATTTCGGAAATACAGCTAAAACCACATGCCATCTTCAACAATAGCGAAAAACTCTTTTTCCGTGATTCGGATTGAATCGACACTGCCCTCATAGCGAATCTTGTAGAATTTGCCCCTTTTGAGATGCAAAAAGCCGGCTAATTCAAAAGCTGTGAAAGTAGTTGAATCGTTCTCCTCTTTGATAAAATACGTTTCACCAATCCTTTCATATTGGTGCCAGTTACCTTGAGAAATTCTGATTGGGGGTTCTCGGGGTTGGTCTCTGTTACGAAAAAAAGGCTGATAATTAGGATCTTCATCAGGGTCTCTGTCAATACCGTTATCGTTTTCGTCTTCGTCATCTTCTTCCTTTCCGGTGGCAGGAAGGGAAGCGCGAGAGCCATAGATTCGAGCCTGTGTATTGCGCTCTTCTTGGGTATCTTCAAGATCTTGATTACTAAAAGTTTGAATGAGACAACTGAATGGAAAAAATACACCGAAAGTGTACTTGAGCTTATGTACTTCTTGCCAAAATTTCTCTCGAATCGTTTGCGGCTTTTCCGTAATGATCAAATTCATGATACACAATGTACCAGCATTTCCTGCATGCATAATCATTGCCGCGCTATCCCATTAGAATAAGTAAATTGAACAAGAAAAGTGAAAGGCTGATAACTCTGAGGAACTTACTTTCTAGGAGAAGGAGGCATAGCGTAATGACGATCCACAAGATATTGGGCATTATTGACATAAGCTACTCTGTTTTCCGGTTTGGGTTCCCAAGAGACCTTCTTGTCAGAGTTTCGTTTACTCGGTTCACCCCCAGCGACCAGTCCGGATTCGGCGACTTCTTTATGGGCCGCCAAATAGACTTCACGGGGTATGGTGAATGCATATAAATTCGTTCGTCGCATTATTTTCATAAAATAAAACATCCTTTGAGACCAATGGTTGATAAAAGCCTGATCATCGGTAGTAAATTTCTTCGGTGGCATTATGGATGAAGGAAAGAAAGATGTTTGGGAAGGTGTGACCTGTGACTTTGTGACATGTACTCTTAGGTGTAGTAAGGGCCCGCGGTCATAATTCCCATAGGGTATCTGGGCATATATATAAAATGATGAAGTGAACAAGCGTTTTTTGTCGGAACCTTACATCTGTAATGGATCACAATCATTTCCTCCTTCCTCAATTGCCTTATGAACTCGTTGGAGTTCCCCATGCTGCCTGGGGTATCGCCTATGACATCTACACCCGCCGAACAGAGGATGACCTTCCAGCCGGATGGCATAGTTATAGAGGTATATTCAGTTTTAAATATGAGTAACTGGACTTTCTTTTACACTTTATACTCCCCTCAGCAAATACGTACAAGCAACTTGTTAGAAGTCTTCAATTGGCACAATATTTTCGCTCTCAATACTCTGACTATTTGCGCCCAAACGTTGATGTCTTGACTACTTGGTTGGTTATGCTGAATCTCATGAATATAGAGCCCTACGGGAAGATGGAAAGCACAGTCAAACATCTTAAGATGTATACTATGGACCGTGTACACCTTCAGGATGTTTCTTTTCAGGTCCGTCTTGGGGGCGAATTTGCCACCCGTGTGCGAGCACCCACACCCCGTAATCTTGTCCAGCCAGTGATATTGTTGATGGACTACTTGCCGCATCTCCTAGCCAATCTCGTCCGCCGACCGAGGTTTACCCGATGGTCAAACGCAGCTAATAATCCACAGAACTGGGCCATGATGTAATTGTGAGTCGATATTTCTGGAACAATTCCTCGAGCTCTACTTAACGTAGTTTCTACAGTCCATGACGGATATAACTATAATAACTAACTTCTTATTGTTTTTTTCTAAAATTTGTGAATCCATATTCATGCTGCTTGTTAGTTCTCATAAAGAAAGAAGATTGTTTTATTTGATTTATTTGAGACATACAATTAGCTTTAGTAAATCAGTAAAAACTTTGATTCCATTCAAATCACCACAATTGTTCATCAGAAAGAAAAGACGGGGAACTGCTGATTCTGAGAGCCCTTTTCTTTCTATGTCGCATTACGACCTGAGCCTGATTGCGGAATGTACTAAACAGTAACAGTCTATTTTTTTGGTCTTTGTGGTCTGAATGACACTGTCAATGGTCAATTATATAAGTAAATACATAAAGGGGCCAGAAAATTACTCCACCTTGGGATAGAGATCTCGGTTTCCTTTGTAAAGAATTGGACGATTGGACGATGATCTTGCTCCTCTAGCGCGCTCGGATAAAAATGCCCGAAAAGAAGTTTCCTAAAGGTAAAAAGATAAAACAATAGAATGCTATTTATGTGTTATCTATGGACATTTATCCTTCTTCCTCCTGATTTGGATTAGAATCTTTTCATTCATGGAAAGCCCCCGAACTGAGTCATTCAGGTTCCCAACAGCAAATGACTGGTTCCAGTTTGTAAAACACGTGTATTTGTTTTGTTTCTTATTAATTATTGTAACCCCTCATGTTTCAACGCATCTATTCGCGAAGCTATCTGAAATATTTTAATTGGGCTGATTTGAAAGCATGGAAAGCGAGTTATTTGACATGATTAAAAAGAGCACGTACGGAATTATAGCTAAGTAATATCATTACCCTCATACCATATTTTCCCGTTTTATGTAAGTCGTAGATGTCAAAGACAATGTGCGATGCCGTTGTTTAGGTACAAATGTATAATAATGATAGACACTTCCCCCAAATTTTGGATCAGCCATTTCATTTCAGAGTTGCGTGTATTACAGTTGGAGGCATACTATTTCGGTAATTCAGTTAAACCCACATACCATCCCCAACCATCCCGAACAACTCTCTTTCAGTTAGAAAGAATCAATATCATTCTCGTTCTGTATTTTGTAAAATTTTCCAGTTTCAAGCAGTGAAGCGGTGTAACCAGTTTCATCATCATTGTCTTTAACGATAAATGTAAATGTTTTGTTTTTCATGTCGATGCCAATCTGATATTGCCAGGCATTTGCCTCCTATTAAACCATCAATATAAATTTATTCATGAGAACGAGATCGCAGGTCATATCACCTTCAGAAGACAATGGGTATAATATAGAAAATTCCCTATTGACCCACTATCTGGAAAACATGGGTCATCTCCCCATCCGAAAAGACCAGATATATGAACGGCAGCAACATGCCAAACGCTACCCCACTCACCGTGGCATAACAGCAAAACAGTTTTGCTCGTGTTCAAGAGTCCCGAGGATCGGAAGTATACAGTTTTCGGCCAACAGTTCCCTTTTTTCAAATAAAAATCGATAAATACGAGTTTCGTCGGCGTTGCTAAGTTTCTTAATGGCTACATGTCGACCTTGTGTGTCCTGAGCGTAGCATGCTTTGTCCTAATACACAGCAAATGACGCAAATTCCAAAGATAATAATGTTCTTACTTACAGAGTAATATGCTTCTAACGGCTCAGCTGCCAACGATTTCATATACGGGGGATCGCCTCCGCAGAACGCGTAAGGGTAATCGAATTTTTCCACATCCCGAGAGGGTGTATCCAACAACAGAACCGAGTGTCTTAATCTTCCTGATTCAAAAAGTGTATATCCATTTTCAAGAAACCAGCTTCTCAGTGATACCCATAAACGTTTTGCTTCAGTTTCTTCAACTTCGGAGGCAGATGGTGACTCGTGAACTGTGGGTACTTCCTAAGTACGTTGAGCATGAATTACAGGTGATAATATGTGTATATAATCGCAAACTTCTTTCTTTAATATATTTTGTCTCTATAACCTATTTATCAACCACGACATGAAGTGAAGGATTGAAAAAAAGCGTCGAGACTCGAGGATGTAATCAACGGGCAAACTTGAAAGCAGAAACGCCGATTAGGTAATCAGCTGGCCCATTGTCCACGTCCTCGACGCGTACTTTACTGCTTCTGCATCATGTCGAGGTTTATGAATATGTTTTGGAAAAGAAAATCTCAGGAATTATCACTCGAAGGTGTATGTATTTGCTGATATCTTAGCGTTATCTTTTTATCATTTCTTACTTAAACGTGCTAGGCAACACCAGGTCAAGAAGAATGCAATGTAAACTGGGAAGCTAGGAAAGCACATATGAAAAAGAAGAGGATGAAACTAACGCCGTATGGGAACCTCTGCGCCGTTGGTTCACTGAAAAAGGATACATGTTATATACATTTCCAGAACTGGGTCACTACGTCCCGTTGATGGATACCTCTTCTCAAGTAGCAGAATTTCCTGATTACCCCTACGCTTTCTGCGGAGGCGATCCGCCATATCCATATTGCAAGCCTCTGGAAACATACAGTTCTGCAAGTAGCATTTTTTTTGTGATCCATAGACGTCAACTTACCATGCACTAGGAAAAAGTGTGTTTTGCTCAGGACGTGCAAGGTCGACATATAGCTATTAAGAAGCTTCGAAACGCAGACGAAACAGATGAAATTCACATTTATCAATTACTATTAGAGAAAAAGGAAGTATTGGTTGAAAACGGCATACTCCCGATTATTGATGTCTTGGAATATGACGGGCAATATTTCGCCGTCATGCCCCGGTGAGTAGTCTACTTTTAAACTTGGTCTTGGTCGATATATTAGCGTACATTACTTTCCAGTTGGGGTGACGACCCGTTCTTTTCTATTCCTACATCTATCGGAAATGTTCTACATTACATTCGTTGCCTTCTGAAGGTATGATCCGCAGCGTATTTCCACTTCCTTTAAACGAAAGTATTGATAAAATTTGAAGGCCATCAACTTTTTACACTCAAATAGGATCGTTCACCGTGTAAGTAATCTGTGTATCATAATCAATTCTCCCTTCCGATAGCGACAATCAAGGATCTTAAAGAAAACAATATCCTTGTTAATCATTTTGGGACCCATGGTCGCATTTCACACAATTTAATGCGGCCAAAGCTTCTTTCTGAGGGACGATTAATGTACGGGCTCTTTGATTTTGATTTAGCACTCATGCTTCCGTCTACCGAATGTTGTTTACCCTCACGGCAGTCTTTCTTTGTAATGTCGATAGGGGTACCCTTTGATACCAGCCACGGCGAACTTGATTATGATCCCTACAAATTTGAAATGGGTTGTTTAGGCATTGTGCTTTGCCAAATGTTCCAAGTAAGTTCAATCGAGCCTTTTTTTGGTGGTACCTTTTAACTAAACCCCTTAGCATTGCATCCCTTTCGCACATTTTCTAGCGCCTTTTCTAGATCGTCTGATAACTGATAGACTAGAATTACGTTTGACCGCGAAAGAGGCGTTAGCGTTCTTTGAAGAGATGCACGCAAAGCTCACTCCAGAACAACTTGCAGTGAAGGCACCAATATACACTCTTCACGGCTATCCACCTTGGCAGCCAGACAAATATGACCGATGGAAAGGTCTTCCTGATGAATTTATAGCAGAATGGGGACATTTTAAAGCACCAAAACCATCTCTTGGTACGAAACTTTTACGTTGGTTTTGCCATAGGCTTTGGGGTGAACGGATTGTTATCAACATTAGGCGGTTTGTTAGGTTTCTCACACCCTATGTGCCTGCATCACTAGATTACTTATTCCGTGTATCTCCGAACCGTCTCAAAATATAGTTAGACCGGTGTTTTACTTCTGATTAGCTATACTGAACGATCTGAACTAAAAATCAGGGCTGGTTTGTCCAGGCTCTGTATACCACCCCATTGCAAAACCTGTCGAGAAATGCTATTTTAGGAACTTCATGTCCAAAGACGTTGGAAAGGAACATATGTCTTAATCAAACACAGAGTCTTATCAATGATCAAGCCACGACCTCTGCTTAGTCCCGGCTGGAAAGATAGCGCTGGAGAAAGTAGGATCACAAAACAAATCTACTTATGTACTTGCAAGTTTGTCGTCATACGTCATCGGCGCCCATTGTTTACATTACTCCCGTTTCAAAATTAAGCTGAGCATAGAAAAGATACTAGGCTAGAACGGGAAGTAAAAATTCCTTTGATTATATTTTGAGACGATTATGAAATACAAGATAATTAGGGAACGAGAACACGCGAAGTCTGATAAACTTGGAAAAACGTCTGATTGCCATAATGGTTCTTCGACCCCAAGCCATAGTGCATAATCTACGTAACAGTCTCACGTAAGTAGATGGTACAGGCGTCCTGAGGTGCTTCCACTTTCCTACAAAGCTATCAGGAAGGTCTTTCCATCGGTCGTACTGCTCTGGCTCCCAAGGGGGGTAGCCGGGCCCATGGTACAGTGGGGCCTCGATTGAAAGTTGTTCAGCTGTGAGTTCGGCACGCATCCTTTCAAAAAATTCTAGTGCCTCTTGTGATGTAAAACGGTATTCCAATTTATGGGTTATCAGCCGGTCGAGAAAAGGTGCCAAGAAATGGGCGAAGGGGGTGCAAATCTGAAAGGTTCCATTAACATCAGCGGGTATAGTTCAAGGATAAACTTCGGATAGCTACTCAACCTGGAACATTTGGCATAGGAATATACCTAAGCAACCCATCTCGAACTTGTAAGGATCATAATCCAACTCCCCTTGAAAGTTGTCATAGGGCCATGGGACTGAAAGCACCTCGAATGATCGACTTGCAGGCAAACGGCACTCATTGGATGGAAGCATCAATGATAAATCGAAATCAAATAGTGCGTATGTTAATTGACCTGCGGAACGAAGTACTGGTCGCATCACATTCTCGTCGTTGCGCCGATGTGCTCCAAAGTGATTAACAAGGGTATTGTCTGATTTTAAATCCTTCATTAAGATTAGGAGGATCAGTGATGGCGAGATATCTCATACGTACACGGTGAACAATTGAATTTGAATGTAAAAAGTTGATGGCCTTTGAAATGTTCCAGTAATTCATGTATCAAGAAAGACAGCGCGCGGTATCGCACCTTCAGAAGACAATGGATGTAATTTAATACGTTTCCAATGGTGCCAGTATCTGGATAACATGTATCTTCCCCCCATCTAGAACAAAGAGTCAAGGTGTTCGATATAACGTCGAATGGAAAACGTCAAACTCACCGTGGCATGACGGCGAAACAATGTTCTTGATAATCAAGGATTTCAAGAATTGGAAGTATGGAATTTTCCGCCAGGAGTTCCCGTTTTTCGAATAGAAATCGATAAATGCGAATTTCATCGGGTTTGTTGAGCTTCTTGATAGCTACATGTCGTCGTTTCGCGTCTTGAGCAAAACATACTTTAGTCTAACATCATATAAGATCACCATCTAAGAAATATAAATATTTCTTACGGAATAATACGCTTTTAGTGGTTCGTAATGGGGAGGGTCGCCTCCAAAGAACGCGAAAGGATGCTCAGGCGATGTCCCTATATCAGAAGGAGTATCCAACGACGGTTTGGAATGTCCCAACTTTCCTAATTCAAAAAGCGTATATCCTTTCTCAAAGAACCAATCTCGCATGGATCCCCACAAACGTTTTGCTTCATCCTCTTCTGCCTGGGTAGCCGTGTGGTAATCGTCTTCCTATGGACTTTGAGCAGTTTGAAAAAGGAAGAAGCCCGTTATTTACTTCTTCTTCTTGAGGTTCAGGTTTGCAAAACCTTTTGGAAAACATATCTGAACGTAAGTACGCGTAGCGTGTTAAAGGTTGAAAGAAGACAGCCACACGATTAGGTAAGCATGTTCGCATTCAATAGCTTTTTTTTGCCACGGGATTGTATGCACTTCACTTGGCATAGTTTAACTACGACCCATTTATAAGTATTTGTGATCTGTATTAGTGGTAAACACGAAATCACTGCCCCTCTCCCGTACATCTAACTAACTATTTTATCTATCAAGGGACCCTCAGCCTCACATTGTAACCCCGTATTAGGCAGCAGCCTGGAGTTTCTTGTAAGCAGTCTCAACGGATGGGATTTGTGAGATTCGGTCAAGATAAGCTTTGAGACGAGGGAACTCGTCCAAAGTGATGTCTACGCGCGGGGTAGCTCTTAACCCTTGAATAGGGTAAAAAGAACGGGTTAGAAAGAGGACTTAAAGAGGAGGTGGAAGAAGACATACATGGGTAAAATGCCATATCTATACGTTGGAATCGTTATAGGAAGAAAATAAAGTAAAGATAAGAGATCAATGTGAACTGGAGAAAGAAAAAAATAACGTACCAGCAATAGTGAACCTATCCAAAGCAATCCATTGTTGCTTTTCGAGTCGTTTCTCGAGAACACCAAATACTCTAAGAGTCTCTTTTTTAAATCTGTCGTGTACTGATGGGTCGATGTCCTTGACTGGGTGGAGGAATTTAAAGTAGCCCAATTGGCCTTGTATGGGCCCAAGGCCTGACATCTTAGACCAGAGCCTAAGTAAATCAGGTGTATTTCCATGACTGGTACACGTACCTGAAGCATTAACCATTCCCAAATAACCGACTTTTCGTCCAAGTTCTTCCCGCCGTACTTCCCGAATGCGTCGAATTGTTCGGTAAGGTAAAGCAAAATGGCCCCTGATTCCCAGACGAATTTGTCGTTATTCGTGTGGTCAATTATGGCTGGAACTCGGCCGTTTCTTCGATGTTGAAGGAATGCGAGTGAGAAGACAGATCTGGTGTGCGACATGTACGACTTACGGATTAATTGCCAAGAAAGCAGGAGCTTTGACACCATTCTCTCCGTCTCCAAACTCCTGCAAAAGATGTGTGAAACGTCATGAAATACTAAATTCATTAAAACCTACCTTTTTGATAAGTTCATAGCTAATACCCAGTTCCTCTAATAAAATGGCGACTTTAGGTGGGTTGGGTGCTAGGCCGTGGTGGAAGAGTGTAACTTGAGGTGACATGTTAAATTCAGAAGATAGAGAGGTGAATATTAAAGAAGAGTTCGGCCTACCGCTCAGTATTTATGTTCTTTTTGAAAAGCTTTCAAATTGGTTCGAATTACTCATCCGACTTACCAACCAAACATGACAAGTAAACGCTTGGAACTGACCGGTAGACAGGTAAAATTTCTTGTCAACTGTTATTCTTTTGGATTTGTAAGTATCATCAGACGGGACAGTCGATTGAAAGGGAGCTTTGTCAGTCATTACGAAGAGTTGATCTGATTGGATTATGTTAGAAGAAATTTGAAATGGATTACAAAGGACATTACTGCGGGACTGTAGCGTGCATATGCATGAGCATATAAATATCCTCCGGAAAAATCTGCAACTGCTCTTAATACTGTGTAGATGTCCTTCACCGCTGGCCCTGAGTGACGGCACACCGTACAGACGTCTATGATTGTTTTAAGACTTGAGAAGATTGTAGGCTTCAAAGTACAGGGAAATTTCAGAGATTAAGGAGTATGTTGCCAATGTTTCGCAAACGCCAAAGAATAGCATTGAAACAGAAGAAGCATTTTCGTCCGGGAATGGTCTCCCGCTAACGAACTGAGTGAGTGCCGCCTATCGGAGCGCGCGCTTTTTTCCTATACAAGCAAATTCTCAAGTATTTCTTGCTTTTAGTTTTTGTGAAATCAGAAGTTGATAAACAAGCTAAACGCGAGTCCGTGTACCTTTGGTGAAGCTTGGTCTACCGTCTGCAAAACATTGATTCATCAGATCGGAACGAGATGGAATGTCATCCATTACAAAAAATGATACATACTTTCTCTATTTAAAGTTTAACAAACATAGCGTGATCCAGTTATCCTGTTCATAGAGGCTTGTCATAAAGCAGGAAGCCAAGAAAGGATACACGTCGCGTAACGCATTAGGTGATCAATCGATCACGTGCCAGATTCCGTTCAAGTTCTTAGTTCTAACCGTGGATGCGTCTAAAGCAAATGGCGAGGAGACAATCATCAGAGCAAAAATAAAACATTATCGAGTAATTATAAGGTAATTAACCAGTGTCAGTTCTTGTGGACAACCTTGTACTCGAGTATTAAATTTACCTAACCCACATAAGTATGTAAAATAAATGTATAGACTGGTCCTAACTATATCACCAAAGTTTTTCCGATGACGACTGCTCATTACCACAACGCAGGAACCTAGGATCAAGCATCCTGAAGTAGCTTCTTATAAGCAGTCTCAACAGACGGGAGTTGTGAGATTCGGTCAAAAGAAGCCTTGAGGCGAGGGAACTCGTCCAAAGTGAGGTCCGCGCGGTGGAGAAGTTTAAACCCTTAAGACGGTGAAAGAAAGAGGTTAAAGGGATTATCAGGGTGAAGGTGGGAAAATAGACATACATGGGTAAAACGCTATGTCTATAGGTTGAAAGAAGAAATAAATTCGGTGAAGCAGAATCGAAATAGAATAAGTAACAGTACCGGCAATAGTGAACCTATTCAGAGCGATCCATTCTCGGTTTTCAAGCCGTTTCTCAAGAACGCCGAAAACTCGCAGCGTCTCATTCTTGAATCGGTTGATAACTGATGGATCGAGGTCTTTGACTGGGTGTTGGAGCTTAAAGTAGCCGACTTGGCCTAGAATTGGACCAAGACCTGATAGCTTGAGCGAGAGGATGAGAAAATGACCTCTTTGATAACATGTGTACATACTTGAAGCATTAACCATTCCCAAACAACTGCTTTCTCATCTAAGTTTTCCCCGCCATACTTGCCGGATTTGTCAAATCGTTCGGTAAGGTAGATTAAAATGGCTCCGGACTCCCAGATTATTTTGTCGTTATTTGTGTGGTCTATGATAGATGGAAGTCGACCGTTCCTTTTGGTGGATAAAAGAAGTGAAAAAAAGCGAAGCGCAATGCATATTATGACTTACGGATTAATTGCTAGGTAGTCTGGGGCTTTGACGCCATTCTCGCCATCCCCAAATTCCTAGGAAAGATAAGTGTTATGATGGAATATCAAATTCACGACGACTTTACCTTTTTGATAAGTTCATAGCTGATACCTAATTCTTCGAGTAGAATGGCAACTTTAGGAGGGTTAGGCGCAACGCCGTGGTGGAAGAGGGTGATTTGGGGCGACATGTTAAAGGCAAGTTTTCTCAGGTAGGATGGTAAATATAGTGTTAGTAATCTGAGGGTAATAGCACATACCCTCCCTGTATTTATACAACTTCCATTCCCTTGACCAACTTCCGGATCGGTTTCAATGTTATCACGTCATTTCGTCTCACCTAAACATGACGAGTAACCGTCCGAGGCTGGCGGATAATAGGTAAAAGGTAAAACAGAATCTTTTCTCAATTGATTATTAGTAAGTGCCATCAAATGGAGGAGACGAAGTGACAAGAGCTTTGTCAGTCACTACGGAGAGTTGATCTGATTTGGACGGTGCCATTGAAGGAAATTTGAAAATGATTACAGAGACATTCCCAGAGGAAATGTAGTGTGCCCAGGAAGATGAATATCCGTTTATGAAAAGTTAAAACTGGTATGAAAAATGTATAACTTCCCTTCACTGCCGGATATTACAAGTGACGTGCATACCGTACAGATGTCTATCGTTGTTCTCCGTCGTACATCGGAAATTGATGTAAGCTTCGAAGTAAAGAGAGTTCATTCCGGACTTGGGCAAGAAAGTTAGAGAATGCTAACAATGATACATGAAAAGAAGTACCTTTGGGGTAAGTCGGCGAATTACATTGACTGATGGTAGGTATGAATCTACTGATCCATCATAGAACATATAAACCAATCCCGTTGTGGAATATGTTTTTGCATTCCCAAATACCATAAGACCAAAGAATAGTGACAGTAACGAGTCCGGACTCTTTTGCGCAACATGATCATCTAGAAGTACTGTTAGCATGCTCTTTGAGTCCATTGTAAGTTGAGATAAGAGCGGTAACCGGTTTAAAATCTTGAAAAAATGTTAAGGAAAAATGATATGAAAGATGAGCCGGATTGCGCATATTTTCGCTCTTGAAAGGAACAACGTAGCATGCAGAGGGCAAGAACTCTTGTGTGACGGGAATATGTCACTTCGCAAAGTCGGTCCGTAACCCGTTGATTTCAAACACAGCCGAGCGTATTTCATTCTTGTCTCCTGACTCTCATGTTCTCTTATTGCTCAAAGTATTATCTCTCTCAGAAAACAGTAAACTATGGCTGAATCTATGAAGTTTCAACAACTATCCCCAAGTAAACCCTACCAATTGAAACATGCCGAGTCAGATACTACCTCTGTCTGCGCTTCTGGCGAAAATTGCTCCAATACGCTCGACATCGAGGAAAACCCCAATCCTGTACTCGGAGAAGAATTGAGAAGTTCAAACGATGAAGGTCATAATGGCAAGTATAGGTCTATGCTTTGTATCTGTTAAAATAGAACGTTTGTCAGAGGGTGAAGTAACAACGGTTGCCTCTTCTCGACATGAGAACGATGAAAATATTCAAGGTTCGATAAATCCCTTTCTTTGAAGCATTTCCATGACGAGTAACTTTATCATAGCAACAATGACGCCGTCACCGGCAAGAGTTGGTCAGTTTCATCTATTTCCTATCGGCTTGATAGGTTTTCTCATGTTGTTTCAAAAGCCGATTCCAATTCTCCATGGCGTTTAAGATACCCCGAGTGTAAGTGACTCTTTTGGAATCCATCCGATGGCTAAACTTTTTTTCCTTTAGTTACCCCAAACTCCATACCTTTTCCCTCAAAGAATAAGATGGAACCACGCGAGTCCTTTCTTCATCCATGATGATCCTTATCGCTGATTTATAACCTCCTCAGAATCTGCATCTTCCTCAGTACCTAGTGAACGTGATAAACTGGCAGAACTTCCTGCTAGTACTACTTTTTCAGCTCAGAGAGTCTTTTCTTTATCTCGAAAAGTGAACACTGATACTTCAAGTCTGCACACTCATGAATCATTTACTTCTTCATTGAACCATCCAAAGTTTCGTCCTGCTGATTCTGATAATTCTCTTCATGCTAAATCACGCGAACTTCTTCCAAAGCGTGTGTCATTTGACAATGATCGACTATCGGTTTCCTCTTCTAATCATAATGTAAAAGGTGGGCTCTTCGTTTCCACATCTAACTCTCTCAAAGCTTAGTTTTCCGGTTTAGGTGCCTTCGGAATGTCTCATTCATTGCCAATAACACGTACTGAAGAACAGCAATCTGTGAATGCTAAAGCTAGAAGTCTTAGTCTTTCTCGAGCCAGATCCCCTTCTCCAGCGTTACGCGCTCTATTCCACAAACCCCATCCAAGAGAGGAACCATTTCTTCCAATTGACCCTTACAAAGCTAACATATGCAGCGTTCCAAAAAACCTCGAGCACCTCTTATTGCAACTATTCCGCCAAGCATACAGACATGTCCTTCTACGTCTTCCCTCTATCTACTTCAGTCGTGTCAGTCGTGTTTTCACCGATGCTGAATTAAGCAGGCCAGAAGTGGAACGTATGATTGAGAGACGGAATCAAATTGACGGATCGCATTGGCCCGCTGATCATGATTGGATAGATCCGAATGTTAGTCCCGCGATGATTCGATTTAAAGAGAGTTGGGAGGGTTTCATTGAAAGTGTGTTGAAAGAATGGAAGACTTTGAATGTTATAAGTGCTTTATTGTTAACGTGCGTACCATGTTCTTACGAAAACCACGGGATTATCAAACTATACACATTCACCCTTCAGTGCCGTTCTAGCTATCCTCCAGATTGAAGGTGTTTCAAGATCCCTTGTCATCCGTAGTTCAGCATCTCTTTCTCTCATCTGCGGACTTATGAGTCTCGTCTACGGCGGTGTTTACATCTTACGTTTTGCTACAATGAAAAGTATGTACAGAGCTTTTATATGGGCAGAGGTATGTAAAAAATACAAATACAACACTAACGCGTCGGGGTATAACAAAGAAATTCGTACAGGAAGCTCAGCAAGCCACATCGCTAGTATGGAACATCTGGGTTCTTCTCTCTATGCCAGCGGTTTGGATCGCCTGGTCTATGCTGTTCTTTTGTATATCAATACTTGCTTTTGTCTGGGAACAACCCAACGCCTTCTCTTTCGATGATATATTTACGGAAAATGACGCTCTAACTCGTGAAGCTCTCTGGAAAGCGCGTTTTTCATCAACAGGTGCCGCTATCGTTCCAAAGGTACTGGTATCGTTTGTATTCATCCTCGGGTTGCTCTACTTTGCGCTGGTTATAAGGACATTTCGGAGTTGGAGAGATACGGGTATTTCGCAAGGTGTAAGAAACAGTATGGAGATTGGGAGGTGGACAACGAGGTCACCTAGTCCTGGAAAAGAGATTGCGAATATGATACAACAGGCTAGAGAAGGTTCTGAGAAACAAGGTAATGTGGAAGTTCAAATAGAAGGGAAGGCTTGTCAAAGCAACAGTAAGATGGTAGAACAGAAGAAATCACGTAGAACGCGTTCGGTAGAATCATGTCAATAATGATTGGGGTGGTGGTGGCGAATACATTTGCTTTGATTGCTTTTTGGGACGGGGTCAAGTTGACTCGGCGGTGGATGTGTTGGAATAACGTTTCCGACATGACCGCGTCATATGTCGCGTAAGCGCGTCCGATCTACATAAAATCTCCTGACAATAGGGACATTCATACGTGATCTTTGGTTCATTACATGCTGCCCGGTGTCTATTACTCCATGAATGACGGCGGTAATCGCTAGACCTGTTTAAGGTGCAATTGCATATAGAACAGAAGTATTTCGTATCTCCTTCATGTTCGATGGTCGGTAGTTTTTCTTCATCATGCTTGGATTTGGACTTCGCTTGAGACTTAATAAAGGAGTTCTGACGTTTGGTTGGGGGTTTGGTACTAATTTTGAGTGTAGGTTTTAAGATGGTATGTGAAGATTCTGTATGGTCTTCTTTGTGCCTTGTAATGACTGTTAAAGGGGCCGGATGAATAGCGTCGTGTAATACATGTGGTTTAGATTCAAATTCTGTTGTATCTTCTGTGAGATCTATAATAGATGGTTCGCGTTTGATAGGGGTATAATCGGCTTGAAGAGGGGAATAATTTGCCACGTTGTGTTCGGGTAATTCATTCATATTGATGTCCTTTGAATACGCGTCGCCATAATAGGTTATGTATTTGGGTTGGGTGGGAGTAGACTGCAAATCAGATTTAGTCTGATCAACGTTGGGCGATTGCCCATGGGTCTCTTGTGTCTGAGCCTGAGATTCACCAGTGAAGATCGGGATGTAGCGTTGACTTTCGCTACTAGCGGGTGAATTTAATACAACTTTCTCATCTCCTGAGCCCCAGGTCTCGAGATAGTTGATTCTCGTACATTTTGGTCGACATCTTCTTGTAGCATGTTTGGAGGAGATGGGTTCTCTCAGAGCTGTGGTTTCGGCAACTTGCGGTGATCCAGAGTGAAGACCATCGACAGTCAGAGTTGGGCTGTGGGTTAAGGAGCGTCTTCGTAGAAGTAGGGGTATAGGTTGTAGCGGAACCTTTTTAGCAGGAATAATGAAAGGGTTTTCGTTATCATCTTCCATACAGGTATCGTTGTTTTCATCACCAGAAGTGTAAGATCCAGGAACTGATCCTGTCGACGTCAGTAATGAAGTGTTCATTTGTAAATGAGCGGGGGATTGTGATGGACAAGGAGAAGCATAAAAATGAACATCATCTTCTGAGAGTGGCGTCGTAGAAGGTGGCAATGCAATTGAAGGAGATGGCAACGATAATTGTGGCGTTGATGAAGATGTTTGTGAAATTTTCAGAGGAGATGTAGATACGATTCGAGGATTCTTTATAGTATTAGTTCCTAGTATGGGTGAAATGGATCTTTGATCGTTCACATTGCTAATAGGAAGCGGGTCTAAAGGCAGTGGCGATGAAGTAGATGTTGACGTCGGGGCCCCACAAGGAAGGTTTTGAAGTACAGTACCGATTGATACTTCTTTGGGGTCGACGTCCATCTGTGTAACATCCGGGGGCGGCAAGTGGCATACATTTTGTTGCGAGGTAATAACGGGTTCAGGCTATAACAACCACAACGGTATTTCAGAATCAAATATGACTTTAAAGAATGAAATAAAACTTACGGATTCCCAAATACGACAGTAGTTACGATGTCGACGGATCTGAATGGCAGGGAACCCTTTGGGTGGCGACGGGAGAGAAGAGGCTTTAAGAACAGATGTCATGGTAGGATATCAAGGAAAAACCGCGGCCAAACACGATGGAAGTATTCGGTTAAGTTTATACTATGAAAGAAACGTAACAAATGGATTAAAACACAGTAGACGAGGACGAGGGAGGGAAGTGGGTTTCAACGATAGAAAATGTGGGGAGAAGAACTCTTCCCGAGTGGTTATATATAAACAGAAAAAAAATCTTCACATACCTGTCAGAAAATATCAGCCAATCTGATGAACCATCTAGATTTTAAGCACATGGCAAAAAGAAAACGCGCTCGTTGTCGGTCAACGTTCAGAACCCCGAAGTTTGTTTGTTACCTTGGGAAAAGCGCTACGACCACTCAATACAGACGTAATTGGAGAAGAATGAAAAAGGCTTAGCCTTTTTTATGTAAATCCTTTTTGAGGTTAGTGGAGTAGGTGGCGGATTTTAGCTGTTGAATATGATACGATGTCAGACATTGATAAATTCTAACAAATATAAAGCAAGTCGCTTATTCTACAAGATAAGTAACTCTAATAATGTTTAAAATAATGGTCAGGTGTATAATATAATATTATATACATATTTCATATCGAACTGACGAACGTTTTTTCGACGCCTTTTCATAGAACGTGACTAGAATCATGGGCTTGGGAGTGGGGTAACAAAGCTAACAAAGGCTCAAGCTCGCCACAACAATTCAATCAAAAAGAAAAAAAAAAGCTCTAAACCCTTGTTCTTTTTTCCACATTTATCTAGAACCCTGATCAAAAAAAAAGTTGATAGAAGGACGCAAACGGTTTCAACTTTTGTAGTTCCATATTGTAACTCCGCTTGAAAAATCCTTCCGTAGCTGTTAAACAAACCTTCTCTGGTCTGTCGCAATCCCAATTATTTCCTTTTTCCCATCGACGACGACTCATGAAGGATGGGTATGGAAGACGTGCCATCAGACTACCAAGATGAACATTCCATTGAAACACATCAAGATTATGGTCAACATCTATCCTCGATGACTGAAGGGCAAGCAGACGACTTTCAAGATCCTCTGAATGATACATATGGAAGCATCCAGACAGACAATCCATACGAAACTCAAGAAGGAAAGCAAACAACTCAAATACCAGAAAAAAACGATTCAAACGCCCAAGATGATGTTGAAAAACCAACGGATTCCGACGAGACATCTCTACCAGAGTATGAAGCTTTGCAGAAACGTCTCGAGAAAAATCGTTTCGATCCGACATCGTGGAACAGACTAATCGACTTGGCTGAAGAATCTGGTGACCTTGAAAAGATAAAACAGGCATATGAAAGTCTTTTATCAGCTTATCCTAACATCGTGCGGCTCTTTCTTTCTTTACATTGTGTGCATCTTTGTTTTGTCTAACTCTTTGCTACGTGGGATATAAATTTCTATTCCTTTATTGTTTATTCCTTTTTTTTAAAGGCCGATGCACAAATTGCGTATCTAGAACACTTTATGCAGCCCGGATTGTACCCGCACGCTGAGGCCCTGTTCAACCGGTTCTTGAGACCATCTCCTTCGGTCCAACTATGGAAATTCTACCTAACTTATGTCCGGTGAGCTTTTGTGGTGAAACGATAGACCCCATCCCTCCTTGGTCGTGTTTGTTCGGCGTGTTTCTCATTCTCCTTTTCTCTTAAAGACGTATGAACGCCGATCCATCTACGCGAGACATGGTTATCAAGGCTTACGAATTTTCACTCTTGTACATCGGTCAGGATAAAGACAGTTCAGAGATATGGCGCGAATATCTTGATTTTCTTAAAGCTGGAGAAGTAAGGGCTCTTTTGTGTGACTTCGTTTTTTTGTGTGTGACGACGGTCTGACTATTGTGTGATTTTTGAGCAGACTCATAATACGTGGGAGGAACAACAGAAAATGGACGCACTGCGACGTGTATATCAGCGGGTTGTACAAATTCCTCTCGAGAACCTCGAACAGTTATGGAGCGAATATAATGCCTTTGAAGTCGGACTGAATAAGATTACTGTGAGTCTTTGTTCTGTGATTGTGTGACGTGATGATGATAAGGTATCGGTATCTCATTTCATTTTTCATCAGGCCCGTAAATTCATTCAAGATCTGAGTAAAGCGTACATGACTGCGAAAGAAGCATTAAAACAAGTCCGATCACATCTCGCCATCCTATGTCCTCCACCGGCTCCAGTACCTCCTACATCAGCCGGTCGCAAACCTTTCAACTTGTTAGAACCTACGTCTCCTCAGAATGAAGGACACCGAATGCGTGCGAAATCATGGAGAGCATATCTTCAGTGGGAAGAAAAGAACCCTTTGGACATTGAAGATAAATCTGTATACAATGCACGGGTGTACGCTACCTATAAGAAAGCTGTTGTACGAATGCGGTTTAACCCTGAGACTTGGTACGTTAGTAGATCACGCTTTCACCACGGGTAGAGTTTTTTTACGAGCTTGGGGGATAGGTATATGGCCTATAGCTGGATTGAGAAAAACATCAAACCCGATGAAGCTATCGGTTATCTGAAGAACGGTTTGGATGCTAATCCAGCAAGGTAATTCTTTCACTTTTATAATCACATGAACTTAATCTTCCTTAGTTTTATCCTCAACTTTGCATACGCGGAAGCTCTTGAAGCAGCCAAAAACTACGTTGAAGTTCATAACCTATTCAACAGGTTCATCGAACTCCTTCACGAAGAACTCGAGAAACAATTTCAAATATTAGCTCCCGATCCAACATTCACCATGAACGGTACCGCAATCGTTCAACATCTTACAACTTCCGCATCGTCGTCCGGTAATTCATCTAGTGGTGATTTAACCCCTTTGAAGGAATTTCTTAAACGCCGGACGGAACTATGTATTGCTTGGATAACGTACATGCGTTTTGCAAGACGTGCAGAAGGGTTAAAACCTGCCCGAGCGGTGTTTGGTAAAGCGAGGAAGGATAAGTGGATTGGATGGGAAGTTTATGAAGCTGCTGGTGCGTTGCCTTTTTTTTAAAACTTTTGGCTGGTTGTTCTCAACACACCCTTGTTGTAGCATCGCTTGAATATCACTTTACCAAAATGACTGATGTTCCAACTCGGATATACGAAACGGGTCTTACCAAATTTCAAAGTGAATCCGAGTATGTCATGCGGTATCTGAAATTCTTGATATCAATCAACGATGAAACGAGTAACGTCCTTTTATTACAATTCAAATCTCAGTCCATTTAGTTCTTTTTTCAACAGATGCGAGAGCTCTATTTGAACGAATGATCGGCACATTCACACCTGAAAAGGCCCGCCCTTTATGGGAAACATGGTTAGGTTATGAATATAACTATGGAGATCTAACCTCCGCAATCAAACTAGAAAAACGAATGTCCGAAATTTATCCTGAAGGTTCGTTCTCAAAATCGCTTCTTGTGTGTGGAAAGGTAACAAGGAGTAAAAATAGACAATAGTATGAGACGATTCGCTCAACGGCACATGTATGGAAACCACGATCCGATAGCTGAAAGGGATTTGGGTTACGTTCGTATGCCTGGCGGTTCAGGAAGTTCAACATCAAGCAACGGATCTACTAAATTAGAAACGCCCGCACCCGCTGCTTCTTCCATTCCTACACCAGTCTTACAACCCCCAGCAAAAAGACCCACATCTTCCGAACGTGGACGACCCGGTCCATATAGTGAACCTCCGGATATCGGTCCACCTCCCCCATCCAAACGAGCAAGAGAGTCATCCCCTCCAAGGGAAAGAGATCGGAGAGATAGGGATAGAAGGGATGCACCGCCACCTATTAGGAGACGATACGGAAGTCCTGATTGGGGTCGGAATAGTCCTCCACCACCTAGGCGAGGAGGGGATGTCGGACACTCACGTGATTGGGATAAGGATCCTTCAGTCCATGATGATCATAGAAGTGTTGTACCTCCTCCTGCAACTTTCTTTTTGGGATTGCTACCTCCACATCCCGGGTTTGATGGTTAGTCCTTGCAAATTTTGGTCTAATATTATTTGACGTTTATTTTTGTAGGTCCTGTATTCCGTGTTGACGATTTAATGCAGGTATTTCGTACTGCTAGTATACCATCTGGTGCTGGTGGTCCACCTCCCCCACCACCACGTGCTAGATCCCCTCCTCGTGGTATGAATCTCAACGTGTGCTTCATTTGTATTATTATTTACTCATTATTATTTTTTCCAAGGACGACCACCTCCAGACTATAGTCCATACCAAGGTCCCGGTGGTGGAAGACCTACGAGAAGATATTAAATGTTCCTATACTTCTAATTGTTTTCGAACCCCGATGTTTTTTTGTTTGTTCCGTTCGTTATTTCTTTTTTTAATCAATTATTTTTTCACGTTCTTATCTTTTCGAGACCATGCTCTTGTTTATGTTTTTTTCTAAATGAAAATGAATGAGAAAGCGTTTTGTGTTATTTGATCTCAAGCTTAAAAAAAGCTCTGCATACATTTTATTAGTCATCCATAAAGTAAGTTGTTGGTTTTTTTTAATTGAAATATATAATATTTATAGAAAGGTACTCAATAGAATGCCGTTGTTCCACGTGAAGACAAGAATCAGTTACAATAAATAACCCCCCAAAATCCCCATTTTCTATGCTAATTGCTTCTCATCGTGCGGTTCTATAGCTTCAGGTGGAGTACGCCCAGTGTCTGTCGTCAAAGTATTCGTAACTTTATCTCGAATTTCTCCAACCGTTTCCCTAACACCTTTAGTAATATCCTCCCGAATTGCCTCCCATCCTTCTTTCAATAATCCTTCCTCAATCAAAGCTTGTTCAAAAACGTCCTGTTGCGAGGTTTTACCATCAACGCCCGGTTCAATAGAACTTTCGGGTAAATCCAAACAGACATGTCCTCCTTGGGACGCTTGTCCGGCTGGTCCTAAATCTGGAACGAACATGTACCGTCTTGTTGAATTAGCATCTGTTCCGAAGGTGGTGTTTCGCGATAAAGGAAAAGCCATATCACCAATTTGTAATGTGAATATTGGCTTCGAGGAAAGGTTTGGTAATGGAGATGTATCCGGAGATGCTTGTAAATCCACTGCTACCGGAGCTGAAGGTGTGTCACTCGTGGTTGGGGAATATTTGATTAGAGTGAGATCTCCAGTGGTCAACGGTATTGCCGCTGATCTTCCAAGAACGTGTGTTATAGAACAGTTAGGAATAGTGATGATTGTGGACATATTTTATGGAAATGATGTAAGTGAGGGAGTAACGGAAGGTTTATAAAAGAGGCTCTTTCGTGACGTCAGTGTTGGAGAAAAAGTTCCGTTTACGTCATCGACGATCGTCCTGTTGAAATGTTAGTAAGCGTCACATAACAGGCGCTACTCTGTTATTTTTTGATTCCGTGATCCTCCGTCATTCCAGCCCTTTTTTTGAGAAATGTCGGATATGGTCGCCGTGGAGTAGATACCTTTGTAAACTGTTGAAGAGTGTTGATAATGGTACGGTCAGGAACACCTGTATATTTACGCGCCTTTATACTTGGCACTCAGCACTGGAACGGTCTTCGAAGAAGCTTCTAACAATTTTTTTTTACCACCGCATGTAAAATATTCTGCAAAAATCACAACTCTCGTATGTAAAAAACCATTATAATTACAACTCTCACAACCCTCAAATTTTTCCAGAATTAAGAAAATAGAACCCAAGTAATGTATCAAGATAAACACATGAGCATGGGTTTTGATAAACAAAAAATGTCGGGCTTTCGTGCCCTTTTTCGCGTTCTTGCTGGGGCATCTAGTTCCCATTACTTGGAACTAAGATGGTCCCTGACGGTCCCCGTGTTTAACGAGTACTTAAACTACAATAGCCTCGGTTTCAAGGTTGGTGGTAATGTCTCCCCCACTTCAACTCACGATAAACGATAAATTCCAAGCTATTGGAAACGTCATTTCCGCATGTGCGTTAATCTAGAATGATTTGTCATTCTCTAATCTCTTATCTCCTTGCTATAAAGTCTTCTCAGCTGCGGGCGCAGTGTTAGATTTTGAGATTAGCACCGATAATCTAACCTTCACTCCTCATATCAAAAAGGCATATGTTCGATCCTTGCTTTCATCTTGTAACCCACTTCAATTGCAATGGGTGTTTGGCTCAAGTACTAAAGCATATACGAGTTGGTTCAATAAACACGTGGTAGGGGAGGAGGGTTTGAAGATGAGAACAGATATCCTGGAAGATGGTGGTGCGAAGCTACATTGGATAGGAAGAGAGGATGCTGAGAAAGTTATCTTGTACTTCCATGGTACGTCTTATACTCAGACA
This sequence comes from Clathrus columnatus, assembly GCA_020884735.1. Lineage (NCBI taxonomy): Eukaryota > Fungi > Basidiomycota > Agaricomycetes > Phallales > Clathraceae > Clathrus > Clathrus columnatus. The sequence goes on from BPWL01000002.1 coordinate 3,420,609, forward strand.
CAGCTGCGTGTTGATTGGGAGTTTTTTTCACTACAAGGTGATGGTTTCATTACGCCTTTGAACAAAGATCATCTCAGATTCATGAATGGCATCCGTCTCGACCTGAAGTACCAAGCAAAGGTTAACGTAAAACTTGCATTCCTTGAATACAGTGCGAATTCTCTGTCAACAATCCTTGCGCGAATACTGAATACTTATAGCATTAATTCCTAACGGTCATTACCCAACCCAACTACGACAAGCAGCGCTCGCATTACGACACTTATTTAACTTAAACATCTCTCCTTCGAATATTCTAATCGCAGGCGATTCGACTGGTGGATTATTGGCTGTCCAGCTACTCTCACATATTCTACATCCCCACCCATCTATTGAGCCCATCAAAATGCCTACATCCCCTTTCGTTCCACTAGCAGGAATCATAGCGGTCTCTCCGTGGATCGCACTAGAAGATCACCACACTCGACTCGATAACGATTCAGACTTTATGCCCGACAGATTATTCAAAATATGGTCTACTTTAATGAAAGAACATGATACTAAATCAAGCAACTTGAACGACAAACATTTTCAAAGCAGTGATATAGACTCATGGCAGCAGCCCGCGTCCGCCCCAGCTGAATGGTGGCATGATACCTATAAATACACAAGTCATATTCTTCTTACCTATGGTACCACGGAATTTATGGCCGACGATATACACGAATTCGGAAAAGATCTTGATAAAGCGTTTAGAGGTACTAAAGTTGGGATGACAGTTATTTCAGAAAGAAAAGGGATGCATAATGGTCCGGTTTTAGGTGCGTTAGCTCTGGATTCCGATCAGCAATTCATGAAGAGCATTGTTCAATGGGTAAAGGATCGATTCGTAAAAAACTAAAAAAAAAACATTCTTTTATCAATTCTCCCTCTCCCTCTTCATTTTATTTTATTTTGTTTAACTTTATGCACCAAGTTACGATCTTACGAATTATATAGATACCATACTGTAAAAAACGATATTTTTGAGATATGTTTGTAGATTGTATCCTTATATTTAAATACATACATTATTTATTACATATGTAGTTACGAACGTTACCGTAGGTTGGATGACGTTTTTAGAGCCTATCGATAACACTGATAATAACACCTAATATCTACCCCATTTTCGGGCGTTCCGCAGCGCAAAGCCTTCTCCGTAAAGCCGTCCCCACCACCGCCATCGCCGTTGTCTCATTGCATTTCACTTTATTTTAAGACAACCACCCTAATAATTCCGGTCAGAGGTACTCTCTGATTGCAGCATTCACTTGTTTCTTACATCAAAAATTTGAATTTCATATTAGAACTTTACAAAAAAAGATTACAGATACTAGTGTAGTCTGGGAGACAATATTTACACTAGAAGGCGAAGGGTATATTATGATACGTTGACGGGTCAGAAGACTATTCGGTTGGTAAAACACCGATGGACATGAAATGTCGCATCATAATCAATGTTGCTACGAATTCTACAAGTGCTTTCAGTGTCCTTGCTCTTTCTAATTTTTAGGCTACATCGAAAGAGTTACCCATTGTTAGATCTGTCCATAACTCATACACCATCAATACATTTCCGGATGTTGAGTATATAGGCTCAAATACGCTCTTGAGGTCGTAATGCGCGACTATTTGCTTGCTCTTCACATTTGTACACTATATTTAGGTGTGTTTGAGAAGTTTATACCAGGAAAATATTTTAGAACACTGTACCGTCCATTCATGCCCAGATGTGCGAAAGGACCATTGATAAAAATTCTGATCTGAAGCTTGAAATTCTCTAACACGCCGTACATCAGCAAGGGCCTCTGGAGAGCAATTAATAACTAACCTCCCACTACCATTTTCGTAAAGCCAATTCTCAACATATTTTCTCACCCCATTTAGAAATACAACATTTCCAGCTATTTCGGGTCCAAGGTGTAAAGAAATACCGTTTCTAGATTGCCTTCCGCTTCCTATATCAAGTTCGAATATATCTATCCTTATTCGTTTAAGAATTAGGTCGACTCTATTTCGGACATGTATAAAGGGGGGTCTGTCGTATATATCCGAGAAATCTGTGGGACCTAGTGGATATCCTGTCGTATCCTCAAGGAATAAAGGTAAACCAAGCGTAGTTGAGTCACGGGGAAGCATGATGGGTGTGCTCAGATTAGTTGAAGTAATGTGAACTTCACCGTACGGCTCATCGGACTTTATAGCCATACTTGTATACAAACTCTCTTTCCAAAACAGTGGCTGATCATGGGCGGAAGAAGTTTCAAGTGTAACACGTACGATTGATCATTGAAATGGACAACCTAAAAAAAATTAAAGACGTCAAGCTTCACTTTATGGTAAAATCGGATGACGGGACGTACCTCGACGGTAAAACCTTCTCCTTCGACAACCTTATTCTATATCCAGGGTATGGCGGTGGACTGAATGTAGCGCCATTAAAGGCTCCTACATAGTACGTACGTAATTGATAGCCGCTTTTTCTCATAGTACGTCACGTGAAACCGAACCCTAATACATTTGGCAATTGATGGACAATCGAGAATTGACACCTATTGAATATTAGTCTTTATCTTAGCATCAGGACACTCATTTCCAAAAATAAAAGTTCTCGATCTCCATGAACGCCTTCCTATTATGAATAAGTCCACATTTGACGTTTTCATGTTCTGAAGGTTTTGTGACAATTAGACAACAATTCATACATAAAACAGGTAGCCCAATAACATACTGACCACACTTTTCATCGACAGATCTTACTGAGCTCTGCCCCGAAAAACGTCTATCCATGGCCATATCTGTGAGATTCACATACAATCAATATTGATTGCTGAAACTTTGGGATTCATTGAATAGTTAACGGAATGGAGACGCCACACGCCTCCGTCCAATGATACTGAAATGTGCGGTGTGAATTATACCCAGCGAATAGCACTTTCTATCTCTATTTAGGAACTACCAGTGGACTTTTTGCTTGAATTCATTTTGCGGTTTCGGATTTGTGAACTTTTTGACGTCCCGCCCGTTTTACGGAAATCACTTGCAATGTAACCGTCGATTATTATTCTGATTGAAATGACCTTGTCCAAAATTGGTATCCATGAGTATTTTATATATTCCAAAAACTTCTCCATTGGCCACGTGTCCGAGTCTTCGCGCAATTGTGTTAACCCTTTTCAGCAATAAGGACAGATTTAAGCCACTCCGTTAGAGGCTAGTAGTACTCGTTTCTAACCATGAATATAGAGATCGGGGAGATATTCAATCAGAGAATCCTCGGAGGGTCTTGTCTCCGTGGATTGTTATGGGATCAATGACGCAATCGTCTCATTCATTGAGATGTAAGCCTAAGTTAGGCTTTCAAATTGATGGTGCGAAAGGGCTGATAGCTTATCCTAGTGTTTTTTGGAATCGCGAAAACTTGAAACTAGAATAGTCATTTAAACCTTATTCCAGACTGAGTTTCATGGTCCGAATCGGCGAGAAACGACTAGCCTGAGGTTATAAGAAGGTTTGTCAATTATACATACGGATTCAAACATCTTCAATATGTTGTTGTAAATCTGTCGGAATAGTTGGAATAGGAGGGCAACTACAGAAAGTCTTCCGAGACCTCTGCTGGTTAGCGGGGAGTTTGCGAAGATAAGTTTTTCTAGACGTATGCCGTAAGCATTCTTTTTGGCTTGATAACGGGACCGGTTTCCGAGTAATTACATGTAACACTGAATTGCATTGTTAAATAAGGTTTGTTTGATATTTTCCCAACAGCAACTATTTATAGGAGAATCGGAGAGCAGGAAGTATCTTATTGCCGATCGCATACATTTCCAAAGTGAGCGGAGGAGTCAATTTACGTTATATCCTTTTGAAGACGATTACAAGCATGAAGTGAGGGATTTATTATACCGAGGAGAGAGCGATAATAAGAGTGCAGTATGCTCGGAAGTTACCAGGATCTGATAGAGTTGGGACTAAGCAGAGCTGACGGTTCCTTGTCATGTCAGGAGGTAGACTAGCCCATAAACATGCCGTTGAGTTGGAGAGTATGGTCTGGAGTAGGATTCGTGGTTTATCTGAAGAAATAAAGTTTGTTGATTCGAATTATTCTAAAAAGCAGATTTCAGGAGATTCCCCATGAGTGGTCTTGACAGCTGTATCAGTCTGGGAGCGGTCCCGAGCCAAGAATGTCCAAAAGTTGAAACAAATTCCACCATTAATCAACCCTCTCGAGAAACGACAGCTCACAAGGCAGTTTCTTTTCAAGATTCCTCGTTAATGTGTTAACATTCACTATCATTATCTTCGATGGGGGGAAAGTAAAGAATGGCGCCGTCGGTAGGGCTTTAAGTTAGACTGGTGTTCGTGGTTTAACGGTATTTGGGCAAGTGTTTAGTTTGACAGGACATGCACAGGTATGTGTGGACTAAACAGAATAGGAACGACCAAATTAAAAGCCACACACAAGTTAACCTAAGCTGACGTTACCCGAGGCAAAGATGACACGCAAGCGTTTATTTTCGATTCATCTGCTGCTTCTCGCCATCATTTCGTTTCAGAATTTGACTCTAGATATAATTTGGTGGCATTAAAAGCTTGAGATCATTGATAGGCGATGATGGTATTGAGCTAAGGACACTTTCTGATAAAGAAATATAAACTTCAGTTATTGGGAAATAACTAAACTACTGTAGTATGTACCTGATAAAGAAATATAACTACGGTACATTAATATAAGAAATAAGGGAATATGGGATGGGGACTCACACTTCAGTTATTGGGAAATAACTGGAGTGTGTACATACAAATACGACGACTATATATGAAAATTTAAATGTGAGAAAATATAATATTCCAGTTCTCCGAACGGCGATTAGGGGAATGGACACATGTGGGTGCCAGGCAAACGACGCGTTGTACTGACTACTTCAACAGATGGACCATTATTGGATGATCAATGGTCTTGGACAAGTCCATTAGATGGCTTGACTATTACTGAAACTCAATTACCTAATTATCATGTGACCCATTGTTGACGCTCGCGATTATTCATTTTGGACATTGTTCGGGTCATTTTAAGAAGATTATTGCGAGAATTAAATATGTTGAAGCCTGATTGGCTTCAGTTTTAGCAGTGATTAAGGTTATGTAGTATTGTAGTCGCGGATATCTGACCCCTCTCAAAAGCACCGATTACGAATTGGGGATAAAATATAGGGTGGAAACAGGCGTCCAACACAATGACAGTAGCAATGAAATAAATATACATAAAAAAAAGAACAATAACAGGGTTATGGAAAAGTTTGACTGTGTAAAATACACTCACGTACTTACATTTGTTTGGGTAGGTTAAAAGAACTAGGAAACGAAAGCACAGAAAGTCTGGCGAGACGTCTGGTTGTCATAACAATCCATTGACCCCAGGTCGTAGCGCATAATCTACCTAAGAATTTGATGTAAATGGATGGTATCGGGGCTCTGAAGTGTTTCCATGCTTGTACAAAGTCTTCAGGAAGCCTTTCCCACCGGTCATACTCTTCCGGTTCCCAAGGGGGGTAGCCGTAATTATGGTACAATGGGGCCTTGAGTGAAAGCTGTTCAGGTGTAAGTTTCGCATGCATCCTTTCAAAGAAGTCTAGCGCCTCTCATGATGTAAAACGATATTCTAATTTATGAGTTATCAATCGATCAAGGAAAGATGCTAAGAAATGAGGGAAGGGGGTACAAGTCTGAGAAATTCTTCAGGGGATATCGTTTAGAAATTGACTTGTAATAATTACTTCACCTGAGATATCTGATACAGAAATATTCCTAAACAGTCCATTTCGAATTTGTAGGGATCATAATCTAATTCACCCTGAAAGGTATCATAAGGCCATGCTACCGAAAGCACCTCGAATGATCGATCCGAAGACAGATAGCACTCATTTGACGGAACCATTAATGATAAATCAAAATCAAATAGTGCATAAGTTAATTGACCTGCAGAACGAAGTACTGGTCGCATCACAATCTCAGCGTTGCGCCGGTATGCTCCAAAATGGTTAATAAGGGTATCATCCGATTTTAAGTCCTTTACAGATGTTAGACGGTTGAATGCCAATGGGGTATTCCATACGTACACGGTGAACAATTGAATTTGAATGTAAAAATTGATGGCCTTTCAAGTTTGCCAATGAAACATTTATGTAGTAAAGAAGACAGCCCGAGGTATCGTACTTTCAGAGGACAGTGAATATAATTTAATACGTTGATACGTTTCCAATTGTACCGATATCCGGATAACATGTATCTTCGCCCCAACTAGGAAAGCCAGCTATTCAATATAATGATGAATGGTTTATGTCAAACTCACCGCGGCGTGACGGCAAAATAATGTTCTTGATACTCAATGATTTCGTTAGGTTTGTTGAGCTTTTTGATGGCTACAAGTTGGCGTTTCGCGTCTTGAGCAAAACATACTTTGGTCTATTACTATCGTGGGCGTGGAAAATACATAGCATCGAGTTAGAGTAGCACCAAATATTACTTACGGAGTAATACGCTTTTAATGGTTTGTACGCGGAGGATCGCCTCCAAAAAACGCGAAAGGATGATCAGGTGATGTTCCGATATCAAAAGGAGTATCCAACGACGGCGTAGAGTGTTCTAGTCGTCCTAATTCAAAAAGCGTGCATCATTTTTCAGAGAACCAGTCTCGCATGGATCCCCATTAATGTTTTGCTTCGTCCTCTTCTGCTTGAATAGCCGCATGATAATCATCTTCCTATAGATCTTTAAGCAGCCAATAAAGAGTGACAATCGTTACTTACTTCTACTTCATAAAATTCGCGTTTCCAAAACCTTTTTGAAAAACATTTCCGAGTATAAGTGGGCATAGCGTGTCAAAGGTTGAAAGAAACAATAGTCACGCGATTAGGTAACTCAACTCTAAGCGAGAGCGCCGTCTACGCGGTTTCGACTGAACGCCGACGGTGTATGTGCCATGCTTTACTTTTACTTTTACTTACGCTACGTCTACATCTTCGCATCCAATAGCCCGAAATTCCGTGTTATTACTCGGATTATTCAATGTTCGACTCTCTTTTAAAAATAAATGGATAAGGCGATCCCACTTTAGTGAGTCATTCAAGTTTGCCGTGAGAGAAATACTCAAAATCGTTTATAAATTATTAAATTATTATTATTTGGATGTCCAATACTCAATCATTATTACCATTTTGATTACGCAACCCCTGACATGGTAATCATCGAAATCGGACCAACGTTACTGGTGGATTTCATTCTATATGTCAATGGAACCATTACCGCGATTTTAGCTAAATCCTGGATAAATTTTTTTTTCAAATTTATTCTTAAAGCACCTTACGGCCCTAGCTTATGTGATATTTTCCCCGAATACTCGTTATTCAGACAGAATGAGTTTAGATTAGGTGCTTATACCGCATATTTTTCATCTCGTATGCTTTAAAAAGGAAAACCGCCTCCTGGATCATCAGATTTGTCACTATTTTAGCATCTGAAATAACGGAAGAAATAGTTACCACGTTTTATACCAATTTTTTTCTGAAACTTGTTGATCAGATGTCTGATGCGCGCTCACGAAGTTCACCTGGGAACAATAAATTTTTAAGATGATGCAACGTTTTTGAAAATAGATTCCCACTAGAATGAAGAGGAGCACAACATCATGAAGGTCACTCTAATATTCTCTCGAAAGGGATAAGTGCACCACAGGGTACCGACACGTTGTGCCGGTGAACTTCTCTTCTTCACGATAGAATACAACTACATAACACTTTATGACTGAAGTCTGACAGTGACAGCACATGATGTGTGTTCGATAAGTATCGAATAATTCTTATTATTGGAAAAACACGTTAGAACTGTATCGCCCTACCCTTCGGAAGTTACGGTATTCTTTTTTTTTCTCCTTCTCCCTTTTTCTATCCCATATACGGCAATGAATTATGGTCTGAAAAGCCCGGGGCAGATTTTGGGCGAGGCGCTCAGGACTGACTTTAATTAGTATTGATCCAGGACCGGACATTGTTGAACTATGTACTTACATCGAATCAGGAAACAAATCGCAAGATCCGGGTGGATCCTTGAGAGTCTTATTGTCCTGATCATCGATTATTCAAGAAAAAAAAAAGGCCGATTGACGGCGAGAAGCAGACCCCTTTGAGAATATAATGGCCATTTTGTGAACGTATGAAATATTCAATTTCTATAATTAATTAAGACCAGAAAATAAATCGACAAAATGCTAACCCCGGTAAGGTTGCATTGAAGGGAACTCGTTTTACGACATTATGATGCAGGATATCAATTGAGTCATACGACATGAGATATAAATCTCTATTAGATTTAAATGAGTTGTCAGATACCACGCTCCAATATGCCATCGAGACTTGTCAGAAGAATATAAGGTCGTTTGCCTTGTGGCAGATTGTGGCAATATACATTCTTCCGAGAAAAGCTGTTTAAAAGGGTCATTAAGGCTCTTGGTAATAATACTTGAAACTCAACACCTTAATTTTTTTTAAAGAAAACTCCTGTACTTGTGTTTCATCTATGCTTTTATGCTGCCAAACGTAAAACTTGAAAATGAGACCGACTAAATTTAGAAAGTCAGCATTTGGCGAACGTGTTTTAATGGATCCAGGTGACAAAGCATTCATATGCCTCAATTTAGAAAATAAAAATATTATGGTCAGAAAAAATCCAGCCTAACACAGTGAATATAGTCATATACTTCTGACGACAAAGATACAAAACGCAGAAGATGTGACACATCACCAGTCACGCAACAAAGCCCAATACGAACCAACTCTATGGTGTGCACCGCTCGATTCCGCCAAATTACCTAATCGGCCTTCGTTATAATAACCTCATACACCACCATTCGGATTTTGTACAAAAATTGTACTTGCGATTTCCTATTCAAAAACTGAATAGATGTGCCTGGATTAGAGCGCTAAAACCACCTCAACAACCAATCACAGTTGCTGAAAACGAGAAAGTACAATTTTTGTACAATACTCGAGTGGTGGTGCAGTCCACGTCCAATGCCAACCCTAAGACGCGTATTCTCTTCATCGACACTCATGACGTATTTTTGGAAACGTGATTCTCAGAAACTGTTGATTAAAGATGAGGTATGTGATCCCTTTCTGATTTCTATAAACTCATTTAAGACCCGTAAGGAAACGCCCGAGATAGACGAATGCGAAGTAGCTCTTCAGGCGGAAGAGGCTGAAGCAAAACAGTTATTGGAATATATGAAGGACTAGTTTTTTGAAAAGGGATATATACTCTTCGAACTAGGTAGATTAGGGCATTCCAAACCATCGTTGGATACACCCCCCGAGTTAGGAACATTGCCTAAACATCCCTACGCGTTCTTCGGAGGTGATTCCCCTTATTGTGAACCATTAAAGGCATATTACTCTGTAAGTAATTATCCGTCATCAATTGTGTACGACGACAACATACCATTTACTAGACTAAAGTATGTTTTGCCCAAGACCTACGATGTCGCCATGTCGACATCAAAAAGCTGGATACGCCGGACGAAGTTCGCATTTTTCGATTTTTACTGGACAGAAAAGAACCACTAGCTGAAAACGGTATACTTAAAATTTTGGAAATCCTTGAATATGAAGAGCAGTGCTTTGCTATTATGCCACCGTATGTTTGACATTCCAATTTGTCCTTATGCTGACGGGTCGCGCCCTTTTAGGTGAGTGAAGATACATGTTATCCAGATACCGGATCCATCGGAAATGTTTTACATTATATTCATTGTCTTCTCAAGGTATGGTACATTACATTTGTCTTTTACTCCTATACTAAGTAAAGGTAAAGGAACGATTTCATCGCCAAACTTGAAGGCCATCAACTTTTTGCACTCAAATTCGATCGTTCACCGTGTAAGTGTATAATTAACTATTACTGGCTATTCTGATTTCGTGCTTTTGTTGCAGGATATAAAAGTGGACAATACTCTCGTCAATCATTTCGGAGTATATCGGCGCAACGCAGAAAATATAATGCGACCTAAACTTCGTTCCGAAAACCAATTAACGTACGTACTCTTCAATTTTGACCTATCATTAATGCTTTCATATAAAGAGTGCCGCCTACCTGCACATCGGTCATTTGACGTTCTCTCGATAATATGGCCCTATGATACCTTTCAAGGAGAACTGGATTACGACCCTTACAGATTCGAAATGGGCTGTTTAGAGATATTTATCTTCCTAAGGTTTCAAGTGGGTTGGTATGACACGTTTCAGAGTACTTTGCTGATACAGAAAATCCATTCAGATTTGTATCCCCTTTGCACATTTCTTGGCACCATTTCTAGACCGGTAAATAACGCATAAACTGAAATTCCGTTTCACATCGTAGGAGGCGTTGGAAATTTTCAAACAAATGTATGCAAAGCTAACACCTGCACAACTTTCAGTTTAGGCTCCAATCTACCGTGCAAACGGTTTACCCTCTTGGGAGCCTGAGGAATATCATCGTTGGGAAGGCCTTCCTGACGAGTTTGTACAAGAATGGAAAACCGATACCGTCCATTTACGTAAAGTTTTTGCGAAGGTTGCGCACTACAGCCTGTGGTCTACGGGTCGTTATGGCTATTAGACGTTTTTCCAGGTTTATCAGACTTTGGGTGCTCCCCGAAAGTTGTTCACGTGATGATCCCACTTGGACCCATCGTAACCTTGAAATAGAAGATCCTGGCCGTAGTAACGAACATTCACAGAGTATCGTTCATGACCACTATTTCTGGATCGAGGATCGCGGAATGCTATTTCCCGGTAAATACGTATCCGATAAATCGGTCTTCTAGTCAAAACCGCCTTCGAAATGGGCAAATCAATACCTAGAAGATAGAACTATCCCTTATATCAAAGCATCGCGATCACCTGGTTAAACGGATTAAAATGTATAATGAAATCAGGAGATCATCCTTGCGATTTGTGTTATTAATAATATCCGTTTATAATAGCATTTCATAATGTTCTCCAAAAATTTGTTGGAATAAGAATCATTGCTATACCATCTATTATTATATTTAACAACTGTATGTTCCAGAACAAACATAATTCAACTATATTTTAAGACGGTTGGGAGATACATAGAACAAATAATGTAGTGATGCACGCACGTAGGGTGCGAGAAGCCTAACAAATCGTCTAATGTTGATAACAATCCGTTCACCCCAAAGCCTACGGCAAAACCAACGTAAAAGCTTTGTACCAAAGGATGGTTTTGGTGCTCTGAAATGACCCCATTCTGCTATAAATTCATCAGGAAGACCTTCCCAACGGTCGTACTTTTCTGGCTGCCAAGGTGGATACCCGTGAAGAGTGTATACTGGAGCTTCCACTGCAAGCTGTTCTGGAGTGAGCTTTGCATGCATCTCTTCAAAAAACTCCAGTGCTTCCTTTGCGGTCAAACGTAACTCTAGTCTATCAGTTATCAGACGATCTAGGAAAGGCGCTAGAAAATGTGCGAAAGGGATGCAATGCTAAGGGGTTTAGTTAAAAGGTACCACCAAAAAAAGGCTCGATTAAACTTACTTGGAACATTTGGCAAAGCACAATGCCTAAACAACCCATTTCGAATTTGTAGGGATCATAATCAAGTTCGCCGTGACTGGTATCAAAGGGTATCTCTATCGACATTACAAAGAAAGACTGCGTTGAGGGTAGACGACATTCAGTAGATGGAAGCATTTGTGCTAAATCGAAATCAAAGAGCGCATATGTTAATCGGCCAGCAGAAAGAAGCTTCGGTCGCATTAGGTTGTGCGGAACGCGACCACGGGTTCCAAAATGATTAATAAGGGTATTACCTTCTTTGAGATCCTTGATTGACACTATCAGAAGGATGACGTGATGATAAAATGTGGAGTATTTACACGATGAACAATTGCATTTGAGTGTAAAAAGTTGACGGCCTTCAAATAAATTTTATCGATACTTTCATTTAAGGGAAGTGCGGACCATACCTTCAGAAGGCAACGGATATAATGAAGAACATTCCTAATGGATGCCGGAGTAGCAAAGAAGGGGCCATCACCCCAACTGGGAAGTGGCATACGTTAATATATCAACCGAACTTAAAAAGTAGACTATCTCTACTTACCGGGGCATGACAGCGAAATACTGCCCTTCATATTCCAGGATCTCAATAATCGGGAGTACGCAGTTTTTGACCAATGATTCATTTTTCTCTAACAATAATTGATAAATGCAAATTTCATCTGTTTCGTCCGCGTTTCGAAGCTTTTTAATGGTTACATGTCGCCCTTGCATGTCTTGAGCAAAGCACACTTTTTCCTAGTGCACGCTAAGTGGCATCCATGGATCATAGGGGGATGCTACTTACAGAACAGTGCGCTTCTAAAGGCATGGAGTATGGATATGGGGGATCGCCTCCGCAGAATGCATAGGGATAATCAGGAAATTCTGCCGTTTGAGGAGAGGTATCCATCGACGGGACGTAGTGACCCACTTCTGGAAATGTGTATAATATGTATCCGTTTTCAGCAAACCAATTGCGTAGAGGCTCCCATATTCCCATAACTTTATCTTCCCTTTCTTTCATACACGCTTTCGCAGTAACTTCCCAATTGCCTCCTGCCGGTGTTTCCTAAATGGGTTCAAGTAGGTGATGATAATGAGATAATGCCAAGATGTTAGTAGTTACCTACTTCTTCAAGCGATAACTGATGGGTTCTTCGTTTCCAAAGCATATTCATAAACGTCAACATGATGCAAGAGGATTGAAGTACGCGTCGCGAACAGAGAAAACGCCGATTAAATAATCCAAACAATATGCCGAGCTAGATGCCGAAGTGACATGTCAGGTGTCTCTAATACTTCGACCTCAAATCATCCCGAATCATTCAATTTATTAAAAACGTTCCTATAAATGTCATTATTATCTGTCTCTAATGATTATTATGCACAAATTTTTACTAAAATGATTTCAGTTATGGAAACTGCCGATCGTACAACGACTGTGGAATGTGGTATGTCCCGTTTCAAAGGAATTTATGCCAATCGTTCCTTATAGAGATACTTAATTTCATAAGTATATTGTCTGGTTGATATAGATCAAGCTTCACAAAAGTTTGATAGTCTGATAGGATCGTACAGTAATCTTTGGTGTGATGGGCTGGGCACGAGTCCACGACACTTATTACCCCATTCTCCTTGTGAGGGACAATGAGAACATTCTAAAATATTTTTTCACATGAAATTATTTTCTTTATCCTTCCGTTGATGTATATCTTTTTTAGAAGTAACTATGGAGTCGACATTTTTCTTTTGGCTTTTTTGCCAGCTGTCTGAATCTCTTCCAAGCGTGGTCTTTTATCGGACGAATTGTTGGAGGCTGATTGGATGATGAATTGATATCAGGAATATTTTTCTCTTGGTTTCACCTTTAACTTTCTGGATCGTCATGTTGACAACTATGACCATGTAGGTACATAATCAATATTAAGTATGTCCAAATAGCACTCTAACTTCACTCTTCAAGGTAATTAGAGGCCCTGTTTATTCTCTGAATCTCTGTCATTGTTCTTTCTCTTCTGTCCGTCACCTTATGGCCTAAAAAGCCCGGTTCAGACCTTGCGGGGGACTTGTAGCCGGGGCGCTGCTCGGGCGAAACGCTCAGGGTCGGAACTTCCCAAGAATTTTGATCCTCGATCCAGGTCGCGACAGCGAATCAGGAAACAATCCTTTAATTTGCCAAAGATCTCATCGGATCTTATCGGATTTCATACTTATTGTTCAGGTGAATTTATGTTATCTTTTAAATTAAGCTCCATAAAAAAATGCACCGGGAAAAGGAAATTGAATTAGGCCAGAAAGGGACCGCACAGCATCTGATATCTTCTTCTAGATTATCCTGAAAGCTTCTCGCAGTTCGTTTTCTGTGGGAGAATTTGGTGAATCGTGTAGCCTGAAAGATATTCATGCGTTCATGTTGCATGTAAAAAGTCACTAACTCTTGACCCGAAAGATTGGTGCTAGCTTTCACAACCTCGGTATTGCAATGATAAGGGTCATATCAAACCGATACAGAAGCCTTAACCTGGGCAGATCTGTTGAAAGATAATCAGACACTCGGCATTGTTTTTCTTCCCTCTATGTATAATCTCACGTCCAAACAGTTTTTGAATTCTTAGACTTCCCACAACCTTAGACTCGAACAAGGGCTCGTTTATTATATTAAGTTTAGAGATCAGGAAAAAATTAATAAGAGGTAATGCTAATCAAAGTACCTGATCTATTATGGAAAAGAAATCACATCCAAAAACCTATGTGTGCTCACCGACTGCAGGGGGTTATTTATAATTTTATGGATAATAAGTAATAAGCCTTTTGAATTTTTTGACATCCGTCATGTGTCTAAGCCTTAGGCAGCTTGTTCTTGCGGAAAGATAAATTTTGTCGGAGATCACGAAGATAGACAAATGTTATATAAACTCATCTCCTTCCTCGCATGAAAGCTTATCAGTCACCTTCTCCAACCCCCATAACCCGAGCTTCTTTGCAGCATGACCACTCCCGTAAATAGGCCTACATACGCAGTATGTTTAGCTCATGTTATCTGGCCTACTTTTCGAAGGTTGACAACCCACTACTAACATTGTCAGGTCGGCTCAAGGGTAAAACTTTTGTCCCGGAACTATGTAGCCTACGCTGCTGGTGGCTACGATGTTGAAAGAAAGATAACCTTAACTCCAAACGATGAATTGATAATAAGTTATGTTATGGATATGAGAGGAACAGTAAATCTTTTGCGCCAAGTTTTCATCAACTACGCTCAATGATAAACCTTAGCCAGCACGTACTGACGAGCCGCAAGCTTTTGACGCTGAGTACACAGCCTATATGGTCTATGCTCTTAAACAAGTTCCCGAACGGTACAAGGCCGGAGAGGTTAGCAAGGTGAAACATACGGATCTTCTCCTGCGAAAGGACGGAACTCATTCTCCCTTACCCTACAAAGTATGTTTTTCCTTTGCAATTGTTGAATACCCATCTTTGAGTTTTTGAAAAACATACGCTTATAGATAAACGATAGAGTGTATCTCAAGGTGAATACCGAAACCTATCCCAAAGGAAGTAAAGCAATCGTTCTTGCATTTGGCAGCTTGTCGGTGAGTGGCATCATCTCAATTTACTAAAGATGACCTCGAGTCACAACTTACACATCTCTTCTCTTTAGGGTCCAGGCGGAGATCCGAAGTCAAAAACAGCGAAAATATCTGGCCAAGTAACTTCAGCTACACCCTTATCGAAGATCGTCTATGATGCCGACGTATATTCAACTAGACTGACTCAAATTCGCTATATCCCGAAGGGAACTGTCCATCATGACCAACTCCATCAAGTCTAGAAGGATATGAAGAATTCGAATGCTTTTTGAGATAAAAATATTGCCTTTGTTTACTCTTAAGTGTCACAAAAATATGGATATGTACCGGATGATCTAAACAGCCTTGTTTTTCACTAATAAAGATGTATTCTAAAACCTCTGATCTACGGAGACGAAAATCTGACTAATTATATTGCCTGTCAGTATACTGAGATGTCGTTAAGATGTACTTCTGGGCATTATGGATTTGAAGGTACAAGGATACCAGCACAGAAACAGAAACCGAGCCATTTTTGATTCGTTCAAACCCATGTTCCTTTCATGTTCATCCTGGACGCATGCCTTGGATCTATTTACTATATGACCCATTGATTCCTTTTATACTTTAAACCCTCTTGTGTGTCAACGAAAAAAATGAACATTCTATTCATCAAGCTTTTATTACTTCGTCAAATCATTTCATTAACTATTTCTACATTGGAAAAAACTTGAGGTTAGGAAAACTTCCCTTATTTTCGTGCTGGATATTGGCCCTCCCCCAATCGGCGAGATTGAGCGCATAAGTAAAAGGTCTGCTAGGAGATAAATATTCTCGATTTCAGATCATGTCCAAATTATGAAAGATTAAGGTCTATGTATATTACGATCACCCGAGGTTTTGTGATCTCGTCATTATGTATAAACCTCACCTTTATTAGCACCACATTTCACAAATACGCCGCCAGACATGGAGAGAAATGTCGATCGACGAGATAAAAAATTTTTAAGGCACGTTCCATCGGGACTTCGGTTCCTTTCCAATATGTTTGGGCATGAATGTCCAAGAATAACGCTCCCCGAAGGATCTTTCAATGGTGGAGTGCACAAAATCCCGACAATAAGGAAGAAGAGCCCTACAATACGAACAGTATGCATATGGACGACCAGAAATAAAACACCACTTTAACTATCGTTGGAGATGCTTGAAGATACATGTGAATAAGCCAGTGATATCCCCACGTGGAGTACAAGAAACTGAACGAGCCGTCTAATGGCTATGACAGTCCGTTCACCCCAAAGCGTCAAGCATACCCTACGCAAAAATCTCGTGTAAAGGGATGGCTTTGGTGCCCTAATGTTTCCCCATTTGTTCACAAATTCTTCGGGGAGACCTTCCCATCGGTCATGTTTCTCTGGTTCCCAAAAGGGAATTCTTGAGTCACTATCCATCGGACCGGCCTGGAGTGAGAGTTGTGCCGGAGAGAGCTTCGCATGCATTTGATCAAAAAATTGTAGCGCTCCCTTCTTGGTGAAACGTAACTCTAACCTATCAGTTATCAATCGATCGAACAAAGGCGCTAGAAAAGGTATTGAGGGGATGCAATGCTGATAGATCAAATCAGAAGTCTGTGCCAGCAAACAATAGATGATAGATAATTTTACCTGGAACATCTTGCAAAGAAATATTCCTAGGCAGCCCATTTCAAATTTGTAAGGATCGTAATCCAGTTCTCCGTGGCTCGTATCAAAGGGTATCGTTGCTGTCATCACATGGAAAGATTTTCTTGATGGGCAGCATTCAGTCGATGGAAGCAAAAGTGCTAAATCGAAGTCAAAAAGAGCGTATGTTAATTTACCAGTGGAACGAAGCCTTGGTCGCATCTCATTCCGATGGGTACGACAGTAAGCTCCGAAATGGTTACAGCCGTTTCGGGTACGCAAGCTGAGTTTTTTACAGCCTTTTACATATGAGCGTCAGGTAAGTCTTACCTTACAGTCGTTCGCCCTCAAATCATCCTAGGTCTCAGTATATCACTTCCAACCGCCTGATCATTTTTCTTCAACTTCATAATACCGAGCGAAGTACCCGATAATAACTTGCAATCGGTTTTGGAGTGGTCACATAAAACCAGAATGTATCGATAACTTTCGGATGGTTTGAAGTGAAAAACTCGTTATATTTAGCAGCAGGATAGCAAACAAAAGGCGAGGGACAATATATGTGTATAGACAATCAATGGCATAGATATTGAGATCTGTTCTTTCCCATTCCCCCAGCGCTTATATTTGCCTTAGATCGTTGTGCGGAATGTATCCCGAACTAATATAGTCAACTGACTTCCATGCGGTTAGGTATACTTCAACATTGTATACGATTTTCGTCAGTGGTGTTGCACTAGTCGCTCTGCCCACGGTATTCCTCTGGTTATTCACCCCCACGCCCTTAAGGAAGAGATGCGTATCATGAAAATTTATATGAGTCGGGGACAACTTACGGACATACTACCCGGCTCTGTAATTATTAATACTTCGGTACCCTTTCGGTAATTAGAGTAGTCGTTCTTAAGGTAGGCTTTCGTGTATCGCTGTCAAACGTTTATGTGAAACATGAAACAAGCCCTTCGTGTGAAACTAACGCAAGCATACCTCGAGAGAAACAGGTGAATATGGTCCATTACCCCTGTGGTTTTTGTCATCAGATAGGTCAGTATGCTTTATCCTTTCAATGGTTCCAGCTTTGTATTGTTCCTGGACCGTTTTGGTTGCAGAAACGATATATGCCAAAAATTGGGTATCAAGGCCTAAAGATGATCCCTAACATTTGCATTCATTAGATATTAATTGAAATGTGGCTTATACCAACTGGACGTCTCAGATCCATGGGTTTAGACATAATTCTCAATACATCATCTTTGGTAAATATCGTAGTTGGCGGAGCTTTAAGAGAACTATCAGCTTCCGCAGGGATCTCAGTACGATAAGGGTTCCAAAGTCGAACTTTAGTGCCTGTCTAGAATTTGAATTAGAAAATGGTTAGAGTCCGGAAACCGGAAATGGGGCATACTTTATATTGGCGGTTATTAGATGTTTGGGTCGACATAAGGAAGTGATTGTTGAGTTTTCTGTCTTGATTTTTTAATAACTCGGAGGAATAGCTAGAAGCTGATGAGATAGAAAAACAAACTTAAAGCTTTTATAACATGGTCCTCAACCGAATAATTGGGCGTTAACGATCGATGGATAACCATTATATAGATAGTTGGAATCCCGGAAAGATACGACCGACTGAACAGGAATAAAGGGGCTCATGATTAACTTACATCCTATTTCAAGAATTCAGGGAATTTAAGTATTATTTTATTATCTAGTTAACAATTCTGATAATCCATGAGGACGGAATATAACCTGCCGCAGTGCACAAAGACGATCGGCCTGGCCTAATAACGACCTCCGACTCGAGGCAAAAATGATTGAGATATCGAATAAATGACTCTTTGAATTTTTTATCCATGTTATCTGACGCTTATAAATTTTAATAGCTTATTTTGACATCCTTGTCACCTTGCCTCACCCTTTTGCTGTGCAAAGCGTAGGGCAAGGTATTAAAAAATTACTAGACACGGATTCTTGCAACAAACAAACAAAAATTTCCAGAAGTTCACTATGTACGTTGCCATGTCACTGCTTTCCGAATGTCAACATGAGCTTTAATTTATTTCAGAAAATAATAGGTAAGATTATCAACTGATAAAGGGACTAGTACCTCTTGATTCGCTGGCATGACTCAGATCAAAATTCTTGGGAAATTTTGACCCTGGGCGGTTCGCCCAAAACAGCGCCTACGCTGTCTGGGCTTTTTAGGCCCTACTTTGTGGCCTGATATGTATGTAACGGATAAAAAACAACAAAAAAACAAGAACAATGAGTGACGCACCGCCAACCGAAGCGCAATACTTTAAGAATCTAGGAATCAGTTACACAATAATAAATATTTGGACGTCACATACGGTATTACGGTATGAGTGCGGCAGGTACTTATTATTGCCGCTCAAAATATATTGAAATTTAAGTTCTGCATTAATCTTGACAAAGAGACTTCAAAAATTCACATGGTTCACAGCAGCATGTACAAATCAATAATTACGGGACGTTTTTTTCGTGATATAACTGATATTAGAGAGAACCGGCTAGATGACTCACAATAACTGTCCGTTCCCAAAAGGTTCAGCATGATCGACAAAAACGTTTTAGCATAACGAGAACTCCATCCTGTTCCCAGATAGATATCCGAAATATAATAAATATTTCATAAAAACAAGATTCAGATCTGGCATCAAAAAATTATTTGATAAAACGAGAATAAGAAATGTCCAGAAGAGGTGGTCTCAAGTGAAAGATATTGCATAGATCATGATTCTCCGATAACTTTCCTGGAATCCTGCGTCCGAAGAAACTAGTAACGAGGGAGAGATCCAGCCTACCTGCTGCGGCATGACCATGAAACAATGTTCTCGTATTCGTACTTCGTTAACGACTTTAAAGACATAAATCTACTACCTGTAAGTATTTCCGTAGGAAACTGTTTCCTTTTTACCCATTTCACACTCCCACTTGTCCTCTACGTTGCACTCAGATGAGACTCGCGTCTATTAAAATCGGTTCGATTTTTATAAAACTGAACATAATGCAAGAAGGTTGAAAGCCACGCCGAGGACGCCAACAACGGGTACAACGCAGAACGCCGAAATTGGACAGTTGATTACCTAATCGGCGTTCTGCTTGGTTCCCCTCTTCGACGTGTTTTTTGATCCCCTGCACCATGTCGTCGTTTATAGAGAGGTTATGGAGAGAATCATCGAATGAAGAAGTACGTGGCTATTCACATCTTATTCTCTATAACCTCTAACCTGTCCTCGACACACTCAGGAAATACTCACAATCCAAGAGTTACCATCTACCGGTGAAGTTGAGGAGACTGAAGCAAAGCGTTTATGGGGATCGCTGAGAAGCTGGTTCCTTGAAAAGGGGTACACACTTTTTGAACTAGGAAAGTTAAGACACTCGTTTCCCTTATTGGATACGCCTTCTCGGGACATAGAAAAGTACGATTACCCATACGCGTTCTGCGGGGGTGATCCCCCATATTTGAAATCGTTGGCCGCTGAGCCTTTAGAAGCCTATTATTCTGTAAGTAAGATCATTATAATCAATCTAAGTCTTGGCGTAATTGCTGTGTAATAGGACAAAGTGTGCTTTGCTCAAGACGCACAAGGTCGACATGTAGCCATTAAGAAACTTACTAACACCGACGAAACTCGTATTCATCGATTTTTATTTGAGAAACGGGAGATCCTGGCGGAGAACTGTATACTTCCGATTCTTGAGATTCTTGAACACGAGGGAAAATGTTTTGCTGTTATGCCACGGTGAGAAAGGTGGCGTTTTGACTATTACTGCCGTTCATGTATTTGGTCTTTCCAGATGGGGCGATGACCCATGTTTTCCACATAGCGGGTCAATAGGGAACGTCCTTCATTATATCCATTGCCTTCTGAAGGTGATACGTCATGTGATTTTGTTTTGATTTATAACGTTGTTGATGGTTTGAAAGGCCATCCACTTTTTACACTCAAATTCAATTGTTCACCGTGTACGTGTAATATAAGAAGCTACACTAAGCGAAGTACTAAGTCTCTGTCATCTAGGATCTCAAAGAAGACAATACGCTTGTTAATCATTTTGGTGCATACCGTTGCAACATTGATAACATGATGCGACCAAAACTTCGTGCGGCAGGGAAATTAACATATGTGCTCTACGACTTCGACCTATCACTTATGCTTCCATCGACTGAATGCCGTTTACCTGCTTCTCAATCTGTCGACGTTCTCTCAATTGTGTGGCCCTATGACACCAGTCAAGGAGAACTAGACTACGATCCATACAAATTTGAAATGGGTTGCTTGGGGATAATACTCTGCCAAAAGTTCCAGGTGATTTTTAAAGTGTGATATTAAAACACCTACTAAAGCCCTGTCAGCATTGCATCCCTTCGATACACTTTCTAGCACCTTTCCTTGATCGTTTGATAACTGATCGGTTAGAGCTCCGGTTTACATCATACGAGGCACTTCAATTTTTTGAAGAAATGCGTGCGAAGCTTACTCCAGAACAATGCTCAGTGGATATGCCAATAAGGTCAGGCGGATACCGCCCCTGGGAACCAGAAAAGTATGATCGATGGCAGGGTCTTCCCGACGAATTCCTTCAACAATGGGGGCACTTTAGAGCACCAAAACCGTCCCTATATACCCGATTTTTGCGGAGGTTGATTCTCTCTGTTTGGGGTGAACAGATTGTGATAGTCATTCGGCGGTTTTACAGGTTTCTTACACAATTTTACTTTCGTTTCTCTCCGAAGCGTCTTAAAATATAGTTAGAACTCGCTTTCAACTTTCATCCAGTGATAATCCATTCGATTCATAATTTTAAAATTCGTCAATGATGCTACCTGACAATCAAGCAATTTCTCACAATTCAATTCCTACAATTTCTTTCGGAATCCATTAAGTAAATCAGTTCGCATGAGTTGGACCCAACTTGAAAAAGTTGAAAAGGTGTGACATGTGATGATGTGACTAGTTCTTCACTCTTTCCTACGCGTACACTCCATCGATGTTGATGAGATGGTTTCGGAAACGCGAATTGCAGCAATTGCTACTTGATGAAGTGAGTATAAAATGGCGTAATTAACCCTTACTTAATGGTAACAGGAAGCTCCAGAACCTGAAATAGACGAATCATTAGTCAGACAGCTTGAAGCAAAACGTTTATGGGGGTCTTTAAGAAGTTGGTTCCTTGAAAAAGGATATACATTATTCGAATTCTCTCCCGTGGGGTACTCCTTTCCACTGCTGGATACACCGCCTCAGAACGGAGAATATCCTTACGCTTTCTGCGGAGGTAATACATTCCATCGGGACCATCCATTATACGCATACTACTCCGTATGTAGTATTTACCTCCTCTATATAACGTGTGTAATTTGTCTCTTAACAGGATAAAATATGTTTTGCTCAAGATTCACAAGTTCGGCACGTGGCCATCAAGAAGCTCAATAAACCGGATGAAATTCGAATTTATCAATTCTTATTTGAAAAGCGGGAACTTTTGCTTGGAGCTTGTATACTTTCTGTACTCGAAGTTCTTGAATATAAAGACCATTGCTTTGCTATTACGCCGCGGTACGTCTTGGATTATCTTCCCGTCATGACACTCAAATGTCTGAACCCTCTAGATGGGGCGAGGAAATCTGTTATCCAAATAGCGGCACCATCGGAAATGTTTTGGGTTATATTCATTGCATTCTTAAGGTTTGACCTGTCAGACAACAAATTCATGTCAGGAATTTACTGATAATCTTCAAAGGCTATTAACTTTTTACATTCGAATTCAATCGTTCATCGCGTAAGTAGAAGACAGTTTCATCACGACCTCTATTATAGTCTCATAATACGAATGAAGGACTTGAAAGAAGACAATACACTTGTCAATCATTTTGGAGCATACCGGCGCATCGAAAGCAACTCAATACGACCTGAACTTCGTGCTGCTGGTCTATTAACATATACACTCTTCGACTTTGATTTATCCCTGATGCTTCCTTCAAATGATTGTCGTTTGCCCGCTGGCCAGTCTTTCGAAGTGCTCTCAATAACCTGGCCTTATGATACTAGCCAAGGAGAAATCGATTATGACCCTTATAAATTTGAAATGGGTTGCCTTGGAATCATGCTTTGTCAAATGTTCCAAGTGGGATGACCCCCTTAGTTCCAAAATACTTAATGACGAAACTTTTTTAGAATTGCATTCCTTTCGCCCATTTCCTCGCACCTTTTCTTGATCGGCTGATCACTCATAGATTGAAGTTTTGGTTTACCTCGCTAGAAGCACTGCAGTTCTTTGAAGTGATGCGTTTGAAGCTGACACCCCAACAACTCTCTGTCGAAGCCCCCGTAGATACCACACGCGCATGTCCTCATTGGGAGCCCGAGAAATACAATCGATGGGAAAACCTTCCTGACGAGTTTGTGCAAGAATGGTCACACTTCAGGGCATCAGCCCCATCTTTTTACACAAAGTCTCTGCGCAGGTTATGCGGAACTGTCTGGGGTCATCGAGTAGTTAGGATCATTAGACGGTTTTCCAGATTTTTCCGATCCCAAGTCCGCGATTATCTCTCTGTATTTCCCAAGCGTATCAAATTATAAATGAAGATCCATCCCTGAATCTCCTTATCTAGTGGGTGTGTGTGTACGTCGGCATGACTGGTTTCTCTGCCATCTGACATTCAAGCGTGTAAACTTGCTGCATTTTTTCTTGTCGTTGAATACCCTTGTCGACTGGTTACCGGTTACCGGTTACCCTTTGTGGCTAAGATGTTATGGATGAGGAGCAAACTTCTCATGCTGATGAACCCTTTCGATATATCCGGAGATCTCCTTCCTTTTTACTTTTTATTTTGCTTTTTTTGGTTTCTATATATATTGTTAAAAATTTTTCAGCGCTCTAAACACCCTAATTATTTGGACCCTTTTTATTCCATGTCAGCACTTACATACTCTGACGTACTTGCCCCTAGGCCAAAAAAAGTGGGCTTTGTGAAAAAAATAATTTAGTATTTCCCACCGAATCTAACACATTTTGACCGGCCGTAGCGACGTTTGTGGCATGCAAGTCCAGTCGGGGAGTTGTCATTTCCCGGTTCTCAGGCGCTCTTGCAATGGGCGCGACCGAAAAGCGGTCTCCACGGTGAAATTTTCTCCATTATCAACCTCTTTTAGGGTTTGTGAACGTGCAAGAAACTTTCTATGTTTTGCTTGTAATTTAATGATGATCGATAATCACGAATGGTCCCTACTTCTATTGACTCTCGAAATCGATCACAAGACCCTAATATCAAGACACATGGCTAGCCTCTTTTGGGAAACCACATAGACCATGGAGGAATAGAGTACTTCACTCATTCCCTTGTTATTCCCCAACCAACTTCTCATTTGCTTTACCAGCCCCCATCTTTACATGGCTACTAACAATAATCAACCATTCCCAGTGTGTTCAAACATCTTCTGTCCTTCTCACGATTTGACTTGCTTGAATTTAGCCTAATACCCGGGTGAGACTTCTCCATCGGCCTCAAGGATTGGAGGCTCGGACAACCTCTAAACGCGACGTTCCGAAGACTATCAGGTTCACTGGAAATGATATATTGATGACAACGTCTACCACTCGGGACTTGCGAGACAGTGTACGTATTTTCTTCGTGGTCTTCATCAATATTCAGTGTTAACTGAACCTTTGTAAGGCGCTCACGAAATTGACCCCGACAAAAGCGACACTGCATTTTTTAGTTATAAGGTTTATGCCGAAAAGGAAGTCAAAGAAAATTGTCTGCTTCAAACGATTTTGGGAGTGAAACACACAGAACTATCCAATGATGCCGCAAAAAGGGTAATGGAGCGTACTCCACCGTGCATCTCCAGGTATGCACCCAACTTTCAAGACCACCACGCTGACAAATCCCATTTTGCTAGAGAGGCATGAAGGCTTATCTTAGGGTGCCCAAATCTGGATTGGATAAAGGGACTGAAGTTATGATAGCTAGCAAACCCGGTAGCATAATCGTAAGCGGAATAGCGTGTATTTAGACTAATATAAGCATTAACGTCTTCACTTCACCAGGGAATTCTTCTAAAAGCATGGCCGGTGTTGTTACGTCTGCCACTCCAATTACCAATGTTGTATATGATGTGGATGTTTACACAACTGCATTGGTGAAGATACCCTATGTTTCGGCTGGATACGTTATTCACAACGAGCTGCAACCAATCTAAGGAATGGATTACATTCCACCTGTTGTATGCGAAACAAATACTATCTCTGTCTCTATAGCGATTATATGATAAATGTGTCGGGGGTTTGCCCGAATAGATATTGACTTAACTGAGACTTTCATTGAATGACAGCTATCGTCGGGCTCATTCATTAAGTATGCTCGTCCTCCAAATTGTAAATTCCATAGTCTTTCGTCTAGCCACCTCTCGCCCCATCCAATGGTGAAAAAGCCTAAACAAACCATTTCCAGTTTTTGCGACATGTTTTGGCCGTGATTATCTCTCTGTATTTTCAAAGAGTATCAAAATTTGAACGAAGAGACTTTCCTGTTGGAGCCAAATACACCCAAGTCCGCCACTAACGGACACTATTATAGTTCGATCACTCGAGTATAATTTCTATTCCTCTAGTTTTTTCCTTTTTGTATACTATCTCCCACTCCGATAATTACTAGTCGGGACTGTAAACAGTGCCAACTCATCGTTAATACCTCCAAACATGTTTCAGTTTACGCATATATAAGATGTAAATACTTTTATCATAATATCAGTTGCATTTTTTTTACATTTTCTTGTGAGAGTGCGCCCGTCAGCATGGCTGAGTTTTCCTGCCATCCGACATCCAAGTTCCAACCGTGACTGGCGGAGGAAGTTTCTAGACAAATATATTTGATGGTTTTGATAGTCTATGAGATAGTGTAAGTAAATCGTGCCTAACTATCACATGCTCTCCTTATTGTTGTCTGTCGACTACTTACCGGTTTTCCTTTCAGGCCTAACGTGTTATGAATGAGGAGCAGAACTTACCCTTTCGACGTATCTGGAATTCTCCTTCCCTTTTACTTAAATTTCTACATTAAAATTTTTTTTGTCTTTTATTTTGTTTCTATATATACCGTTCAAAAACTCTCAGCGCTCTCAACAACCCCGTTATTCGGGTCCTGTTTGTTCCATGTCAGCTTTTACTTTGACATACTTGTCGCCTGGGTTTCCCCAAAGAGGTTGTCTTTATGAAGAAAACAATAAGTATTTCCCACGGAATTTAACACATTTTGACGGGTTGTGGCATGGAAGCCGTGTGCAACACGGTATGTTTGACATTCCAATTTGTCGTTATGCTGACGGGTCGCGCCTTTTTAGTGGAGTGAAGATACACGTTATCCAGATACCGGCTCCATCGGAAATGTTTTACATTACATTCATCGTCTTCTCAAGGTATGGTACATTAAGTACTCCCATACTGAGTAAAGGAACGATTTCATCGCCAAACTTGAAGGCCATCAACTTTTTGCACTCAAATTCGATCGTTCACCGTGTAAGTGTATAATTAGCCATTACTGGCTATTCTGATTTTGTGCTTTTGTTGCAGGATATAAAAGTAGACAATACTCTCGTCAATTATTTCGGAGCATATCGACGCAACGCAGAAAATATAATGCGACCTAAACTTCGTTCCGAAAACCAATTGACGTACGCACTCTTCGATTTTGACCTATCATTAATGCTTTCGTCCAAAGAGTGCCGCCTACCTGCACATCGGTCATTTGACGTTCTCTCGATAATATGGCCCTATGATACCTTTCAAGGAGAACTGGATTACGACCCCTACAAATTCGAAATGAGCTGTTTAGGGATATTTCTAAGTGGGTTGGTATGATGCGTTTCAGAGTACTTTGCTGATCCAAAAAATCCACTCAGATTTGTATCCTCTTGGCACATTTCTTGGCACCATTTCTTGACCGGTTGATAACTCATAAACTGAAATTCCGTTTCACATCGTAGGAGGCGTTGGAATTCTTCGAACAAATTCTTGCGAAGGTTGCGCACTACAGCCTGTGGTCTGCGGGTCGTTATGGCTATTAGACGTTTTTCCAGGTTTATCAGACTTTGGGTGCTCCCCGACAGTTGTTCACGTGATGATCCCACTTGAGTTGGACCCATCGTAAGCTTGAAATAGAAGATCCTGGCCGTTGTAACAAACATTCACAGAGTATTGTTTATGACCACTATTTCTGGATCGAGGATCGCGGAATGCTATTTCCCGGTAAATACGAATCCGATAAATCGGTCTTCTAGTCAAAACCGCCTTCGAAATGGGCAAATCAATACATAGAAGATAGAATTATCCCTTATATCAAAGCACCGCGATCACCTGGTTAAACGGATTAAAATGTATAATGAAATCAGGAGATCATCCTTGCGATTTGTGTTATTAATAATATCCGTTTATAGCATTCCATAATGTTTTCCAAACATTTGTTGGAATAAGAATCATTGCTATACCATCTATTATTATATTTAACAACTGTATGTTCCAGAACAAACATAATTCAACTATATTTTAAGACGGTTGGGAGATACATAGAACAAATAATGTAGTGATGCACGCACGTAGGGTGCGAGAAGCCTAACAAATCGTCTAATGTTGATAACAATCCGTTCACCCCAAAGCCTACGGCAAAACCAACGTAAAAGCTTTGTACCAAAGGATGGTTTTGGTGCTCTGAAATGACCCCATTCTGCTATAAATTCATCAGGAAGACCTTCCCAACGGTCGTACTTTTCTGGCTGCCAAGGTGGATACCCGTAAAGAGTGTATACTGGAGCTTCCACTGCAAGCTGTTCTGGAGTGAGCTTCGCATGCATCTCTTCAAAAAACTCCAATGCTTCCTTCGCGGTCAAACGTAACTCTAGTCTATCAGTTATCAGACGATCTAGAAAAGGTGCTAGAAAATGTGCGAAAGGGATGCAATGCTAAGAGGTTTAGTTAAAAGGTACCACCAAAAAAAGGCTCGATTGAACTTACTTGGAACATTTGGCAAAGCACAATGCCTAAACAACCCATTTCGAATTTGTAGGGATCATAATCAAGTTCGCCGTGACTGGTATCAAAGGGTATCTCTATCGACATTACAAAGAAAGACTGCCGTGAGGGTAAAAGACATTCGGTAGATGAAAGCATGAGTGCTAAATCAAAATCAAAGAGTCCGTATGCTAATCGGCCCTGAGAGAGAAGCTTCGGTCGCATTAAATTGTGCGAAATGCGACCGTGGGCTCCAAAATGATTAACAAGGATATTGTTTTCTTTGAGATCCTTGATTGACGCTATCGGAATGGAGAATTGATCGTGATACACAGATTACTTACACGGTGAACGATCCCATTTGAGTGTAAAAAGTTGATGGCCTTCAAATTTCATCAATACTTTCGTTTAAGGGGAGTGGAAATACGCTGCGGGTCATACCTTCAGAAGGCAACGAATGTAATGTAGAACATTTCCGATAGATGTAGGAATAGAAAAGAACGGGTCGTCACCCCAACTGGAAAGTAATGTACGCTAATATATCGACCAAGACCAAGTTTAAAAGTAGACTACTCACCGGGGCATGACGGCGAAATATTGCCCGTCATATTCCAAGACATCAATAATCGGGAGTATGCCGTTTTCAACCAATACTTCCCTTTTCTCTAATAGCAATTGATAAATGCGAATTTCATCTGTTTCGTCTGCGTTTCGAAGCTTCTTAATAGCTACATGTCGACCTTGCACGTCCTGAGCAAAACACACTTTTTCCTAGTGCATGGTAAGTTGACGTCTATGGATCATAAAAAAATACTACTTGCAGAGCTGTATGTTTCCAGAGGCTTGCAATATGGATATGGCGGATCGCCTCCGCAGAAAGCGTAGGGGTAATCAGGAAATTCTGCTACTTGAGAAGAGGTATCCATCGACGGGACGTAGTGACCCAGTTCTGGAAATGTATATAACATGTATCCTTTTTCAGTGAACCAACGGCGCAGAGGTTCCCATACGGCATTAATTTCATCCTCTTCTTTTTTCATATATGCTTTCCTAGCTTCCCAGTTCACGTTGCATTCTTCTGGACCTGGTGTTTCCTAACATGTTAAAGTAGGTAATGGTAATTAGATAACGTTAAGATATCAATAAATAGTCACCTCTTCTTCTTCAAGTGATATTTCCTGAGACATATTCATAAATGTCGACATGGTGTAAAAGGATTAAAGTACGCGTCGTGGACAACACACAGAAAACGCCGATTAGATAATCCAAACAATATGCCGAGCGTGCCGAAGGAACATGTCACAGGTCAAACCTGACCAAAGAAATCACCCCGAAATTCAAACTATCGAAAAGGTAGTATTATTTGATTTGTGAATTTTCTATGATTATGAGACGTTTTACTGGAAAATTAAAATTGCAGTCACGGAAACCGCCAACCGACGAGGAGTCGAGTACTTATGGCATGTCGCATAAGTATTCCGTTTGTGTCCATAGTCACTTTTTAAAAATACTGTATTTACCAGCATTATATCTATTTGATAGGCATAAACCTTTACAAGATTTATGATGGGCTGATAACTGGGAGGTAATATTACATTCTTCACTCAAAGGGTTACTTATACATGACGAACTTTACGAGCCGTGGGTCTTTCCAGGGTTTCAGAAAATAGCGCGAATATCTTGCAAATGACAGCCAGCAGTAGGTAAACATATTGACATTACATCTCCTAACTAGATAAAAAATAACTCCCAAAATTCCCCAAGGTAATGAGATGCCTCGTTTAATTCCTTGAATTGTCCCTGTATCCTCCGTCACATTATGACATAAAAAGCATGGTTCAAGCCTTGTGGGGGGGTTTGTAGCCGGGGCGTGCTTGGGCGCAGCGCTCAGGGTCAGAATTTCAATCAAAATGTTATATAGATGCTGTGCTCAGTGCGTCCCGGAGCGTTCCTTTCTGAACGAATTAAATTTCCTTTTCGTGGTAGATCAGATTTTTTCATGGAGCTTAATTTGAAAGATAACATAGAACCACCCGAAAAATTCCCATAAGATCTGATGAGATCTTCAATAAATGATTGTTTCCTCATTCGCTCTCGGTCCCCTGACGCTGACCGAGTTGGGTTATCCTGAAACTTCTTGCGACTCATTTTCTGAGACAGAATTTTTCAACACCTGTAAAATATTTCGCCCAAAAACTAAAATGCGACATGTGAGAATTATTTGCTGTTCTCTGTTACTTTCCGTCACCGTAACTAAATAATAGAATTCAAATAATTGTCATTCCATTTGATGTATCATTCCCATACTTTTTAATTTCTGTGAAAGCAGATTACTTTTTTTACCCCAATCTAGCACTCATACTTTTATCAATTGAACGCCATTTATCCCCAAGCGTGTCTCGCTGCATGTTGTCGGTAATAAGTAATTTTTTTGATAAAAGTCGCACAAAGTAAAACACCCAGAAATTTGAGCGGGGATATCAAGGGACTCACAACCTAGATGGTTTGCACCTGTTCAGCTCTAGCACCGCACGTGAGTGTATATCGTTCCAATATATCTATACAATGTCATCACCGAATAAAACTTGACGGAAAACACTGTCCAAGAATATCATCAATTAGTGAGAAATAATATTAATCGAAGTACCTGATAATATGCAAATTATGTAAATTACATTCAAAAATAAAAATCTATGTAGTGCCCATCGACCGCAGGGGCCTTATTTATAATTTAATTTCCGGAGGAGTCACCTGAAGTCTTGTCTTCTTTACCTGTTTGTAGCCATCGTGTGTCCAAACTGGAGGTTCAGGAAGCTTCTACTTGAGAAAAAGTAGATCCGGTCGGAGATTGCCAAGACAGACAAGTGTTATAAAAACTGGTCTTCTTTATCCCACCAAACTTCATCGGTCACCTCCTCACAAATTGAATTTATCTTCATCTTTACAGCATGAACACTCCAGTAACCAGGCCCACATATGTGGTATGTCCAATTTGTGACATCTGCTTCTCTTTTCAAACGCCGGCTTATGCTGTCAGGTCGGCTCGAAAGTGAAACTTCTGAACAAGAGCTATGTAGCCTACGCTGCTGCTGGCTACGATGTCGAAAGAAAGATAATTTTGACTCCAGACGATGAACTGATAATAAGTTCTATCATGGATATGGGGGGATCTGTAAATATTTTCTGTAAGTTTTAATCGATTGCGCTCAATGATAAACCTTAGCCAGCACGT
This sequence comes from Clathrus columnatus, assembly GCA_020884735.1. Lineage (NCBI taxonomy): Eukaryota > Fungi > Basidiomycota > Agaricomycetes > Phallales > Clathraceae > Clathrus > Clathrus columnatus. Next base: position 3,451,729 of record BPWL01000002.1, read on the forward strand.
ACTGCAGAACCACAGGGGCTTGATGCTGAATTTGCAGCCTATATGGTCTACACTCTCAAACGAGTTCCAGAACGATATAAAGCGGGAAAGGTTAGCAAGGTGAAACATATGGATCTTGTGCGAAAGGATGGAGTTCACTCTCCCTTGCCTTATAAAGTGTGTCGTTCCCTTGTTAGAGCTCTCTTTGTTTCCTTGACAAAAGATGTGTGCTCATAGGTAAAAGATACGGTGTATCTCAAAATGGATATCCAAACTTTCTCGAAGGGAAGTGAAGCAATGGTGCTCGCAATTGGTAGCCTATCTGTGCGTGGCATAATCTCCGTTTACTAAAGATGAGCTCGAAGTACACATCCATTCTCTCTAGGGTCCTGGAGGAGATCCCAAGTCCAAAACCGCAGGAACATCTGGCGCAGTAACTTCAGCTACCCCACTATCGAAGATCATCTACGATGCCGAGGTATATTCAACTAGACTGACACAAGTTCCCTACACCCCTAAAGGAACTATCCCTCATGACCAATTCCGTCAATTCTGAAGAATCTAAGTGCTTTTTAAGAGATAAATAATCTCTTTGTTTGTTTGGCTTACCATGTCACGAAGATATGGATATGCGTTGGATGCTCTAAATAGTCTGTTTTTTCACCAATAAAAACATATGTTAAAATTTATTGTCTGCATGAACTAAGGTCTGACTATGTATATTCCATTTCAGTCTACGTCTGAAGAGAAGAAAATATGAATATGTCGTCAAGACGCACGCGATATGATCATAGTTTTAGTAAAAGCAGGAGTAGTTTCAGGTGGTAGAAGCGAAGATGCAAGGACACCAGCTACATTTACCCGTCAACGCATGGTATCAAGTTCACTCAGCACCGAACTCGAGTCACTTTTGATTCGTTGATTTTGTTCACAGCCATGTTCCTTTCGATTCTTAAAATTGGTTCCCCTAAACACATGCTCCCTTTTACTTTATAACTCATTTTTAATCCTTTTTTATACTTTAAATCCTCTTGTGTGTCGTCTATAAGCAAGCGTTCTGCTCATCAACCTCTTATTACTTCGTTACATCGTATCGTTAGCTATTTCCATTTTACAGAAGATGAATTTTGATGAAGAAAAGGAAAGTAGAGGTCCCCCCTGGGAGATAGATGGTCCCCTATTTTGAATCATGTCCCAAATTTGAAACGGTTAAAACCCGCGTATATTGGGATTACCCGATCTGTTGGTTCTCGTCATTAAGGATATATATCACTTCTAATAGCACTGCATTTCACAAATAGGCCGCCAGAAATGGAGAGAAACTTCAATCGGTGGGATGAGGGCTCTAAAAGCATCAAGACGACGAGAATATTTTCCTTTGCAACGTGTTTGGACATGTATGTCCAAAAATAACGTTCCCTGGGGGATCGCACCATGGCGGGGTGCACAAAATTCGGACAATAAGAAGTAGGATCCTGCAATTCGTACAGTATGTATGTGGGCGACTAGAAAAGAAAAATAAACATCAGTCTGACTATTTTTTGAGACGGGTCGAAGACATACGTGAATAAGTCAGTGATATCGCGCTTTCCACAACCTCGTTATTTAGCCCCTTTTTGTTCCATGTCAGCTCTGATGTACCTGCCTTCTAGGTTTCCCCAAAAGAATTAGTTCTGTGAAAAAGAGAAACAAACAATAAATATTTCCCACCAGATCTAACACATTTTGACGGGCCGTAGCGACATTTGTGGCATGGAAGCAGTCGGGGAGTTGTCCTTGCCCCGCTTCTCAAGCGCTCTTGCAATGGGCGCGGTCGAAAAGTGGCCTTCACGGTGAAATTTTCTCGTTAATATTATCATTGATCCCTTTTAAAACCTGAGAACGTGTAAGTAACTCTTTATGCTGTGCTTTTAATCTAATGATCATCGATAATCACGAAGGGTTTCTATTTCTATTGGCTCATCGAGAATCGAGATCATTCACAATCAGTTCAACTTGAGTTGAGATAAAAAAGCATGCTTACCTTTCAATAATACCTTTCAATGATTTACCATTCAGTAATTAGTTACGACAACATGCAGAAGAGGTCGAAAACGCGTCAAGAACGGACCAAGGTAAAAAAGCAGAACGCCGATTAATCATTGGCCAGGCTGAGTCTGCCAGACACTTGGTGTAGTGGTATCTGTGATTACCTAATCTCGGGGTTCTGCGTTGTGACCGTTCCTCGACGCGTCTTTTAACCCTCCTCCGTTATGTTAAGTTATATGAAGCTATTTAAAAGACAAATTTCCGTAGAAGTAGGTAAACGATGTTATCTTGACATAATTCTACTACCTGCATCTCCAGGAAACACCGCCAGAAGACGACCGCGAGGCCGCCATTCAAGCAGAGGAGGCGGAAGTAAAACACTTCTGGGAGTCAAAAAGAGATTGGTTTTCTGAAAAAGGCTACACGCTGTTCAAGTTCGAGTGTTTGCGGTCCTCTATTCCCTTATTGGACACTCCCTCCTTGAATGTAGAATCATCCGAATACCCTTACGCGTTCTGCGGAGGCGACCTGCCATATCCGGACTCTGAGGTTTTAGAAGCTTATAATTCTGTAAGCATAGTTTCTGTTATACTTATTCAGATTACAATACTACACTAGGAGAAAGTATGCTTTGCTCAGGATCAACAAGGTCGGCATGTGTCCATCAAGAAACTCAGCAAGGAAGATGAGACTCGTATTTATCATTTGTTATTCGAGAAGCGAAAATCATTAGCTGAGAATTCAATACTCCCGATAATTGAGATCCTTGAGTATAAAGATCTCTGTTTCGTTGTCACCCCTCGGTAAGGAAGATCGATTGTCGAACCTTTCTGAACGTGTCCTGAAGTATGAACTTGCAGCTGGGGTGACGGCCCATTCTTTTGTGGTCGTATCTCCATCCGAGATATTTTACATTATATTCGTTGCCTCTTGAAGGTATGGTTCCCAATTTAACATCATTTTTCTAGAGATTTTTGATAAACTTTAAGGCCATATATTTTTTACACTCGAATTGTATTGTTCATCGTGTGAGTGTTGCAATGGCTTGTGATCACATGTTGGTCTTAACGAAGTCGATCAAGGATTTGAAAGATGACAATACCCTTGTTAACCATTTCGGAGCTTACTGTCGTAATCGTCGGAACGAGATGCGACCGAAGCTTCGTTCCGCTGGCAAATTAACATACGTTCTTTTCGACTTCGATTTAGCACTTTTGCTTCCATCGACTGAATGCCGCTTACCATCAAGAGTATCGTTTTATGTGATGACAGCGATAATACCCTTTGATACGAGCCACGGAGAACTGGATTACGATCCTTACAAATTTGAAATGGGCTGTTTAGGCATATTTCTTTGCGAGACGTTTCAGGTAAAGTTGTCTATTATTCACCCGCACAGGTTCCTGATTTTTCCCTATCAGCATTACATCCCCTCAATACCTTTTCTAGCGCCTTTGTTCGATCGGTTGATAACTGATAAACTGGAATTACGTTTTACCGCTGAGGAAGCGCTGCAGTTTTTTGATCAAATGCATGCGAAGCTCTCTCCACAACAACTTTCACTCGATGCTCCAATAGATATTGACTCAATAATTCCCTTTTGGGAACCGGAAAAACATGACCGATGGGAAGGTCTTCCTGAAGAATTTGTGAAAGAATGGGGACACTTTAGGGCACCAAAGCCATCCCTTTATACGAGATTTTTGCGTAGGGTATGCTTGACGCTTTGGGGTGAACGAATTGTCATAGCCATTAGACGGTTCATTAGGTTTTTTGTACACATGTAGATATCACTGGCTTATTCACATGTATCTCCCACATGTTTGAAAAAATAGTTAAACCGATGTTCATCCTCTAAAAGGCCATACCGAACGCATCGCAGGGTCGTTTCCGTGATTGTCCAACTTTTCTGGACACGGCAAAACTTGCCAGGGGTCTTTATTTTTGGACCTTCATGTCCAAACACGTTGCAAAGAATTCTCGGAGGGCCTAAGGTTCATTTTAGTTAAAAAAATTAAGACCGATCGATCTAATTAAATACGTGCCCTTTTATGTAATTCATTTTTGTGGAAAACAAGTATCTCGCCTGTTTACTTTTTTTTTTACCCACCAGACCTAACTACTTATGTCTAATCTTTCGCACAGATTTCTCAAACTCCCTAGATCCATATCAGAAGCGGTGCCGCGCTCTCTGACTCACTATCTGCAGGGATCTTATTTCACAGAAAAAATCAAAGGAATGTCCTTCACGCCCTATTCCTAATCAGTTTAAACTCAATATGGAACTTGATAGCAGTTGCGACTCCTCATCGGAGAAAACACCATAATCCCAGAAACCAGGAGGATAACAGATGTACTATATAACTTATCCCTTTTCTGTATTATCATATTCAAGTTCATCTCCCCTTTTACGACTTGAATTTTACTTGACGAGTATGACTACTTCTGGTGAAAAACAAACCATAATAATCCCTGCTCATAAAGTACGTGTCAACGACATATCGAATAAGACTTTTGACAACTTACGTTTTATGCTGCTAGGTCGGTACGAAAGTGAAACTCCAAGTTCAGAACGTTAGAGGATACAGTTTCAGTACCCTTGACATCCCAAAGTCCGTTACATTGGATAGTAACGATGAATTAACGATAGTTGCTATCAGGGATACGCAGACATCAGTAAGTATTTTAATAATTTTTATCAATGCACCCATCAAGGAATCTTAGCCATATCGTAATGAAAACCCCTCAAACTCGGAGGCCGAAGCTCAGTACTCCATTTATAAGGTGGCTGCCCTCAAGCAAGTCATGGAACGTTATAAAGCCAAGTCAATTTACAAGATCAAGCATACAGAGTTGACTAACGACTCCACTGTGCGTAGAGGAGAGGGTACTTACTCTCATATCCGCTTGAAGGTATGTTTTTCAACTCTAGAAGACTGACTTTCGGGCAAACAAGCAATTTAGAAAGAAGAAATAGCATATCTGAGGACCAATATTTCTGGCTATCCGAAAGGAACGGAGGTTGTTGTGGCAGCGATTGGTAGTAAGTCTGTAAGTTACCTTACTCGCTTTCTGAAGATGGCTCGAGATCATCTTTATTACAGGGTCCTGGGGGGAATCCATCAGGACATACTGCTGAATCATCCGGTAGCGTTACTTCGGCTACCCCGATCACAAGTATTGTTTATGATGTCAACGTGTATTTGACAAGGAAGACAATGGTTGAATATATTCCAGACAAATATCTCCCTCATAGCCATTTTCGCAAAGCCTAGGAGGTCATAGTTAGGGAGTAGAATGAGTTTGAGTACTTTCAGAATTTGAATGTAATGTTGCTTGTCTGTAGCTTTTATCTTTTATGTAAACGTTTCAAGTTATGCCTATTAAACTGCTGCAGAGCGCGATGTGGTATTGATTACTACTTATGCCAGCACTTCAATTTTCACTGATTCATCCACAATGAGTGAGATATGAACTACGAATTTCATGTTAGTTGCTTATGTTGCAAAAATCGAAATTGGTTAATTAACCTCCAAAGCTTTATAAACTTTCCGATGCTCTATTTTTGCTTTAATAATCACCTTAATCATCTTATTTTGATCTACTGATGGGTGGTAATGAGTTCTACTCACCATTTGCTTGAGAGTGTCAAGGTCTGATACCTTAGGTTTGTAGTCGATCTTGCAATCGATAACTCTTTTGAGATTATTGATTGGAAGTTCGACTGAGTCAGGGACGTGGCCCTCAGCTTATATGCTGTGCCCTCTTCCTAGACCCCGAGTGTATGTCCCCAATTTAATGGTGACAATGCCAACTATGGTAGCTAGCCAACAATAGAATCAGACAAAGTCGAGGTCAACGACTATAGTAGGAGTAAATTAAGAGGTGTGACTTAGTGTTGACAACGAGCAAGACCGTCAAGGTCGAGTTGATGACAGCTGAAGTCAGAGAAAGATTAATGAGAGACGAAGAAGAACAGATAATAGTTTGTTTATTAGATATTGACCAAGGTCGATATCAAAACTGAGTCTACATCATATTTACATGAGGGTTTATATACATGTGAGACTCAGGGAAAACATATGATACATGAGTGTCATTACAATCATTAGTAATCGGTGAAACGAATGTATGGAGAAGGTAACCCAAGGGGTTACCAGAGTGAAAGTATTTCCTGTGAGAAATACCGAGGAGTCTGAGGCAATTGAATTGGTGTTGAGTCGGTGAATTGAAGGTGTCGAGGTGGATTGAGGGTGTTGAAGCATGGTAATGCAATATAACGAGTGAAGACGAGTACGGGGAATGTTCAATATATTTGATAATGAATGATTATGTGTTACGTACGAATGATCATGTGTCAGTTCATGACAGAGAGTCAATTCATTGGTTAACTGCCAGTTTTTGATCATTCAAGCAATTACCACAAAGAGGAAAAGGTCTGTGTGTGCTGTTCATTTTCTATATAAACTCAAGAATCAGTTGCTCTTCGTGGGTGAGGGCCCCAATTTGTAAGTGCGTTGTAACACCTTCTGGAAATTTTTCAATTATTTCCACCATTTTTCCCCATATTTTCTAAAATCTAAAAACACATAAAAAACGTAATTGGACTTTTCTTCTTCCATCCCCTTTGAGGGATGATCATAATTGACAATATATCTGAAGTATTGAAGGTTTTAAAATCCTTCCACGTCAAAACTTATTTAATAGAAACTAGATAGACAACTTACTAACTTTAACCATACTAACTTATCTATAATATTAAGGTTTAATAAATTTATTACAACTAGTCTAAATTATTCCAATTCTCATAACTTGAAAAATTTACTGTTTTTAAATGTTTAGTTAATTTCATATAAAATGTCAAAAGTAGTTATTTATCTATGAGCCTGTAGAATAGACTATAACCTGTCTGAGAGGGTCTAATCATTAAATATAGAGTAAACAATCTATTAATGTCACCTGCATTAATCTTCACGTAAGTTCTGAGACTGTATACACTTTAGATAAGATATTACCCACACTAATTCCTATGTAAGTTCTGAGACTGTATATACTTTAGATGTGATAGCATCCATGTGTATCTATTTGTAAGTTCCAAGATCGCATATACTTTAGGTATGATATCACCTGCACTCATCTTATCTGTAAGTTCCAAGATCGCATATACTTTAGATATGGTAGTATCCACATCAACCTCTATGTAAGTTCTGAGGTTACATACACTCTAAATGTGGTAGTACCCACACTCACCTTATCTGTATGTTCTGAGATAGCTTAAACATTGAAGCATATATCCTTTTCCAATGTAACCAAGTGTGATGAAATCTCTAGTTCCGTTACAATTTACCTTATCAAATAAATCTAATTTAATTTTCCAAAACCCATATTTAAGCTTGGGATTTGAAATGTATTTTAAAATTAAACTCTATATTCCAACATTGATGGAACATTCCAAATTAGAAGTTTTGGTTGGAATTTGGTAGTAATTCCAAACTGAGAAATTCCCATGATGGTAACATAATCCCCTAAATCTTGAAAGAATATAATCCCTGATAAGGTTTTATTGAGAAAATACAGTCAACTAAATAGTTTACTTTATATGTCTTTTTATATTTGTTTAATAATCACTGAAATTCTGAAATGGGTGCGTGGCTAGATAGTTACACAGCTATTAGTATTAGATAACAATAACCATTTGAGAAACATGATAGGAGATTTACTGATATCTTATAAACAATCTATATTTGCAAAGTTACAATCATCCCTCTTTACCCTTTTTCCTTCTTCCCTCATGTTCTGGGAACATGACCCCTATGATAGAGATGATATCATTGATCGAGAGTTTCACCCTGACCACCTTCTCCCCTCATCCTCCCCTACATACTTGTCGGAGGACGAAACAGAATATGACTCCCTATCCCATTCCCAAAGACTCCGACTTCCCCTCCCATCCTATATCCGACTCAACCCAGCTATCATCCATTCCAAACGGAACTCTGATTATATGTTGATCTCGGAGAAAAATTCAATATTAGGATAAGTCCCACTACCACATGGCCAGCTCCAACTCTTACGAAGACTTACCATAAGGATCTAGAAGACCTGGAGATAATAGAAACCCTGCACTACGCCAGACCTATCGTAATCTGAGGATTTCAAGGAGCCTTTGTTATCAGAAATAGTTACAGCCTAAAGAAACATTGCCCTTACACCCCTGTCGGAATCACTAGGGTGATCGTGCACCAAAAATATGGACCTCAATTCATTCACGTTGCCTTTAATATTCCCTCTATGGCATTTTGGACCTTTAGCGACATGGAAGACTACCCCGACCCCGAAAACAAATCTGGCTGTCGGAGCTCTAAGGGACTCATATATCTAACAACCTCCAGAAACCTACATCACCCATCAAAACCTCACACTGCCATCTTGCCTCAACCTCCCGAAACTCAGACAATGTTCTCATTTAACGTAACCACCCAAAACATTTCAACTAATTCCAGATCCTCTTCTTCCTATACCTCCCGATTCCACTACCAACCTCCATTTGATTCGGAAACAGATGATCAAGTTCCCACTCCTCACTCTTTTACTCCTTCCCCTCTTCCTACTATTGAAGACCTTGAAACGGAAGTTCATGTATATCAAAGCTCAAGTAGTCAACTCCAAATTGATCCTGACACCCTATGGCCTCAGTACCCACTCATGTCCAAAGACATATCAACTAGAAGTAAGATTTCGGATCTTGATCTCCCCAAAACCATTAAGTATGGAGATGCCATCACAATAAAAGGTTTCGAGGGGCAATATCACATTAACCATTACTTTACTGTTTCACGCTGCGCCCCTCCTTACCAAATTATTCAAATCATTGCAACCGCTAGTCTAGGAATCACCTTTGAGCACATTGGGTTTGATGTGCCCTATGAATGCATACTACCATACTCCTCCCTTCCCTATCATTCTTGTTACATCTTCATCCCCTTTGAAGAAGTTTTCCTCATGCCACCCTGTCTATATCAAGAAGACCATTTCTACTCTTCCTTCCCTGCACCAACCCCACTACCCATGCCACCAATAAACAAAGTACTCTGAAAAATCAGATCCTATGCCATCGGAGTGCTCAAGGAAAGAATCAGAGTCTGGCTGAAGAAAAGTGTCTAGAAGAAGGGCTGAGAAAGTTCCAGAATCACTTGGTAGTTGAGTGGTAACATCGTGAGAGTATTTCCTTAATTGAACATTCTTTTGTCCTCCATCTATGAGTCCTTCCACTTGCCTCTCTCTATTGTACAACAGTTATCCATTTTTGCCCCTTTCACCTATTACCCCTTCACCATATTTCTCCCTTCTTAAAAATTTAACAACCCCTAAAAATATTTTCCTCATTTAAATAAATAATAATTACTAAACTTTGTATAAAAACTCTCGTAGTAGTTTAAATGAGAACAAGTTTTACCAATCCATCTAAAGTGCAGGATAAGCTTAAGTCTCTAAAGTGGTTTCTAACATCTAAATCATTTCCACTATTAGTGAAGTGCTGATAGTTGGTCTGTTCCTAACAGTTTCTATTGTCAAGTTGTTTCTAACGTCAAGTGGTTTCTAATGTCTAGAGGTTTCTAACATCAAGTGGTTTCTAACATCAAGTGATTCTAACAACAAGTCGGTTTCTAATGTCAAGTGGTTTTCTAACATCATACGGTTTCTAATGACAAGTCGTTCCTAATGTCTGAACTATTCTCTTTCTACCCCTTACATCTATTACGATTAAAACATACCAAATCTCCCCTCTAACACCTTCCACCCCTTCTCTGTATTTCTGCGGCAAGCTCGACTTATTTAGAACCAAGGCCTCTATAATCAAATATCGATTGTATATACTGAACAGGATCCTAGTTTAGTATATGACAACGTACCTATTTCAGAATTTCAGTGATTATTAAACAAATATAAAAAGACATATAAAGTAAACTATTTAGTTGACTGTATTTCTCAATAAAACCTTATCAGGGATTATATTCTTTCAAGATTTAGGGGATTATGTTACCATCATGGGAATTTCTCAGTTTGGAATTACTACCAAATTCCGACCAAGACTTCTAATTTGGAATGTAGAGTTTAATTTTAAAATACATTTCAAATCCCAAGCTTAGATTTAGGTTTTAAAAAATTAAATTAGATTTATTTGATAAGGTAAATTATAACAAAACTAGAGATTTCATCGCACTTGGTTACATTGGAAAAGGATACATGCTTCAATGTTTAAGCTATCCCAAAACATACAGATAAGGTGAGTGCGGGTACTACTATATTTAAGGTGTATGTAACCTCGGAACTTACATAGAGGTTGATATGGATACTACCATATTTAAAGTGTATGTAACCTCGGAAGTTATAGATAAGGTGAATGCGGGTACTATCATATTTAAAGTGTATGTAACCTCGGAAGTTATAGATAAGGTAAGTGCAGGTGATATCATATCTAAAGTATATGTGATCTTGGAACTTACAGATAAGATGAGTGTGGGTGATATCATACCTAAAGTATATGCGATCTTGGAACTTACAAATAGACACACATGGATGCCATCACATCTAAAGCATATACGGTCTCAGAACTTACATAGGAATTAGTGTGGGTAATATCTTATCTAAAGTGTATGCAGTCTCAGAACTTATGTGAAGATTAATGCAGGTGACATTAACAGATTGTTTACTCTATATTTAATGATTAGACCCTCTCAGACAAGTTATGGTCTATTCTACAGGCTCATAGATAAATAATTACTTTTGACATTTGATATGAAATTAACTAAACATTTAAAAACAGTGAAATTTTTTAAGTTATGAGAATTGGAATAATTTAGACTAGTTGTAATAAATTTCTCAAACCTTAATATTATAGATAAGTTAGTATGGTTAAAGTTAGTAAGTTGTCTATCCAGTTTTTATTAAATAAGTTTTGACATGGAAGGATTTTAAAACCTTCAATACTTCAGATATATTGTCAATTACGATCATCCCTCCTAGGGGTTGATAGGCAGGAAACACGGGTCATCTGAGTGGAGACCAGGGTAGGTTCTGTTGGGAAACAGTGTTTTGAGTCAGAACTGGGTTTGGTGTGGTGCGATGGACTGTTCTCCCTTGTGTGGCATTGAATGCAAGGTTTGTGAGGCAATCTTGGTCAAATTTCCTCATAGCTTGACACCATCCATTGTAATCATCAAGATCAGGTTGATCCTGCATTGTGGCAACTCAATTTTGAATAGTTGGATGTAGCCCTTGTCAGAAGAACGAAGTGACAGCCAATCCATCAGTATGCCCTGCTTGGTAGATGACTTCATTGAAACTGTTGATGTAGTCTTCAACTGATCATTCTCTCTGAAAGTAATGCTGAGAGAAAAGCATGTTGATGGCCTCTTCCTTCTCAGTTAGAGGAAGGAATTCAGCTGCAAAGTCAAGTCAGAAGTTATTCCAGGATACAAATAGGAATCCTCTGGATTCGTAAGTGCACAGTTTCCGTTGTGCATAAGTGGCAGCACAACCACTATTCATGAAGGACAAGACCCACATGATCTTGGCATCTTCATTCTCAAATTCCCACTGTCATGAACTGACACATGATCATTCATATGTAACACATAATCATTCATTATCAAATATATCGAACATTCCCCGTACTCATCTTCACTCATTATATTGCATTACCATGCTTCAACACCCCTCAATCCACCTCAACACACCTTCAATTCACCTCAACACCTTCAATTCACCTCAACACCCTTCAATTCACCTTGACACCTTCAATTCACCGACTCAACACCAATTCAATTGCCTCAGAGACTCCTCGGTATTTCTCACACAGGAAATACTTTCACTCTGGTAACCCCTTGGGTTACCCTTCTCCATACATTCGTTTCACCGATTACTAATGATTGTAATGACACTCATGTATCATATGTTTTCCCTGAGTCTCACATGTATATAAACCCTCATGTAAATATGATGTAGACTCAGTTTTGATATCAACCTTGGTCGATATCTAATAAACAAACTAATATCTGTTCTTCTTTGTCACTCATTAATCTATCTCTGACTCCAGCTGTCGTCAACTCGACCTTGACAGTCTTGCTCATTGTCGACACTAAGTCACACCTCTTAATTTACTCCTACTATAGTCATTGACCTCAACTTCATCTGATTCTATTGTTGATTACTATAATTGGCATTGTCACCATTAAATTGAGGACATACACTTTGGGGTCTAGGAAGAGGGGCACAGCATATAAGCTGAGGCCACATCCCCAACTCAGTCGAACTTCCAATCAATAATCTCAAAAGAGTTATCGATTGCAAGATTGACTACAAACCTAAGGTATCAGACCTTGACACCCACCCACATACCTTCATGTATAGAACGACTGAGTTCCAGAAGGACTGACCATTCTTTCTATCACCATTGAATGCCATAGGAAGAGCAGGTTGGACATTTCGACTCAACGAACTGTTTGTATGAGGGAGTTGGAGTTGATGGTTGTTGGGGAACAACAGGAGTGGGATTTTTGGCAGCAGCAGTGTTAGCCTGGGCAATTAGGTGTTCAAGTTGGAGTGAGAGATGTTGGATGTGATTGCTCTAATTAGCCAGATTTTGTTCCAGGGAGGTTAATCTGTCAACAGGTGGGGGAGCTGACTGATTTGGATCCATGGTGTCAAGATCAAATGAATTGGAGAGAGGGATGGGTTGTTTTTCAAAGATAGAAGCAGGGGGACATGATAGAAGCTGCTACCAAGGTCTTCCTGTGGGTTCTTTTCAACAAAATCAACGGATCCAGGGTTTAGGAGGCTTGATCTACTGTTAGGGCAACTGCTCAGAGTAGATAGTGCTAGCAGGAGGTTTTCCTAAGTATATTATCAACGATGTAACTACAACACTCACCTAGCAGGAGGTTTTCCTAAGAGATCAAGCTTAGGGAAACTCTGCCAGGCACTACAAGGTTATATATGCATTGATAGGGCTCATCACCATATCGAGTCTTATCACTGAAACCCTCGGGGCTCTAGCCCAAGGTTGCCTGAGGGTTAGCACTCAGATTTGGATGAATTGAGATGATACATATTGAAATAAGAAGGAATGGGGAGGGGGAACAAGGAAATAAATAGCAATCATATGTAAAATAATGAAGAGGAGTTAGAACCGAGGGTAACAAGTGTGAATAAAGAAATAAGTGAAATAGTGACCATGACTGGGTCAACATATACCTGGATCACAAGGAAGGGTGTGAAAAGGAAGGAAATGAGTTTAGGTTCTAAAGGGAAGTGTAAAATAACATAGAAACCAAGACAAACAAGTGTGAATAATATGGAAAATAAATAAAAGGAAGGATGACTCAGGAGTAAACCCTGACATTACTAATGATATTAACAATATCATGAATCACATATTTTCCCTGAGTCTCACATGTATATAAACCCTCATGTAAATACAATGTAGACTCAGTTTTGATATCAACTTTGGTCAATATCTAATAAATAACTCATTATCACTTCTTCATTGTTCTTTGTTTCTTTCTCTAACTTTGTCTGTCCAACTATCTTGACCTCATCAGTCTCAATCATTGACAACACAAGTCTGTCTCTCACTTTAACCTTTACTCTTATCTTTGTCATAAACCCTGACATTGTCCGTCAACACTGTTAACTATTATAGTTGGTTGTTGTCACCTTTAAATAGGGGACATTCACTTTGGGTCTAGGAAGAGGGCACAGCACATAAGCTGAGGCCACATCCCCAAACCCAGTCTACCTCTTATTCAATAATCTCAATACTAATTATTGTTTACAAGACTGACTAAACAACCCTAAGGTACCAACCTTGACAGTGATCTCAGAAGTTACAAGTAGGTAAGTATAGGCAATATCATATCCATATCTGAAGGATATGTGATCTCAGAACTTACAAATAGGCACACATGGATGTCATCACATCTAAAGCATATACAGTCTCAGAACTTACATAGGAATTAGTGTGGGTAATATCTTATCTAAAGTGTATGCAGTCTCAGAACTTACATGGAGGTTAATGCAGGTGACATTGACAGATTGTTTACTCTATATTTAATGATTAGACCCTCTCAGACAGGTTATAGTCTATTCTACAGGCTCATAGATAAATAACTACTTTTGACATTTTATATGAAATTAACTAAACATTTAAAAACAGTAAATTTTTCAAGTTATGAGAATTGGAATAATTTAGACTAGTTGTAATAAATTTATTAAACCTTAATATTATAGATAAAGTTAGTAAGTTGTCTATCTAGTTTCTATTAAATAAGTTTTGACGTGGAAGGATTTTAAAACCTTCAATACTTCAGATATATTGTCAATTACGATCATCCCTCTATGTTAATAAACCAGCAGCATGAAGTTCAGGTCACATTGAGTTCCTGTTGTTGCATCTGTACACTCCAAAATGATTGACAAGTGTGAAGGACTCTGGTTACACTGTGGTACTAGATGGTTAAGTCTACTCTAATCAGGTTGATGAGGATCAGTGATGAGCCAGGCAGTTAGACAGGAGTGCAGTAGTAAAGTTAATGTGATGTATCTGAACAGATAACCAGACACCTCTTTAGAATGCAAATGGCTCTGCTTAAATAGACTATTTACATAGTCTGTGCATCATGGTCTGTGCATCAGGGTGTGAATCCCGATGTCGGACTATGACATTGACTATTCTAGACTGTTCCATTGCTAAGAGCTATTCTACAGTACATGCTGATTTCCTACAAAGTGTGTTGGCTTCTTTCAAGTCTTTCATTGATCCTGTGTGGTTATAATACAACTCATAATCAAAGTATCTCCCAACTTACGTGATGAACAATTGAATTTGAATGTAAAAAGTTAATAGCCTTTTTGAATATTATCAATAAATTTCTGCAATAAGCTCTTGTTAGTGTTGCCAAAATCCGGTTTTAGTTCCGAACCGAGACTAGATGCTGGTCCCAGTCCTAAAAGGTAACAGTTCTAGAACCAGACTATATTTTTCAGTTCATCCGAGTCCCAAACCCACTTCGGCCCGAAAGACTGACATTAGCCTTCGCTTAATGAAATAATTTGATACAATCAAATTAGAACAACAAATAGAGCATAGATTTCAAAGAATAGCTATTATTCTGATAGATACAAAGTATAAGAAAGTTCTAGCTTATAGAAACTCATCATCCTCGTCACCAAATTCGCCCAAATCATTAAAATCAAAAGATTCAAAACATTGACTTTCTTCTTTCGAAAAAACCTCTATTGGAAATCAGTGGTTGAGTCTCCTTCAGTGAAAATGACATTTCATCATTAATTGAAACAAAAATAATGCAAAACATCATAGTTTGGATACTTACCAAGGCCAAAAAGATACAAATGGACCGGTTTGAAGCAGTCTTATGTAAAAACAGATGGTTTGGTCCAATCCAATTAATTTCCGGTTCCACGTAATTAACCAATGAGACTGAGTGAGCATGGTCCGGATCAGTCCGTCCACTAAAGGGTTGGTTCGATGGTTTGGACCGACCCGTGCTAAACTGTTGGCAACACTAGCTCCTGTCTGACGTGTCACACCTTAAGAATGCAATTGATATAATCCAACATGTTTCCAATGGTGTCACTAGGTGGATAACAGACATCCTCGCCCCATCTAAAAAATCCAGACATCTGATTATCATAAAGAGGAGATATTTCAAGACTTACTGCGGCATAACAGCGAGGCAATACTGCTCAAACTCAAAGAGTTCTAGTACCGGAAGTATACAGATTCTAGGCAAAAGCTTCCGCTTTTTGAATAAGAATCGATAAATTTTAATTTCGTCTGGTTTATTGAGCTTCTTAATCCCCACGTGCCAGCCTTGTGAATCTTGAGCAAAATATACTTTATCCTGTAAAGAGATAAATTACCTTCGTTAAAAGTGAGATCAATACTACATACGGAGTAGTACGCCTCCAATGGGTGCTCCCAATAGGATGGATCTGTTGGAGCCAAATACGCGCCAAGTCCGCTACTGACGGACACTATTTTAGTCCGATCAGTCGAGTATAGTCTCTATTTCTTTTAGTCTCCTCTCTGTATGTCCCATTCCGATAATTACGAGCCGGCACTGTAAACAGTGCCAACTCATCGTTAGTACTTCCAAGTGCACACTTTAGTTTGCGCATATATAAGATGTAAATACTTTTATTATAATTAGAGTTGCTTTATTTTCTACAGGATCACCTCCACAGAAGGCGTAAGGGTATTCTCCGTTCTGAGGTGGTGTTTCCAGCAATGGGAAGGAGTGTCTCAAATACAAGAATTCAAATAATGTATATCCTTTTTCAAGGAACAAACTTTCTAGTTTTCCCTCCAAAACGCACGATTGTCAGAGTGTACACTCTGGTGCAAACGACTGTAAACCCAAAAACACGGCGCAAAGCAAATGGTGAACCGGTCGTTTCCAAGTTCGAAATGACTACAATGACGGAAAGAGTTGTATATCCGTTGCATGGCATAAGTTCGTCATTTGCTATGGCTGTCTACGGCTAGCAGTTTTATGAAGGAGCACCACAGAATTGCACATTTCACACTGTTTGCGGACACGATAATCCAAACATAAATATCATATTATTGAAATTAGTGAACAATGTCTTATTGTTCACGCCACAGCGAGTAAACCGCCCCAGTTACTGATTATTTCAGCACTGATCACTCACTAGTCATTAACAGGGAAAGTTATCGGAAAGGATTGTCTCTTCACTGTGCGCACCACGTGCATGGCCTAATAATAACCTTCAATCATGTAGACTTATGGCCCCAATACAAAGACTGTCTAAGCGTCAGATCACATCGATACAAAATTTAAAAATTGTTTGACCGAGTTGTTACCGCGGTCTACCATCCTCGTTGTGTGAAACGGAAGGGCAAGGTATTATATTGTAAAGAGTAGCAAATTTTCAGTAGACATGAGTTATATTTTCAGACACTTCGAAGAGAAACGATGATAGGAGAATGAGAGAAAATGATGTGTGAGAAACCTGGAAGTACGTCTGATAGCCATCACGGTCCGTTCACCCCAAACCGTAAGGCACAGCCTACGCACAAACTTTGTGTAAATGGAGGGTATTGGTGCCTTAAAATGTTCCCATTCTTGTACGAAATCAGAAGGTAGACCTTCCCATCGGTCATATTCTCCAGGCTCCCAAGGCGGATAAGCTGAGGCGGTATCTACAGGAGCCTCGAGTGAAAGTTGTTTCGGGTCAAGCTTCGCACACATTTCTTCGAAAAATCGAAGTGCCTCGTACGACGTAAACCGTAACTCTAATTGATCAGTTATCAAACGATCAAACAAAGGTGCTAGAAAAGGTATCGCAGGGATACAATGCTGAGAGGGCTTAATAGATATTCTGAAATCTGACATTGAAACTTACCTGGAACTTTTGGCAGAGTATTATCCCCAAGCAACCCATTTCAAATTTGTATGGATCGTAATCTAATTCTCCATGGCTAGTGTCGTAAGGCCATACTATTGAAAAAATCTCGACGGATCGAGAGGAAGGTAAACGACATGCAGGGGACGGGAGCATAAGTGATAGGTCGAAGTCGAAGAGCACATATGTTAATTGCCCTGCGGTACGAAGTTTTGGTCGCATCATATTTTTTTTGTTGCAGCGGTATGCACCGAAATGGTTGACAAGTGTATTGTCCTCTTTTAGATCCTAGATGAAATCGTTTAGGTAATTCATGCAAAATAACTTATCAACGTACACGGTGAACTATTGAATTCGAATGTAAGAAGTGGATGGCCTATCAAACCATCAATAGTAGTATTCATCAAAGCGAAATCTCATAACAATCACCTTTAGAAGACAATGGATATAATGTAACACGTTTCCGATCGACCCGCTATCTGGAAAACATGGGTTATCACCCCATCTGGAAGCACAAATATATATGAATGGCTAATAATCAAAACGCCGCTTCGCTTACCGTGGCATGACAGCAAAACGATTTTCCTCGTGTTCGAGAATCTCAAGAATCGGAAGTATGCAGTTTTCGGCCAACAGGTCCCTTTTCTCAAATAAAAATCGACAAATACGAGTTTCGTCGGTATTACCAAGTTTCTTAATGGCTACATGTCGACCTTGTGTGTCTTGAGCAAAGCACACTTTGTCCTATTACACAGCAATTGCAGTTGACGTTAATTCTAAAAATGATAATGATGTTCTTACTCACAGAGTAATATGCTTCTAATGGTTCCGCGGCCAAAGATTTCAAAAATGGTGGATCGCCTCCGCAGAATGCGTATGGGTAATCGAATTTTTCTACGTCCCGAGAGGGTGTATCCAATAACGGAAATGAGTGTGTTAGTTTTCCTAGTTCAAAAAGCGTATATCCCTTTTCAAGAAACCAGCTTCTCAGTGAACCCCAAAAACATTTTGCTTCAGTCTCCTCAACTTCAGCGGCAGATGGTGACTCTTGGACTGTGGGTATTTCCTAAGTAGGTTAATTAAGCAAGAGTTGCGAGCCAAAAGACGTGTAAGTAACACAAACGTTTTCATTCAACGATTTTCGTCTCCATAATGTATTTAAAAATGATGACATCGAGCAAGAGGTTGACAAACGCGTCGAGGACGGGAACAAGGCAGAACGCCGATTAGGTCATCAACTGACCAAGCTGAGTCCGCCATACACTTGGTTTAGTCGTGTTTGTCACTTGTTCTGTCATTATCTAATCTCAGCGTTCCGCTTGTCTCGCTCCCTCGACGCGTTTATAATCCTTTTGCGTTATGTTCAGGTGTTTAAGGATGAAGCTAATTTTACAAGAAGTGTCATATCGACATAACTATTACACCCACCTTCGAAGGAAAGAACCGTCGCTTTCTCCTACTCATTCCGAATTAAAATCCACAATGATTCCAAAATGATTCTCTGTATCGTAGCGCAGTAGCGGGATGAACTTGGTAATTTATTTCTCAAAAATATGATATTCGATGTTCATGAATACGGAAATTGTTACCACACAGCAAGTAAACGCATCGATTCCAGACAGATCGGAATCTTGTTCACAGCGTAAAATATTAACTTATTCTTATTTATTATATTCCGTGTAAGAAACTCCATAGTTGTGGCGCCAACTAGAGTACATGTTATGTAATTAGGTAATGACTACGAATTCCAGACTCCTCACTATGTGTGTCCCTCCGCTTATCGTGGATAATCTTATCTATCATCTTCCGAAGCTCACAGCGGAAGAGATATGTTCGGAAGAGATATATTGAAGGATTACGCTTAGGAAGCGGTGACATAACGGCAATATATGTGAATTTTTGAAATATATATTTTTGTAAGAAGTTTATAAACAAACGTGAGAGTAACCGATGCATGGCGTCACTTACTCCTGGGCAGGTTATTCTTCTTACATAACAAGTGAGTATGGACAGTGCTCGGGTAATTTCTCTCCAGTTTGTCGTCCCCTTTCGCGGTCTCGGGTCACAAATAATTACTCGACTATTTGGCTTTACCCTCATTTAAATCATAAGTTATAATCGAGATCACTTGGAGCACTTTCGAAAAAAATTGCGTTTAGCATAGATGGCACGGTTCGAACGATGTGTAAAGTTATGATACCATCGTTATATTTGTATAGCAGCAAGTTAAGAAGATAAGGGGCATTATATGTGTATGAACCGAAGAATGGTCATAGACATTTAAGTTCGTTACTACCACTCCTTTGAACTTATACTTCCCTGAGATCGTTGTGTGGAATGTATCCTGAACTGATATAGTTAATTGGCCTCGGTGCCGCTTGGTATACATCAACATTATAGACGATTTTAGTGACTGGAGTTGCACTAGTCACTTTTCCTACAGTATTTGCCTGGCTATTTGCACCTATTCCCTATGGAAAGAAATGCGTCCAGTCAGAGTTCTAGGGGCATCGAGAGCATCTAACTTAACTTACAGACATACTGCTGCCTGCCTCTGTGGTTAATAATACTTCTGTACCCCTTTCGATAATTAGAGTAGTCACACCTAAGATAAGCTTTCGTGTCTCGCTATTAAATGTTTATATGAAACGATCCTTGGTGTGAAGTGAAATCAATGCATACATACCTTGAGAGGGATAGGTGAGTATACCCCGTCACCTTTGTTTATCTTGTCATTGGATAAGTCGGTATGTTTAATCTTAAAAATATCTCCTGCTTTGTATGCTACTTGGATTGTCTTGGTTGCCGAAACAACATATGCCGCAAATTGTGTGTCAGGAGGCAAAGAAGACTCCTAAGGTAACATTATTGATGTCTGGCTTAGTGCTTTTTAAACAAAAACTAACCCGGCGTCTCATATCCATCGGATAAGCCATCACTGTCAATACATCGTCTTTGCTTAATAGCGTCGTTCTCGGAACGTCAAAAGAGCTATTAGTTTCCGCAGGGATTGTAGAACGATAGGGGTTGCACAGTTTTACTTGGGTGCCTGACTAGAATGTGAATAGGGAAACCGTCAGAGCCTTAGAATTAGAGGGCAAAACTTCATCAGAGAATACTTTATATTGGCAATTATGACTTGGCATGAGGGAGGGGATTGATTGTTGAGTGGTAATTGAGTTTTCTTTTTCGTTCAAGGACTCGGAGGAGCGGCTAGAATCTGGTAAAATAGGAGACAAACTTGAAACTTTTATAACATGGTCCTCGCCCAGGTTAATCGATATTACATAACGATCCATCGATAATCATCATCTAATAGATAGCGGAAATCCGGGAAGGTACGACTAACTAGACAGGGAAACGGCCTCATGTTACGTTTACATAATGTTTGTGTTTCAAGAATCCAAGAAATTCAGGAATTATTTTAAATGATATGATATAATTTATTGTGAAGACTGCAAGATAACTTGCCCTAATATACAGATTAGCGACCTCCAAATCCATTATTGAAGATTTCAGATTACATTGATACAATTTATGAATTATTTGGCCGAATTATGGTATTTTTGTCATTACCGATTATAATCTAATTTTTTCTCTATTAAATGTGAGAGAAAAGTATTAAAATTTTTCGGATACCCGAATTGGAAATCTCTCGATAAACACTTGAATTATATCTTCGGAAGCTTCGGAGAGAAATAAATATGAGTCGGGGACTCGGGGTGAGAGAAGATAACGCGTGAGAAACCAGGAAGAACATATAATGACCATCACGCTCTCTACACCCCAAACCGTACAGCACAGCTCCAGGACCTCCAGGTGGTCCGAGCCTCCAATCCTTGAGGTCGAAGAAGCCTTACACGAGTATCAGGCTAGGTTTGAGTGGTCAAGTAATGATAAAGATAGGAGATATCTTTGAACGCACTGGAAATCGCTGATTATTGCCAGTAGCCATGTAAAGATGAGTAGCTGGTAAATTAAAACAAAGGAGGGGTTGGTTCAACTTGGTTGGAGGATAAAAAGGAACGAGTGAAGCACTTTATATAAGAATTCAGCAGGAGTCTATGTTGTTTTCCAAAAAAAAAAATAATTAATAAATGTGTTGTAATAGCCAAAGGTATCGATAATAGGCTCTTGTGACCGATCCCGATAAGCTAGAAGCGGGAACCCCTTCACCCTTCACGACCATCGATTATCATCAGATTAAAAGCACAGCATTGAGGGTTCCTTACAAGATTATCCACGATATTAAGGAGAAGGTTTTACCGTGGAGGCCGCTTTTCGGTCGCGCCCATTGAAAGAGTGCTTGAGGAGCGGGGAAATGACAACTTCCCGAGTGGACTTCCAAACATGCAGCTTCCATGCCACAACCCCTTAGAAACACATCAGATCCTGTGAATTTTTTTTTATAAAGCTCACATTTTGGAGAACTGTGAGGAGCGAGTACGCTAGCGGAAATGGAACAAAAAGGATCCAGAAAACCGGTGTTTAGAGCGCTGAAAGTTTTCGAAACATATATATAGAAACCAAAAAAGACGGAATTAAGATTGCTATAAAAAATAAAGAAAGGAGAACTCCGGATATTGAAAGGGTTCATGAGCCTGAGAAGTTTTGCTCTTCATTCATGACACGTTAGGCCATAAAGGGTAATCGGTAAGTATCCAACAGGAGCAATTCAACAATAAGGAAAGCATAGACACAATTTTGCCTTTACTGTCTCACGGACCATCAAATTCTGAATTCCTCCGCCCCGTTGAGTGACAGAAAACACAGTCATGCCAATTTGCACACACAGCTTTGAGTAAAAGAGAGAACCTTTGTTTATATTTTGATATGTCTATTGAATACAGAGAGATGATTGGGGAATGCGAGGAACCTTGAAGATTGTCTTATGGTCTTAACAGCTCGGTAGCCCCACACAGTTCTGCATAACTTACGCAGAAAATTTGTGTAAAAAGATGGTATCGGTGCTTTGAAGTGCGACCATTCTTGCACAAACTCCTCGGGTAGGTTTTCCCATCGATTGTATTTGTCGGGCTCCCAGTGAGGTTGTCCTCGAGCGGTATCTGCAGGAGCTTCAACGGAGACTTGTTCAGGTGTCAGCTTCGAACGCATCTCCTCAAAAAATCGCAATGCTTCTTGTGAGGTAAAACGTGATTCCAATCTATGGGTGATCAGCAGATCAAGGAAAGGTGCAAGAAAATGGGCGAAGGGAATACAATTCTAACAACGTTTCATAAGTACTTCAAAAACTAAACAAACCACCCCACCTGGAACATTTGACAAAGTACAATTCCAAGACAACACATTTCAAATTTATAAGGGTCGTAATCTAGTTCTCCTTGAGCAACATCATAAGGCAAGATTATCAAGAGCACTTCGAAAGACCGGCCAGAGGGCAAACGACAATCGTTTGAAGGAAGCATCAGTAATAAATCAAAGTCGAAGAGTGCGTATGTTAATCGACCAGCATCACGAAGTTCAGATCGCATTGAGTCCATGTTGGTGCATCGGTACGCTCCAAAATGATTAACAAGTGTGTTGTCTTCTTTCAAATCCTTTATTAATGTTGTAAGATTATAACACATGTCAAGATAAACCGTATCTCCTACTTACGCGATGAATGATTGAATTTGAATGTAAAAAGTTAATGGCCTTGGAAGATTATCAATACGTTCCGGCGGTATAATCGCTATCTGACATCTGTCACACCTTAAGAATGCAATTGAGATAATCCAAAACATTTCGGATGGTGCCGCTATTTGGATAACAGGTATCCTCACCCCATCTGAAAAATTCAGATCTTTGAGTATCATGGTAAGAAGATAATCCACGACTTACCGCGGCGTAACAGCAAAGAAAAGTTCCTCATTCTCAAGGATCTCTAGCACCGGAAGTATACAAGTCCCAGGCAAAAGTTCCCGCTTTTCATATAAGAATCGATAAATTCGAATTTCGTCCGGTTTGTTGAGCTTCTTAATCGCTACGTGCCGATTTTGCGAGTCTTGAGCAAACAATATTTTATCCTGTTAAGAGATAAACTGGGTGCATCATTCTAATGAGGTAAATAGTGCATACGGAATATAAGCGTATAATGGGTGGTCCCAATAGGATGGATTACCCCACAAAATGCATAAGGGTATTCTCCGTTCTGAGGTGGTGTATCCAGTAGTGGAAAGGAGTACCCCACGGGAGAGAATTCGAATAAT
Source organism: Clathrus columnatus (assembly GCA_020884735.1). Lineage (NCBI taxonomy): Eukaryota > Fungi > Basidiomycota > Agaricomycetes > Phallales > Clathraceae > Clathrus > Clathrus columnatus. Next base: position 3,475,395 of record BPWL01000002.1, read on the forward strand.
GTATCTCCTTTTTCAAGGAACCAACTCAAAGACCCCCATAAACGTTTCGCTTCAAGCTCCTCGATTAATCCTTCGTCCATTTCAGGTTCAGGGACTTCCTGTGTAAATTGAAATTGACTAAAAAGTAAATAGACACCAGTTTTATACTTACTTCTTCAAGAAGCGACTGCTGCGATGCGTTTCCGAAACCATTTCATCAACATCGTTGGAGTGTACGCGTAGGAAAGAGTGAAAAAGAACGAGAACAATAACATGTCACGCGTCACAACCTCAGCTTTCTAACTGATAACTCTTTAGGGCACGAAGAACCAGGCGACTGTGGATCTGCCTATTTAATTCTAAGTGTAATTGTCTTTTATCTACAATGTACGTTTTGATCTTTTTTTAAAGTGTATGTAACTGAATAAAACGAGCAGAACAAAAGGCGGACGGGTATCATGCGATCGCCGTTTCCTGAGTCCTCTTACCATTCCATATGTAATCTATATGTCGTATTCGGACGAGCCTCGTGGTTACGCAAATTGTTGCTAGAAAAATGATGATATTGACATCCATAACTAAAGAACATCGTCTTGGTGTCCTACCACAAGTAAAACCCCCACTGAACCTTCCCGCGTTATTGATAGTTTCAGATACTGAAAAATGTCTGAAATAAGTATTCTACGCAACACCTTCTGTTTAAGCCATTTTTACTCTCATTTTATTCTTCTATGAAAATAATATTTCCTGATGAACTGGTATCAGACAGACCGCGATCAAGTTGTTCACCAACATAAAATATTACTATTTATTATCGTATCTTGGGTATTCTAAATAGGAGCGGGATGGGACTCTTCATAAATATGAGGAATTCTCGTGACGAAATTCACGTCGATCATAGGTGAACCCGTTGGGGTAAACGGACCGCGTTATTCTGAGTCATCTGGACGTTTTTATACAGTTCTCCGATGGCAACACTTTTCAAGAAGAGGTCCCGAAATTATTATTCGAGGGGTTACCTACTTAAGTTGCATTGAACAATGATTAATGATTGGTCATTGATTCTTATTTGGCATATTTTGGACGAGCGGCGATGACACGTGCGACAGGCAGGCATGTGAAGACTATCGTGCCTTGTTGTAACGTTGCTCATTGTTCTTTTGTTCTTTTCTGTCCATCACATATCCAGCCACAGATTATGGCCTAAACAGCCCTTCTCTACTTCCCAGACGGCGTTGGGCGACGCGCCCAGGGTCATAATTTCCCAGAAATTTTGATCCTCGGTCCGGGTCATGCCAGCGAATCAGGAGATACTGGTGGATGATACTCTGTTAAAATAAAGCCAATATTTATTTTTTTTAATGAAAAATATGTAATGAGTATTCGGCATTCCTCAGTTTCACACACCACAGTCTCGTCAAATTGACGTAAAATACATTGCCTCCGACATAAAAGAAAAAAGAATTGAATTACTCATTATTTGACAGCGTCCTGGTTATCGTCACCCATTACAACGTGAGAGCAAGGCATTCAAAAGAATTCGCATATTAACTGAAGAACTTGCATGACAATACTTATGTTATGTTATCAGACGCTTTGGGGAGAAACGAAGATAATGATAGTCTTGTGCGAGAAACCTGGCAAACCGTCATATAGCTATCAGACATTGTTCGCCCCAAACAGAAAGCACATCAAGCAAAAATCGAGTATATAGAGATGGTTTAGGTGCCCCAAAGTGTCTCCATTCTTGTATAAATTCGACCTAAGACCCTGCCATCGATTACACCTTTCCTCCCAAGGGTGGCATCCGCCTGACCTTATCGGCATATCTGCTGAGATGTTCTGGAATGCGTTTCTCGCGCATTTTCTCGGGGAATTGAAGCGCTTTGTATGATATAAAACGTGATTCGAGATCTCGAGTCAGTTATCAAACAATGATCAAGGAAAGGTGCTAAAAGATGTATCAAAGTGATACAACGAGGCTTTATAAGTAGATATTCTGAGATTTGACGTTGAAACATACCTGAAACTTTGGCAGAGTACCATCCCCAAGCATTCCGTTACACATAGGACGCGAATAACGACCAAAAAACTCTCTGATTAAGTAATTGACTAGCTGAGTCTGCGGCGGAGCGTTCTGGTTGTTCTGATTATCTAAGCTCGGCGTTCTGCGTCGTGACCGTCGTTCGCACCTTCGACGCGGTTTGTTAACATTCTTACGCTATGTCCAGATTTATGAAAATCTTTTGGTGGCGTGAATCAATACCCGAAGAGGTACGTAAACACCTTCACTTTGTCTTATATCTGCTATCTTCATTCATTTAGGAAACATCCGCAGACGATTGGAAAGCGGCTCTTGAAGCAAAGGAGGCAAGAATAAAACACTTTTGGGAATCAAAGAGAGGATGGTTCTTTGACAAGGGGTACACACTGTTCCGGTTTCAACAATTGAGACGCTCTTTACCGTTACTGGACACTCCTTCTCTGAACAGCGAATCAATTGAATACCCTTACGCGTTCTGTGGGGGCGATCCTCCATACTGGGATTGCCAGCCATTACAAGCCTATAACTCTGTAAAATCCTTCCTTTAAAAAAATAACGACAACATAATGTTGACTTATGATTTACTAGGAAAAAATATGTTTTGCTCAGGATGTGGAAGGTCGACATATAGCCATCAAGAAACTCAATAATACGGATGAAATTCACATTTATCGTCTTTTATGGGAAAAGAGAGGGCTGTTGGCTGAGAACTGTATACTCCCAATTCTAGATATTCTTGAATATGAAGGACAATGTTTCGCCGTCATGCCCCGGTAAGTAGACTATTTTCTAACCTCAACTCGGTTGATATACCAAAACCATTTAGATGGGGCGAACCTCCGTTCTTTTTGGATCCCCCCATCACGCTTGGACATGTTTTGCATTATATTCACTGCCTCTTGAAGGTGCGGCTGCCAGCGCAGCTCCTCGTTCGCCCGATTTATTGACATAGCCCAGGCCATCAGTTTTTTGCACTCAAATTTAGTTGTGCACCGTGTGAGCATCAATTATTTCACAATTAAACCTTCTAATAATCATAATAAAGGACTTGAAGGAAGGTAATACCCTTATTAACCATTTTGGAGCATTCTCTCGGGCTCGCGAAAATTCAATGCGACCAAAGCTTCGTACCGCAGGTCAATTAACATACGCCCTGTTTGACTTTGATTTGGCACTTATGCTTCCATCAACCGAATGCCGTTTGCCCGCAAGTCAGTCTTTCTATGTACTTTCGATAATGTTACCTTTTGATACGAGTCATGGCGAGTTGGATTATGATCCTTACAAGTTTGAAATGGGCTGCTTAGGCATAGTGCTTTGCCAAATGTTTCAAGTAAGCACATCTGTCAAAACCTTGAAGTCTATTTTCTCATCAAATTCGTTAGCATTGTATACCCGCGGTACCTGTCCTGGCGCCTTTTCTCGATCGTCTGATAACGGATAGATTGGAGTTACGTTTTACCGCGAAGGAAGCCCTGCAGTTTTTCGAAAAGATGCATGCGACACTCACTCCGGAACAACTCTCTCTCGAGGCCCCAATATATACCCTTCCCGGGTATCCTCATTGGGAGCCAGAAAAATATAACCGTTGGGAGGGTCTTCCTGACGAATTTGTACAAGAATGGGCGCGCTTCAGGGCACCAATACCATCTTTTCACACAAAACTCTTGCGTCGAATATGTCGTACGAATCTCGGTGGAGCCTTAGTTGTCTATATTAGACGTTTTTTCAAGTTTCTCGGCATTGGTACACATGTTCTTCTAAATTATTTTCGTATATCTCCCAAAATATAAAAGTACTTGAGATTCCGATAATATTCCGTGATTTCATGCTCACTCGTACAAGTTACCACTCCCGTAACCTCTTTAGGTGAAATGCGTCGGATATGTGTGCTTTATAGTAATATTTATTATGACCTATGACAGACAATATTATTTTTATTTTGTACTCGGACCCTTTCCTTTTGAACCAGTTTGCATCTCATAAGAACACAAAATTGGTTATTAGTCACTCACATTACATCCCTGAGATTTTGAAGAGATAACAGGGTTACGATCATATGTCAGCATTCTTGAATTCCTTCCCCCTGAATTCTCGAATTAGTCTTAGAAGTGCTCGGACCTAATCTAGGGTGAAAGGAGATTGCCTTCAGAGTGTTCTAAATGCAATGCACAACGTTTACTCTCTGTGGGACATTACGTTGCGCATGAGAAGAGCACGAGGGAACCTCATGTTTTTTTTTCAATTTGATGGACGCCCATCGGAACTCAATGGAAGGTTCCAGATGAAGGTTTCCAGTGCTGTTATAACGTATAGTCATACCTGTTCGGAAAATAACAGATGTACCCCCAAAGTTCGGGATCATGAAACTGTTATAAAAGAGTCAAATCTTCTATTTTTCTTTATCTCGTCGGGCTAGACCTCAACACCTCTGAATCCTTACAATGACGAGCACTGCAGACAACAACACAGGACCGCCATTCAACGTACGCTTCAAAGGAGATTTGCTCTTTTTTGTGTGGAACTTTAACCACTTACCCCTGACGCTTCTAGGTCGGTGACAAATTGAAACTTCTCTCTCCGGGGATGCTGGCCAAGGCTGATAGCAGTCGTCAAGTCCAGCAAAGGGTGACGTTGACAACAGAAGACGAGCTGATAGTGATGGCTCGAAGGGATATAAGAACCACCGTAACTATTTAGTTTATGCCCTCACCAGCTAGCTTAATATCGGATAATTTAGCCTTCAAAGACCGAAACATTGCCACCTCTCACCGCGGCGGGTGCGTCCTACAAGGTTTACGCCATTAGGAGAGTTCCTGAGCGTTATAACGCGGGAGTAATTGAGAAGGTCAAACATACCAATTTGTCGAATGATAAATTGCGAAGGGAACATGGTGATCCCTCCTCTTTGCCTCTCAAGGTTTGCTGTGTCCTTCAAATCTGATTTTCTTAATAAAAAAAACACGCTTTCCTAGGTAGGAGAGTGGGCTTATCTTCGAGTTCCTATTCAAAACTACCCAAATGGTGCTGAAGTATTTATAGATGGGCTCGGCAGTACTGCAGTAAACCCATACCGCTTTCTTTCAGAAACCAAAATCTCATGTATCCTTTTGTGCAGGGCTCTAAGGGAAATCCGTTTGGACCAGTGACCAGCGCTACACCGCTTAGGAACATCGTGTACGATGGTCAGGTGTATTTGACTAGAATGGCGGACGTCCAGTATATCCCAGATATATACATCAACCACAATCAGTTCCGTAAAGTATAAAGGAAAAGAATCGAATTATAACTTGTCTTTATTTGCTAGCTTTCATATATATAAATTTGTCATGTGATGAGAATTTCCAAGCGTTGCACTGTTTATTTATGTAAAAGTAGGAGTGATTAATGTCATGCCACAGAAACTATTTTCCATATTTCGTGGAAGTCTTTCAATATTAGAGAAGTAGGGGGGTGGGATATAGAATTACAGTAAAAGAAGATAAGCTTATAAGCCCATAGAGAAATCTTATCGTTGGAAGTGTTCACGAAGTTGATGAGAAATATAATATTAGTATTTCGTTTCGTATTCTTCTCCCCATAGCTTGAGGTATCCTGAATAAGTGATCTTTAGAGAAGAGAGTTATGCGGAGCGAGGGAAATTCAAGTGCAAAAAGTCTATAATTGCGAATAACGCCATTCACAGCCATGCCCAGAACACCGATCTAGGTTCGACTGACTTTTGATCTTTAATTATCTTCTCTATCCTGTTCTCAATGTTTTACCGCTATTCTGGCATGTTTGAATATGCCTTGGAAGCGTGGTCCAGTTGGAGGACTTCTTTGTTCCTTCCACTCGACCATTGAGTGGGAGCGATCCTTGGAACAGGGGAGACTGGAGGAAGGCATTTTTAAGAGAAATTGAAATACTGATTTTTCGGAAAGGATTGGGGTACTCCATGCCACTCTTGTAGTACATGCCTTCGCAGGGTGCAGAATCCCGGATAATCCTACGTGTTCTGTGGAGGCATTAGCTCGGGATACATCCTGCACAACGATCTCAAGGAAGTATAAGCCCAACTTAGGGGTGAACAGACATCAATAATTAGGATCATTCTTCCATCCATGCATGTATATTGTTGTACCTTGTCTTTTGTCTGCTAATCTGCTGCTAAATACACGCGATGTTATTAAGTTATTCCAACGGTGCCATCTAAGTTACATGCGGCTCATCCTCGAACTCTAACTCACTGTGGTTGTTACTCAATACTACTATACCTGGTAGAAGGTTAAATGTACTCACTTCAACAATAAAAAAATTCTCCGTATTCAAGAATATCGTGCTTTTGTGTAATAAATGTGGTAAACAGGTGCTCTTTTATTAAACTGTTTCCCATTGACAAACATAGTAAAACGATAAACTCCTCCTCTCATAGTCTTAAAGAATATGCAGTGCATACGCCATTCATTCCGTTATTGTGGTTTATTTTAGGTAGAAAGAATCCGGTCCGAATAAGATCTAAAAATGAATGTATAATGACCAAAGAAACTACCAAATTTGCATGGCAATTGGAAAAATTGCACTGTAAATACTTGAGCTATATTTTCAAACACTTTGGAGAGAAACGAAGATAATGTTGTGTGCGAAACCTGGCAAACCACCTAATAGCTATCAGAGATTGCTCGCCCCAAACCGAAAGGGTCAACCTCCACAAGAATTGAGTATATAAAGACGGTTTCGGTGCTCTGAAGTGCCCCCATTCTTGTATAAATTCATCTGGAAGACCCATCCATCGATCATACTTTTCCAGCTCCAATGGCAGATATTGGCCTGACAATATTGGTGTCAGGGTTTGCTCCCGGGTTATCCTTCCTTTTATTTATTTTCCATATTATTCACACTTGTTTGTCTCAGTTTCTATGTTATTCTACACTCCTTTAGAACCTAAAACCCATTTCCTTCCTTTCTACACCCTTCCGTGCGATCCGGGTATATGTCAACCTGGTCATGGTCACTATTTCACTTATTTCTTTATTCGCGCTTGTTACCCTCGGTTCTAATTCCTTTTCATCATTTTACATATGATCACTATTCATTTCCTTGTTCCCCCCTCCCCATTCCTTCTTATTTCGATATGCATCATCTCGATTCATCCAATCCCAGGTGCTAACCTCTCGGGTGACCTCAGGCTGGAGCCCCAAGGGTTTCAGTGATAAGACTCGATATGGCGATGAGCCTATTGATGCATATATAACCTTGTAGTGCCTAGCAGAGTTTCCCTAAGCTTGATCTCTTAGGAAAACCTCCAGCTAGGTGAGTATTGTATTTACATCGTTGATACTATACTTAGGAAAACCTCCTGCTAGTACTACCTACTCTGAGCAGTCACCCTAACAATTGGCATATCTGCTGAAAGTTGTTCTGGAGTGAGCTTTGCATGCATTTCTTTGAAGAATTGAAGTGCCTCATATGATGTGAAACATAGTTCTAGTTGATCAGTTATCAAACAATCAAGGAAAGGTGCTAAAAAATGTATCACAGGGATACAATGCTGAAAAGGCTTAATAGGTATTACAAGATCTGGTGTTGAAAATCACCTGAAACTTTTGGCAAAGTATTATCCCCAGGCAACCCATTTCAAATTTGTATGGATCATAATCCAGTTCTCCATGACTTGTGTCAAAAGGTAACAATAGGGGATATCACAGTGGCCATTTATTGGCTGTTTCTGTGGCTGTTTCTGAAGTTGTTTATGGAGCAGAAATGAGTGCAGAAATGAGCGAAATGGATAAAGAGCTGTTTCACCTCATTTCTTGCCCCTGTTTCTACAAGCTGTTTCTTGTTTGCAGTGTGCCATGGCCATTATCCCTGGCAAAACTAATTCTTTGGAAAACTCTGACAGACTCTCCAAGAGCTTTACAAAGTGATATATTGTAGATATATAGTAGTTCTACTGAATAAAAAAGTTGAAGATAAGATTTCAGCTGGAATGACTATTAGCTTTCACTCAATTGTCCTTTATCTAATTTTTATTTTTTTCAAAAGTCATAAGAACACAGTAACAATCCCATAGTGACATAGTACTAGTAAAAGGGGAGGAAGGGCACACAAAAATCACTTGTTGTGGGTCTGCCAAGGGATACCTAAAAACAGTAATTATTAAATATATACAATCTAGACCTACGATAGCCAGGTTGATCCATAGCTAAATATACAGAGTTGTGATCAAGTGAAACAGAGCAGAAACAATGAGAAATGGGGGATATCACAGTTCAGCACCTGTTTCTGCATCATTTTTGAAAGAAAAAAATGGAGCATAAATGGCCACAGAAACGGCCACTGTGATATCCCCTAATATTGAAAGAACATCAAAGGATCAAAACACAGGTAAACAACATTCAGTCAACAGGAGCATAAGTGATAGGTCAAAATTGAATAGCACATATGTTAGTTGGCCTGTAGCATGAAGTTCTGGTTGCATCAGATTTTTTTTATTGCAGCGGTATGCTCCAAAGTGGTTGACAAGTGTGTTGTCCTCTTTTAGATCCTATGTCATGAACAGACACACAATTATTCATGTGTGTCATGAACTGACACTCGACTCTACGTAAGAATCATGTAATCATTCATGATCGGATATATTGAAGCTTCCCCATACTCGTCTTCACTCACTAAACTCCATTTTAATCCTCAACACCCTCGATCCACCTTGATACCTTCAATACACCGATTCAACACCAATCCGATTGCCTCGGACTCCTTGGTATTTCCCACAGGAAATACTCTCACTCTGGTAACCCCTTGGGTTACCTACTCCATTCATTCCTTTCACTGATTACTAATGATTGTAACAATGTTAACATATCACATGTATAGCCTGAGTCCAGATGTATATAAACCTTCATGTAATTACATTGTAGACTCAGTTTTGATATCGACCTCAGTTGATATCTAATAAACAAACCTTTATCTGTTCTTTGTCGTTGCTTTATATCTTTCTTCTGACTTTAGTTGTTGTTGTCTTGACCTTGACGGTCTCGATTGTCAACAACACTAAGTCATCTTTCTCTTTATCTTAAACCTTTACTTTGGTTGATAACCTCAACTTACGTTGTTCATGTTGTTGACTACTATAGTCAACATTGTCACCATTAAATTGGGGACATCCACGAAGTCTAGATAGAGGGCACAGCACATAAGCTGAGGCCATGTCCCTGACTCAGTCGAACTTCCAATCAATAATCTCAAAAGAGTTATTGATTGCAAGATCAACTACAAACCTAAGGTATCAGACCTTGACAAGTGCCCCCATTCCTTCAAAAATTCATCAGGTAGACCTTCCCATCAATCATACTTTCCCAGCTCCCACAGAGGATATGTTGAATTGGTATCTATTGGAGACTCAAGTAAAAATTGCTCTGAAGAGAGCTTCACATGCATCTGATCAAAAAACTGCAGTGCTTCCTTCATGGTGAAATGTGATTCTAGTTTATCAGTTATCAAACAATCAAAAAGGGGCACAAGAAAATGGACTGTGGGAATACAATACTAGTAAATAACATCAGAATGTGAATTAACAGATACCAGACAACTTTACCTGGAACATCTGACAAAGCATAATCCCTAAACAACCCATTTCAAATTTGTAAGGGTCATAATCTAGTTCTCTGTGACTTGTGTCAAAGGGTATCATTACCAACATCACATAGAAGGAAATGCTTGAGGGTAAATGACATTCAGTCGAGGGAAGCATGAGTGCTAAATCAAAGTCAAACAAAGAATATGTTAATTGGCCAGTGGAATGGAGTTTTAGACACATTTCATTTTGACAATTACAATTTGCTCTGAAGTGATTGATGAGGGGATTGTCCTCTTTCAGATCCTTTATTGATGTCAACAAAATGAATACAATAATAAGATATTATGTAATAATTCACTCACATGGTGTGCAATTGAGTTTGAGTGCAAAAAGTGAATGGCCTAGAAGTTGATGAAAGTAGTGTTAGTAATCACAGAAGCGATATTCCATTGTATATGTATTTACCAAGATCAGCATCAACTGCTAAGTGTTTGAACAGGGTATCTATAATACTCGAAGTTCCAGTCTCAGAATTTCAACGGAAGTTCTATCAGTAATCATAATCTTCTCAGAGAAGTGGAGTTATGTTGAGAATCACACCTTCAAAAGGCAATGAATATAATGTAAAACATCACTGACAGAGGCACCATCTGAGAAAATTGGGTCTTCGACCCATCTAAGTGGATGAGTATGCTATCTTAGAAATGATTCGAGGGGTGACCCTACTTACTGAGGGGTGACAACAAAATGAAATTCTTTATATTCAAGAATCTCAATTATAGGAAGTATGACATTCTCAACTAACAGTTCTTGCTTTTCCAATAAAAAGCAATAAATACAAGTCTCATCCTCGTTGCTGAGTTTTTTGATAGATACATGTTGACCTTGTATGTCCTGAGCAAAATATACTTTCTCCTAGTATAGTAAGTTGACTTCATGGGTTCATAAGAATAATAATAGTACTCATGGAGTTATAAGTTTCTAAGAACCCAGAGTCCCAATATGGAGGATTTCCCCCACAGAACGCATAAGGATATTCAAATGATTCTGAATTCAAGGAGGGTGTGTCTGATAATGGAACAGAGGCCTGCATTCTTTCAAACTTGAATAGTGTGTATCCTCTTTCAGAAAACCAATCTCTCTTCAATTCTCAAAAACCTTTTACTTCTGCCTCCTCTGCTTCAAGAGCTGCTTTCCAGTTGTCTTCCAACAGTGTTTCCTACAGAAATACAAATGAAATTATGTCAAAATAAAATCTTTGATGTATGGCTTCTATCATCATGGAATTTTATCTCCATATAATTTCCATAAAGCTGAACATGGCAAAGACATGTCAAGTAATCAAAGGCAATGGATTACTTAATAGGTGCTTCTGTTTTTGGCTGTTGTTCGTGTCCTCAATGTGTTTTTCAATCTCCTGCTCCATGTCATGGGTAAATGGAGACAAAAATCAACAGATAAAGAAGTATGTGATTATATTTGCCTGCTTCTCTTATCTTTAATTCATTTTCAACATAGGAAATACCCATAGTTCACGAGTCACCATCTGTTGCTGAAGTTGAGGAGACTGAAGCAAAACATTTATGGGGGCCACTGAGAACTTGGTTTCTTGAGTAGGGGTATACGCTCTTTGAATTAGGGAAGTTAAGACACTTGTTTCCTTTATTGGACACACCTTCTCAAGACATCGAAAAGTTCAATTACCTGTACACTTTCTGTGGAGGCGATCCCCTATAGCTGAAATTGTTGGCCGCTGAGCCATTAGAAGCATATTACTCTGTAAGTAAGACATCATAATCGTCTTGAAAGTTGGTGTCAATTGTTGTATGATAGGACAAAGTGTGCTTTGCTCAGGATGCACAAGATCGACATGTAGCTATAAAGAAACTCAGTAACACCAAAGAAACTTGTATTCATCAATTTTTACTTGGAAAAAGGAGCTACTGGCCAAAAACTGTATACTTCCAATTCTTAAAATTATTGAACACAAGGGAAATTGTTTTGCTGTTATGCCATGGTGGGTTAGATAGTGCTTTGGAAATTGCTGCTGTTAATATATATAATCTTTTTAGATGGGGTGATAACCCATTTTTTCCAGATAATGGGTCAATTGGGAATATGTTACATTATATTCATTGTCTTCTAAAGGTAATGTATTATGGGACTTTGTTTTGATGAACAGTGTTTATTGGTGGTTTGATAGGTCATCCACTTCTTACACTTGAATTCAATCATTCACCATGTATGTAAAATATAAGAAGTCAATCTGTATGATTTACCAGTACTAAATGATTTCATTTAGGATGTCAAGGTCTGATACCTTAGGTTTGTAGTTGATCTTGCAATCAATAACTCTTTTGAGATTATTGATTGGAAGTTCGACTGAGTTGGGGATGTGGCCTCAGCTTATATGCTGTGCCCTCTTCCTAGACCCCGAGTGTATGTCCCCAATTTAATGGTGACAATGCCAACTATAGTAGTCAACAATAGAATCAGACGAAGTCGAGGTCAACGACTACAGTAGGAGTAAGATTGAGAGATGTAACTTAGTGTTGACGATGAGCAAGACCATCAAGGTTGAGTTGATGACAGCTGAGGTCAGAGATAGATTAACAAGAGACAAAGAAGAACAGATAATAGTTTGTTTATTAGATATCGACCAAGGTTGATATCAAAACTGAGTCTACATTGTATTTACATGAGGGTTTATATACATGTGAGACTCAGGTATAACATGTGATTCGTGATATCATTAATATCATGAGTAATTGGTGAAACAAATGAATGGAGAAGGTAACCCAGGGGGTTACTGGAATGAAAGTATTTCCTGTGGGAAATACCAAGGAGTCCAAGGCAATTGAATCAGTGTTGAGTCAATAAATTGAAGGTGTTGAAGTGGATTGAGGGTGTCAAAGCATAGTAATGTAATATAATGAGTGAAGACAAGTATGGGGAAACTTCGATATATCTGATAATGAATGATTATGTGTTACATACAAATGATCATGTGTCTGTTCATGACAGCACTTTATGGCACTAAAGCCATCCCTTTGTACAGGACTTCTGCACAGATTATGTTGGAGGCCCTGGGGTGAACAGACCATGATTGTCAGGGTTTGCTCCCAGTGTAACACCTTCTACAAATTTTTCAATTATTTTTACCTTTTTTCATTTATTCCCTGAAAACTAAAATACTTAAAAACACAATTAGATCCTCCTTCACTCATCCCTTCTACTTTTCCCCTTTTCCTTCCCCTCATGTTCTGGGAACATGACCCCTATGATCAAGATGACATTGACTGAGAGTTTCACCCCAACCATCTTCTTCCCTCACCCTCCCCTCTATCCTTGATGGGAGATGAAATAGAATATGATGCCCCTTACCCCATTCCTAAGGATTCTGACTTCATTCCCCTTAATCTATATCTGACTCACCCCAACTACCATCCATTTCAAACAGAACTCCAATTATACATTATACATTATACATTGATCTCGGTGAGAAGTATGAAATTAGGATAAGCCCCACATCCACATGGCCAGTCCCAACCCCCATGGAAACTTACCTTATGGAGTTAGAAGACTTAGGAATACCAGATTTGGGTTTGGGTTTGGGTGAAGTCCTGCACTACGCTAAACCCATTGTAACCCAAGGTTTTCAAGGAATCTTCATTATCAGAAATATCTACAGCCTACAGAAATGTTGCCCTTACACCCCCATCAGAATCACAAGGGTGATTGCATACCAAAGGTGTGGATCCCAATTTATTCACATAGCTTTTAATGTTCCCTCTTCGGCATTCTGGACCCTCAGTGACTTGCATAGCTACTTCCAAAAACGAGCTCAGCTGTTGGAACTCTAAAGGGCTCATATATCTAACAACCTCCAGAAACCCTACATCACCCATCAAACCTCCACACTGCCATCTCGCTTACAGCTCTTTCTAAAATGTAAGACATTTGCTAATCTAGAAGCAAAAAAAGAGAACTGCTGCCATTCTCTCAAATCTCATTCAAATAACTTGAAATTTTGAATATGGACTTATGTATCATATATCTAGTGCATGCAATAAAATTTATAAAAAATGTTTTGTTTTTTATTTTTTTATTTTTTTGACAAAAATATTTTTGAAAGATTTTTTTAAAAATTTTATTGTGTGCACTAGATACACAATAGATAAGTCTGCATTCAAAATTTCAAGTCACTTGAATAAAATTTGAGGGAATGACAGCAGTTTTCCTTTTTGCTTCTGGATTAGCAAATGCCTTACATTTTAGAAAGAGCTGTAACCTCCCAAAAACAGAAATGTTCTCTTTTAACATAACATCACAAACTATTTCTACTAATTCTACTTCTTCTTCTTCCTATACCTCCTGATTTTGCTATCAACCTTCATTTGATTCAGATACAGATGATCAAGCCCCCACTCACCCTTCTACTCCTCTCCCTTCTTCTACTATTGAAGATTTTGAAACAGAAGTTCATGTGTATCAAAGCTCAAGTAGCCAACTCCCAATCAATCCTGACACCCTATGGCCTCAATACCCACTCATGTCCAAAGACGTATCAACTAGAAGTATGGTTTCGAATCTCGGTCTCCCTGAAACAATCAAGTATGGAGATACCATCATGTTGAAAGGTTTTGAGGGGCAGTATCACATTAATCACTTCTTCACTATATCACGCTGTGCCCCTCCCTATCAAGCCATTCGGATCATCGCAACAGCAAGTCTAGGATTCACCTTTGAATATGTTGGTTTCAATGTGCCTTACGAACATGTGCTACTATACTCCTCTCTTCCTCATTATACCCATTATGTCTTCATCCCCTTTGAAGAACTTTTCCTTATGCCACCTCATCAATATCCAGAAGACCATTTCTATTCCTTCTTCCCTGTGCCAACCCCACTCCCCACGCCACCAATAAACAAAGTGCTCTGAAAAATCTGATCCTATGCCATCAGAGTGCTCAAGGGAAAGAATTCGAGTCTGGCTGAAGAAAAGAGTCTAGAAGAAGGGCTGAGAAAGTCTCAGAATCATTTGGTAGTTGGATGGTAACATTGTGAGAATATCTTTTAATTAAACTTCCTTTCATTCTTCATCTATGAGTCCTTCTATCTTTCCCTCCCTCTTGTACTAAGTTGTTCACCATTTTTCTTCATCTTGTTCACCTAGTTACCCCCATCATATTCCTCTCTGTTTCCCAAAAGCCGAAAAACCCACTTTAAAAATATTCCTTCTATTTAAAATTAGTCAACTCTCAAATTTGTATAAAAACCCTCATTGTAGTTAGAATAAAAAAAAAAGTTTTACCAATCCCTCTAAAGTGTGGGATAAGCTACAGTTTCTAAAGTGTTTTCTAATGTCTAAGTCTTTTCCACTATTAGCGAAGTGCTAATAGTTGGTCTGTTCCTAACAGTTTCTAACATCAAGTTGATTTCTATCGTCAAGTTGGTTTCTAACATCCTCCTCATCCTATTCTCTCTACCCCCATTTACATCTGTTATGATCAACATACAAATTTCCCCTTTTTACACCTTCCATCCCTTCTCTGTATTTCTGTGGCAAAGCTCGACTTATTAAGAACCAAGGCCTCTTTAAACAAAATATCATTTGTATATACTGAACAGGTTTCTAGTTTAGTATACAACACCATGATCACATATTCCTAAAGGCACTACTCCTTTAACCTTTTAGGTAAATTGCATTGGATACATACAACTTAAAACAGTAATTATGGCATAAAATATTATCTTCATTTTCCCACCCAGAGTTTCCCATTTAAACCAATTTGTACCTCAATAGAACACAGCCCAATCCAAATGGTCCAAATCAAGGTTAGACAATCACATTGCATCCCTGAGATTTGCAAAGATAACAGGGATCATTATGTACTTATGTCAGTATTCTTGAATTCCTCTTCCCCTGAATTCTTATAACTTTAAACAGTGATCGAACCTAATCTACAATGGAAAGAGATTACCTTCTGTCATAAATGGGATGCACAACATTCACCATCTGCAGGGACATCATCTTGTGAATGAAAAGATCATGAGGGAACCTCATGTCTCCTTCTAATTTGATTATCGTAAGTCAATGGAAGGTTCTAGAGGAAGAGCTCCCCCAGTATTAGCTGTTGTAATGTACAGCCATGGCATGTGTTACGACCCGAGGTTCTGTGGTCATAAGGTTTGGGTAAAAAGGTTCACAAGGCAGGACTTGGCTTCAACTTATGTGTTGTGCCCTCTTGATATGCTTGTCCTGAATTTGGACAGAGGTTCGGGATAGGTTCGGACAAGAGAAGAATTCAGACATGAGAAAGGAAGTCAAGAAGTTGATTCGATTTCAGAACCGAAGAACTATGTACATGATGTGGGTTTATATATCTAGTGGATGTAGTTAGTCAGCCCATTGACATTGTGGGTGTAAACTATACTAATAAGGTAAAGTACAGGGGTGAAGTGTAAGCGAGGTTATGCGAGGTTGATAAGTGGAAGGAGTCATATGGTTCATAGGTATGGATTACTAAAGGTTCACATATAGTTCACATAGGTTTTGTTCATAAGTTCGGGGTTCAGAAAGGCATGTGGAGTTCAGTTCGCGAGGTTGATACTGAGGTTTACTTAGTTCAGATGGTTCGTGTAGCATAACAGTATCCCTTGTCTAGGACCGCGTCTCGCGGTCTAGACTGGTCAGGGTCCTCGCTTCTGAGTTTGAATTGGGAATGTATATAGTTAGGGTCATTTGGACTTGTAAATTTTGAAATTTTCACCCCCAACAATGTTACTTCACCCACCCTCAAGAATTAAAATAATGTCTGTCCAAGTTTGCCAGATTACCCCCAATCCTGAATTCCCTGAGGTTGTGGTACCAACAGTACCTTTTGACAATATGTATGACAAGTTCACAGTGATTTACGCGAAGCGAATCGAAGCAGCTCGCAAGGAGCGTGACATGATGAGGGAAGCCGAGGAGGAGGAAAAAGGAGAGCTGAAGAGGAGGCTCAGAAGAAAGCTGAAGCAGAAGCTCGGAGAATAGCCGAGGAAGAGGCTTGGAGAATTGCCGAGGCTGAAGCGAAATGAGTTGAGGAGGAAGCTTGGAGGAAAGCTGCCATTGAAGTGGCTGCAAAGAGGGCAGAGGAAGAACGTGCGAGGAGAGAGGCAGAAGTTCGGGACAGGGAAGAGACGGCAGATGTAGTGTGTGCAGTTTGCGAAGGATTTGCTGGTAGATCACTGACCGAGATTGAACATCGCGTTCAGGAAATGACCAAGGCTGCAAAGGAACAACAGTGCCACATGGAGGAACATGAGAGAGACAAGAGAGAAGATCAGAGAAAAGGGAAGGGAAAACAAAAGGAAACTGTGAGTACAAATTAAGGTTCAGGAAAGTAACTAATAGTTCGGAAGACTGGTTCGCCACCACCAAAACAACGTCCAGGGGTCATTACCTTGGACATAAATAATATGTCTGGCATCGCTCTTCCTGAGGAAGAATGATGTGTGCCTTGCAGCAAGGGAAAGGGGTGGTTGTGTAAGGTCAATGATGAACACGAACCGCAGACGAAGTGCAACACTTGTTCAGTGAGGAAGGTTCAGTGTTCTTGGGGAGCGAAGGAAGGTGTGAGAAAACAGAAGAGGATGGAGGATGAAGTTGTTGACTCCAAGGCTGACAAGAATGTTGCTGGTCCTTCAACAAAGAAAGTGAGGATAGAACCAGTTCAGGGTGTTGGTTCGGAATCAGTTCGGGGAGTCAGTTCGGAAATTGTGCAGGTGCTTCAGGAGATTCTGAAGTCGAGCAGAGAGAGGGAGGAGATTGCAAGGGGTACACAAGAGGTGTTGGTGGAAACTGCGAAAGGTATACTTCGCCTAGCAGCTGCAATGGAGAGGCAAGTGGGGCTTCGGTACAATCGGGAGACCGATACCCATATTGTCATTTCAGATGACGAGTCTGAAGAAGGTTCGGATGACAGTTCGGAGAAGAAAAACAAAGGGAAGGGTAAAGCGAAGGATGTCTTTGGGGATGAGACATTACAGTAGATTTGTACAAGTAACTAGTAATAATAAAATGTTTTGTATATTTTTTAAAGTTTTGTGTGTGAAGTGAAGCGGGTTGGGAAAAGGAAGAGCTTAAGAAAAGTAAGGAATATCAGAAACTAAGAAGAGGGTTTGGGGGTTCGGAAATAAGTAGGATCGGGTCCAGGTTTGTCGGGATATTTCTTGTGAAAGGTCACAACTGCTTGGTGAGCATTCGCAACGTCGGCAGCATTGACCCATGAGTATTCTTCATCAGTGCCTTTGTAACCCATCCACCGAACATAGTACAGCAGTTGGATATGGCATCGGCGATCTTTCTTGGAGTCCAAAATTTCAGCTACTTCGTATTCCAGAGTACCATTGATTTCCACAGGTGGAGGGATCGGTTGTTCGCAGTTTGGGATTGAGTTCGGTACTTGGGGTTCGAGCATTGAAACATGGAAGACAGGATGTATGGCTCGCATGTGGTTCGGTGACTTTAGTGTAAATGATAGACTGCCTGGTTGGGCAATTACTTCATATGGTCCGAGGTATTTTTCAGCGAGCTTTTTAGAAGGTCGGGTTGTTGATATAAACTTCACTTTGACGAAGGCTTTGGATCCAATTTGAATATCAGGTGCAGGGGCACGTCTTGCATCACCAGAGACTTGGTAATGCTTTTGAGCTTCGGCAATATGTTTCTTCAATTCTTCATGGAGTTCATCTAGGTCGGCAACAAAAGTTCAGGCATCGCTAGATGTAAGTTTGTGGTCTAAGTGTGTTGTGAGGTTTGGGTGGTATCCTTTGTTGGCGAAGAAGGGAGAGATGCCAGTTGTTGCAGACAGAGAATTATTAAATGCAAACTCAGCCAGAGGCAAGAGATCAGACTAATTGTCTTGTTGATAGTTGCAGTATGTTTGGATGTATTGTTCCAGAGTTTGGTTAGTTCGCTCGGTTTGACCGTCACCTTCTGGGTGGTATCCTGAAGTGAAATGGAGTTTCATGTTCAGAGCTGTTCCTAAAGACCTAAAGAATTTAGAAACAAACTTGGAACCTCAGTCAGAAGTAACGTGGCTCGGAATACCATGTTTTGAGAACACATGCATAACGAATAACTTCGCTAGTTCAGGTGCATTGATTGTTTGGTGTGTTGGAATGAATATTGCTTGCTTGGAGAGTTGGTTGACAATAACGAGGATGTCAGTGAAACCATTAGAAACAGGGAGTTGTTCGATAAAGTCCATACTAATAGAATTCCAAGGTTTGTCTGGTATCGGAAGTTGTTTGAGGAATCCATAAGGCTTGTGTCTTTGACTTTTACTTCACATGCACGTAGTACATGATTTGATGAAGTCAGTCACAAAAGTTCGCAGGTCAGGCCAAGAATAATCACGTCATACAAGTTGGAGTGTTTTATTTTGGCCAAAGTGGCCAGAGAGAATGTGATCATGTTTATGTTGAAGGACGAAGTTGAAGGTCATTATAGTTTGGTACGAAGATTTTACCATCATACTTAAGTAAACCATCTTCGCTCTTTGTCCAGCGAGGTTTGGAAGGTTTGGAATTAAGGATATTAGCAGAAGTAGGGTTGGAAGGTAGGGCATCATGAATATCTTTATGGAGTTGGTTGATATCCATGATGTTTGCACTTCGGAGAATGATTGGTGCGAGGTATGTAGCTCTAAGGGACGAAGCCATTTGTTCTTGGGAAAATACAGGTTTGAAGTTCTGTGGATTTACTGAGGCGTAGTCGCTACTCCCCTCTTTACAGTAGACGTCCCAATGTCTTGTTAAGGTGTCAGGTTTAGCTCCTTGGCAACCTGGTCTAAAGCGAATCAATAAATTGAATTGTGAGAGATATTCGGACCAGTGAGCTTGACGTCTGGTGAGTAGCTTAGTGGAAGCAAAATATTCGAGGTTCTTGTGATCGGTAATGACATCAATTGGTGTTTCTGAACCTTCGAGATAGTGGCGCCAACATTTAAAAGCTTCAAAGATAGCAAGGAGCTTTTTGTCATGGACATCATAATTGAGTTTGGGGCCGGTGAAAGTTCAGGAGTGGAATGCAATCGGGTGCAAATCACCATTTATGTGAGTAGATAGTATTGCAGCGAGGGCATAGTCTGAAGCATCAGTCTCTACCACCAAAGGTGCATCAGGTATCCAATGTGTGAGAATGGGTGCCAAAGTGAAGGCTCGCTTGAGAGAGTTGAACAAGGCTTGACAGTCTTCAGTCCAATTCCATGAAGTACCTTTGCAAGTCAATCTAGTAAGCGGAACTGTGATTTTAGAGTAGTCATAGATGAATCGTCTATAAAAGTTCGCGAAGCCAAGGAAAGATTGAATGTCTTTTACTTTGCAAGGTGTAGGCCAATCCAAAATAGTTTGTATTTTTGAGGTATCCATAGAGAGACCATCAGAGTTGATAACAAAGCCAAGGAACTCGACTTGATCTTTGTGGAAAGTACACTTCTTTGCGGATGTGAAGAGGCCGTGTTTCGAAGTCGGCAAAGTACTTCCTTGACGTGCTTCCTATGATCTTCCATATTTTCGAATAGATTAAAATGTCATCAATATATACTACAACACAAACATCTAACAGATCGGAGAAGATGTCATTGACGAAACATTGGAAAGTGGTGTCATATACTAAACTAGGATCCTGTTCAGTATATACAATCAATATTTGATTATAGAGGCCTTGGTTCTAAATAAGTTGAGCTTTGCCACAGAAATACAGAGAAGGGGGTGGAAGGTGTTAGAAGGGAAAATTGGTATGTTTTAATCGTAACAGATGTAAGGGGTAGAAAGAGAATAGTTCTGATGTTAGAAACCGACTTGATGTTAGAAACTGTTTGATGATAGAAACCACTTGACGTTAGAAACTGTTTGACGTTAGAAAACAACTTGACGTTAGAAACTGCTATCAGCACTTCGCTAATAGTGGAAAAGATTTAGATGTTAGAAACACTTTAGAGACTTAAGCTTATCCCGCACTTTAGAGGGATTGGTAAAACTTCCTCTTATTTTAACTACTACGAGAGTTTTTATACAAAGTTTAGTAATTATTATTTATTTAAATGAAGAAAATATTTTTAGAGGTTGTCAAATTTTTATGAAAGGAGAAATATGGTAAAAGGGGTGAAAATGGGTAACTGTTGTACAATAGAGAGAGGCAAATGGAAGGACTCATAGATGGAGGACAAAAGAATGTTCAATTAAGGAAATACTCTCACGATGTTACCACTCAACTACCAAGTGATTCTGGAACTTTCTCAGCCCTTCTTCTAGATGCTTTTCTTCAGCCAGACTCTGATTCTTTCCCTTGAGCACTCTGATGGCGTAGGATCTGATTTTTCAGAGTACCTTGTTTATTGGTGGCATGGGTAGTGGGGTTGGCGCAGGGAAGGAAGAGTAGAAATGGTCTTCTGGATATAGACAGGGTGGCGTGAAGAAAACTTCTTCAAAGGGGATGAAGATGTAACAAGAATGATAGGGAAGGGAGGAGTATGGTAGTACGCGTTCATAGGGCACATCAAACCCAATGTGCTCAAAGGTGATTCCTAGACTAGCAGTTGCAATGATTCGAATAATTTGGTAAGGAGGAGTGCAGCATGAAACAGTAAAGTAATGGTTAATGTGATATTGCCCCTCAAAACCTTTTATCGAGATGGCATCTCCATACTTAATGGTTTTGGGGAGATCAAGATCCGAAATCTTACTTCTAGTTGATACATCCTTGGACATGAGTGGGTACTGAGGCCATAGGGTGTCGGGATTGATTGGGAGTTGACTACTTGAGCTTCAATATACACAAACTTCCATTTCAAGGTCTTCAATAGGAGAAGGGAGAGGAGTAGTAGGGCGAGTAGTGGGAACTTGATCATCTGTTTCCGAATCAGGTGGAGGTTGGTAGTGGAATTGGGAGGTATAGGAAGAAGAGGATCTGGAATTAGTTGAAATGTTTTGGGTGGTTATGTTAAAAGAGAACATTGTCTGAGTTTCGGGAGGTTGAGGCGAGATGGCGGTGTGAGGTTTTGATGGGTGATGTAGGTTTCTGGAGGTTGTTAAATATATGAGTCCCTTAGAGCTCCGACAGCTGGATTTGTTTTCAGGGGTAGTCTTCCATGTCGCTAAAGGTCCAAAATGCTGTAGAGGGAACATTAAAGGCAACATGAATGAATTGAGGTCCATATTTTTGGTGCGTGATCACCCTAGTGATTCCGACAGGGGTGTAAGGGCAATGTTTCTTTAGGCTGTAACTATTTCCGATAATGAAGGTTCCTTGAAATCCTCGGATTACAATAGGTCTGGCGTGGTGCAGGGTTTCCATTATCTCCAAGTCTTCTAGATCCTTATGGTAAGTCTTCGTGGGAGTCGGGGCTGGCCATGTGGTAGTGGGACTTATCCTAATATCAAGCTTTTCTCCGAGATCGACATATAATCAGAGTTCCATTTGGAATGGATGATAGCTGGGTTGAGTTGGATATAGGATGGGAGGGAAGTCAGAGTCTTTGGGAATGGGATAAGGGGAGTCATATTTTGTTTCGTCCTTCGACGAGTATGTAGGGGAGGGTGAAGGGAGAAGGTGGTCAGGATGAAACTCTTGATCAATGATATCATCTCTATCGTAGGGGTCATGTTCCCAGAACATGAGGGAAGAAGGAAAAGGGTAAAGGGGATGGAAGAATGAAAATCCAATTATGTTTTTTATGTGTTTTTAGATTTTAAAAAATATGAGGAAAAATGGTGGAAATAATCGAAAATTTTTGGGAAGGTGTTACAGCAGCAGGTGCATTGGTTAGGCTGAAGGGCATAACCAACCATTCAAACGAACCATAACGGGTTCAGAAAGCAGTTTTCCATTCATCACCTTCAGCAATGCAAACCAAGTGGAATGCATGTTGAAGATCAATTTTAGTATATAGGCAAGCTTTGTTCGGGGCATCTAGGAGGTCGGAGATGAGAGGTAAGGGGTACCGATCTTTCTTACTGATCTTGTTAAGACCACGAAAGTCGACACAGAGTCGTAGTGAACCATCTTTCTTGCAAATGAAGAGGACTGGAGCACTGTGAGGAGAATGTGAAGGACGAATGAAACCGATGGCAAGGTGTTCATCCAGAAAGACGCGAAGTGCTTCAAGTTCAGTTGCTGAAAGAGAGTAAATAGGACCGAGAGGTGGCGAAGTGCCATCTTCAAGAGTAATCTTGAGGTCATATTCACGATGCAGGGCTAATGTATCTGCACGTTGCTTAGAGACAACATTGGCGAACTCATGATATTCTTCGGGAACACCAGAGATGTCGGTCTTATCTGTTTTAGCAGATCGTGCGAGGAGTTCGGATTGTTCAGAGGTGGCAAGGTTCAGCTGAAAGGCAACTGAGCCTTCTAACTTACAAGCACAGTTAAATGCTGCAGCATTAATGAAAGCAATGTTGGGCTTAGCAGCCTGTGACAGGTTCAGAGGAGTGTGTTCCTTAGCAAGCGAGGCTGTGCGAAGGTTAGTCGACTTCAGAGATAAATCTTCTTGAGCGAGGTCACGGAATTTTATACTGTTCAATCTCCAATCAATCAACGGATTGTAGCGGAGGAGCCAGTCTAGTCCAAGGACTACCGAGCAAGTTGATTCCAGAGGTGTCACGTAGTATTTTAAAGTTAATACTTCGCTGGTCGGAAAACAGGTTGGAATTTTAATTATTTCGGAGATATAGTTGTTAACAGTACCATCAATTAAAGTTAAGGGGATCGGAGATACAGGTTCAGTAACTATTCTGTGTTTCCTAACAAAAGTTGTATCGGTGAAACAGTGAGAAGAACCAGAGTCTATCAATCCACGAAAAGGGTTGGGAATTAGGTCAGAAGTCAGAGTAGTGATGAAAGAGAGAGAATCATGAAGAGTGGATGCATTGAGGTGAAGGATAGTTATGTCCCGACTGAGGCCAACACAGCCCTCAGGTCGAGAAGCTGAATGGCTGCGAGCTAATTTTTTGTTCCCAAGGTGGAAGCCTTGGGAGCTCGTGGTGGCTGCGCGAGCTTTGGATTTGTCACCTTGGGACAGTCCTTTACCAGGTGTCCTTTGGTACCGTAAAGAAGACAGAGTCCTTCTTTGACACAACATTTGCGTTCGGTAGATGTGAGTCTACCATCGGGACCAAGGTGTTCAGGTTTTGCTCCCGAAGTGGAAGTAGTAGTTGTTTTGTTGTTTGCGACATTGGCTTTATCATTCTTCAGTTGCTTTTTATTGTTATTGTTGTTGTTGTTGTTCGAAGTTGTAGTTGTTGGAATATGACAGTACAACTCTCAGTATGTAATTAAGTGCCCAGAAGCGCTGTAGATAGGCCTGGGGTGTGGGAGAGTGCTCTTTATACAGAGCACTCACCACTGTACCCAGGTATGTTGTCATTATTTAGATTTATGTATATATAGAGCACTCACCACTGTACCCAGGTATTGTTGTTTGGTGTAATAGAAGCCACATTATCTGTCTGCTTTAAAAGGTTATGGGCCCCGGGTGTTGAATCATTATCAGCATACATTCAACATCTTCCTGCTGCGTCTATATCACACCATTCATCAGTATTTGCACCCATCCACCCTCAGAACAAGTTTTCACATCCATCTCATCACCAATTCATTGGAGTCATCTGTCCTATTCGTCAAACACTCTCTACACCCCCTTACACCTTGCCCTGACATTATAGTACTCCCCTGCACTCCTTCCTTCGTTCTGATCAGTTCTGTGCATTCTTGGGTTCATATACAACTTCATTTGATATACATTTTTCGTGTTTTTGTCTCCCAACGTCTCCCCAATCGTCCTATACTTCTGCCACGTCACCCGGAGATACATCCCCATGCATACTACCTTGCCCAAACACGTCAGCCCGTCTCTATCAGTTCTTCTTACGCTGTTCTTCAAGTATCAAGTCTCATAACTTGGCAGAAAGCATATATTGGGTTATTGTTGGTCAACCCAGTGTTATCACCCTGAAATCATCTTGGACAACTCCCTATCACTGTCCGAAGATAGATAACACTTCTATCTATCATCTGTGAACGTTTCAGCCCATCGGTATTACTTCTCCGTTTACACAGTTGTGTTTGTTGTTGAGAGTGTACTCTTGCCTGTTTGTTCCATTTGTTTGAATCACCTCTGGTGCATTCAAATCTCTCTCCTCTTCTCTCTCTCTTTTCCTGCTCGTTTCTGGACCTCCCTTCCTTCCCTTTCGACCTCATTTTGGCTGCTCACTCATTGTTGGGCAGGAGCAAGGTTGGATAGATCAAGCTTATAAACTGTGAAGTGCGCCTGCACGGCCTTAGTCCACTGTTGCCTAGTACCTCTCTCAGTTTGCGGTGCAAGCAGCTTAACTTGGTTTAAATTCATTGGGTTACGGTTCAGTGAATACTCCAGGTCATATATAAGCATTTAGTCTTTGCACTGTCTACGGCGAATTCTCCAATTGTGCATCTTTGTTTGGTTTTGAGTGGAGACTTGGCTAGGTCTCATCTGAGCATCTCCCTTCACGTTTCGTTTCATACTCATATTCATATCATATTCCCTTGGTTTCTGGCTCTACTCCCCCTCTCTTTTCATCCTCATGACCTCTTTATCCTCTAAATCCCTTGTTGTGTTAGAGGAGGGCACTTTTGATGAATGGAGACATGACATTCGTGCAGTTATGCTGGGTGAAGGTTATTTGCAGATTTTGGATGGAAAAGAGTCTCCTCCTGATGCTGGTGATGCACACAAGGAGTACACTATTCGTTCAAATAGGGCAGCTGCAATAATCCTCAGATCACTTTCTTCCAGTGTCCGTCATTCGGTCACTGAAAGTGATTCACCTGCTGTGATGTATGACAAAATTGTCAAGGCTCACAACGAACAGCTTCCTGCCAATCGATTTCACACCATGAACGAGTTATTCAACATGCGTAAAGATCCTGATGAGTCTTTACAATCCGTGTTAGCTCGGGTGAACAAATCCATGTCTTTTCTCAAAAGTTTGCGTCCCTCTGAGTACACATTGGACATTATGGATGATGAATTGATGGCACTCACTTTGCTTCGTTCCCTTCCTGACTCTGATAATGTTTGGAGTTCGGCTCTCTTTTCTAAAGAGAAACTCTCTTACACTGATGTCAAGGCCGTGTTCAACACTCAGTCAAATCTCTTTCACTCGAGTAATGAATCTGCAGCCAAGGCATCCCTTCCCCCTCTTCCAATCCCCAATCTTTGTCATTTGCTTCTAAGAAAGACCTTGTGTGCAAATTCTGTGATGCAACAGGTCATTCTGATGAAACATGCTTCAAACGGATTGATGCCTCTAAAAGGGCTAAAGAGGAGGTTCGTAACAGAAAGAAGAGAAAGAAGCAAACTGGTCAGAATGCCACTGTTGTCATTGATGAGACTGAGAAATCAGTTGAATCTGCCGGAAATGCAAGTGCTTTCATTCATCATTCTTCCCTTCCCTCTTGTGCTCTTCTTGTTAATGCAAGTTCTGACTGGACTGCCAATACAGGTGCTTCTTCGCATATGACCCCTCATCGTCACTGGTTTACAACTTATGAACCTTGTTCTATTCCTGTAGAACTTGCTGATGGCAACATTGTCATGTCTGCCGGAATTGGTTCTGTAAGATTTAAATCGGATGTAAAGGGTGTCCCTGTGTTGGAATTCCAAAGAGTACTCCATGTTCCCCAACTTCGGAGTAATCTGTTGTCAGTCTTGTATTTAACTACTAGAAAGTGTTTTGTTGTCTCTATTGTCAGTTCCACTCTTAGATTCTCTCTTCATAATAAACTCCTCTTCACTGCTTCTGTCAATCGTAACAATGTTGCATATTTGAATGGCATTACTATCCCTATCACGCGGTATGCCAATGTTGCAAATACCTCTGCACATGATTTGACACTATGGCATCGTCGTTTTGGACATTTGAATGAGAGAGATTTGAGTAAACTGACAAAGAGTGATTTAGTCACTGGACTATCACTCGATGCTTCTTCCGCATCACTGGATCCTATCTGCGAGTCGTGTATCTCTGGAAAGCAACATCGAGTGTTGAACAAGTTGGCTACACATCGTTACACCATTCCACTCGAATTGGTGCATTCTGATTTACACGGTCCTCTTCCTGTTCAAACATCTGAAGGATTCAACTATTGGATGAGCTTTATTGATGATGCCTCTTGTTACACTGTCATTGCACTTCTGAAGAAGAAGAGCGATGTGTTTGATGCATTCAAACGATATAAAGCTTTGGTTGAAAACTTGTTGAACAGAAAGATAAAGCGATTCAGAGATGACAAAGGAGGGGAATACGTGTCCAAGGATTTCAATGATTTCATGATCACACATGGTATCGAATGTCAGCACACTGTCAGAAACAGTCCTCATCAGAATGGAGTTGCAGAGCGAATGAATAGAACACTGGCAGAAGGAGTCACTTGCCTTTTGTCAGAATCTAATCTTCCTCCTTCGTTTTGGGGACATGCTGTTCTTTCCATGTCACATGTCAGAAATCAGAGTCCTACAAGTGGATTGGGTGGTGGTATTCCATATACCAAATTCTTTGGTCAGAAACCAGATGTTTCACATCTTCGTGTATTTGGCTGCACATCATATGTTCATGTGCAGAAGGATCAGAGAACTGGACTTGGAGCGCACACTCAAAAATGCGTGTTCATTGGTTATCCACCTGATTACAAGGGTTGGATGTTTTACAACCCATTGACCAAAAAGACTTTAATCAGTAACAATGTTATATTTGACGAACATTTGTTACCTGGTCTTAAAAAGTCTGTGTCTGTTCCTGTGTCTGTTCCTGTTCCTGTTCCAAATACTCGAGATTGGTTTCCTGATTTTGTGAATGTTGGAGATGTGCCAGTTCAGGTGGGAGTTCAGGATGTACCAAATCAGGTGGGAGATGATCAGAATGTTGCTCCGGCACTCCCTGAAGCTCCTGAAGTACCTGAACTGAATCCTGAACTTGAAGAGAATGTGCCAATTCACAGGTCACATACTCCACCATCTCCTTCTCCATCACCACCCAAGCATCAAAGATTCCCTTCTGCTCCTGTTGAACGTCGTGTCCTCCTCCTCGTATCAGACAACCTCCTCGTCAGTGGTGGATTCTTGAGAATAATAATAATAACATTCCTCGAGAATCACCCATCATTGACTCCAGTGATGGTGACTCTGATCTTGAACCATCTTCTGAAATTCAATATGCCAACACTGTTACCACTGGAGAGTACCTTCTTGATGTTGAGGATGCATTCGAGTTTGCATATAAAGTAACAGCAAATGACAATGCCCCTCGCACACTCAAGGAAGCTCTCAACTCTCCACAAGCCAAAGAGTGGTACAATGCTGCATATCAGGAGATCAAGGCATTGGTTGACAACAGTGTATGGAAACTTGCAAAGTTACCTCCCAATCGTAAACCAATTGGTTCTTGATGGGTCTTTGTTGTGAAACGTAACAAGGATGGGACAATTGACAGATACAAGGGCAGAGTTGTTGCAAAAGGTTATTCCCAACGTCCTGGATTTGATTTCAAGGACACTTTTGCTCCTACAGCGAAATAGGCAACTTTGCACACAATTCTCGCTTTGGCTGCAATTGAGGATATGGAACTTGAGAGTGTGGACATTTCATCTGCTTTTCTGAATGGTGAACTTGAAGAGGAAGTGTACATGGAGCAACCTGAAGGATTTCATCAAGGAGCTAGAGATGACTTCTTATTGCTGCTGAAGGGCCTTTACGGTCTGAAGCAATCACCTTGAATTTGGCATAAGAAGTTGAACTCTGTTCTCTTGTCTTTGGGTTATAAACAGTTGCTCTGTGAACACAGTGTATAGATTTTTGACAAAGACAGTGTGAAAGTGATCGTTCCTGTCTTTGTTGATGATATTACCATTGCCTCACATTCCAAGTCGGCCATTAATCAGTTAAAGTTGGATTTGAAGAAACACTTCAAGATTCATGATTTGGGACCTACCAACTATCTACTTGGTGTTGGAATTGAACGAAACAGACAAAAGCGGACTCTGACCATTTCTCAACGACAATATGTGTTGGATATTCTCAATACATATGGAATGTCAGATTGCAGTCCTGTCAGTACACCGATGGAGCCTGGATTGCATCTCAGTGTCAATGACTGTCCTAAAACTCAGGATGAAGTCAAAGAGATGAAATCTGTGCCATACATTAATGCAGTTGGTTCATTAATGTATTTGGCGGTCTCTACTCGACCTGATATTGCTTTCACTGTCAGTGTACTGGCTCGGTTCAATTCCAACCCAGGAAGAGCTCATTGGAATGCAGTGAAACATCTGATGCGCTACTTGAAGAAAACTATGGACTTGGGAATCACTTACTCTTCCAGCAGTTCCAAAGAGTGCTTCTTGTCTTATTCAGATGCGGATCATGCAGGAGATATGTCAACTAGGAAATCTACGGGTTCATATCTGATTATCATGGGTGGTGGAGCGATCAGTTGGAGAAGCAAACTTCAAACGCTTGTTGCGCTTTCTACAACTGAAGCAGAATATATCTCTGCTGTTGCAGCTGGACAAGAAGTGCTATGGTTGCGCAACTTGTTGACAGAACTTGGATATCCTCCATCTGGACCTTTGACACTCTACATTGATAATCAGTCAGCAATTGCAGTTGGAAAGGATCCCGATCATCATGGACGAATGAAACACTTGGACATTGACACATACTGGTTGAGACAAGAAGTTTCACGTGGTAAACTTCATCTTGAACATGTGTCAACGAATATGATGGCTGCAGACCTTCTCACGAAAGCACTTCCTAAACCAAAGGTTGAAGAACTTCAAGGGATGATGGGATTGAGTTGAGAGAGTTGTCTGATCAGGTGGGAGTGTTGGAATATGACAGTACAACTCTCAGTATGTAATTAAGCGCCCAGAAGCGCTGTAGATAGGCCTGGGGTGTGGGAGAGTGCTCTTTATACAGAGCACTCACCACTGTACCCAGGTATGTTGTCATTATTTAGATTTATGTATATATAGAGCACTCACCACTGTACCCAGGTATTGTTGTTTGGTGTAATAGAAGCCACATTATCTGTCTGCTTTAAAAGTAGTACTAGTGGTCATGGTCATAGTATTGGAGTTCAGAGGGTTCTTCTTGTCAGTCTTGGGGTCACCCTTGACTGTCTTGTTTAGGCAAGCTTGTAGTTGCTGGAGTTGTTTTCGACGGTTTTCTTCTTCTTGCTTCGCTTTCCAGTATTCATTGTCTATCTTCTGGATGGCTTGGCGCATACCATCGAAGGTGTCAGTGGCAATTCCACAAGTTGATAATTTTGAAGAGATGCGTTCGGGAATTGTGGTCTTCACAATGTGGCGAAGTGAACAATCCTTGAATTTGATTCGGTTTTGGTACTTCGCAAATTCGATAAAGTACTTCATTGCTTTGCCATTTTCAGGGAAATTAATCATGTGGATAGCATTCTCATCATCATCTTCGGGTGTATAGGAGCCGAACTGGTTTGCGAGCTTCTGGACGAAGGCATCCCAATCCTGTAAAAAGTCGAACTTTTTATGGTCCAGTTCATTAATGTAGGGTTCAAAGTAATCAAGTGCAGCGCCTTTGAGAAAAGAAATAGCAATGTTGATCTTCGCAGTATCTGGAAGTTCATCACCATCATCCTCATCAGCGTGGAAGTTGAAAATTAATTTTAATTGGAAGATAAAGGTTCAGAGTTTCTCAGGCAAACCACCATCGAAATGGTCTGGATCCCGAGGCTTGATTCCGAATTTGTTCTTCTTTTTCTTGCGAGGTTGTTGACCATTAGCAAGTGCTAAGATGGCTCAGCAAAGTTCCTGATTAGAAATTTCTGGTTCATCTTGATTGTTGTCTTGACCTTCGTCATTGCCATCACCACCACCTCCGCCACCACCTCCATCAGGAGATCCTGGGGGTCCTCCACCTCCATGATTGCGAAGTGGTGTGTTTCCTCGAGAACGAGGTAGCTCGGAGTGAGGGTTGTGGTTGTCATCTGGGTCATTGGGGTCTGGGTTCGGAGCTGGGTTCGGGGTTCCTGCATTACTACCATTGCTGATGTGAGTTCGGTAGCTGTTGTTGTTAAATGGCCTTTCATATTCAGTTTGCGTTTGGGTGGCCATATTGTGTTTTTGCTGTTCTCATCGTTGAGCTCGGAGATCGCATTCAGATGGGTTTGTACTGGCTAATGTAGAGAGTTCGGATGTGAGTTCGTCGATTTGCTTGCCTTTTCCTTTAGAAACAGGGGGAGGCATGACTGGTAGTGTTCGGAGCAAGTGTCTTTATCTAATATGAGGTTTCATGCAATGAGGAAGAGAAATGCTGTAACACCTTCCCAAAAATTTTCAATTATTTCCACCATTTTTCCTCATATTTTCTAAAATCTAAAAACACATAAAAAACGTAATTGGATTTTCATTCTTCCATCCCCTTTACCCTTTTCCTTCTTCCCTCATGTTCTGGGAACGTGACCCCTACGATAGAGATGATATCATTGATCAAGAGTTTTACCCTGACCACCTTCTCCCTTCACCCTCCCCTACATACTCGTCGGAGGACGAAACAAAATATGACTCCCCTTATCCCATTCCCAAAGACTCTGACTTCCCTCCCATCCTATATCTGACTCAACCCAGCTATCATCCATTCCAAACAGAACTCCAATTATACATCGATCTCAGAGAAAAGCTTGATATTAGGATAAGTCCCACTACCACATGGCCAGCCCCGACTCCCATGAAGACTTACCATAAGGATCTAGAAGACTTGGAGATAATGGAAACCCTGCACTACACCAGACCTATTGTAATCTGAGGATTTCAAGGAACCTTTGTTATCAGAAATAGTTACAGCCTAAAGAAACATTGCCCTTACACCCCTGTCAGAATCACTAGGGTGATCACGCACCAAAAATATGGACCTCAATTCATTCATGTTGCCTTTAATGTTCCCTCTACAGCATTTTGGACCTTTAGTGACATGGAAGACTACCCCTGAAAACAAATCCAGCTGTCGGAGCTCTAAGGGACTCATATATTTAACAACCTCCAGAAACCTACATCACCCATCAAAACCTCACACCGCCATCTCGCCTCAACCTCCCGAAACTCAGACAATGTTCTCTTTTAACATAACCACCCAAAACATTTCAACTAATTCCAGATCCTCTTCTTCCTATACCTCCCAATTCCACTACCAACCTCCACCTGATTCGGAAACAGATGATCAAGTTCCCACTACTCACCCTACTACTCCTCTCCCTTCTCCTATTGAAGACCTTGAAATGGAAGTTTGTGTATATTGAAGCTCAAGTAGTCAACTCCCAATCAATCCCGACACCCTATGGCCTCAGTACCCACTCATGTCCAAGGATGTATCAACTAGAAGTAAGATTTCGGATCTTGATCTCCCCAAAACCATTAAGTATGGAGATGCCATCTCGATAAAAGGTTTTGAGGGGCAATATCACATTAACCATTACTTTACTGTTTCATGCTGCACTCCTCCTTACCAAATTATTCGAATCATTGCAACTGCTAGTCTAGGAATCACCTTTGAGCACATTGGGTTTGATGTGCCCTATGAACGCGTACTACCATACTCCTCCCTTCCCTATCATTCTTGTTACATCTTCATCCCCTTTGAAGAAGTTTTCTTCACGCCACCCTGTCTATATCCAGAAGACCATTTCTACTCTTCCTTCCCTGCGCCAACCCCACTACCCATGCCACCAATAAACAAGGTACTCTGAAAAATCAGATCCTACGCCATCAGAGTGCTCAAGGGAAAGAATCAGAGTCTGGCTGAAGAAAAGCATCTAGAAGAAGGGCTGAGAAAGTTCCAGAATCACTTGGTAGTTGAGTGGTAACATCGTGAGAGTATTTCCTTAATTGAACATTCTTTTGTCCTCCATCTATGAGTCCTTCCATTTGCCTCTCTCTATTGTACAACAGTTACCCGTTTTCACCCCTTTCACCTATCACCCCTTTCACCATATTTCTCCTTTCATAAAAATTTGACAACCTCTAAAAATATTTTCCTCATTTAAATAAATAATAATTACTAAACTTTGTATAAAAACTCTCGTAGTAGTTAAAATAACAACAAGTTTTACCAATCCCTCAAAAGTGCGGGATAAGCTTAAGTCTCTAAAGTGGTCTCTAACGTCTAAATCATTTCCACTATTAGCGAAGTGCTGATAGTTGGTCTGTTCCTAATGGTTTCTAACGACAAGTTGTTTCTAATGACAAGTTGTTTCTAACGTCAAGTTGTTTCTAATGTCCAAACTATTCTCTTTCTACCCCCTTACATCTATTACGAGTAAAACATACTAAATCTCCCCTCTAACACCTTCCACCCCTTCTCTGTATTTCTGCGGCAAAGCTCGACTTATTTAGAACCAAGGCCTCTATAATCAAATATCGATTGTATATACTGAACAGGATCCTAGTTTAGTATACGACAGCGTAACAGCATGCCTGTTAGCCGCAACTTTTAGTTCGAAAAATGACAGACGTACCCCCAAAGTTCTGGATCACCAATCTGGTATAAAATGTTCCAATTTCAATTTCCCTTCTTCACTTCATCGCACCTTTGAATCCTTACAATTTCAATGACGAGCACTACAGACAACAACTCAGGACCACTGTTTAATGTACGTTTCAGGTGAGATTTGCTCTTCTTTGTGGAAACTCTAACCACTTACCGCTAACGCTGCTAGGTCGGTGACAAGCTGAAACTTCTCTTTCCAGGGATGCTGGCCAAGGCTGGTAGTGACCGTGAAGTCCAGCAAAGGGTGACATTGACGACCGAAGACGAGCTGATAGTGATGGCTCGGAGAGATATAAGAACTACCGTAACTATTAGTTTGTGCCTTGACTGAGAACCAGCTTAATATCGAATGAAATCCAGCCTTCAAAGAGCAAAATACCACCACCCCTCACTGCGAGCGGCGCTTCTTACAAGGTTTATGCCGTTAGAAGAGTTCCTGAGCGTTACAACGCTGGGTTAATTAAGAAAATCGAACATATCAATTTGTCGGGTGATACATCGCGAAGGGGAAATGGTGATCCGTCTTCTTTGCCTCTCAAGGTTCGTCCTTTCCTCCAAGTCTGCTTGCTCAATAAGAAACCTACTTTCCTAGGTAGGCGACTGGGCTCATCTCCGAGTGCCTGTTCAAAACTATCCAACTGGAGCCGAAGTACTTGTGGACGGGCTCAGTAGTACAGCTGTAAGCAATACCACTTTTCTTCAAAAATCTCATGTAGCCTTTTGCACAGGGCTCCAAGGGAAATCCATTTGGACTGGTGACCAGCGCTACGCCGCTGAAGAACATCGTCTACGATGATCAGGTGTATTTGACTAGAATGGCAGACGTCCACTATATTCCAGATATATATATCAACCATAACCAGTTCTGTAAAGTATAAATGGAAGGAAACGGATTACAACTTTTCTTTGTTTGCTAGCTTTCGTATACATAAATTTGTCATGTGATGAGAATTTCCAAGCATCACATTCACACTGTTTAAGAGTGGGAGCAATTAACGTCATGCCACACAAACTAGTTTTTGTATTTAGCGAGAGGTTTTTCACTATTAGAAAATTAAGAGAAGATAAGCTTATAAGCAAGGCTCGGCCCATGGAGAAATCTTACCGTTGGGGGTGTTCGCGGTGATAACGAAATTTAATAATAATGTTTTATTTTATCTTCTCCCCCTATAGCTTGAGGTATTCTAAATAAATAATCTTTAGAGAAGAGAATTATGCGGTCCTAAAGATGCACAGAAAATTTAAATTTTACTTACATATCCAATTGATAGTTCATGAAGAGCGCGTAATACGTATGCTAAACAATGGGTCACGCACTTTTACCTAACGCCAATTAGGTAACCAAGGATGAGTCAATTTTTCTTTTGTGCGTGTACTATCTAACTCTAACTGGCTGTCTATTGGATTACGATTTAAACCCTCAAAAATTACTTTGATCGTCTTCCTTAAAACCGTCACCGTGACTGGTGGATATATAAGGAATTCACAAATCGAGTCAACTTTGCTTCGCCGGAGCCGGTTCAAGGGACCAAGCCGATAGTTAGTCAAGATAAGCAAATTACTGATCAGTTTGCAGCTCTGATGTAGTCTTTATATATAAAAGGTGAGGGAAAATGGTTGAATCTGCTATTTTTACTGGTTGTCGTCAGTCCTTGTATCCCAATTCTTACTCTTATCCCATGGCGCGAATTTGCCATAATCTCCCGTTGACCTTTTGTTTACAGGAACTACTATTTTCCTTGTCAGCCGCTTCGCTTGTCGCTATTTGGATCATAGTCAGTCTACCAATTCCCTGGCCAAAATTTATTCGCAAATTATTCGTGTTCCTTGTCGCACCTTTCCTACCTACGCTGACGACGAGAGAAGCTGAAGAATTGGATGTTCGATTTGCACAACAAGACGCGTCGCACAATAGGAGAGCTCCCATTGAACCTATTGAACTCAATATCTCCCCGCCCTACTGGCGAACCGCTTTTCTTATCGTCCTCTCTTGTGTAGAATTGACTGGCTGGCTTGCAGTTGCGATATACAATCTTATCCAGTTTAATCAACAAAATAATTCTGCGCCATTTTCCTTCCTTCCATGGACCTCGTATTTGATTGCGTTTGCCTGGGTTTACGTGCTTGCTCGTATTTTACATACACCACCGGTCACACCTCCATACGATCTTTTCATCTTGTTCAGTATCTACTTCTTTCAAGGGGTCTACCATCTAGGCTACGCATTTTTCTTTTATTCCACAAAAGAAATACCGTTGCCATCAAATTTGGAACTTTTGGCTCAGGGTGTTAATGTTGGCATTTTATTGTGCTTATTGTTGGTGGTTTTCAGTCTACCTTTGAATGCCCAGCGACTCAAGGTTACATCGAAAGATGAGGTAGATATTTTTTCCATACTCAGGCAGGTAAGCTCATAATTCCTATAGCTTACTCCGACTCCGGAGGACTACACGTCATTGGCCAGTTGGGCTCTGTTTTCATGTGCGTTTGCGGAACGTATTGGTGTTTGATGCTGAATTGACTCCTCATTAGGGGTTGATCCACTTGTTAGTTTTGTGAGTTCACGTAACATAGTATATACTGCTGTCTCGTTATTCACTTTCTTTCAGAAGAATATCAAAAGATTAAAGTATGTCCATAACCTTCCGTCGTGTGAGCGATATTAATCACGGTCATAGAGATGCAGACATATGGGACCTGTCTCTAACATTAAAGATACGTCACACTTTCCAAATCTTTTCCCAAACGCCGTAAGAGCGACAGTAGGGTTGGATCTAGTATACTCACAAAATCTTGTTCAGTGGTTCTCGTTTAATTTGGAGGTTGCTTCGTGCGAATTCAATGGACCTTATCATTGATGTTGTCTTCACTGAAGTCAGCATGGTATTCGATTTTGCCGGCCCTTTCTTCTTACAGTATGTCATTCTGGATTCAAAGTTGGGTAATAACACTCAAGCATTAAGGTTTATCCTGAAAGAGCTGGAAAGTCCAACAAATGGCTCGCGTCAAAAACTATACATATACGCTATCGTCACTTTCGTTGCTAATTGTTTCAAGGTAGGTCATTTCTCGAAAATACTATAATACTTTGTACAGAGTGATGTCTTTACTACAGGCTGAATCTGATGCACAACACCTTTGGTACGCTCGAAGGTAGATTTATTCTCGTCATTGAGAGTATAAATGACTTAACTTTTCCCAGGGCTTCCTCTCGTATGGGATCACAGTTAAGCGCCGCCGTCTACGATAAAACGTTGCGAATCATCGATCAAAGTGGTACGGTTGATAAGAAGACCGAAGAAAACAGGGGCGGTGACAATCCCATAGGTAAAGATGGTAAAGAAGCTTCGAAGACTAAGAAGGAAGAAGACGAAAATAAGAAAGAAGATGAATCCAATACGTCGGTTGGCAAGATCGTGAACATCCTAGCGATTGATGTGTACGACATTTTCCTCTGGAATATGTATACTCGTGCTGATCCGCCCCCTCCAGGCGCAGATTACAGGATCAAGTTGTCACAATGAGTATGTTATACGTGTGTCATATTTTATTCGCTAGTGTCATGCTTGATAGAAACTAAGCTCCGTCTTTGTCCAGGGTGCTCCTCTGCAACTCGTGCTTTCTTGTATCTATCTCTACAAGTACACATTTTTCAAGTTTTACTTATGTGTTGTTTTTCTGATTCCGTGTAGTCTTTTGGGCTGGTCGGCTTTCGTCGGGTTTTTGTCATTCGTATTTTCAGTTCCATTCTCGAAAATGCTTGCCGACTCAGTCACCCGAATACAAGAAGGTTTACTATCGGCTAAAGATAAGCGCATGAAGATGATTGATGAAATGTTTGGATCAGTAAGTCGCTATCTCTCGTTAAAGAATGATTATTTATGAAAGGCTTAGATTAAATTCATTAAATTCTTCGCATGGGAAGAACAATGGGTCGCAAAGATTCTTGAAGTACGTTTGGTAGAGATGGAATTCTTAGGAAGATGTAACTTTTATTCCAACATTATAATCACGGTTGACTAAAGTCTCCGACACAGCTCGTACTATCAACGTATTATACACTTTCCTCTGGGCTGTTGTTCCCAACATGGTCTCTGTTATATCGTTTTTAGTCTTCATCTTGACGGGTCATAAACTCAGTGTTTCTATTGCGTTTACTGTACGTTTACATTATTCTCGATATTTACATAACCATACATTATTACTTGCTAGGCTATTCGATTGTTTGATATCCTTCGTCAATCACTTAGCGTTCTTCCTTACGCGCTGATGACATACAGTCAGGTAAATAATGATATTTTATCTTTCATTGCTTGACAGTTTTTATTATCTAGACTAAAGTTAGCTTGAATCGCGTTTCCGACTTCCTCAATGTCGAAGAGGTTCCTGAGGATGCTTATACACCTACAAGACAAGTATCTAAAGACCCCCAGGAACTTCTTATTGAGAATGCTACTTTTAGATGGCCGAACACTGACAGGGCGACCGGATTGGCCGAATCTTCCCCTGAGTCCTTGTCGGGTGGAACGACTGTGGTGGGGGATGCCCAATCAGAGATCGCTGCATCTACAACGACAAGTACTGCTATTGGAGCAGAGCGAGTGTTTGAGCTGCGTGACATAAGTGTTAAACCTGCTTTAGGAAAACTAACAGTAAGTGAATCCTAATGTCATAAATTTTGGTTTATTGAGTGCTTCGGTGGTTTCGTCAACAGGTTGTTACCGGTCCTACCGCCTCGGGCAAAACTGCCTTGTTGGTAGGTAATCAGCCTATTGAACTTTCTTAATTTGATATAACGTGATGTAGATGGCTTTTCTTGGTGAACTAAATCGTATTTCCGGGACTGCCGTTTTACCAAAAAACCCAACCATCGTTGATGAGTACGATTTGCGCAATTCCATTTCTTATGCTGCTCAAACTCCGTGGCTTCAACAAATGAGCATCAAAGTGAATAGACACATCTTCCTCTTATGTGGATTTAATCAATATCAATGTTTCAGGATAATATTGTTTTTGAATACCCATTTGACAAAGAACGTTACGATGCAGTTGTCGATGCCTGCGCGTTGAAACCCGACTTCCGCGTTCTGGAGGATGGTGATATGACTGAAATCGGAGTCAAAGGTGTATCTTTATCTGGAGGACAAAAAGCCAGGTACATAAACAAAAAGGAACGTTAGCAGGCAGACAGCTAATTGTCATCAGAGTTGCTCTGGCGCGTGCCGTTTACGCCCCTACGCAGTACGTTATATTGGATGATATTTTCAGGTAAGTACGATATTTTTTTCCTATGATTTTATGTCATCTCTGATTGATAAACCATAGTGCCGTGGTAAATATAACCCATTTATATAAATAAAGTATTATACCAACCTTCTTTTAGGACAGTCATACGGCTCGATTCTTATTTGATCGTCTCATACAAGGACCCCTGCTGGCGTATCGTGCCGTGATATTAGTTACACATCACGTAGAATTGGTGCTTCCCGGCACATATTACCTCATTCAAATGTCTGAAGGCAGAATAGAGCGTCAAGGTACGGTTTCGGAACTCGAAAAACAAGGCCTTTTGGATTTCCTCGCAAATGATCCATCGGTGCACTCAAAGTCTAAAGACGACACCGGTGATGTTGTGACGTCATTTCCGAATCATGTCTCTGATCCGATTAAAACGGCAAGGAAGCTTGTGGAAGAAGAGGAGAGGTCTGAGGGCATGGTTAAGTGGATTGTGTATAAAGTGTATATGAAAGCCTCGTTAGTAACGTCAACTTTCCTTTTCTTCTTTGAATCACTGACGAATGATATATATAGCTCATACTGGACCTGGGTCGCTGTCCTCATAATCATCATTTTAAATGAAGTTTGTCAGATCGGGACCAGAGTTTGGATGGGTATTTGGGGTAGTGTACGTATACCTTGTCATCACATTGTTTGAGCTTTGTCTGATAGAGATATATACAGGCGTATGGCCAGTCGAACTTACGGGACATCGCTTATGGTCCGTTGACTTCGCTCCCTTACAATCTCATAGCCCGAAATAATACACTATACAATACAAACGTCAAATTGCCTGATGCGAACGACAATCCCTTGTTCTACGTCACAATTTATTGTGGATTAGGTATTCTGTCATCGTTACTCGTAACTGTCGGGGAATGGGTCTGGTTAACTGCCGGGATGCGAAGCGGTAGGTTGGGTTGTTGTTTTCATGGAAGTTACATGTTATTCTAACTCTAATAGGCTTGGTCTTATTCTGCCAGTTATTATCCAAACTGAGCACAGCAACGTTCAGATTCTTTGATACAACACCTACTGGGAGAATTCTTAACCGTTTCGGCAAAGATTTTGAGACCATTGATAGCAACCTATCGTTCTCGTTGTATTTTGTTAGTTCGTCTGTTGCATCATTTATGGGGGCTGTTATCACGGTTATATTCGTCGTTCCATTCTTCACGCCTGTCGCCTTCATCATTGCGTTCATGTATTTCCAGCTGAGCGTTAGGTATTTGAAGACTGGTCGTGACCTCCGTCGCATGGAATCTACTACTCGTTCTCCTATCTTGGCAGGATTCAGTGATCTTGTCAGTGGTATCATCACTGGTAAGCACTCCTCATGGAATCTTCGATTATTTTAGTTTCATCTCCGCGTTTAGTTAGGGCTTTCTCAGCAGAAAGGGGCTTCTTGCATCGTCATTTTAAGCGGGTCGATACTTGCCAAAGGTTCTGGTATTATACATGGATGTTAAACAGATGTGTGTCCGAGATAAAAACCATTTAAAAACACTAACGTTATCACAGGGCTGCTTCTACGTTTTGATGTACTCGGTGCTGTCAGCGTTTTCGCAACCACTATCATTGCCATTTCTGGATATATCTCTGCCGGATACGCCGCTTTGAGTATTGTTAGTGCCATGACATTCTCCATAAATATTTTCTGGACATGCCGAAGTTTCACTGACTTAGAATTGAACCTAAAGTATGCTTCTCAATTTAACTGTGGAAAATGAATCGTATCTGATGCTTGGACAACCAGTTCGGTTGAACGGGTTGTTGAATTCCTAGATGTCCCTCAAGAACCCCCGGTCATCGTCGAAACGAACCGAGTTCCAGCTTACTGGCCTTCAAGCTCTGAATCAGTTTCGATGCTTGTTGTGCAGGACCTTGAAGTGAAATATACCCCAGAGCTTCCATCTGTCTTGAGTGATATATCGTTTTCATTGAAAGCACGAGAGCGTGTTGGACTCCTAGGTAGAACCGGTTGTGGAAAATCGACGTTGGTAAGCACTAGTTGCATATCTTTTTCAGGTGCTTATTTCCCTTGTCTACGTAGGCTATGAGTCTTCTTCGGTTCGTTGAGCCCACCAACGGTAGAATCTTAATTGATAACATCGATATCACATCTATCGGTACTCGTGACCTTCGCTCTCGTATTACGTTTATACCTCAAGATGCTACTCTGTTCGCCGGAACAGTAAGGTTAGTTGAACTATATGTGGCTGTCTCCTTTTTTTGAGCTTTGCTAAGGGAAAACCTTGATCCATTCAACGAGCATACCGATACTGAATGTCTAGACGCGCTTTCTCGAGTCCACTTAATAACGTCCTCTTCTCAACTACCATCTCATGCTCCATCTATTCGAAGCGACATAGAAGGTTCTACCACGTTAACTCAAAGCGAATCGGATACCAAAGTCATAATTAAATTGGACAGTTTGGTCGCTGCTGGCGGACAAAACTTCAGCAATGGACAGAGACAGCTTCTTGCCATGGCCCGTGCCTTGTTAAGACAAAGTAATGTCATCATTCTTGATGAGGCTACCAGTTCTATTGATAAGGTTTTCTCTGTTTATTTTATTTACTTGCTTTGCTTTGCTCACCCTTAGTTTTAGGCTGCCGATACGAAAATTCAAGCTGTGATAAGAGAGGAATTCAATCAGTCCCTCCTTCTCACAATTGCCCATCGATTAGGAACCATCATTGATGTAGGTTTTTTGTCGTGTGGGACATAAAAATTAACTAATCCATTGAAAATCAGTATGATAGATTAATCGTCTTGGACAAAGGGCGTATCGCAGAATTCGATACACCATGGAACCTTATCCACAAGGAAGGTGGAAGTAAGTCTCTCCGTTCAATTGTCTACTGGCGTACTTACAAATCTCAAGTTTTCCGTGAAATGTGTCTTCAAAGCGGAACATATACAGAACTAGAAGGCGCCGCAAAAGCTCGTGCGACGGAAACTGCTGTCGCTGTTTGATATATTCCGACTTAATTTAGTCAAATCAATACACAGTTTCCTACTCAATGAACTTGTGGTTGTGTCAAAAGTCAGACGCACGCCAGCGCGTGTTTATTGTTTCTGGACACCTGCTGTGCGGCCGAAAACGTAAAGAGTTACTCCTACGAAAAAACTCACTGAGTTGTTAGTTACTCAACCCACGATATGTTCAATACTGAAATTGAATGTGTCCATTGAAACCCAAATTGCCCACGTATAATATGCGGCACCCCGGGCCCCGCCTTTAAGAAGAGGAACTCTGTCATTTCTCATTAAGAAGTACAACTTTTCACAAGAAAATAATTCGATGTGGAAAAACCTCAAACTTCAATCAAGAAAGCTAATGTACACAAGAAACTTTTTTTCGTTTTTTTTTTTAAAAAAAAAAGACAAGCTGTTTAGAATATTCAAATTGTTTTTCTAGCCTTCCATAGCCGCCACATAATTATAATTATAGCGCTTTCTTCATGGGAATATACAATGGCTCAAGCTTGAAGAGAAGGTTTGGAGCAATAGGGAGGGTGTCCAAGAGTACGTTCTTGATTTCAATCTAATGATAAAATGTTTTAGAAACACTCCTTATCTGTAATCCGACTTACCTGGCTCCGTTTCTCTTCATGAGCGAACCAAGATCTATCCACGAATATTGGGCTAGGAATTCGAATCTGTATACTATGGTTCCATTATGGACAGATCGAGCTAGAATGGTAGAATGAACAATAAATGAGGAAACATGTACGTGTACACATCTTGCCCGTATTTGAAGCGGGGTATAATAATCCAGTTAGGACCTACAAAATTGGGCTTCAAAATTGCGAAAACCAACGAGGCATTCGGTTGTTGTTCCTCGACGGCAAGGGGATCGTATACTCGGAATTTCTCACTTGTAGAATCAAGGGATCCCACATCAAAACCTTGAGAAGCTGAAAGTTTGTATCGATTTGTACCAGTGTTTTGGATGAACCACTTGGGCGAAGGAAAGGTGAGTCTAAAAATATATTGAAATAAAGGCAACATTACTGACAGTAACATCGGGGTTGTCAGTTTTGTTCAGGATCGGCTTTGGATTCAGAGATTCGTCTTCGATGGATGCACGACCGACAAGATCTTTATTGTTACGAATTTTGTAAAATCCAGATTTGAGCACAAACGGTGCGACTCTGAAAAGAGCATTTGGGGAATATTGGGGCGGAAGGCTCTCCGCAGACGCCAACGGACCAACATTAATCTAAAGCACACTCACACTCAATTGGATTGCTTATCTAAATTGGTTGCCCATACCTGAGAGAACTTGTCGGAAGTGGTAAACCATCCGTCACGGCTAGAGTTCTTGATCCTAAACAAAGTTTGAGTTTTTAGAGATGGAGAGCCATGAAACAACTAACGTGTACAAGAATCTTCCTTGATGAAACTGTGGTTCAACAGTCCACTGAAACTTCGGGTCGGTGTGATCCAACTTGGGGTGAACGAGAGCCAAAAGTAGATCTTTCTCGGCAGCGACAAGACCCCCGAGATTCAAGAGTTTGTACTTGCCATTGTTCTCGGCGTGTATGTACCACTTTGAATAAGTGTGTATGAGATCCAAAAATTCATACCATGTAAATTTAATAAAAAAAACTCACAAAAGAACTTGCTTCATCGGTGGCATTATAAATTGCCTTTGGATGCAGAGATTGCTCCTCGAATGGAGAACGTCCCCCCGGACTGGTGCCATTATGGATGGTGTAAATCCCAGACTTCAAAGTTACTGGCTCAATCCTGAAGAGTGCACTCTTTGCAAATTGAGGAAGATAAAACAGCTTGGTGTAGAAGTTGTTCCCAGTAATGGCGGTTTAGATAGAGAAGTAGAGAAAGTTCACAGACACGGAGACCGGACAATGAGGACACATCTAAGTGAAAGGCGGAAACAACGCCGGTTATGTAAATTACTATGCACAGGGTAGGGTAGCCCATGCCTTTACAGGTAACGGTGTCCAAACCACGAATCCCAACGCCCGAACGTTTGAACTATAAAAAACTTCCATTATCACGCTTTGAGAACGACGCCTACGCCCTCTTGGCAAATGCTGCGCGCCTTCCCCTGGTGCTTCTCTACATTTGTCTATATCCATCCTATATCACCGACATGAGGTCCAACCCCAAAACGGTTGATAGATTTTCAAAAAAAATGAGAATGGGAAGATTATCGGCACTTTCGTACCAGATGACCCACTGGGAATTTGTCACACAAAATAATGTTAAACATTAAGGTATAATTTTCACTCAGCGTTAATGCCTTCGAATTCAAAAGCAGCCACTGAATTTGTGTATAAAAGGGATAACGCAGAGTGAGAGAAAAATCAAAAGCATCTAAAACTTTACAACCTCTCTCTCTACAATACATTTGGAACCTGGATACTACACTATTCACAATGGTGATAACATTGTGGGCCGTTCTTTGACCGAAGATTATTCTTTGAACCCCAAGACCGTCTTCAACGCAACCACTGACACTGAATCTATCGTTAGTAAAGGTTTATAATTTTATGACAAACTACTTCGCTGATGCTCTTTTAATATTGAAAAGTGGCAGGTTGAGAGCCTCCCGGACGGGAAGTATATCCTCAGAAACTTTCAAGCACCGGTCGCCGCCATCGACAGTCATGTTAAAGCCGTCATCTACCCCAATATTGACGAAAATGACAAAATCTTTAAATGGAAAGTTACTTCACATGATCACCAGGGGAAAGACCTATACACGTATGCTTGATATGACTATTTTGCTATGACCCGCTTATGCTGAACAATCTATCTAGGATCGCCACTTCAGCTGGTGATGGGTTCTGGCACACAACCTCTGATACATTTTCTCCGGTAGGTAAATAGAGTCAGTATGTACAAAAAATTCTTGATTATCCGGTTTTTAGATCGCCGTCGGACCGGTGGTTGCTAACCCGAGCGATCCATCTCTAATCTGCCATGGAGGAAATATAGCCCCGACAATGTTCTGATTCTTGAATGCAAAAACATGAAATATAAACGGTAAACCTGAGGTTTCTTATATAATCATGATTCATGAGTAGCACCGGGCCCCAACAACTTGAGTACTGGGACTGATTTCTTATTCAAAGACATCAGTGGATGAAGCAACTGCAAATTCGAAATATGACTCTTCTTTTTCTCATTTGTCCAGCTGTTGGTGACCGATGAGAC
This sequence comes from Clathrus columnatus, assembly GCA_020884735.1. Lineage (NCBI taxonomy): Eukaryota > Fungi > Basidiomycota > Agaricomycetes > Phallales > Clathraceae > Clathrus > Clathrus columnatus. Next base: position 3,520,048 of record BPWL01000002.1, read on the forward strand.
TTCCACTTGTGTCGGGCCGTCAAGCTTGTCAAAAGGGGAGGCTCATCGTGCCAATGGAAACTGTCAAATGTTGAAATTATGTCGCAAAACACATGATATCTTTTTAATGGGTAAAATTATATGGAGAAACAGTTTCGCCGGTTTGCGCTTCACATTAGAACCACACAGTTCGGACTTGGAAAAGCCTCTCCGCTTATGGTGAATGGAAGAAGGGTTGCCTCAAGGCTGGTTCGGTAAGATTAGCTACACCTTTAAATACGCCGAACGACCTGTCTCTCGGAACCTCTTTGTAGTACCATATGTATTATGGGTATTTTTTTTACTTACGGCCTTGATATTCTCTATTCATCTTGTTACATGTCAATTTTTTTCGCAGAGATTTGACGAGTTTTTTTCCTTTAAGAAAAATCATCGGTTCCTTCCGTAATTGTTCTATCCGCATTCAGGAGTTATTAGATCACATTTTTATTGGGTTCTTTCGGTGGTGCCCGAGATTAGCTTCCCCTTCGATATGGATATGCTGGTAATAAAAAAAGGACACTGCTCACATCAGGCCAGTGGTTCAGGCCAATTCGGGCCTTGTGGAGTCGAGGTTATGGATATAGGTGATTCGAAGACTCGATACCTGTGAATGAAATAAAGGTTTTAGAAAAACTCCGATGGTCGATGATCGATGATCACCACATGTTGTCCAGGTTAATGTCGAGATTACCTACAAATTCCAGTCGGTTTAGTACAAAAAAAAAAGAAGCGATGTCTAGCTGTCTAGCTGAAATAGTTGCGTAAAATATAGTATTTTCCTACCCTCCTCCGGTATTTGAGAAAGATCGCCCATAAGTGCACACATGCACCCTTCTTCTTGGAAAAGAATACTATCTTCCTGAACGATAGTATTCACTTCTTCGAGTATATGTGTTGTTACTGCTGGACGTTCTTCTTGAGGGTTTGAGGGCGTTTTCAGCCATTACGGCGTCCTCCATTTCTCTCCAGGCGTCATGGAGCTTAGGGATTGATACAAAAATCCCATCTCCCACCTTATTTCTGCTTTGCGAATAGTCTCTGGAAGTATACTCATATTAATATCACCACCCCACAGCCTATACATCTTGCTCTCCGCTCTAGTCGAGAACTGAGGTCCTTTCATACAAATAACAGTCTTATCAGTATGCAAAGCTAGACTTCACACGGGTGGAAGGAACTTCTTCGACTTTATCCTTCAGGAAAAAGAATCACTAAATTGAGCATGCCAAGCCGCAACCTGCACTTGACGAGGATCAAGAAATGCAGTAGGATCACGAACACTCTTGGTTCGATAGATTATTTGAGATGGAATTATGATATCGCCTGGTTTTATTTCTTCACGGAGAGAGCCTACTGCAGAGAAGGCGATGATAACTTTCACTCCAAGTGATTTGGGCGCTTCGATGATCCCTCTAAAAGGAAGAGTTCGTTTGACCGATGCCACGCCTGGTTAAAAAAACGAGATGAGTCCCTGGTGGAAGACGAGCAATAGTTATGGGTGAACTGGGAAAACCCCACAGCTTTTAAAGGTTCAAGTTGTTGGAAAAACTGAGGAAACATGTATATCTGTGAATAGGACGTACACTCACAGTCTCCGAATTGGCTTCTGTACTACCCAAGCAGTGTCAAGTATCAATACGCATCGAGTTGCATTTTACAAAACAAACACTAGTAGTAAGTACACTGGTATTAGATTGTCGATGCTGTACAAACCGCTCCCGCCGATTACCCCGATGTGAACTGAAATAGAGTATCAGTAAGAGAATTGTTCATAAAATAATTCTTGGTATAATACCGTGCAAATACAATTTAAACGCGACCGTCGACGATAAGTAAACGTGACCCCAGTCGAAGTGTAACAGTACATCGTATCTTCTGAGTCTATATAGAGTACCGGAGTTCACAACTTGTGTTTTCAACTCCGGAGTCGATGAAGCGCAACAAGGAGAGGTAAAACACAAGAAATTTAGTTTCCAGCAAACTGTCAGAGAAGAAAAATAGAGAGGAGATAAGTAATTATTGTAATCAAGATTGATTTTGATCAAAAGAAATAAATATTGTTGCAGACAGCGAAGGCGCGTTTTGGAACGGAGATTGAAATACTGGTTTTTCCCAGTTCCGTCATCATGAGTCTCTTCAACAACGGTCGAATCTCTGGGAAATCTTTTGCCGATTCAGAAGTTGCAGATGAGTATCGGAATATATCGGGGGTTCTTCTGTAGCGAGTTAGAGGATCTTTGACCGCTCAACCGTATTCCTCCATCCAAGCCTAATCTTATCATGGGTCCTATGAACTAATTAACGTGTTGTATCAAACTTGGGAAGAATAAAAAGAAGATATACGATAGTAAAGCTTACATGTTACTTTTTACTGACTCTGGGTAATCAGTTCGATGGCAATACTAAATAGGAGAATTGGGTGTGTCAACTTCCGCCTCAAGTTTTTGTCAATCTTACGAATTGTGAGTAATGCAGGCAAAAGTACATGCGAGAGATCGAGGAAAACTCCCCGTCAAACCTCTTCCGAATGATGCACTGGAGTTTATACAACAGCCTGGTCGCTTTGATATGCCCAGAGCCCGAAATAAACGAAAACATGTCAGGTGAAGCGTGTATTACACTAGGGCGTGGGTAAAACCGGTCTCAGAAGAAGAACCAACAGATGGTGGTCTTGGGGTGCTTATCTGGAGACACAAGTTTGGGACTCACGTATCTGTGGAAGGCCGATGTAATTATAGCCGTTTCTCATATTCATGCACAGAGGACTCTGACCCAGTTGAAAAAGTCCGAAATTGGCAACAACGCGGTATCAATATAGACGAAAGTCACTTGTAAGAGATATCCTGATACAGCCGTACGTTTGATGTTGGATTCATAAGAGAATTCTTGTTCAATTAACATTAGATTATTAGTAGTGTATTTCCACAATTCACTTATTGGGTACCCATTCCGGACACGGGGTGATTGCACGTAGTGATGATATAGGTATGCCTTAGTACCACATCCCTGAATCAAGGCCCGAACAAAAAAAACAATCCCAGGAACTGTTCCGATACGCCAAATAATTGCGTTACATATACTGAGAATTCGAATGTTACGGAATGGAATTCCACCGAATAAGTTTTGAAATATCACAAGATACTGAGAATTCGAATACGGAATGGAATTCCACCAAGATAAGTTTTGAAATATCACAAGATACCACTGTTAACCAAGAAGCCCCAAACAAACAAACAAAGAATATTCCTTCTTCGTTGGAAAAACCATCTGCACCTTCCTTTGCAATGCAGTTTTAAGCTGTCTTCATCGCTACAGCTATTCTTTCCATCATTTCAGCCATTTCGTTCGTACGGGGGAAAGGTCCCGTCGGTTTTGGCCTACATCGCAAAGTTTAACGACATCAACGTTCATAATAAAAGACGCAGTTACACTCCAAGGAAATTCACTAGCGGATCCCAACCCTCTTCTACGCGGTATATTAGTAATTGGTTTTCGGGAATGATCCTTTTAATATGTTCTTCATGCTTGAGAAATTCCTCTTGTGCATGGTCATGGATTCTACCTCCATGGTACCCGTCTAGAAGAGGGAACAGATCGGTGATGGTCAATCCATTTCTGGTGAAAGTGCTTACCGAAGTATAACTGCAACCATCTCCACAACTTGTTGGATTCCGAACGAGGGATCTTTCGTAAGCTTTCTTTTTTCATACATTCCGAATACCGTGTTTTTCATACTTGTTTCCCAACTTTGAGGATCTCGCGTCGTCTACAGAGTTTATCAATAAAAAAAGGATCGGTAGATGAAGGTACGTGGATCATACGAGAATAAACTTGGCTTGAGGATAGGCCTTTAATAACGAAGATGCGATTATAGCGGCGGGTCCGTCCACAACCGCTCGATATCCCTTTAAGACTTCATCACATTTCTCCGGAGATGCATCCTCTTTGTAAATGAAAAGCGTTAGCAACCAACGTTTGGGAGGATCAAGTTATTCACCTTCAGCTAATCCAATCCACCCATCCCATCGTTTTTCCTCGTATGAATCGACATTAAGCGGGTGCCAACATGGACCGAGTCCGAGTGTTTCCAGAGCTTTACAAAGACTCAAGGTCTTCAAAAAAAGAATAAAAAGGTTTTTTAATATGCTTAGGTCGAGGTATATGTTTTTTCTTACCCCCGTCCTTCCAACACCAACCCCGATAACCTGTATGGAAGGTGCGTCTCTTCTCATTAATTCCGACATCAATCATGATAATTAAGTTTACAAACCCGTTTACGTAAGCGTTATCTGTCACTTGTCACATTCGGGAAGAACCGTAATCGATATCCGAACCAGTTTTTCTCACCCTTGCTACAAGTAAATATCTTCCATAAGGGTTGTAGCAACGCCCTAAATGGAGTACTTTTCTGGCGCTGCATCAACACTCCACTTTTACAGACTCAATGGACGCTAGAAACACTTACCTTGAATTAAATCATCCCCTTATTAATTCATCCCTAGGTAGCAAGTCACGGCCATCCCACAAGTGGTCCATCTCCAAGACCTTTCTTTGCCATCTCCGCCTCCAGTTACGACATTACTATCGTTTTATGGAACTTCTTCTCTTTCGCCATCTAAAGCCGTGATGATGCGGGTTTGTATAGAAACTAATGAATTGCATTCCGAAATTTCCGAACTACTTTCTGCGAAGGCGCGAGTCTCATCTTCCTAAAAAGGTCGTCTCATTCATCCCCAAACCAACTAAAACAACCATCACCGCCCATCGAAGCCATGGTTGTTCTGGTTTGGAGTTTGCCATCCCGCCATTACGAGGACTTGAGATGGACACACTTGATGGTTCCCATCGCAGTGCGAAAGGATTTTCCAAGAAAACAATGCCGAATATCATGGTGCTCAAGTTTGTTTTCAACGATCAACACACAACAGAATTGAGTTGAGAAGAATCACGGTTTGGCCACGTGATAGTGATAGATGATGGTCCGTTAGTCTCCTTTTTTTCATTTCGGGACTTCAGATGATTGAGAGGCCAAGTGCTTTATATGACGCGATGGCCATAAAGTTTTTAAATATGCTTTTATCTATTTCAAAACAAAAAAAAAACAAGGGATCTGGATCTACATACCAACGCACATGGTTTAAATGATAGTCGTTCGTATAGCGGTGCTCGGGAACTTGAAGTCTCGGTGGATCCTAAACAAGAGCCGAGAAATCCAATAGTACGTTCGGCTTTTCTTTATTTATTCGTTATCCACGGAGGATTGTATACGAAATTGGCACGTTCACATTTTAGGAACTTCTGATACTAAACTATATATATATGGATTCGTAAACAGCGTGGCGAACTCCGTATGGCTGGGCTTTGGGCGTTTATGAGATGATTTTCCTTTTACGATGTCATCTCATTTACTTCGGGTCTTTGAACCAATTGTGAGACGAGGATTCAATGAGCGTGTAAAGCCGGTGGTCACCCGGTCCCGAAATCGCACATGCGCACGAGCTTGGGGGGGGGGGTGAATCCTTTAGGCCGGGACTGAAAATGTATATAAAAGCCCCCATGGCTCAGGAACCTCTTTCACTAACACTTACATCTTATTCTATTCCTTCGTATTCTCATTCAAAACCAATTTTTTTCCCTTTCCCTTAATCTAACTTTATAAATAATGCCTGGCGCAATTATCGTCCCATCTTCGAGTGCTTTTAAAACTTCATCTTTATCTTCACCAACAAAACCTATATTTTCACCTGTTGAATCCGTTACGAGTTGCCCTTGGGCTTCCTCTCCTTTTCCAACAGATCCTCTTGCAACCACACCTCTAACTTCACCAACAAAAACTACCATGTCCCCCGCTCAACAATGTCCTTTCGCTTCTTCGTCGCCTTCACCAATCCGTCCCTCTATTTCAACCACGTTAAATAACTCCCAATCCTCATCTCCACGCCCACTAACACCTTTACTGTCACCCGTTAAATCCGTCCATCACTGCCTTTACTCTCCGTCTCCAGATTCCCCAATCGGTAACGCTGATCCGCACCGCTTTATCCCACCCACACCAGGCAGTTCTCGAGCTCCATGTCCCGCACTTAATGCTCTAGCTAACCACGGGTATCTCCCACGTTCAGGCAAACAAATTACGTTTCAAGATATCATCTATGCCATGAAAGAAGGTTTCGGGCTTTCTCCCGCATTTGCATTATTCATGGCCGCCGGTTCTTTTGCTCTTATGAAACGGTGGTTTGGTCATCCTTTCGATCTTCACGAAACTGCCATTCACGGTCTTATCGAACATAACGCTAGTTTGGTACACGACGATGCGGACTTGAGCAAGGAAGTTTACTGCCGTGACGAAAATGGGCTGGTTTCGTACGCACCTATCAATGTGGACCCCGTTTTACTTCGAAGGTTTATGAAAATAGCATCTCCATTACATCCTGGAGGTGAACTCGTTTACACTACAGAAAACGTCGCAGAATATCGCGTTGAAAGAGAAAAAGAAACAAAAATTCCAGACTTCCTTCATCAAGAAATAGCCCGTGCGGAATTCTCGATGATTATTCAAATATTTGGAAAAGAGGAAGATAACGGATCGGGAAATTGGTGTGTTGATGAAAAAATTGTTGTTGATTTCTTTACGAAACAACGTTTCCCGGAGGGATGGAGGCCTCAGCGTGTTTTGCACTTAATGGATGCCGCACATTGCACAGACGATATCCGGAATAATATGGAAAGTATTAGGAAGATTCAGCATAAAAAGACGGAAGGGCAGAGCGACCAAGAATGGTTTTGTCATGTTAGGGAGTGGTTCCATGCAATTGTTAACCTTCCTTTTGAGCATTGATTATCATATACTTGTTATATTTATATTCATATAGTACACACTTGCTGTAATTGTAACTTTAGGTATCACCCCAATATACCACCAACGCTTATCTATTATCTTTCTTTGTCCTTCCTTATGTAAAGATAGGCCGCACGTCTCCAGAGGACCTCCCTTTCTCCTTGGACATCAAGGAATTACTATAAAATCTTGCACAAATGATCAGTAGAGCCAAATCACGCGTTCCGCATTCATGACTCGCAGGCCCAAGGCACAAGTGCTAGGTTAGAGGCGGGCATCAAGGTTTGATTATCTTTTCGTCTTTCGATCGGCTACAGCAAAAGAGACTCTAGGGCCATCAGAAAATCTCATTTTCCGAGTGAACAGCACTTACGTTGACGTCAAGACCACTTCTCAGCTCAGTCTTCTTTGATGTCAAACATCAATCTTCTTTACATATTTAAACATGATCCTACTTAGGAGGAAATTAATATTATCATCATGTAAGTCATTTCTGTAAAGGCTGTTGCAAAATTGACACACCTGAGTCAAGCTCACGTGGCAGTGAATCCGAGTCATTGTCATCAACCAGGCTTTGGGCTGTTGATGGGGCTAAATCATCAAATGGGGTAAAAAAAAAACACAATCAACTGCAGTAAAATAAATTCATCGCGCGATCGGTGGAGCTGGTAAAAAAAAAAACCTGAGCGGAGTTCATTCTTGGTTGCTTGAAACTCCGATTACTTTTACGTACTCAGACAAAGGTAAAGTAATCCAAACGCACTGTACCCGCAGACACATCATAAAAGTACCATCTTCATTGTTTTTTTTTTTCTTACTTATGTAATGCCGCATTTGTGATATGCAGTAAAGGGTGCACGTGCCAACTTTGATGAATAGACAAGAGGGAAGAAAAAGAACTCAAACTTTAACCTTTTCGTCTATCACCATTCCCCTCTCTGTATCAGTATGGATGATCTCGTCTCTCAATCCTCGTATACTTCGGCGAAAGATGCACTCAAAACTTTAGACGATACTTGGTTTTTGCCCGTTACAAGTTCAGCCCGTTGGATGGACTTGATTGGAGACTATGCTGGAAAAGAACTTTTCGTCATCGATGGTAAGTTTATGTTTATCCATTCATCCTTCATGATTCCTAATCCCAAAACAACACTTTCAGGCGATGCTCTCTTCCAAATCGTTCTAGATGATCAGCTATTGGCACTCGGTCGTGATGGAGGTATGGAACGAAAAAAACAAAAAAACTTACACACAGTCCTCAGCGTTTTTATAGATCCTAGTTTTCAAATGCTACATGCATATTATAATCTCGAAAGAATACTCTTGCAGTTTAAACAACGGTCCGCAGAATTTGAGATTGTCTTCTGGGAGGGTATGTTCGCCTTAGGGTGTAATGTCTAGGGAGGTTAACCATTGGTATATATAGTCAACCGACTTTCGACATTGCATGCTGGTGCAAGCCAATACAAAGTCACGTCTCGGGCATTGGCCAGATCGTTGTTACTTAAACATCTACTACATCTTGAGGAGTTGGATTTAGGCCTGTCAATATCAGTTTTCAGCGATCTTGATGATCCTCGGTGGCTTGACTATCGAAATGACAAGAAGGTAAAGACATGATATGCAACATTTTCATTTCAACGAGTACTCAATTTTTGAGTAAACAGCCAATGTTTATCATGACCAACGATGGTGGAATCGTCGATAAACATGTATCAGATGCCGTACAAGAGACAACAGCGAAACGGATATTAGTCCAACGCATATTCTTTTTTCGTATATTATACAGTGGAATACCTATAGCATTGCTCAAAGGTGCCGAGTATCGTGATTCCAAAGTAAGCAAGTTTTTTTTTTCAACATTGAATAACTTTTCTCATTTCAAAAAGGTGTTAACATTTATCTATGAACACCGTAGACGGGGAATTGTCCTAAATCGTGACTATCGTCTTTTATCAGCAACTGCTGTTGAAGCGCTTGAGTTTCTGTACATGTCTGTAGAAAACCTTCACCGTCGCCCGAATCTAGTTCACTCCGAGTCATTGCCCAATGCCGAACAACTGTTGATTCAAATATCGAGCGATATGCTGAAACAAGCGAAAATCACCGCGACGAGTGATATTACGAGACCGCTTGCAGAATTACAATATCTTTTTATTGCTTTCTCCTTGATTTTGCCGCATCTCTCTGTTCAAGACCGAGCGAGAATACTCGATGGTATCAATCCTCAGCTTCTCGATATTCTTCTGAGTACCTTTCTACCAAGATTGTTCATGACCGCTTCTGTGTTCCTCAACTCTCATCCGTCCACTCAATTTAAAATTGATTTTGATGGACGGATATTTTGTTCTTTCTTAAACTATCTCACACTCCATCCCCAGGATGGTCTTTTGACTTTAATTGGATTTGATAATCATAACAAACTCGCGGAGATTTGGAACTCACTAGGTTCACCCGAAATCGACCTCTCCTCGTTCGCGGAACAATACCCGCCTGTCATCTCTCCTGCTCCGCTTAAACATGAGACTTTCAATCAAAAGGAATTTACCCTCCTCCCATTCGATAACCCAGTATTCCAAGAACATCTTGGCTCATTAGACCTTCCCGTCGAACTAATCCATTACGAAACAAATGGAAATCATTCCCTGTCAACTTCCGCATTCAACGGGAAAGAAGTGCTATATGAAGATATCCATCATTGGCATAACAAGAAAACAATTTTGCCTAAACGTCTTGGTGGTTCGGACTCGAAAGAAAATGAATGGCTCCGTCAAAAGAGGAATCGTCAAGAACAACGCTTTATGGCGAGATTACAAAGTCATGCGGCAACACTTCTCGGGCGAAACCTCGAGGTAATCGTCATACCCCCCGTTAAAAAATTAAAAATGGTTAAAGAACGACCTACTGGTCCAACATATGTGAGTTAATCAAACCCTCACCCTACTTTTCATACTTTTCATTTATATCTTTCTTTTCTGTATAGAACAAAAAAGAAAAGGCTCCAAAACTCTCGTCAGCCGATAAAATGCGGCAAAAAATAGCTGCATCCAAAGCCGCATCAGTGGTAAATGATGCTTTAGAGTGGTGGAAAGAACAACTCAAGACTCCCCCGAAAACGCCGAAAGAATTAGATCGTCTATTCCGAAACAAAAAAGCGGAAGATGAACATGTCAAACTAGAAATGCGAATGTACCGCCTCCATCTCGAATTCTTATCTTGGATTGACGAACCTAACGCTGATTCGGATACCGTACGAGAAAAATATACTGTCGCTATCATGCGTCAAGTAAAAGAAATTTGCGAAGGCCAATACATGACCCCGAAGCTATCAAAATCGTTGAAATCAGTCCTTAAGACATTAGGCTTAGATCGGTATTCAAACACTTTGTTGGACAAGTTTCAATGCAACCCGAATGCCGCGCCTCCGAATTTCAAGTTTAAAAAACTCCTGTCTTCCGACGACTCTATTGTTTATGGTTATATGGGTATCACCGAAAGTCCCATTCGATGGCAATTGAGATTATTCGGCGAATATTTTGATCGTAGTATGGACAGTGCTCCTGATCCACGTGTTCCGACATTTATTCCCGATGCGTGGCAACGACAAGTGCTTGATAGTATCGATGCAAATAATTCATTACTTGTTGTGGGTAAGTACCTCTTTCTTTTTCCTTAAAATCATTCGGTTCATCGTACTTATATTCACTCAGCACCAACTAGTGCAGGGAAAACATTTATATCATTTTATGCTATGGAGAAGGTGTTACGAAGGTCGGACGATGGTATCTTGGTGTATATTGCACCCACGAAAGCTCTTGTCACCCAGGTTGCGGCCGAAATTAATGCGCGTTTCAAAAAGGATGTTCCGGAAGGTTTATTTTATTCATTAGTAGATCCGAAACAATTTCTCATTCTTTTTATTTTAGGTCATGTGTGGGCAATCCATACCCGTGATCATCGTATCCATGATTCTTCAAAATGTCAAATTCTCGTTACGGTGCCGGACGTTTTGACTATATTGCTTCTTTCACCGCCCCTTGCTCGAATATGGGTTCCTAGAATCAAATGGTTAGTTTACCCCAAAACAACCCTTTAACCATCTCCTGAATTGGATATCTATTTTATTAGGATTATTTTAGATGAAATACACTCGATTGGTCAAGACGGAGGTGCAATATGGGAACAAATTATCCTTTTGGCTCCGGCACCCATCATGTACGTCATTCTTCATGTACGTTAAGTTAAACATCTGTTGATACAGATTTTTATAGCGGTCTTTCTGCGACCATCGGCTCTCCAGAGAAGTTCAACTCGTGGTTGGAATCAGTCCAAACAGTACACGGATATAAACACCAATTCATCTATTATCCGCATCGATATTCTCACTTGAGAAAATTCTACTACGACCTTTCAGAAGAATCCGCCACCGATACTGATACAACCGCTCTAACGAACTTTAAGGGTTTCTCAAAACATCAGGATACGGGACTTACCCGTTTCCTACATCCTATATCACTCTTATCCTTCGGTCCTCAAGTCTTACCAGACGATCTCGCTTTAGAAGCACGTGATACATTAACATTATACGATAGCCTTGCTAAACTCACTCCGTCACTTGAAGGCTTGGAAGCGTTAAGCCCCGATGTATATTTTCAATCTAATCCAACGATTTTGAGACAAAAAGATGTTTTGGGATATGAACGAGAATTAAAAAACTACGTGAAGAGATTATTGTCCGTTCCGAATGTTCATGATCCTTCAAGTCCCATTTCAAGGGTTATACGAGATCTTGAGGATCCGAAGATTGCATGCCTTGATGCTGAACAACGACTGGAAAGATTGAACCCACCTCCTCTTCAAGCGTTGCACGGAAAACTGCCTTCCTTTTTAGCCGATCTTCATAAACAGGATAAACTGGTAAGTGTATATATTTTTTCGGTATGACAGAGTTGACTAACCTTTCGTCTTCATAGCCTGCAATTCTATTCAACTTTGATCGCAGCGAATGTGAGATGATGGCCCGGACCTTATTGAAAACGTTAAGAGAAGGAGAGAAAAGTTGGCGTGAGACAGATGAAAGATGGCAGAATAAGATAAAAGCCTGGGAAGCGTGGAAGATCAAAGAAGAAAAGCGACTATCCGTTAGAAGCAAGGGTGTCAACTTGAAGGCAGAACGTGAGGAGGAGCAACATCTTGGATCAGAACAGTCTTGGGAGAGATGGTTCAATCCCAATGATCCATCCCCTGATTTTTCGTTCGCCAACACCCATAAGGAATTTACGCTTTCAATGCTGGACGAGAACATCCAATCCGAAGGGTTAGTTAGGTTTGGAAAGGTGCCGTTGTGGGCCCTTTCCGCGTTAAGGCGTGGCATTGGAATCCATCATGCGGGAATGAACAAAGGTTATCGCAGTCTCGTTGAAACGTTAGTCGATATCACATTATTTCGGTGTTTTGGTTACTAGCGGCCTCTCATAAATAGTTTGTTCAGAAGTGGATTCCTACGTGTTATTATTGCCACAGGTGGGTCGCTGCTGATTTCATTTTCGAGAGAATCGTTGATCTAAAGTTACCCGTTACTAGGTACTTTGGCGTTGGGTATCAATGCCCCGGCGAAAACATCTGTTTTTTGTGGAGACTCTCCTTTCCTGACTGCTTTAATGGTATGAAGAGTTATTCCATACAAGACATTGTTGGTCTGATTATTCATGACAGTATCGACAATGTGCCGGTCGTGCAGGCCGTCGTGGATACGACCTCTTGGGGAACGTCTACTTTTACGGTATCTCATTTGATCGAGTTCAACGACTTGTGTTGTCCAAGTTGCCGCCTCTAGGTGGAAGTTTCCCTATGACATTGACGTTTACGTTACGTCTATTCAACTTGTTAGAAGGCTCACACTATTCCGATTTCGCAAAACAAGCGATCCAAAGCATAATGTCTCTCCCTCATATCAGTTTTATATCTGACCTTGGAAAAGAACAATTATTGCATCATCTCAGATTCAGTATTGAATATCTACGGCGAGGATGTTTGATAAATGATAAAGGACGTCCTATGAACTTGTTTGCGATTGGTGCCCATTTATATGTAAGTCGTTTGTTTGTTTCTCCTCGAAATGATAAATTTATGAAGATAATTTACAGTATACTGAGCCTAGCAATTTTGCGCTAATAACGTTAATTCAAAATGGTGTTTTACATGAAATTGCCCGAAAACCCCTTGCCGAAGCTAAAAAAGAATTTATTCTCCTTATGTCCCATCTCTTTGGACGTAGATATCTTTCAAAAGCCTTCATTAATCAAGACAGTCGACGGGAATTCATAAAGAAATCGCCTTCTGTAGTCGTTCTCCCTGATCTTCCTCAACATGTCTACAATCTCTTGAATAAACAGAATGGAAGAACATTGGATATATTCACTGGTTATGCTAGTATTTATTCCACCAGACACGCCGATGAACTTGGTTGTGACACAAGGCTTCCACTCAGTAACATTAACTTTGCGAGTTCTCAAACCTTTGACACCCCCTTCACCTACCATCTCCGAGAAACTGGGATTAACGTGTCCGTTCGTTCGTCCTTCGTCGCGACGTCTGGATTGGACGATCAGTTTAGGAGCGTAACTGAGCTCATAGCAACAGCTCGTTCTGGTTTACACCTCAATGAACAGACCGTTCCATCATTCACTCCGATAACAAGCACGTCGGCAGGATCTTCGGAACATTGTTTAAATGCCTATCTTTTCGATTTTTACATTCATGGTCAACAAAACGCTCTCATAGACGCTAATGGCATAAGACGAGGCGATCTTTGGCATCTTCTGGAAGATTTCACCTTGACCTTAAAAACTGTTCAACTTGCTCTAGGTCAATTACTGAACAGGTCGAAGAGCGCTGAATCAGCGGATGGTTTCGAAGATCCACAGCTATCGGTCGATCCTGCCGAGGTGGAGGACTCGGACACAGACGAAGGAGACGGCGAAGGACCAAATTCGAAACCTACATGCATTAGTAATGAAAGCGACCGGGCGGTGTATGAAATGGTTTCAGAAGCCACCGCCGAATTCGACGCGAACTTCAAAAAGATGTGGGCATGATCGAAAATGTTTGTTCTCTTATTTTCTCTTTATCAAGTTGTCCAACTATTCAAGATTGATTTCGATAGAATGAGCTCTTTTCTTCTGAATAATTACGACATTAGAACTCTTGTAATGGTCGACTATTGATGTATAATTCAAATGAACTTGAAATGTCGATAACCAAAGTAAGCTTGGGAAAGCAATGTTACATAACAAGCGATCTCGTCACTAGATGGAGCTCAAGGAACGGAACACCAGGCTTAAAAAACAAAGCTCCAACCGTAGTATTCTTCCTATTTTTTGGACGGATGGTATGTGTAGCTCCCCTTAAAAAAATGAGGCATTCAATGTCGATTCCGGAGATTGTCCAGTGAGATTATCACCGACTTTTTATGGGTTCGGGCGTGTGAAACACGATCGTTTGACAGTCCATGTCAGGATTGAAGGGACCGTCTATTCTTATGGACTTGTAGTTTTCCTAGATAGCGCATACTTGTAACTTGGTCCAATCCGACCCTAACTCGGACAAGTCAAATCGGTAAGATCCAAGACTCCCTTTGCTACTCAAGTACTGGGTCTTTACTTTAACTGTACCCACAGAGGCTGTGCAACAAAAAAACGAAAGTGTCGCCTCCCTCATAGAATTCACATGCCGTGCAAGCGTCAGGGTCTATTTGTGTGCCAGGCCGAAACCAGGAATATCACAGACTCATATTGTTCAGTCCTCGTACTATTACTTTCCCCTTAGAATAGCAGTTCAATTGTCTTCCCACTGTTTGAATAATCGACTTCGGGGGTCAAATGGCGAATTATTTGTGGTAACAGGAAACGTGTCATGTTTGGAAAGGGGGTCCAACGACCCGCTCTTACCGATCTTGTTTCTCAGGTTGGACTAACGATGGCGGGGGTACTTCGCCACCTGGTGAATTTACAGCTACACAGCCACAAATGGCAGAGGGCTAGGACAAGACACTGGCGTGCCCGCAGTGAACACGGCCACATATTCAATTCCATTTGGGGGTACATGCGTATCGTGACAAATATTTGCATCGTCGTAGCACACCTGCCATTCGTGAACTGACCAAACATCAGTGTCCAAGATTCATCATTTAATGGACCATGAACACATTCCCGTTGCAAATACATATCTATCTATCATTCTTCTGGCAAGTTGAGCCCCGCCATTGTGACAGGGTTGACAGTTTGGAACGGGCGGGGGTTTTACGAGTGACTAATAAACAACACAAATGACAAGAAGTGGAAGTGTGATTGAGTTTTCGAGGGTGGAATTATTTATTGTAAGAAACCCCAGATCTCATGTCTTTGAATTCAAGAATCAGAACATTGTCGCAGTTATGTTGCCTCCGTGTGACTAGAAGTTTGAAGTCAATTCAATTCCAAAACAAAAGGGCCTGAACCTTAAAGCTTAAAGAGCTTCCATTGAAGATGATGCACTCTGGGCAAATGCTTTGAATTATTTGTCTATATCTATCCCATCATTTATATACAACATGAATGGGTCACCCAGAAACGAATAGCAAACCCGATTCAGAGAATGGGATGTCTCGGGGTTATATCACTTCCGTGACAGATATTCATCTTACTGGGAATTCAATCACAATACAAACAGAACCTTTAACCGGTTAACTCCCTATCCGAGTCCCATTACCTTTGAATGCCGTCACTGAGTTTGTGTATAAAAGAGATAACACATTGACAGGAGTAACAGAAAAATCGAAAACATCGAGTTTACAACTTTACAACCTCTCTCTACAATGCATTTGGAACCTGGATACTACACTATTCACAATGGTGATAACCTTGTGGGCCGTTCCCTGCTTGAAGACTTTTCTCTTAACCCCAAGACCGTCTTCAACGCAACCCCTGATACTGAATCTATTGTTAGTAAAAATCAATAACTTTATGACAAACTCCTTCGCTAATGCTAATACTTTTACTTTCTTAATACTAATAAGTGGCAAGTTGAACGCCTCCCTGATGGGAAGTATATCCTTAGAAACTTTGAAGCCCCTGTCGCCCCCATCAACGGTGTTGTTAAAGCCGTCATCTACCCTAACATTGACGAAAGTCTCAAAATATTTGAATGGGAAGTTACTTCACGGCATTACCAGGGGAAAAATCTATACACGTATGTATCTTGATATTTTGGTCGTTTTGCCATAAACCGCTTAAATTATACTGAACGATCCATCCAGTATTGCGACTTTAGCTGGGGATGGTTTCTGGCACACAACCTCTGACACCACTTCTCCAGTAGGTAGATAGATTTAGTATATAAAGCAATTCTTGATTATTTGAGTTTTAGATTGCCGTTGGACCGGTGGCTGTTGGCACGAGTCATCCTCCTTTTTTTACAAAGAATGCTCTTTTTAGGCTTGAGCTGGTAACTCTAAAATCTGGGATTTACACCATCCATAACGAGTTCAGTCCTGTGGGACGTGCTTCAGTTGAAGATCTATCTCTGCGTCCGAAGGCAATTTATAATGCCACCGATGAAGCACGTTCTCTTGTAAGTTTTTTTTTTGTGATACACGTCATTGAGTCTCATACAGACTTTTTCAAGTGGTACATACAAGCGGAAAACAATGGCAAGTATAAACTTTTGAATCTCGGCGCTCCTGTCGCTGCCGAAGGGGATAAACTTTTTGCTTTCATTCAACCTGACTTGAATCCAAACGACCCGAGATTTGAGTGGACTGTTGAACCACAGTTTCATCAGGGACCATTCTTATACACGTCAGTTGTTTTATGGTTGTCCATCTTCACGAACTTAAAGTTTGGTTAGGATCACGAAGTCTAGCCATGATGGATGGTTTACCACTTCCAACAAGTTTTCTCAGGTACGGCAGACAATTCAGATAAGCAGTCCTACTGAGTGTGAGCGTGGTTTAGATCAAAGTCGGTCCATTGGCGTCCACAAAGAGCATTCCGCCCCAATATTTCCCAAATGCTCTTTTCAGGATCGTCCCCTTCGTACTTAGAACTGGGTTTTACAAAATTCGTAGCAACAACGATCTTGTCGGTCGCGCACTTGTTGAAGACAAATCTTTGCTTCCAAAGCCAATTCTGAACAAAACTGACAACCCCCATGCCACTGTCAGTGGTTTTTTGCTTTTAATCTTAATACCATTTTAGACTCAACACTTTTCTTTTTCCATTCAAGTGGTTCGTCCAAAACGTTGGCCCCTATAGATACAAACTTTCGGCTTCTCAAGGTTTCGATATAGAATCCCTCGAGTCTACAAGTGAGAAATTCCGAGGATATGATCCTGTTGGTGTCGAGGGACAAAGTCCCTCGTTGGTCTTCGCAGTCTTGGAGCCTAAATTTGTAGGACCAGACTGGGGCATTATACCCCGCTTCGAATATGGGGAAGATGTATATACGTACGTGTTTTCTCATTTATTATTCATTTTCCACTATTTTACGTAACTCAATCTTTTTGTAATGGATTCACAGTATACAGCTCGCCACCTCGCCATCTATACTTTTAGATAGAGCCTGGTTTGCTCATGAGGGGCAAAGGAGCCAGGTAAGTAATATTACAGATAATGAATGTCTCTAAAACATTTTATCATAGATCCAGATCCAGAACGTGCTTTTACAGGACCCCATTGCTCCAAACCTTTCTCTTCAAGATTGACTCACTTGCTGTTCCTTTAAGGGAAGCACTGTAACTATATTTGACAGCGACGGAAGACATAGTGCTAACTTGGGATCCGACTTGAAGCCTCTAAACCAACATTTTTAAAAATAAAATAAATAAATAAAAAACAAAAACAAAAAAACAGTAGTTGCTTATGTATGTTAGTTTTCTTGATTGAGGTGTTTCTTGCAACAAATATGACTTCCTATTTTCTTGTGAAACGTTGTACTCCTTGAATGAGAAAAGTCCGATTTTTTTGACGAAACTCTCGAAATCGAATCCAATTCCCGACCAACTTACATGAGTCACAGGGTAACTTTTGAACACTCTAGTCCAGGAGTTGACTGGCGCTTCATATATCTTATTTTATTAGTATCAGTTAATTTCCGCTAGTCCTACCCCATTGAAGGAAGCTGCGCTATAATACTTATACTGTTGTACTGTTACACTAACATGATTATTGAATTTGCTCCAACAAAAAGCAAATCTTGAACCGTTATCAAAATTTTAACAGTCTTCCATTTCCTCTACTTGACATCCTGAGTAGTTTATAAAAAAACGATGTTTTGGTACGTCGTACAGAGACTTAAGAGTCGGCATAAGCCTAAAATGCTTGTTGCTAATAGGAACCTCTGTGGGCGCTGCTGAACAAGCTTCCAAACCATACCGTCTTGACCCTATCAACCGCCTGTCCGCAACGCAGCACTATGTCTCAAAGTTTATAACATTACGAGATACTTTCAATGAAGACGATGAATCAAATACTCACAGAATTGCCAATGGAAATATTTTTTCTCAGCAAAAGCCAAACTTGAACAATGAACATTCAGGTATCTCCATCTCCATCTCTCATGGGTCTGTCGACATTGGAGAGAAATCATCAATGGCTTTCTTTGACTGTAATGCAACTTTTACTTTGAAAAGTAAGTAATTTATTTTAGAATTGGTTGCTCGTTCCGGTTCAGCGAAATTAACTGTATTTGTACCAGCCCGCGAAGGTATTTACCAGGTTCACAAATGCTCTCAAAAGAGATGAATAAATTACTTGAAACAGAGGGTTATTTTGTCAAGATATTATATTTGGAAGACGATGTTTATCCGAAACTGACAGGCGCATTGCAAAGGAAGACCTTCTGGTAACGGGCACCTTCATGTTTAAAGAATATTTTCTATTCTCACAAAACACCTATCCGTTCTCAATTAATCATTATGGCATCCGAAAATTCCGATTTTCTCAGCATTATTGTGTTCATAATCTCGGCATTGTTTGAGCTTAGACCGGCTTTCTCTCGCCATAGAGCCTCGCTCATAAGACAGTTCTATACTTCTCTATCGCTTTGTCCTGATTTGGAATTCCGGGGTGTTTCCGCGTAACGGTCATAAAGACAAAGACGAATTTCTTCCGTAGTCACTCTCCCGAATCGCTTTCGTTGCACGTGCGTACCACGCTGCACCTGGTCTAAAACCTAATAATGCCAGGATATCCCTGTCGGATTACATCAGAGTCTTCAATACCATCTGTTGTTCGCGTCGCGCAGATATTTTCGCTGGCGACCAGGTTGTACCATGTATGTTCGAGGTTCTATTAGTTTAATCCCATTCGACTTCCATAAACTCCATTTTGATTGCACGACTAATCATGATAGATACATTTCACTATCTGCTTTATCCTCTGATCCTACTCATTTCTATGTCGTGGCACCCGGGTATTATACTTATACACAGGGACGGGATAATCAACAATTCCAATCGTTCAGGTTTCTTTCCTTCAAATGTCAAATTGCAACTAACTACGCGACCTCAGGTTACTACTTTGTACGGGCACCTTTTAATTTGAGGTGCACTTTTCAAGAAAACCATTCAGGATGCATTTAAAAGAGTTTCTTGATAACTCTGAGATACTAAGATACGATGACTCATTATCAAATACTTGGAGATCAGTGTTGATATAATATGAATGTTCTCAATAACTGTTCCTCGTTAAATTTGGACACAATCACCTTTGGAACCAGTGGCAATACCCGCATACTATTGATGGTAGTGTACGCGACTTTGAGTTTGGAGATGAATTAGTCATTCGCCTTTGACTTCGACAGGAAGTGGGTTTTGAAGCATTGTCAACTCTCGAAGTGAATATCAATATCAATATTTATTTATCTGAGGGATGTATTTCAGAGGCAGCATCTCTTAAGGCTCAGATTATTCAGTATTTTTTTTCACCGGTATTACTACAATTCTAAGGTTCGGGTAGCCAACCAGAAGCTACGGGGACGACCAGGGATTGTGTTTTCCGAGATAGCGTTGGTGGTGATTTATGGCGCTGGAATCACCTCAATTCATTTATGAGGAATATTTGTACGTACACGTCAATGTGCCAAGAATGACAAGGAACACGTCCTTCACATCACCTTCGGTGTTGATAGTATCAGTTGGATTAAAATACCCGACCATGTACCGGATACCCAACTTTTGTAATCTGCCTTCGTTGGTGTTGATTGACTCGCCTGAGAAGGTTTCTCCGAACTCGTAAACGACCCATCATTAGTAGAGTTTACGATGCTACACAAGAACTTGAAGTGCAACCTGAATCCTATTAGTAGCTTCATGGAGAAACACAAATGTGTACAAGAAGCATGATGAAGCTGTAGATAAAGACTCCACTCAAACCTCGGGTCATCTGGTTTGTGGTCGGCCTTGACCCGTTCTTTAGTGGATTTCACAGGTAGATTTTTTCAAGCACAAATCTTTAATGACATAAAATTTAGGATAAGGATAAAAAAATTCCATCCGGTAGTATGCTTATGAACTTACAAACTTGGCATAATCTCTCATGAAATATACAGGCTTAACGGTTTGTCTCACGAGGCTTGCAAGCATCCGTTGACTTTCAATATCTTTCGTATCTTGTATGTGGAGTCACATTACGAAAAGATATTACATGTCTTGATCGACATCTTGGGCGGGTAGGTAATCGACTGGGAAAAGGTAATCAACACAGGGGGGCCAGACCGATCAAGCCGTATAGCATTACAGGGACAGCGTTCAGTATAATCATCCATACGATTTTTGAATAAAAATAAGCCTCAAAAGACAAACGTCGACTTCAAAGAGAATAGTAACCGACATAAGCCCTTACTCTTACATCTGCAGTCTTCTGAACAAAGTCGGTAAAAGCTGATAATTTGTTTACAACGAGTACTTTGGAGAGCCTGAGAAGTTAGTTGCACAGAAGTATTCAATTCTTCACGACTAAGATTTTGATCGATGTTTTGTTCGTGCGACTGTTTGTGATAGGAATGGTACAAATTAGATAGTCATAGTTGTAAATAAAAGAAATCAGATTTCACCTGACCCGAGTCTTCACCGTCTTGGACATCGATAGAGATCAAAGAATCGTTATCGCTTGAGTCAGAGTACCCATCATGGTGATCAGTTAAGGACTCTGTTTCAAGATATGCATCCAGTTTTTAGTCCTGTTCAAGTTGACGCTTAAAAATAGCAGCTAAAAACACGTCGTCAAGATTGGTAAAGTTTTCAAGCACCATGGAATAGAGGTAATAGTCCATAACTGAAGAACCAATATTATGTCATGTTTTAATATAAATGATACCGGTAATGCATAATAAAGTACTTACTCGACGCCGAAAATATAGCGATTGGGAAATCCAAAGTTCAGTGGCAGGAAGCAGCCAATTCTGGTTCCGTCGCTGGTTTTAGCGCCCAAACTTCAACGTTGTCAACGTTCATCGATGCATGACCCAAGCTTTATAAGGTGGTTGGGATTGTTTTGTTTTTTTTGTGAAAAAGTTATATCCAATATGAACTTCTGAGCTGTCACTCTTCGGACCTTCCTGACCTATTTTTTTTATCCACTGACAATAGCAAGCCAGAATCGACTGAAAGTGTCCGAGCCGGACTAGGTTATATATGACGAATCATGTTAAGCAAAACATAGGCACACAAATCACAACCAAGAAATTCTCCGATTGCCTTTCAACGCCGACAGGTTTATTATATTGCCCTAATCTCTGAAAGTGGCAGCACGGTTCAAACTTGTGGAATTTTGTGAAAGAGCCTCCTTTTTCACATTTGAGAATCACAAGAGAAATAACAAATCGTATTTAAGGCAAAAAATCTCCAAGAAAGGTCATGTACATAAGGAACTATTTTTTTTGATTTTCTTTTATTTATTTATTTTTTCAAAAAAAAAGTCGGTTTAGTCGGATCTCGAGTAGCACTGTGTCTTCCATGGTTGTTGCATATAAATGTTTACAGTGCTTCCCTTATAGGAACAGCTAGTGGGTCAATCTTGAAGAGAAGGTTTGGAGGAATGGGGTTCTCGAAAAGCACGTTCTTGATTTCGATCTATGACAAAATGTGTATGTTTTAGAGACATTCATTATCTGTAATGCTACTTACCTGGCTCTTTTCCTTTTCATGGGCACACCAAGACCTATCCAAGAATATTGATATCGGGCTAGAAATCTGTATACTGTGATTCCATCATAAAAAGGGTCGAGTTAAAGATGGTAGAATGAATAATTGAGGAAAAACACGTACGTGTACACATCCTCTCCATATTCGAAGCGGGGTGTAATGAGCCAGTGAAATCCTGTGAACTTGGGCTCCAAGAATGCGAAAACCGACAAAGCGCTTTCATCGTCTTGTTTCTCGGCGGCGACAGGATCATACCCTCGGAATTTCTCACTTGTAAAATCAAGGGATTCCACATCGAAACCTTGAGAAGCCGAAAGTTTGTATCGATTGGGACCAATGTTTTGGATGAACCACTTGAATGGAAAAAGAAAAGTGTTGAGTCTAAAATGGTATTAAGATTAAAAGCAAAAAACCACTGACAGTGGCATGGGGGTTGTCAGTTTTGTTCAGAATTGGCTTTGGACCCAGAGATTGATCTTCAATAAATGCGCGACCGACAAGATGATCACGATTCCGAATTTTGTAAAACCCAGATCTGAGCACAGACGGCACGATTCTGAAAAGAGCATTGGGGAAATATTGGGGCGGATTGCTCTTCCCGAATCCCAAAGGACCAACTTTAAGCTAAGGCAAACTCTTACTCAATCAGACTGCCCAACATCTGCAGTGACCATTACCGTACCTGAGAAAACTTGTCGGAAGTCGTGAACCATCCATCATGGCTAGACCTCGTGATCCTAAACAAATCTTGAAGTTGTAAAGATGGACATTGGCCATGAAACAACTAACGTGTATAAGAATCTTCCTTGATGAAACTGTGGTTCAAGAGTCCACTCGAACTTCGATCCAAGTCGTGTTGAATGAAAGCGAAGAGTCGATCCTTTATCGCAGCGACACTACCCCCGAGATTGAAAAGTTTATACTTGCCATTCTTCTCGGCGTGTATGTACCACTATGAATAAGTGTGTATGAGATTCAGAAATTCAGGTCATGCAGGATTGACAAAAGATAACTAACAAGAGAACGTGCTGCATCAGTGGCATTAAAAATTGGCTTTGGCTTCAAAGAAAAGTCCTCGAATGAAGCACGCCCCACAGGACTGGACCCATTGTGGATGGTGTAAACCCCAGATCTCAAGGTTACTGGCTCAATCCTGAAAAGTGCACTCTTTGTAAAAAAAGGAGGGTCGCTCGTGCCAACAGATA
Organism: Clathrus columnatus; assembly: GCA_020884735.1. Classification (NCBI taxonomy): domain Eukaryota; kingdom Fungi; phylum Basidiomycota; class Agaricomycetes; order Phallales; family Clathraceae; genus Clathrus; species Clathrus columnatus. Next base: position 3,543,293 of record BPWL01000002.1, read on the forward strand.
TGTGTCCAACGGCGATCTAAAAACCAAATAATCAAAAAAAAATTCTACTGAATCTCTCTACCTACCGGAGAAAAGCCGTCAGAGGTTGTGTGCCAAAAGCCATCCCCATTTGGAGTAGCGATGCTGGATGAAGTGTTTAGAATAAGCAGGTTATGGCAAAATAATTATAATATGTCAATATGCATACGTGTATAGATGTTTCCCCTGGTGATGTCGTGGAGTAACATGCCATTCAAATACTTTTAAATGTTCGTTAATGTTGGGATAGATGACGGCTTTAACGTGACCGTCGATGGCGGTAACGGGGGCTTCAAAGTTTCTAAGGATATACTTCCCGTCAGGGAGGCTGTCAATTTGCCACTTTCCAAAATTACAGGAGCATTAGCAAATTATTTTGTTAAAAACCTTTTAATTTTGACTAACGATAGATTCAGTGTCAGTGGTCGCATTGAAGACGGTCTTGGGGTTCAAAGAAAGGTCTTCAGCAAAAGAACGACCCACAAGGTTATCACCATTGTGAATAGTGTAGTATCCAGGTTGCAAATGCATTGTAGAGAGAAAGGTTGTAAAGGTTGATTGTGAAGTCGATGCTTTTGATTTTTCTCCTCACTCTGCGTTATTCCTCTTATATGCAAACTCAATGACCGCGACTGAAGACTTATATTAATACTTACTATGTTTAGTGTTTTATCTTGTGAGTAAATTCCCAGTGGGACGGACATCTGTCACGGAAGTGATATAACCCCGATAATCTTCTCATTCTCTATTCAATATTCACCGCTTTGGGGTGAGAGCCGTGGGATTCCATGTCGATCCAAATGTATACATATGACGGAATGACGGAATAGATATAGCCAAAGACAGTAAAAATGAAAAGAGAATCCAGAGCATTTGCCCAGAGTGCGTTATTCTCAAGTGATAATGGAAGCTTTTTGTTTACTGTTCAGGCCCTTCTGGGTACGTTTGAGTTTCTGATCACACAATCTGCCACGGAGGCAACATAACCGCGACAATATTCTGATTCTTGAATTGTAAGGCATGAAATCTGGGGTGTCTTACCATGAATGATTTGACCCCTCGACAACTTAAGTCCTAATTCCTTATTGCACTAATTTCCTCATTTGTGTAGCTGTTGTTAATTTGTTGACACTCATAAAACTCCCGTCCATACCAAACTGTCAAGCTTGTCAAAAGGCGGGGCTCAATGTACATGATCATGATGGATGAATATGTACTTGCCAAGGGGAAAGAAGTTGGATTCATATGGTCCATTGTACGATAAACCCTAAACATTCTGATGGCTCACGAAAGTTGGTGTTGCTTAGGCTGAATCCCATGGAGAGATAATGGCAGAACATCGTGCTACGATGGTGTAAACGTTTATGATCATGCACTCCACAATGGCAGTGAATGCGTGGTCATGTTGGATGTGTCGCTGAAGGCACGCCAGTTTATCGTTCCCGCCGTCTGCCATTTGTGGCTGGGTGGCACACCAGCGGCAGCCTGCGAATTCACCCGGTGGTGAAGAAACCCCAGAGTACTTGCTGATTTTAATTTCTAGAGAAAATTATTTAGAAAAATATTAATTGTGCCTACAAAAACCCATTTTTTTACCCTCAATCTCCTTTTTTTTTTTCAAGGTTGACTCCGCCCTTGTATTTACGCGATATCGGGAGCATGAACGGTTTAAATTTTCAAAGAAAACTCTGAATATCAACATCTTCGTTGGTCTCTTCTGTGTTATAGATCTCGATCTGGTGAGAACATTTTATAATACCTTTCATTGTCTGGGGATCAAGCGCAATTCGAACTTGTCTGGCTCATTTCGTTACCCACATCACGGTTGGCAAGCCAGAATCCGTCCGAAGTGTCGGACTGGTAAACAGCCGAATTCTGAGGATTAGGTGACTCAGTTTATAAAATACGACAAGAAATTTGTACATACATGTACAAATCTTCTCCAGAATTGAATTGGGATGATATAAGTAGTCCATTCAGGCGCGATAAATTTAGAATTTGAGAATGCGGAAACTACTGAGAGATTCTCTTTCTGATCAACCCCAACGGGATTATACCTCCTATTTTTCTAGGAGAGGCTGAAAGCTAGTATCGATTGGGACGAAGAGCCCGAATGAGCAATCCGGGGGAGAAAAACCAAGCTCAGGGTCAGAACACATTTCCTTTAAAAAATCCATTCTCACACTTACGTTAGTGTTGTTGACTTTGTTCAAAATTGGTTTCGGGCTCAGAGAATCGTCTTCAGCAGCCGCACGCCCAGCAAGGTCATCAGCGTTATGGATCGTATAAAACCCAGAAGAAATGACATGACATATGGTATGATTTTGAGCAAAGCATTTGGAAAATAGTAGGTAGGCTGGTTTGTCGTTAAAGGCAACGTACCAACCTTATTCTAAACGAAACGGACTCAAGCTGAACACTGCTTACCCTCCGTTGCTTGACTCTCGCCTTAGAAAGTTTTTTTTGAAATCGTAAACCACCCATTATTACTAGAGTTCACGATCCTAAATAAGGTCAAAAGTTAAATACAACCCTCATCCTATGAATTTATCAGGAAACAAACGTGTATAAAACTCTTTCCTCGACAAAATTGTGGTTAAAGGGTCCACTCAAACTTCGGGTCGTCCAGTTTGGGGTGATGGGTAAACAGTGACAGCAACCCCGAGATTTAGGAGTTTATACTTTCTATTTTGTTCATCTGTATATCCCACTTATATAGAGATCAAGTTGGAGTTAAGAATGCTAACGCTGTTGTCGCCTCCGCTTCCAACAGGTTCGTCATCATTGGAAATCACGCAGCCCAACGTGGATTTCAACGAAGTTTCACTAAGTAATATTTAAGCCGTTGATATACATTGGGAAGGTCCATTTGCTAATTTCACTTGTCACGTACCGGAGAAAACTTGTTAGATGTTGTGTACCAAGCACCCACAGAGTGAGTCTTAATACCAAATAATGTATCTATTAGATTCATACTATAAGAGAGCCCGAGAGACTTGTAAACATACGTGTAAAAGGTTTCTCGCCGTTGTGGGATTATTCATTGAAATTCCTTGTCGTTTGAGGGTATACATTCCGTCATCAGTTTGCCACTTGAGATAATAAAAACTGAGTATTTAGTAAAGATAATGCAGCTAGAATCAGTTTACTGACAGTAGATTCGGCATTGTAAATAGGTTTGGGGAGAATAGAATGATCCTCAGTCTTGCAGGAACGACCCATAATGTTGTTTCCAATACGAAGTGCGTAATACCCAGATTTGAAAGACATTATGAAATTGACTTGGTTTAATCATTTATTCTTATACCCCGCGTGGTTAGTCCGGCTTGAGAAACAAAATCGTTTAAGACGAAATAATCAAGCCCGTTTTTACAAACATGAGCGATTCGCCTTTTGACGTCAAAAGTATTAGTATTTTTCTTGAGCAGAAGAAATTATACTGACTCCTCACCAAATTGCTCTGTCCGACGTTTCACTCGTGATGAAACTTGTTTTTCTACCCGTTTCATTTCTAAAACAGATAGAACAACCTCTCCGATTAATATTGGATCCCCCTTTTTTTAAAAAAAAGGGGAGGAAACTACACATACCATCTCTCCAAAAATAGGAAACATTCTGAAGCTTTATTGCCGAAGCCTGGCGTTCCTTGCGCTCAAGTGCAAGTACGCGAATATGGGTGAACGATTTAGTTTTAGTATTAGGGCTCAAGAAATGTTCCTTGTAGAACTACATTATATCACGGTCTAGTGAAGATGGTATCTGAAATTTAAATGCAATGGAACTTGCCTAGCTCATTTCCGAGTTTCCGAGTCCTCACCCACATCAGCTGTTCATCCGTAATCGGTTCGAACGTATTGAGCTAGTAATTTGAGCATTGAAGACGAAAATGAGTAAATAGATATGATATAATGATAAATAAAGCTGCAATGGTTGAAACTAACCCAAAATTGTGCTGACACACATTGAAGTTACATTAAGGTGTTGTCCACATTCAAGAATCCTTGTTAGTTCAGATTTTAATGGCTTCGTCCAGTTTGGAATTGGATAAATGTTGCGAAATATACCTACTGCTCTAAAATCAATGATATTCGGTCGCATGCGATTCAATTCAACATACAACTTGGCTTTCTTTGAGATCGATTGAAAGAAATCTTGCAGTCTCAAAAAGGGGATATGAAAAAAAAAAAGGTAATTGACAACAAACAACAAAAGATACTTGCATTTCAACATTACTCGTATTTCGGACTCAAAGTCCCAGGACTCGACTTACACTCCGATCAACGTTGATTGTCGTTGTCCAAGGGTCTAAGGACCGCTCATCCATTCATCGTGCCACTGTGGGTCGCTCACATACGCGATGAAGTTGATAGATTTACTACCCGCAACTGGACAGGTCAGGATTATGCTGTTAGATGGAGTTAGAAGGTATCGTAAAATTTTCTTTTCGAGGGGCGTGTTACCCGATACTATAACAAAGTAACGATCAGATAGTATGAACACAGTATCTATTAGACAGACCTCACTTTCAAGCGGGGTGTTCTGGAATACGCACTGCGTCATGATCCTTTATCTTCAACTGTTTCATCGGCCAACTATTTACGGACGACGCTCCTGATTCCATCACATTTTACAAGAACATCACAAGTAGCAGTAAATACCAGCGTTTGGAGATGAGTTTTAACGTCTTTACGGTCGGCACCTCGACATATTCATATTTAACGCAGCGTTTGCCGAAATGGATCCTCCCCTGTATTATTCTCTGTATCGAAGATCTCGACGAGGATATCAGGAACGCGGCGCGGCAAAATCTCATAGTCCGTGGATATGGGGTTATTATAAACATTTGTCATTAAAAGTTCAACATAAATACGAGTGTTCGGTGTTTAATCTCCTTCAGGTTGATTCGAGCTTCTCTAATTAGAACCTAAGACTAATCTTTGAAAAGGAGTGGGGGGAAACACCTGAAACTTGAATCATGTTGATAAATTCGAGGCTGCACTTCTTCTGAAAGGTGAAGACGTGAATGAACGGATGACTGCGCGTCCATCCTCCTTTTCCTCATTTCGCGGCTTCGCCTCATATGTTGCAACGGGTTATTCTAAGCTTTCTTATCTTAGACAATGGACGTTATATAAGCAACCATAAGTCAATAAGGTTTTTCGGTGGGTGCAACTCTTTGCGTTTTCCAGCACAGATGGTAGATGGAAGTAGATGGCAGATGTCATAACGAAAAACGCCCACCGACTTTTGACACAGTCAGCGTTCATTGGGTCACGTTTTTTTGTGTCGTCATTGATCGATTACCTAAAGTTCGTGTGCGTGTGACACTTGTGTGAATAAGCAAAAAGTCACGGTCGTGCAAGTGTTTGAATTGCATTTGCACGAGATCGTAGGGTCGATGGAAGATATGCCAAGAGGTTTAGATTACTTTCTAAACAATTCTCTTACTGATACATACTCTATTCTAGTTCTAATCGGGGTCATCGGCGGGAGTGGTTTGTACAACATCGACAATCTAACACCAGTGTACGTCGTTTATTGTTTTGTAAAATGGATGCGTAACTGACACTGGTTGAATAGTACAGAAGTGAATCCCGAGACCGTATGTTCTATTCTTCAAATATATGTTTCTTTTTTTTTCAACTTGATCTTCTTTAAAAGCCGTGGGGTTATCCCAGTTCACCCATAACCATCGCCCGTCTTCCATCAGGGGCCCATCTCGCTTTTTTGGCCAGACATGGCATCGGTCATATTCATTCACCATCAACTCTTCCATTCAGAGCGAATATCGCAGCACTCAAATCACTCGGAGTGAAAGCAATCATCGCCTTCTCTGCAGTAGGCTCTCTCCGTGAAGAAATAAAACCAGGAGATTTCATAATTCCATCTCAAATAATCGATCGCACTAAGAGCGTTCGCGGCCCTACTACATTTTTTGATCCTCGTCAAGTGCACGTTGTCGCTCATGCTCAATTTGGTGATCCTTTTTCGGTCAAGTTATGTTCTTGGTTGAAGGATAAAGTTGAAGAAGCTCTTACCACGTGTGGAGCTGGTGTAACTTTGCATACTGATAAAACTGTGATTTGTATGGAAGGTCCTCAGTTCTCGACTAGAGCGGAAAGCAAGATGTATAGAATGTGGGGTGGTGATATCATCAACATGAGTGTACTTCCAGAAGCTAAACTCGCTCGCGAAGCAGAAATAAGGTGGGAGATGTCGTTATTATTATCCCTAAACTTACATGATCTCGCTTTCTCTCCCAGTTATTCTTTAATTGCAACTGCTACTGATTACGACGCCTGGAGAGAGGCAGAAGAAACCGTAACGGCTGCAGAGGTCTTCAAAACCCTAAAGAAGAACGCTGATACCTCCAGAGCAGTAACAGCACATATACTCGAAGAATTGAATACCATCGTTCAAGAAGGTAGTATTCTCTCCCAAGAAGAAGGATGCATGCGTTTTGCACTTATGTGCGATTCTTCTCAAGTACCGGAGGAGGGTAGGAAAATACTCGCCTATATTTTACCCAACTATTTCAGCTAGATATCGCTTCTTTTCTGTCCTAAGTCACTAGAATTTGTAAAATTAGATATCCCTGGACAACATGCGGCGACCATTGATCATCGATGAAAGAGTCGAGCCAAATTCCTTATTTCACCCCGTCACTGAACGATGTAGGAGTGAAGGAAGCCTTTACAGCAGACATCGAAGTCTGGAATCGGACCTTTCATATATCCATAACTTCGACTCCACAAGGCTCGAACCATTCTTTTTTTATTACCGGAACATCCATATCGAAGAAGCTAATCTCGGACACCACCGAAAGAACCCGATGTGATCTAGTACCTCCCGAATACGGATAGAACAACCGTGGAAGGAACCAATGGTTTTTCTTTAAAAAAAATAAAATAAACCCATGAAAGCTCCACAAAAAAAAGTGACAACAACGGGGACGGTGGATATCAAAATCGTAAGTAAAAAAATATGCATATGGTATTACAAAGAAATTCCCGGAGACGGATCTTTCGGCGTATCTTCTAAGATATAATTAATCTTACCGAACCAGCCTTTTGAACTTGTAATCCTGGTAGCTTCTTCCATTCCTTAATTTAACATTTTAAGGCTAGAAAAAGTTCATCATGGATTTCAAACACGGTTTTACCCTGTAAGCTGTGTTTTTCAAGGTACGAGACTCCACATGCACAGAGGCTTCTCCGAGTCCGAACTGTCTGGTTATTATCAGTATGTGAAGCGCGAACTGGCGAAACTGCTTCTCCATATATAATTTGCCCATTGAAAATTTTCTGGTTGGTTTGAGAAGTATCGCGATGTCAAGTATCCATGTGTTTCACGACATAATTTCAGACATTGACAGCTTCCATCAACAGACTATTTCTTACTCTGACAGGATCTGTCCGGCTTATATGGATCGTGCACCGCATCTGTGCCGATGAGGACTCTGTAAAATGCATATAAAGTCAAAAGTCTTTTCGACAATACGCTATCAACTAAAGTTTCAATATTCTTCACTCATGTACGCAACTTCACTATTGTCAGGCTTGTACATCATCAGCGGATTCACTTCGAATCCTCTGGTACTAGGGCCTGTCCCACCCATCTCCCCTCCTCCACCTGTAGACATAGTCGTGCCACCGACTACCAGTATTTTCGTATGCATGCTACTTTATTTTTTCCAACGCAACTTATCATAGTCTTTCCAGAATCCATGGTTTATACAATCAGTACATTCAAATGTATTTAATGTTAGTTTTCTACCAATTATCGGCACGAACAACACAGGCTACAAATGGACTGTGAATGTAAGAAGAATACTGTGTCTAATATGAGACACCTGTTATAGCTATCTATTAGGAAAACACTTTGATCGCAAATGCCGAAACGTCTGTTGGAGCTGTTTTCGAAATCATACCTACGGATGATGAGAAATTCATGTAAGTTTCGCCCAACTCCTCTCTCAACAATTCTAATTTCTTTCATCTCAATAAGTATCAAAATTCCCCATGAAGACAAAGTTCTGTCGCTGAACAACAGTAACCTTCCTCAGGTTAGCGTCCATTTCATTTGTGTAACACCCCTTTCCCGAATTAATGATGCATCAAAAAAACAGCTCGTATTCGGGCCTCGACAAGGAACGCAAAATGAATTGTTTGGATTTGTTATTCAGGATTCATGAAATTATAGATTTCTTTGGTACATTTTATTTTTTTGCTTTCGTTTGTATGCTGTTAGAGCTATGAAAATCGTAATATTACATAAATAGATGGGATTGATTTTTACTAGACCAGTTGCTCTAGAATGGTTTTCGGTATGCGCAGCCAGGAATGAAATAAGGCCTTTGCAAAATAAATTTGGAGTGCATAAATATGTGGCCGTGTTCCGTGTTAGATGTAGCCGTCTATTATTTCTGGATGGTGTAAGAGTGTGAGAACCACCGATAACCGCATTCCTTTATTTTCCCTTATTATGCTTAATCCACTTTTCCTCCGTTTTAATTTAGATATGATCTCTGTATCTTAGTTGGAACAAAATCTGAAGAACCTTTGATCTAAAGTTTCTCTCCACCATCGTCTTAATCTCGTTTTATCGTAATTTTACTGTATTATTGAATTACCTATAGTTCATAGCACTCTTACAATGACTAACGTAAAGATTCACATATAGAAAAGAATCTCGACTGAATTTAACTCAGTGGCTAAGAAATTCTGGGGCACTTGTAAAGTACTGGGAACATCCGATGAAGAGAGATAAACCCAAGCTACTTTCTCGCTTACATGTACAACAACCCACTGTTTTTGACACTCAGTTTTATTTTATTTTCGTTTTTTTTTTTTGAAGTTGTTCTGAATTTACAAGTAATGCACTCCCCCACCCCCGACTCCTATGTTCACGCTCAGCCGGATATGGGGATCATGAACTCTGTAATCTTAAAAAGGAAGGTCTGAGGAATGGTGTCTTGAAACTCTCTGTTATGGATCTCGATCTAGTGAGAACGTTTTCAAAAACCATCCATTGTCCAATGAAGATTAACCGGAATTTTAAAGACTTACCTGGCTCATTTCCTTGCCCACATTAACATACCAAAATCCGTTTGAACGTGTCTCACTAGAAAGCTGAATCCTAAAAGATGAAATGACTCATTTTATAAGAAAACGACAAGAAAGGATGATGAAACACATACGTGTACAAATCTTCCCCAAAATTGAATTGGGGTGATATAATCCATTCCGGCGCAATGAATTTGGAAAACGGGAATGCAGAAACTACTGTGAAATTCTCTTTCTGATAGACACCAACAGGATCATACCCTCCTATCGCTCGAGGAGAAGCTGCAAGACTGTATCAATTGGGACCTAGAGCTTGAATGAACCACTTGATGAAGGAAAAAACTATACGTCAGGACTAGAACATAGTTTGTTTGTTTTTTTTTGCGAAAAAATACATTCTCACACTTGCGTTAGGGTTGTTGACGTTTTTAAAAATTGGTTTCGGGCTCAGGGAGTCATCTTCAGCAGTCGCACGCCCGACAAGGTCGTCAGCATTATGGATCGTATAAAACCCAGAAGGGAGTACATATGGCATGATTTTGAAAAGAGCATTCGGAAAATATTGTACAAGCTGGCTTCCTGTTGAAGGTAACGTACCAACCTTAATCTAAACGGACTCAAGTTAGACTGCTTATCCTTCGTTGGTGGACTCACATTGGAGAGCTTCTGTGAAGTCGTATACCACCCATCATTATTAGACTTCGTGACGCTAAACAAAAGTCAAAGTTTTAAACAGACTAAATTCATGAGAAAAACAAACGTGTATAAGAAGCTTCCTTTATGAAATTGTGGATTAAGGGTCCACCAAAACTCCGGGTCGTCTGGTTTAGGGTGATCGGTAAACGCATAGAGATTATTATTCTCTTCTTCAACAGCGACAGGAGTCCTGAGATTCAGCAATATGCACTTTCCATTTTTGTTCATCTGTACGTTCCACTTTGGGTGAGAAGCAATCAATTTAGTGATTAATTAGACGTGGGTTTAAAAAAAACTCACAAAAGCTTTCTTTGATTGTGTAGCGTTGAGAATTCCATTTCGACGGGGAACGCTGCCGTCGTCTCCTCTTCCAACAGGTTTGTCGTCATTGGAAATGACGCAACCGACCGTAGATTTCAACGCATCTCCACTAAGTAAGATTTGCGCCTTCGATATATGTTGGGAAGGATTGCTTGAGGTTTTATTCACTGGCCGAACGATGACCTGGCAGCCGGACGGGGAGATCAGAAAATACTATTTCTACACGCCAGTCTCACTTTTCACATACCGGAGAAAACTTGTCAGACATTATGTACCAGGCATCCCCAGAGGGAGTCGTAATACTAAATGTATCTATCAGCGTCATATTACAAGAGAGGTCGTTCCAATAACATACTTGTAAAGCGTTTCTTCGCCGTTGTGAGATTCTGGAGTGATCATCCATTGAAATTTCTTCTCATTTTCATCTACGTCCGGGGAAACTATGGCTTCGAGGCGACCTTCTATTGTGGCAATTGGTGCGTCGAAGTTTCTCAGCCTATACAAACCGCCGGGGAGACTTTCAATTTGCCACTTCAGATAATAAAAACGGTGTATTTAGTGATAAATAATCGGAAAAAAACGGAACTATAATCATTTTTACTGACAGTAGATTCGACGTCGTCAGTTGCATTGTAAATCGGTTTAGGGAGAAGAGAATAGTCTTCAGTCTTGAAGGAACGACCCACAAGGTTGTTTCCAATGCGAAGTGTGTAATATCCTGATTTGAGAGACATTATGGATAATTGAAATGATTTTGATTGATTATTATACGCGGTGTCGTTAGTATCATCAAGATAGTATTGAGACCAAGTAATTAAGGACCCTTTTTCAAACATGACACAAGTTTGCAGTTGCCACGAGTGCACCTTTTTACGCCAAAAGATCCCTCAATCCTTATCGAAGTAGTCACAAGATGATTAAACTGTTCAGGATATCGATTGAAAGTCCCATTGTTTGGGCCAAAAACAAAACCTTGGCTCCTTACCGATTGATCGGCGATCCAAGTATGCAGTAGGATTACTTTGAAAGAAACCTACGAGCCCATCTCAAGATTAGACGGCCCAGTTTTGGTTGTTTCCCTGAAATAGAAACAGGTTATATTGTGAAACAGCTCGTTTCACTCATGATGAAACTTGTTTCTTTCTGCTCGTTTCGTTTCCAAAAAAAGTCGATGGTGTAACTATAAAAAACGTACGGCTTCATTTTTATTTTTGAAGCCTGGCGTTCCTTGAGCTCAAGTTTAAGGGCAAGTATGCGGATATAAAGACTGAACTATTTGGTCATAATATTAGGGCTTTAAAAACGCGTATTGTAGAACTATGTTATGGATCATGATTTAGTAACAACAGATTAGAATCATATTTTGTCTAAAATTTAAAAGCAATCGAACTTGCCTGGCTCATTTCCTCACCCACGTCAGCAAACCATCCAAAAATTATAGGAATTAGGTGGATTGCGTTCAGCGGTGGACACTCATAGTGACGACTGCCGGAAAGAAGAAGTCATGTTCCTTGTAATTATCTAAGCTACCTGTACTACTGTAGGCGCTACTATACTCAGATTTCCTACAAAAATCGTTCCGAACGTATTGAGTTAAGTATTGGTATTGAAGAAAAGAGAGTAAATAAATGTAATATAATGAATAATAGGGCTATAACGGTTGAAGCTAGCCCAATTACTGTGTTTGAGCTATGAGCAAACAAGACAAGGATATGTCCTGCTTACGCAATTACTTGTATAGGTACGGAATTCCCTGGCATGCATGCTAGGGCTCTCCGCGCCGTTTAATTTGCTTCCACCATCTGTTTGTTTGTATTTGTAAATGGGTAAACGCCCACGCTGGTAGAGAACACGTCATGTTTGTGATTGCGGTTGCTTATAAGTTACATACTACATCTGTATGCCAAACTTCAGAAAACAACAGAGGACAGATAATCTGCTCGACCAGCGGCGAGTTATCTTCAAGAATCCTTTGGAGTCAGTGCCCGTTTAACGGCGAAACTCCGTTAAATGATCATGGAGAAAGTATTTGGGTAAATTGCTTTATTTGAAGTCAAACAGCTTATGTTTCGTAACGTTATTTGAAAAGGTTCACATACACGACGGTGTACCTACTTTTCTCTTTTTGAAAACATGACTTAACCCCGGTGGTGATATTTATGTCTTGTGATAAAGTATTTGCACACGATATGAATATATTAGTATGTCGCATAAGTTTAAGGCGTGCTAGGGTTCCGGCGTCTCATGCGCCACTAGTTGTATAAAGCAGCCTGTATGAATTGTTTATTCCCCTGGGGTCGGTCGATGAAGGGGTGAGGGCCGTGAGACGACCCATGGGAGTATTGTATGAGCTCGGCGTTTGCTGTATTCAACACGTGAATAGGGGGTTTCACGCTAGTAAATTCGCCTTAAATTCGCATTGAATTCCATCAATAACTCCTTCCTGAATTCTTGGAGTTAACCAGCGATTTCAGACCGAGTTCAGACCGAGCTTGGCCAACGTGAAACCCCCCTCTCGGCAATTCCACTTCTAACTCACAGTATCAGTTCACAAGATTAGATAGAGATAATATAACTATAGTTGTGCCTTAAACATTCTTATAAATCCTTAGTCACGTTACAAGTTCATACTTTGACTTCATTATTCTGAGCAATGGCTTCTCTATACAATGGCTGATAAAAGCTAATAAACTGAGGATAATTGAACTACACCCCATGCAACCAAAAAAAGACCACTGAGGAACCGGGTTTGTCACTTTTTGTGATGACCAAGAAAAAGAATAATTTCTTTTAAAAAATAAATTATATTTTTAAATTTAGGCGGAATACAGTAAGAGTTAGCCGAGCAGAGTTTTTGATCAAAGCGCGAAAGCAGCTCTGAGCTGCTTTTGCACCGAACTCGAAGCTGAACTCCAAAAACCGAATTTCGGAGAATTCCGAGGACGAGTTCAAGACAGAGTTTGACACCGAATTTAGCTGGAGTTTATGTCGGAATTTATCGACGTGAAACCCCCTAATGTAACGCGTGACCGCATGTCGACAGTCCTCCTTTTTCGCTCCTTTTGCCCTTTTCGTCTCAAATGTTGTGCTGGCCAAATTTATTCAAAGTCCAAGCTTTCCCAAATAACCCAAGGATGCTATATCTACTCCAAGTATACATCGCTTGCCCCCCGAAATCTTGATCAAAATATTCTTTCTCAGTGAAAAACAAACTTACAGATCTACCAGTAGGTATCCGCATCTTCGTCTGACATGGGTTTGCCGTTATTGGCGACAAATTATTAATTGACTTCACGGATTTTGGCCTGTCATTCAATTTTATCCTTGGAACGGCAAAAAACTTATACAAGAGTTGGTAACTCGTTCGGGTTCGGCAGGGTTATCTGTTTTTTCTCCACTAGGTTGCGATATGCGTAACTGGACCTTTTTTAAACAGAATCGTATAGTACACATTTTCAAAAACCTGCTTATAGCCGAATCCAATCGGATCGGACTAATCTATATAAACGAGGATCCGTCCGGCTGACTTTCCAAAGTATTGGCCGGGAAGAAACTTCCGGCCATGCACACCCCCATTTGTCAGTTTGAACCAACTATTAAAACACTGTATGTCGTTGGTTCATCTCAAAATCTACAAAATTTACAAATTACTCTTTCTTCCACCTGGTCTATGATCCCACTCAAACCGTCCTTCGAGTGTTTCAAGCGCTCAGATATCCGTTTGCCTCCCTCTGGTCTTTGCACAAGGAAATTCTTTCGCTGCTTGTCATGTTGCACTAACTTGGAATTACTAAAAATTTGCACATTAACCGATAGTTATTCTCTATTTGAAGAACACTACATGCAAGCAACTACTTTTCCAAAACTAACTTCATTAGAGGTTACCGACTATACGCTGATAGAAAAACTTCGCGCGCCAGCTCTGAGATCGCTTTCCATGACCACCGAAGTCAAGGGAGTAAATTTTGTTCCGACGCAAAACTATCTTATCTTTGATGATTTTGATCTGTTGTCTATAACCTACCTTTTTATTCGTGGTCCGCACTTTGATATCGATGGAAGCTCCGGTGTACATGTTTCGGGCTCCATTGGTACAATATCACATCCAGTGACATGGGACTTGTTCGATCGAAACCTTGATCTCAGAGGAAACCTACCACCCTCACCATCGGTCCCCATCCAATTCGACATCTATGCACGTACATATTATACATCCCTTAGTTCAAATTCTCCCTTCTTTTCAAAGGTTCTACCGAAACTCCATAATATTAAAAAACTCTTTATAAGTCTTTTCGACTGGTCTAGAAACCCAACGCGGGAGATTCCTACTACTTCAGACCACGTTCTAGTTTGAGGGTGCTTTTACAAGAGGTTCTGGGTAATTTAAGGCCGGCACACCTTCAGGGCATCGTGTTCATGAACATGCGATTTGAACAGGTTCTACTGCTAACAATCTTTCAAGTTATCAACAACTATTCCAACTCGTCGGCTCGGAACTTGGATTGGATTTACTTTTCGTTCTCGACCCCTTCAGACTTAAAAGGTAAAATCGATATCAGCAATTCTTTTGGAGAAGAATTGGTACGTTCTCTTCGAGGGCGACAAGAAGCGGGTTATAAACATTTGCAAACATTTGTTATGTTTAAAGGAGGATCAACCTATGACTTTTCGGAGAAAGACTGATTCACAGAAGCAGTTATCCTTGGGGCTGAATTTGGAGATAATAGTTACTTTTAGTTTGGAGGTTGTCATTTGTGTTTTTTTTGTTCATGCAGGTACCTACATTGAGTTATGTGAATGCCTCTATTTTCTGTTTCCACACTGAGATGAGGTTTCATCTATATTCTTATTTTACCTTGTTAATCCTACAATAGTTGGAGCATCGTTTTGAGTTGCTTTGTTTTTACATGTTGTGAACCGAGTTGTTTCTCAGTTCAAACCTGTGAATAAATAAATAAAGCACAGTGCACATTAATGAAACCTTGTAGCCAATTGTAAGTCGGTAATCAACTAGCAAAAAAAATTAAAAGCAGACACAAATAAGTATTGGATATCACTTAGAGGTTTCGCGAGATAAAGCAAGGTCTATATTCTAATCACTGAAGGAAGAATAGGTACAGGTTCCCGGCTCCCGCACTTGTAATATCTAAGAGTCCTATGCGTAATTAAAGATACTTCGGAGTTATGCCGGTAGTACCTAATTTTTTCTCAATTTCATATCACATAATTACCTTTAAGGACTTTAGGTAGTCGAGGGGAATTGCCAAACATTACTTCGGTACCCTTCAATATCCCCGGGTTTCCTCGCGGGATACTACATACTTTACTGAACTCGGCAATCCTCTGGAAATCTACTGCTTACCTCGGTATACTCAAAATATACCTGACATTCCTCCAACTATTGAAGGGGTACTGGAAGAGATCATCAGGTAAACTGTGCCAGACCGCTTCCAAGTTTACACTTTTACAGAACTTGTCTTTATTTTTATTCCAAAACGCCCGTCATATGGTTTGGGGTTGCCACCCTGGCCATATTACGCAATCGACCTCCTAATAGTAATTTTTAATTATTGAAGAAAGGTTCGAAGCGCTCCAACTATACCATAAAGGATGTAAGTCTTTTTTCATAGCCAACGACTCCGGAGTGAGAGCAAAGCGACAAACAGGTAAAAGGTTGAATTGCAACGAGGAGTTTAATCTACTGTTTAAGCCATGAAATTCAAAGGGAAAACGAGCTATTGAAAGAATTTAATAAATACTGGGCTGCCCCTCTTTAACCTAGGGCGAGAGAAGCTCAAACAATATTGAGCTCGCAAACACGGTAATATTGATGTAATTGAGATTTTGGGCGGCTTTAATAATTAGGAAAGAATAGGTCTCCGAGGTTCGTGAACCCGATACGGATCTATACGAGCTGCAAATACAGTTGATTTTGCTGAACCAGAACGAGAAATAAATTCTCGAATAATATCTTCCCTTTCCGGGGCGAAAATTTAATCACGTTCCAAAACCCACTAAATCCATTGATAATTTCTCCAATGTCGACAGACCCATGAAAGACGGAGATCCGAGATGCGGATACCTGAATGTTCGAGTTTGGCCCTTGCTGAGGAAAAATATTTGGATCAGCATCTGTAGGTAGTTGATTTCTCATTTTCATGAGAGAGAATAGGGTCCATATCTCGCAATGCCATAAACTTTGGGTGGATGATAGGGGAATGGAATTTGCTCAGCGCCCACAAAACTCCATAGTACCAAGCATTTTTCGGCGTATGCCGAACTGTCAACTCTCTGCATTTATCAAAACAAATCTAATTTTATGGACATAAGAACTACCCAGAATTTCACAATATATGTTTCACATCAGATCTAAAGCAGAATAATTAAGGAAAAATGGGGTAAACTTAACGAAACTGTACTTACTCCAAGAAACCAGCTACGATACCCTCATATGCCGGCTATTTCCAAAAAGTTCCGTTATTCCCCATTTTATCAGCAAAACAAGAGATTACACCAACCTTGATATTTAAATTTTCGTCCCACGGGCAAGCTGCACCCATTCCTGGGAACGCACCAGGTATCCTATTAAAATAGCATATTAGAGAGGATAATCTATTAGAACAGATGATGAAAAGAATGTACCAAGAGAACTACACATTCACAAATTAGTCATGGTCGGATCAAATACAAAGAGAAAGCTTTTACCAAATCCGTAAAGTCCCAAAGTGTAACACCTACACAATGAGTGACTTCATTACATGCCGTAACTACCGTCTGATAATTCTCTTTCTGTTGTTGTAATAATGTCGACGTGGAGGGTAACGTCATTCCTTTTCTCGTTTTATTAGAGAAAAGAACCCACTCTGATAGAGGTGGCTACTTACGAATGTCTAATTCTGTTACAGCGACTTCAACACCAAGTTTGTTGAATGCGAGCATGTTTTGAGAAATGTTGGCCGGTATTTCGTTAACGATAAAGTGAGACTTTTTTGATTTTGATCATTATTATCAGTCCAAAACCTTGGAATAGACCTACGACGTACTTCGAAACCGATACCATCGATCGGAACTCCTTCAGATTTGAGGCTTTTCACTAGTGCTTGTGCACCTGAAGCCTTCTCACCTGGGCCTAAGCGCACTGTCAGAGAGAGTGTAAAAGAGATAAAGGTCAATCATAATACCTTCAATGCCGAAATCGTTGATATATCTGATATCGTCGCGTAAGCTAACACAAAAGCAGCAGTAAATGAAATCATACAATTTAACGTGAGGATCAGCGGCACGGGCAGCTTGTAAAGCAATAGCGATATAATCATCACCAATAATTTCGGAAAACATGGTCGACTCCAGTGTTCCTGTAATTCGTATGCTTTAGTCATCCGAACGTCTTGGAAGTAGATTGCTTCCTTACCGTCACCATTCCAGGGTTCATTGACGACATCTACAAGATTTTTATAAATAAAACGAGAGTAGAAGGGAAGAAAAAATACAAACCCCAGGCATAGATCTTCCCCTTATATCTCGAAACCAACGTATGAATATGGTTTTGCATCACTGCTATTAAAGTATCCCTCGTCCAGTTTCCATTGACCAACCTATATAATAAAAACTTGTTCAAAACCAAAACCATAATTTTTGATTATCGAAAAGAGTACCAATCTGGTAATTGTGAATGCCAAACCAGATTATGCCCCCTCATCAAATATCCATGCGAAAGAGCTATATCGACAATTTGATCCGCCCCAGTAAAGTTGAATACGCCTTGTTCAGGCTCAGTAGCATCCTGGAAAGGCAAGAACATTAGGAAAAGAATCTTCTAGCCATATATATAAGAAACAAACAAACCCATTTCATACTGTTAGCGGGGGTTAACTGTCTGAACTCATCTCTATTTGTGAGGATGTCGACATAAGCCGTGTCCGGAAGCTCTATTTACACAAAAGTTTCAGATTGGTATCTTTTTGATTATTTGATTCAATATCTCGAATATCCTCACCTGGATTATCTGTGGCCGTTCCAAAATAAAGTTTACCGGATGCAATAGCAACATTAGCTAACCCGATACCATTCGAAACGGCTGAGACGAAGGGAGAAAAAAGCGGTAATAGACTAATAATACTACGCATTCTTGCTTGGGGAGAGGAGGAAAAAAGGTTGGGCGTGACAAGCAGCTTGACAATGCCAGAGCTAACAAGGCGCTTTTTACATTGTCAATATTTATATGACGTTATAATGGCTTCCTGTGAGAACGACTGGGAGTTTTTTTTCCAATATCCAAAAATAAGAAAAATGGAAATGGTCACCATACCAAGAAGATCCCCCACCAGCTGATACATATGTATGTACTTTACGGAAAAACACTCGGAAGATAGATTTTGATGATTTGACGTTGATCATTCGAAGGAAAAAAGAATAAAAATAGAATAGAGACAGGCCAGGCCAAAAAATCGGTCCGAGATCAGTAATCTGGAAATCCGCTCCACTGACGTCCCATTCGTTCTGAGCAAAAGCACCCGAGTTCAGAATTTGAAAATGGAGAAGATTTTAAGCCATTTTACAAAACGGGCATCCAAATGGTGTCGCGTTAAAAGAATGTGTTAAATAAAATACGAGCGATATAAATGTGGGATGGAACCCTCCTTATCTGTCCGTATACCGTCCGTAAAGCAACCAGTACCTCGCACGAGATCCATAGAATCCCAAAACAGTAAGACAGTGGGGGAATCACGTTCAAATTGACACTCATCAGAACTAATCACGGGTCAGAAAAAGAAGTGCTCGACGTTACTGCGACTGGTCAGACAGGGCGACTGGGCAATGGGTATTTTGATGGGGGCACGCGCCTTCCGTCCCGTCAAGTAATATTTTTCAGGCACGTGAGAGAAAATCAAGGGGTTGAGCGACGAGTATGAAAAATTCTCAATGACATTTGAACATAGAAGGAACGAAATTACGCGAAGAAGAATTTGGAATTGTGATTTTTGACTGTACAAGAGGTCAGCAGACGTTTTCGTTTAGTCCTAATATCGCGGCACTTCCCGGATTCAGTTGTGCAAAAAGGTGGATAGGGTCGGTTGCGTAATATGGCCAGGGTGCCAACTAGGAAATATATAATTCCGAAAATTTTTCTTCTTGGTATCGCAAAAGTTCTTCATGATTGGAGTCTGAGTAGGTTGATTGCAGAGAGTAAAAGCACGGGTGTTCATGTGACCTCGGATATGTCAGCTCGGCGGCGTTCTTTGATTACCGACTTGCAATTCGCTAGATGGACATATATAGAGGGTTTCAAAAAATGCACACTGCATTCGATATATACATAGTTTCAAACAAACAAAAAACATAAAGTCAATAACAGGTAACAATAAAGCAACCGGAAAGGACGCTGCAGCGCTTGTAAGAAAGGTAAAAAAAGAATATACATAAATCAATCTCACGCCGGTTCTCACCTGGGTGCGGAAACAGGATATAGAGGCATTTACATAGCTCATTGTAACACCTTCACGAACAAAAGAGCATAATGGTCACCCTTAAATAAAAACTGATAATCCGTAATTATCTCCGAATTGAATCCCAAGGGTAGCTCCCTCCGCGACCCAATTGTTCTTCGACAAGTCATGGTTCGATGCTCCCTCAAACATGATGAATGTTCGCAACGGTTTGTGACCCGCTTCTTGTCATTGTCTAAGAGAACCCACTAATTCTTCTCACTAATTTCCACTTCACCTTCGGAAGAGGACGAGAACGAAAAGTAAATCCGGTCCAAGTCAACGACCAGGAATAACTGTTGATAACATCAAATAGTACCCGCAGCAGATCCAGTTCAAATTGCATGTTTATGAACATAATGCCCTGAAGACTTGACAACCTCAAATTACCCAGAATCTCTTCTAGAAACACCCTCAAAAAATCGAAGCCCGAAATCGTAGGAGTCTCCTGCGGGGACGGGTTTTTAGACCGGTCGAAAAGCGTTATAAAGAGTATCTGTAAATCATGAAGTTTTGGTAGAACCTTTGAAAAAAAGGAAGGACTGAAACTAAGGGATGTGTAAGGTGTACGTGCGTAAATTTCGAATTGGATTGGGATGAATGGTGAAGGTGGTAGGTTTCCTCTGAGATCAAGGTTTCGATGATTCGAGTCCCATGTCACTAAGCGTGGACTTTTGGCATCAGAGACTGAAACACGTACATCAGAACTTTCGTAGATGGTGCGCGGACCACCAATGAAAGGCAAGTTATAAATGACAGATCAAAATCATCGAGGATAAGGTGGTTTTGTGTCTGAAGAAGAGTCACTTGCTTAAGTTCGGTTGTCATGATAAGCGATCGCACGGAGTTGCTCCATGAGCGTATAATCAGTAACCTCGAACGAAATCAGTTTCGGCAGAATAGTTCCTGCTTGTATGTAGAATTCTCCGGACCCAGGATGACGGTTGATTAGTGTGTAAATTGTTAATGATTCCAAATTATTGTAACATGATAAGCAATGAAAAAAAATCTCTTGTACAGGGCTCAATATGAGGCAAACGGATATCTAAGCGTCTCAGACGCTCAAAGAATGGTTTAACTGGGATCAACGATGAGACGGAAGAAAGAGTAATTCCGAGATTCCGAAGATCTGGAGATGAAACAATGACCTTGAGTGCTTGAAAACTTGGTGCGAAATGACAATAGTTGACCTGACAAATCCTTGTCCATATACATTAGTTCGATATGATTGGACTCAGATGTAAGCAGATCGTCGAAAATTTGTACTAAATTATCACGTCCAAGTAGCTCCCAAGTATGTATATCGCGACCTAGTGAAGAAAAATGGATAATCTTGCCGAACCCGAACAAGATACCAATTCTTGTATAAATTCTTTAACCCTCCAAGAATAATAAGATTGAATTACAGGCCAAAATCCGTTAAATCCATTAATAATTTGTCCCCAATAACGGCAAACCCATGTCAGACGAAAGTGAGGATATCTAGATTTGTAGGTTTGCTTTTCACTGAGAAAGAATATTTGGACCAGGATTTCTGGTGGCATCCGGAGTGGATATAATGTCGGTTATCCCAAAGTCCATTGTCTTTTGAGATATGGAAGCTTCGAGGAAGTTGAATACCTTTAAGCGGTGCAACATATGGACGAAATGAGGGAAAAGAGATGAACCTTGCAGTCACGCGTTACATTCACGTGTTGCCATAGAAAACGGCAAACGCCGAACTCTGAATAAAGCTGGCTTTACTACTCACCGGTACCCAACAACGCAAGCCTAAAGCTATGTTGGATCTAGGAGTTTGTGTGAAACTTTACCCGTCAAATTCTTACCAAATTCTTACTAATAGTAGACTAGGACGTCAGATCACTCAGATCACTGGAGCCATGCTTTTTCCGGAAGTCTTTCAGTACTCAGCTCAAAAACCTAAGTTCCTAAATAGTGGAGAAAAGAGCTATTCTGGACCGCAATTTCGATTCTCACCTTGGAAAGGTTCATACAAGAGCTGGTAACTGCGCGTGTCTCATATCTCATACCTCGGTAATAGGTATCCATATGTATATAACTATTAAACACCTTAAAGAGACGTTTAAATAATCACTTTGACATGAAGATTCTCGCATTAGCTGCAGGTCATCAGGTATTGTTTATCTTAATGCATTTCATTACAAGTCCGTTTTCTGGAAAATTCCGACTTCCGGCTATTCACAGCTCTAAATTCCAGAAGAAGCGAAGCTCAAAATTATTAAATCCTTCCAATATCTCAATATCTCCCTGTTTTCTCACTTCTGGATATCCAAATAGATTGCCGCCCCTCCATAGCTCAAACATGACTAAACGACCCCTTCGGTGCAATTTAACTTTTTGCCTGTTTGTCGCTTTGCGCCAACTTATAAGCGTTGACCGTAAGAAATTAAGTTTTTAATGGACGCTGATGATATATCCATTACCGATATCCAAACGTCAACTTCCTCGATCAATATCAATACCTAATCAATATGATATTTACAGGTCTGAACAGCAAAACTTGGGGTCAGCTTAAACATTGTGAAAAGAAAGGAACTAGAAACGACTTTACAACGGCCGTAAGAATTTTGCATCGGAAGAAGATCCACTTCCTGAATTTCTGTTGTCATGACAAGCGATCTCAGAGCTGGTGCGCGAAGTTGCTCTATGAGCGTATAATCGGTAACATCCAACGAAATTAGTTTCTGAAGGATAGCTCCTTGTATGTGGAATTCTCCAGATCTGGAATAACGGTCGGTTATCGTGAAGATTTTTAGTAATTCCAAGTTAATGCGACATGACAAGCAATGAAAAAATTCTCTTGTACAGGCCCCAGTGTGAGGCAAACGGATATTTAAGCGTCTGAGATGCTCGAAAGATGGTTTAAGTAGAATTAATGATGAAACCGAAGAAATAGTGATTTGAAGATTTTTTGGGTACACCGACGGCCTTCAGTGCTTGAATGGTTAATTCAAACTGACAAATGAAGGTGTGCATGGCCGGAAGTTTCTTTCCGGTCAATACTCTTGATAATCGGCCGGACGGATCCTCGATCATGCACATTAATCCGATACGATTAGATTCAGTTATAAGCAGATTATTAAAAACATGCACTACATCATTGCGCCCAAGACGTTTCCAGATAGTGGACATATCGCGACCTAGTGGAGAAGAAACGGACAGTGTCAGTAATCTTGCGGAACCCGAGCGAGATACCAATTCTTGAATATATTCTTTTCCTTTCCAAGGATAGAATTGAATGATGGACCAGAATCCATCAAATCCATTAATAATTTGTAGCTAATAACGGCAAACCGATGTCAGACGAAGATGCGGCGGATACCGAGTTCTGTAAGTCTGCCTCTCATTAAGAAAGAATATTTGGACCAGAATTTGGGGAGGTAGGTGATGTATACTTGAAGTAGGTATAATGTCAACGTCTGTTGTTTTCTAAGATAAGAAAGCTTTGAGTAAATTGACCACTTTTAGCCGGTGCAGCATATGAGACGGAACTGAAAGGAGGAAAGCGACGTGTAGTCACGAGTCATAAGTTACAATCAGGAAAACAGCAAACGCGTTTATGATGACGTAACACTTCAGTCTCTCCACGGTCATCGAACACTTAGTATCCATCGTCTACCTCCTGAACTACTAGTATGTATTCTGAATATTCTCACTCAATGACGTGTATAGAAAAATACTAAGAAAATGGTTTTTGGATGGTGGAGAGAAATTATAAAGGGATAAGGATTCATGGTGCTCTTCGGAGTATGATTGGAATTTCGTCCTGGGAAAGACGCGACCTTTATACAAGAACTGATTTCACGGTTTGGCTGGATTAGCTATGTATATCTCATACTTTTGTTCTCCATAATTATAAACATATCCGTTTCCAGGAAAAGTTTTTTCCCGGCCATTTATGTCTTTACTTTTCAGCGGAAGCGCATCCCAAAATTACCAAGTCCCTCCAATATCTTGATATAACTCTTCAATATTTTGAGATGCAGCCGTTCTTTTATCCCTTAAACACTAGACTTAAACTCCCCTTTCGGTGCAATTCAACTCTTTACCTGTTTGTCTCTCGAAGCTCTAACTTGGAATCGTTGGTCGTGAAGAGGCTAAGTCCCTATGGTATAATTGGAATACTTCCGACCCTCCTTCAATAACGAAAATCTCCTTATTTTCATTTCTATTTCCTCCCTTTCATTGACCGACTCTGTACTGGAAGGTCTGATGGTATATCCATCATCGGGATCCGAACGCCAAGTTCCTCAATACTCCATGATCGTAACTTATAAACTATAACACATTTCTCCATTTATGGATCTTGATATTTCCTCAGATCAAAAATCTGCAATACATTCAAGGTCCTGGCTGTTTGTTGACTCCGGGACAATTCTGATCATCGTACGCGTATGTTGAATAATGCTGAGAGATATGTCTTTTATTTCGTCCTCCAAATACTTACTCACATTTTTCGTATTTGTGGCTGTGCAAAGTACAGTTTCTGGGTCAATTCTCGGCTCCGAAAAGTTCTTTCCTCCTAGAAGCTCCTATTGAAAGTTTGGAAGCCCTTTTAATGGACCCGTACTTCTCCTTCCTACACAAATGGAATGAACGTCCATGGCTTCGCCCATCAGAAGTCGGCCCTTGAAATTATTCCAGAATACGTAGGGGAGATCTCCGTGATTTTGTTTTCGTATATGTACCTCTTATATTATCCGTTTCATAGGGACTTATTATCACAGCCGTACTACAACCTGTCAGATTATCAAAGAATTTGTAAAATTCCTCCGAGCACCACGGAAGGCCGGTTGCGGAGTCTTTATGAAAATATTAATATTGGAGGACACCATCTGGTCGAGAAATAGACGGATTGAAAAAGCGGCTACTTTGGGAAGTGTGATGTGGCAATTTTCCCCTTTTCCTCGAACGATCGGGCGAACTGCAATTTATAGGGTCATTAACGTGCCATTCCTGGATTTGTTATTGTTTGCTGCTACAGAAAAAGTTGGTCTCACCCCTGTCGGAATATCTTTTCGGGAAACAAACCCGAAAAAAAACGGTATCCTTCATTATTTTTCTATTTATCATCTTTAAAAAAGGAGTTATGTGCATATGCTTGGGAACAGTGAAATGGCTGAAGAGCATGGTATGTAAATTTGTAAGCCTAACCAAGTTCTTTTTTTTTTTTAAATTTGGGTAGCGATCCCTTCCTTGAGAGTAACGCCCTCAGCAACAGTAGCACACCCTGCCTCTGCGCCAACATTGGCGGATACACCAGCCTGGAAACTAACATTAGGTTGAACAACAGGAATGACAGGAGGGGTATAAGCTCTCGTCACGCCAGAAGTTCCAAGAACGTATGGGACCTGTCCGAGTCCGCCGTACTGTTGTGGTCCGCAAGTACAAGCGGCACCTTTTCCGCAAGGCCCGTATTGAGCTGAGAAGAAAGGATCGTTTTGGAACGGTTGGAGATACGGACGACCGCTGAGTTGATCAACGCGTGCGAATGGGGCACAAGTGTATGCAACAGCTCTGGCGCGAAGTGTGTATCTGATGACGAGATCTTCGGCCTCTTGACGACGCTCTAGGATGACAATCTGGAATATTTCATATTAGAACTGGGTAATATATTATCTTTTTTTCAAGAACTTACATCAGTAGCAGAGTTAAGGTTCAAAGGAATATCACGTCCGAAGTAACCACATGGATAATCGGTCCAGAGAAGGGTAGAAACACGACCGAAAGCATCAACTCGAGCACGTGGGACAAGACGTCCAGTGACGAGGACGTAGTTTTCGTGAGCAACCAATTGCACTTCGGACGCTACTCCATGAACGTGCAGACGGATTTCGAAGATTCCATTGGGGAACCTGATAAGGGAGGCACTAGAATGTTCACAAAGACAGTAAGCGTTCTAATAAACATTGAAAGCAGTCATTCCTAATTCTAACCTGGGAACGAATGGGTTGCCAAGTGTATGAATCATTGGGTTTAGTGAGTAAGTGGGGGAAGAGAATATCAATATCTTGTGGATTTATACTTATTCGCAGCCTTGATTTAGCGCTAATAGGAAAAACAGGCATCAACAATCTTTAGTCAGTCTGCCTGATCAGTTTTTAGTGAGAAAAAAAAAGAAGAAAAGAAAAACAGGGTAGCTGTCAATTCAGTTCGCGAGGCTCTATTCATGGCGAAACGCGTGGGTACTAATCAATTATAGCTACGAATCGGGAACTTCGAAAGTCTTGAATTTTGGTATATTCCCCGTTTGCGGTTCTGATTTCAGATCTATATTCTGACAGCGGGAGACCGATATCATTTTCGGCCGACAGTGCGTGGAAGATCATCAATTATAACCATTGAAACACAACTTATTGGAGTGTACATTTTGATAAACCAATGTCTCCCGATTAAAGATCTGACATGAATTCATCTAAGAAACGGGAACGTTGAAGACCTGCCAAACCTCAGCCATATCTGACTTAGTGGTTGGGTCTCAATATAACCCCGAGAAGCCAAAACTCGATATCAGATTCGGCGCATGGACAATTGCCAATTATAATTACGAGTGATGAGAAAGCGCAGTGGCAGTGCTTCATCCTAATCGTATGCCAGAATTTCACACTAGTAATGAAACTCAATCCCCAAAATCCAACGCTTTAGTGACTTTACTATCTCCAAAATAAAAAATTGTAACGGCTTATCTCTAAATCTATCCTAAACTATTGGTCAAATGACTTGTGTTCCCATGCTTTTTAAAAATTTCTACCCCAAGATCAGTGGCTCATACAGTCCACCTCCAGCTCTAGAAGTGCTTTGGTAATTCGATTGGATGGCGTACCTTTTATTCCGACTTTCGCTTGCAGCAGCTTATTGGCCGCCCGGTGCCTGGTCAATGGAATTTTCTCAGGACCGACGATTAGTCATGGGTTTTCCAATGCCCTTTTCGAAGGATTGAAGGGCCAATTCTTTTTTTCTAACTCCTTAACAAGAGCTGAGTCGTAAAGTCTATGGGCGGCAGCGACGAGTTACTATGAACGGCTTTTCACTAGAAAATCCTTTCGTCCCAGAGTATGCAGCTCTCATCAAAAGTACAAAGACGTTTACTCTGACTCGCGGCTCTAACGATTATAGGGTTTCCATGTTCCTTCATGCTGGTGCCATTTTTGAACTTCGGATCCACCTATGTGGACTTGTCTCTGACGTTGATATTGTTCCTTATGCCGACAGGCTGCTCGTCTCCGGAAATGCCCAACCCCGTATCCAACTCTATCAGACAGACTACCATACCAATTACTCTCGGGGTGGAGGTAGTTTAGTTTGGTCAGATCAACCGTACGGTAGATTTGGGCGAGACGTACCTGCTCAAATAAAACCCGGAACAGAGGTATGTATTTTTTTTGCCGCTCTTGTTCTCTCCGTTAATTTCCATCGAAATATATAGTGTGTTATCCTGGAAAAGGGTCAAGAAGGCGACGACTACGTCATTCGCTATACTATCCGAAATATCAAGGGTAATCCTTCCGACCAAGCTAGTCAGTATTACAGGAATACAACATACAACGGATATCCAGTCAATCATTCTTACTCCAGTGGCGTAAACTCTTCTGGAATTTACACGGCACCCCATCAGATGTGCGATAAACAACATGTCGATCTCAACCAATCTATCTCCGCTTCCACTTTCACTAATACCAATATAAATATGTTTTCTATGGATCCTTCTTTGACATTTTCTGAGCTTATTTATCAATCAAATAGTACTGTAAGTTCAATTATCAATGCCCGTTATATCTATCCACATTGACTCCTTTATCAGATACCTTTGAAAGATATAACGAGGGACGGATTTTGCTCTCGCGAACGTCAGTTCTCTTGCCCTGAATTACAAACTATATACTAACGCTCCTCAGCGACAAAAAATACATATATTTATGATACTGTTACTATGCCTCAAGCTTCCTCTTTCGATCGGGTATCCTCGTCCACTTATCCTTATGCTTGTGTCAACCGTATGTTTCTTATTTCTTATTCAAGGGGTATTGCTTGTCTTAATACACTTTTATTAGCTTCTACAGAGAGACCTTGTGCCCTCCATACCCCCCATAGTTATTCAGATCCTAGAACCGAACCATCTTTAACTATGCCTATGGCTGGTCCCGAATACGTCCCAGCCCCCTTCAATGCTAAAAGTTCACCTTGGGGTATACATGTTTTGAAAAACATCTCTTTCTTTTAAGACCGTTAACCTCTGTTTTCAGGTATGAACGACCCGTCGGTCATTCCAATGCCTAACTTGAACCCCCATGCCACCTTGGATAATTCTTGTAGCGCCCATCCCTATCCCCAATCTGTTCAGAATTATGGTTAGATCTTATTGCATCGCTCCTCTCATTTATTTATTCATTGTTGAAAGGACCGTTTGAATCACAATGTATTCAAGAAACAGTTCCGGTTCTTTTTTCGCTACCAGCGTCTGCCACGCAGCAACCTCATATTTCACACTCCGCTCCTGTTGTTGAATGTATACTTCATGCTGGTCATTCCTCTGTTCTCTCAGGTGTGTTGCATAGTTCGATGCTAATCCTTAATAATTTTGATCGTATTTTCTTCCAGATCTTAACAATACAAATGCTCAATCCGAAAGGGTTCAGAGGAGCTTCCCACCGTCTGAACAGTTCGGTTTGTGTTTTTTTTTTGCTATATCTATTGACTTCTTTTTTCTGACCAAATGAATAGAGGAGTTGAGGTACATAAACAGCTCAGCAGGAATACATAGAGATGTTTTCTTCATGCCCACAACAAATAACCCAGCTCCTTCCCTGGTTTACCCCGCCGAGTCAAATCTTCCCGTTGGTGCGTTCTATGTTACCCTCATAGTGTCAGTCTTTATTCAAAAGCAATAGAACCATCGCATGGAACCCAACCACCTCGAAATATCGCAGCGACGGTCACGAACGGCGCCTTCTGGGATACTGATATCCCATCAACATCAAATATTATCCATCCTCTTGTCGTTCCTTCTATTCCAACTGGTAGGTCTTGTCTTTTTAATGCCTTTATTGTATTTGATGTCATGATTATCAGATATATCTCTTCCTCCTGGACCGAATATACCGACAACAATCCCTGCTCATGTTGGAGCAAGTCCGTCGGTATCAGTGATCCATCATGCTGAAGAAGCGTCATCATTATCATCATCATCCAAAAACACAATCACTAGTTTCATCAAGGAAAGAGATAATGGTATGATTTCGTCTTCTTGAATGTCTCAATTGTAGGCAGAAATCATGATTGTTAGATATATATCCCCATGGACCGGAGGAGTCGGCCGGTGTCCCTGCTCACATTGGGGCAGCTTCATCAGTATCGGTGATCAGCCGTTCTAGAGAAGCAATTTCCGGGTCATCATCTTCATCCAAGACCACACTGACAACCATTGAAGAAGAAAAGAATGGGGCTAGTACGGTTTTCCTTTTTATGAACGCTTCATTTGTAATTGATACCGTGATCATAAGTCAAATTTCATCATGGATGGGATATAATACGAGCGATCCCCGCTCATAATGGAGCAGGCTCGTCCATGTCTGTGATCCACCATGCGAAAGAAGCCTCGTCTGAGTCATCATCGTTGTCCAAAACCGCACTCACTCGGTCCATCGAGGAAGAAAGGGAGGGTAAGTTTTGTTCAAGTGTTACTTAGAATTTCTCAATAACTGTCTCGCTTTTGCATTTCAGATGGGTCCAAAGTTAATGATAACGCTGAAATTACAATATTCCCATTGAGATCGGGATCAGTAGGAAGTGTCGTCAACGAGGTTAGAAATGGTTCTAGCTTCAAAAAAGAGGTTCGCTTTTCGTTACCCGCGGTCGACCATATCATAAACGCTGGAAATAATGATTCTCCTTCACTTACAATTGGCGGTTCCTCGTCCACCGTATCTGGAACGGGGGTAGACTCTATAATAAGAGGCATAGACGCCGAGAACGAACACACTGAAGTTGAGCCAAGGTTAGAGGGGGTTGGGATCTTCCCTACTATACAAAGGATTGGGCGATCTATATATACTAACATAGTCACGAGCTCTGAGTCTGCTGTGGCGTTCGGACAACAAACTGTTACTCGTACCTCCTCCCAAGGTTTGAATGCCATTGCAGGTAATGCAATCACCGATCATCTTGAAGCTGCGGAAACCTCTGCGAGCAAGATGTCTATTACTGAGGGAACTTTGTCAAGTGGAGAGTCTCTTCAAATTTCTGAATCTACAAGACCCATCGTTATCCTCCCTGTCAATACTCAAGAGGTTACTTCAAACGTTAACGTTCCCAGATTAATCGGACGGGAGGACTCACCCGCTGTTGTCGATGGTTCGATTAACGATTTACAAGATGACGTGTCGGTCGCCCGCGTTGATACGACTTCCTCTCAAGCTATCGAGAATGTCATTCAAACTGTTTCCGAGGCTTTGACTGATACAGCAGATAAGCTTCAACAACAACAGAGTGTCGAAACGAGATCATCCGAATCAATTATTGTAGATTCGTCGCTCTCACAAGTTGAAGTTAGGTTTAATTCTTCGTCTTCAGCAATAGGATCTACGTCGACGGCCGTACAAGTTAATGAAACCGTACATTCCGGAAGCATTGAAAAAACCGCCTGGACAAGTACTACGCAAACTGGTAGGAGCCGCATCTCCTTTTCGTACAGTCTTGCACAACAGCTAATACTTTTTTTAACAAGCCTCCAAAGTTGTTGAAGTAGTCGGTGAAACCGAAAGTCATCATCAACGCAATTCTTCGTTTGTTATCATCGAGTCCTCCGACTTGTCACCCGTCAATGTTGTTATGTCTGTACCAACTACTGGTAGCTCTAGCAGCTCAACAACGATTCAAGCTGCCATTCAGGAAACTTCAATATCTCTTGAAAATAAGGGCTCTACTGTCTTATCTGAATCAGACTTAAACGAAATGCAATCACTGTTAACAGATGTGTCTCACGCTGCTCTTACTCCTCCCTCGGTCGTTTCAAACAATACACCCACGCCAGGTCCTCCTCTCACCTCTCCAGCCGTTTCAAATAGACCCATTCCGATTCCCCACACGTCACAAGACGATCTACTCCCCGCTTATACGAACATCACGCTGGATCAAAGCGCCAAAACCGACAGTCTTGTATTAGTCAACACTACCAACTCACAGAGCGATAATTTGGACTTTTCATCGCAGTCACGCTCGGAGTTGGTGATTGGACACGAAGCCGGCGCTTTAGGAGAAGAAGCGGTTGCGGAGGACGTAACGTCGTCATCAACTTCAGATCTAGGTTCTCAACAAAAACGCCGTCCTCCCTTGATTCGACAAATTTCATCGTTTTCCGATTTTGTGGAGTTAGATTTTGAAGAACTATCGGAAAGGGATATTATCTCTTTGAGCGATTCTTCTGATGCGTCGGGGTCTGGACAGGGACAGGGCAAGTTACCGTCGATGATAAAGGTTGACACCGAATCCTCTACAATAACCCAAGAGCATCGATCGTACAGACAAACTCAAAAATTTAATCGGTGTTTGGACGACTGTTGCTATTTTACGACCAAGGAATCAAGGAGAAGATCTATCTATTTAAGCGACTCTTCTGATATGTCCATTGTACAGCTAGAATCCGCCAAGACTCAGTCCGAACTCCCTGCTACAACCACGGAATACCAAAGTGACATACAAACTGGAGGACTCTATGGACAGTGTTTGGAAGATTGTTGTTATTTTAAAGGCGAACGATCTGTCGACATTATATATGAGGCAGAACACCAAATCGCGCAATCCTCCTCCGGCATCTCACGGTCTATCACGGACGTGCAACTAAACCATGATCAGATTGTGGAAACTGTGTCTATAAAGGAAGGCACGGATTCAAACCCCGTACTTCTAGAAAACAGTGAGGAAATGTAGTCACATGAGATAGTTTAATTGAAATTGTATTATATAGGTAGCGTGGATAACATAAAAGAAAGGAGCACCAGTTTGTGTGAAAACGCTGTAACAGAACATGACGAACACGCGGTAAGAGCCTAGATACAACAACATCTATGCTGACCAACAGGACATATTTCAGACTCAAGCACAAGTCACCACTGGTTCATATTTACCTTTAACAGACAAGGGGGGCGTGGTTAGTGTGGGATCGTCGCAAGGAAGTTCGTACTTTTCTCGTTCTTTACTTTATGAATCTACTTGACGCGCTAATGTAGTCACAGGCGTGAAAGATGTATCAGAAACTGCAGCAGCAGCAGAACCCTGCGGGAAGATTACAAATGTCGAAGTCCCATTCGCAGATGATGAAACTGTAAATGACTATAAAGAAGTCTCTGCGACAATTATTCAACTCGAGACGAACTCCAAATTAATAACTCCATACCATGATGATACAAGTCTTGGGCCTTCTTCTAATACCAGCCAGACGAATACCGAATCAGAAGCTGCCGATTTAACATCGACGGGACAGGTCACCGGTGCTTCCAGAATATACCAGGAAGAAGTGGTCGATATAAATCTTAACACAAGTCTGGATTCTGTTAGCCACATAGCCGGCGATGATACAGAGATCTTAACCATGCCAAGAACGGGGATCACAGAAGAGCTAATTCCGACAAGTATTCTTGCGGAAGCAACAGATATAAGAAACTCTGTTGCTGGTTTCGATGTCAGTCCTCAACATGTCACGTCGTCTTCGAAAATAAATGAGGAGAAGAAACCGGTTATTAGAACTGTTGTTCAGGAGACCGAGGTATCGGTTGGTTCAAATAAAGTGGAAAATTCTACAGATGATGGTAAATTGAGTTAATTTAATCCTAAACTTATCACAATCGAGATTGAATTCATCGCACTTAGGTAATAAAGTTCCCAGCTCTCTGGAGTCCTGTTCGGAAACGACCCTCATCCCTTCGGAGGTTTCACAAATAAACGTGAATCCCACTCCGTCGGCTTCAAACTCTACGGAAATATCCCGAGACTCCATTGGGACTACAGGAACAGTAAAACAATTTGATCAAAATCGTATTCCGTTGGGCACACCAAATCGTAAAATTTTCATCATGTCAAGCCCCTCAGTGGCAACCTTAGCAACTATAAATGCTACGGCGAGTCTAGGAAGCTTTGAAACGGTTCTCCCAGTGAATAAGGAGCTTCCCATGAGCCAACTCACATCAAAACCTTCTAATGGCTCGGAGATAAATTTAATAGTTCCAGAAGAGACACACACCGGCGCGGTACAAGCGTTTACTCAATATTCAGGTACTCATTTAGGATCCAGATCCGACATTAGAAGGGTTGTATTGACATCCAAACAGACTCTACACTCACGGTTGATCTTCAAGATGACAAAACAGTTGACATTGAAACTGCGACGACTCCTAGTGAAGCCGGATCCCGTCCCATTAGTGTTCATTTTCCAGATAGTAGGACCGTAACTCTGACGACACTTATTGAGGACGAAGATATAGATACAATACTCGATTCAAAAAGTGGAAGGATTACATCGACCGCAGAAGATGTTCATTCGCCAACACCCTCCAAGGCGGGAGATGTGACAACCCCGGCTACTACATATCCATCTTCCCCTCCTTTTAGTAAGATTACTGGTATGTTCTCATTTCAGTTTTACACATCCTCTGATTTTGAAACTACCCACGCTTTTAGATCGACAACTTGTATTACCTTCACTTGAAACCAGTCCCTCAATTCCTTGGACCCCAACCACGGACATCCAGTCTACTCCCGATCAAAAAAGTGAGGCAATACAGGATGTCAAAGAAGAGACCGAAGTCTCTGTTAGTCAGGGTTTTCCGAGCAACGAGGGATCAAACTCTAACAGATGGCCCCAATTTAATCTTTCAACCTCTCAGGGTGCTTCAGGCGCGTATCCGGGATTAACTAGTGACAATAATAACAATACTACACGAACGAATCGTATGGGCTAGTTTCTTTCTTTATTATCATCATTTAAGCACCGTATTTCAGGTTACCGGGGGAAGAAAAAAACTGGTGATTACATGCCAATGAAGAAATTTTAGTTTTTTTAGTATATTGTTGGCGGCACGTATCAGCTATTGTATTATGTATATAACGAGACTCGCATTGTGCATCAACATCATCAAGGGTGTGTGTGTAAACGTAATCCCCCAATGAACCGGGAGACAATGTGGCAGATTACTACTATCGTATACACATCCCTGTGCCGTACATGCACTCGTCATAGGGTCTCACCCTCAAAACGAGTATAAATTGATTTTTTTTTTCAAAAAAAAAGGGGGGAGGGGGGGACAGCATATACCTTATCTTATCTACAGGCACACAGCATGCTCCGGTATATAATTTTGGATTTATATATGAAAATATTTCGTTGGATCATAATAGGAATTATTCTCTATCTAAAAACTTTTAGTATCTCGTATCATGGGCTGACGATAAAGCACGCTACCTTGCAGAATTAAGCAGATACCCCGTTTCATTTATCCAGGTTCCGCCCTTTTTACCCATTTTCTAGCGAGTAGACTACTTATTTATGTCCGTCCACGTGGAACCTTAGCAATGGACTGCAACCTACTTTTTTGTGGTGTCTCCTTTACTACTTCTGGTCCAAGGTTATGATCGCTAGAAGGCTTGATAGTGTCACAAGTGATACTAATAGCAATTGTATCTAAATTTGACAGGCAAGAGTAACTATCAAGAGTTTTAATTTGGATCATCGGATGTTACCCTTGTTAGTCGTTGTGTTACGTAATGACAGTAATTTGGATCGCCGCTCCAACGCCACTTTTCTTTCTTCCTTCTCATACTTTTCATAAGTTACAATCGTGTAAAAGAACCTTTTCTTCTTTCTTCCATAATATAATACATTACATTCCTTTGTTTACATGACTCGCTATTATGGATACCACCCCGCCCGTCTTCTTCTCAAGCGTTGAGAACTTCCAGATCTCTCAGTCCAGTTCGGGTTCTATTGGTAAACTTATAGTATCTTATGCAACGCTCATTAATATCTTTTCCTTCTCTCAAGAGTCCAGCTCTATCATATCTTCAACTCAGGCCGGATTTAACACATTGACGCCCTCTAGCTCTTATGATATCAATACCCAAGTACCACCCTATACACCTGTCGTAGTACCTGATACACCACAACCGTCGATGTCGTTTACGGATTCATCAAGTTCTTATCAATCATCTGTATCTAGTATACCTTCGACGACAAAAGTCCGGTTCATTCTAATCGGCGTATTAACTTTCTTGTCTGGATTCCTTGTACTCCCTATGGTGATCAAGAAGTTGTGTAACAGGGATCGACGACGACGAATGACTATTAGACTAGCTCGGAAATCTTCAGATCCTGATTTTCATCGTAATCAGCCTTCATCTCCTGGGTCTTTCCTTGTTGGAGACAAGTTTGTTGAGGGCGGTCTTTCTCCCGGATCGGTGACAGTAGGTGAAAAAAGGCTTAGCAACGTTCATTCCGCTGGATTAGCTGGCATTGGCATAAATAAGTTGAATTACATTCGGTATAATCATCATGCGTTTTCTCAACCTGGTGATGAAAACCATATGAATAGCGTATGTATTGAAATCGATTGTAAAGGGTCCTAACTTCCTTTTCATAGAATTTTGACAATCCATATGGTACCCCTACATACATGATTGGACAAGGTTTCGCAATATCACTTAGCTATGCGGCCCATTTACCGAGAAAGATACCCAGAGCACTAGAACTGCCCTCTCTTACAGATAATCTTGGCAATGCTCAATATCATGGTCAAGCCATCTCAAAACCGTGTCCTGTTCCTTTGAAAAAAGCTCGGGTTATCTCTCCTGCACCACCACGAACGAGATTAAGACCAGGGGTATCTTCATGGCTAAAAAACGGTTCTCTTCCAAGCTCGGCAGTAAATTACTCTAATTCTCAATCACCATCAGTTATTAGTACCGCAAAATCATCCGAGAGAAGTATGGTCAACAATAATTTTTATGATACCCATCACCATCAACCCAGCAAATCTCCACTCTCACCACCCGCCTTGATGACTTATCCTTATCACAATCAATCTTCTTTGAACGGCAACAGCGTAATGGATGATACGAAACGGAACGGTTGTATGATATTTCTCAAAGATTCTCCTGCTGCTGCGCCTGTGTCTTTAAACAACCTAGTAACGGAAAGGGCGGCCCCTTGTAAAATTTGTCCTCCGAGTCCTGCTTCTTCTGCGACTCGGACTCCGCCTTCTGCTAGGTTATTATTCCCAAATGCCAAGATGAAAAAGGCACCCGGCATCGCATTTTAAAGAACCTAAACAAGGTCGCGATTACATCGCGTCGTCGTCGTTTATCCTCAACAAAAACAAAAACCCTTGTAATTTTCTTTCATAGTCATTCTTTTTTATTTACGCCCCTCTTTTTTTCGGTAAGACTTTTTTTCTGGTACAGCACAGGATTTTATTAGAAATGTTACTGGTACTCGCTTATTACGATCACGTGCAAATATCCATAAGCGAATGGCTGTGGTTCTATCGGATTGAAACCAGAGTGGAATAGCATCCCCACTCCTATCCAATACCTATACAGATCATTGATAGAGGCCAAGATGAATGAACTCCTTGCTTGAATGATAGCAAAAAACGTCTAGAAGGATTGTATATATATTCAAATGTTTCAGTTCGGACACTAAGAACTCTGGTATACAATACAATTGCATATATATATTTACTTTCGCTCTAACCCGGAATGAATTTGATAAAGAAGAGGGATGACGTTAAACTAAATGCGATGACGTTAATATGACAAGACCTAGGCTTGTGACGGATGAGAGAAATATCTACTTAAAAGGGGTATAATATGAATACATTTTTATGAACTATGAACATAAAAGGTGAGGTTGCGGTCGGGGGTGAAAGTCCCCCGATATTCCTGCGCTCTTTTGTATGAATACAAAGGAAGAGCAGGGACTTGAGTTTGAGAGAGAGAGAAAAGAAAGAAGACGAAGAATAGAATGGAGATTAGACAATAAAAAAAAAGAGACAGTGTTTTGTTAGGGATCAAAACCCCTAAAAAAGAAAGAATCGCCGGGGTATGATTTAACGCGCATACGAGGCTTCTTTTGTTTCAATAAAGAGGAACACCATGCATTTTCGCATTATGAACGTGCCTGTTCTTTCGTTGTACAACGAAATAACACTCATCATACGGACAGAGGTACGCTCTGCCACTCTGAACCCAAGGATGTTTTTGAGGCCGTACAAGCCAAGACTCATCGTTACGTGGGATATCGTTATCGTCGTATGAATAAGTTGGATCTACTGGTTCGATATATGTAGGCATAGGTTCCGAAGGTTCCGCCTGTTGTGGCGGTGAATCGTTTAACGGTTGTTGTTGTTGTTGTTCAGCCTCACTACTGGTAGACTGAACAAGTTCCGAGTCGGCGAATAAGGCGTCAACGTCAACGTCATCAGGAGGGATTGGGAGGTCGATGGGAAATACTCCTCCCTCTGGAACGACGGTTTCTTCCCAAGCGACGTACTGAGGATAATTCGGTTCCGCATTAAGAGTGGCATAGGACGTCGTGGCCAATGTTGCAAATTGATTAGACATATCTTGAAAGTCCCATGAAATTTGTTGAAATAGATGTGGTGATGATGATGATTGTGAGAGAACTTGCGAAGAATGCTGAATTGGATCATTGAATGTGTTTGTGGCGTAGTTAGTATTTGTTTCTCCGATATAAGTGGATGTGGAGGCGTATGGTTGGGAATCTGAAACTGCCGATGCTTGTATGTAATAAAGTTGATTTAGAATTTCATCGTTCAATAACTCCTGTTCGTATTCAATGTTTTCAGTGAATTCAGTTTGGGGTGGCGAAGGTTGAGGATGTGACATGGCGCAGAGAAAAGTGGAAGGAGGGAGGATTAGAATTGTAGCATTAAGAGAATTTTGGGCGCGTCTTTAAAGAAAAAATCTCTTTTGGACGAACATGTTATAACCTGGCCAGAAAGAAACAACGGAGAAGGGCGTCTACAAAATTAGAACACATGCGATCATGCTCTCATTCTCAAAATGGAAATGCGGTTTAAAAAAAAACGATTGACCAGTCTGCATACGTCCCTGATCGAGAGAAGTTAGCCCGATACTTCTGTTGTGTGGGACAATGCGTAGTTGTTGTTTTTTTTGGATGGTCCATGATTGTATCACTGCCACGGTTGTTTTAGGAGGAATTGAGTTTAGGGTGAGGACTTATACTATAGCCCCGGCTGTTCATGCCGCTTAATCGCATAAACTCAAAAAATAATGTTTTCAAAGAGCCAATGAAAGGTACATTAAATAATTTACCTTATGTTTTTGAAGAGTGTTATAGCAAGATGGCTATCCAGCGGCATCAAGGTCCCGAGCGAATCACAAGGGGAAGGCCTGATATGCGTCAATAATTGACAATTAATGGGAGTTAATGCTGTACCCATCCTTGTGATAAATCGTCGTAGCGAATCAAAATGAATTCTATGTACCTTTGTCTCACTTCGCCTAAAGCATTTAACCAATATTAGACGTTGTTCCGACTTTCATTTATCCCCCGATATTTTTTAGGTTTGATGTGGTTCATGTGGGGAGAAAAAAATCGATGCAGGGATCCCCCAAAAAAGTGTGTTTAAAAAGGATCCAACACCCTTTAATAAAATCAGGGATGAGAATCATAGATCTGGCGACAACTGAGATAAGATCAACGACGACTGACCTGCTTGTGGGAGTTCATATCACTAGGATGAGTCGTCCGTACCGTTGAAAGACATCATGTGATCCACATCACTATCATTCTGACAGACGATGCGTGGGTTTTTGATCGAAATCCCGATGGAAGGGCGATAACAATCTAGCCCAAGAGCATCGCATTTAGGCGTCCTGTCGCTTTTTTTGTTTTAACTCCGGATAGATAGCCGGGAACAGCGGTTTACAAACGTATAGTGTTTCAAATGATTTCAAAAACAAAAAACCAGTGAATAATGTGAGACCGATGAACGTGATTATTATTTTTTTTGTAAAAAAAAGTCTTTCTATCATTGTTCGGGTTTGTTCTCACAAAAGGAAATGATGACGTCCTGGATTACACCTTCAGTGACATTTATTCACCTTCACCCTTATTTATGAGAAGCTTCTTTAGGATAAAGGTAAGACTTTTAGTCTAGAACTTTACGCACTTTTGTCATGTTAATTTAACTTTTGTTTGTTGACCCTAGTAAAAGAGTTGGTTGAAAGGAAAGCGATGTCATGCTGACGTAATTTTTCCGTTGTTTTTCATCTCCTAGCGCCCGGACTGGGGCACTTCTTTCAAACTTATGCTTATGCCAATACGAGAACATCAGTTGTAATATCAATCGCATTATCTACCAGCAGACAAATGATTTGTTCATCGTTACGCGTTCGTTGCACAGCCGTTCTTTAAA
The DNA here is from genome assembly GCA_020884735.1 of Clathrus columnatus. Lineage (NCBI taxonomy): Eukaryota > Fungi > Basidiomycota > Agaricomycetes > Phallales > Clathraceae > Clathrus > Clathrus columnatus. The sequence continues at coordinate 3,582,347 of BPWL01000002.1, forward strand.
ATGCTATGCTACATACTCAATACTGAGAGCGCCATGAGCTGATAAAAAATTCCACTTTTTCCATTAGAGAATTGCAACACTGGTAGAAAGTAAACAGCTTTACATTTATTATTGGATGATTTGGATGATTTGTCCGTCATCAGCAATTGGACTCGGGGACCGGGGTTTACGGTTAGTGTTACAATCACACTCCGGTATGCTGTGCTATGTTACTCTCTTTAGTTTGATTAACATTCAGACGTCATTTAATGGTCCTATGAAGCTTCCATAAACTTTTATGCCGGACGCAGTCATAGGCACCAATGAACAGCAACCCCGCTCGCGATGATGTTACAGTATGGGAATGAATTGGTATGTTCTCAAAGCTCATATAAATCCGATCCTTTACATCGTCTTACTATCTCTGTCGTCTGGCCTGTCACCGTGACTCTCTGAGTTTAAACCAATATCCTCAACGTTATTATAAAGAACCGGAGATGTCCTGCACATTGGTCACTATACACTTATTAGGGGGTTTCACGACGCCATTTTCCCGACTGTTTTCGGGTTTCGTTTTCCAGTCCGTTTTTAGCTCAAGTGGAAAACAGCTCGAGGAGCTGTTTTCCCCGTTGGCCGTTTTCGAGTTTTTGTTTTCGCTTGTAGAGTAGTCGGCCAACTCCAGCCGGAGAACCGGACCTTGAATATAGACTTGAGTTTTTTTCATAGGGTTGGGGGAAGGGGACGGTTTACCTTCTTAGTTTACATCTTAACGGGCTAAAAGTATGGCCCCAGGTTTGTCTCCTTGAGCTAGAAAAAAAAACTCAAGCACTTTCTGAGAAGCCAGAAAGATGCAAACGAACTCCTAGCAAAAAGTTGCAAGAGAACCTACTTGTAGAAGAAGGCATAAAGCAATCTGGCAAAAGTTGTCAAGTTGCAATGAAGTGAAAATATCATTTCAATATAAACAATATTTTCTGAACCTTCTATTTATAGTTGGTCAAAACCTGAAATGCATGCATATACTGATGCACTTCTCACCATAATTGAAGCAAGCTCAAAATACAAACAAGTTTTTGGATTCGAGACTTCAAAAGAAGATGGCCCCATCAAGAACAATGGTCAGAAGCAGGTTGTCCACTATCAGACCATTGCCCAGAAACTCCTCATTGAAGATCCCTCTGGATGATGGAAAACTGGAGATGTAGTTAAGCTTGGTGAGGCTGTAAAAAATCATATAAATTGGTGCGAGTTTCTTATTTTATTTTATTGGGTAAAAATTATGATAAGGCTATATAGGATTAAGTCAAAATATAAAGAGTTTTATGCTGAATTAGGGGCCACAGGGCAGGGACTAATTGATGAGGATAAAGAAGACACAATCCAGGAAGGAACTGTTAGGGCAACTCACTGATGGAGGGAATCCTAAGAGATCAAACTTAGGATTCTTCCATCAGGGACTAACTACCTATATACCAGACATGTAACTGTGTCTAACCCTTTTCCCAGGTGTTAACCATCGCTAGTGACAGCCAGACACCTTCTTGTTGGTTTAGGATTGGAGGGTCAATTTAGAGGTATACCAGACTCAGGGGTAACTACGTGAGTAATAGCTGAATAATTGGTATTCACCCTCAAGGGTTACGTCCTTGAGGGGAGACACTATATATACATGTGGATGGTCTGTGCACTACTGTGTGAATGTATTACTAACTACATGTCCATGTGATATGGTCAGCTGTGCCATGCACAGCTCTGCTGTGATGTCAGGTGATTAACCAGATAACAACACTTCTCACACTCCATCCCAGGAATCTCTTGTATGTCTGGTGGTTTGGGGGTCAGATTGGTATTAGGGTATGGGGATTGGGACCAATTAGGATAGAACAGACCAGGTGACCCGGGAGGGGGGATCAGGACAATACCATGACAGGAACCAAACTAGGGAATCTCTGAGATCAGTTCTTTTTAGTAAATAAAACAAATTATGAAACAGACTGTATTTATAGATAAAATTCAGTCTCAATTTCCATGGTTCAAACAAGTCCATGAGAACATGAGGAAAAGCCCACTAGTTAATAAAGAAGCTTGTAAAAATAGTGCTTCATCACTAGATCTTTCTATTCTTGCACAAGGATCTACTGTGACAGTTGATGTCAGGGTTTGTTTCCACTTTTTCCTATATACCCCCTATATGCCCCTATTCCCCCTATTCCTTTACTTCCATTTCTTCAATTCTTATTATCCCATGCTCATTACCACTGACTATCCATTCATTTTATATTCAATCCCATAGTTGATGTTTCTTATTTTCATACTTCACTCTCCTTCCAATTTATTTTGTCATTGACACAATTGACTGTGTCAATCTGTTCGACACTGGTGCTAAGCCTTCAGCTTAGCTTGGTCTTTATTCCCATGGGATATTGGTGAAAACACCAATGCATATATAGTTGTGTAACTACCTAGCAGAGGTTCCCTAAGCTTGATCTCTTAAGTTATCCTCCTGCTAGGTGAGTATTGTACTGTAGTTCGTTTAATACATACTTAGGTTATCCTCCTGCTAGTATCTATGTTGCACAGTTGCCTTAACAGTAGATCAAGCTTCCAAGACCTTGGATCCATCGTTTTCATTGAAAAGAACCCAAGGGAAGACCTCAGTAGTGCCACCTATCATGTCCCGCTGCTTCTATCTTTGAAAATCAGCCTGTCCCCTTTTCTGATTTGCTTGATCTTGGAGGGATGATCGTAATTGACAATATATCTGAAGTATTGAAGGTTTTAAAATCCTTCCACATCAAAACTTATTTAATAGAAACTAGATAGACAACTTACTAACTTTAACCATACTAACTTATCTATAATATTAAGGTTTAATAAATTTATTATGACTAGTCTAAATTATTCCAATTCTCATCACTTGAAAAATTTACTGTTTTTAAATGTTTAGTTAATTTCATATAAAATGTCAAAAGTAGTTATTTATCTATGAGCCTGTAGAATAGACTATAACCTGTCTGAGAGGGTCTAATCATTAAATATAGAGTAAACAATCTGTTAATGTCACCTACATTAATCTTCACATAAGTTCTGAGCCTGCATACACTTTAGATAAGATATTATCCACACTAATTCCTATGTAAGTTCTGAGACTGTATACACTTTAGATGTGATAGTATCCATGTGTATCCATTTGTAAGTTCCAAGATTGCATATACTTTAGGTATGATATCACCTGCACTCATCTTATCTGTAAGTTCCGAGGTTACATACACTTTAGATATGGTAGTACCCACACTCATCTTATCTGTAAGTTCCAAGATCATATATACTTTAGATATGGTAGTACCTGCATCAACCTCTATGTAAGTTCCAAGATCGCATACACTTTAGATATAGTAGTATCCACACTCACCTTATCTGTATGTTCCGAGATAGCTTAAACATTGAAGCATATATCCTTTTCCAATGTAACCAAGTGTGATGAAATCTCTAGTTCCGTTACAATTTACCTTATCAAATAAATCTAATTTAATTTTCTAAAACCCATATTTAAGCTTAGGATTTGAAATGTATTTTAAAATTAAACTCTATATTCCAACATTGATGGAACATTCCAAATTAGAAGTTTTGGTTGGAATTTGGTAGTAATTCCAAACTGAGAAATTCCTGCAATGGTAACATAATCCCCTAAATCTTGAGAGAATATAATCTCTGATAAGTTCCCATTGAGAAATACAGTCAACTAAATATCTTATTTTATGTCTTTTTATATCTGTTTAATAATCACTGAAGTTCTAAAATGAGTATGTTATTAGATAGTTACACAGCTATTAGTATTAGATAACAATAACCATTTAAAAAACATGATAGGAGATTTACCAATATCTTATAAATGATCTATATTTGCAAAATTATGATCATCCCTCTTGATACCATGGACCCGAACCAGCCTGTTCCTCCTCCTGTAGACAGACTGACCATCCTGGAACAAAATCTGGCTAATCAGAGCAACCACATCCAACACCTATCACTCCAACTTGACCACCTAATTGCCCAGGCTAACACTACTATTACAGAAAATCAAAACCCCACTCCTGTTCCCCAACAACCACCAACTCCAACTGCTTGCACCAGCAGTTTGTTGAGTCGAAATGTTTGTCCTGCCCTTCCCATGGTGTTCGATGGAGACAGAAAGGATGGTTGCACTTTCTGGAACTTGATCATCCTGTATATGAATGTATGTGGATGAGAATTTGAAAATGAAGATGCCAAGATCATGTGGGTCTTGTCCTTCATGAATAGTGGTTGCACTGTGTCAAGGTCTGATACCTTAGGTTTGTAGTCAATCTTGCAATTGATAACTCTTTCAAGATTATTGATTGGAAGTTCAACTGAGTCAGGGATGTGGCCTCAGCTTATATGCTGTGCCCTCTTCCTAGACCCCAAGTGTATGTCCCCAATTTAATGGTGACAATGCTGACTATAGTAGTCAACAATGGAATCAGACAAAGTTGAGGTCAACAACTACAATAGGAGTAAGAATGAGAAGTGTAACTTATTGTCGACGACAAGCAAGACCATCAAGATCAAGTTGACAACAGCTGAAGTCAGAGATATATTAATGAGAGATGAAGAAGAACAGATAATAGTTTGTTTATTAGATATCAACCAAGGTCAATATCAAAACTGAGTCTACATTGTATTTACAAGAAGGTTTATATACATGTGAGACTCAGGTATAACATGTGATTCGTGATATCATTAATATCATGAGTAATCAGTGAAACAAATGAATGGAGAAGGTAACCCAAGGGGTTACCAGAATGAAAGTATTTCCTGTGGGAAATACTGAGGAGTCCAAGGCAATCAAATTGGTGTTGAGTTGGTGAATCGAAGGTGTCGAGGTGGATTGAGGGTGTTGAAGCATAGTAATGTAATATAATGAGTGAAGACAAGTATGGGGAAACTTCGATATATCTGATAATGAATGATTATATGTTACGTATGAGTGATCGTGTGTCAGTTCCTGACAACCTATTGGAGCTTCTGTTTCTTTGTAAATGGCACGTGGTCATTTATGTTCTGTTCCTTTCCTTCCCTTTCCTTCTGATGTTGGGGATTCTTCTCTTCAACAGTATTAGGAGGGATCTCCACAACTGGATGGGGCTTCCCTTCTGTCTTGCCGTATCTTCATAGATGCATAGCATCTTTCTCTGCACCTGTCACATTCTGATCTGGCAAATGATAAATCGTTCGTCAGCATTGTGACTTCTTTTTCCAGGGTTTTCTTCTTAGCCCTGAGTCCTCTATCCATTGCACTTGTTCTGCAAGTGCATTGTTGAATAGCATAGGCCACACTGTTCTGACATGGGGTATTATGTCATTAATTGTGAAGCTGATTTCTAACCTCCCTAGAGCTTCTCCCAGGTGTTGCATGTATGCTTTGCATTGCATACAGTTGTCATTTATCATGCCTGCAATGGAGTCAAGTCTCCACTGCAGTCTCTCTTGGTGAATCCTGGCCAGCATGTGGCCAGGCAACTTCCTGATGGTGCCGATTCCTCTCATCCAGTTGTCATCATTGGGGGATTGGGGGGGTTATCACGTGTGTTTGATGTTTGGGGTGTTGATTTCGACATCTTTTTTAGTGCCATTGTATGATGGTGAAGGTTGTGGCAATAGGACAACTGTTGAGGGTTGTGACAAGGTCATGACCTTGTATATACAGTTTGAAGCTGGGGGTTCGGCTTTGTGAAAAAACTTGCCTCATGGGTCAAAGTCCCCATGGGTGTTTATAGGTGCCCAGAGTCGTCATCATGAGTTATGACTTGTTCATTTCTTCTTGATGTTTTATTGAGACAGTTGATGAGGAGTTTTTACTCCTCATAGTTGAAAATAAGCATCTAATGCTTCTAGATCTTTGCAATGTTCAAGAGGTTCCCACATTGTATCTCTCAACATCCATTGTACAAGGAAACCTACTTTTTCTTGTTCATTCCATCAATGTGCTAAAAGTTCATTGACATACCATTCATTTTCTTCAGTTTGTCCAAAGTCATAGAGTGTTAGTATATCTCTATGTGGGAATTTATCATCATTGTTAGGCATGTGTGGCCTAATTAGGTTTGTGTGGAATGTAGGATGGATCCTTCATTCTTTTAGTTCTTTTGGTAGGTCTAGCTTGACATTTATACTGTCATGCAATTCTAGGACTTTATATGGTCCTATATATTATGGTGTGAGTTTTTTAGCTCTCCCTTTTGGTAGTGATAGGTTCTCTGTTGAGAGGTATACCAGGTCTCCCTTTTTGTATTCAGGACCCTCTGTCCTGTGTTTGTTCACATTGTCGTATACTAAACTAAGACCCATTCAGTATATACAATCAATATTTGTTTATAGAGGCCTTGGTCCTTAATAAGTTGAGCTTCAATATATACAAACTTCCATTTCAAGGTCTTCAATAGAAGAAGGGAGAGGAGTAGTAGGGTGAGTAGGGGTTTGATCATCCATGTCTGAATCAAATGGAGGTTGATAGCGAAATCAGGAGGTATAGGAAGAAGAGGAACTAGAATTAGTTGAAGTGTTTTGTGTAGTTACATTAAAGGAGAACATTTTTGAGTTTTGTGGTTAAGGCAAGATGGCGGTGTGGAGGTTTGATGAGTGATCATGGGGTTTCTGGAGGTTGTTAGTTATATGAACCCCTTTTGGGCTCTGACAGCCGGATTTGTTCTTGGGGGTAGTCTTGCATGTCACTAAAGGTCCAAAATGCCAAAGAGGGAACATTAAAGGTGATGTGAATGAATTGGGGCCCATACTTTTGGTATGCAATCACCCTTGTGATTCCAACAGGGTGTAAGGATAACATTTCTTTAGGCTGTAACTATTTCCAATAACAAGGGCTCCTTGAAATCCTTGGATTACAATAGGTTAGGCATAGTTGTCAGGAACTGACACACGATCACTCATACATAACATATAATCATTCATTATCAGATATATCGAAGTTTCCCCATACTTGTCTTCACTCATTATATTACATTACTATGCTTCAACACCCTCAATCCACCTCGACACCTTCGATTCACCAACTCAACACCAATTTGATTGCCTTGGACTCCTCAGTATTTCCCACAGGAAATACTTTCATTCTGGTAACCCCTTGGGTTACCTTCTCCATTCATTTGTTTCACTGATTACTCATGATATTAATGATATCACGAATCACATGTTATACCTGAGTCTCACATGTATATAAACCTTCTTGTAAATACAATGTAGACTCAGTTTTGATATTGACCTTGGTTGATATCTAATAAACAAACTATTATCTGTTCTTCTTCATCTCTCATTAATATATCTCTGACTTCAGCTGTTGTCAACTTGATCTTGATGGTCTTGCTTGTCGTCGACAATAAGTTACACTTCTCATTCTTACTCCTATTGTAGTTGTTGACCTCAACTTTGTCTGATTCCATTGTTGACTACTATAGTTGGCATTGTCACCATTAAATTGGGGACATACACTTGGGGTCTAGGAAGAGGGCACAGCATATAAGCTGAGGCCACATCCCTGACTCAGTTGAACTTCCAATCAATAATCTTGAAAGAGTTATCAATTGCAAGATTGACTACAAACCTAAGGTATCAGACCTTGACAAATAGGTGCACCATTGTCACCTATTGGCACATACACTGCAGTGGTAAAGCTACCACCAGGAAAACACCCTGAAGATTACTTGTCTGATGACTTGGACTTACCATGAACCGAGGAACAACCTGATGCACTGCACATCAGATCCATGTTTGACACCCATCCTTGACTAAGGAGAGGACTAAATGAGGTGTCATGGCCAGTCTTCAAAGTAGGATATGATCCTACTATTATAAGAGCAAATGAGGCATCCTGGACTGCAGTATGTCCCCTAGACAAACTACAGTTCATTGAACTAATCAAGGACCCCACTAGGGGATCAGAAGAGGAAGTCACTGCAGTGAAAAGGTGAATCAGATGGGCCTGGAAGGCCAAAAAGATGTTTAAGTTGGACAAACCAGTGCCAGCAAACATCAAGTTCACAACACAACCACAAGTGGACAAGGTCGTATGTGAACAAATAATGATATGGAACCACAACTGTGGTTCCATCCTGAAGTTTGTCAGGGATACTCCTGACTCACTGATGGATGAGGATGTGAGTCTCCACCTATGGATTTCATCCATAGCACTAAGAGGACACAACTGTGGAGCAAACCGACATCAATTCCTTAACATTGCTTGCAAGCTACTTCTAGACAAAGGTCTAGAGTTCTACCTAAAAACAGTAGAACAGCAACAACAACATGACTGCCCCACAGATGGTCAACCCATCCACTGGTGCTTCACAATGTGCCACAACTTCTCAGCACTCAATGCTATGACATTGGATAATGTTGCTCAAACATTACACACAAATGGTGTAACAAAAGACCAGGCCATTAACCTGGTCATCCTGTTCCTCAAAAGAATAAGGGGAGGGCATGTACACAATATGTATACATAAGAACATACTGAACAGTCCATGTGTGGAAACACATTGCAGATTGCAGACCCACCCATTGACCTAACGATGGAACCCACTGAACCAATAGCAATGTTGTCAGCTATTGGTCAAGAAACTCAATGAGGACGATACACACCGTCCATGCCAATAATAGAGGAGGCTGGCCCCTCACAACACAGCATCACAGAAGACACCATGATACAAAACAACACAGAACCTTCAGAAACACCGAAGGATACAGAAATGGATGGTGAACCTGATCACCCAACCCAAGAAACCATGGACATAGACCATGGAAAATAATGAAGAGTGGAAGTTGGCAACCAGCCTCTGCACTCTGGAGTGGAAGTCAGCAATCAGCCACTGCACTCTGTCAAAATAAAGGATGAAAGACAGCAATCAGCTGCTGCATCCCAACTTGTGGAACACCTTCCACAAGCACACACCATGGAGTACATCCATGGATTGATCTATACCTTACAACCATCCCAGGTCCTGTCAGTCCCTCACTTGATGATCTGAGCTCAGATCAGCAGGGGAGGGTGTAACAGCCAGATAATTACCCTACTTGTATACATGCTCATGTAAATAACTGTACATTAGTGCGTAAGTGCCCCACGCTTACGCAAGTCTTTTTCCTTTAATTTGCTTAGTGCACGAATACAGTAATTGGAACTGTTTGTGCTAGTGCAATAATAAGTGACTAAGATTCCACGGTTGAACAACTTCAACCATTTCATATTATTCAAGGTTCTGCCTTCGACTTCGAAGAACCTCATAGAAAGAAATGGAAATGTGATACTGATTCTGCAACATGCAATAACTAAACAAACAGTTTTTTTACAATTAATTATTCAAATGATACCATTGAACACACTTTCCGACTGAGCTATGTCTTTACTTAATTCTGGTTATTACTGCGGGGTTAAAACCCATATGAAATTCAAATTAAAGATGATTGGAGTTACATCTTACTTCGCATAAAATACATCATACACATACATTAGAAATATTAGTTCTGACATCCTTTCAACCAATAGAGGCTTCACTGTACCAACCCAAAACAACTGAAGTATTTGATTTGCTATTGGTTCCTTTGAACATTTGATATATCCATCTCTGCTCATGTAGTAATTGAGTGGATGAGGATGTCAAAAGCTTTTTGATGTGCAACGTATGCAATGAATTGACGGTTCAAGTTCAGCAAGTTCATGTTTTTAATTTCCTGGCTCACACATGGTTTTCAGATTTTCTGGGTACTATTTTTTTGTCTAAGACTTCTACGTGTTGGGTCACCTAGAGGAAGTACACAAAATAATAGCACCCTGGTTGCGAGAATTGAAACACGGTGGTTCTTATTTCACATGAGGTTCTTAAGTTGGAATTGGTCACCACTAGTCACTCTTCTAGTCTATTTTTCAGCCACGGAATTTATTCCTTATTCCATCTTCCGGTTTGATTAAATATTTTGTCAAAATATTTGCACATTGGCTGTGTTCTACATGATTGACTTCCGCTCCCACCGGTACTGCCCTCCCTCCTGTTAAACTCACCATGAATATAAACAACTCTATACTAGACGGAATTGTGAGAAAATTGTACAACAGTTATTTTATTTTATGAACGATACAAGATACGATACCCCACTAAATAGGAAAGCAGAGCACGGTGGAAAACCAGTATAAATAGAGGTCGACATTCTTGTTTTTTTGTTGATCTTTCTCCTCTGCTTGATAAGGTCTCATCTTCAATCATGCAATTCAAGACCACTTTTTTCTTCATTGCCCTCTTGATCGCTACTTTGGCTAATACTGCTACTCCTCAATGTAGCATCGGTATGTTTGATTATGTCAAAGTTTCTTCATTCCTCATACTTAAAATTATTCCCATTCCCAGGAAAGCCTGCTCGTTGCGCCAGTGTTCAACCTGCTAATAGCCCTGAACTTGCAGAAATCTTGAAGGTTTTGGGAATTGTCCCGAGGAATGCAACTGGCCTTGTAGGCGTTGGGTGCCTTTCTCAGATTGAGCTCAATTTTCTTTTGTACGTCTGCAGCTAGATATCTCGACATTTTCCTTTAAATCACATTAATTTTGGTAGAAATGGTGATTGCTCCCCTCCTGCACAGTCCCTTTGTTGCAACGGGACGTTTCCGGAGGAAACCGTAAGTGCTCCCTTTACCTTTTCTAAGCTTATGACCAAGACAGTTCTCTAGATTCAACCTGATTGCACTCGTGTTAGTTAAACATTTGAAAATAGGGTTTTTTTCAATGTTTTAATTTTAGAATGAATGATGTGAATATATTGGAGGATATATGATACGAACCAAGCACTGACCAGAATCTCTCTTACTCTTAAATTTGGATCAGTATTTCTCCAATGTGTGCCAGCGAGGGAAGTTATAACAAAAGAAAGTGATCCTGAATATAAGACGGCGAATAACCCAACAAACAGTCTTCCAGGAAAAAAAATACATTTCCTCTCCTCTCCGCATGGTTAGCTAGTTCATCTTGCTTTCACCATCACGGCCGTCGAAATTCACGTTTCTTAGTTTGTGCTATGTATTCTTGAATCTGGTCTCCAAACCCTTCAGGAACATTAAATAACGTGAAATTAAACAACAAAACATAGACTTGGGCACCTTCTTCAAAGTTACTTATGTCGATTCCAGGAGCACCAATACCGCAGCAACTTACTGATCATAATTGCAGTATCTACCAGCGGTCGGATGATTTGTCCATCGTTATGCGTTCGTTACACAGCTATTCCTTAAATGCTATGCTACTCAAATCAATAGTGCCATGAGCTGATAAAAAAATTCACTTTTTTCAATAGAAAATTGCAACACTGGTGGTAAGTAATCGGATTTACATTTACTATTGGACGACTCACTAATTTTTCTGTCGTTAACAATTAGACTCGGGGACTGGGGTTTACGGCTACAATCACACTTCGATATGCTATGCTCTCTTTAGTTTGATCAACATCCAGACGTCATGTAATGGCCCGGACGCAGCAACAGGCCAAGGCCAATGAAACGCAACCCTTGCTCGCGATGATAATGTTACAGTATAAGTATTGTGTCATCCAAGTCTTTGTTGGATTCTTTTATAGCGCATCTTTATAGTATTTGGGGTGACGGCGGTATATTGAAAGAACAATTTTCCGCATAGGTTCAAAGTTGCACTGGTCCAATTGAACGTCCTTTCCCTTTGATCCTTTGCGCCAGTTTGGATGTGGATCCCGACGGGGGAAGGAATGTTCCCGCTGTTCGTGTCGCCTTGTGAGCTGTAAAGTTGTAATAACAAATAATAAACGACTTGACTTTGTGAGCTTGAGCGAACTGACGAAAGACTTAAAAGTAAGAAGGGTGAGAGTTCTAAATATTCGTTTATTCGAGGCTGGGGGAAATGACTATTTACTGGTAGGTTTTTATATGTTTAAGTAAATACGGAATAGGAAAGGAACATGAGGTAAACGAGTCATATTGAAGTTTGGAATGTTTGTGTCGAGTCAAGTTTCAGTGACGAAACTTGGACCATGCGTTGAAACGGGTAAGGTTGCCCTTACATGAACCTACACGTTTTCCCTATCTTGTGATATAAACTATGTCGAAGGAGCGGCACCACGGTCTCTAAGATGCCGCATTCTTTCGAGGTGTTTTCAACCACTTCCCGATGTTGAGATACTCATGTACAGTGCGACTCAAAGCCCCCAGGCCTATAGTTTACCCACGCGGCGCGTCTGAAGTTCAAACTTTTCCTTCAGAACTTCAGGTGCACACTTAAATATGTTTGCTACTACATATTATTCACTGATATAATATACACATAAAACTTTTCCTTTTGAACTTCAATCTTTCTGCCTTCAGTTGCGCTACCAAACGTTGTTACCAGAGTATATCTGGTCCCTTCAAAAATTTCAAATCACCAATTTGAGGACTCTCTGTAATTGAGAATCCCCGGCAGTCTTGGCTCGTGTTTGACAGCGGATCCCATCTGCTACGAATTATTATTCTTGGGATCACCCTTGCTGTCAAAACTGAACCACACTATTTTTTTGAATTTTTATTCCAGGTAAGATACTAATAAATCCTGACTCGGATTACCGACTATTTCTTCAACTACAAGGTTTGTCAAGTTACGAGGCTTTACAACTCAAAGTAGAGGTAGAATATTATTTTCCTGAAAAATATATATCTCTGAGTTGCCACCTTTCTCCTGTTTACAAATTGTTTTTACAGCGCTTTGCAAAAGTTAAGGCGGGTGAGTTGCTAAAATTTAATTTTTAAAACAGGAATTTCTCAGTAATTATACAAGATAATCATAAACTTCTTTTTGTAAAAGATTTATATAGTAGTTATCTAGCACTGGCAGGTTCTTAACTTAAATTATCTTTGTCAATTATTTTGGAAATTCTGGTTTCCCAAAAACAGCCACCCGCCTTAACTTTTGCAAAGCGCTGTAATAAACCCATGATTAAGGCGTGAAAAAAATCTAATCGAAAGCTAAGTTTGATTGTGGAATCTTGTGTTATGTCAAAGGTAACTCGCAATAGTTACATAATTGTACTTCCTCCTCAACGAAGGTATAATAGGAAAGCCGGATATCCTATTAGGTATACCCCAAGCAGATGGTTGTACAAGGACCAAGTAGTGGACATTGAGAATCATCTAATTTAATTCGGCAACTTCAGAACAGAACCAAATATATTTATTATTCCTTTGGAGATGGAATACTGGATAGGTATATGTACGAAATACGATGAGAGAGCATATTAACTAAGAAAACAAAAATACGGAAAGAAACATTAGGAAAGTAATATCTATATAATGATAACGGCCCGGGCTGACTATCCTCGATGTTCCTGCCCTTCTTCACATATAACCTGAAGGAGAGCAGCAACCCGAGTTCAAAATTAACAAAAAAAGAGATGGAAGAAAATAGAAATGAAACAAAACGATAAACATCCGCGAGTAGGGATTTCGCTGACAACTCAAGGAGCCGCCAACGGGAATGACATTCCATGGCAGTAGTAGTTAGTAAATACCATGTGCTCTAATGTTATGATTGCGTCTGTTCCTTTGTTGAACAATAGTATTACAAAAATTGTAGTGACAGAGGTATGCTTCACGGCTCCTAATCCACGGGTGTTGATCAGGGTATATAAGCCAGGCAGAGTCATATTGAGGAATGTTATGATCGTCGTACGAAACAGTAGAAGGGACTAAAGTTCGCCCACCAAGTGGATCGACATGTGCATAATATGCACGTCTGATGCGTTGTGGCGTTGGGTTGTTTCGTCGTCTTTCACCTACTTCTGAGTTGGAGAACGAGGTGGAATTGGTGGCAGTAGTATGAGGGATGTCGATAGGGAACACGGCACCCTCTGGAATGACGGACTCTTCACGAGTGGTATGCATGTAGTGCCGAGGATGGCTTGGGATGGGAGTCCGGGTGGCATGCAAAGTATTACGAGATGCTGCCGCCAACGCGGCGAATTCGTCTGACATTCTCTGGAAGTCCCACGTGTTTCCTCGAGAGCTTGGGGAATGAATAGAGGGTGTGAAGTGGTGTGTGGCATAATTAGGGTAATCCCCGACATAAGTGGCTGAAGCGTAGGTTTGAGTGGCATCTCGATCACCTGTCGCGAGATGTTGACTAAGAAGTTGATCATTCAATTGTTCCCTCAAATGTTCGTGGTCGCTCCAAGTGATGTCTTCAAAATGGTCGGTTTGGGGTGGCGTTTGTCGAGATGACATGGTGGAGTGGTGGTATGTAGTAGCCCTTGGAAGGAAAGGCTTTTTAAGAAAAGAAGAAAAAATATGTGTTGGACATGATTAAAGTTGTCGGGTTAACCGTTGGACTTCAGAGGACGAAATTTTCAAGTGGAGAATAGTACGCATATCCAATTTTGGTCAATCTTACAACGGAAACCTCACTTGGGAAATATGACTGACCAGTCTGATTACGTGCCTGATCGAGGATAACGAATTCCGTGGCCAATAAAGTGAGAGCGACAGTTTTTTTTTCCCTAAATGGGATATGTCCTGTCACTGCCACGTGAGATTAGGAGCGAGTGGCATATGTTGATTTGGGGGAGGGGGGAGAGCTGTCGAGCTCTGGTTTTTTCATGTCCTCTGAGCATACCACTTAAATCATTTTTATAAGCTGTCGTCCTTTGTTCAAAAATATAAAGCAATAAAAAATAACCGCCCTATATGTACTTGAGAGCGGTTGAAACAAAATGGTTATCTGTTCGGCATAAAGGACCCGTGCGAAATCACAACTGACAAGGGGGAGTTGATGATATGCGGCCGCGATTAATTTAGTTTTACATAAATGCCGTATTATATTTCGAGTGGGTTATATTCGTAGCGAATCAAAGTGAGCTCACGTACCTTTGTCTCACTTCGCCTAACACGTTTGATTTCGACTTTCAATGATTCGATTGCCCCCGATGGTGTTTTGAGTTTGCCGATGCGCTTACCGCGCTCTTGTGGAGGGTAAATTGAATGCGAAAGACCCAGGGAAAATGCAATGCATGTTCCAGAAGGTTCTAGCAACTTTGGAAAGCAGGGGTGCAAGTAATAGATCCGGTTCCAATAGTGAGATCGATAGGTCCAAGGGTTACATAAAGTTCTCATATCAAAACTCTGAAACCCTAGCCATCTAGACTGTAACAGATCGTTTCTACGCCTGACCTTCAAGCAAACCAGAACGGTGTGAATAACCTAATCTATTTATGAGTATCGCGCAATGGGGGTCAACAGTATTTCAAATGAACCGGGAATAGTGCAAGATCTGGAGTTGCCGTTTTCATGGAAAGATTCTATACCGAAAGAAAAAGGCTATGAGTTAATAAAAATAATACCCCATATATGTTCATTCAAGTGCTCACCGCAGAATGAATCACGTCCTATAGTTTTGCGTAACGGATGATATTACAATATTAATATTCTGAGAATATCTGTGTTGCGTGTATCAAGAGACAGGAAAAGTTCTTCATAGTAGTTGTTGCTATTGCCGCAAGTCCAGGACTGAAGAGGGTGGTCACGTAATAAGTCCGAATGCCATCGGTCTAATCCGTACGGTCTGAAAAGTATGTTGAATGAGAATATGGAATATGCATTGAGGAAAATGAAACTGAACCAAAGATGCTGTCACTGCAATTTTTTGGTTTATGACAGAGCGATATTCGGTATTGCTGCATGAACCTTCGTAGAATGGCAGCACGTCAAACGCAGTTGGAGGATTATATTGCTTTTTTCCCTGTTGAAATAATATTATCGTTCTAAATTCATGTAAACCTATTCAAAGTGAATCTATAATGTGCGAGTGCGAAGTCAAAGTACTTAGTAGTGTAAAGTTTAAACATTTGACATTCAAGTTATCTTTAAATATCTTACCTTAAGGGGTTGTGTGGATTGGATGGTGTTGAAACCATTTTAAGTAGGTGTCAAGCATTTTATTAAAAAGCTCTAACCGAAATCAGTTACTACAGAGCTTTACACGCCTTTGGACGAAAGTGCAGGTGTATCATTCTGAGCAGCGGCGTCACGGTGAGTCAAGCAACTTCGCACGTGATGTGTGACGGGTGACGTGTTATTTTGAAATTTTGCCTCTTCGGATTTGTCCGTTACTAGTAGTCGGATAACGAATTCATAGTTTTTTTTTTTCAACAATCACTCGTGCTTACTCATGAACGTGATCATTCTTCCTGAAATCAATTCCTTTCCGGTGAAATTATTGGTGCGGATATTCTTACTCAGTGAAACTTACAAATCCTGACATCCTCATCTTCGACGTTGTCTTCAGCTGGCAGTCACAGAGCTACTACACAATGTCAGGTAATGCATTGGTCACAAGTTTTAGCTTAAGGTGAATCCAACAATTCAATTCGAAAAACTAATTACGGTTTGTTAACTTACCTTTACACAAATCAAACTCTGCCTGCTTCAAAAATCTGCGATCTTCCTCTGCATTGCAGTTATCCGCGACCCATTCTATCCCTGATAATTGCAAGCACATGACATATGTATTTGAATCCCCCTTTACGTAGTCGTACCTGTAAATAAAGAGGGTTATACCTTGGGATCCCTTAAAATTGTCCTTTACACCAATCCGGAAAGACTGATTAATTTAGTATACTCTTCGTTTGTAAAGAGCAAGAGACTTACATAAAATAACTCAGAATCACCGGGAGCCAAGGTGAGAACAATTCGAGAAGAAATTAACAATCGCGCAGCATCTGAGAGATGAGGTAAGTTCTACCCTTACAGCCAGACAAGTTAACGCTGATGGATTAAACCAAATGAAAGGCAATTCCACGACCTCCTATTAGCTTTTACTTCGCTTCATGTTATGACAACTCTACCTCTACTTCACTCCATTTATTTAAAGACAGATAAAGCCATGAAACGGTAAGTTCATAATCTTACCATCATAACACTTACTCTGTTGGGACTAACAACCTCCCCCCGCGAATTTTTTACTGAAAAAAATGCATGGCACGATCCCATTCCACGTCTTCCTTGTAAAAAATGACGGTCATACCAACTGTGACCTGTTCGGGATCTCCAAACTTCGCCAACGATACCTTATAGCATCCCACACATGTCTCTCAAACTTGGCTCGGTACATTTAACGGAATACAAACCTGCACGATTCTTGTTTTCATTTGTATGAGGATTCCAATTGTTCTGGCTTTCGATATTATCGGCCTTTGTTGAGAAATTGAAATAATCATCTCATCTTAGATATGTTCGCACGACTCGCAATCACCCTTCTACCAAATTTATGCGCTTCTATCATGCCAGACAGCGTGCCATCTTGTCACGATGGGGTTCAATCGAATTCTGATTATATTCTAGTAGTCCACAGATATTATCGAAGGTTGTGGTTGCGTATCATATGCATATGTTCCCTCGTACGTAAAAACCCTTTTGATTTGAATACTGAACTTACAAAATTGCGCGTCAACGACTCAGTGCTCACCAGAAGCTTACTTAAGATCAGGGCACCATGATTCCATGACATGAATGCATCATGGATCTTTAGAGAAGTTTCATTAATCTTCTTGATTCACATGAGACACACAATCTTTTCGGCTACTGATGGCATCTCAATCCTGATTGAACCAATTATCTGAACAAGAGCCGAAACTTGCGAGCGGTATCTACTTCAAGTCTACAGTATCAAGTATGCACAGTGGAACACTTCGCAATACCTACGTTGAAGCAGCTTCCACCACGCAGATGCCAGAGGCGCAGACCCAGTACCCAATAGTGACGTTAGGTAATGCCATCTGCGCATTCGGAAGGGGTCCTTCTTCGGTGATGGCCCAAGAGAATATCATTCTTCCTCACGTTGTATCATGTGGAGCACTGACAAAGGTTGCCTAGTACCCGAGTCTATTGTGTAAAGCTTGACATCAAGCTGACAATACAATCGAGCTAAGATATTAAATCTGTATTTGATATTTTCGGAATCATCGCAACTCTGAAATACAATATGTTGTTACGCATCGCACAGGTATGTCGACCCACGTCAACCTGTTAAAGCTCAGTTCTGTCTATATTCAAACTGATCCCTAAAAAAAACAACCCTCCAACACTCCATCACAATGAACAATGAAACAGCAGGCACTTTGTCTGAGGTGTAAGTCGTCAAGTCTTGTTTTAATCTGTTGAACTAAAACATTCCATAGATCAGCCCAATCAGCCTATGAGAAGTATGGCTGCCAACCGTTTTGTTTTAAATTAAATAACAAAAATCAATAGTATCATTCAGAACCAAATCCTTGTCTCTTGTTTGGGTATGTACAGTTACATAAATGTCGAGTAAAGCCTATGATATTTGAAACCCACTTTCTTTGACGCATAGCACTTTTATTCTACGTCTCTCTCCTTCATCTCGATGATGAAGTTCAATATATATGGAAGCCAAAATTCAGATTAGTAACCTTGCTTTACTTACTTTCCAAATACTCCGCTTTTTTTTTTCTGGCAAGCGACCTGAGCCTAAACATTTGGTCGGGTAATGTAAGCAAGTCTAACCAGTTCTTTCTCTCGGTTATATTTCTTTTCTTTAATTCCACAGTCTCTACGGTATATTTATTTAATTGGATATTGAACTTGCAAGAGTAACGAACCCGCAAACCAGTTTATGCAACGACCTAAATTTTTTGCAAGGGGCTATGGGACTTCTTCTGTTAATTGGGGTACAGGGTATTTCAGTTTTCATGAATCCGAGTGTTGCTCAATCTCTCACAACAATATAGGATTGATACTGATTCGAGCTTATGCCTTATGCGAAGGATATCGGCCAATGGCAGTGGCGTTGACTGTGGCATTTTTCATTCCCGTGGTGTTGTATATTTATGGTTTGAACTGCAAACAGTATTATTCGGAACATTCTAATTATGGTGGTGTAGGTTTAGTATTCCCCGAATGCCAACCACTACCGTAGGTTTCTGTCTCTCTAATATCTGTTATTTATTCTTTTTGTCGATATTAAATTTAGTGGTAATTCTCGAACATTTAATCCGCGTTCTTAATTCATTATTCTGATAGCATATCTTTCTGTCTTCAACCTTATCACCAATATTGGAACAGTTCTCCTGGACATATTAGCTTTCCTTGCAGTCATTCGCCAAGTTCGCGACTTCTGGAGGGAAAAAGGACTATTGCATTTACCAAACCTCTTTGTTCTGCTTCTCCAACAGGGTAAGTTCATCCCTCGCCAAGCAATACACACGGCATTCTTATATGAGTAATTGTAGGGGTATTAAGATTCTCGTATGTAGAACAACCATTTTTTTTGCCGACACCAATGTCTCTTTAAAGCTTTGCACTTTTCGTGACCGTTATTGGACTCCCAATTATATATGTGCGTCATCAATGCAATTTTTAATGCGCTTGACTGAATCTATTATCTCGGGCTTCTCAAGATTTCTCCGGTAAACATATTTTTATTTTCTATTCAAATCTTTCAGTTAAACTGTGATCATAGAATGCTGGATACATTTATACCGTTGTTCAGAATGTGTATGACCCTACTGAAATTAGCCACACCGTTTTCAGAACTGTTGTTGACGCTTACTTTTTTCCTACTAGGTTCTCAACAATACTTATCTGCGAGTTGACTTTGAATCTTCGTCGACAGTATACGGAAAGATCAATTCCAAGCCAAGCAGCGTTGGAAGTGTCGACGAGCCTATTGTTCCGGAACAATCCGGGGCAACCAATACAAGCCATTTTTGGACGGCTACATGAGGAATTCATGTCTGAGATGGGAGAAAGAAATAATTCAATGCCTGTCGATGGTATGGGGCATGAGCTTGAAGAAAGAGAGCAGGAAGTTGCTTGATTGAGTTGACGTCTACTATAGCAAGCATCAGTTTGGGCTTATTTATCAATGTTCACATAGTTCGAGAATTTAGAAATCCTGATGTGCTTGATTATTTTTCCCATGATTTATGACGCATGCAGAAGGACCACTCGCCTCTCTGCAAACAAGCAAAACAAAAAAAAGTAAATTTATACTTGAATAGATGAAAAGATGAACATGCTACTTTTTATCTTCTTTGTAATTGATTTATTATTTTTGGAGGCAAAAATGTTCAAAGCTTAATTAAAATCTATAAGATTCGATGTCAACTGTAGAATGTACTCACAGTACTCAAAAATTTTCCGAAGATAACATAAATCATACGTCCATTGAACCCTTTTATCACTATATGAATCCAGACCTTGATGAGGAATCTGTGTCGACAGAAATTTACATAAATGAAAAAGCAAAGAGGGGTAAGCATCCACCAAACAAGTTTCATTCCAGGATGTTTGACAAAAGCTTGGTACGGGGTAACTCAGCGTGACAAGTGACTCAATTGTCTCCGTGATCAGTAGCTTTTTCCCCCACTGTCCAGCAGCAGCTATTGTCAACCCAAGACTCTTGCCTACTCATGAGCGTTATCATTCTTCCTAAAATCAACTCTTTTCCAGTGGGATTATTGGTACGGATATTCTTATGCAGTGAAAAATAAACTTACAAATCCCGGTATCCTCATCTTCGTCTTACATCGGTTTGTCGCCACTAGTGGGAAATTATAAACGGGTCCCCGATATTTTGGACTGTAGTTCAGTTCTCACCTTGGAGAGGACCCGAATTTATACGAGAGATAGTTAACCATTCAGGTTCAGCAAATTTATCTGCTTTCCCCTCAGACGAAGATGATATTTCGTGCAACACCCTGTTAACGTTTAACGAGTTACTGGAGTGCGAAGGCTCACGATAGATGAAATCGTCGAATCCCAAGCCACTCAAACAGATTATTTAATCTTTGATGAATAATTTGTCATCTATATTCCACGTTTGGATCCGTCGTTTCGATGAGTTTTGGTGGATTCAAGGACCTACTGGTTTGATTTCGTCTCACCCTCGTATAAATTCATCGACTCAACACGAGTACCAATATTGGGATATTGATTTTAGGGAAGAGAGCTCACCATCTATATCATCCTCTGAACCCATCTCTTTCTCTGTCTTTGTACCTGATGTCGAGGCGAACCCCAACGGTCGCAGTTATTCTCTCCTACCGAAGGTTCTATCAAAACTTATAAACTTTAAGGCGCTCTCAATAGAAATCACAATCTCCGAATCTGAATCTCGTTATGCAAAATGGTTCAGGACCTCCTTAGAAAAGATCTTCAACAATCTTGTATCAACAAAGTTGGAGCGGCTTATTGTAATAATTATAAATGGCGAGCATAGTCTCGATTCGCTACGAGCACTTTTCGAGACTCTCAATTGCTACCCTTTCCTTTCAAGTGTAAACCGAATTACCCTTTTGAGTCGGTGCACCTAGGGAGAATATTGTTTACCGGAGGAACGGATTGCTGGGGCGGCTACCTTGGGAACTCGGATCCATCATTTTACGGATGGACAGATACATATCGATTTTTTTGCATTCATGACTAGGCCGCTTCATAGACAGACTTTTGTACAGGCCTCTTGAGCGTTCGTAGGGTAGTATATTATGGAAATTCTGTATATTGTATACATGATTACGATACGGCATAGCTGTATACATCGAACAAAACAAATATGTAGTGGAGTGCCTTCGAGGTTCCTGTTCATCTTAATCAATGAAGAAGAGCAGTAACCTCGAATTCAAATATTGTAGGTAAATGAGATACGACGGAAACTAAAACATTTGAAAAGTGGAAAAGGTATTAGGGGAAAAGCATTCGCAATATAGGAGATATTTGATAAAAAAAATCGTTTGAAGGTGGCGCCGCAATGAGCTCGATGTTAACGATGGCGAATTCCATGGACTAGAGTATCATGAACATGTTTTTGCTTCGTTTGCACGATAGTGTAACATGAAACATGGCCGTGTTTAAGTTCACAAACATACGCTTGCCTCCGTCTCACCCATGGATGCTGATATGGGCGTTCACATCCCTGCACCCGGGCCCCAAATCCCTCATGAGGTATCTGGAGATCACCATAAGTAGCCAAGCGTGGCTCAGTGGTGGCATCTCTGTTTCCTTCCTGGGGTGGTGTTGGACTGTGTTGAGGTGGTTCTGTGACGTCGACGTAAGGGCTACGTTGTAAAATAGAGTGTCAATGGGAAAAAAATCTCACTTGTTGTGGTAGTGCTCTTCTTCTGTGTATGTTTGTCGGGGGCGTATCAAGGAAAGACCTGAGGTGCGTTCCACTTGTTGTTCTTAGAATCTCCGTTGTCATGAACGACGACTTCAACTTTGCGAGATTTGGGTTGAGGACGCGAGGAGGAGTAGCGGGGGCGAGTCATCGTGGTACGGAAGGAGAAGTGTGGTTTGAGTTGGTGCCACCATTGGGAAAATGGGGGGTTTTTATAGTGAAAAGTATATGTTGGACGAAACGAACTGTCGGGTTGGGTTACAGCTATAGGACAGAACGAAAAACGAGGCATACAAGATCTGTGCTTGATCTGGAAATGTAGAGTGTCCTTTGAAATGCAACCGAGATCCTTGATTGATGAACGTTATCTCGATACTTCTGGAAATGTACCTTGAAATTTATTTTTTCAGATGTGTCCATGATTATCCCGTCGCCGTAGTGAAATTAAGAGGGATGGGGGGAATGTGGATGTCCCGTATTTTCAAACCATTAAACTTAAATAATATATTAAAAACCAACGTCCTTTGTTCGCAGATATAATTAAGTAATTACCTTAATAAGTGATTATAATATAATAGTTATCCACCGGCATAGGATCCCGTGCGAATAACATCCACAAAGGCGTTGAAGTGATGCACTTAAATGCTGTGCAAATAATTCATAAAACCGCTAGTAGTAGCAAATCAAAATGAGTTTGCGTACCTATGTCTTACTTCGCTTAACGCGTTGACCTAGAAAAGATGTCCTTCCGACGTTCGACATTCCTTTTTAGGTAATTAAGTCTGATGCGGTCATGTGGGGGATAAATAACCCAAGAGGATTGCGTCCACGAGACCCTAGCAACCTTTTTAATAAATGCAGGGTCGTGAATCATGGATCTGTTTCAAATTATCGGTAAGATCGATAAGCCCATTTCTCATAGGAAAAGGTGAGCCTTTGGCGGAGACGAGTCCGTAACAACCCAAATGCGTCATGTGGCAGTTACATTCGGACAGCGAGTTTTTTTAAAGATAGAATTCGATAAGACGATGATGATCTACCCTAGCATCGTATTTTGGTTTTGTTTCAGGAAGGACATGGATGGCAGACTGTCCTCTGCGATAATACATGGTGTTTGAGCCGAGATAAAGTTATCTATGATTCAACAGTTGTTGTATAATAAATAAATAAATAAAAAGTAGAATGCTAACGAACATTCTATTGTTATTTGAAGCCTTGCAAAAAGAAAGGTGGATCTTCCATATGTAGGTTCTCGGTTCAAGGACTAAAACTCTCTTGAACATAAAGTTAAACAGAAGTTTAAGCTTTAACTTTAAACCTTACTTTACCTTCGTTTAGTTACGTTGTTCCAGCAGGGCTGCACACCTGATGTACTAGGTACCTCGGGATATTACTATTAATACCAGGCGTACAGTGCAATCGTATGTCGTATTGTAGACTAATACACAACATTCAGAGATGTTATTGAGAAGTAACAGACATCGTGGTCTTGGGTGTGCATTGGTATTAAAAGCTGACGTGGTCGTTTTTCAGCTGCAATTAGATGGTCATGAATTGATGGGAATAGGTCTGGATCCACCCGTATAGGTAATAGGTTTCACAAAAGTACAAACAAGGTCCAAACTCGTGACATCTTTTGACAAGCATGTTTGTCGTATGAAATTGTAGGAGGTAAGTGTTATTGAATTTATCTTTCATTCATAGCTGTCGTTTACGCGTCCGATCGATCGGTGAAGAAGACGATTGCTGAAAGTAATCGTCTTAGAAGTGGTTGCAGAGCGTTCGGGTTGTGTGCCGAAGCGCGCGATCGGGATCAAGAAGAAAATGTTAACTTGGTGTGGTGCAAATAACTTTAGTCGTTGAACTGAAGGGATGGAATTGGTCGTCCCAGAGAGATGGCGAATACGGGTAGAGGATGGATACGACCCACAGCTAGTGATGGTGAAGTTTGAGAAGTCGATGATGCTATAGTTCTGTTTGTAGGGGATGGAGATGCCCGACAAACTCAGGATCTGTTGCGCCGCCCTACAAGATGGCTGTCCACGCCGAATAACGAGACGAGTCTCGAGTCATTTATTCAACGGTTGAAAAAGAATCCAGTTTTCGTGTTTTGGGAAGATCATTGATGCGATAATACAAACGTGCGGACAGGCTAAAGAGAGATGAAAAGTACAGGTCCCTCGACTGGTCGTTACAAGATCGTAGGACTACTTATGACTTTATCGAGAACGTCAAATTCTCAAGTGCTTTCTCAGTGACTTGGTCTGGAACTTTACAATAATAAATTTGTCGGGTTGTAACATAAAGTTCAGGTTTTTATCTTACCTATCATCATCATCTACATCTTCTGTTACAGCACTCTGACGTATACCCCCAAGCTCGACCTCACGCTTTGTTGAAGGATGAGTCTTTTTAAACAGAAACGGAAATTTGGATTGTTGAGCAAGTCTATCTGGCTTTTTCTGAATCTTAATCTTTTAATTTTAGCACTAGGCAGGCACAATAAAGAAAAACCGGCAATGGCTGAAAAAGGCCCATACCTTTATGACTTGATCAAGAACTTCCTACAAACATATATATAACAACACAATATATCATGTCCAGACTCCGTTGAGCTGGGGATTTCGTAGAGTGATAGTGATCAAGGTGATGAAACTTCATTCCAACCCGAATGTGAAGGCCACCGGGAGCCTCTGAGTCGTACTAAAAGTCCGTAGAGCACTGACTTAGAACCGGACATACGAACAATTTGGACCAATGGAAGGATATCTGAAACAGGAACAAAACGTCGGACAGGAGTACCCTGATGCGTCCGATGGACGTTGAAAGAGGAAGGGAAAGAGCCGTTTGATTCCGTGCATTGCGAAGCGCCTTACATAATTTGACCATGGTGGTCATGGCACTCACGCGATGATGTCCTATTTATTTCTTCCAGAGAGAAAATAATCTTTTAGCTCTACCATCGATGCATTCTTCGGAATCTGCGTTTCATCAACTTGTCCTTGACCGAACTTTCATTATTGTCCATGTCCATGTCCTTCCAAAAGTTAAAACTAATGAGCGTTGTTATAGTAATATGAAACAAGGAACCATTCTCGTCTTTTGGATTGAACCTTGTTCACTGGACAAGCCATCATGAAGTTTTAAGTCCATTTTTAGTTTCCACCGACGGTAAAACCACTGAAAGCACCCATCTCCGAATCGGGGGCTAGTCTTAACCTGATCTTGGGATCTCCCCAAAATGATTACGTGAATATCATATTCCTCCTTAGGAAGGATCGTAACTCCATAGAATCTCTTTTCCGTTCCCGTCGGAGAATGGATTTTTGTCCGTCAAACTAAAATTGCACATAACGAGCAGTCCGAAACAGAATGTGAATCAATATCTCTCTCAAAGGACCCCATCATAACCACCTCTGATCACACTGGAATCTTCATGCAATAAAACCTCAGATTACATATAATGGTAAACTAGGAAGGAATCATGGACTCAGTTACCGAAGACGCGTTTCCCAAACTCAAAACCTCTCCGTCATCCTTTTCCTTCAAGCTCATGGATTTCAATCTTTTTCACCAGAGTACGTTATGTGATCAAACAATTCCAGATACATCATAAAATTGTTTGTCAATTTGTTTCCTGCCAGATTATCTCCTTTCCTCCCATTAGATACCCTTTATCGGTAAATTCAACGCCTTCTTGGTTTAATAGTTCAATTTTCCGTTGCACCTGTTTTCTTTGTGCGTGATTTGTAGGACTATTCCATTCTCCAAAGAATCCACCTATATACCCGGTTGATGCAATAACTCGATGACATGGTACGAAAGGCGCAAAGGGGTTATTTCGAAGTGCAGTACCCACTAAATTGGTGAAAATACATTTTTAACAAAAGAGAAAATGAACCTTCCTACCTGAACGAGGTGACCCAGCTCCCAACGCGGAACATACCACCTACAAAATATCAAATCAATATCTATTCCTGAACACGACTAAACCCTTGCACTTTATATGTCGTAACCTTCCCAACGGGAATTGTTCTCACAAAGTCATAAACAGCCCATTGATGCGCCGTTATGGCCTGCAAAAGATGTGTTATTATACATTTTACATCTCACTTAGGGAATAAGACTTACTTTTCCTTCTTTCGTCTTGAAAGTTCGTCGTTCTGTCTCTTCAAGCGGATAAGAACAAGCTAGGTGTGTAAATTAACTTTCAGAATGAAAGAAAAGAAAGCTAGTAACTTACATCTAGAGGTAGTGGTGGTGAAATCACTTTCCGCGTCGGTTTCTTTATTCTTCAAAGCCGAACGTTTAAAAGAGTGAGAAACCTGGGCGGGTGTATGTTGTTATATTACGTAAACGTTCAGCGCCGACTATAACAAAAGAGTACTAGCGTAGTTTTCTCTATTAGCATATAATTAGGAACTGTACAGCTAGTCTCGGAGTATAAAATATTTTAGCTACTTTTCTATAATATAATAACTTTTATCCACAACTAATATGTCTACTCCAGTATTACAACAACAGGTTATGGGCCCCGGCCCCAGAACCATGACGAACGACAACTTCACCTCCTCCCTATCACAAGTCGCTCCTCCCCCGAAGCTGGAAGCAGACGGACGAAATTGGGTACTATATAAGGCAAGAATGATGTCAATGTTCACATGGCGTCACCTAATCCGGTATATTGATGGACGAGCTTCTAAACCCAAAGAACCTGACAAAAGGCAACCGAAACTCAGGTCGAAGAGTATAACAATAGACTAGATGAGTGGATGATCCTAAACGAGCATGTGAGATCACTCATCATGAGTACAATACCGGAAACACTACAAATTGAAGCCATCACCACGGAATTGGCATCAGAAGCCTGGAAAATTGTTACCTCAAAATTCAACGACCAATCTGAAATGGTGCAGGCCGATTTGCTAGTACAGATGTACCAGACTCGATGTCCTGAAGATGGAGACCCGCGGGAAACCATCCAAACCCTACAAACCCTTCATGCCTGATATGCGTCAGCTGGAGGAAAGCTCAACTCAGCACAATTTATCACCATCATCCTCAGTGCAATGCCCGAATCCTATCGACCAATGTTACACTCACTCGTAGTAGCAAATAAGGCAATAGACAAGAAACTTACCCCCACTGAAATCATAAACCACATCTCCGAAACGGCCCAACACAATGTCATCCTAAATGAACGGAAAACTGGCGACTCGGCACTATATGTGAAGTCGAGAGGTGGATCAGCAAAAAGTCCCGACAAGTCAAAATCCGAGTGCCACAATTGTGGAAAGACTGGCCACTGGAAAGAGGATTGTTGGAGTAAAGGTGGAGGAAAAGAAGGACAACGACCTACGAGACGAAAAGGCAAAAATAAAGAAAAGGCTAACACAGCATCAGAAAATCAAACTTCGGATGACCACACTTTCCCTGCAATGGAATACTCACTGGCTGCGAAGACAAACCCTGAACTGAAAATTAATCGGGTCCTCAACTCAGGAGCTACAAGCCATTTCAAACCGAGATGAGAAAATTTCAAGAACTTCTGAGAAATTATCCCACAACCTATTAAAACAGCAGAAGGTCAAACGATTTATGCGACTGGTCAGGGTGATGTCAAATTCACTGTCCCAAAGAAAAATAACAGTCAGGTCAGACTCACATTAAAAGATGCTTTATATGCCCCCGAGATGCCAGTATCACTAGTATCAGTTAGCCGAATGATGAAAGCAGGATATAAAGCAATATTTACGAACAGTTTAGTCCAGTTAATGGATCCTAGAGGAAATGAAGTTTTCAGTATCCCCGAAACCAACGGCCTTTACCTCATACCCACAACACTCACAACATCGACTGAACATGTGAAATTAGCCCTAACAATCAGCCAGCTACATGAACACCTGGGACATATTTCACCCATCAGTGCAAAACGAGTAGTTGAAAAGGGATACATCACTGGAATTGAATTAATTCCTGGAGATGACGACAACTCATTTTGCAAAGCTTGTGAAAAAGCGAAACAGACACAGTGTAACACCTTCCCAAAAATTTTCGATTATTTCCACCATTTTTCCTCATATTTTCTAAAAATCTAAAACATATAAAAAACGTAATTGGACTTTCATTCTTCCATCCCCTTTACCCCTTTTCCTTCTTCCCTCATGTTCTGGGAACGTGACCCCTACGATAGAGATGATATCATTGATCAAGAGTTTCATCCTGACCACCTTCTCCCTTCACCCTCCCCTACAT
Source organism: Clathrus columnatus (assembly GCA_020884735.1). Classification (NCBI taxonomy): domain Eukaryota; kingdom Fungi; phylum Basidiomycota; class Agaricomycetes; order Phallales; family Clathraceae; genus Clathrus; species Clathrus columnatus. The sequence continues at coordinate 3,610,783 of BPWL01000002.1, forward strand.
ACTCGTCGGAGGACGAAACAAATTATGACTCCCCTTATCCCATTCCCAAAGACTCTGACTTCCCTCCCATCCTATATCTGACTCAACCCAGCTATCATCCATTCCAAACGGAACTCCGATTATACATCGATCTCAGAGAAAAGCTTGATATTAGGATAAGTCCCACTACCGCATGGCCAGCCCTGACTCCCATGAAGACTTACCATAAGGATCTAGAAGACTTGGAGATAATGGAAACCCTGCACTATGCCAGATCTATCGTAACCCGAGGATTTCAAGGAACCTTTGTTATCGGAAATAGTTACAGCCTAAAGAAATGTTGCCCTTACACCCCTGTCGGAATCACTAGGGTGATCGCACACCAAAAATATGGACCTCAATTCATTCACGTTGCCTTTAATGTTCCCTCTACGGCATTTTGGACCTTTAGCGACATGGAAGACTACCCCCAAAAACAAATCCGGCTGTCGGAGCTCTAAGGGACTCATATATTTAACAACCTCCAGAAACCTACATCACCCATCAAAACCTCACACCACCATCTCGCCTCAACCTCCCGAAACTCAGACAATGTTCTCATTTAACGTAACCACCCAAAACATTTCAACTAATTCCAGATCCTCTTCTTCCTATACCTCCCAATTCCACTACCAACCTCCGTCTGATTCAGAAACAGATGATCAAGTTCCCACTACTTGCCCTACTACTCCTCTCCCTTCTCCTATTGAAGACCTTGAAACGGAAGTTCGTGTATATCGAAGCTCAAGTAGTCAACTCCCAATTGATCCTGACACCCTATGGCCTCAGTACCCTCTCATGTTCAAGGACGTATCAACTAGAAGTAAGATTTCGGATCTTGGTCTCCCGAAACCATTAAGTATGGAGATGCCATCTCAATAAAAGGTTTCGAGGGCAATATCACATTAACCATTACTTTACTGTTTCACGCTGCACCCCTCCTTACCAAATTATTCGAATCATTGCAACTGCCAGTCTAGGAATTGCCTTTGAGCACATTGGGTTTGATGTGCCCTATGAATGCGTACTACCATACTCCTCCCTTCCCTATCATTCTCATTACATCTTCATCCCCTTTGAAGAAGTTTTCTTCACGCCACCCTGTCTATATCCAGAAGACCATTTCTACTCTTCCTTCCCTGTGCCAACCCCACTACCCACACCACCAATAAACAAGGTGCTCCAAAAAATCAGATCCTATGCCATCGGAGTGCTCAAGGGAAAGAATCAGAGTCTGGCTGAAGAAAAGCGTCTAGAAGAAGGGCTGAGAAAGTTCCAGAATCACTCGGTAGTTGAGTGGTAACATCGTGAGAGTATTTCCTTAATTGAACATTCTTTTGTCCTCCGTCTATGAGTCCTTCCACTTGCCTCTCTCTATTGTACAACAGTTACCCGTTTTCACCCCTTTCACCTATCACCCCTTTCACCATATTTCTCCTTTCGTAAAAATTTGACAACCTCTAAAAATATTTTCCTCATTTAAATAAATAATAATTACTAAACTTTGTATAAAAACTCTCGTAGTAGTTAAAATAACAACAAGTTTTACCAATCCCTCTAAAGTGTGGGATAAGCTTAAGTCTCCAAAGTGTTTCTAACATCTAAATCTTTTCCACTATTAGCGAAGTGCTGATAGTTGGTCTGTTCCTAACAGTTTCTAACGTCAAGTTGTTTTCTAACGACAAACAGTTTCTAACGTCAAGTCAGTTTCTAACATCAGAACTATTCTCTTTCTACCCTTTACATCTGTTACGATTAAAACATACCAATTTTCCCTTCTAACACCTTCCACCCCCTTCTCTGTATTTCTGCGGCAAAGCTCAACTTATTTAGAACCAAGGCCTCTATAATCAAATATCGATTGTATATACTAAACAGGATCCTAGTTTAGTATACGACAACAGCTCCCTTTCCCAAAAGAGAGACAAGGAGAATGAGCGAAGGAGTTTGGTGAACTTGTCTACATGGATGTTTGGGGACTGGCTAAAGTAAATACCCGGAGCAGGAAGAAATATTTTATTTCATTCACTGACGATGCAACGAGAGAAACTCACATTTTTCTGATGTCAGAAAAGTCTGAAGCATTGGAGAAAATGAAGGCATTTGTCGAGTGGAGCCAGCAGCAAGCTGGAAAAGAAATTAAATGTTTTCAGTCTGACAATGGTGGCGAGTATACAAGCGAAGTGACAAAGAAATACTTACAAGGTCGTGGAATAAAACACTGACTAACAGTCCATGATTCACCCCAGCAAAACGGATCTGAAGAATGACAGCACCGAACATTAGTAGAACATGCCCGGGCTATGATCTTTGCCACGAAATTACCAGGATCGTTATGGGGAGAAGCCGTTAGCCATGCAACATGGCTCAAGAATCGACTGTCAACTCGTGCATTAGAAAATAAAACCCCACATGAAGCAAGAACCGGGAAGAAACCAGACTTCTCTGACATACATACCTTCGGTGAGAATGTTCATGTCTGAATTGACCCGAACTCCAAATTAGATCCAAAATCAATCATATGTTGCTGGATCGGTTTTGAGAGTAATGGGAATGGCCACTGAATTTATTGGCCAGAATCGGGACGTATCAGTGTCGAATGGAATGTCATCTTTGAGCCGAAGAAGAGAGTTCCGAATGAGGGGAGTTGGAGAGTGTGCCAACAGCACCACCAGTCAGCACACAAATCATCTGGAACAACCCTGAAACTCACCAGAAAACAACAACAGAGATTGCCGAACCTGAACGAAACAAAGAGTTGCCCGATCCCATGTTAGGACTTGAAACTCCCACAAACCAACTCGAACCGACTGGACTAAGATGAAGCCAGCGAAACATAAAACCCTCGAATTACGTCCAGGATATAATATCTGGAAAAGGTTCAGCAACCGGACAAACAAATAAACCAACTTTACCTACTGGAATACGAAACAACAATAGTCTGGAGAGCAAAAGCAGCAAACTAGCTGAAGAGATCACCATAACAGAATACGCACTAACAGCAGCAATATTTGAGCTGGAAACTGTCGAAGAAGCACTACACGGTCTGAATAAAGAAGCTTGGTCAACAGCGATGGCAGAAGAACTTGAACAAATGCATGCGAGAGGTATCTTTGAGCTGGTAAAACCACCACCAGATGCTAATATTGTCGGAAGTAAATGGACATTCAAACTGAAGCTAAACAATGAGAATGTACCAGTAAAAGCAAAGGCAAGACTCATTGCACAAGGATTCTCCCAAGAGCCTGGAGTAGACTTCAATGAAATGTATGCCCCGACAGCGAACCCAGAATCAATTCGTCTTATCCTGGCAATAGCAAATAAGAACGACTGGGAAATACACCAAGCCGATTTCAAGAGTGCTTACCTCAACAGCGAAATAGATGAGACGATCTTCATGTGACAACCACCCAGATTTGAAGAAGCTGGCAAAGAAGATTTTGTTTGGCACTTATTAAAAGGAATTTACGGCCTAAAACAGAGCGGTCGTTTATGGTACTTAACCCTAAAGAAAATGTTTACTGACCTTGGTTATTCTTGCTCAAGAATAGACCCAGGTATCTTCTTCAAATGAGAAAACGGAACAATAAAGATAGTTGCCGTTCATGTCGATGATCTGACAATGGTTGGAAACGAAGACAATGTTATTGCCAAAATGAAGACCGAACTAGGGAAAACATTTGATTTAGTTGACCTAGGAAGAATTCATTGGCTACTCACAACGAAAATTGAAAGAAACCGAGAAGAACAAACCTTATCAATATCCCAATCAGCGTACATCGAAACACTCCTTGAACGATTCCAAATGAAGAACACAGCACCCGTTTCAACACCACTTGAACCAGGACTAATCCTCTCGAAGTCGCAATGTCCTACAACAGATGAGGAAAGAAGAGAAATGAATAAAATCCCCTACAAGCAGTTAATCAGCGGATTACTCTACCTCGCAAGAATGACTCGACCTGACATTCAATTTGCTGTCACTTTATTGGCGCGTTTTATGTCGAACCCCGGACACATTCACTGGGAAGCTGCAAAATGAGTTTTAAAATACATAAAAGGGACGAAGGACTTAAAACTCACCTATGGTATGGAGAAGACAGCCATCTTCGGTTATACCAATGCCGATTGGGCATCCCAAGAAGATTGACATTCGATTTCCGGATATGCATTCTTCCTTGAGGGGAGCTTTCGCCTGGAGCTCGAAGAAACAGTTGTTGGTCGCCCTATCAACAACAGAAGCCGAGTTCATCGCGATAACCCAAGCTGGAAAAGAACTCAAGTACATCCGGAACCTCCTCAGTGAGTTATTTAGACTGTTCTCGACACCAATGATCCTCTATTGCGATAATCAAAGTGTGATCACTTTCCTGAACAGAGGAGGATACAGTGTGCGCAATAAACACCTTGACATCTGGTACATCTGGATACGGGAGTTAATTGACAATGGCGAGGCAGTCTTAAAATACTGCAACACGAACCTAATGATCGCAGACATCTTTACGAAGGCTCTTGCATGCCCGAAAATCGAAGGATTCGCAACATCGTTGGGTTTACACGCTCGCACATGAGGGGGAGTGTTGTTATATTACGTAAACATTCAGCGCCGACTATAATAAAAGAGTACTAGCATAGTTTTCTCTATTAGCATATAATTAGGAACTGTACAGCTAGTCTCGGAGTATAAAATATTTTAGCTACTTTTCTATAATATAATAACTTTTATTCACAACTAATATGTCTACTCCGGTATTACAACAACAGTGTAAACCGATATTTCTCCAATTGTGACATAGACCTAACAGGCGACATATTTGAGGTATATTGACAACAGAAATTCGAGGTTCACTTTGAAGTTCGGAGCAAGTGGCGAGCTAGTGACTCATTGAAAGACTTGCGCTATTGATAATGGCCGACTTATCTTAGTAAGCGGCAGAGCGGAGTCTTCGCCACCGCGTTTCTCGTTCCTCCATTTTTCTGACTTGAAGACAACTATGCTCAGACTAGACCATTGCTACATGAAGAGACGTTTGGCTATTTCTCTTCTATGAATTTACCAAATCATAACATTAGCTCTGGAAAAAGTTAGGAGTCTATACTTATCTACTCATGAAACTTTGCCATTTTTACACCTCTGTCATACGATACAGACCTTTGACAAACAACAGCGACTAATATCAAGAATCCGAATGCACCGGTGATAATATCTCTTGCCTCCCTTAGTATGGGGTACAGAAAGCTAGGCTCCAATTCCGAGCAATTGCACGATAGAGGACGAGGATGTGTACTATCCGGTCGTCAATCACTGATAGGAATCGACGTTATGTGTTCCAAAATCACTCGTTAAATCATTTCTCCTGTGTCGACCCCTTTATAATTTTTTCCTCGTCATATGGTTGATCCTAAAACCTCCAGACAGCCGACCGTTGCATGTCCTCTCCTATTTCCGTAACGTTCAAAAAATCCTCATTGCCGCAAGAGACCGCCCTACGAGCATTCTATTCAATCCGGATGCTGAAACAGACACAAGAGCCCCATAATAGTTCGGGACACGATACGCGCGCGGTATGATAGAATCGGATTGCTGGACATTTCTACCCCGTTGAATACCAACAAAGGCCGTGACTATTGAAATTCCTATCTTTACCATCACGATTTTAAAATGACATATTTTACTTTCCAGCTGTATCCGCCGTCTGAAACTGCTTAAACATATAACATAGATGATAAGACTGACGGCATCTGCAAAGAGTCTACCTTTGATCTGGATTGTTTCGTCGTGTCGGTCCATGAACAATCTGTGACCACGATTTTGGACGAAGTACTGTACTTTCAAAACTAAAGCTACCATCCCTATGATATCAATGAATGGAGAGAGCGGACTCGGAGCGGCGCATTGAAATCGATATCACGCCCCGTCTAATAAGGTCAAAACCACTTTCAAATCAACTTATCATCTTTTATTTATCATTATTCATAGTCGGAAAAACGGTGTGATACTAGACAAGAATTATTGCCAGTCGCGTATCTCAAACGACACACTTCTTGGACCATGATCGGCGACCGAGATGGAAACATGTACCACCGATCATTCTGATGGTACCATCTTTTTTTGTACCGGGGTTTGTTTATTCTTTTCTTTTAAGCTATGTTTTCTTGCAATTGAGCCTATTGCATATAGATACGGCTTCCAGTGGTTCAGACCTAATTATCATGTCAAAGTACGAAACCAATTGCATCACACTTGACTATAATAACCCCCCTCCCTCTTTAATACGTATTCAATATAATGCAGGATGTCAGAGAATGACTGTATGAACCTAGCTCGGGGTAACCATCTAGGCGGAAATAACCAGCGACCGACCGTGCATTTACATCCGCTGTGGGATCACCGGTTTCCGTAAATCAAACAATTTAACCAGAAAAATGCAAGCTTTAAAGTTAATTACCTTTTATTTGCCTTTATGATAAAAAAATCCAATTTTCCCGAAGACCTTAATATATGAAAAATCGCCGAAGGTCATCCTTTCTGTTCTGACAGCTTTCAACTTATGAGTTATGTTGATTGGTAATTTCTACTGTTTCTTTATTTATTATGTGGTGAAAATAACTATATCATTAGGACGTGGACCTTTATTTCTTCGCATTCATTACCATCACATTACCGACAGCTATAATACATGAAGGACCTTCGGTTGAACTTGAATTATCCTTTTATCCACGAAGAATAAACTATTCTTAGCACAACATGTCACATGACCTTGTTACGGACTCGGCCCCGGAGATTCACTTTTTCATTCAAAAATACGTTCAGTGGTCTCATCTGTTGTTGAAACCAGTCTTTCGCATCCCTACTTTTATTATTTAAAGAGTTTCTGGGGTTGTCTAGGACGACACCGTCCTCTGCACTCTTCTGATCCCACTACAGGAGCCACACGAACGCAATCAAGTATAAAGACACGGAGGGTAATGGAAAGTCGGAAGGATGTTTATTTCTAGTACAACACTTAGTGAGACAAAAGTACATGAAATCATTATTCGCTACTCTGACTGACGTTAATCCGGAGACCGTACAACTGAGCTCCGATGAAGTTGTTCGACGCATGTCAATTTCCCCTTTGTGGATATCCTTCGCACGGGTCCTTCATGCCGGGTGGATAACTGTTATACTATAAGTGGTTTTTCAAGAAATTTTAAAATATTTAATTCTTAATATCAACAAAGGAACAAAGACAATTGATTTATGGGGAAAATATTTAAGTTTAGAGGTTAAATGGCGTCAAAAAAACGGACAGCGACCAACACCACCCTCCTAATCTCATCTCGCGACAGTTGTCGGTGGACAATCTGAAAATTTCATGCTGCCTCAGAAAAGTTTCGAAAATGACTTTCTTCGATCAGGGACGTATGCTCACTGGTCAGTCATATTTTAAAACGCATCTGTGTTTCAATGTGCTGTCGCTCATTCCGTCCTCATAGTCCAACCCGACAAAACGAATCGTGTCCAGCATGCATTTTTTTCTATATAAGCTTCACTTTCCTCCACCTCACCAGTGCCACCCAGTCCTAACAACATTCCTCCTTCGCTATGTCCTCCCCTCCACACTTTCCGCCACCACAAGTCGGGTTTCACGTTGCTCAAGATGCCAACACACAGTTTGAAGAACAGTTCAACGATCAAGGTAAGATTGATTAATGTTTTTCACGTGTATTCGTATCGCGATGTGGCTTACACATTCACAACAGCCACTCACATTAGAACGAACGCTACCCATGTCACACAAGAAAACGAGAATGTGTGGAATTCGCAAGAGATCTTCGAGAAAATATCTGAGATGGCGATGACCGCTTACGACGCGATTTGTGCAGTTCGGGATCACCATCCTCAATATATGTTTCAAGCTCAAGAAGAGCCTGTCACCCTCGATAGCGCAATGTTCCCTATTGACCTCCCTGGAATTCAATACCCCATCGAACCACCGGCAAACAACCTAATGCCACATCCACATCCCGCAGGACCTGTACACGTCGATCCATTCGGAGGGCAGACTATAGTGGCTCCCACAACCCCAGCCACCTACGATGATAACCAGATTCCTGGTAGCGATCTGTCTTGGTTGAGACAACCGGAAACCCACCCTTGGGTTATAAACCACCAAGCTTACCTTTGCACCTTCGCTTCCTGCAACACAATTGTGCAGGAGAGGAATCGGCATATCCATGACTCGATAATACATGGAATTTATCCTTATTAATGGGTCCGCCTTGCGCCGGCGGTTCCTCTCTTCTCAATCTCGACATCCAAAAGGGTCGAGCAAATCATAGATGACTATTAAACATTCGTTCGTTTTTTTTTAAATTCTTCCAACTTTTTTTCGATTTCTCCGTCCTTTTATTTCATTCTCTTTGATTTGAAACTCTGGTTGCTACTTCTCTTCGTTTAATTCATGAAGGTCAGCAGGAACGTCGAGGACCACCTTGCTATTCATCATATTTTTCTCTTAGTTGTTTTTTTTGTTACGTCCTAATATTGTGTCTTGTCATGTAGGTGAAAGTAAAAGTATATGATTTTGATTTGACTAAAACAGGTCTGAATCCATTGGCTTGTACCATATTACAGCAACGGTTACGACTTCGGTGACGAGCTGTTAAAGGTTAAGAAGAGACAGGTTACGAAGCATTGCAAAACTAACTCATCGTTAAAAAAAATAACATTGTTGCATTCTAAGCTATGTATAACAATTAGACATATTTTTGAAAACTTGAGTTATACTTGAATTGAGGGGATCCTATCTTGAGTTTTTGTACAACACGAATGATGGCACCCATAGCAGAGAAATTTAAAAGTGTAAAAAAGGAAAACGCGAGTAGACTGCGGAATTTAGTGAGCGTAACTCAATTCAGTGCATTCGCCGATAGGAAAGGAAGAGGAGAAGAAAAAAATAAAAGAGAAATATACAGATACACATCCTCGTGCATGGTACAATTATTTACACAAACCTTCAAGCATGTGCATGTCATGTCTAACCTCGATAGTTTCAAAAGCTTTGACATCTTGCGGCCGTCCCAAGTTTGGGGTCTACACGGGTATCGTACTTCACTGGCTTTGCCGGCCCAGTCAAAATCGACTAGTCTGAACTGAGACGGGTCGCCCTTTTTCATCATTACGTTAACATCACGGAGATCATCATGAATCATCCTCTCGTCATGGAGTAACTTAAGAGAGGACCGAATCTCTTCTGTTAAATGCCTTTCTCTTCCTCGGTCAATAATTCTTTCATTTTGACATCAAAAAGACAGGTCCAACTGTTATCCAAACGTTCCATCACGATCATCAACCACCCTCCTGGAAGGCTTTCAACGCCTAAAAGCTTTGGTGCCAAACCGTTCTTCGCACAAAATTGGTGAGCTTCTCGTCCATATTTTTCAACAAACTTGATACAAATTGCATCACCGCTTGATAATTAATGATAACTTATTGACCCTTGTGGGAACGAATTATTTACAGGGGATCATGAGTAATCCTGGATGAGAGGACTGGAATACCCCTAGTGATAACAGATAATGACGCATCTTCACAAGTGATTAACTCCATTTTCATGTATAATTAACCGTGATCATACATTATCAGATATTTAAATAAATTATAATAAGTGAAACCGAGGGATAACAGATGATCATGGTATATAATGCAGTAACACGACAAATCACTCAAAATCGCGTATGATCACACATAATAATATTCTTGTGAACTTGTATATTTTTTGTCCACAACGCACTGTCATAGCCAACGCTTGAGAATTCGTATATAAAGTTAAAATATATATTAGCTTCCATCCACATGATCAAATATGGGCGTACAGAGATCATCACGAGATGCAATAATACGACGTAATAAAATAAAAAAAAACAACAGAAAAAAATGAATAGAAAGCTGTGGCCCTCGAGGTTCCTGTTTTTCTTCGTAACCGAATGAAGAAGAGCAGGAACCCGGGTTTCAAATTAAAAGGAAAAATAAAATAAACCGAAAACGTGAAATAGTGCAATGTTTGCTAGTCATCCCATGATTTCCGAGACCCTTTCGGTTACTGAGACGTTGAGATTGAGGAAAAGATCGCCGGCAGGGAGGTGGCCCCATTAATAAGGATAAATTCCATGTATTATCGAGTCATGTATGTATCGATTCTTTCCCTGAACAATTGTATTTCACAAAGCAAAGGTGCAAAGGTAAGCTCGGTGGTTTATAACCCAAGGATGAGTTTCCGGTCGTATCGACCAAGATGGATCTTCGTGGGGGATTTCATTGTCATCATACATAGCTGAGGTTGTGAAAGTCACTAAGGTCTGCCCTCCGAATGGGTCAACATGTGCATGTTCGTTGGCGGGCTCTGCCAGATATATAGCATTGGGTCGCTTTCCGGTGGTTCAACAATGATGGGAGGTTGTATTACAGGGATGTCAATAGGGAACACCGCGCCATCTGGGATGATATGCTCTTCTTGAGGGATATCGATATCTTGAGGGTGGTCCCGAGCTGCACGAATTGCGTCGTAAGAGGTCATTGCAATCTGAGAGATCTCATAGAAGATCTCTTGCAAATCCACACACATTCTCTTGCCCGACAAGGGTAGTGTTCGTCCCGATGTGAGTGGCTGTTGTGGACACCTGAGCATAAATATATGTGAGAACAAATCAATTTACCTTGGTCATTAAAGTGTTCTTCAAACTGTGCGTTGGTATATTGAGCAACGTCTTCGGGAAACTCGGCTTGTGGTGGCGGAAAGTGTGGAGGGGAGAACATAGCGAAGGAAGAATGTTGTCGGGATTAAGTGGCACTGGTGGAGGAAAGTGCAGTTTTTATAGAAAAAAATACATGCTGGATATGATACGCTTTTGTAGGGTTGGACTATGAGGACAGGATGAGCGGCTGCTACATATGCAAGCGCGGTTGATCTCAAAATAGAAAGCGTCATTTTGAAATACGACTGACCAGTGAGAATACATCCCTGATCGACGCATTTTTTGATGAAATTTTCAGATTGTCCACACAAACTGTCGCGAGATGAGATTAGGAGGTGTTGGTCACTGTCCTTTTTTCTATATCATTTAACCCCCCAAACTTAATTTTTTTCGTAAGTCAATGGCCTTTGTTCCTATTAAGAATAATTAAATATTAACCTTATAATTTCTCAAAACACATTTATAGTATAACGGCTATCCACCCGGCATAAAAGACCCGTGCGAAGGATATCTACAAAGGGGGAATTGATATGCGTCAGGCAATCTGATTGAAGCTCAGAGCTGTACAGTCTTGATCAACATACAGTCAGAGTAGCAAATCAGAGTGATTTTGCGTACCTTTGTCTCACTTCGCTTAATGTTGTACCAGAAATAGACATCCTTCCGACTTTCCATTACCTTCCATGCTTTAAGTTTGATTGCATTCATGTAATGGGTCCACAAGAGTACAGAGGACAGCGTCCCAAAATACCTTAGCAACTCTTTTTAATAAAAGCAGGGATGGGAATCGTAGATCTGGTTTCAACAACAGATGAGATCCACGAACGTATTTCTCAATGAACCTCTAGTTGGTCGAGTCCGTAACAAGTCATGTGACATGTTGTGCTAAAAATGGTTTATTTTCGTGGATAAGAAATAATTTAACTAAGGCATGGCATTCTGTCTTCGTTGGTCCTTTATGTATTATAGCTGTCCGCGATGTATGGTGGTAATGAATGCAAAGAAATAACAGTTTACGTCCTAGTAATATGATCATTCTCACATAATAATAAGTAGAATAGATCAACGCTATCATACGTTGAAAGCTCTCTCAGAATAGGAAAGATCACTTTTGGCAATTTTTCGTAAATTGGAGTCTTCAGGAAAATTAGTGTTTTTTGTGAATAAAGAAGTTAAAGCTCTAACTTTAAACTTACCTTTCTCTGTTATATTGTGATACCGTGGCTGACGTATAGCGTGTATCCTATTATCTCCAACAACTTATTACTCTCGGAAGAGATCATTTTAGTCGAGGTTGACTCCGTATTCTGACATGGACGGTTAGGTCTGGACTGCCGTAAGCCATATCTATACTCAATAAGCTCAAGTGGAAGAACATATAGCTTAAGAATGAGAATGAGGAAACCTTCGGCACAAGAAATATGGTACTACCAGAATGATCGACACATGTTCCCATTTTGTTCACAAATCGTGGTCCGAGGATTGTGACTTGCAACAATACTGGTCTCGTATCACATAATGTAATGGCGCATGAAATGATATTGATATTCAATGTGTGCAATGAAGTGGGCTGGTCTCTCCGAGTCCGATCTCTTCATTCATATGTAGATGCTGTGAATATCGTAACTTTGAGAGTACAGTACTTCGTGGTTACATATTATCAACGTTCATTGACTGAAATGACGAAAGCTTGAAGCAGATCGAAAGTGGTCTCCGGATGCTTCTTATCGGCTACGTTCAAATGATTTCAGACGACAGATACAGCTCAAGAAGGATACCATTTGCAAGCGGTGGTGGTAAAGATAGAAAATTAAATAATACTTGGCCCTTGTTGGTATTCGATGGGATAGAAACTTCCGGCAAACCCTGATTCTGTCATACCGCAATCTAGTATGCGCCGAAGTATCATGAAGTCTTGTGTCTGTGCTTTCAACACCTGAATTAAATAGAATGCTCGTAGCTCGGTGCCATACTAGGAGAGGACATGAGAAGAGGTTTTAGGATTCACCATATGGCGAGGAACAATCAGAAGGAAGAATGAATCTATAAGAGATGGATTAACAAGTAATTTGGGAACATATAAATATGGGCGACGCCAATTCATATCTAACGAACGATCAGTGATTATGACCAGATAGTACTCATCCGGGTCCTCTATCGAGGATGTAGGAAATCCCGGTATAGTAGCGCCTACAGTAGTACAGGTAGCTTAGATAATTGCAACGAATAACACTTCTTCTTTCCGGTAGTCCGCCGCTGAACGCAATCCACCGAATTCCTTTAGAGGAGACATATTATTTCCAATGAAAATGCCGCAGGTAATTTTAGTTTTGGTCACTGTCGTTTGTTTGACGAGACCCAAGGTTAAGGTAAGACCAGCGACTCAGAGATGGGTGCTTTCGGTGGTTTTACAGTCGAGGGTGAGGGCCAAAAGTGGATTCCATAAGGGCGACCTGTATAGTGAACAAGATTCAATTCAAAAACAAAATTATTTCCCATTTATTATTACCATAACGACGCTGATTAATTTTGAAAGGACATCTGACAAGGACAAATGATGAACGTACGGTCAAGGACAAGTAATTGAGGTAGGACGTCCGAGATCAAAAGATGGCTCAAATTATGCAAGGTGCTTCGCAAGACACGGAATCAAAAGTATTTCTGACACCCTCTTCTTCCAAGGTCCATTAAGTTCACCAACGTACCACCAGAGTACTCCTGCCTTTTTAGTGCTGCTTGCTTGTCCGAATTTGTGGTATGTCCTGTTTGAGATCAATGTTTTACGGACTCTAAGTATGATTCAGAACTTACTCAGATTACTCTACTTTATGAGCTATCCACCTTCACATTCGAATCGTTTCATCACTTAGTCACTCTGCATACCGAATCTCTAGCTCAAAGGAGCATAGAACATGAAAGATTATGTTATCACGTGTTTTTAAGGAAGTTTTGACAACGGTATGGGTTTTTGTTCAGTCGTTGCCGGTTGGTCTTTATTGTGAGATCGTGCTCCCTTAGTGCTAAAAGATTAAGATTTAGGAAGCCCAGATGAACTTTTTCAGTAATCAAAATTTCTGTCTAAAAAGATACATCGCTCAACAAAGCGTGGGGCCGAGTTTGGGGCTATACATCAGAGTGTTGTAGCAGATGTAGATGACGATAATAGGTAAAGGGAAGAAACCCGAACTATACATACTTTTCATCTCTCTCTCACCTGTACCAACGCGTTTGGATTATCACAGCAACACTCTTCTTAGGACACAAGAATTTGGAACCTTTTTCACCTGATGAAAAAATGACTCGAGACTCGTAATTCGGCTCTGACAGTCATCTTGTAATGCGACACAACCAGGACCGGAATTTCCTGGTCACCTCATCATCTCATACAAGCAGAACTATATCACTTATCAACTTCTCAAAGTTCATCACCAGTTGTAGGAATTTCGAACGTCGGAAGGATATCTTTTCTAGGTCAACGCTTTATAGGTACATGAACTTATTTTGATTTGCTACTACTAGCGGTTTTATGAAGTATTTGTACAGCATTTAAGTGCATCACTTCAGCCCCTTTTTGGATGTTATTCGCATGGGATCCTATGCCGGTGGATAACCATTATATTATAATCACTTATTAAGTTCCAGAAATATCAAGGAAACGTTCATCAATCAAGGATTTTAGCTGAATTTCAAAGGACGCTCTACGTTTCTAGATCAAGCACAGATCTTGTATGCCTCGTTTTTCGTCCTGTCCTATAGCTGTAACCCAACCCGACAGTTCATTGCGTCCAACATATACCTTTCACTATAAAAACCCCCATTTTCCCAATGGTGGCACCAACTCAAACCACACCCCTCCTTCTGCACCATGATGACTCACCCTCGCTACTCCCCCTCACGTCCTCAACCCAAATCTCGCAAAGTTGAGGTCGTCATTCATGACAACGGAGATTCCAGGAACAAGTGGAACGCACCTCAGGTCTTTAGCATTTTAAAAAATGGCTATGCAACGAGCGCATAACGGTGTACAAATCATTTGTCCGCTGGTAGATAATGTGATTGATATTACAGTTCTCGTATTAGCAACTTTGAAGCAGGCGCTCAAGTCTAAGAACATGTTGGAACTTCGGTTGACGGGCGCTAGGAGTCTTAGGTAGGAGATGGAAAAAAAAACAGCAACCCTGTTTACGTCAGCATGGTACCGCTTTCCTTTCAACTCAACTAAGTCCAACAAACAAAATTCGGGTCAGCACAACAAAAGTAAGTAAAGTTTAAGACTCAAAGTCTTACAATTATCATAAATAAACTTCTCACAACTGAATCTGAAGGCAAATAAATGTCACTGAAGATAATTTGGGACGTCATCATTTCCTTTTGTGAGAAGTTGGTCAGAAACCCGAACATGATAGAAAGACTTGTTTTTTTACGAAAGAATAATCACGTTCAACGATCTCACATTATTCACTGTTTTTCTTTTTTTTGACATCATCTGAAACACTATCCATTTGTAAACTGCTGTTTCCGACTACCTATCCGGGGTTAAAACAAAAAAGGTGACAGGACGCCTAAATGCGATGCTCTTGGGCTAGATTATTATCGTCCTTCCGCCGGGAATTCGATTAAAAACCCACGCATCGTCTGTCAGAATGATAGTGATCTGGATCACGTGACGACTCGTCCTGGTTATATGAGCCCTTACAAGTAGGTTAGTCGTTGATCTTATCTCAGTTAAGGCCAGATCTATTATTCTCATTCCTGATTTTATTAAAGAGTGTTGGATCCTTCTAAAACACACATGCATCTTTCTGGGAATCCCTGCATCGGAATTTTTTTCCCCACATGAACCACATCGAACCTAAAAAAATATCGGGGGATAAATGAAAAGTCGGTACAATGTCTAATATTAATCAAATGCTTTAAGCGAAATGAGACAAAGGTAAGTGGATTCGTTTTGATTCGCTGCAACGATTTATCACAAGTATGGGTACAGCATTAACTTTCATCAATTGTTGACACATATCAGGTTTTCTCCTTGTGATTCGTTCGGGACCTTTATGCCGTTGGATAGCCATTTTATTATAACACATTTCAAAATCATCAGGTAGATTAATTAATCTATCTTTCATTGGCTCTTGAGGACATCATTTTAAGTTTATAGTGATTAAGCGGCATGAACAGCCGGGGCTATAGTATGAATCCTCACCCTGAACCCACTTCCTCCTAAATTAACCGTGACAGCGGTGCAATCATGGACCATTTAAAAAAACAGTAACAATAACAACTACGCATCGTCCAACACACAGCAGAAGTATAGGCTAGCTTCTCTGACGCGCAGACTGGTCAATCGTTACATTCATTTCCAATTTGGGAACGAGAGCATGATCGCATGCATTCTAATTTTATAGACGCCCTTCTTGTTGTTTCTTCTGGCCAGGTTATAACATGTTCGTCCAGCAGAAGAAAATTCTTCTTTAGAGACGCGCCTAAGGACCTTTCAATGCCATAATCCTAATCCTCCACTCTGCCTTTTTCTCTCTTTCTTTCTGCGCCATGTCACATCCTCAACCTCCGCCACCCCAAACTGAATTCACTGAAAACATTGGATATGAACATGAATTATTGAACGACAAAACTTTAAATCAACTTTATTACATGCAAGCACTGGCATCTTCAAATCCCCAACCATACGCTTCCATGTCCACTTACATTGAAGGAACAAATACCAACTACGCCACAAATATATTCAATGGTCCAATTCAATATCCTTCGCAAGTTCTCTCACAGTCATCATCATCATCACATCTATTCCGAGACATTTCATGGGACTTTCAAGACATGTCTAACCGATTGGCAACGTTAGCGACGACGTCCTATGCCACTCTTAATGCGGAACCAAATTATCCCCAATACGTCGTTTGGGGAGAAACCATCGTTCCAGAGGGTGCAGTATTTCCCATCGACCTTCCTATAAACCCAATTCCCCCTTTTGACATTGATGCCTCATTCACCGACTCGGAACTCGTTCAGTCTATTAGTGAAGCTAAACAACAACAACCGGTGAACGATTCACCGCCACAACAAGCGGAATCGGAATTTACGTATGTCAAACCAGTAGATCCACGGTATTCATACGACGATAACGATATCCCACGAAACGATGAGTCTTGGCTTGTACGGCCTCAAAAACATCCTTGGGTTCAGAGTGGCAGAGCGTACATTTGTCCGTATGATGATTGTTATTTCATTGTACAACGAAAGAACAGGCACGTTCATGCGAAAACGCATGGTGTTTGTCTTTATTGAAACAGAAGGAGTCTTCTCGTTGTATGTGCATTTATACCCGTTCGCACCGGTGATCGTTTTTTTTTGGGGTTTCAACAATCCCTGCCCTTTGTTGTTGTCTAATCTCATAACATGAAACTACACTAACCACCACCGGGAGTACCATCATGATCCTGTCGGCGGTTTCTTCTTCTCGAGTGTCAATACACAAACCTGTTCTTAATTACGGATGTCCATCATTTCCTTTCTTCTCTCTTCCCCATTTTGTCTCATTTATTGCTTTTCTTTTTCATTAAATTTTGAACTCGGGTTGCTGCTCTCCTTCACATAAACTTGAAGGGGAGCAGGAGCACCGAGGATAACCAACCCAAATCTCATTATATAAGTATTCATATTCATTCCCTATTGCTTGTTTCCGCGTTTTGTTCTCTTAGTTATGTTCTCCGAATTACATCTAGTTATGTCTGTTCGTTGTTGTCTAATGCTGTTTTTCCCAATTCCATTGTTCCCCTTTTAAGTAAACGTGGCCATCAATACAGAAGGCATAAGGTGAAAAACTCGTACGCCAGATTATTTAATAATGATGATTTGAGTTTTGATTCATAGTATAGTCCAATGGCTTGTCCTCAAGCTGCGCTGAAGCGTGGACTACAACTACTTCAACGGAAGGAAGGGACTGAAGAAATGGGCCACATCGTTCAACTGTCCGTCCACATGAAAGCCTATATATAGGGGGGCATTTCTCAGTCTTCACACTCATCATACAGAGTTTACAAGCGAATTTTTTACTTCCTCCGATCCGATCCCATTCCACATCATCACCATGTTACCCGATCCCGGTGGTGGTACACAGGCCGAGACATCAACTACTCTATTTACCAACAACAACCGAAACGTCATATCTGCTAGACCGAAGCCGTCGATGCAGATTCTGGGAAAAAGTGGAACGCACCTCAAGTGGTTCGATCCTTGATACACCCCCGACAAACATACACAGAAGAAGACCATTATCGCAAAGGGTGATATCTTTTCCTTCTTAAGTTCGCTTTTCAATAACACCCTCCCAATCTCATAGAACCACCCCGACACAATCCAACCAGGCAGAAAATGGAGATGCCACTACTGAAACGCGCTTGGCTACTCATGACGATCTCCAGGTCCCTAGTGGCATCGTCGGTGTGCAGTGCCGCGTGAACACCCAAAATTTGCATCCATGGGTGATGAAGGAACGAGCGTACGTTTGCGAATATGAACAAGGTCTTGTTTCCTGCTATACGATCGTACAAACAAACCAACAACATGTCTACGACGCGATAATTCGGGGAATCCACTCGTTATTAAATAACACTGAGGTTGTCCCGGCTTGTCACCGTCAGCGATTTTTCTTTCACAAATCCTATGCTTCTTGGTTTATTTTATTTACCTTTAATGTTTAAATGTGGGGTTGCCATTGTTCTTTCCCGATTAAGATGAGGAACATTGAGGGCATTGCACTGCGTTTTTCTTTGTTCATCATATGTAGATATTGTTTCTGATTTGTTATCGCATCATGATTATATATACACCTTGATTCAAAATACCGCATAAGAGGTTTGTAAAAAAGTCTGACATTGATCCCGACGCTCAGTCATAAATGTAAAAAAATGGTCATGTATCTTCCCATCCGTCGAATAATGGATATTGCGAGTGCCAGACGTGGCCGCCTCTACAATACATTCCTTCGGCAAGTAATCTTTCTGTATAGGGTGATTCCCACCAGGCCTTACATTGCTAAAACTCTTGGATGTGTACTTATTTCCAACATACGCTTAATATACGGTGTTGCTTTTTAAATCATACATCAAATTTTTGTCCGACAATTTCTTCACTCAATGCCCATAATGTCCTCGCACACTCCTGCCAAAAAAAGCATTAGTAGCACATGAACAAATGGCCATGATAAGTTATTACCTTATCGCAAGCATAGGGCCGAAGGTCCTCCGGATCAGTGGTAACTTGACATTTGACGAGATAAGAACCATTTTGATCTACGTAGCGCTCCCTTTGAGTATCTTTGCATCTCGAAGAGAGTGTATAAGACACATACCCACGATAGAAGGATCGAAGCCTGCAACAATATGACTTGATTTTCATAAAATCGGCAATGATGCTCTTCTTTATTTATATATTTATTTATAGCCACTCACGTCGCACTGTTCTCTTGAACAGTACCCAGCCAATCACCTTTTGGTCTTCCATCAGGATGGTATGCATAGTGGAATCTGATAAAATCCTCCTTTGTCATGTATTGTTGTAATGAAGTTGCTGATGCCCCGGGCTATTTAAGAAAATTGGAGCTTTACATCCAAGTTAACGCGTCGATGAAACAGACTACGTACGTCCAAACTGAAGGCCAGAAGATTCTTGTCCCTGTAACGTTCGGCGAGTTCCACAGCGAAGAGAATGTTAGCCTATGTAATGGTCAAAGGAACAGGTTAAACATAAATTAGGGAATAATACAATAAACCTACAGTTTTACTCTGAGCACTGCATGAGAGAGGGAAATGTCATAATCTCTCTCTCTAAAAGAACGACAACATACTATGCCGCCCATTTATCATAATCTTTACCACCCCCAAAATCAAGGTCCTATTCTCGCAAAAAATGTTTGCTTAGGTTTTTCTTTGACGGAATCATACTAACATCATAGCGGATATCACCCCAAGTATGACCCATCGACGCCACCGATACAACACGGGGGTTAGGGGTTTCAAGAAAGTTTCGATATAATCAAATTGGTGAAGAGAAAAGTTTCCAATATGATTTGTTCCGAATTGTAACTCAAGTCCTTCAGGTGTTATACCATAAGGTGTAGCCATCTACCAGTGCCCGAGTGGGACGAATGGTTTGATAGTTCTTAACAAAAAGGACGAAATGTTTACTTACAATCCCAGCGTTCAACATTAAAACATCTATAGGTTCCTGAAACTCCAGAACCTGAGCCGCAGCCTGTCGAACAGATTTCTGTGAACCAAGATCAATCACGAGTTCACGGAATTCTGCCGTAGGTGTTTCTTTCTTGATAACTTTAGCAGTTTCACGAATTCTGTCTCATATAATTAGTAAAAATGCATTACGCCTTTTTAGTAAGTATGGGTATATATATATACTTATCGATACTGCGACCAGCCAGAATAACTTTGGCCCCAAAAAGTGTCAAGACGCGTGCTACCTCTGCGCCATATCCGCCCTGTGTTATACCAGTAATAAGAACTGATCAGACAGACTGATCAGATACATTATTATATAGTGTACTGTAACTAGCACATACCAGTTTTCCCTTTTATCTCTCCCTGAAAAGCTTTAGCAACACTTTCAGCTGTTGGGAAGTCGGCAAATTTCATTGTATGAGAGACGGACGTTGAGGATAGATTCCGCCTATATAACTCCTATCGGCACCGATGGGGAAAAACTTTGAGTCATGGTGGAACAAAAAAGGTCAATTGAACTTGAGCTGATGTAAGTAAAATCAAATAGCCCTATTGAAAAATAGCCGTCGGTGGAAGCCTAGGTCCGTCGGGTGTGCTTGATGAGGAGGATTGGTCATTCGCTCAGACTCATCGATGCTTTATTACGCGGGATGATGGAATTGTACTTTATGCCAATGCCCGACTTGTCAAGCGATACATTGGTGGGGTAGATGTATGAGTAATAGATCTTCAAGGTATGAGAAAAGAAGTCTGGTAGGTCATGATGAAATCTCAATCACGAGGCACCATCCCCTTTACAAAGTTATAACTAATATACTACAGTAGCGAGACTAATACGATTCAATACGTACTCACTTATCATTCTTTTAAACTCTCCTCGGCTTCTAAGAAAACTTGGAATGGAAGTGAGCCGCTCTATACTGATATCAGACACAATGCGGATGACCACTGGCCATATTGGGAGAAGGCTCGGTGACGCGTTGAGATTTTCATAATTGAACGGTGTTCATCCTGATTCGTTATACAGTTGCCCGTTTTTAGGAGTTTACATCAAAAGATTGGTATTAATTATTTTAACCCCATAGTATACACGTAGCCATTTCTTGCGATCAACGAGAATGGGGTTCTCAAATAGCTTATAAGTTTATGAAGAGCGCTTCAAGTATAAATGCGTACCACGGATTGCACTGAAACAACAATCCACCCGACAACTCAGTCACAACCAGCAAGGATGCTTCCCAGAGATGACGAAGTATCAGCAATACATCTTAAACAGTTTTATGGTATTAATGGGTTCACATGTAGTAATGATCATGTTGGAGTTGACCTTACCCCCACGCCGTAACAATCGTCAGGAAGACGTGGAACAAGTGAGGAAATTGGGATATGTTGCCTGTTCTTTGTTGGAAAACAGTGTGGGTGTAGGCGCGTATGCCAAGCTGAGAGTAAGAGATATGAGCGTGGAGGAAATCATTGCTCTGGGCTATTCTATAGACAGACTCGGAGCACTGCAAAGACTTTTATATACGAGAGATGTCGATGAGCTACAAAAGTTGACTCCTACCGGAAAATGTCCGGGACTTCAAAGGCCTATAAGGAGATTTAATAGGACTTCAATTGTTGGTGGCGTCGTACGACAGTGGATCACGAAAGTCCCTTGTTAATGTAATAGACATCGCACGTTGAGAACCCAAAGATATAGATATCAAGTGAGGAAGAAGCCATTTTGACGCTGATGATAACTGAGTTAAAAGGATAATAAGGATAAAGTAGTCAATAGAAACATTCTAAGAACCACTTACAAGATAATTGTCTCCGTTTCTAGCAGGTTAACAATTAGAAAATACCAAAATTTCAATATGTATTGCAATCCGTCAGTGACAAAAAATCGAAAAAAAAAAAAAAAACACCAACTATAGACCGATATAAATTTTAGAAAGCCACCGCGCATAATGATACATTTTAAATCCTGAAGGCCTGATTCCCCGTGGGGGATGTACTTGCTAGACGGGAAACAGGGTTCGGAGTCCGACGGTCACAGTTGCGTCACGTTGGTACACGTACTAGCTCTATTGGCCGTTCTAAGGCGAGTTTGCTATGGCATAATATGGCACAATATGGCGTATGCGCTTTTAAGTCTTCTGGATGACGCTTGCATATATATACCTAACCCCAACACTGCACACAACTTCCTTCAACCTACAATGCCCTAAGAATCGAAGACGGACACACGTCCACCACATCACATTTTGTAACAAGTCCACCCAAACGGGATGAACTTGGAACAAATATTTCTTAATATCATTCGTAATTCCTTTCCTCATTCTATTTCAGTTTTCTTGCTGAAAACTTGCTCCGCTTGGCCTCAGATGGGTTCAACGTCCAAAGATCCCCAAGGACAACTCACATCTTTCGTCCATTATGTATTACGCATCAAGCTTTTAAGGCTCCCCTCCAGTCAGTATACCATACCTAATCATGGACACCTCCTGGGGATTTGTGATTTACCGAACGAATCTGCCGACGAATCTTTCCGTTGTTTGCCATACCCACTTTTCTAGAACCCAAACCCATTGAATCGTCAATCATGTGGCAATTGAGGAGAATATGGCTTTGGGTTGCGGATGATAGATAAACATTTTGGAGAGATTGTGAAAAGAATGGTTTTACATGGGAGGGGATCCACTAGCCACCTGGTCCGATCATTCGCTTTTGTCTCAAAAACCTCGTCATCGGCGGTCCATACGCTTCTACTAGCAAAAAAAAGAGGTTATACTGAGTTGCACCCCTTGTCTTCGCCCTGTAGGACGCAGACGCCAAGACCTGGACCACAGCTAGAGCTGCTTATGGCACGACTCTGGGGCAGTATTATAGATGGGAGATGCTGAGACAAATGTTAGGTTGGGTTCGGTTGGGTTTAGCTGATTAGAGTAAGTATGTTAAACAAGAACAGACGTCAGCATGTCAATGCTGGAAGAAAGACCTTTGATGAAACGCACGACCCACGCGAGCGCCGAGGGATCCGATTGTAAGTGGAACCCCATACCGCGTCTAAAACTGTAATAGATCTGGTTCCAGAATTCGCATTCAAGGCGTTTGACACAGAAGTATGATACTCATAATCGGGACAACCGGTCGTTAGACAAACAAATTGGACGAAGACAACTGAGGGCTAGGCAGGTATGTCGTGCGTCTGAAAATTTCAAAAATTTGACTGATACATACTGATACATACTTTATGCCTTGAATTGTATGACAGGGAGCATGAACCACCAACCATTCAGTATTCTTAAGCGTTCTTGACATGTAACATGTAAATGTTTTTCCAGCCAACCCCCATGTTCCTGACATCTGACACTTGAACCAGTCTATTTCAAATATATCGAAGGAACCAAAAACCTTCATCAGCCTTTTAACGTCATCTTGCTGACCTGTATATCGTCTTCTTTTGTCTTTTTTTTAAGTATCCACAGGAGTGACATAATGAGGAGACTGTCAAAAGATCCCATTCGAAACCACAATCTAGATCACGCCATACCATCCATTCTTCTTTTTAACAGCCGGGAAGCGGACAATATACCACGTTAATCCCAACTTCTTTATCCAAGAATGTTTGTTGGGCAATTCTATATAACTTACCTGGCAATTGCAAAAAAATGTCCGTTTCCGGATCCCATAATATGATTATTAGTTGATCCATAAAAGACCTTACTCGCATCAGGCATATTAGAGACGGTTTCACTTGGCTTGACGGTTGTGAGATGTCAGTGTAAAAATGCATTAAATTTCATTGAAAGAATATCACGTCTAATGATCATTTGACAGGTGGGGCTGTACTCTTACTCAAAACCTGTCATGACCATCGTTCGGTTATTTGGAAATGAAGAAAAAAAGAACCAATGCATCGATTTCATATCCTTACAGAACCGTCCATGTTCGATCTTGGATCATCTGGGCAAATCAAAGCCCTTATTTCCGACAATAACGCATCCCCTTTGAAACAGCATAAATAGAGCTCAAAATTTTACGGATCCTTCATCAGCTAACTCAAAGTTGACTCTTTTCCTACTCTTGAAAACATTTTTCTACCGCCCAAATCATGCAAGTCAAGTCCCTCTTCTTCATCGTCCCCTTGCTAGCGACTCTCTCTATCGCTTCCCCCACGCCGACAGCTATTTCCCAATGCAACACCGGTATGTGTGCTTTTGATTCTTCCTCATTCCTCATTCTATATTATTTTTAGGTAGTATAAGTTGTTGCAATACCGTCCAATCCGCCAGTAGCAATCCTATTTCGTCTCTCTTGGGCCTTTTGGGCATTGTCGTGGGCGACGTCAATGCTCAAGTCGGTCTGGGATGCACCCCCATCAGTGTCATGTACGTATTATTACTCTCTACACCTGATAATGCTCTTACAAACCAAATTTATTACTTATAGTGGGATCGGAAGTGGCGTTAATTGCAATGCACAACCCGTTTGTTGCACCAATGTCCAATTCAATGGACTCGTAAGTTACCTTCCTTCGTTAATTGGCTATATTTCGATTTAAAAAAAACGCTGCTTGTTTCAGATAAACGTTGGTTGCAGTCCTATCACTTTGTAAAAATTCGGTGTCCCCGTTTGATGATTCCGATCATTTTAAACTGGATCCTATAAATATGTTCAGAATATATATATTTGTTTTATTATCGCTTTGGTTTGTTGAAGCGGAGAACCGTTTCAGTTTTAAGTTTAGACCTCTTGAGTCAGATAAATCACCAAAAGCCAAAGAGTTTCAACTTCATAATAGAGGGATGCGAGAGTTTTTCTTTATATGTAGAGTTTTTACCATCATGTTTGTAACCTAAATCTAAGGGTATGTAATATACATAAAGATATCTCCTAACGACTTTCATAATCTGAGAGTTATCTCAAATAAATTTTAATAGCGAACTGCGGGACCCATTGTGGCATGTGTACATATCCCGGACACCCGTTGGATTTCCGGAGACAGTAAGTTCCGGAAAAAGCCGGGCGCTTGTGTGTAGTTCATATTTTTCCTTCGACATTCTCTCCCACACGTTAGGCCTTAGAAGTGAATTATACGCCGCATCTAGGCAACATTGTGCGTCAATCCACCCATTTTTTGAAAAATTTCGCCTCAAAAAGTCACAACAAAAAACCATTTCCTCAACAACGTCGTGCGTAATGTCAAATTGTCAACGGAACCCACGTATTTGATCTGTTATTCGGTTGCTGTGATTGATTTCCTTTGAACATTTGACATATCATTCCTCGCTTTAGACGACATTCGTAAATTAATGGCCGAAAAGAGCGCTTTCAGTTCGGGATGTCAAATTTTTTTGATGCGTAAAAGGAGTTGACAGTTCCTTACATAAAACTTTTTTTCAACCTCGCTCCTCCACAAGTGCGCGTAATAAAAAGGGAAAAAGAGGCTCTCCAGCCAAGAACCGTTTAATCTTTCTCGCCTTTTGTTAATTTCTTGGCGAAAACCGCTCACGTGTGTTTTCAGAATTTTACGGGGTACTAATTTTTTGGTTCAATGTCAAAGACGACGTCTATGCGCAAGATCCCTTACATAGGAAGTATGTACTCCAAATACGTTTAGTAGGTATTGGAACGTGTTTTCTATTTCACAGAATATTTTGCAATGTTCCTGAGGTTTTTTCGAGTCCCTTGGAACCTTCAATTCAAAAGTTTGGAATTAAGTCACTTTTTAGTTTGGTCTCCAGCTGTGGCATTTATTCTTTGTTCTTCCGGTACTGATTTCTTTATTGACAGATTGACCGTCTTATTTGAATACTTGTCCCGGTTATCTCATTATTAAATAAAATAAATCATTGGATTGTTTTTTATATGGAATGAACCTGTGATTGAGGAACTCATATGACCCAGAAGCTCATTGACAATCTGTTTAAGGAATGAACCGAACCTTGGAAACAAGCATACCTGTTGGTGGATTTAATCTCCTAACGGAACTGTCAAATTATTCGGTGTCAGCACGTCCAACAATGCTAGATCAAATCTTGGAGATATCCTACTAAGCAGTGTCAGGGAAAAGAAAAACCAGCGTGCCGGTGGAAAATTAAGTATAAAGCTCGACATTCTCTCTGTTTTTCTTTCTTCACCAGTTGAAAATTTCTTCCTCTGCTTAAACAACCCATCTCCAATCATGCAATTCAAGACTGCTTTCTTCCTCGTTGCTCCCTTGATCGCTACTTTGGCTATTGCTACGCCGACACCACAGAGTGTTTCTCAATGCAACACCGGTATGTTTGACTCTCTCAAGAGCTTCCTCGTACTCGAATTATTTTCTTTTCCCAGGCAACACAGCTTGTTGCAACACTGTGCAATCTGCTAGCAGCAGTCCTGTTTCGTCCCTCTTGGGCCTTTTGGGCATTGTCGTCGGCGATGCTACCGCCCTCGTAGGCCTGGGATGCACTCCCCTCAGTGTTGTGTAAGTATTCTACACCTAAATGTTCTAATTTCCCCACTTATAAATTCCAATATTAGTGGTGTTGGCAGTGGGGTCAGTTGCACTGCGCAGCCCGTTTGCTGTCAAAACACGTTCTTTAGCGGAGTCGTAAGTGCTCCACTTACCCTCTTCTGAGATGACCCATTGACGAAAATGGTTTTCTAGATCAACGTTGGTTGCACTGCTCTTAGTTTGTAAGACATAGTTGGAAACCAAGTTTTCTTCTTTTGTAATCTTAAAGTGGATGATTTAAATATATGTTTTTGTTGTTGGCTTACTAGTAATACGAACGGAAAACACCAACTACAATCTTCTCTCGCTTTAAAAATCTGAGTTAATAGTATCTTTCAAAGTGCATTGATTGATTGAGTTTGACAGCTTATGGAGAAGTTACGGCAAGCGGCAAGATGAACTGATTTTAATTCTGCAACACCGAATAGAATAGCCTCTAAATCCTTAAAGCAGTAGAATGCCGAGCGACCTACTTAGATGGTAGTCGGAGTTTGTAATCTTTGTATATTCTTAGTCTTGGCTCTCTACGTTCTTCGAGCTTCTCCAACGGTTCTCGACAACCAACGTAATACGAACTTACGAAGGTCATAAAAAATCCGCAATGTTTCTGTTTTCCAAGATGTCTTTGCAGTCAAATTGTTCTATTATGTAAGAAGTCTAGACATTGTAGACAATAACCGTTCGTCATCTACTAAATAACAACGTCACTCTCAGGTCAGTAAAAAAAATTTCAAAGACTGTCTGTTATTCGGATAATTTGCCTTTTACCGTGTTTGACATATCATTCCCTTACTCGGAACAACACGCGTATTTGATTATCACAATGAATGACAGGAACGGGAGGAAGCACAGCTTTGGAGAGTCGATGTCAAGAAATTTAATAGAAGCAATTCGATTGTTCAGAACATCTGACTGCGCTTGATTTCTTTTATATCCTTGCTAAATATAAAAAGACGTAGTCCGAGAGAATAAAGGAATTCCTAGCCAAGACACTGTTTTTCTTTACATCATAATATCTTGGCAGAAGGTCGTTCATCCTTTTCCTGGCTTCGCCGAGTGTTTGATTGCCAACGGATTTAAAGCCAGGTCATTACGAAAAGTACACTCAACTTTGTTCTTTCTTTTGTTCCTTATTTGAATTGACCAATTATGAGACACCCAATCGTACGGAAACACCAATAACATTCTCAACCTTTTTTAATCTCCCGTTCTTTAAAGTACCATGTATTCAAAAGTCAGTCAATTCTTCTGGTTTCAAACCCCTCAGGTACGGTTCCACACCGGAATAGGCGTTATTCCGGTTTGACTGATTTTTCTTGTCATACCAAACCGAAATTAACCTTTGGATAGTTGAGCTGTACTAACGTTTGCGTTTACCTAAAAAAACTTGTCTTGGTTGTTTCCATTTGGAATAGTTAAAACATGTTCGATTACTTTTTCGTGTATAATGAACTTATGAACCGATTTCATTTCCAAACAGAACTATCAAATAATCGACGTCAAACACGTCCAGCATGTAAGGTCTTGGATATTCTAGGCAAAACCAAGAAGGAAAAGAAAAAGAAAACTAACGGGTGCTATAATCGACATAAGTAGAGCCCAATGTTTCACGACTTTTCTCATCAGCTACCAAGTTGGATCTTTTATCTCCTACACAACATCCTCAAACAAAACCATGCAATTTAAGACTTTGTTCTTCATTGTTCCCTTGATGGCCACTCTTGCCATGGCTAGCCCAACACCGACCGGAGTGTCCCAATGCAACACAGGTATGTTCTAGATTCTCTCTACTCTTTTCCCCGTTCTCTCATTATTAACTAATCTCTACTCAGGGACAATAAGCTGCTGCAATACCGTTCAATCTGCGTCCAGCAGCCCCGTGTCATCACTTCTGGGTCTCTTGGGTATTGTCGTGGGCGATGTCACCGCTCTCGTAGGTCTGGGATGCACTCCCCTCAGTGTTATGTATGTATCTACGCTTCTTTCAATATTGTCCTCTCAACCATATTATTAGTGGTATTGGTAGCGGTGTCAGTTGCACCCAACAACCCGTTTGTTGCAATAATGTCCAATTCAACGGGCTTGTAAGCAATATGTTTCCAGGTCTTTTCTTGACTCGACCTCTGATGAAACCATTGTCCTATGTTTTTTAGATTAACATCGGTTGCACTCCTATCGCTTTGTAAGAGAAAAAGCATTCATTTGGTTGACAAGTCTAATTTTTTTGATTTATCTGGAATTGTACTCTCTATATATCATATATACATATACGTGGTGCTTTCGTGAGATGGCACAACGAAGACTCGCACCTCTTTTTTCAACTCACTGGAATCCGATTAAACTCCATGGGCATCCGAGTCGGAGAAGTTATAAACGCAAGATTTATAAGCCTGAGACTGTGACTGAATTCCAGCGATAATATAAGATCGGACGTATTTATTTGGTTATCATCTGGAATACAGGAATTCCCCAAAATCTTTGAGAAGAATCTTACGATGCTAGATGGGTTGGAACTATTAGTACTGTCAATGCTCACATTTATGACAGATTTCAACCACGCGAATCATGTACTCAGTTCCGAATATTCGCTCTTTGTAAAAGTTATAATGAACTTCCTAAATCTCGGCATTTTTCAGGACTCCCTACGATCCAATTTTCTTTCTTCGTACACTTTCCTTTCCTTCACGAGTCGTTTAGATTAAAAGGTAATGTTATCTTATCCTTATCTTAGTTACGTAGCCTTCTTTGACTCGTTATGCAAATGCTCCCACTGGTCCATCCCAACGCATTATACAAATACTGTTCTGAATTCTCGACGGTTACTCCCCATTGTCAAACGTATGGTGTAAGTATAAATATATACTTTTTCGTATATGCATATGGTAGTATTTGTCGCTGTAACTTGCCCAGTGCGAAACTATAGCAAGTAATATTAGGTTGATACTAGGTTACACTTGCTTCATCTCCGTAGAGACCTTATCCGTATCTTGTGAAATCTTGTGAAATAGGTAGATTGCACACACAAACGCACTGCACAGGTTTTATTTACTGCGATCCAATTCAAGACCGAAGGGCGAATCGTTAAAGCCCATGGACATAAATCAGAACTTTGATATTTGCAACCCATTCCTTTTAAATCACAACATTTTCTAAACCAAAATATAAAAACAGAGAGGAAAAAACTACCGGCCGAAAGCTTTTCAAGCCAGAGAGGCCTTATGCTAAGCAAGGACAGCTATTCACAGCAGTGTTTCTAGTCCAAGCAGTCGTGGTCGATTGTAATCCGTTGGGGTTGCTCGCTATACAATTTTCTAAGATCAGCGGGTTATTTCTTTTCCGCTGAGAAATTGTTCGGTTCACCTTGATTAATAACACCGACCCCGCTAACACTTAACTGGAACGAAACACCTAAAGTGGACAGACCATATACGCTAGCTGAGGATAAAGAATCGACATTAACAATTTGAGATTGACAGTTATTGACTCCGTCGTTAAGACAATCCTGGGTATAGTCCTGGAAGAAACTGTATAATCCAGCACCTTGAAAAAGTATAATGAAATCACAAAACTTTTAGGGAGAACCAAGAAAAAATACTATACCATAAACGAGAATATCAGACGATTGTTGAATGTAAAGGGCCCAAGCCTCGGTTAATCCATTCGGGAAAGATGGATCATTGAAAGCACTGTTGATTTCGAACGGTGCAGGTGGAGCTGGTGATGGCTGGAAATAAGGCTTTACAAAAAAACAAACTGATCAGACTCCAAGAGTAATGTTATAGCGTGGAGGATCACGTACAGATTCGGTTTGAATCATACCAAGATAGTGGTCCGACGCTCCAGCAAGATTATATTGATATAATACACTGTGTTCCGCTGCATACAACCCTCAGGTTCAACGAGAGTCGTTCACATTTACCAGATAACTTACAAGCTGTGACAAACGTCAACAAAAACAGCTCTAAAAAGACCTATTCCATGACTTACCAGTACCGATAAACCAAACGGGTCCTTTGGACTGGGACAAAATACCTCGTCCACTGAAAACATTGACTTGACCATTATTTCCATCAAGATCGTGATCGCCTTTTTTTACACAGCAAAAATAAATTAAGTACTGTCGTCTTTCGTTTTTTTCTTACCCACTCACCAAGCCAAACCCACATGGCCTCAATATAAGCCGAACTATCAGCAGTCAAATGAAGTCCCAAAAACGCAGCAAAACAATTATCAGGGTTAGCTGATCCTTGAGCAGGACATTCTGCCGAGCCCAAATTAGTTCCCGCAGCTAAATGACAGTATAATTCAGTTATCAAAGAACCCCAAAAGAAACAAACGCAAAGGCATCATACCAGATCCGAGCCGAATATGGGTGTCCCATGCAGCAGCAGACGCAGGACTAGTACCCTTTACGTTCCATTCGACAACGATAGCACCAGGCGTAGGTCCACGAGTAGAGAAGATGATATCTGAAATTTCTACCGATCCAGAAGAGCCTGATGCGCCGACTTGTACAACAGGTCTGGGGCTTGTTTGAGATTGGAAATTTGAACCAGTTCCTTAAAATGAAAACGAAGATGATACTCAGATAGTATTCAACAGAGAGTGTTTCCTTACCCATAAGAACGGGCCAAACTTCTCCAGTCACAATTGTGCCTTCTGGAATAGTGACAGTATCGGTTAAGATGTAAGTACCAGCATCAAAGAAGATGATTTTGCATCCAGAAAACTATCCCACAATTGAGAGTTTATATCGAGATTTTGGAATCCACTTACTTGGTCAAAAACAGCCTGAATCGCCTTGGTATCATCAGTCTGTCCATCACCTTTGGCACCCTGAGCTTTGACGCTAACAATTTGACTAGCAGAGTATGTCTCATATTGGGGACGTGAACGACCAACAATCTACAATATATAATCAAGTTTTTTAATCAAGTCATTTCAGGCGTTACGCATACCTTTCCATTCTGAAGCAATGAGGAGGGTTTATTGGGGGGTGAAGGTTGGTTTGAACAAATTGCGCACTACCGGAAGTTCCCGAGAAAATATTGCCCTGTGCCCATTGAGTGATAGTTCCTACGTACGTACGTATAAGAAAGAAGTTAAACAGAAGAAATATTAAACTCCTTACCGGTACCAGGCCCTGTTAGTACGGTAACGCCTTGAGCGGTTGTAACTGCTTTGGGGACATTGGAAAGAGCAATATTATCAAGTAACAGGGAACCCGCCAACGAGCCAGAACTCGTTTCAGTGGTTTGAATGAAAATCGGGGTGTTAGTAACTGTAGCATCAATAATCGTTTCGGAGCCAGCGGTCTTAAAAAAATCCACGAATCAACGACAAGGAACAACGTAACGGATTGGAACATTAAATAAATAAAAGGCTTACCTGGCGGTCTGGGGTTGTTCCACCTTGAAAAACATGAGGATTTGGACAATAAATAAAAAGTCAAACTCCCTAACCAGTATTAATCTGTAACCCGATCTACCAAGAAGAAAATAAGAATTCAAGAGCTAAAAAAGAAAAGGCGGTATACAACGGACCTGACAATTATTGATATTAAGACCCTGCAATGTCCATGCCCAATTCCAATTCATGAACATTCCAATCTGAGCGTTGTTTATAGTCACATTCCGTATCGTAAACTGTTGATTTCCCGTATTCATACCCATTTTACCTGTAGACATTATTCCCAAAGGTTAATATGCGGTGGCGATAAAACGCACAAGATAATGAAAAGATATTGATAGTTCTTACCTCCGTTGAATGTAATGCTAGCTAAAAAGCCACCACTTCCATCTGTTGAAAGCAATGGTTAGGGGTTTTGTTCGGATTGAGGAACGGTTTTTTCTCTCTCTTAACTTACTTTCCATGAATAACCCTTGGTGATTAGTATTCGGGTCGGTGCTCATTTCAACCCTGAATTAAAACGTTATATATTGAAATAAATAGTGAGGTAAAAAATACATACCGAATATTGTACAGACTAGTACCCTGGGATACTTGCCAATGAAGTCCCGTAGCTTGGGAAGTGGCGGGGTTTTAGTCAAATCGATGACGAAATTGCGAACCTAATAAATTATTGTTTAGATTGATAAGTTTCATATCATAATATTATGATTTAACTGACCTCTCTATAAAAGTTGTCTTGATTGACATACCATTGATTCCCCCACCATCAGGAATATAAGGGTCGGCATCTACAGCGACGCTCAGGAAGGAAAACATACATAACGGGCGCTCTCTCATACCAATGACAGCAATCCCATTGAAATCTGGTGTAGCTATGATGGTAGGCGGATCCGTTGGATCACCAATAAGTTGAGTATAGTACCATGATACAATAGGTGTAGAAACGACGTATTCGCTGGTCGAAAAAAAAAGTGAGCGGGGAAAAATAAAGCCGAAACACAGTTTCAGATTACCCTTTAGGGAAATAAACCAAAGCCGGCGATACTGTAGACGATTGGCAGGTCGTATTCCCACAACGCGAACCAGCAGCAATAGCTGCATTAATGGCAGCGGTATCATCAGTTACACCATCACCCTTGGCACCAAAATCTTTGACGTTTCTTCTAACGACGTATGAAGCTGGGTTAGGATTGAATGCCGATGAACCTCTGTTGAGTAGATAAACTCAGGAATAGAATGGTTGTAAACAAATAACAACCGAACCTTTGGGCTAACGTTTCAAGCCAGTAAGGATCCCCAGGAGCTGCATTTCCAGAACCTAGAGGCGCAGAACAAGATGTTCCAAGGGAATATGCATATGGAACTAGAAGCAACAGAGAAAGGGCTTTCAAAGCAAACTGGGAGACTCTGATCTTTGCAGACATTCTCGCTCTGGTGAGATCCTATAGACCTGTAGCCTATTTATACGGTTAGAAACACTTCACAAATAGGAATGATAGTGGTTCCTGAAAAGACTCAAAATATGGAAAGTTGTCCCAGAAATCTAGCTCCATCTGGACAAAACACCGTCAAACTTGTGAATGTATTCTTCCAAATCGATCACGAACCTGTAAAAAGAATCGCCTGACCCTCCCTCACCGGAGGTAAAGAAAAAGAGAGGGAACACGAAAATATTTCTCAAATCTAGGTTCAATTTGTTTCCTTAAAGGAGTTGAATCATTCGTTACCGAAAGGGTATGATTTTTATTCCTGACGATACCAATATGACCTCAAAGGGGTCGAAAATAAAGTATAACATCATGGATCATATGAGATGGGGATAGCACGAGGACACTCCCCTGCTGACCGCTTTTGTTTGAACATCTAGGCCTTGTAAACGATTCCTATGCAGGAGACGGATACCCGAGGACGTATCCAAATTGACCGTATACCTGAAATATAAACACAATTGATACGTAAAAGGACCATTAATTATCTTAGAACTTGCCAAGATGGCAACTCACATCCGCAAAGCGCACTTGTTTCCTTAGACTTGCGGGCTAATTAGGATTAAATTAGTAAGGAAGGGAAAAGAAAATAAGAATAAGTTTCACATGAGATGTTTATGCATGGATAAAACACGAGAACTTCTTATAAAAAAAACACATACACATGACACGATTTGAATCCCCTGCAAATAAACAAATAGAACAATTGCAGCGTTGGGAACTTGAAAGAGAGGGGCGGAGCTCAAACTAAAAAAGAAACACCCACAACCACCCCTAACCCGTTTATTGCTCCAAAAATTTCATTTCAGCCACCACGTGAAGCTAAAAAAACTGCCCGTGTTGAGTCAATGAATTTTGGATAAGTACGTATGTTCCATTTGTCATCATCAAGCTCACTGATTACGAAACAGAGTTTTGATCCGTATCTATTGAATATCTTCCATCAAATCGAGCGCAACTCTGAATTTAAGGCGATGTAGTGGTGCACGTGGATTGTTATAGATCAAAACAAAGACGATATAGTCCTCCAAAACGAACTATTAAATAAGGTACAAACCTCCTTCCTTGACGTATATTTAACTATGCTTCGTTTCCTCCCGGTCTAACCTGAAAACACATGTGCTAGGTACTTCAATACTTTACCCTGTAAATAAATTTCCGCGATCCTTCGAAAAGCTACGTACGTATCGTAAACTCATAATTTCGGATATGTCCCCATGATTGTGCCTATGCCGTTGTTTATTTTTATATTTATCTTCATATTTTTCTTCAGGCCTGATGTAGAGATCGGTCCGAGTTGTCGCCTTGAACGTGACCTAGCGGTCGCATTCTGAGCTGTGCACAAGATGTCTCTATGTTGGCTGTATTCTTGAACTGAAAACAGCGATTAATGGCTCCTCATAATCGGCATTAAACCTCTTCTATATACTACGTCAGTGCGGTGCAAACGAAAGCCAAGAAATATGATCTCGACTTCATACGGTGCTTATTGTTGATAGGGTCGACTCATTTCGTAAGTCTTCGGATGATTTAATCATTACCGTACTAAAACAATGTTTTTAAAAACGGAAATTGCTCCTATGATAACGATCCGAAAGTCGGGATACTTGAGGTGCCGTGATCATGAGCTTTTCCCACTAATTCCCCACTTTAATATCAGTTGACGTCTAACAGTAGTGACTTTTAAGATATTTATCTAATTTTCTCGCTTTTTCTCGTCTCAGATGTGGTCAACTGCCTGATTCCACTATCCATTCCACACTGATTTCTCTCGCAATATCAAAGACTTGTGCCTCTCGAAATTTTCAACACCCCTCTTCCCTATATAACGCAACATGTTGCGACGCATAGTAGTCCCCTAGCATCGAAACCCTTGGTTTACAACTTTGCTTTGTCTAAACCTCATCTAGATCGGCACACTTCGCTTTCCGTCGTTCAATCCATGGACTAAATCAAAGAATAGGTTTCAGGTCCAAAGCCTCGACGCTCAGCGTCCAACTATTGTTCATCTGTATAGAACCTGTCCATAAACTTGTGTAGCTCTGTAGGTTATCCGTAATAGAGAAGCACAAATTATTATGAAAACAAAAGATTACCCATTTTTCAGACAAACATCCGTCTCATCCTCAGTTAAGTGCACACCAACACTTGATACTTGCCATAGCTCCCAGTTTCACCCGTATAAGGTCACCAAACCATCCGCCTTGTCAATGTGTTTGTTAGGCAAAGGAGAATAATCCTCCATTTTTTAAACGTTTATGGGAATATGGGGGGTCCTCGATAAATACATCAAACTCTGCTGCCGAAAGAAGATGGACATCGAATGGTTACTAAGAAAGAAGTTTCCAGTTATGGAATACCTTTATTCTTGACACGTCTCGTCCTACCGGAAGCTCTCTGGACAACAAAATCGACCACATACCCATACCTTGAATCTCAAAATTTACTGTCGTTCAGCTCATCGTCATCCGAGCTTGATTCATCCATCGCCTGAAGGGTTTACACATATTTCTTCACACCCATTCCAATTGCCCAAAAACATTTTACCTTGCGTCGCCCTTTACGTTAGCTGACCGTAGTCCGCCAAAGTTACTTACGGGTAATCTGGGAGCCGTTCCACACTTTTCTTCAACAATCATTCTAATTTCGTTGCAAATTGGTTGTCATAGGTTTATCGATCAACTTTACCGGCCCTGAAAGTTTTTATTCATAATTGAAGGTCGAGAACTAAACGCCAGTTCCAACATAGGGGTCGAATGAAGACTCTTCCGGCTCTATGTCGTGGCACCAACACGATCCTATACTTCCATCGAACATGAACATGTTCAAGGACGTTAAAAAATGATGTTGAGCTCGGGCTAGATATCTTACCATCCGTCTTATCTTTTTTAACCCGTCAAGTTTCGCATCACGGCACCCACTTATCATCCGAATCCTGATATGCAGATAACCCTGATCGGTTCTGAACATTCCTTCCTCTCAAACAATCTTACAAAAACTACATAATCCTCAAAATATTCCTGTAGGTATCTTTTTCGTGATCTAAACTGGGGTGTATTGATGGGTCGCCTCTTGCTTTTGAATTGTTGACAGCCATTGTAGTAGGCTGCGAGAAGTTCCCGAAGGAGATGAATATATTATCAACGGCGTTGAATTTATTTATTTATTTTTGACAGGAGACGGTTCTTATAACTTTGAATTCAAGAATATATTCTATACCCTTTCAACTTTTCTACGACATCAACCAAGATGGCCCCCGTGATCTGGTAATGTGAGTCTATTTATTGAGTCTAACGCCTTTTGAAAGGCACAAGCAGCGCTGATAGAAGTCACCATTCGCATAATATAAAAACTATCATATATACGTATACGTGAACACACTTTCCTTTCACCCGTTCATAGCCATAGCCCCGAAGCAAATGACTTCCTTCACCCTCGTTGTTCTTACTCCCGGTCTCACACTTGTCTCCGCCATCTCTCTTCCTTTAGAAAACCGGCAATCCAATATTCCAACTCCTACTTGTAACCGTATACGTAAGAACCAACATCATGATTCATTTATTGCTGTATAATTTTATATTTAAGTACTAATGGTTTTTCAGTCTGTAATATTGACCGCGTCGTAAACTCTTTAGAGAGTAGCATCATATACCGTATTTTATCTCTCACTGCTGGATCAGACCCAAATGATGTTGTTCCTACTTCTGGGGTAGGCTCTATCATTCAAATTAATATTAATTTCATCAATTGAAATTTTCAGATTCCAACTCTGAGCCTTGATGATCTTGATGTGTAATATATTAGATTATATAGCATGAAAAGACTGGCAATCCAAAGAGCTCTGAATCTTGTAGAAATTTACTACCTTAGTTAGGCGAGCCACCTTCAGTCTTGTCGACAGAAAATGTTATATGCGTTGGTGAGAGTGGCCACAGAATTAAAGACTCCATCTGGGAAATACAAACACAAACCGTACTTTTGAATGATGAAAGCGATTATAGTGAAAATATACGTTCCGATCCCTTTCAGTCTTGGCATTGTCTCCAGAAGTTAATACACCATGAGTGTTGGTCTGCTGTAACCTGTTCCCTATCGCCTTCTGAGGCTGATCCACCGTGAGTGCCAGTGTTGATGTTGTTCTTGTTATCACCTTTCAAAAAGTTAATCACCCACGAACGTAGTTTCCTGTCATAAGTCCTTGAAGTCGGGGGAGGATACCGCCTTTACGAGATAGCAGTATGCCTAATATATTCTCGAAAAGAAAATCAAACAAACCACTGATAACACTAAAAAAAATCTAATCAAGGGCAAAAAAAATTAAGAGAGAGTATAGCTCAGTGTGAAATTCTCTCAGGATTCCGATGTTCAAAACAGAGTAGGTAAATAAATATAAAAGGTAATGTGAGGGACTGACGATAAAATTAAAATCACACACTGGGGTTCCCAGTGTATAAGTCCAATGTATACTACATAGGACATGCGAATAAATAGTTTGAATATTCAAAGACATTTTAAACAGTTTTAAATTTCAAATATGATGCCCCCATAAAAGTAATGTCTATTAAAACTCCTCTGTTACCTAAAAATACCCCTATAAAATAGTTTTCAACTTGAAGCACACCCGGCGTCTATAAGAGTTTTTATAGTTCAGATACACTATTGCTTAGGAAATCACACTTTAATTCAAGTATTATTATTTTATATGATGTGGTTTAGTTGAAATATAAAAGGTTTTTATATGGATTTAGGGAGACAATGCCAACTTATCGTTAATACTTCCAAATGTGCCTTGGTTTGCGCATATATAAACTGTAGATACTTTTATTGTAACCTCAGTGCTTTGTTACACAAAGACTGAGGTAAGACTTATTATTGCGCCTGTATTTTTTATCTTTCTCTAACTACAACTTGTTATGCAGTCGTTATTAGTTGCTTTATTTCTACAGCATTATTACAAGAAGCAGGAGATTCCCGGAGATCCAGTGGATTCCTGTAAGAATATGGCAGGTCACAGTTTACTATAGAAGACTCCATGAGGGGTGAATGCGATGTACTGGTTCCACAAAGCTGTATAGCTTTTTGTAGCTTAGGTAAATATACATAAGCGCTCTACCATGTAATTTATTCCTGGTGTAGGGGGCAGTAGGGGTCGGCACCGTACCCGTACAGTACGTATATACGGCGCCGTACATATGGTGCCGTACACGTACCGTCGAGGGTTTTGACTGACCATTATACGGCACGGGTACGGTACGGATTGCGCCGTATGAAACCGTATAAATACGGCCGTATAGGTTTGTCACATATTTGTCACTGTCACACTCTGTATTTTTCAAGTATTTTCTCGACCTCGCACTCAAAAACTTTTTCAATCCTTTGGAAAACCTGTTTGTGCTGATGGTGAGTCATTATTATGACATTTTCTAATTGATGTCGTAATAACAAGCATCATTTCCTGAGAACACCTGCTTTATAACATGACTGGAAATGGGAAGTTGTTTCTTCTTTCATTAGGATCAGGATGGGGTGAATTGCGGTAAGACCATGGAGAATAGGCTATAAAAAGATTCTAACCGTTTTTCAGACTATACAGTACATCATATAATGGTGAATCTAATCGCGAGAAATTACAAACTTGCAAAGTAAAAATATAGGGTTTGGGACATGTAATATCGGTGGTTGAGATTGGTTGTGCCATCCTAAAAACTCCGTTTGTTTCAATAAAACCATTTCCCCCATCATATTCCTCAATTTTCCATTGGTGATTGGGAACAAATGAAGATAACAACGAGACAATGAGTGCTTAGTGAGGACATCTGTGAGGGGGCAGGAGTTACAATGACCTGTCGGTAATTATTAGACAATACTGAGGGTGTTACGGCCGGGGCAAAGGTGAGATATCTTTTTTTCGCTTTCTAGAACTCTCCTTCAGAGTCCTTTTAGACCCGTATGCCGTATTCGTCCGTATACGGCCGTGCCGTACACGTATCCGTACCGTCGAGGGTTTTGGAAGACCACTATACGGTACGGATTCATCCGTATTACACCGTAATTTATACGGCCGTATCCGTATACGGTACGGTGCCGAGCCCTAGGGGCAGCACATATTTATACCCATACGAAACATATAACATAAGTACATGTATTTTCAGCGGGATAAGAAAGAGAAAAAGGGAGAAAGGAAGAAAAGGAAAAGAGGGAATTTCCATTTACGCGGTGAGGGGGACATTGAGATGGAGAATGAAAAAGCTATACTAATAAAAGCTCAAGGACACGATACGAGAAAAAAAAGTCCATAAATCCTTTTCCTAGATATTTCATATCAATTTACCTGCACACTGCTGTCACTCAGAAGAAACTTACAAATAATATCACTTATATAATACCACCGCCAGTCCCACCCGTCAAACCTCCCAAAGATTCAGTCAAGGGTCCCAAACCTTCCAAAATACCGTAAAAACCTCCTCCAGCTCCTGTGGCTGACGTATCAGTTTGTCGTTTTACAAGACCGCCTCCGGTCGTTCCACCTCCCAACCCCCACCCCCCAACGACCCCAACAAACCGCCTAAAAGGCCGCCTAAACCTCCGGCCCCAGTAGCTGGAGTGGTCGTTTGTCGTTCTACGAGGTTGTTGTCAACAACAGGAGCGGCGTTAACGAGATTTAGAGATAGGATTATAGTGACTAGGAGTTTTATTGAAATCATATCCACGTGGTTGAAAAATGAAACTTTGGGGTGTGTAATTAGGAAGAAGAAAAGGGTTTTTCTTTGGAACAATAATTTCCTTGAGAATACGTACCAGTTTATATATGAGAAAGACCATTTAAAGGTTTATTAGACATCTGGATTCGATTCTCAACTTGACTTGACAAGGGAGGAGGGAGGACGGAACACCGCGGTAAGCCGTTACGTTAGACCCATGGACAAAATAATCCTTGGCAAATAAATACATCTTTCGCCTTCTTTCTCTTGATATCATGACATTTGGCACAAAAAACTGAATAAAAGTGGAGCAGCTTTATCGTTTCTTCGTTCATTTCTGGAGGAGGCAGTATGGTGCCCCAAACCGGAAGTGCCAAGACTGCGATTGCAGTTATAATAGAAAGTATACGGAGCGGATGGCCGCTTTTGACTGCGCTGGCTACAAAACTAACATCTATCACAGAAGTTAGAACACGTCAACTTAAAGGTGATACAATCAGAGACACAACACGAGCGCACTGCTCAAAGAATCTCAGTTAATACTCTACAGCTTCCTCTTTCGTCCTAACCGCTCATAGCATTTGGATCCCACATCTGTCGTGCACATGGTAAGAGAATGACGGCGGTTTACACAAAAGAATCGGTGAAAAGAATAAAGCGAAGAAACCGTCGAAATTGAACAAAAATGTATTTTACAGTTTTTTGACATAACAAAAAAATCTAGTGCGTGTAAATCTATGTCTAAAATTCAAGTTAATAAAGCAGACGAAAACAAAGTCAACGAGTTCCCTACTGACTCGTGTGAATCAATCAGAAAATCCAACCAGTCTGCCATCCCAACTCCACCATATCAACTCATCCAGTTCCTCAACACCGTCATCCTCCTCAGGATCATTTTCGTCATTGTCGATATCCTTATCGTCGTTGTTCTCACCGTCATCATCACTATGCTCTTCCTTCGTCGTCGTCTGACATACAATACGAAAACCGACAGTAGGAACACCAGAACCAAAAGCCCCAGACTTGTTTATCCTGTTCTTCTTTTGAGTGTTGTTCTCGACATTCAATACAGAACCCATCGCTTTATCCAAAGTGGACGTTAGGTTCTGTCGAGGAATCCACGTAGGGTGAGAAAATCGTCTCGGTGCGCGAAGTAAGATATATGTCCGAGTCGGTGCTGAAACATAATTAGAACATATAATCCGAGAATCGGGGAGTAAAGAATACCAATTTCATCATCAAATCCTAAAACTTCGCCAAATTTAAGAAGAGCTTTTGACAACTTTCGTTCTCCATTCCGTAACGATTCATCCTCCACTGCATCTTCATTCGATAACGAGAAACGTAATTGAGGATTATCCGATTTTATATCATCTTCTGATAAGGACGTCTCTGGAGAAGTCTGGAACTGTTCTTGAGTTTCCGAGCATTCCGATGCCCCAGAGGAAGAAGATGGGGTGTCTGGAGACTCGTCTGAACCAGAACCAGGATCATCATCAGAACCCGCGGCGGTATAGAAAGAAGCGGTTTGACAAGGTGTTGATGGGACAGAGAAAAATTGTCTACTATCAATTTCTTCAGTATCACTATCAGTATCGCTATTATTGTCGCCGTCATCGTCATCAGCGTTCCGTTTAGCTTCCTCCCCAACTTCAGGATGACTTTCATCCTCATCTTCAGTCGAGGACGAGGACTCATCGTCACCATCGTTAGTATCACTAGGAGAGGGCATAGGCAAAACACGACGACTGATGAATTCCCATTCTCCAAATTTTTCCACGTGGAAATTATTCAATTCGAGTAAAACGCGGGCTTTAGGCAACGAGAACGAAGAACCCATTACCAAAAAAAGGCAAACCTTGGCCGATCGGTATTTCGGGCGTATAATAATGTCTTGTTGTTGTGTCTCGTCATCTTTTAGGGGGCTTGTGGAAGAAGAAGAGGGAACGTGGGTTGAATTATGTGCGTATGCAGTTGATAAAGCCACAAAAGTAGTTCGAAGGTGTGAATTCAAATCGTCATAAGCATCCAGAAACTTTAAAATAAAAATAAATTTGAGGTCACAAGACGATTAGGGTAGTGAATTAAAAAGCCTCACTTCTTTTCTCTTTCGAGTAAGCCGAGAATTAGGCAACTTAGAAAAACAAGGACTTCAGTATTGGTTGAGAAGGGAGTAAAAACGACGTCTGAAGACTGACCGGAAGATCACCTGAATACCTCTGAGAAGACATCCTTTCTAATGAATTAACAGGGCTATTAATAGAAACACGCTTAATAGAGAAAGTAAAAAAGAAGGAAAACACTTACAAAGGAACCTGACCCTTCATATACAACCAATGACCTAACAAAGTGTTTGTAAGACGCGCCGCCATCTGGTGACTGATTTCGTCTACATCCAGTTCAACCACCGGTGTACGTTGGTCGTCGTTCTCATTGTCTGAAACAGCTTCATGAACGGTCATTTTGGTATAGAGAAATAAGAGAGCACGTGAAATTTTGTTGGTGGGGCGTGTTTTAGAAAAAGGTTGAGATTTAAAAAGCCGTTGGTTATGTCACG
This sequence comes from Clathrus columnatus, assembly GCA_020884735.1. Taxonomy (NCBI): domain Eukaryota; kingdom Fungi; phylum Basidiomycota; class Agaricomycetes; order Phallales; family Clathraceae; genus Clathrus; species Clathrus columnatus. Next base: position 3,653,433 of record BPWL01000002.1, read on the forward strand.
CGTAACGGACGCGAATAGACCACGTGATAGGGTTTTTAGCGTCCGAGTTTAAACGTGGATCCAGGACTAGCCTCAGGACCACCTCATCAATCTATAACCTCGTCCGCACTGGTGTGGATAGAGAAACCCTGTAATTCATTTTTGGACAATTATATAATCCTCTTTACTTCGGACATATTCATTCCAAAACACGCTTGGCCATCGGGGTATTGGCCGATAGCCGCAGATATATATATCTATTGAACAACGCATGGTTTATGGCTCTCCAAAACTTTGTTTTAGCGTTTTAAAAACTAACCATCTTACGCAGCCCTTCTGACAATTCACCAGAGTAAACGACCCGTCCGATATCTTCCCTTCCCACATTAATGTCAAAAGCCAAAAAAAAGCGCCGCCCACGAGATTGCTGGCAATACAACTACTAAAAATGAAAAGCAAACTACGGAGGAAGGGACGTCATAAGAATTCTGGATAGCCAACTATATTTACCTTTCTCCTCTTTTTCCAACGGGTGTCCGCAGGAGCTCCTTTAATATGTTCGGTGGGAGCTGTGGTTCTCATAAACCTATCCTAACATTCAAACGGCCTTCTCAGTTTCATCCACTGAGTCATGCAATACTCATGCCGAAAACAATAATAGAACCCTGCAACTGAAAAAAACTGCGGCTCGAGAGAGTTGATACGTATGTCTTTTTTCATTTTCTACAAAACCTTTAATTCATATAAAAACCCCCACTTATTGTGCAATTTTATCTTCACCCATCAACATGCTATCTTCTTCAATCGTCTTTCTTACTCTGTGTCTGTCAACTGTGGTCTCTGCCATCTCTATTCCCCTGGAAAAGAGACAAGTTGGAGGTTGTGATTTTGGGCGTGAATATCTCTATCTCATAACCAATGTAGTTTCTTTATTAATGAGAAAATGTATCTTTCTTTTAGTATGTGCCGATGACATTACTAACTCTCCCGGAACATTTGATACTTGTGCTGCAGCTGGTCAATCTTTTCTCTATTTTTTCTCAATTAAGTTGGCTCACTGATAATTTTTGTTTACATAATAGATCCAACCACGGTTCCAAGTTGTCTCGCAGCGTCGGTAAGGCTTTCAAAGTTTTATACATTAATCAAAATATTCTTGTACATTAACTAACGAGAATAACCTTTTTAGCTCCCTGATTGCGAGATGTGCGACCCAACTGGAATATTAACGTACTTACTAACAGGCCTTATCCCCCCTGGTGCCTAAGGAGCAACACCGCCATTGGATATATACATTTCTTTTCCTGATATGTTCTATTTACATGTTACATTTCTTTAAAAATAAACATGCACTATTTTTTTCCTTCTTTTTTCTATTTATTGTCGTTTTGAAAAAAGCTGCAATAAACGTGGCTTCCGATTCGGTTACGTTTGAGCGGATATCCACTTTTATCCGTCACTAATTATACGTTGCACGAATTGAATTGGGGATTCAGAAGCAACTTCAGCGCCCATATGTAGTAACCTCATATAGTTACACCGATTTAATACGTGGCCCCGATATCTGAGGTGAATTATAGTATACTTCTATGTATTTCATCCAGGAATAGCAAATGAACATAGCATAGACGATTTTATTCAAGTCCCATCGTATGGAAAGTAAACCTGGCCCCCATAATTCAACGCCGGTTAAAATATGAATAATATTGAGCGGATATCCATTGTGCCCAACATGTTGAAGACTTTATGAGAAAGCCAGCTTCTACGGGTAACCGTAAATAGCCAAGTACACCGATTTATGATACGTGGCGTGGTTATTCAAATTAGCCGAGACCAGACTAACCTCCGCATCCTATCACAAAAGTTATTCTTTATCCCGTCATATATATACGACTCTATATACCTAAATAGTAAAGGACACATGTCGATTCAAAAGGAAAAAAACTCAATACGATAAACTTCAACCAACGCCCAGAGCGCTCTTCTTCTCTATATGTATATAACCCCACCCCAATTTACAACATTTCCTCCGTTTTCAAGACCACCCTTTTCCACTCTTTGTACTATTAAACAACCTCTCCCGGCATACCCATGACTGGATCCTGGACTGCTTCGTTGGCGATGAGTCTGCGCATGCTTGCGGTTATTTCTTTACTATTATTGCTATGTTCCTGGAGTACTGGTTTATTTGGCTTTCCCCGGTCATGGCATTTGGATGTTACTCCCAGTAAGTTCTGTTATTCTTTATCACCTATGGAGTCTTACGCAACACATCAAAAGTGTTTGAGCGCAATCTTTATTTGTCGAGATTTACTATCCCATTACAAAGACGTGAACAAGAAGCTACTATAATTAAAGGTAACAGAGCGATCTTACATATCTGCTTTCGAGAGAATTTAACAATATCAAATCAAAAAGATGAAACTACGACTATTATTACGAATAACCAACAGCAATATGCCACCACCGTCGATTCAAATGCCCGATCATCTAAAGATCTACTTCAGATTGATCCCACCTCCGAATGTCAGGGTTGCGATGACTATAAACCTAACACTCATGATCATGACTCGTTTTCTCCGTCGTTGACTGCATTCCGCCGTATTGGTATTATTACTCAAAAAAACCGATCAAAGCCCTCTTTTAGGAAACGTAGACATCCCTGAGACCACAGCTTTGAACACATCTTTTTTTCCTTTTGGTTGCGATAAATGACATAATGGTAACATTTGTACGCATGCGGTATGTTTCCTTAAATCTGACATTATTTGATAAACTAATCCATAAAATTGAAGAATAAAGACTTTTCATATTTGTTTCGCCTCGTTCATGATTCAAATTCCTCGTGGATTATTCGTTTATGTAATTTCGTTCCTCTTCGCCGGTCAAGACAAAAGGATCTGATAAGGATCGAATTCCATGAAAAACGAGTGGTTTCAAGTTTGGCAGGGTCACTCGGGGCCAGGGGTGGTGAAAATAAACACCGTAACCTTTGCCTTGCTTCAGTAGTACCGGAATTAAAAAAAGTTTCCAGCAAAATAGCCCATCCGTCCATAAGTATAGCCGCTTTTGTTTCTTTTTCCAAACTATATTATGAATTGTGTATATATACATACACCCAAACCCCGCGATGCCGCGGCAAAATTCAAAAAGAGCTCGGTTAGTACCCATTTCCGGTGAATTGTATACGTAGTCGCAATTGTTTTTTTTTTTCAAGGTGGGACATCAACTAAATGGCTTTTAATTTCCATCCCTACCACGTGTGGTAGCTTATATCCTTTTCGGCGGAAAGGAATGTATACAATAAACTATATATTGCATATGCAATATATGTCGTTACGCCGCGCGCAGCTAAATATACACATTTGTTTAAAATAGGATCGCTCCGATGAAACGCCAGGGACGCTGATTTTTTAGGCCATCGATTATCACGATTTGTTTTTTTTTTCTTGCTGACAGAATACATATCATTCAATTTATATGTCACGGTCAAAAAAATATGCAACCAGATTTGATCCGGGAAAGAATGTCTAAACCGGAAGAGAATTCGCCAGGAACGAATATAAAAAGGGGTGGTTGCGAACATGGAGACAAAGAAAAGGTGGCTTTAGTTTAATTAAAAAAAGCGACAACCCCCTACGCATCTACATGTATATAGATACTAAGAAAAGTAGGATTCCTCTTTATCATCGTTCTTCGAAAAAGATCCGATTATCTGTGGACAGCATGGTCGATCACTAAAACAAGTATCAGCTGTTTTTTTATGTACTGTACTTATCGGAAGTGCAAATCTAGGAAAAAAATACCATGAGATCAAGGGCGTTCCTAGCAGATCAATCTGGCAAGAGCGGGTAGGTGGATGGGTGGCGAGTATTTCCTAATTATAGATTAAAAAATCAAGATAAATCTTTGTTACCACTAACCTACCCAACAAATAAATAAATAAAAAGGAATACCTCACACCGCCCATCATTCTCTCATGTCAATAACTATTGGTCTTCTTTTCACCCTTAAAAAAATTCGCCATATGTTCCATCACCATCCCCTTCCTGTCATTCATCATTGACACACACAAAGGATGGCCACACCACCAGTCGGTACGTATCAGTGGTTCCGCAACCAAAAAAATTGATGACCGAGATTTCAGATGAAAAAAAAAACAAGATTAGTCATAATTTGCCACTGCCAGTCTCCGGCTCGGATAACATCTCCGAACAATTATACCGCAAAGGCTTAGGCTTTGGTGAAAAAAAAAAAAAACACTAAAACCCAGAAATGAAATGACGCCACTCGTTTCCAAAGATACCAAGAGTTGGGATATCAGTATATAACCCTCCCTTTTCACATCTCCGTCCACGATTCGATTTCTTTTCCTTTTCCGAACTCCCATTTCATCCTCGTCAAAATATGACGACATACGGCATCCCTCTATTTTTCGAAGATAAAACGGGGAAGATTACTGGAAGCGATTTTGTAGATATCTATGACCGTTCGCCAATGCTACGTGTCGCTCAAGTCGTCCAATCTGATCGTATATTACGATATATCTACGATGTCGGTTCAACCAGTATCGCATCATCGCGTGGTTATTCATCTTCGGAGCCTGAAGTGACTTTGGAATTTGGTACGGATTATTCGTTGGGTAGTATTTATTTCGGAAGGTCGAGTAGTCGTTCAATTCCTATGGAACGTTATCTAAGGAGATTATCTCCATCAGGAAGGTAAGCAGAGAGAGTAAAAAACGGAAATCTTTTCTGCAAAGCGTTCTTAACTTTCTTTCTTTCATCAGTTCCTTGGTTCGTGTTTTTCGAGCATCAGATGGATCTGATTACATTTGGGGATACCGGGTGGATATGGATCATGAATGGACAGTAAGTGGTAACTTGATCCACCTTATTTCGTATTTGAACTTGAATTATCATGAAAAGTGTACAAATATGAGTACTCTGAAATTAATTGGTCATTATGATTTGAAACCGGCAGGAGAGCCACCGTACCGTAGTTCTGGGAACGTATTAACCGTGTACGAAGAGTATCAACATTTATCTATTGGTATGGCCTGATCTGCATCTTCTTTAGGATATTCACTCATTGCTTTTTTTAGATTTACTAGCATCTCTACTTATAATGCGACACATTGCTGAACATCGTCTATAATCTATCATTTTTCTTTCTCTGTCATAATCATCGATCAATCGTGGGTAATATTAGTTTATCTTATAACTGTTATCGTAATCTACATTGTTTTCGTACTCGAAGAAAGAAATACCATAGTCGTAAAATATAATTTGTTTTGACCGGATGAGCCGGTGTGCCTCAGGCTTTCTTCGCCTTCTTGACTTCTCGCCGTTCTCGGATCTGACACCAAAAAAATCTTTACACACAACATTCACATTCATTTTAAATGCATCACAATCACTTCTTTCAGAAGAAAGATCGAATGCCGAAATCCTCTCTTTCTCTCAAAAAGAAAAAGAAACGTCATTGATCTACGTGAGATTAAACATCTCACAGAAGCGCAGCTTTTCGCCGGAAATTTTGCGCCCGTTTCTTCTCACTCCTCGTGCATTGGTCCAAAGTTCTCAACAACGAGGGAATTAAAATATTTTGGAAGGTCAAAAGGACAACTTGGAAAAAAATAATGGTGATTGTGGGTCCAGTGTCGGTTATTGCCGAAGTGCGATGGGGTCCATTGTTTGTTGCTCATTGCGGGAAATGAGTTCCCTGAGAAAAGGGGTGGCCAAAGTCGGTAGGCATGCGACCACCGTTTTTTTTTCCGTCGTCACCATGACGGACTCGGGACACTTTCTCCCTTTTTCCTTCTCTTTCTCTACCACATTTCTGTCTGTATTGAACACGTTCCACGATCCTTATTTTTCTACAAAAAATGATTATATCTGTCTATAGAGCCCGATACTACCTTTATTGGGTATTTGTAAGTCTCCTTTCCTTCTTTCTGCTACTCGGTGGTTTACAAACATATCAAAAGACCTTTTGGGCAATTCTACTAATGGCCCTTTCGGCTGCACGACTATCATATACCGAACACATACCACGTGGAGATCCTCTAAATGGAGGTCATGATTTTTCAGGTAAAGTAAAAGAGGATTTCAAATCATATAAAAAGCTTATTCATCCCTTTCAGATCCAAGTGTAATAGCCCTACTCTTCTCGTCTTTATTGGCTTTGATATTCGCTCCATTTATGTAAGATGGATCATCGTCTAGATTGAGATTGATTTTCCCTTTCTAAACTGGGATAATAGGATTTATACTCTGTATACTCAATGGATCCATCCCTTCCTAACTCTCGTTTACGTCGAAGTTATCGCTTCTGGTATTATCTGGCTTTTCTGGCTGGGGAGCACCGCAGCTGCCACGGTAAAAAAAGCTCCCAATAAGATAAATCCCTTTTCATACTAATTTTGGTTTTTGCTTACAAGAATGTTTGGCCCGATTTATCATTCTGTGACGAATTCCGAGCATGCACCAATCTTCAAGCAATGATCGCATTCGGATGGCTTGGATGGATAACATTAACCATCTTACTCTTATTCACCGTCGTCACCGCTAATAGGACTAACGCTTGGAATGATCATGTCCATGAAAGTTGGTCTGATAAACCTCTTTTCCCTACTACTGGTAAAGGGTTTGCACCCGGTCCCCCTCCTGCAATGCACAATCCTCGTTTTGATCGTCCATCGGCTGCGCATGCTGTTTAATCCCGCCTGCGAGTTGCGAAGGGGTTCATTTGTTCGAAGTTGGCTGTATCAAGGGCTGTATTCTTTCTTTCCTAACACCATTTTTTGATTGATTTAGACCATTGTTGTTTGTATATCCCCTTGTTTTTATATACTTGTTGGTATGTATGCGATTTTGTATCTTTGGTAAAATAATAATAGTCTTATCCCGTCGTGGACGACAGGAGTAATAATACCCCATAAAATACAAATCGCGTGATAATAAGGCAGAGAATGCTAGGCAAGTGCCAGACGCCAGGCAGCTGTCAGGCTGAAACAGGTCTGGTTCCGTCAAAGCCTAAGTAAAGGTATGATTGGCCGCTTGCAAGTAACCTGTATTATACCCGACGAGGATTTTAACATTGATTGTACCAGTAATCCGAGTTTGGTTGCAATGATTGGTGAAACGTCGCTCATACTGCATCGAGGGAAATTAGGCTTGTTACTGTTTAGTATACACACTGCCCTTTTGGACGACGAATCCCCCTCTGAGTACGTGCCAAAAGTGTTACGTCTGTTCGGTCTTTATTCACCCCACTTCCATACGTAACATGGACCAGTGATCTTTTATCCCGAACAAACTCCAAAGTCGATCTAGGATGTCGGTTTTGAGTAGATCTAGCACTCGTTGCTTTTCAGAGCTTAATGACGAAGATCGTTGTTGGACGCTACATAACCTTCATATCCGTTTCGACTTCTAGCTGCACGCGGACAAAAAAAAACCTCTTTTCTTTTCCTAACTAGCCGATAGAAGTTTTTAACGATATAGCATCATACAACATGTTTCTCTGGGATCCTTCTTCACCTCTCATGGAGTAAACTTGCACATCACTTCTGAGTTCCTCTTTTCTTTTCTGCTTTCTTATATTTATCGTGCCTATTTATAGTGCACTTCAACAAGGGACGAGGGATGGTGGTGTGAATGGGGGAATCAACGGAGAGATGGTCTTTCGGTGTAATCAGAGACCAGAGTCGTTCTCGTTCAACAAATAATCACGCGCAAGTCTTTATTAACAGTCCTAATCCTAATTTGTCGAATGGACACACTCTCCACCTAGCCCAAAACCAAAACATTTCAATTCAGGGGCCATATTTTTCCTAAAGTATTAAAAGCATGGTTGAGAACCTCATTAGATGAGGGGTACGTTTACCTTTGTGGTGATAGTCAGCCGGACCCCCAAATCACCGAATCCCGCTCGGAGTCGTCATCTCCTCAACTACAAGGGCGTTAACTTCCTTTTTTCCGCAATAAATTGACAGATCAACATATGCTATCTACATAATTGAATAACCGCCGTGGCTGGACTCGGTACCGCTTATTTAGTGCTCGCAGCACACAGTCTTTTGGTTACGAGGAATACAAACTGTGCTGTGACATATATGTATACAGACAGTACGTGTTTTCTTATAACAACTGTTATTCCAAGAAAAGAAAATCCTTTCCACATTCACAGCCCCCTTGACACACTTTTCTCTTTCCCACAACGACTTAAATCAACCCCCCAGTAGTAATCACTTCCGTTTTATGTCTAACTTCCACTAATGCCGTTCCTGTTGAACGACAAACCATCATTTTACCAGCCACCGGAGCTGGAGGGTCTGGTGAATCATCGGTAGGCTCGATTGAATCATTTCGGGGAATCATTGCGGCTGAGTCGTTGTTCAAGGTGACTGTACGAATTGGCTGGATCGCTTTGGAAGGGGGTGCTTGGAGGACTGACTGGATTGTTGGCGAGGGTGGTTGGACTGACAGGAGCCGAAACTTTAGATGAAACGGCCTTGCAAAAATGTCAAACTGCTGCTGTTCCACTTTACCCGATAGTTGACTTTACAGGAAGTATTGAGATGGTCAGAGAATCGGAGGTGATATTTATATTGAGTGATATACATATCTATTATACTACTTCGCGTATTTCTTGCATAGATTTTTATGTTACATATTTAAACGCCTGTTTTCTCTGTCAGATGAGTATACTCTCCCCATTGTTGAAAAGCTGTTAGGATGTGCCATGTGTTAAGGATTGATAAGTCTAAACTCTTTAACAAATTGAATGTCGGTGACAAGGGAAAATAAAACTTCCTTCTGAGGCGTTACATAACGAAGAAAGTTTACATAGCTGTGTCCGAGCTAGCTAAAGTAGTGGCAGCATATACTGAGCCTAGATGGATTTCGTTGCATTGTATGAAAGATCAGGTTACTTGGTATGTTCATAATTCATATCGCTCCTTAGCTTATAAATTGATTCAACGACGTAACAGAAACATTAGAATTTTCTAGGACGCCCTTTTTGGTATCTTTCGCCATCATTCCAAGCTAGAGCTCGGGCATTTATCATTTTATTTATGTTGCTGTCAGCTGTCCCTATCCAGAGGAGGGTGATCTTGTCAAACGACAAGCCTTGCTATCTTCAGTTTCAATTGCGGAAGTACTGGCGTCACCCGTCCGTCGGGCCTTCTAGATGAGAGCTCAATTTTGTGTTAATATTGGGAGATTGACCCCGCCGTATCGAATACAGTATTAGATGTGAGAGGATTAACACGCCTTGAATCATTGTCATTGGTGTTAGTGTGTGTATTGAAACCGAATAAAGCCTATTAGTTACCTTCAATTCAGCCACCGGCTCACTAGTGTTCCGCCCATGATTGGAGCATTCCAGGTATTCGGTTCTTAACAAATATAAAAGAGAAGAAATATTCCTGAAAGACGTCACCCACTGACAGAGACAATACTTTCTGCACATCCTCAATTCCTTCGTCATGATTCCAGTTACATTTTGGGCATCTATCATCTTTCTGTTAGCTTTGATCAATGCTTTTCCACTCCAGATTGCAGACGACCCATCTATAATCCAACGAGCGAATAATCTCGCGGAACGACAAACCCTCCCTTCGAAGTCAACTGCCGCAATAGAAGCGACAGAACCTGGCAATCCTGAAAACCCCACAGAAATTCTGGGCTCTCTGACGGCTCTCGGGAAAGCAATCCTTGATGACATCATTGCTAGTAATACTATTAATGTGTTGTGACTCCGTCCCGTCATTCTGGTTAATTTCACCGTTTTGTATACCCTATGAAATTCTAATAAAAAAAACACGTAACAACGTAACAGATATTTTCCGAACACGTATGAAAGTTTCTTCCCCATATTTCCTTCCTCTTTCAACTTTCTTGTAACCTCTCATGATTTGACTCTCGTTAGTCCCTGTGTTTCGATGTCATGTCAAAATCAAAATTGAAGTTCGATATTTTGCTTGACTTATGTTTATCAACGGTTGACAATTAATGATCATGGGTTGATAAACATAAATCAGGCAAAATCAGAGCTTTGGGTCTAAATAAACCCCTCCAGATTTTTGCGACATAAACATAGTGCTTCTGCAAAGCCGTACCATGGGTTTTTCATATTGCTCAATAAATTAGATTCTATAACCTCGGCACTAGTTTATTGGTTTCATCCATAATCTGTTTTTATTATTTAAATATGTAAATTCATCATGTTGATCCCACGAGATATAATTTAAAACAGTCTAACCCGGTCAATCGGAACCAAAGTAAAGCATAAGACATTTGATTTCGTATAGTAATTTACAAAATGCTCCCATAGAGAGGAATCACGAATCAAAATATGAATAGTAATCTTAGGGGGCTGCCAAAAAAATAAATCAAATAACGATTCTCTAAACAACACCGTAGAGAAGAGATGAAAAAAGATCCACACTAAAAAACTGAATGCCAAATAACAACTTTGACTAAAGGGGGAAATACTCTATATAGTCCATAATTTGTGAAAGAAAGAAAGAAAGGAAGGATGGGGCAATACAAGTCTCTTTTGACATGGATTCCATAAATAAGTTTAAACGTTCACTCTCCTCTAGTTCAACGGGAATGCTAGACTTCGCACAGTTTGTATCCATGTGCTGTTGGCGTCTGGATACTAGAAAAATAGTTTGCAAATCAAAATCTCAGAGATCAAGAAAAGCGCGTACTTCCCAAGCCATGACACCAGTATTCCAATTCTGCGATACAGCATGAACTAAACATTTGGCCAATAAGTCCGGGTCCATAAAACCATTCGTGTTCGTAATCGAATCCCTTTTACTGTGTGACGTCATGTCAGGACTGTGTACAACTGGGTCGGCACCAACAGAGACGATTCCGAGAAGGTCTACAGAGACCCCTACATCGCCCAGCGTACCAGGTTTTCCTATGACTATTTTTTCGGCAGGCATCCCTCCATTGATCAACTCAAAAAGGGACGAATTCGGGAAAACACCACCAGAAGTAGATAAAAGACCATCACAAGTAGTATATAACACGCCTTGTGAATAGAATTGGACGTTATAAAAATCAATTGCTGCGCCAATTTTCTGTTCAAGTTTGAAGTATACCTCTCCAGGTATAAACCACGGTGCTACAGCTAAAAATCGAGTAATAAAGAGATATCAGAAAAAGATGATAAACGTAAGTTAAATTAAGGATGACGTTTTTTAAACGTACGTGCGTGAGTGAGAATCATATGGTCTGGAAGAGCGGTACGAAGAGTCGTCGTGAACGAAACCAACCATTCTAATGCTGTTCCAGCTCCTACGGCCTCAAAGTCCTATCAAGAAGTGACGTGTAAACCAACGACTTCACCAATGAAATTATTATTACGGGAAACGGTACCTCATAATCCACATCTACTCCATTCATATCAAATGTGATAGCCCATGCGGCAACATCGTTTGCATACTGCACGGGGTCGACTTTTTCTGTAGTAGGAGCCTCGGTAGATCCCAGAGCAGAAACCATCAAAGATATATTGTTAGCCCTATAATCCGCTCTTATCGAATCTCGTTTCGACGCTGAAAGTTGCGCCCAAGCAGCAGCTTGATCGGCAGCTTCACTGTTAGCGAGGAAAAACGATAGAATCACAGTATTGAAACCCTTTTGAAAATACAAGGTTGAGCAAGTGCATAAACCATCCGTTTCTTTCTGCCTTTACCTTTACTTACCTTTATTTCTTCCGAAGTTGGAAAACCAAATGCAGATTCATCAGTATAGACGACGAAATATGGAGGCCGTATTGACGGTGTTCCCGTTCTTGTGGGAACGGCGCTGATTGTGGTCGTTGTTGATTTTGTAGTTGTTGTAGTTGTTGTCGTTTTGGAGGTTGCGGTTGTGGTAGTGAAGGTTGTTATTGTTGATGATATCGTGTCCGAGTCCGGGGAGCTTGATACGGGCTTGGCCGAAGGTGAAGGTGAAGGTGAAGGTGAAGGTGAAGGTTGGAAACTGGAGGATGTAGAGGAATGCGGGATTGGTGACAAGGAAGAGGAAGAGGAAGAGGAAGAGGAAGAGGAGTGAGAGGAGGAAGAGGAAGTCCGAAATGAGGAAGTAAGGGGAGGTGAAGAGGACGCAGGAGGGGGTACAGAGGAAGAGGAACGAGATAGAGATGACGAAGGTAAGGGTGAGGGAGAAGACGAAGGTGAAGATGAATGTGAAGAAGAGGAACTTGAACGAGTGAATGATAAAGATGAAATAGTAGATGATGGGTTAGATGAGACGGGCGACACCTTGTGGAGAGTCGTGCTCGCAGTAGATAACGTCGTACTAGGTTGTACAGTTTTCGCTAAAACTGATGATAACGGTGTTGACGATTTCTCTGATATAAACTCGTTCAATAACGACTGCAATTCGTTCTCTACCAGATTCCAATCAATCATGAAAGAAAATGAGGTATCATCCCGTTTTTGTAAGTCAAGTTGTTGTCGACCTTGCCTTTCAGATGGAACTGATGTTGGAAACCCGAAAATTCTAACTACCACCGTACCCAAAATCCACAAAGCTAGTGCCGGACGCACAAGCATGGTCGAGGACTCCGTTTTGAAATGAAAAAAGGGAAAGGGAAGGAAAAGGAAAAAAAAGGACCGGGGATAACAAGGGCTGACAGCCGAGGCCCATCCTAATATATGATTCTCAAAAGACTCGGGGACGGGGTATCTCGCTCATGATCAAAATGGTTTGGCGCAGGGTCGCCCCAAAACAAAGCTGGGCCTCTTTGAAACATCGAATTTCTGTTTTAAGCCTTTTGCGTGTCTTCGTACCATATAAAGTAATCGTTAAATTCTCTATTGAAGATATAACCCTGCGAGAATAAACCCCTCAACGGTCACGAAAAAAAGTCATGTCCATCGGCGTAATTCGGCCGAAAAAAAAGACCCTCTCTCAGGCCATCTAGAACCAAACAGCTTTTGCTGAAATAAGAACGCAGAAACCTGAACGCCGTGATTGTTCGTTGACTTTTTGATCTCGTTGTATAATGGTCGAGGTCACGCTGCCACGTTAAGCGCGTCGTTACAGCCTCGGCTGTGTAGTAAAAGGCGTTCAGTCCAAAGTTTACACCTCAGGGTCGTTGACGATATGTATAGATTCATTGGGTTATTCATTGTACAAACCACAGACATTTTGGGAACTGCCGAAGTTCCCAAAACAGCATTGTCCACAAAGATAAACCTTCCTATATTTAAAAACGTCCCAAGCAGTTGTGCTTCTAACATTAAAGAGCTGCACTCAATGACTTGGAACGAGTGATATCGTTAACGCTTCGAAGTGATCAAATAATATGGAAGGTAAAAGAGATAAGGAAAGACAGTTATGAGCCAGGGGGAACAGTGGACAAACCACTGCAATTTATCTCACCCTTGTCTCTTCAACCATGCGATATTGTATTAAACTTGCGCAATCTGACATCATTCAGAGTCTAAAAAAGAAGCCAGAGTTCTCGACAAAGCGAGATGCGATCTCATCCCCAAGAAAGGTGACATCATCACTAAAGCTAAATAGCACGTGCGGCATGATTCTATGGGTATGAGATAGATAGTCACCTCTGACCCTTCTCAGAAGTTTACTTGTGATTCATCGTCGTCACTAGTTTGCCCTCACAAATATCAACACAGTCGTTGGTAGGAAGACTTATACATTGACGCTGTGGGGTTTATCAACCAAGTTAGCTCCAACTAGGGCTCCCCACCGTAGCCGTATAGACCGTCTGTACGGGCACCGTAAAACGGTGCCGTAACCGTTCCGACAGGCATTTTTGAAAGTTTGGCCGTAATACGGTACGGGCCGTTGGAACCTGTATTGGACCGTAAGAAATACGCATTTTATGAATATCCGAAGGTTTTTCACTGTAAACCAAGCCTAATGGACAGCTGTCGTCCATACTTAATGTCTCAAACCCTTGAGATTAAGTGTCTTCTAATCGGAACATTAAATTAAGCTCTTGAAATCTCCAAAACTCGTTGGTTTCCAGGGTGGACAAAGTCACGTGTCATTATTCCATAATAATAACAGCGGTGATATTTTGGTAATATTCAATCATGGAACAAGGTAAATGTTGCTTTTCGGTCTTTCATATCATTTCTAATCTAATATAAAGATATCGGATGCACAAGATTTTCTTTTCGGGTGATAATGACGGAATTCTTGTTTGTTGAGGTTAGATACCATACAAATTGTCATGTTAGTCAAGTATATTGCTGTATGGGTGTTCACGAAGATGAATAGCTACTGTAAATATTGTAGATATTGTAAAAATATGCTGTATGCCGTACAATAGCCGTTTACGGCCGTTTCCGTACTGTATCCGTTCCGATGGGACTATTATCAGACCATGTTACGGTACGGTGAGGAGCCCTAGCTCCAACACACTGACACACTGACTCACACATGTCAAAACGTGGAAACTTCCTAATATATATTGCCCATGCTAGGTTTCTTTTCGGAAGTACTTCAGACTTATTCCAGTCTCGGATGAGTGTTTGACTCCCCCAAACGCTGACCCTGTTTCAAAAATTGGGAGGTTGGACAATGGAACTCTCTTCAGGACCGCCACCAGGTTTGTCATTGTTTCGAGCATGAGCATATTCTTTCAATGAACAAAAAGAAGACTATCATAATATTTTAGATAATTGTAAACTTCAATCTTTCCATACTTGAAATAACATCGAAATACAAGGACTAATGAGAGCCGAAGTAGTATGAAAGATTACAAGAAAGCTAAAAGAGGAAGAAAATAGATCAAAAGCAACCGCAATACAGGTCCTGGCGTCATCTGTTACTTTTTTTCATTGAACCTTCATAAGGTATACGCAACAGGGAAACTGACCGAAATGAAGCCAGTATCACCAGATTACAAGATCATCACCAATATCACCAAGACCCGGTACTCCTACGTTAGCCTCTACATTCGCGGGGGGTTAAAATTTGTCGCTCTCCGAAATTATTAGAACGTTGAATAGATGTGTTGTCCGCAATCTGGAGTGGAAAAGCATTGATCAAAGCCAACGGAAGAATTATAGATGCCAAAGATTTCACTGCAAGCATGACGGAGAATTCGAGGTATGCAAGGTATTGTCCCTCGGTAAGTGGGTAATGTCTTTCAGGAAGGAACCCTTTCCTTTATATTTCCTTAGATTTAAATATTTCCAACCATGAGCGGAACGCGAGTAGCCGGTGGCTAAATTGAAGGACTTCTAGTAGTCTTAGTTGATTTAAATACACACACCAAAAATACTGGGAAACTATCCGAATGTCGCATGTTTTGGAGAAGCACCCTCCAGAATAAGCAGATGGAAACTCGCGATGGAGCTTCCAATTGAGCCTTATTCAGATAACAAACAGTTGTTGCTATCAGATTCAATGAGAGTATCTGTATTGCATAATCTAGTAAGCAATAAAAACTAAAGATCTCACACTATCTCAATATAGTAGTTTCTAGCTTCCGTTCTCGTATATTCATATGGTATGTTTCATGATTGTAATGCATATACAACGAAGCCATATTAAATAATCAACGCCAAGGAGTCCCTTAATATCCAATTACAATCATACAATAGACATGGAGATAACCGGCGAACCGCATTCTTTTATTTCCCAATTGTCAATTGCTCCCTTATTTGTACTTTAGTTTCCTCTATTTTCTTCAAACGCGTTTATGTAATCCACTTTCTTGGTTTTAATTTATAGATACAATCTTTGTGTCTAGGGTTTTCCTCGCCGGGTAAAAATAGGAAGTCGTGTTCTTGGTAATGGAGCTATAAGAATAAAGAATTGTCTTTCTAAGAAGCTGTCAATTAAATAAAATTGAAGTTACGGCCTCGTGTGGATTATTGGTCGCAGTGTGCTGTAAACGACGCACGAGTCTCATTTTTCAAATCATTGGTAAAATTTTATGCTGCCCGCTTTTTTTTTAAATTACGTCTCTTCACCGTAACTTCACCATTTTTAAAATCTCTATTATAGTCATATGTACATTATGACAAAATAGAAAACATACAAACAACATGGGGGAAAATCTTATTACCAGCTTAATTTCAAAATAGTAGAGATCCAGAGGGTGAATCACCTAATTATTTTCTTGGAGAAAACTCAAGAACGCGAACTCCTAAGGTAGCTGCCTCCGAAACCGTGTTTTTAGGCAAAGAAGCGTATCTCTCCACTTCAATTGTTTTCAGTGAACGGTTACCCTTCTTTCGCCAGCGCCGAAGGAAATTCATCAATTCCTTCCCAAGGGCATCTCCACTTACACTAACGGCATCGGTCCGTAAGGTAATTGTATTCAAATTGAACAACGTTGAATAATCGGTGATTACGCTGAAAAGGACTCGGAGCGCAGCGGGATGTCGCACTCGGTCTTCAAAAATAAGTTGTCGAAGTCTGACCGAAACGAGATTATCAAAAAATCCCTTTGAAAAATGCTCCGAGTCGTTGCAGGAGGGAAATAAAGGGCAGAAAACCCATATCGGCTATACAACAGAGCACTTCGATATTATGAAACTTTGGTAAAACTTTCGAGAGGAAAGAACTTTCGGAATCAGGGTTAGTCTTGCCGTCCATGATGGAAAACTGAACAGGTATGAAAGATCCCCAGAGATCATGGTGATCATAAGAGTCCTCAAACGCACTGTTTCTAGATCCAGGACTTTCCTGTCGCCATGCAGCTGAATCAGCGGACCCACGAACTCGTATAATGGAGCTAAACTCTCCTATACGTCGTTCACCATCTTCAGAGATTGAAAGGAACGTCATAGATGAAACATCATATTCATTGAAAATTAAATAGTCCAACTGAGGTTTGAAACACGGTACGGAAAGCCTTCTCAGCGCAGGTGCACGAATTTGATCGAGAAACGCGGGATGACGGACACACAAGGAAAGTAAATTGGGAAGAGTGATTATGGAAGAAAGGCACAACGATGTTGAGTTAGAGAGCGACACAATGGTCAATGATTTTACATTGTAACAAGACGACACGAAGGTAAAGAAGTGTTTGACGACCGCCCTGTTGTACAAAGAGATATGTAAGCCTTTAAGACGACCGAAGAAGGACGGGCCAAGCTGAGACAGCGAGGAGCTGAGTGATAGAGGGATGCGAAGATATTCAAGACAGTCGCTAAATTTTATTATCGAGAGGATTTCCTCGCTATCCGGTAAGGATTTCCCCATCTATGAGCAACGGTGGACGGAGGGTGATCAAAGACGAACGTGTTCATAATTGGAAGCCGTTTTTCCGATAATACTTTTGGCAGCATTTGGTCCATGTCCTCTGTCAGAAACAAATGTTTGAGGCGGTAACCTTCAGTTTCAAGTAATTGACTAAAGGTAGTAATGATCTCTTCACTATATTGAGGCGGATGGGAGTAGCCTATCTTTTGAACAACCTCAAGCGAAAAACGGCTAATTTCGCCGAGCGAGAGCGAGAAATGAACTTCTGTATAAGTCCCTTGCCTTTCCAAGGAAAGAAGCGGATGGCGGTCTAAAATAAGGAAGACCCATAGATAATTTCTCGCCAATGTCGACAAACGGTTGAAAGACAGAAATATAGATATCCGTCATGTCTTTGAGTTTGTCCTACACCGAGCCATAATATCTTGGATAGTAGTTCAATAGGTAAACGATTGATTTTAGAATCCATATTCTGTGAGAATTTGATATTCATGGCGTGAAGCTTGAGAGTACCAGTCGTTGTCAGGTTGAGACTGGCTGAGAGCCTGAGACTGAGTTTGAACATGTCCAACTCCGATTCACGGACATGAACTGACTAACTTGAACTTGATTTGGATTTGGAAGAGAAATTGGCGTGATCTATCCTAAGGCATAAGCTCATTTCTTTTTATTCAATGTAACCTAATCATTTCGCTGTTCCGTGTTTTGGATTTAAAAGAGTTATTTAATCATGATTCCGTATTTCGGTATATATAAAATAAAGGGCTAGCGCTATACAAAAACCCTACCTCCCTAAAAAAACATAATTTGCTTCAAGCTTATGTAACCATCTCGACAAAGCGTTCCACTAGCTTGGAGGCTTGCACCGAATCTGGTGTGAATGAGCTTTCTTTTTTTGAAATTTCAATCTCATGCATCACGTACTCACCCAGTATGGGGGTGAACGGCTGCCGGCATTCCGTGGGGTTTGACCGTCTTCTGCCAAAACTTTCACACTTGTTGTCATCATCATCAGGAAAAACCTCCGCGCAGTATAGCGCGCGCTAAAATACGTAGGTTACGTCGGACTACGTTGTCTATCGTTTACATGTGGAGTTACCCTGAGCTATGCATCCAACGATTCAACACTTCTACTACATATGCTACAGGTGCTACATAATTATTCTTAAGTTACAGGTGAAAACTTTTATGTTAAGTGAGTAGGTCGTTTGATTGCTTTGCCGCTCAGATTCCTTTGTCATTTGTGTGCAAAAGTCTTTATCTTGGTGATATAGTTCTTATCAACAAATTTCATCCTGTGCTAACCATTCTACAATAGCAACCTTTAGTCCAGCTGGAAGCAATGCTGATCAAGTATTCTCTACCATACCACCTCTTCACTTGACACATCCCAGTCATCCTTCAAGACGATATGGAATAGAGAGTGTCTGAAAGAAGTAGTTACTGAGATAGGGATTTATGAAGAAACTTTTGCATTCTTCTAAGACATTTTCTGATGTCCAGCTTCTGTTACAGGTGCGGTCAAAAATGGGATATAAATGGCATGCACTGCAAATAGTGTCGACTCGAATAACACCTGCTTTCCTTCCTTTGTTGGCAAAAGCATGCTGGATGACATACATACCGTAGGTATCCGAAACTACTCGCCGGATTTTGAAATATTCTACATAAGCAAGTGGACATGTATACTCGCCAAACCCTGGGGATAATTCAAAGATAACTCGGACTTGTGCAATGGTCGCCTTGCTTACATGTGAGTAGTCTTGTTCCGTTATATATTAGAACTAACCTTCCATCCCCATCAGCTCTGCTTTCTCGGTTTCACTGATTATGGCTGTGTCAAAATACGCAGGTGTTCTGGATTTCCCTGCCTGAGATGGGAGTTGTGTGGGAGAGGCACGAATGGTGTCACTTTCTCGTGAGTTGCCAAATCCTTGAAGTGCTGGATAGGCCAATCTGATTCTTTTGTAGACATTAAACACATTGTTCTCGTTTGGTTTAGTCTTGATATGTGGCAAATGTTTCTGGAGAAACCTTGTCAATGCTGGCAAAAAGTCGACCACCCCGTAGTCAGTTTGAAGTGTGGAGACACGAACTCGGAAGTTTGATGGTCTCTGAGGAAGATATATGGAAGTGGTGGTTAAAGATGTGAGCGAGATTTCTACCAGTTGAGTGGTATTCATCTCAGGAATGACGTCTAAGTTAGCTGTGACCTCAATATCGGGTTCTTTGTATAAACAGTTTGACCAAGACATGTATGTGGTAAACTTGTCAACCATTTCTTGTCTTCACAACCATGTTAACATCTGGTCAAGATAGTTGCGGTGATTGCTTGTGCGATAACCCATCTTTGCAAAGTTGATATGCAATCTTTTGGGAAGCTCGGTGTTGTACCCATCTGCTGTTCCGAGCATCTTAATGCTATGTGTATAGTGCCGTATTTTGTGAAACTTAGGTATGTTGAAGTCACTTCTTTGGCCTAACCAAACAAATTCAGCTTTATATTTGTCCCATTCCTCTAGAGCTTTGTCCCAGTGTCACCGTAGAATGTGAGGTAAAGCTGGCATAGTGTATGAAATCTATAATTTCTCGTGTCGCTCGAAATGCTGATGGAGTTATTGCACCAGCAATCACACCAACGAACACTTTTTCAACATGTTTAGCTTCAACACCAGTCCATTGAGAGAGCAGTGAGATTCCTCGATTAAAATAATGAAGACTAGTATGTGATGGCATTCTTTGAAATCTTGCATCAATTTCTGACGATGTAATGAGGTTGGGACACCATTCGATGAGGTGACCTTTGAAAATGCCTTTATGAATTTGATGAAGTAGGTTGGGAGGAAATGATGAGAATATATTGGAATAGGGCAAGTTGGCCCAGAAGGGTGTGTAAACACTTGTTTGAATGCCATCCTCCTTAACCAAGCTATATTGATTAGCATGGTATGCTCAAATATTCCTTAAAACAGAAACTGGGTCTCAAGGACAGCTGTTTATCTCAGGGTCATCTAGTGGCTGTCCATGGTGATTATGACAGACAAGGCATTGTGGACATCGGTTTTCTTGAGAACAAGCAATGAGGCATTGCTCCGGGTGATCAGCAATATACGCAGCAAGGATGGGATGAACTGATCTAACATTTCCATCTGCACAGGTCATCTTCACTCCATTCTGACCAGCTTCTACCAATGGTGCAAGCAAAGATCGCATGCAGCAATGAAAAAGTTGTTGCTTGGCTGTGCATCTTCCCACCTCCATAAAACATTCCAGTTTGCTGACTGGCAGGTATCCCAATAGAAGCATTGCATGATGTCTTGGTTGCTGACAAATATGCTTTTTGACATTTGCAAGTGATATATACACAGGCCATGTGGTTTTATCACCCCCGAACTGTGATCTTGTAGCATCCGATGTGATAATAATGGTAGCAACAGTTGCACCCTGAGGTAATTTGGACTGCATGCTTCAGACTACATCTAAGTTCCAATTATAGCAGACAAACCTGAATGTTCCACCACCATTCTCCAATATGTGCTTCATTATAAATACATTTATTTTTATCTGTGTCACTAAATGTCCTAATAGGCTCGTAATGTATTTTGCCATCAAGTGCAGGGTTACTGATAATCTCTTCCACGAGCTCAACCAGATTGCGCTTCCACAGCTCTACAGTTGTCATAAGTGGGCGACCAGCATCATCTAGAATGTCACCTGTGATTTCAATGGTTTCACATTCAAAATCGGGAATATCTCAAGATGGTAACTGATCGATGATATCATAAAATGTTTGCTTGTTGTAGAATGATAAGTTCAGAGATTGTTTGATCTATATCAAATAAATTCTAAACAGTGCAACATTCCTGATTATATAGATTGAAGTACTTACAATATTCAATTTTAGCAGGTCATCCAATGCACTTTGTGATATTCCGCTTTTGATAATCCACTGCGCTAATTCCCATTCATCACAACTCGAGAACCCTCCCCACTCGGTTTGTGGAGTTTGTAAACGGTGTAACCTTCCCCAGTGTGTTTCCGCATGGCCATATATCGTGGCTACAGGTGTTGGAAAGGTTTCAACAGATGTTTCATCAATTAATGGAGGATCGGTTTCCATTGAGGTTGGTTCTGTGTGTGGCATCGTAGCATTGGTACTAGATTGTTGCCAAGGATCCAGTGACTCCCCTAATTCAACATTTGTTCTTGATTGCTCGTCTTTCTTGAATTGTGAGGCTTCATATTAAATCCTGGTTCTGAATAACTGATTACATTCGTTCACTTGCTTTAGATGGCTTTGTAGGCCCTGTTGAGTTGCCATATGAGTTCCACAGAAGATACATTGATAGCACATGTTCGAAGGCATCAACGGGATGGTGGGATACTGTCATAGATTGAGTTAAGAGACAAAGATTAAGTCCCTTGCTATTTCGTATATTAACATTTCGATGTCTGACATGGTGTTAGAGTGGTTTTGTGCATACAGTCACTTTGACCAGGTGACCTTTCAAAGCATCTCCTTTTATACCCCCAAACAATAGTTGCTCTTCTTTTCACCCCCCTCCACTCATGCCTGCTCCAACTAATGGCTTTTCTGCTTATACCACCACTCTCTCCACTGATGTTGACACATCAACTAAATCTCAAACTTGTGTTTGCACTTTGAAGGGTACACTTTATGGTGTGTAGAACAGTTATATTTATTATTGTTTTGAAATGTATCTAAGAGTTTCTAAGATCAAGAGCTAGAAAAGGAAGCATGGATTATTAACACTAAGAAGTCTCGTCAGAAACAAGCTCTCCCAATGAAAACCTCATCTTCGAGTATTAGACAGAGTGAGATGCTCGAGTTTGCGCCATGTCTGGAAGACCCCTATGAATCAGCATCTGATCAAAATGGTGTGTGTTCACTTTCATGAACATCTTATGCTTGTTGCATACTCTTCCTAGATCACCCTACTCAACCTACGTATCCTTTGGCATCGTCAACTGAAAACCTAACAGTAGTTCCCTGATTAGTTGTTTTCCCATTGCTGATTTAGGGTTTTTAGTTCAAGTCCGTTGTTGTGTACCCTCATCCCAAACCAAAACCTTTGAAAAAGAGTATCATGACCCTCAGTAACACTCCTTCAGCACCCAATGATTCAACTTCATCCCCTGAGCCTAGTGACCCGTTGGTTAGATCCACAAATATAGGTTGCAAAATTTTAAAATATCATTTTATGTGACTTATGACGTTTATCTGAGTCTATTTCACACTCAAATCCACTGTTATCGCTTCTACCACAGAAGCACAACAGTTCTGATGGTGATGTGAATTCTGAAAGACCTACTTTGAAGATATCAAATCCACCTGGCCATGAACGTAAACGTGCCAAGGGCACTGATGTTCTGTATGACCTACGGGGCCTATTAAAACTCTCCATTGCCAACTATCGTTCTATGATAGCTACTCATTGTCCATTCCCAGATCTTACTGAACGCCATGCACATGCACAAGCTGCTTTAACTAGATCCAGTAACCTGTTGAGGATTGCCATCAAAGACGAAGAGTCATATAATACATTGGTTAATTTGGTAAGTTTAACTCGTTTTACTATCTTACGAACAATAACACTATGTATTAGCTTCTTCCAAGAGCTTCTCATATGCATGGAGAACTTCGCACGAAACTTACTCCACTTGTAGCAAGTAATTATGGTTTTAAGCTTCCAGTATCGGAAAACGTCGAGTATATGAATCGTGAGCTTGTAAAAATGTTGTTGTTTAAGGATGCCTTTTTATTTCAAGTAAGTCACCGTGAATTTTTTTTCACATACTAACATAAATACCAGGAGCCCAATAGACGACATGGATTATATTCTAACCCTATTCTCCAAATTGCAATCAACAAGATGTGGTTTCAGAATGACAGAGATGAAGGAGTTAAATTCAGCGAATACTTTAATCCCATTCCATTCCCAGTAATCGCATTAATCTTCACAGTGGTAATGTCAATGTGTTTAACATATATCCTTATTCATCTGCTCCCTAGGTTGAATTCATAATCAATCAATGGGAGTCAGGCTCTTATTGCAATGTAACAGCTTTCACTGCAAAAGAATACAAACAGGTTTATCTTTGTCATTTGCAATCACTCGAGGCCACGGACAGCACTAGCCACACCTGTTCTATAAAGCTCCTCAAAATTCGGAAGTCCCTTTATTCTATGGCCTGGTTTGTATCCAAAACCAAATTGATTCCTTATTTCTCATCACGGTTTTTATAGTAAAGTGGCTGGAGTTAAATCCTGCAGAGATCTCGAAATTATAGATGATGAGGATATTGCCATTTTTGAGCAAGACAATGTGAGCAATCTCGACGATGATTCTGATGCTGGGGTGACAGGGGAAGATGAAGGTGAAACAATGCGAAATACCATTTTTATTTTTATTTTAGATCTCATCCATATCCCACTACAGATACTTTTTCCGGATTTGGAGACATAATGAATCACAGTGATCAAGACGGTAGTGATCAAGATCAAGATCAAGATGAGGAATGAAATGGTGTAACCGGTGCTTTATTTTGTACTTCACATTAGCTTTACTTTTTATGCTTTATTCAACCTCATAATATGAATTGGCATTAGCTTTTATCTGTAATGAAAAAGAAAGTTTCTAATTGAAGAATTTTTATATCATCTCCAAAATAAACTTGAACAAGAGTCTACATAATTCTCGAGATAACTACGGTTATATAGACTACATAGCCGAATTTAAGATGTAAATTTTGAGGCTATATAAAACCATATAAAAGCGACCACATATATATTGTGCTATATACCCCTATGTTGCGCCGTGTAAGGGGGACTAGACAACGCGACCTACCTGGGCTACACGACCTATATTGCGCAACATAGGCGCCTGTAGTCAGGTTTTTTTTCCCTGATGATTGGTAGTCAATAAATTAAGCCCATAGGTCACGATAGCGACTTGATCACTAAGAAATTTATTAGGAGAGTTGTGCGAATAATATCTGGCCAGAGGGATACCGCTGATCGGAGTCGATCTTCAAGAACAAGGGTATGCAGAAATATATGCAAATCGAGTCATGCATGCCGTCAAAAATAGATATTACCTGAAACTCCCGATTATAGGCAATTTGTGGGGATGTAATGGATGACTGACTTTGAAGCTGGCATTGATGTCTTCGCAAGCAATATGAGAATCCGAAAACTCTTAAACGTTTATCTCTCGAAGGCTGAAAGGCAGGAAGATCTTCGGACGGAATCAAAGACTTTTGAGGAAATGCTTCTAAAATTACCAGGTGGATGGCAATAGTCACATCAGAGCTAGAAGAAAAGGTGTACGTCAATACAGCGTCATACTTCCAATAGAAAAAGGTTTCACCTCATGATTGGGTTGGATTTCTTTATCGCAAGTTTTCATGAAAGGAAAGCATGTAATTCTTGGCTTCCCGTCGCATAGCGCACGTAAAAGCTTCTAGCAAACCCTGTTTAAAAAACTGGTCGTGATACATTAATCTCCAGTGTTGAAAAGATTCCACATGTTGAATACATTTTGAGTACACGCTAGTACCTAAAGGACCCGATAACTACTGGACAGAGGTCACGTTTGACAACAAATAACTCGGACCGACTGATTAAACCGCCAGAGAAAAATCACAAAGGGCATAACAGCGTGCGTCGGCGGGTCCAGATCCGAAATTACATTGCAAATCATTCAACAAGTCAAAGGGATCGGAAAAAGTCCTGCCCGAGGTTTGTAGTGTGGAGTACCTAACACACATGGACGTCTGTTTGAAAGAGGAAAACAAACGTGAGTAAGACGTAAAATTATTTGTCAGGTGTTTCTTAAGCAGATGGGGGTTCTCTTGTATTCGCCAGGACATTAAAAAGTTCCGAGCAGATTCGCAGGATTATCTCCTTGGTTTTTCGTTTATAGCGGTCACGAGATCATCGCCCTGGTTATTAAAAAAAAAAGACATACTAACGGTAATCAATGAGATTATTCGTCAGTGAATACATATCATTCAAGATAGAAGATGACGCTAGGGAGGGAATGACGCGTTTCTTGAAATCTCTCCCATCCATCCACATGTCAGAATTTCTGATGGGAAATCAGGATAGTTGCGAAAGTTAAAAGCAAAGTGTGTGCAAGTTGGAAAAAAAAAGATATCATGTGGTCAAAACCTCGGAGTGAAATTTGAATAGACAGGGGT
Source organism: Clathrus columnatus (assembly GCA_020884735.1). Taxonomy (NCBI): domain Eukaryota; kingdom Fungi; phylum Basidiomycota; class Agaricomycetes; order Phallales; family Clathraceae; genus Clathrus; species Clathrus columnatus. The sequence continues at coordinate 3,678,860 of BPWL01000002.1, forward strand.
CGGCGGACAAGCTGCGCTGGCATTGAATTTCTATTTTGGGCTCCGCTCCTTTTTTCCTTTGACCCCTTGAATTGGCTGCAAAGAGACAAATTTTTTGCGGTAAAGGTATCATGTGTCTCTACAATGTCCAGCTCCTCTCTTGCATGAATATTATGACATCAATTACCTTCCCAGCCTTTTCTTCCCTTTTCGCCTATAAAAAATCAGTGTTCATCCCTGATTGGTTAAATTGAAAATAAGTCGGCAAGTATTTCCCTGGCAAGTTCTAATTTGAAAGTCTATATTTATATTTGATATTCTAATTAATTGTAAAATGTTTTAGATATTCGTCAAGTTGCCATGCTTCGGGAAACGGACCTCTCCTTTTTCCCGTGCGTCATAATTGATATTGCTACCAGCCCAGAAGTTTCGACCATGACGGTCCTTGATTTTGCTCAAGGAAGAAAAAAAACAAGTCAGCAGGGCGCGTGCTTGTGCTTTTCCATATGGTTGCATGATGCATTTTTTGCAGCCCCTGTGTTCAGAAGGGAAATGGTCAGTCTCGGAAACTAATATCCACCCCCTGTGACGAGCAGAATCTGGAATGGACCTACCAACTATTAAGAACATTTTTCAGCTTTTGGAAGGAAGATGTTTATGTTTAGAGAGGTTTGGGGACTGATAAGGAAGGCCAACAATTCAGTTTCAACCACCTGAAAGTTTAATATACCATCTGCCATTTTTGGGACTTCAGGCGCGCCACCATTGAAAAATAAAATAATACAAATCGCCGTCCCCGTATAAATAGATTCCTGGCAATTGAGTAGGATTTTCTTTCATCACACCACCCTTACGAGAGAGCCACCTCTTATCCAGACTGCCAATGTCTGCGACGCTCTTAGTAGTCTCTCGTTTTGCTTTAACAATCTTTTCTCTCTTGTTCATATTTCCGTATGTGTATTCTCTTGGGACGTCCTGCTCCGCTGCTTTAGGTGCTGGAAACGCGACTGCCTCAGACCCTTATTGGCTTCAAAACTTTCCTCAAAGGTTTGGTTGGGATTATACTAACCAATATGTCACTGACTAAATTACTGTAGAGGAACGTCCGCCTTCAACGCAAACCCATCCACATATACTGTCAGAAGAAATGTCAAAAACTTTGGTGCAAAAGGCGATGGCGTAACCGACGATACAGCTGCAATTAACGCGGCCATTTCTTCTGGTTCGCGTTGCGGAGAAGGAACGTGCCAATCGTCCACATTAACACCAGCTTTGGTTTTCTTCCCTTCCGGGTAATTGAATACAGTTAATTATTTTATCCGTATCACCCTTATTTGTCGAAAAAAACAGAACCTATCTTGTTTCCTCTCCCATCATCGCATGGTACTACACTCAACTCATTGGAGATGCTAAGAATCCACCAACACTCTTAGCATCGGCAAACTTCAGCGGGATCGCTGTCATTGGTGAGGAGAGATCATTTTTTTCTCCGGAACTCTTCTTTTTTGACGCCAATTGATTGTAGATGCCGATGTTTATACTGCTGGCGGCGGAGGATCCCAATGGTACATCAATCAAGATAACTTTTTCAGAGAGGTCATTATTTCATTTCTTCCAGAAATAATCACATGTCTTAACCATAATGAAAAGGTTCGCAACTTCGTCATCGACGTAACTAGAATGCCCGCTACTTCTTCCGCTACTGGACTTCACTGGCAGGTATCTCAGGCAACCAGTCTTTATAACATCCGGTATGCTTTTAATGACCGTTTTTGTGTATTCAATATTCAAAAGTTATTAATCCCAGAGTCGAAATGAGTACTGCTTCCAATACGGCTCATCAAGGAATCTTTATGGAAAGTGAGTTACTTAAGACGAGTTACAACCAAACCTTCAGGGTGCTTAATTTTAATAGACGGAAGTGGTGGCTTTTTCGGTGACCTTGTCTTCAACGGAGGTAAAAAAACCATCATTCTCTTTACAAGGTTCACCCTAATGTGCCAATTTTTTTTAAAGGTAAATTCGGTATATGGGTAGGGAACCAACAGTTCACCATACGAAATGTAACTTTCAACAATGCTCAAACCGGTATATTCATGAACTGGAATTGGGGATGGACGTTTCAAGGTATTAATATCAACAATTGCCAGGTCAGCAATATATCATATTTTTCCTTGTCACCGTCTTCTTTGCTAACCTGGTGAACCTTCCATAGATTGGAATCCAGATTCAAACTGGTTAGAGACTTTTCTCATTTATGGGATAAAGAGTAGTACTGATATTTTCACTGCTTCGTTTCACTAGGAGGAACATCCCAATCTGATCAGGTATTTGCTTTCTTGTCACATGACGATCCTTTATTTGGCTAAACCCTCTTGCAAAACCAGACGGCAGGTGCCGAAGCAATCATCGATGCGACAGTCACTAATACTCCCATCTTCATCGAAACAACTCAAACGAGTAACGGAAAGTTGGCCGGGTCAATATTACTTGACAACGTACTTCTTTCCAATGTCCCTACAGCAGTTAAAACTGCTCAAGGCAATGTGGTTTTCGCAGGACCTGGCTCTGGTAAAGATATGCTATTTTCTTTTGACATAATTGGCGTCTAAACCTGTTCATATTTTTTAGGAACTATTACACAATGGGCGCAAGGGAACGTCTTCTCGGGAACGTCCGGTAACGCCCAATTTGTTCAAAGCAACCTTAGCCCTCCCAGCAAACCTTCTAGCTTACTCCAGGGTGGCAAAGTATGTACAACTTTCTTACTCCTCGTTTCAATCTCATTCTTTATTTTAGATCGTCAGTCGCACACGTCCCCAGTACCAAACGTACTCTGCCAGTCAGATTGTCAGTGTGAAGGCTCAAGGTGCCAAAGGTGACGGAAATACCGATGATACCGCTGCTATTCAGGCTGTTCTTAACCAAGTGAGTGAAGTTATTTAACAAAGAGTCTACAAAAATTAATCCCGAAACAGTTCTCCGGATGCAAAATTATCTTCTTCGATGCGGGTACATACATCGTAACCAACACCATCACCATTCCAGAAGGAACGATTATCACTGGTGAAGTCTGGCCTGTAATTATGGGTAAGGAACTCTTATCAGATTTCTTTTAAAACATGATACTTATATCATTTCGATCTGCAAGGATCCGGTTCCAATTTCCAATCTCAAACAAATCCCAGACCAGTTGTGCAAATAGGCGCACCAGGTTCTTCCGGGTCTGTAGAAATAACGGATATGATTTTCTCCACTCGTGGACCCACACCTGGTGCTATCATTGTCGAATGGAACGTCAAGGGTACTAGTCCTGCATCTGCTGGTATGTGGGATTCGCACATCCGAATTGGATCTGGTAAGAGTTTCTTTCTGTCAACGGTTCAATGCTAAGTATGCTTCAGCCCAGGGGACGAATATGGGTTCGGCTCAATGCCCCGCTCAAGGCGAGACTAGTCAAAGCAACTGCATCGGTGCCTTCTTGGGACTCCATTTGACAGCTTCAAGTTCAGCTTATATCGAGTCTCTATGGGTCTGGAATGGTAGATAATTTTTAACAAAAGAACTAACAGTATCACTCTTATCTTATCTTTCTTAGGCGATCACGATCTTGATGGAAACAACGGCCAAGTAAGCGTCTTCAGCGGACGAGGTATCTTATCTCAATCCAGTGGTCCTGTTTGGTTGATCGGCACTGGTAAGCATCTTTCTTGGTCATATAGACATGGAAATAATTCTCAATAACGCACTTTGTAAACAGCATGTAAGTTTCAGTGGCTGTATTTCTCCCTCGTTTTATGAAAAGGCATATATAGCCGAGCATCATGTGTTGTATCAATACAACCTTGCTGGAGCATCAAATCACTATCTTGGTCTAATCCAAACAGAAACCGTACGTGAACTCGACCCCACGTCCTATGTTTAAAAAAAAAACTTATCTGTTATCTCTTTATAGCCCTACTTCCAACCATCACCCGCACCACCTTCTCCATTCTCGCTCAATAGCGCCTACAATGATCCGACATCTCCAAGTGGGCTAACGAGTGCTTGGGCTCTCTATGTTCAACAATCTTCTAATATCCTCATTTACGGTATGTCCCGCTACCGCCAATGTTCTGATTCGTTCCGCTAAGACTTGAGATTCTTTTTTGTAAGGCGCCGGACTATATAGTTTCTTCCAGGTAAAACAACTTTTTTCAATCGGGAATTCTAATAATTTACTATCCGAATATAGAACTATGGCCAAAACTGTGTCAACAACGGCGCCAGCAATTGTCAAACACAAATCGCCAACGTTGATTCATCCTCTTCTCTTAGTCTCTACAGTTTATCTACGGTAGGCGTTACGTTCCAATTCAGTGTCAATCAGGCCGGTGTCATCAACCAAGGTATTTCATCCTAAACCTACGAGAAAAGAATATTCTTCTTAATCTGGCTTCACAGCGAGCAACCCCAACGGCTTCCAGTCAACTGCCACTGCTTGGACTAGAAACAACGCTGTCGCCGGTAACAAAGGATTTGACCCACTCGGTGTCAATGTATCCGTCGGTGTATCGCTATGAAATACCTCCTTCAGATCAATGATTCATTGAATCTTTCCATTCGTTTTTCTACTCTTTTCAAGGTTTCGTCTGGTTTTTCCTTTTCACTAAATCACTTGTATGAATATAACGAGCTTCTTGATATTTCATTATTATCATATATTTCTCAAGCTTGATAGTTAATAGTCAATTTATGCGGGGTTCGACTGACGAAGTGATCTGGTAAAACACATTCTATAACATTGCCTTTCTGAGACACTTTTGAGGGTATAACAAACCAGTTGTGCCGACAATTCTGCTCATGTTTGGCAACGTTAACATACTATTTGACTTCAAAAAAAAAAAGATGACCACGTGGCTAATTTATCACAGTATTTATGACTTCTGAACCCCCGCACCCTTGACAAGCATTGGGCTGGAAATGTATGGATCAATGATACTTGCAAATGAAATTGACAAACCCTCATTCTCACTCACAATTCCCTGAGAACTCTCGATTGCCTGTGTCAGACAGGTGGCGAGATTTCCTATAAAATACCGTCCTCATCAAAAACACCTCTCATTAATTAGCACTGGATATACCCAGGTCCAAGATACACGTCGATAAAGGCCCTCCATTGAGGAATAAGGCTTCAATGCAAGCTAGACGGAACGAACATTTTCAGTAAGCGTATATCTAAGGGAGCACACACTGACCGGCATCATTACATGATGGTTCTTGTCGTTTCATGAAGGTACTACCTTGTACCGCAATAGCAAAAGTTAGAACTGTAGAGAGCTGATTGAAAGAAACCATTATCTTTTTGAAGGGTGTTCTTGCGCAGTGAAAGATGATTTGACTTGTTCATATATATATCCTATTTATTTCCACTTCTCGCTCGCCACATTTTCACTGACAGGGAGGAACTTCATGGAACATTCTTAGTTTCTTCCGGAGTCACGTCAGCATATGACCATGGGGTACCGATGGGTGACATCGACTCCTTTGCCATGGTCAGATGCACTTCATTGAAGGAGTGAGTCGGACTCGCTTAAGATACTAAATTGAAAAGAGGCGATTAGGGAAAATCTGTCTAGGACCCAACAGGAGAATTGAGGTACAGCCGAGGTCAAAGCTAAGCGTGTACGGCGATAGTTTGGGCTTAAGACGCGTAGATTCGTGGTATAACCAGAGGGCTTTTTCTTTTTTGAGTTCAAGGTCGAGCCAACATTGGTATGTAATAAGTGTTTTTTCAACAAGTTCTGGTATGTCATTCCGTTGAAAGCAAGCTATATTGGCCACATTCTGTCAAACACCAGGAACAAACGCTTACAAACAAATTGCAGAGAAGCAAGGGGTTAAAACTTACCGAAAACCAAAGGCAACCTCCACTACTCAGAAGACAGTGCAGTAATAGAACTCACATGCATCAAGGGAACCGATTGAAAAGTGAGTAACAGCGCTTCTCAGGACTTTGGATTTTAAGATGGTAGACGGTAGATTTCTCTTCCCTTAGCGAGGCTGTTGACGACGTCTAACCTTGATAACTGACCTTGACCTCGATTATATAAATTAGATAAGGAATTGTGAGTATACAATTGATTGGATTGATTGTGGGTATATTGGTATCTACATATTTATGCATCATGACAATGAATGGTTACTGGGTTTTCCTTTCACGCTTACATTCACCTCTCGGATTATCGGCTCGGGAAGGAAATAAATTATTATAATATAATCCTTTAAAACTCATTTACTTGGGCTAAGGATTAGGCCCAAGGCACTTCATTAATCCTATTTTCACGAACGGCTGTCATTGATTAAGAGCGCCGGAAATCTCCGCGTTGTCGATAATCATACTTCTTGACACACGAACACAAGACTATATAATTCGATTCGCTTCGATAGAATAGACCGTGCTCTTGTTTCTAGCATTGGCATTGACTGATCAACTCATCGTTCTGAATCATGGACGCCCCATGCGTTAATGATGATTGTAAAGTTTTAAATAGCACTAGACCGACGAATAGAAGGGGCATACAAAGAGAGATAAAAACATATAACAAGGTTCAATTGTGGAACCAGCAGCTAACGGCACTAAAATTTAAGTTCAGACGGGAAGACCGCTAAGGCAACTGCTGCAAGCGGAGGGCTGAAAAAGGCTCGTCAGTATCGGATGCCAAATCGCAAAACCATGTATCATACAAGAATTCCGCCTTCGGATGTGGCGACGAGATCAGTGAGACATGTAACGAGCCCAGTGGGATCTAAAAGACATTCAATCAATATTCTTGTCAACCAGTATCGACAGAGGTGTAATTTACTGCTAGTGACTCCTTCGAGAACACCGGCGAGAATACATGAAAGGGGTAAGGACGTAGTACTTGACAAGCTAGTCAAGGAAGTCACGCAGGCTTTTTAATAAAGACGTGTTAGATGACATGCCCCTATGAACAAAGGGATAACGTACAGAGAGCATTGCACGAGGGTGAAAGTTGTGGTGCAGCGTTGGCAACAACACCGAGGGCTAGAACAGAAGCAGCGAGACGTTTGAAAGAAACCATTGTTTAAGTGTATGGATGATTTTTCAGAGACGAGCTGATGAATGTCGAGTAGACAGAAAGGCCAGGGTTTTTATATGGGGTTTCAGAGCCGTTTTACCGAAAAGGAAAATTTATACAAGTTTGGATAGAATAGAAAGTCTGTGCCACCCTCAAGTGAGTGCATAGCCCATGTTGGAAGCAAATAGAAGTCCACAGAAAGAAAAAGAATTACGAAGCCTGATCGTCTGAGACCATGAGTTCAATGGCGGCCCTCGTGCAACAAACTTCTTTTCCTTTCAGATAATCGATATTCCAAAAAAATTCCCTTGAAACGTCACTTGGAGAGCCGAAATATAATCGAGACATGTCCCTTGGGTCCAAGGCACTGGGAATCACAACCATTACAACCACCAATTGTCAGTTAAAGTCATGGCAAATTTCCGTGTTTCAAAGGAAACCTTATCGCAAATTTCGCAACCTCAAAGCGTATTGAAAATCTGTTTTGTAAAAATGCGCGCCCCCAAAGGCTAACATGATTCCCCCTAATTCCTGGTATGTGAAGAACTTTCATAATTTTCGATTGCCAAAACAAGGCCTCGGTGAGAAACTGGAATCAAGGGGAGAGAATTCAGTAAGCGCGCTGATGGAGAAAAAAATAGGCTACCATATATTAAGGGTGCATACGTCAGGACCGAGGAAGAATAAGCCATGACCAAAATGAGTTTGATGGCCCTTACAGTGGTGAACATACTATTCTCGCCTGACGATCTTTCACTAATCCTATATTCTCACCGCCTGATAATCCGCACAGACGGGGGTATGAAATTCATAGGGTAAAACCAAGGCACAGAATTCGGGAAAGAAGGGTAATAATGTTGGAATGAACGAGTATTGTTGTGCGTTTACGTGGGTCCGCGCATCTCATCAAGAAAGTGTCTTCCAATAAACACGTGGTATAGAGAATAAAGATGTCGAAAGAACAAAAAAACACATCTTGCGCGTGGTGACGTAGGTGATGGGGATAGAACAAGGTGACGTACATCCATAAAGAATAACCTATTGGTCAAAAAAAAAGAAGTCGGACACCAATATCACTTTTTCCAAGCTTCCTGTTCGTTACCCCTGAATAACCTATTTCTAATTATACGGTCCATCCAATTGCGCTAATTCTGCTGCTGGAACTGCTGCTATGCGCAGTCGCATCCGCTTGCTGAAGATTTGCTCTCGCCTGGCTGTTGGTAGGGACCGCCCTCTCGGGTAGCTCTCTCACATCTTTTAAATGATCCCAATACCATCGGGGAAGAAATCCTACTCTATCTTCGTCATTGACGACTTCTTTTGCTTCTTTTTGATCCAATACTCGCAATGACAAATTGACACCGGGTGTGAATGTTAGTCGCCAAACAATGCCCTCCGAGTCGCCCGTTTCTGAATTGGGAACTTTAGGCAATTGCGTTCGGATATTATCGCGATAAGTTCGGATTTCACGCTTGAGAAATGTTATGACACTTTCTCCCCATGTCAAACAAAGCGATGGGTTCCACGCATTGGGTTTTCCTCTAACCATACGAGGCAAATCAAGTGTGCGGAAAGTTTGAACATTTTGAATATATCCATTCGGAGATCGGAAACCTACAACTATCTCCTTTTGACAAGAGATGTCACAAAGAAGCTAGATAGTTATTGATTGGAACACGTACTGGAACACCAAGTAGAAACGACTGGAAGTAGAATTTGAGTAATTTTCTAGAACGTAATGTGTGCATGTGAGAATGTAAACGTGTCTGGCAGGCTGACCTTTCAAAGTTCGATTCATCGCCCCTGTTCCCTGGTCGGATACTAATGGAAGTCTTCAGCTCAACGAAGGTGTCGGGTTGACCTGTATACTTGTCTTGAAACAGTATTGTAAGGTAAAAGAAACACCACTTCAAAAAAAGGGTAGAAACATGCCTCTAACGCAATCTACTTCACCTCCTAATATCAGGCGATGATCGCCTAGCTTTGTTTTCACGACACTACACCACTGAACATGAGTGTCCACTGCTTCATCGCCCCATCCCTCTGAGCTCCGATGAGCAGGAACCTGTTTACGATGATTCGGTGGAAGGTGGGTTGTACAATACGATTCAAAAGCATATCCGTAATACATCATTAGCTGTTGCTTTGCAGACATTCGTCTTCTTTCATCTGTGTCAGTATACGCTCAGGAGAGGAGAACCTTTTCGTACTTGGCATCGATGATATCATCATTGGAATGTTCTTCCAGATAGATTGTTCCATCAACTTGCATCACATTCAACTCCCATGAATCTCTTCCTTCATATGGAGCGATCAGCAACCTTTGTGGAACCATCAACGAAAGGATTGCTAACAGGCTTTGACGGCTTACTTTGTTCCTATTCCTCTCCATGTTATCACATCAGCTCTTTGCCTTTCTGCTTGAATTCGTGTTCTACATTCAGAGCCGGCATCGAGATCTAGACGAGAACAAGCCTGCAACAATGTATCCAGCCTCTCCCGTCCTTCTGGTTTTCTAATCCACCGTTTATACCCATAAGCAAGGTTCGCTCCAAGAGGAGGAGAAATGTAGTATTTCATCGACGCATTACTCCATTCAACCCTTCTTTCCCTTAGATTATCCTTATTTATTTCAGATCTTCCAACGTTACAAGGAACAGATATGTTCGAAAAGGAGAGTAATTGAGAAGGTTGTTGAAACGATGGCGGAGAAGAAGTAGAAGATTTGAGAAGAGGTAAGATTGATAGATCGCCATTTATACGTCTTTTTCGACTGTGTTGATTAATATTTCCTTCAGTCGTCTCGTCGTCTTCCCATGGTCTTTTCAGGGTGGAAGTCATTGTATGGTGTCGTGGGCTTATGTGGGCTCCACAACGGTCCCAACGCAAAGCGTCGGGTTCCCCATATTCAATTGCTTTGAATAAGCTTGGTACTGACTCCCACTGACAGAAGACTTTTCGGTATTAATTCCTTGTTTCAAGAGCCATAATACTTATTCACGTGTTTTTTTACCAGCAGTTAACTTCTTAACTACAATGCGTTTGTCGCGACTTCCCCTCAATACGTGTCATTTATTAATAATTAAAATTTGGTTCACAGAAGATCATGTTTAAAAGTCGTAAATTAGTCTTTTGTGTTTCTGTATCTGACAATCGGCTTTATTTAGTGGCACAACAGTCAAACGGGCTAGCTCTTGAGTCTTGTCAAACCAAGGTACCTTTTCATCAAGTACAAATTCCGACCATACATACGTGCCAATCTGGCATGAATTGCGTTCTAGTTGAGAGACAGGGTTAAAATAGTATTCTGTGTTGTATAGGCTTGATGTACTCGACTCCTAGTGGACTGAAGAAATTTGAAGTAGATGTAGATAACTGACTTGTTAGAAGGGATCCCGTCTTTCAACAAGATACAAACGTAATGGTCAAGAAAGATCTACTTAATAAAAATTGGTGGCCGGTAAGTAACCACCTTGTAACCACCGTTCAATCATGTAAAATAATATTTATGCAGATCTGGTAGTTCAGAAGAAAAAAACCAGACACTACATAACTAAATTATGGCAAAATTTAAGTCAAGCACTTATGATTATCTCGCATACTAATGCCACCAATCTTTATGGAGGGAGAGGCTGGAATGTCAACCCCTGAGATACTTATTCCTAACCATGAGAAGCGTATTAGGACAAAATAATGCTTATGTCCTCTTTTTCCGGATAATCAAACCTGATGAAGCTACTTTCCACAGCATGCCATGATATCAATCTACGCGAATATAATTCTTGACACCTTGAGGCTGAACAGGCTTTTACAAAACGTTTTCTCAAGTAATCAGTCGTATCCTGAAACCAGGTAATGGTTCACAGCTCCATATGATACGTACATTTCCGGGCAAGTACCATCTTTTTTTTTTTTTGAAAAGTTGTGCTTTGTTATCAACTTGATCCGCCGTTTATTTGCAATATTTGCCCTTTATTGAAATGAATAATTTAGTAGAACAAGGAAGGTTCGATAAGTACTTACCGGTCATGAATCGAGACTCTTCTGAAGCCAAATATGACACCAATCCCGCCACATCATCTGGATCCCCAACACGAAGCCCTATTTTCTAAATATAAAAAATATGCTATATGTGAAAACCAAAAATTTATGTTAACAAAAAGGCGTACATCGAGCCTTTCTGAAAGTTTTTCTAGTTTGTCTTCTTCTGACAGCTTCTCGTCGATTTGAACCGACGCTTGCGCTAAAAGAAAGTGAGAACCGTTGTAAAATCTTTAAAGGAAGTTCATGTCATTACCCATAGGTGTGTTGATCGCTCCAGGTGCATATGCATTTACAGTTATATCGGTTCCTTTAAGTTCGGTAGCTAGAAGGGTGTCGTAGTCATGGATTGGGAGAGAGGTTTTAGACGTACCGAGGACCCGCGTAAGACCGGCAACGCCTGCTTTGCTCGCCGAATAAGCTGGAGAAGACCCAACACCTGTCAATCCGGCAATGGACGACGCTCCTGGATTTCCCGTAAAAATAAAATATTCGATTGTTTCGGTGAATGTATACCTATTATGCGTCCCCATCCCCCTTGCTTCGACATCTGTCGTGCGGCTTCCCTATAACATAGGAACACACCAAGCAGATTCACTGACAGGATTGTTTGAAAGTCTTTAAATTGCACTGTGTGACCACCGTTTCGTTTACTCAGTGTTTTTGACAGGAATTAGGTTAGATACCATCCATAAATTTAGTTCCGGGCTTTATTATTCCTGCGTTTGCCACCATCTAAACGAGGGCGAAATAAATCTCTAAGCAGATAGAGGCTGCCAGGGTACATACCACTCGAAGAGGCCCCAATTCGATGACGGTCTTATCAACAAGACCTTTAATGGAGACCTCGTCGGTAACATCCCCTAGGACGACAATAGCTTGTCTGCCTGCCGCTCTTATGCCATCACTGACTCGTTTCAATTCGGATGATTTACAGGGCAAATCATATAGAACAACATTGAATCCATCTCGAGCAAGTCGCAACGCTATAGCTTTTCCGAGACCTTGAGCTGCCCCGGTGATAATGGCAGCACCTTTAGTGGAAGCCATCAGCAATGTGAGGGAATGAGCAATTTAGTAGTGGAATTTAATACAATTTTTGTGGCATACGAATACTCCCGGCAAATCTACACGTGATGGAACCTCTGTGCTTACACGAACACTGACTCACTAGTATAGGAATGCCCTGGCAGACCTATTCCTGCTCAACGCTTGTTCGAATACACGTGCTGAAATTTCTGCTTACACGAGCACTGAAGTACTGACTCACCAGTCGGATCCGCCGTAATGATCGAACTTGCTTACGCAAACCTTTGGCTTTTTTAATTTTTCTAATCATGTAACTAGAACGCGTTTTCCACGTCGGACCTCAATCCCACACCCCCATCCCTTTTAGCCTTATAAAACGAAAACGAAAACATAATAATCAAATGGTTTCAGTTTTCACAATATTAATAACTATCCTTATGTAGGCGTCAAGGCGATTTCGACAGCTGAGTGGTTTGGCCTTGGGATGATTGGACCACTTTTTCAGTGAGTTCTGGTTCTGCGCTTGGTCCAATCTCGGTTTATTTGTATATTTTTATTAAGGTAAATAAGCGTTTTTTTCTGTAGAAAAAAAGACATAAAGGTTGAAGAAGAGGGAATAAAGTAAATGGGAGTAAAATCAGAGTAAGACATGTCTTGCTCAAAGACTGCGGTTGAGACCTCTCAGCGTCATATGCACTGCAGCATGGCAGCGAGACACAACCACAAAAGGAAGGTGGACTGACGTGGGAAGTTGAGAGGAGGATTTGATTCTTAGGATAGGAATAGGATAGGATTAGGATAGGATTAGGATAGGATTTCGATTTACCATTCGCCAATCAACTATGATGGACGTTACTCCCATCTCACGAGAATGGGATGGAAAGGAAATGATACTTCGTTCAAATTTAATGGGATAGATAGCTAAAGGATCTAGTTAAGCATAAGCCGTAAAGGAGTGGATGTGGAGCCCAAAATGCCAGACTCAACACAGTTCCATTCGGTGTTCAATAGATGATCGTTATCCAACTTTCAAAATCATGACAGAGATCATTCAATGAATTTAAAGGGGTCGAATTGGCAACCCCGTTTTCACAGCTGGGATCAGAATGCAATATATGCATTTCAACTTAAATTATTTTGTTCTCACCAACGAATGATGCTCACTGATTCTGAGAAAGGTGCCGCTATTGTAACTGGAGTTGCTCGAGGGATTGACCGGGAAATTGCCATATGATTGGCACAGGATGGTTATGATGTGGCGTTGAACGATATACTAGGAAAGGAAGACATTGCTTCATACAGTGGCGGATGAGACAACATCACATGGTCGGAAGACCACAGTTGTTGTCGCTGATGTTACAAACGTAATCAAGAAGACCGTCTCTGAATTGGGACTTCTCCGAGTAATGTGTCATCAGATATTCTAGGACCAAACGCCCTTATTCAAGACATTAATTTCACCGATGGTTGCCAATGCCGGAATTTCTCTTACTGCTGGAACAACCTTTCTGAATAGTATGTCGTTGGGCTGAACTCGCAACTTTTCCTTGACTAATTGTGGTTGGCTTTTTTCTAGTGTGCTTTGAAGATGTTGAAAGGGTATTAAAGGTAAACTTGATTGGCACATTTCTCTGCTACAGAGAAGTAGCACGGCAGATGATCAAAGGACATATCATTGGTAAACCTCTCTTTATTTAATAATATCTGCCGTAATCTTCAGTGATCTTTTCTAGGGGCACCTAGTCTAAATGGAAGAGGCGGGTGACACAATATATGCAAAACTTACTACCTATCCATTGGTTAGGTTCAAGTCGTACTACAGACTATATAGTCAGGTAAATTCCGAATAGTTAGAATAACATTTAGGTATGATCCCATGTCGATGTCATAATCTCAAGAAAAATTCTGATTGGTGCTATACTCAACACTGAAATGATAGAACATGAAATAACTGTAAATACATATGCACAGGATCTGATTGATACACCTATGGGTAGGGAAAGATATATACCTTTTCAGCTGAAGACAACCTGTGGGTGATACATTATTAGTGCGAGTAATGTTAAAGGCAAACAGAAACTTAAGTGAGAAAGATAAAACCCAAGAATTGGTCCAAAGGGTGTCTGCTGTGAGTCCACGAGAATATTCATCATCGAGGCAAGGCTGGTGACTTCGGTGTTGTAACACCTTTCGAAAAATTTTCAATTATTTATACTGTTTTCCTCATATTCTTTAAAACTAAAAACACTTAAAACCAATTAGACTTTTCTTTCCCTCATCCCCTTTACCCTTACCCTTCTTCCTCTCATGTTCTGGGAACGTGATTTCTATGATCAAGACGATATTATTGACCAGCAGTTTCACCCTGACCACCTTCTCCCTTCACCCTCCCCTACATACTCGTCAGAGGATGAAACAGAATATGATACCCCTTATCCCATTCCCAAGGATTCCGACTTCCTTCCCATCCTATATCTGACTCAACCCAGCTATCATCCATTCCAAACGGAACTCCAATTATATGTCGATCTCGGAGAAAAGTTTGATATTATGATAAGTCCCACCACTGCATGGCTAGCCCCAATACCCACGAAGACTTACCATAAGGAGCTAGAAGACTTGGAAGTAATAGAAACCCTGCACTACACCAAACCTATCATAATCCAAGGATTTCAAGGAGCCTTTGTTATCAGAAATAGTTACAGCCTAAGGAAATGTTGCCCTTACACCCCTGTTGGAATTACAAGGGTGATCGCACACCAAAAGTATGGGTCCCAATTCATTCACATTGCCTTTAATGTTCCATCTTTGGCATTTTGGACCTTTAGCAACATGCAAGACTACCCCAAGAACAAACCTGGCTGTCAGAGCCCAAAAAGGGGTTCATATAACTAACAACCTCCAGAAACCCCATGATCGCTCATCAAACCTCCACACCACCATCTCACCTTAACTGCAAAACTCCCAAAAATGTTCTCTTTTAATGTAACTACACAAAACACTTCAACTAATTCTAATTCCTCTTCTTCCTATACCTCCTGATTTCGCTACCAACCTCTGTTTGATTCGGACATGGATGATCAAGCCCCTACTTGCCCTACTACTCCTCTCCCTTGTTCTATTGAAGACCTTGAAACAGAAGTTTGTGTGTATCAAAGCTTGAGTAGCCAACTCCCAATCGATCCTGACACCCTATGGCCTCAATACCTGCTCATGTCCAAAGACATATCTACTAGAAGTAAGGTTTCAAATCTTGGTCTCCCTGAAACCATCAAGTATGGAGATGCCATCACGATGATAGGTTTTGAGGGGTGATATCACATTAACTGTTTCTTCACTGTCTCACGCTGCGCCCCTCCTTATCAAGTTATTCGAGTCATTACAACAGCTAGTTTAGGATTCGCCTTTGAGCACATTGGTTTTGATGTGCCTTATGAATGGGTACAACCATACTCCTCCCTTCCTTATCATTCTCACTACATCTTCATCCCTGTTGAAGAACTTTTCCTCACACCACCCTGCCTATATCCAGAAGACCATTTCTATTCCTTCTTCCCTGTGCCAACCCCACTACCCATGCCACCAATAAACAAGGTACTCTGAAAAATCAGATCCTATGCCATTGGAATGCTCAAAGGAAAGAATCAGAGTCTGGCTGAAGAAAAGCATCTAGAAGAAGGGCTGAGAAAGTGTCAGAATCACTCGGTAGTTGGATGGTAACATCGTGTATTTTCCTTAATCAACTTTTATTCCCTGTCTATGAATCCTTCCGTCTTGCTCCTCTCTTGTACAAGAATTATTCACTTCATCTCTTTCACCCATTTTCCCCTCACCATATTTCTCTTTTCTTGGAAAAACCCAAAAACCCCTTTTAAAAATATTTTTCCTCATTTTAAAAATTAATAATTATTAAACTTTGTATAAAACTCTCGTGGTAGTTGAAAATAAAAACAAGTTTTACCAATCCCTCTAAAGTGCAGGATAAGCTAGAAGTCTCTAAAGTGTTTTCCTAATGTCTAAGTCTTTTTCCACTATTAGCGAAGTGCTGATAGTTGGTCTGTTCCTAACAGTTTCTAATGTCAAGAGGTCTCTAACGTCAAGTAGTTTTCTATCATCAATTTGGTTTCTAACATCAAGTCGGTTCCTAATGTCCTCCTCATATCTGTTACGATCAACATACAAATTCCCCCTTTTTAAACCCCTTCCATTCCTCCCCTATATTTCTGCAGCAAAGCTTGACTTATTTAGAACCAAGGCCTCTTTAAACAAATATTGATTGTATATACTGAATGGGTTTTAGTTTAGTATATGACAGTGTAGTCTACAGGACTTGTTTTTTTTTAAGGTACTCCAAAGACGTAGCAAGCGTGGTATCTTACTTTACCTCAGAGGAGTCTAAATTCATGACCGGTAGATGGCATTATATTAATCATTTCTTCAAAATGAAATGAATTTGTGGGGCAAGCCTTATTAGTCAATGGAAGGGCCTTTTTTTTTAAATTACTTATTTACGTGAAAAACGTTTCACAGAACTGTTTTTCGTGATGTTGTATAGTCGTTGTTGGTAGGCTGGGAATTACCGAACCCATTAATGTACTCAGTCCTACATATGCAACCTTGTTGGACAAGTCTCTTCATAAACACGTTAACTCCAAACCGTTGCTCAAAAACCAGGGTTTACTGCAGTATCATATTGAGCCTCAGGTTTCTGAGAATCTGAAAGGTTTGCCATAGCTGGAAATTGATTTTCTTCAATTTTCGGGTTCTGAAACATCTGCAAGATTGTTGATATTCAAATCATGGATATCTTTTTTCAGTTATGCATTGGCAGTATTAACCAATTCCCGTGGCAATTCATCTATTTGGGCAGGACCTATGAAGGGATTGGCAGAAACGTTGCCCAAATGACGAAGGAACTTCCAGGACAGAGGCAGTGCCATAACACTGAAGACGGTAATTACCAAGATCCCTTCAGTCGATTACAACCTACTAATAATACTCTCAATAGTCGTGGTCACTGGACATCAATCAAGAATGTCAACTGAACTCAACTGAATCAGTAAACGTGCCGCCATTGTAACCGGCTGAGCCGCTCAAAGGATTGACAAATCTGTGGCCATAAGACTGGGGAATGATGGATACGACATCGCGTGGTTCTGAATGATTTACCAAAAGAAGATGCAGTTCGTGAGATAGTGAATGAGATAGCCTCATATAATTGAAAGTCGACTATCGTCATCGCTGATGTCCTGAACAAAAGTATGGTTGAAATGATCAAAAGGCCCTATATAAATTATGTATTTTTGGGGTTAAACTTATGCATCATTTAAATCAATTAGATATCATATCTAATATCCTTATCTAATGTACCAATTTCCATAGATAACTGTTAATATTGGAATCGTTCTGATCTTTGGAACGCGATTTCTAGATGGTATGTTTTTTGCCTGAACTAATAAACAATCCTATTATGATTTTTTCGATTAACATGTTTGGAGGATTTGAACTGTATTGGCATATTCCTTTGTTATAGAGAAGCGGGGCGACAAATCTTAATCCTCAGAGGTCTTTTCTAGAAGCATTTAGCCTAACCGGTGAACGAGGTAATCGTCTTCGTGTCTATTCTAAACGTATGTATCATTTCGTGGGTAATTAGGCTCCAGTCATTCAATGGATTACAGAGCCAGTAAATCTGGAATTGTGGGTTACTGGGGTGTGAGATCTCATGTCAACCAAGAAACATCCTCATTGACCTTGTTATACTCAATAGCTGAGACGATAAAACATGGAATAACGATTGATTAACACACCTATAAAAAGCCTATGTTCTCCTGAGAAAATTACTGATTTTACAACACTTGTCACCATAGGAACGAGAGTATTTAAAGGGAAAAACATCTCACCGGGATAAAAACATTTGCAAAGCGACTCAAATCGCGTCTAATATATGTCCACGAGAATCTTGATTTCTAGACAAGACTTCAGAAAATAATCTTGGGTACTCCCGAGGGCATAGCAAACTGTGTATTATCTTACTTGTATTATTTTGCCTCTGAAGAGACGGGATTCATGAGCCATGACCGGTAAGCTTTGTCATTCATTTAGTGACAAGTGAAATTTTGAGGAACCTGTAGGCCAAACATTATTTGTGAATGGAAGGGTTTTCTGTGGTAGAGCTCTCCGCACAATTAGTTTGAATGTAAAACATGATGTGGCAGCTGAGAACTCCTCGCTGCCATCGGATGCATATTGTGGGTTCCGAAAATTACGCAAATCGATCTTTTCCACAGTCGTATTAAGGGACCGCTAATGTTCAACTATGACCTAGAAGCCAAAAATTACGAGGGAAACGGACTGTCATCAAGACTACGTCTGTTAGTTATCCACCAACGTTAGTGGCATAGTCGGAAAATTTTTCAAGACATCAGGAACACAAAGAGTAAAAAGGATATTGTGACGAAGTTAGTGTATCCATGTAGCCTATCGATTCCCATCCCCAAGCTTAACTTAAACTCGAATCTCATTCCAGCCCCTGCTTCGCACTCCTCCAATTTGAATTGAAAAAACGTAATCAATCAAATTACGTACAGCAAAATGAATCACAACTTTGTTAATAAATGATTCTTTCCTCCTTATTTTCCCGATTCTAAAATGAAATGTCAAACAATCCATAATCGAAGACAGGTGTGTAAACTGTGTAAATATAGCTCAAATACACGCAGTTGATTGATATGACAGGAAATGACGATGCTATCTCTCGGTTATTTGTCCACGCTCATACCTTGTATATTAAGGGATGGTACTAAAAAAATGGCGACGTTGTCTGTGCAGTTCTGAGGAATTAATTAATTTCTGGTAATTAATACCCAAAATTGATGTTTTTAATTCCTACAAGTCCAAAGCAAGCTAATAGAATTCTTCATGTAATTAAAGGATATAGATATATTGAATACGGAGAATAATTAGGGATAAGGTTAGCCTAGCTATGGGTAATTATACGAGCATATCCGCTATTATGATTATTGTGACCTTATTCTCCACTCAGAACGCAGCCTGGACAACCGTGTGGGGGCGGTCAGAGAGCGTATGAACTCAACGAGATGCCATGCATCAGCGAAGTTACTTCCGATACCAAAGCTAACCCGCTATGGTACAACTAAATATCAGGTCTCAAAATTAACGATTCAGACATACCACAACTCCTCGTGATCTAGGACCAAATTCATCTTCTAACCTTCTCTTTGTATACCCGTTCTCTAGCGCGCATACTATGAACCCAAGGCCCTGTATGCTCGACGTTCCACCAGGATTACACATGCAACCTGACCGAACACATATATTAGCTTTCCCAGCCGCATATTCAATCGCGTCACAACTGATAAAGTCTCCGTTATCATCTGCAACTTCAAATGCGATGACTCCACCGTAATGGGCCAATAGTTCGTCAAATGGGGTATCAAGCGGTGGAGAACGAATATAGACCAATGGTCTATTATTCGAGGGATGTGTGATCTCATCAAGGGCGTGCATCGTCCAATGGGTGAGCGATAGTATTCGTGGCTTAACATGAGGAATTAATCCAGCTACTAATGACAGTCCTCGAGGTACAATGTTTAGAGATAAGAAATTGATGGTTCCATCCTATGGGCGAATAAGTATGATAAAATAAACCGATTTGCCAACGATTACGCACCTCGAATCGAGCCACCCCTTCCTCCAACGTATATGCATCCCCAGGGACTTGTACAATCTCTACCGTTCCTCCCGCAAACCACGGTTTTTGTAACAGTTGCAAAAATTTCTTCTTAATCACTAGAGCCCCCAGACCGGTTGGATAACCCATAATCTTGTATAAACTGATGGTCATTGCGTCAACACTGTTGTTTAATTTTTGACCAGACAATGATATTGACGTTGTGGGTGCAAGAGCGGCAGCGTCCAGTAACGTGTAGAAACCTCGAGAAGCAGCCTCGTTAATTAAAGATAAGTCTGCTTTGAATCCCGACACGTTTGATTGACCTATAAGGATAGAGATAATTTTCCATGTTCGAAATGTCCTTACGTACCTGTTAGACAAAATAGACCTGTCTCCCCGGGCTTCGGAAGTCGGAACGATAACATGTTGTGCGAATGCTCAATGTTATCAGCGGAGTAATACTCCACTTCTGCTTCTTTAACTTGTGCAAATCTTCTGATGCCGTTCATACTATCTTTAAAAATTTGGGTGAATAGTCAATGAGCGGCAGGAAGACATACTATGGTTATCAATAGGAAGAAACAGTGTGGATTCAGTCTTCCATGGAAAAGACTCTCCTATGATTTTGGCACCGGCAGTAGCGTTAGCAGTCCAAACCACGCAGTAGACCTCGGGATCAGCGTTGAAAAATTTCAAGACGGCTGAACGAGCATCAGCCGTGCAGTTTGAAGCAGAACGGGATCTAAAATAAAGAAGAGTAGAACTCGGGGTTTATAATTCGAAAGATTAACTAACGCTAGGTTCGTGGAATGGGGGTTTCCCAAAACCTCGGATAATAGAATTTGACCGGCTTCTCGAACGAGACATTCAGGATACAATGTGGCTCCGGTATAATCAAGATATACGATATTGCCAAGGCGAGTGTATTCGTGATCCCTCAATTCATCCAAAAGCGAGGAGTGGTACGCTGGGTACTTTCCATCGAAGGATTGTTGAGCGGAAACAAAGCCGTTGTGGGTTTTCTCAGTGTGTTGAATGTGATTGTGATTGCAAATAGTCTCTTTACTATCTCGTCGCTCGGAAGCCTTAGATACTGAACATCCGTTGGACGAGGGACGATTGAGTTTGAAAGACGAGTGTCCGCACAGGAGGCGATTGAAGAATGTTGTAACCATGATGAATAAGATAGGAATTGTTAGAACTGGGAACGATTGCCTGGGGGTTTATATATACATAATAACATAGCGTAGGCAATTCAAGGGGTCCTTGGTCCTCTCACCCACCCTAAGCGACACAAGCCAAACATTAAGGGTCCTAAGCACCTAAACACAAGAACAAACTTCATCACGATCCACGACAGTCTGGCTTTCTCATGTCAATGTTAATAAGAATCCTTGATATATACTTGATCTGGACTTATCAACCAAGATGTTATTCACAGGAACCGGCATGCACCGTTTCAAGCCGGAAAAGAGGCCAGGAGGCAGTTCCCTCTGGAGCTATGTCACGGGCAGGTGTAATTTCAAAGATACGTCCGATGACTACCGTGTACGTTCATTCACACCCATCAAGGCCGTTATTGCGAGTGACGGCCAAGGATATAGCTAAATTCAGTTAGGACGGATCATTTCGAAATCCTCATTCATTAGTTAACAATTGGTTGAAAGTCTCGCGTTGAATTTGAAAATTCACGGACTATGTTAAACAAGTGTTTATAAGCACTGGGTCGATGTCATGATGCAGGATTTGAAACTCAACTGATGCGACAAACCGATTGAATGAATTGTATTATAAGGCCGTGTTTGGCTTCATTCTTGTATTGAATCAAGCTTATTCGTGGCATTGTCATTCAAGTATCCCGCAGACAAAATCCTTGATACAAGATTAAGTGCGTCAGAATGATGTAGATAGATCCTTAAATCTCGATTTTCTGTAAACACTCACAAGGTGCCCAATGGTTAAGGTCTAGCTCAGGTTCGGCGGCATATAGGGGTAAAACAGTGCGTACCGTTGCAGATGCCAGAGAGCGTTACTGAAGTAGACATATAAGCAAGAACTAAGCGACATGGAGAATAATAGATATCTCGTCTGTATCCCGCAGATTAAGAAGTACGATATAACGTCGCGAGTGTGGATGGTATGTTTTTCAAGTTCTGAACCATTGATTATATAATTGGAAAACCTGTGACGTGGAATCATAGACGTGTCATTTTTGCTTTGCATTTCTCAAACACCTTTGCCCGGTTCCTCTCAACCTCATGCGTCTAGTCCATTCTTTACCATATACCATCTTCTCTTTATTGACTCTTTTTGCTCGCGCAGATCCATCAGCTTCTAATGGCTCTGTTGATCCACCTGGACTGCAACCTTTAATTGCCAAAGCAAACGCACTATTGTCTTCTGGACAGTTCACCGATGCTGCCCGAGCGTACACGGAAGCCATTGGTAAGTCCTTTATCTTTATGTTCCGGGGTGTATATTTAGACGTCTCAAGACCTTTCTCCTGCATCGTATCTACTGTATTTCAAACGAGCAACCGCTCAACTCTCCCTGAATCGTCATGACTCCGCTCTGGCTGACTTTGATAAAGTTTTGGAGCTTACTGGAGGCAATTTTGACAAAGCGTATTTCTCCAAAGGAAAGATCTTCGCTAAAGAAGGAAAGTGGGCTGAGGCTAAGAAGATGCTGAAGTCGTATACTCGAAAAAATATCGCGGACCGGGCGGCGGGAGACTTGGTATGTGCTTCTTTTAATACCCAGTACAGTACTTGCCAATCTCTGTGTAAAAAGCTGTTCTCCATTTCTCAAGCCGAGGTTGCCACTAAAAAAGCCCAACAAGCCCAGAAGTCAAAACAATGGGAAGTCTGTCGAGACGATGCCAGCACAGCGCTCCAAACAGCGACACATTCCACCGTTCTCCGCTCTCTGCGAGCAAACTGTGCACTTCAAACGGGTGATATCGATCAAGTTGTGGCGGATCTAACGTAAGTCATGGGATAACTGTCAATTTATTTCATGGGTATCAATGCTACCCCTGGACAGCCGATTGACACATCTAACGGCGCCATCAACATCCGCGCTATTAACTATTTCTTCTATTTCCTACTATCTTCTTCCGACATCTCCTCAAGCTCTTGCGATTCTAAAGCAATGTTTACACTACGATCCTGATTCCAACCTCTGTGCTCCAGCCCACCGTCAACTGAAGAAATTTGATAAAGTACTCACACAGATCAACAATGCCGTCGAAGCCTTGAATTGGTCAGAAGTCATCAAGCTTGTAACGGATTTCGCTCCGAAATTTGACGCCGCGATGGAGAAAGCATTGAAACCTGAGTCGTTGAATCTCGAAGGGGGGTTACCCGTCGGGATCGTACCTAAACAAAAGAGCGTGAAAAGACGCGAGCTCTATCAAGCTATTTGTCAAGCGTACTTCAAAACCAATTTACTTAAGCAATCAGAAAATTGGTGCAAAGAGGTTTTGGAAATGGAAGGGGGCGAGAACGATTTGGAGGCGTTGAAGGCCTTGGGAGAAGGTAACCTGTTAAAAGAAGATTGGGAGACTGCAGTTAGATACCTTGAGCGCGCATTCGAAGCTAGTGGGCGTTCCAACTCCGATGTAAGTTCTCTACATCCCTTGACATGATATTTTAATCTATTGTTCACTTACCAGATTCATCAACGACTCCAAAAAGCCCATCGTTTACTTAAACAGAGTAAGAAAAAGGACTATTACAAAGTTCTTGGGGTCCCACGCGACGCGGATGCACGGACAATTAAGAAGGCATAGTATGTATTATATCCAATCATTCGTTGATCTTCTCTTAATAAACGATTCTCATTCAGTCGCAAACTCGCGAAGAATAATCATCCAGACAAAGGAGGTACGCAGGCTCAAATGGCAGCTCTGAATGAGGCATACGAAGTCCTCTCTAATGAAGGTTTGTCCTACCTGATTGAATTAAATCCGTGGAGTATTTCTCTTATTTTGTTTTCTACAGAACTCCGAGCTCGATTTGACAACGGAGATGATCCCAATGATCCTACATCTGGACCGGGCTCCAATGGCAATCCGTTCGCCCAAGGAGGAAATCCATTCGTATTTTTCCAACAAGGTGGTGGAAGTCCGTATGGCGGACCGATTAGGTTTAGCTTCCAACACTGAACCCGTCCTGAAGGCCCGAGCGCAGGTTTGAAAATCATCAGTAAAGTATTGTATCGTCGCATATTTGTAGAGTAGTATTGTGTACTGTCTTGATTCGGGAGGTTGGATATATATTATCATGGAACACACTTCTGAGATTCACTTTTAGAACGAAGTATAAGGTTCCCATTTGACGACTACTCTGGGTATCAAATCGACCAGCTATACACAATTAACAAGGGTTTGAAGCAATACAAAGATATGTATTATGCACAAGGACTAAAATTTGAGTGTCCAGGGGTCGATCCTCATTATCCAAGCACCAGTCGCAGCATGAAAAATGAAATGTTAGACAAGGAAGGCGATTAAAAATTGAACTTAAACAAGACTACCGCATCATAGGTAGGTTCATTTTACCGGCAGCACTCTGGCTGCAGCCTACGAATGTTGATCCAGAATCAATACATGTCAAAGTGATATCGGCATCAATACGTTGCTTCGGGGTGGTCAATCAGTAAGTTGCCTCAAGTAGCATCAGACATAGTAATATGAATGCGCAAATGTTCAATATCATCAACCTGTAAGAAGGGCGAAAGTTTTTTTTTTTCCAAAGGTCACAGAATATCTGTTCTGGAATTGCTCATACCTGTCAATGAGCTCTCAGTAAACCGATTGAATGGGTGAGCACGGATTTCACTCTATTACTTCTCTTAACAATGAATTATTTATTGCTTAAAGGATGAACGTTGAACCAACACATATGTCAACCACAAGGGGGTTGCGGAAACTAGAACCAATCAAGTCTAGTTCAAACCACTCCATCGAGACGCCAGCAAGTCAGGTTACTACCGGGCCGAATTCCACCTGACAAAGACTTTGCTCCTATTAGCCCGCTCCATGCGGAGCGTTGTATATGCAAAGATGTGATTAGTTCGAACACAAGAGACGGCAACACCACGGCACTCTTTTAAAGAAAGGGGGATAGGCACGCGAATAAAGTGATATGACTATGGGAAATATCCGACAATAATAGATACGGGATCTAGGAGGAAAATACAGCAAAGCGTAACTCTAAAGAAAACATATTACGACTAAACAACAAATGTTATTAACAAACAATATATACCCAAAATTTTCTCTTTTTACTATGAAATGTGATTCTGACCGCTTGTAGAATTCATCACGGATCCCAACTGGTTAGGAAAACTATAATAAGAAAACCTCTTTTTGAAGGGTTTTAAACCAAGTTGCTCGCCTGATGAAGAACCATCATATTTGATGCATGGACGGTCTCCGGACCTTGAAGGGCAGATGCAGAGGATTCGTCAATGTCTACCATTTCTGTAGTTGTGTCTAAAGGTCCTAAACCGTGACTCCGGAGAGTCTGCGATGTAGCTTTTGTAAGAATAACAGTCTAAAGACGGCCGTTTAAAAGCAATTATTTACCTCCTCATCCTTCTTCTTTCCTTTCTTGTTATTAACATTTCCTGTCGTGCTAAACGACGGTGTATTCGGTGGTGGGTCTTCCCTGGGTAATATGTCAATCAAGAAGTCAAATTGATCAGATTTCGCAATCGCTCGAGCAATGTCTGATCTAGACAAAGTCCTCCGTTTATTCGTATCAGCCACGATGAAGGCTCGGGCGGTCATCTCAGCAATGAAGACTATTCGTCCGATTAGACAAGTTACATCGAAATTATATACGCATTACTCACTTTCGCAGGCCTTGCAGAATATAATTGGAGCTACAGGTACCATACAATTTCATTACAAAGCAGTTCTCCGAAAGATTATTAGGGAGAGGACAGTACCGTCAGCCGCAATCATCTTTAAAAAGTTCAATTATTAGTTATATTCTTTTCAGAGTAATGCGTAAGAAAATACAGCCAACACACTCTAACTTCGGGATCACTCTTCATTACTTTTTTGATACGAGCCAGAGGCAATGGAGGATGACGGAAATCAGGGGTCTCCTCCTCGGCGGTCGTAACTTGTCTTTTCCAAAATGATCGAAGAAAAGCCTCTAGCTGGTCCCCGGATTGAACATATGGTGTGCTGGGTGGTGTTGAAGGCATCGCGTGGTGATTGGTCCAAGGCGAAATGACTACCCACGTGAGAAATTACCGATTGGATCACAAGCGGAGTCAGGGTCTGAGTTTTAACTTTAAAAGCGCGGAACTCGTTAAAACTTTAAAACTAATTTTTATGACGATATGAACTAGCTTTATTTATTTATATTTCATGCTCATGGCTTTGCCGCGCTGAACACAAAGTAAGTGGTGTAAAGGCTATGCTATGAATAGTACTTGAAGGACTTACTATTAGAACTGAATCTTCCGGTTTTTCGATAACGCTCGGCGTTCAGATATAACTTCATTTTGAGGTCTGGAAAGCAAAAAAGTCAAAATATGATTTTGGTAAAAGATTCTCGGGAGTCATACCTTCTATAATTCTTCTGGGATTTGGGTTTTTTACTTGAGAAAAGTTGCTTGATAACTGTACGAGAGGACGAGTGAGTGAATACAGCCAAAGCCGATCGAGCCTTCACTTACGTTTCAACATGATTAAGTAGCTGGTGTTACTTAACCTTCAACTTTCCTCGGCTCTTCTCCCTTTTATGCTGTCGGACAACAAGTATTTCTGACTCGTTCGATCTCCAAAGAACAGATTTCTCCCACAAGCGATGTCCGACTCCAAGTGAGTCAGTCGCCTAATTTATCATTCATGACGAAAATACAGGGCATTTTCTTCATAACCGATCACTCCCGGAAACTCCATCAGTATCGAGGATTAGACGGGCAGTCAGACAAGTCATTCTGTACTGCGACAAACTACGGAAACCCTAGCATGATGACTCATCTAGTTGCTGATAATCTTTTTTTACTCCAGACGTTGACTCAACTTTCCATTTTTAGTCGGATTGATCTGTGTGTTGGATTTCTACCTGAACTACAACCCTTGGCGTATCGGTCACTTCATGATATGTAATAATATTCATTTTCCCAATTGATAAAGTACGAGTCAACATGCATAGGTTGCAGATTAAGAGGTTCCTTCCGGATCTTGAGATTGTGTACTACGCTACATATACTTGAATATTTCAAATTGTCAATATATTCTGACGAACCTTTAGAAGGAATACTACTACGCAGTCGTCCAACAAAGCACCTGACTGGTTCATTTATTGCATAATCATAATTTGCTAGGACAGGCGATATGTACCCCAAAGCTAATGTTACGAAGACATAAAGCAGCTACCCTACTGCTTATCTGAATTCAATACCGGAGATTCTCACCAGATTGCACGCTTGAGGGGCCCGACGAGAACATATATCTGGCCTGATTCCTTCCCATAATTCATATCGTAAACTCTCACTGGCACTTCAGAAGCTTTCCTCATAAAGAGCTATAAGAACCACACAAGAAGTGCTTCCTGAAGCGGAAGAATTACCCAGCCATACGGAATTCCAAAGACCTTTTAAAATAAGGATGGATAAGCTATATGCATCCCGGTCCTCTCCTCGACAACCCTTCGCAACTTCGACTGATAAGAAGGGAGAGGGAGTGACATACTGTACACATGCGTAGACAGAAATGGACACATGTACACAGAAGTAGTTGCTAACAAGCTTCCCAGTGATATTAAACGAGGACTTGTGAGAAAGCATGGGTAACGCACGTGAGAATATGCTTTAGGTGTTTCGCAGGCTTCCTTCCTCCTCTGCCTTTCTTTCTCCTTTGTTCGGGTCCCCTATCTTCGCCACTGTGTTTAAAAAGTGATGGTTTCAAATTGTTGGTATATGAGTCTAGGTATGAAGATCCGTACCCTAAATTTAAAAAAAATTGATCAATGATACGGTCAAACCAAGTTCCCATGAATATGATGTTGTTTTACATGCACGATCATCGTGGTTATATTATAGGGCCAATAACCTGAGATCAAACCTTCTACTTAATTGTTAACGGCCGACGCGGTCAAAAGCTATTCATATTATATACACTCATGACGTCGTCGAAGGAGGGTTATTCTAAAGTCTGGGTTTTAGGGTTACATGTATCATTTCAGTTTATTTTAGCTGCGGATTCCGGAATCGAATCGGTGTCCGTGCGGAGAAGACCAGAGAAGCTAGCACAGAATATAGACAAGGCGTAACTTCCGAGAGTTATCTCCATTGAGTATATTCATGCACTCGAGAAATACCCAACGTAATTAAAAGTTATTCCCGTGCCAACAGCCAACACAAATTGTTCAAAACCAAAAACCAGAAAGCAAAGTTTAAATTGGTTATACCACGCTGAAATCAATAGTAAACTTCCTTTGAAGGTCTAATGATTGGCAATTCTTCCTACGCTAAACTCGGTACACATGACCCTGACCACCCAAGATTCTTCGAAGACGTGATGACTTCTTCGACACATCACTTACGAGATTAGTATATTAGGAGATACGCAGCACGGAACCTATAAGTCAACACCTGCCTTTGTTTTCCTATCTGGGTTGGTATCGCTGGTTATGCCTATACCTGTCTGGTACAGTTCTAACCTGAAAAGTATTTCCGACGCGCCGCCGATATCTGCCGCAAAAGGGTTGTCAATTGATAATAGCACTATTAGCGATGTACATATAAGATAAATAAAGATACGGTATGTGGAAAGCATGTAGTGTACACAAGGGTAACGGTGGTTCGTACATTTTGAGAGGGAGAG
The DNA here is from genome assembly GCA_020884735.1 of Clathrus columnatus. NCBI lineage: Eukaryota > Fungi > Basidiomycota > Agaricomycetes > Phallales > Clathraceae > Clathrus > Clathrus columnatus. The sequence continues at coordinate 3,707,538 of BPWL01000002.1, forward strand.
AGCGTGATACGACAACAATTGCATTGTCCACAAATAAAGAAAAAACGACGTTAGAGAAACCAAAAATGATGCGTATAACGTTAAAATGTTCGCTATGAGAATTTGAGGATGCGTGTTGGAATATAATAATGCAGAAGCAAGGATGCAGGTAAATTTCATGGAGAGCGTGTGCCAATTCAAGCGTTTATCCATAATCGGAAACGGCCAATGTGAGGACAGAGTAATAATAGCTATCTCAGTCAGAGCCTATCGCCGTTTTGCTTGAGACGCTTCTAGGTATCGCATTAACGTTAATGACGACAACAGTTCTATAAGAAGTCAGCTTATTAACCCGCGATTCCATTGGATGTGAATTTTTTCTTAAAAAAAAAAACACTTACCAACTGCAATGTGAACTGAGTCTTCGTATATAGTTAGCACGTTGCCTGATGTACGATAGACCGGTTCTGCAGGATTGCGCAAATCATAGTGTGCTACAACGCGGCCCGATGTTAATTCAACGCACTAAAATGAAAGTTCTCAGTTAGATCGCGGACCCCGGATGCCTACGGTACGAGTAAACTTACAGCCCATTCATGATTCTTGACAGATCGATAACACCACTGATACCTTAAACCGTCAGATCCTTTGAAATGGCGTAGTAATGTACTATAGATCCGAAACAGGTATTGTATGTCGGAAGAATTCAAGACCTAATTTAATAACTCACCTGCCAAATGTCGATGACTTCTTTAACCATTGGTCTATCGGAATAGCCTTTCCGTTGAACAGTTTGATGGTACCATTCTCTAGAGAGATCAACGCGCAAGTTGTTGTACCATCCCGATCTTCTGAGTCGCTGCTGTCGCTGTACCAACTCTGGCGTGTACGAAAAGCGGGTCGGAGAGACCGTGCACCAAGTTCAGATATTCGAATAGTGCGAGGTTTAGAAGAGATGTGTGATGTAGGTTCAGGTGAAGAACTCTGTTGTGGTAATGTAGAAGCAAGGCGAAGGAAGGGAGGTCGGTCATAGATGTCTATAAAATCGCTGGGACCTGTCGCGAGGCCTGTTGTGTCCTCGAAGAAAAATGGAAGACCGTACGTCGTCATGACTTGGTGATAGATGTTTTGGAAAAGTGAGAGAAAGTGTGTTGATGGAGGGTTGTAGGTTGGGTGTGTTTATCAGTTATTGCGGCCCTTTATAAATACAGGAGAATTCCCTTGGGAAGGGGTGGCAGCCTGGCAGGGGTAATTTGTAAACTCTAACCTCATTGCTGGTTCGGGATCTTCGATTCATTGGATGTATGAAATATAGAAGCCTTAAATATGGGATATACAAACCAATAAGGTATGAATCATGATAGCCGATTATTAATGGTCTTTCTTGGGAAAAGGAATAAGAACGAAGAGGAGAAAACATGTGTGACGGACCACGTCACCCATCCATCACGGTAATCATCAAGGGTTGGCATCTCATCGACATCATTATAGGTTCTTTTTCCTTTTGTCTGTCAAATTTCGAAATACACCAAGGATAGTTCCATGCGTCCCAGCTGCTAGCTAAAAAAAAACTTGTCTCTTCGCCCAATTCCCACCCATATAACGGTTGATTGGTGGTATTGAACGTAGCAGCTTATTTTTCCAAAACTCAATAACCATTAGTCAGTTCACTCCACCATTGAGGTAAGAATCTCTTTCAGTTCAGTTCCTGCCGGGAACTCAATTGGCACTTCAAGGGTTAGACCGTTTGTCATCGCTGATTTCCTACTCCGAAGCCTGCTGTAGGCTGACAGTTTGAGGTACACATCGAAATAAAGCCAACAATCTTCTCATCGCCGGCAATTATCAACTTTCTTAATGTCCTTCTGGCACTACAGACAAGTGGTCTCCAAGTCCATCGCCATGTCCAAAAAAAGAACCAATCCGCGGTTCAGACCTGTCATTCAAACCAATGAGCTGACCAAATTATACTACCGCCTAGTCCAATCAAGTCTCGCAGTTTGTCCCTTAACGGGTTACCACCTCAGCTAGATTCAAATTATTCAATCAGAATCAGAAATTAAATATGGAGCATGGTACGAGCGAGAGATTCGGTTTCTTGGTCCAATACATTCCGATCGCCGTTCCGTCGGACTGACGAAGTTGTTCTACACATCCAATTTGGCCTCCAAAAGGTGAATCACATTACCTTTTTACATTTGTTGATATACCTTTAAAACCCCTGACCCATCCCCCTATTGCTCAATTAGCGTAACCCCAAATTGGTAACTCTATCACACCTTCCTTTCAAATTAATGAAATCAAGACGTCTTTTCCATTGTCTGGATTATCGGTTTTGCCGAAAGTGGTTCATGTGGTTAGTGTAAGGACTCACCACAAATGTCAAGCTGTGACTAATTTACTATTCGTCAGGAGAAGTATCTTGGATAAATTCGAATCAGCTTCTAATACTTCTTACATAAACCCGCAATTCATCCTTTTCCGCCTATCAGGTCGCACCTCCAGGGCCTGAGTGACGAAGGGCCAGGGTTGCATCCCGACTCCCCGCATAAGATCAGCGTATATAATAATGTACTGTTCTTACTAAAAAAGGTAGTCTGTTTTACTTCGGTATATTTTCGATTATTACTTCTTCACAGTTAGGAGCTTTTAAATGTCACTATCTGGCCACATCCTTTTATGAGTAAAATCAAAGTTCACTGTTGTAAGCTACATGATCATAAAGCATGTTCCCTTCAGAGCCTGCATCGTTTCCCCGATGCCCACGGATTCTTGAAACAGGGAGCCGAGTCATCGAACCTATGATAGGCAGGCTGATGCTGAGCTAGATAACTGATCACACCCAGATTAAACGTCAAAAATCTCTTTCTGAGGAGGGGTAAGCAATTTATCATGGGATTTTGTAACAGGAGTTTCAGCTTAGTACGCACTTTAATATAAACGAGCGCCGTCCGAAGTTTTTATAGGGTTACCATCGTAGATCTCTGTCTCTGTGGTGAAATTCTTACCAAAAAGGGAACTATGGTAAAGTGTAACAGAGTTTATGGAGTAAAGTATGATTATGATTGATATATTTTCTAAAAACAATTGTCGTTCAAAGCTTATTTAGATCGTTCACATCTGGTTAGTATAGTTATTACTATTGGTGTTGAGTTCAATCCAGCAATATAACTATTCAACGGCGGATGTGACAACAGCCCTTTTTCATGGATAACTTGCGTACCATGCAACGCAAGATTTTACGCCAAAAAGTTTCGAAGGTAAAAAGATGGTTCTTGGTTGGTGACTGACTGTACAATGCAAGAAAATGTAGGTAGAGTGCATGGCTAATTCATCGGGACTTTGTTCTTCCCGCAGTCTATGCAAATAAGCCGGGTGCCTCCGTCAACACTTCCAGCCGATCAATCAATCTCAAGTTTGTAAGTAGCTTGGATTGCCAAGGAACCCGGGGTATTAATTGCTCAGTTTATTCTTTACTAATATACTATGCTCGTTCAAAAAATTATAATAACGCTATGGCGAATAAGCTGTAACTGTTGTTGATTTTCCGCGGCCTAAAAGCTCTGATCTCAAGCGGGACTGTTCAAAACCTCTCCTATTGCTTGTGGGGGAGGATGAGAAAGCAAACATTTTTTGACACGACTAATTATAGTTACCGACAGATTTTAGGCTTGAAACTTCAGGGAAAAAATAGATCGCCGGTTGTTTCTTTAAGCCACAAAGGGTTAGGAGTTCGGTCCGACCAACCGAACAGGCATTCAAAAGCTCTATCAGCCCCAGGTATGCTGTTCAGTTTTCCGATGTTGCCTTCCGATCAACTGTTGTTTGTGTGCATCAAGATCTTTTAAAGATTAAAGTCTGAACTTCTTTACCAATTATTACTTTGCTCTGGATGTTAGTGCAATCTCATTATGTAAGAAACTGGGTGAAGGAATCATAAGTCGCAAAGGCAATGGTAATCCCTGTTCAATATGTTGAAAGACAGCAGTTAACTCGTAAATTTACCACGTGACGTCGCATGGTCCCAACCTACTGCACTCCATTATCAACAACGACATACACATATAGCGCACACAGTCATCCTTTACATATTTACCATTCGTCATGATTGTTCTGTCAAGCACTTTTTATGAATAGGGTTTAATTGAAAATGAATAACTCCAACGACCCCTTGGCATTTTTTCCTTGGTATTTGGCGTCAGTGTAAGCACTGGGATTGCGTCTCGTTCAGCAGCCAGATCCAGGTTCAGGTAACTTTTGTGTTTGGTCTGACCATCTCAATGACTTCAACCGGAATCAGGCCATTACAAAATTACTGTATGGTGTCAGTGAGCCACTCGCGTAAAGATTGATTTGTAGCCCAAATTCCATGACCAATTGACAATCGCTACTTCAGAAGCTCCGTCTGTCCATTCATTGGCACTTGCACTCGTCATTCATTTATGAACTCTTATCGCTTCTAGAATTCGATTACTCAGCGAACATTGAACTCGTGCCGAAACTTCAAGTCAACTCTTACGTAGTTGAAAACCCACGCAGGTAAGAAGTCAGAATGTAGACTGTACTATTGTTCGCTACTGTGAGCCGTATAGAAAGCTTTCCAACTCTCCGCGACGTAACGATCCTCGTTATTTGCAAAACATTTCCATGTTTTGTTCATAGCCATCGTCGTCATCAATGGTTTCAGACTCGCAAATCATTGGTTTTTGTGAGGGAAAAGGAACCATTCTGATATCTCTTTCAAACTTTTTTTTGTTATCGTAAACGATGTGATTTCAATTTCTCATGCTTACTAGCCGCCGATCTTGTCAAGGTTCAACCTGTTTTGAGAAAAGAAAATAGATATGGGTGTGTTTTGACACTGAACCGACCTAGTCCGTTACTGAATTGAACTTCGATCGAAGCCAAAATAGTCACAAACATGTCTCATGTCAATGAAATTGTGATATCCACCAGCAGGTTGGTGTCAATGAGAGGGCCAACGGTGCCTTTCGCACCAAAAACTCACAACACACTCATATCTATTGAAATACAAACCTGCATCCTCCGGCGCCGCGAGAAGGTACATATATTTATACATGATATACGAGGAGCCCGCAAATTCCCTTCTCCACACTTCGGCCCGGGAGCAACTGGAATGAAAACTTGATTCAAAATTGGAAGCTTCCAGTTTGGACACTGAGACTGGTAAACGGGGCAAATGATTCTATAACTAACGTGATAATCATATAAATCGACGGTGAAACGGTTGATTATTGATTTGGAGTATCCGAAGGAACGGATCTATATCGAGGAAGGGGCAACGCTAGACATGAGAATGCGCCACCATTATTTGACTATATTCTGTTTCAGATGCAGATTGTATAATCTGCCTTGAGTTCAACTCCCAGTCCGGAAACCAATACTTTAAATGTGATTCAGAATGCTTGCAATCAAAAGGTAAGTATTAATATAGATATAAAAGTGTATGGAATTTACATTTACTTACTTTATTCAATTATATAATTGCGGGTATCGAAATCTCCCAAAAAGAAATCTTCGATGACAATGTGGCGGGCGATCATCGATTATAGGCCTCAGGGTTTGAATTGCTCCCCATGAGTACAGCCGGTGGTGCCCTTCCTTTCTCTTGCACGTCTACGTTTACGTTACCCGTGGCACCGTGAGCTCGCCGGCGAAGGTTGGACGGTAAACTTAGCATCATTACCCTGGCATTTCTTATCCTTTTTCAGAAATCAAACACATTCAGCCTTCGAAAACGCAGTCAATTCACTCGTATAGCATCGTGTCCGCTCATTCTGATACATTAATGAGCGACGGCTAGATATCCAGAATTTAGTCTCACCGGCATTGCCCGTGGACCTTCCTTTTTTACCTCAGCTGTGGCTGGCGGTTCAAAAAAGCAATATATAAATACGACCAAAAAGCCAACATGGCGTTGAGTTCAACAAGCTCATTCCTCTTGTACGCCCAACCATTAGCCTCTGTGTTTACGTTACTCCATGTCAGCCGTACTCGGCCTACCCTCTTTCTCGAGGACACTACGGGATACAATACTGGGCCCACCGACTTTTTTGATATTTATGATCGTCCCCCATTTATCCATGTTACAAATCGTGTCGAACTTATAGCGAGGACAACTAGGGTGGATATATCTGAACTCAATATAAGACATGGTAGTCCTTTAAAACACAATGGAATTACACTTTCTATACAACCTGGTTTGGAAGGGTATGTTTTGTTTAGGAAGTATGGGAAGGAAAGTATATCGAATATTACAGAGTGGTTATTCCCAGAAGAACACACCATGTTTGTATCTGCAAATTTTATGAGGTTGCAACAGGAAACTGTCTAAAATCTTTTATTGAACGATAGGTTTACTTCAAAAACGTCTAACAGACAATTTATAGGAAGTGACGGAAGGCGGTATCAATGGTTTTATCGCACAAATGATCATGAATGGACGGTATGTGTACGAGCGGAGGTTTGGTCCATAAACTCAATTGACGGCTCTTATATAGTGCCTGTGCTTGAATACGCAAACAATCGTGGCTCATTATGATCTTAAAAGTGTACATGAGCCTAAATACCGCACGTCAGGAAATGTTTTGACTGTCGGTGAATCATATCAGGCTCTTGCATTAGGCAAGTCTTTAAACAACATCCTACTTCCTTGACCTAATCTTATCATTATTTCTTAGAGTTCGTGGCAAGTCTGATATTAATGCGACATTTCTTGTCAATCGGCGCCGTTTGAATGTATATAGCATTGATCCCTCATGATACTTTTACTACCGTTTATAATTACACTGTTGTGATCTATCATACGTATTTTAGTGTAACATTGTCATTATGATTGTACTCTATAGGTACATTAATGTCTTACCGAGTTTGTTAACTGCTCAATACATAGTCGTGTTTTCTGAACCTGACCGCCTGAGCGCAACAAAAATTATCCGTCGATATAAGAGAAGGATGAGTTCGCCGCTTTGGGTCCCTGGATTTGATTTAAATAAAAGGAAGATTAACATTGATAATAATGAAGGGGACCTAGACACAACCAGCTTTAGCTATGCATCGTTCGGTTTAGTTTCAAGTTAGCGGTGGTGTTCTTTACGAAATGAGCAGACACGCTGCGGTTACCTAATATGATCACCCTAGTTACCGGCATCCCCGGCCACTTTGCTGAGCTGGAGCGTGACACATCCCCTTTATCCAGTCACTATACTCCAGCAGTCGACGACTACAATCCTGCAGCGTCCAGCGTCTTATCTTTGATAGACTCAGAGACGTGTCTTTACAGAGCTACCTGATTGGATATAAAGAGTACCAGATATCCAAAAAAACTGACGAAGGAAGGAGGATAACCAAATTTCAACTTCAGTTCCTAAAAGAATCCCTTGCTCATACGCAGCCCAGGCTTCGCCGTATAGCGCTACTGAAATCCCAAGATTTGAACCCCGCCCCTTTATCAATTTGGATACGACTAGCTTACTCTCATCTTTATCGTCACCAAAACCGACTTTCAAACCGGGTTTACCTTCGCAAGGTAGCTCTAACCTCGAAAGTCCATCTAAACTATCATTATATTTTTCTTTGCGCCTTAATCTGTCATTCTTTTCCTCGTGCTGTCATCGTTATCGAATTTTAAAATCGTCCGAGTCAAGGTCAAAGTGTGACGCATCAGTACCAGTAGTCAGCGTTATCGATACTGGACCCAGAATCAGCTTAATGGCGACAACATCACCACCCATGTCTTCCTCCCGCCATTATCTCCCAGTGTTTCAAAAGGTTCGCTTTGTCTGAATATTAAGCTCTAATGGATTGCTTAGCGTGTTTACATTCTAGATGACTCTCAGCCGTTTCAAATAACGCTCGATAAGCCGGTCATAGCTAGTCCTTTTCCCAGTCCCGGTAGCGCCTTCATACCTCCTCCTATACCTATCGTGCACGAATTCACTTTGCCGTCGAAACGTGGGAAGAAAGGCAACAACACTTCTCCGGGCTCGGGCTCGGGCTCGGGCACAAGCACTCCGAATAATGGAAGCAGTTCAAGCCTTGTTCAGAGTAATCATAATAGTTACAACGGTATGTCAAACAATAATTTCACATTTGAGTAGATGCTTACCTAATTTTGTTTTTAAAAAGAAAGGAACACTGACTCATCTTTGTCTTCTACTCAACCACAACCATCGTCGATATCACAGCCAAAGTCTCCTGTTTTGTCCAAAGTTACGAATTCCGACAACGCTGGTATGGACAGTACTTCTCCTGATGAAGAATTCTCGACGCAGTTATTCTCTTCGTCATCATCGGGAAACAATACATTCTCAGGATCAGGACGAGACACTCCTACACCCTCTAACACAACAGGGAACGTTAATGTAACCCCTCGAACTCTAGTCCATCCAGTAACGGGAACGCTGCGGCGAATGTAAATGTCAATCAACGTACTTCAATGTCAGCCTCTTCCACGACATCATCTAGACCTTCTTCACTTTCCTCGTCTCGTCCTGCACCCCCATCCCCTGCACTTTCAAGAAATACGTCGCAGTCGCGAGGTGGGTCGCGCAGACAGTCTAGACTGTCACTTGGTGCCAGTCCGAACGGCAACTGCAACAACGCCGCGAACGGTACAGCCACCCCTTCTAAAAGATTGTCTGTACTTTCCACTCTTTCAGCACCTTCCAACGCAAGTGCTAACAAACGCTTATCGACACTCTCCAATATTTCGACTCTTCCCACTGTACCACAATTCCAAGTCGCTTCGGCGGTTACTCCTACGAAAGCAGCCTCCAACATCAAACCCAGTGGTCAAATTGTCATTCGCGATTTTGCATTCGTTTTGACGGATAATCGGCATACAGGCCAAGGCCCAGATACTCCTAAAGTAATAAAAAAGATGCAGAAAAGGTACGGTCCAGCTGGTATCCGTAAGCCGGGAAAGGGACATGATTCCGCGTCTGCATCTGCGTCATCTTCTTGTGCCAGCAGTGAGAGTGAGAGCAGACGAGGTTCGGGGTTTGGGTTCGGTTGGGGCACCAACTCTGGGGCAGGTTTCGGAGGATGGTGGTCAGGAATGTGGTCGGGGTTTGGAAGCGGGTCAAGGACAAGTAGAGTTGAGAAACGTGAAAACGACGAAAATGCGTATACCCCTACTGCGAATGACTTGTCCATGAATTTTAATACCTCTTCTTCTCCAACTATATCTCAGCCCTCGTCCCCTGCCGTGACACCTCAGGTTATCTCATCTCATATCGACGAGGACGATAACGCCAACCAACTCTTGTTACCTGGCCTATACAAGGCACTTTACGATTTCACACCAGAAGGTACCGCCGAAATGGGCCTACGTCAAGGCGATATTGTGCGCGTTGCTGGTCGAGGCGGAGGTGAAGGCTGGGCCGTAGTCGCACGAGGTACTGTTCGTTTCACAGATGAAGGCGACGAAGTTATCGAATTCGATGGCGAGAATGCTGAGGTCCGCTCAGATGAAGCATGGGCCCTTGTTCCAGAAAGTTACTTGGAGCTTTGGAGCCTTGATCGCAACGATGAGGAAGACCAATACGCTGACGACGAAGAGTAGACCCAGAGACTTTTGTTGATTTATATAGTGTAAACCCTTACTTGTCTCTCTATTACTCTTCAGTTACTCTTCATCCGGTCTCTCCCTGATTTCGGTTCCGCACTCAGTCCGCCTTCTCATATCTATAGCATTAACTTTCCCCAACGTATATCTGTCGCTTCCTACTCCGCTCTCAGATCGGTCGTCGCATACTTCACCTTGTTTGTTTGGAAATCTATTGCTGCCGATACTGTATTCGTGTTATCGTATGGTCTCAAAGAACATTATGTATCCGAGTCCTTGAACACTCCGACGCTTGTCTAGGTCTTTTCATTCACTTGCCTTTCCGTTTGTCGTCTCAACACATACTTGATGTCGAGGAGACTTCAGTTGCTGCTTTGTTAACTATATTCTTCCTCTTTCGTCCAGTATACTCAATCCCTTTCCTCTTCGTTGTTCGGGCTGGGCAACCTTGTTGTTTTAATCTCTTCTCTCCTTGTCTCTAAAATTTCATTTCTTATCTTCACCGCTCTTGTATTTAATATAATAAAGAATATCAATAATAATCTATTGCATTGCAAAGATTGCATGATAATGACAATGAGGCTTCAAGTGCTTCAGACACGAACTCTAACGTTGTTAGAAAGTATGTGGGTATATTAAAGATCTAAGTACCGGGCATTAGATATATTGATGCTAACATTACGTATTAAAGATTTGTAGTGGTCGTAACTGCTGAGTCGATAGTATTGTATTGTATCATATGTATAGTCGTTAGCGTGTGCATATGCATGATTGCTTTTTTGATGTCAAAGTTCCGCTAAAGAGAAGGAAAAATAAGCCGAGATAACTGGAATGAAATTTAAACGTACCGGCAGTGATAGGATGGGCATTGTCTAGATTGAAGTCAATGATGTTGGAATCCATCTCACTTAGATAGTCCTGGGAAAGGGATTCATGTTTGAAGCCTGATAAAACAGACTTGAAACCTACCAGAGCTTGCTCTAACGCATTGTTGAACCGCAGTAATTCGTCATCCACAGGTGGTTGTGTAGGATCCACCTCAATTTCGAAAACATCTTCTAGCTCTTCTTTCTCAAGTCCGTCCAAATCACTCCCCTCAGTGGTGTCCCTGTCGAAGTCGATATCGCGCCGATGACGGTCAGAGACAGAAACAGGAAAAATGGCTTCATGATGTACGTTGCCATGACCATGTACGTGAATCGGAGCAATAAGAGCATTTGCTGAAGACACGTTCCGTGGAAGTGGAAGAGCGTGAGTATGGAGGAGGAACGCAACCATACCGAACAGAATGAAGTCAAAACCGAGAAATTTAGACATGATCAATCGTTAAAAAAAGCGGTTTATAGGTATGAATGTCGTTCTCTCGGAACTGGTGGACGAGGATCTTTCTCCCGGGAAGGTTATAAGGAAAGAGACAAAAAGACGTAGGCGCAGCCTCAATATTTTTGTTCAAACCGAAGCTTTGTTTATAAGGTTATTTTATTTGAATTAATCGTCCGATTTCTCCTCACAAAAAAAAAATAATATGAATTTGGCGAAGATCGGTTGCAATTGAATTGCGGAACCAAAAGAAGAAACGTTCATTGCTTCCTGGAAACATGCGACATGAAAGTTTTCTCTCAATAAATACGTTGCAGATTCAAAGAAAAAAACGATGGTATATGATTGTGGAACTACTTAACGTCTCATAAATCAGGAAGTGAACCCCATAACGTGTGCCAGTACAAAAGGCTTCGACATCTAGCCCAGCTAAACATTGAAACTTCGTATCCAACTAACACTTACGAGATCCTATTGAAGTGCAAATGAATAGAGGACAGGATTGGGAGAGGAGAGAGAGAGAGAGAGCACTTACAAATTCTCTCAGAGACCACCTGCAAGGCCCTCAACCTCGGCGAACACATCGTTGACGACACCTGCGACTGGTTCCAAGCCAACTGTATCCAAGATATCTCCAGGAAGACCGGCGGCGTCCAGGCCAAGTACACCTCCTGATTGTGGGTTTCACTTCAGGAGCCCACCCCCAATGCCTCCACCAGCGAGACCACCAACAATGCTGGTGACCTCACCAATGATGGCTGTGGGGTTGGTAATGGAACCACCAGCACCAGATGCGATGCCTGTCAGGTTGTCAAGTTGGGGTTGCGGGTTGCGCTTCAAGAGTCCGCCGCTGCCAATGCCTCCAGTGAGACCATCAACAAGTCCAGTGACGTCTTCAGCGATATCTGTGGGGTCGGCGAGTAGACCACCAACGACTGGGACACTGCTTGCGAAACTGGTAACTGCGTCAAGCTGGGGAATGGGAACTGCGTTAACAAGCAGCGCAGCAAAGAAGGATGTGAAGCAAAGCAAGATAATTTTAGCTTGCATGTGGTCCGATCCAAAATAGATGACCACCGAAGAACATGGGTTTTCTTTGTTACTAAAATACCCCTTAGGGTAATCGGTTGTGCATTCCAATTGAATGTCTATGAAGAGAACATGTAGTTATTAAGGCCAGGAATAGGGGGTAGGGGTATCAAATTCCCACGGCAAGGCTGAGTTGAAACGGAGGGTTTGGGTTTGGGTTTGGGTTTGGGTTTGGGTTTGGGTTTGGGTTTGGGTTTGGGTTTGGGTTTGGGTTTGGGTTTGGGTTTGGGTTTGGGTTTGGGTTTGGGTTTGGGTTTGGGTTTGGGTTTGGGTTTGGGTTTGGGTTTGGGTTTGGGTTTGGGTTTGGGTTTGGGTTTGGGTTTGGGTTTGGGTTTGGGTTTGGGTTTGGGTTTGGGTTTGGGTTTGGGTTTGGGTTT